>CM048745.1:219952572-222362572 GCA_026315105.1 Locusta migratoria
GGGACAGTAACAAGTGATAAACTTTTTCCTTTCATCATTTTGCTATGGTTGCCAGTGAGAAAAAGTTTAATAAATGTTTGAAATTATCTTTAAAGTTTGTTGAAAATCGCTAAATACTCTCATTCAAATACAGTGTATGAATAATGTCTCGTCCCGTTACGTGGCAGGTTTTTGCGATTCCTATTATGACGTCATATCTCCTGAACCATGTGTCGTATGTGATTCTTAACCCTGCAGAAACTGTTACCTCACGGTAAGGAATATATGTATCAAATTTGGTTGAAATCAGTCCATTGGTTTAGGAGGAAATGTACAACATTGTCACGTGATGTAGAAGTGTTTCACCCATCTCATTCTTTATGACGTCATATCTCGTGAACTATGTGTTCTACGTGATCCTTACACTTACGGCGACCGTCTTCATGGATTGAAGCTTCCGTGTGCAGAATTTCATAAAGATTAGACCAAAACGGTAGATTTGTCTGCAATACGTACACACAACAAACACACAAATACACGGAAACTGAAATGTTCAAATGTTTGTATAGCTTATGGGACTTAACTACGGGGTCATAAGTCCCTAAACTTACAAACTACTTACGAACTAACTAATACTAAGGACGGCACAAATATCCATGCCCGAAGGGGGATTGGAACCCCCGACCGTAGTGGCCGTGCAGACCGTGACTGGAGCGCCTCAGTCCCCTCGGCCACCGCTGCCGGCCGGAAACTCTGATTTGTGTATAAAGATTTATTAAACATTTCTTTAGGCCTCTTAGTCTGTTAATTTTTATTTGCTATTTGGTCTTTTAGACAATTTCAACCACACTCGACTCTAAACTGCATTATGCAAGCAGTTGAGCTCCCTAGGAGAACAATTATCTTTCATCAGGTATGGATTTCTAGCTGCGAAAGGGGGTCACGTTTCTCAAGGCGACGTTCGAAGACACATCCTCATATTTTTCAGAATTTTATTATCCAGAGAACAGTAAGAAACACCTACCATGATGCCAGGATTGGAATTTGAAGAACCTGTTTCAGACACAAACATTTTTCACAATTAGCGGAAGTACTTGTATATTTTCCCATCAAGGGCATAAGAAGTTCTAAATAGGTTGCCACATTAATGTAGCTAGTGGTGCTTGTATACATGGTTCCCAATTTAACATTACACCCATAACTGATAGCGAAACGTCACATTGTATCTCTTATTCTGTCATATGATTTTATTGTATTATTTTAGCACATAATGCATTTTAATGTACCTGATGTAATTATGTTGCTCGTTTTAGAACTGATATAGGTATTGCAATTTGTATACGCTGTTCGATGTACATACTAGTCATATCTTACACCCTTTATCTTTGCCTTAAGCCATAGCGCTACGTGGTGGCGAATTAGCCCATGGTACCAAGTAAACATACCGCCATCAGTTATAGTCGTGATGTTGAAGAACTGGAAACTATGCATACAAGCACCATTAGCTGCATTAATGTGGCTGCCTATTAGGAACTTCTTGTTGTCGAAATTGATGGGAAAAGTGCTTTCGCTAATTGCGAAAAGTGTTTATGATTGAAACAGGTACCTTATTTTAAAACATCTCTAATGCTCTATCGTGTTTGAAATATGTTAAAATTACATTGTAAACATACTCTTCTACAGATAATCCGATGATGGTAACTGTATATTACCGAAATAAGTCATCCAGACAATGAAACAGCTATCTTGGCAACATTCGCTACTAATTTCCACATATTGTTTACTTCAATAACACAATGGCGACTGTGTTATTAGCCATTTTGTTACTCAAGGAAACAATGAGGGGACATCAGCAAAAATATTTTGTATGCTATTTTGTCGTAGTTTTTATCCTTGAAACGCTGATGATCACAGCATCTTCCTGTCTTAATCCAGGGTCATTGGTTCACATGAAAAACATGTTCAATTAACAGTACACAAGATCTGACGATAGCAGCTTAGAACTGCCACAAGCGGTCAAAAATAGATATTTTTAAGGTACCTTGGCAACCACTAATTTTTTGCAGTTTTTGAAGAATTTTAGTTGAGTTCTAGTACAAGGAAGTAAACCAGCAAGGGACTTCGGCTCGAAACCGAATACTGTGTGTCCCGCGATTATTTTACATCACTGCCGCATATCTTGCCTGAGAAGGAACCAAACTTGCAGACGTTGGCTGCCTGTAGGATTCTAACATATGAGTGGAAGCAGTAATACCCGGGCAGTGTTGAGTGCTAAGACCATATTCGACCTCAGAACAAGGTGCGGCCTCCATTGGTCACGGGTTGGCATTTGCGGGCAAACTGCAGCGCCTCCTGTAGCCCCGCCCTCCCACCTCGCGCTGTGCCGCTGGGCGCGGGCTTCCCACGGCGCGGTGGCGGTGGCGATGGCACACGTGAGAGAAAGGTCTGCAGGTATAACCGCTCCACTCGTCGGCCGGCCCTCTTGAGGCCGCTGGCATTTGGTCGCGGTCTCCGACACCTTACGTCATGCGGTCTCCCGCCAGGCCAGGTCCAACAGCGCTCTCTGCCGCAAGCCTGCCATAGTGCGAATGCTGCGCTCGATCTGTAGGGCATCCAATCTTCCAGAGTCTTCTGCATCCGCGTAACTACTGCGCTAGTGCATGGCGGATACCAGTTGTTGATGTAAGTCAATTCTACAGCACTGCTATGCAATTCACACTTAAGTAACTGACAGAGGGGTCGCCAAACCACTTGCAGTCTACAGAATATTTTCAGTCTGCTGCGGACCGTGCGCTCTTATGAAATTTCCTGGCAGGCTGGAACAGTGTGCCGCATCGGGATTTGAACCTGGGTCCTTTTCCTTTCGCGAGCAAGCGCTCTAGACAGTGAGTTACCTGCACACGCCTGACGACACGTCCTGACAGCTTTACTTCAGCCAATACCTCGCCTCCTACTTTACAAATTTCACGGGGGATTCTACAATGATGTTTTCACTCTGCTGCGGAGTGTGCACTGTCCAGTTAGGAAAGAAGGGCGTTTGGTAGTGAAGAAATTAAAGTTCTAACGACTGGTGGTTCATTCGGTACAGCTCTTCTCCGCTCTTGAATCCTTGTTGTGTATACAGTTTAAATCTGACAGGAAGTTTCACTTGTATCCTATTTCACTAAGGTTCAAAAATGTTCAAATGTTTGTAGAACTTATGGTACTTAACTACGGGGTCATCAGTCCCTAAGCTTACAAACTACTTACGAGCTAGCTAAGACTAAGGACAGCACAAATATCCATGCCCGAGGAGGGATTCAAACCCCCGACCGTAGTGGCCGTGCAGACCGTGACTAGAGCGCCTCAGTCCCCTCGGCCACCGCGACCGGTCACTAAGGTTCAGCTCCCATACATTCCGCGTCGGAGGATCGAATCCTCCCTCGGGTATGGTTGTGTGTGTTGTCCTTAGGTTAGTTTAACTTAGTTTAAGTAGTCTATAAGACTAGGGTCTGATGACCAACGTAGTTTGGTCCCATAGGATTAAAAAAAAAAAAAAAAAAAAAAAAAAAAAGCTCAATAGACATTAAGACTGCAGCTGCAAATTTTCCGTTTTTTTAATCGACTTATTTAGTTCAAAATGTTCAAATGTTTGTCTATGGGACTTAACTACGGGGTCATCAGTCCCTAAACTTACAAACTACTTATGAACTAGCAACTTCTAAGGACGGCACAAATATCCATGCCCGAGGGGGGATTCTAACCCCCGACCGCAGTGGCCGTGCAGACCGTGACTGGCGCGCCTCAGTCCCCTCGGCCACCGCGGCCGGCAAAGTGCTCATATAGCGCGTGAGAAAGACTAAAACCTTTATCCTCGCGTACAAGTTAAGAGTTTTCTTGTTTTAATACAATGTTCATTTCTCCCTCCGATGGTGAGAGTCAACAAAATATTGTCACATTCGGGGCAAAAGATTGTATTCGAAACTGCGTGAAAATATCTATCCAAATCGATAAATGCCTTTGTTTTAATGAAGCAAGGAAAAAAGGAAGATTGGAGTTTATCGCCCCGTCCCCATCACGGTCATTAGAGACGTCCGCTCGGAATGGTCGCTTGGTATAAGGCGTCAGGTTACGGACAGGGCGACCTTCCTCGTCTGAGGTTCAAAAATGTTCAAATGTGTATAAATCTATGAGACTTAACTTCTTTGGTTATTAGTCTCTAGGCTTGGACCAAGTTAAATGGACTTAAGGACAACACACAGCCATTTCCGGGGAGGACTCGAACCTCCGCTGGCGAGCAACCGTGCGCTCCGCAGCAAGGCGCCTTAAAACGCTCGGGCGCCACACCGCGGAGCCGGAGGTTCGAGTCCTCCCTCGGGCGCGTGTATGTGTGTAAGCATTCTGCTCTTAGTGTAACATAGTTTAAGTAGTTTGTAAGCGTAGGGACAGATGACCATGAGAAGTTTGGTCCAATAGGTTTATAAACATTTGAACATTTAACCACTTTTATCGGCTCCGTGCACACAAGTCAGATTGACTCCTTGTATGATTAATACAAAAAATAGGCACTTTAATGTTCGTCCTCGCGTATTTATATAATGTCCCCCGGCACGGTTTTCTGCCTTTACGTGAAGGCTAAGACGTAACGACTTTTCAGCTAGATGGAGCACTATTTCTGCGCCTTACCTAAACTGTCACCTCTCTCTCCTTGCGGTAGTTAACCGTGCAGATAGTCATTCCGACATTAACGAGACGACTGTGAAAAGTCCGGCCGATTCAGCACAGAGCTTTTTGTGCGCCCCCTCGAGAAGAGTGGATCGTTTCCCAGGGTACTGTCTAGCCCGGTTTATTTCCGCGGCGGCAGTTTCGCAAACCGTCTCGAATAGCTTGTTTACCAGGCCCGCGCTCTGGGGGAACAATTGTCGTAAACGAGAGCGCTGCTGCTATGACGGCCGCCGCTGCGGTGAGCGGCTGCCATTGTGTGGCCCACCTGCCGGTCGCCGTTGCGTCAGCCTCGTCACAGCTCGCGCAGCGGCCCGCGTGCCCCTGGGAGCAGGTAAAATGTTCAAATGTTTGTAAATCTATCGGACCAGACTGAGTGGCCAGCAGTCCATAACTTACAACCAACTTAAAACTAGGTAAACTAACCTAAGGACAACACACAGTCGCACGGCGATTACGATCGGGGGTTCGAATCCCCCCTCGGGCATGGATATTTGTGCCGTCCTTAAGATTAGCTAGTTCATAAGTAGTTTGTAAGTTTAGGGACTGATGACCCCATAGTTAAGTCCCATAAGCTATACAAACATTTGAACAGCACACACACCCATGCCCCAGGGAGGACTCAAAAAAATGTTCAAAAGTCTGTAAATCTATCGGATCAAAATGCGTGGTCATCAGTCCGTAGCTTACAAACTACTTAAACCTAGGTAAACTAACCTACGGACAAACACACACACCCACATGCCCCAGGGAGGACTCGAACCTCCACAGCGAGCAACCGCGCGCTCCGCAGCGAGGTGCTTTAGACCGCACTGCTACTCCACCGCGGCAGGGAGAACTCGAACGTCCGACGGCCAGCATAAGCGCGCTCCGCAGCGAGCCGCCTTAGAACGCTCGGCTACTCCACCGCGGCAGGGAGGACTCGAACGTCCGACGGCGAGCAACCGCGCGCTCCGCAGCGAGGCGCCTTAGAACGCTCGGCTACTCCACCGCGGCAGGGAGAACTCGAACGTCCGACGACGAGCAACCGCGCGCCTCGCAGCGAGGCGCCTTAGAACGCTCGGCTACTACACCGTGGCAGGGAGGACTCGAACGTCCGACGGCGAACAACCGCGCGCTCCGCAGCGAGGCGCCTTAGAACGCTCGGCTACTCCACCGCGGCAGGGAGGTCTCGAACGTTCGACAGCGAGCAATCGCGCGCTCCGCAGCGAGGTGCTTTAGACTGCTCGGCTACTCCACCGGGGCAGGAAGGACTCGAACGTCCGACGGCGAGCAACCACGCGTTCTGCAACGAGGAGTTTTAGACCGCTCGGCTACTCCACCGCGGCAGGGAGGACTCGTACGTCCGACGACGAGCAACCGCGCGCTCCGCAGCGAGGCACCTTAGAACGCTCGGCTACTCCACCGCGGCAGGGAACGTCCGACGACGAGCAACCGCTCGCTCCGCAGTGAGGCGCCTTAGAATGTTCGGCTACGCCACCGCGGCAGGGAGGACTCAAACGTCCGACGGCTTGCAACCGCGCGCTCTGCAGCGAGGTGCTTTAGACCGCTCGGCTACTCCAGCGCGGCTCTTGGAGCAGACCCGGCCGGCACTCCGCTGTCACACGACTGTCCGTGACTGATGCGCTAAACGCTCGCCATTAGCGGCGTTACCGCGTGTAATCCTCGCCCCGACCTCCCGGCAGCTGTGCCACAGATTAACTCCGTGCCCTGACTCGGATGCATACGTGAGGGAAGGGCCCCTGCAGAATCGGTTTGCCTTCAACTGGTTGCAGATGCGAAGCCGCTTCGCGATGCGTGTGAAGGTCCTCTGTCGTGGCGCAGGTCGCTTGCGGTACTGCACTGTCTCACAACTAACACTACACAAGTGCCACTCACATATCGCGATACACTTCCAATTTGTTATTGTCTAATTCAGTATGTAAGACATATATTTTTATGAGTCCATACGGCCACTGAAGTGGTGAAAACCCACCCGAAGAAACCTAGGCTGTTATCTCTCTGTCAAGCCTCGTTTATTTCCGTGACGACAGTTTCGCAAACAGTCTCGAATAGCTTGTTTACCGGGCCTGCGCAAAAGGACTTGAGTCGAAACAAGGCCCCTGGAGTAGATATTCTGTCTGAACTGCTGATTTCGTTAGGAGAGCAAGTCATGAAAAAAATTTTCAACATGTATGAGTCAGGGGAAATACCCTCCGACTTTAACAAGAATATCGTAATTACAATTCCAACGAATGCAAGTGCAGACAAGTGTGAAAATTACAGAACAATCAGTTTAATAAGTGTCATAGATGCAAAATACTAACACGAATTATTTACAGACGAATGGAAAAACTTGTGGAATCTAACCTCGGGGAAGATCAGTTTGGATTTAGGAAAAATGTAGGAACACGGGAGACAATACACTACGACTTAACTTAGAACATGGCTAAGAAAGGGCAAACGTACGTTTATGGTGTTTGTAGATTCGGAGAAAGCTTTTGACAATGTCGACTGGAATACACTATTCCAAACTCTGAATGTAGCAAGGGTAAAATATAGGGAGCGAAGAGTTATATTCAAACTATAGAAAAACCAGTCAGCAGTTATTAGAGTTGAAGGGCAAGAAAGGGACGAACAGTTTGGGAATGGAGTAAGACAGGGTTGTAGCCTTTCCCCAATGTTGGTTAATATGTACGTGGAGCAATCTATGAACGAATGCAAGGAGAAATTTGGAGAGGGAATTAAAGTTCAGGGAGAAGAAATAAAAACTTTGCGGTTTGCCGATGACTGCAAAGGATCTGGAAGAGCAATTGAATGGAATGGACAGTGTCTTTAAAGGAAGATATAAGATGAACAGTAACAAGAGTAAAACGTGGGTAATGGAATGCAATAAAAACTTTGTGGTTTGCCGACGACTGCAAAGGATCTGGAAGAGCAGTTGAATGGAATGGACAGTGTCTTTAAAGGAAGATATAAGATGAACAGTAAAAAGAGTAAAACGTAGCTAATGGAATGCAATGTCAGAAAATCAGGCGATGCTGAAGGAATTACATTAGGTAATGAGACAATAAAAGTAGTAGATGAATTTTGTTATTTGGGTAGCAAGATAATTTCTGATGTCCGAAGTAAAGAAGATATAGAATGCAGAATGGCTATGGGGAGAAGTAAAGACGATATAAAATGCAGAATGGCTATGGAGAGAAAAGCGTTTCTAAAGAAGCGAAACTTGTTAACATCCAATATTAATTTAAATGTTAGGAAGTCCTTTCTGAAAACATTTGTCTGGAGTGTAGCATTGTATGGCAGTCAAACGTGGACGATAACAACTTCAGACAAAAAGATTATAGAAGCTTTTGAAATGTAGTGCAACACACGAATGATGAAGATTAGATGGGTAGATCACGTGACTAATGAGGAGGTGCTGAACCGAATTGGGCAGAATAGGAGTTTCTGGCTTATCCCGACTAAGAGAAGCGATAGATTGCTAGGACACATTCTGAGATATCAAGGAAATGTCAACTTAGCATTAGAAGGAAGCTTGTGGGGTAAAATCGTAGAGAGAGACCGAGGGACGAATACAGTAAGCAGATTCAAAAGGATGTAGTTTGCCGAACATATTCTCAGATAAAGAGACTTGCACAGGAAAGGATAGCATGGAGAGCTGCATGAAACCAGTCTGCGGACTGAAGAGCACAACGACAACAACATCTTTCTAAGCATATGTCGTGGAGACAGGAGATGTAACAAAAATGTTGAAACACAATTCCATGGTTGCTACTGTACTTAACAACTGTGCAATCACATATGTCATTCCAGTCCTCATTTCGGAGACTGATTGGATGCAGCTGTCCACCCTACTCTACCCTGACCAAGCCTCTTCATAAGAACGGCTACCCACATCCATTTGCATCTGCTTACTGTATTCGTATCTTGGTCTCACTCTGCGATTTTTACCCCAGACACTTGCTTCCATTACTAAATTCACGATTACTTGATGTCTAAGAATGTTTCCTACCAATTAATTCCTTCTTTTAGTCAAGGTATACTAAAAATTTCTTTGTCGACCTTGTTCCACTCCAGTACAAGGCAACCCTCCGCACTAATACCTTCAGAAAAGGCTTCCTAACACTTATATTAATATTAGATGTTAACAAATTTCTCTTTTTCAGACACGTTTTTCTCCTTATTAATGTTCTGGATTTTATATCGTCTGTACTGTCCAAGTAACAGAACTCATCTACCACCTATATTGTTTCATTGCCTCATCTAATTCCCTCAGCATCGCCTGATTGTCTTAAATTGCATTCCATTGCCCTTGTTTTGCTCAATGTTCATCGTACACGCTTTCTTCCGTCAATTTCTCTTCCAGGTCCTTTACTGTCTCTGACAAATATCTTTATTTCCTCCTCCTGAACTTTAATTCCTTATCGAAATTTCTCCTTGCTTTCCTTCATAGCTTATTCAATGTACAAATTCAGTAACATTGGAGAAGGGCCACAACAGTCTTACTCCCATCCCAATCAATGCTTCCGTTTCATATCCTTCGAATGTAATAACTGCTATCTGCTTTTTGTAAACGTTGTAGATAACCTTCCGCTCCTTATACTTTACCGCTGCTGACTTCAGAATTTGAAAGAGATTATTCCAGTCAACATTGTCTGAAGTTTTCTCTAAATCTACGAAAGATAGAAACGTAGGTTTACCTATCCTTAATCACATATATACAGGGTGATTAAAAATGATGGACCCATTTTCAAAAACTCGTATAGGGTAATGTGGTACAATTTCGATTATCTCGGGCAAATGTTATTGTAACTGCAAATATATTGGGAAAAGTTATAATTTTAACTATGGCACTTGTTCTTGAATGTTTGATGAATATGTAACATAAATGTTAGAAGATTACAAATGTTGGTAGGACCACAAAAAAAAGGTTACAGAATTGAGAAAAATCGATCGAAAATGTACCACACTAGGTACAATTATGATCACTTCCTCGTACAATTATGAGCACTGACTTTTTCCACATGAAAATCACTTTTTCTTTCGGGCAACAACGCATACTTCGTGGTAGCAAACGTTGCACAATAATGAATTTACAAGCGCGCGGAAACTAGGAGATTTATAAGAGCGCGTTCGACGAAGTAGCTCCACGTGCATCTTAACAGGAAGAAATTCATATCTCCGTAGCACAAAGTGGTGTGTTATTGGAAAAGTCGGAGAAGCTGTACAAAACCTGCTACACTACAACGCCACACAAAGACAAGTGCTACCAACACTAAGAGATTGAAAACTTATGTTGATCGGAATTGTACCTAAATCGAACTTGTACCACCTTACCCTATAATCAAATACAACTACAAACTGAGGAATCCTTGCACCAATGGACAGAGGAACTTTCATACTTGTCGGCGGGTGACGGCGGAGATGCGGTGATGTTTTCAGTAGCGGCCGGTAGAACTGGCACAGCAATAGGGCCGTGATGCCGTTTCACTGTTAGTTCTGAGTGAGTTGGCGACTATAGAGCACAAGGTTCTTCTCGTTCCTGAGTTCGCAAAAAGTGAGTCTCGAATTGTAGTGCAGTGGACATTTCGTACAAATTTCGGTATTCAATCACCAACGTCCGCAAGCATTAGCCGTTGGTTTGAGGACTTTAAACAGACTGGAAGTGAGTCTAAAGGAAAAAGCATAAGCCAAGCTCGTGTATCAGAGGATGATGTCCGACGGATTCCAGAAAGTTTTATGCGCAGTCCCAATAGAGTCAGTCGAGAAATTGGAATACCTTAACCAAATCAAATGTTTGTCTATGGGACTTAACTACGGGGTCATCAGTCCCTAAACTTACAAACTACTTATGAACTACTTACGAACTAGGACGGCACAAATATCCATGCCCGAGGGGGGATTCAAACCCCCGACCGTAGTGGCCATGGAGACCATGACTGGAGCGCCTTAGTCCCCTCGGCCACCGCGGCCGACATACCTTAACCAATTGTATGGAAAGTACTGACAATGAAAGTACTTGGGCTCGAACAAACATATCTGTATGAACGTTTGGTTACAGTATCTCAATGTGCTGGTGGGTGTCGTTTTTATGCAAAACTTTGCAATCATGCTCTAGATAGCACTGTAGATGTAATTGTAGACGCCATACATAATGCAGATATCTGAACTATAACTTATGTAATAATCGTCGTACATGTTCTCTAGCGTATTGTCATCAAAATCCGTGATGATAGTCTCGGAAGACTATTGGTATTCACTGCCACTGCTTTCATCGCCTCTTCCCGCACTTACCGTTGCACTACCGCTAGCAATGAGTTATGCGTCATTATTATTCCTATTATCATCATTATTTGTTAGTGCTACAACAGTATCTAACTTATGCTCATATTTCTGTACCGTAACAGATACGAGAAAGCATGCGAATGATTCATCTTCTACACTAATACCATCTTCACGAAAAATAGTTCTTCCTAACTTTACTCAACCAATCGCAATACGTTAGCAGGATTGATTATCAATCGCCGCCCCATCTGACGCTTCACCACACAAATGTTACAAAACGCAACTTCGGAGGCACACTGCACCGTCCCTATTGGCGAACCGACAGGTCAAAGTGCAATGTGGCAAGGCACACGCAGAGGCCTCTAACGGACGACTGCAGAGTTTTGCAGATGCGGGAGTATCACTAGTGCAATAAGGGACCTTTACATTATCTCTCATACGATTTTGATGTATATGTGTTTGTTCGAGCCCAAGTACTTTCCTTGTGAGACGGCGTTTGCTGTATAAGCTCTACCGATTACAACTTGTGCAGGCTCTCGTCTTCAATGTCAAAGATAAGCGCCTTTCGTTTTGTGGTTATGTGCTAGCAAAGACGGAGTACAACGCGTTTCTACAGCATATTATTTTTAGCGATGAAGCGACGTTCAACTTAAGTGCTACAGTGAACAGACAGAATGTTCGAATATGGGGTTTGGAAAATCCACATTCACCGTAGCAATACGAAGAGACTCACCGAAGATCAACGTGTTCTGTGTCGTGTCCCGTACAAAAGTTTATGGCCCATGTACGATATGGATTCAGTGATAAAAAAAGTCCAATTCTTTTGAGATAGTACATTCATCAAGCCTGTTCTGGGAGCTCAAAAGATGTGCAGTGTTGTTCAAAGAAGAATTCTTCCTTCATACGAAATAAATGGTAATACAAAGGGGCCGTATTGATAAAGATATTATCCCGCAATAACTGCTACACATAGAAAGTCTGTGAACAAATTTCGTTTAAATTATTGCATTCAAAATCTTGTACATAAGTTGTGACAATGCAAAAAAAAAAAAAAAAAAAAAAAAAAAAAAAAAAAAAGAGAGAGGGAGAGAGAGAGAGAGAGAGAGAGAGAGAGAGAGAAAAGAGAAAGGTAGAGAGAGTTGACAGAGACTTCAAGCGATTTCATTAAAATTAAATTTTTACTTTGCCACAAGTTCTACTACTCACTTAATATTTTGATCATTTTAACTACAGCATATCAGAGTCTTTCCCGACGTGAACATTAATAAAACCTTCTTGGTTTAGAAGGGTGTCACTGACAGTCAATGGTTTTAATTACTGATGATGAAGGCGGCTGTGGAAAGCTCGAGTATTTTATTCCAAATGAGACGACTTGTAAACCAAAAAGATAGAATCTTTCGGTCAGATATTTTCCTGTTCTGACATATACGACCACGGTTATTACGTAAAAACGACTACACGTGAAAGGCGCTATTCTTTTACTATCTTAACTGATATAATTTCCCACTGAATGTTTGTTATGCAACTTTTATGAAGTGTTTCATTTTGTGAAGTCCTATGTTAACCGTTTTATTCCTTTCTTGTAGTCATGTGAGATAACAGCGACGTGAATAATCACAGATCCCATGTTTCCTCCCTTTAAACTGCATCGTGGTTCTGAGCGCGGTTATGGGTGGATATTTTTCCAGAGAGAATCGTAACTAGAAATGTGCATAAAAATATGATGTGTTTTTTCGGACGTGTTCTATATAACATACGTCATACGTATAAACATATGTTTGCCTCCAATAAGGCAAACGACAATATCTGTTCGGATGCACAAACACACCTGATCCCTTGCGGGAATACAGGCAAAGCTAAGAGCAACAGGAAATAATCGTGGGGTGGGGGGGTCTATGATCGTCTTGTGCGGTGACTTTTGGGCAGAACGGAAAGCGTGTATTGAGATTTTAATTGATTAAGAAGTCCGCTGGTTCGAAAAGGGAATTCCGAATTCGAATACGGTGCAGTACAAATTTTTAATTTTGCCGTTTAATGTATTTATTGCCTGAAACATTCGAGAAGTTTGAACATTTCAAATTAGGAAATGTTCAGAGATATGTCTCGATATTTATCAAAATGAGGTGCACTGAAATGAAGTAGAGGAATTGAATTTGTGCCGCGGCCAGGATTCGAACCTGGGACCTCCTACTATAACCACTAAGCCACCGCAACCCAATGGATACGGCGATTGATCGGACTATCTCCCTCCACAAGACAAACGTCACTTCAGCCTCACGTTCACCTACGTGATACGTATCAATGTTGTCGAAGCTCTCCACCTGAACAATGAAGTTAATGGGAACTATCCTGCATTGTCCAGATACATGTTATGTATGTGTGTGTGTGTGTGTGTGTGTGTGTGTGTGTGTGTGTGTGTAGGGAAACATGAGGATCAATTGACGTCTGTGTTGTGGAGGGAGACATGCTTTAAGAAAGTCGTGAAATCGCGGTATTTGTTATGCCGCTGTGGCTAACAAGGAGACCAAATGGATATCGGATTGTAGAATTGTTTTGATATTTATGGTACGTAAAGTTCAGAACCCAAACAACAATCATCCAAAGCCATTCGACGCTACTTTCAAAAATTCTCGAGGAAATCGGCTCTGAAGTTTCGCAAATAAGGATGGGTACCAGTCACTAAATGACTTGCCGTGCCGGCCGCGGTGGCCGAGGGCGCTCCAGTCACGGTCTGCACGGCCACTACGGTCGGGGGTTCGAATCCCCCCTCGGGCATGGATATTTGTGCCGTCCTTAGGATTAGCTATTTCATAAGTAGTTTGTAAGTTTAGGGACTGATGACCCCGTAGTTAAGTCCCATAAGCTATACAAACATTTGAACTTTTTTGACTTGCCGTATCTGTCGGCGTAGCTCAGGTGGTAACCTTCTTCCCTTTCAATCGTAGGGTCAGTGGTTCGAATCCTGTTGTGGCAGATTTTTTTTTTTCCATTGTGTTTGAATACCTACATAATTTCAATATCTAATGATAATTTTTACGAAAAGTGCACGTATTTTCGTTTAATCGTAACTTTCTATAAAATTTAATAATGATGGCTTCAATAAAAAAAAAACATAAGTTACATTTTATACAGTATGGTCTTAACTATTAGTTGACGACGCTAGTCTTTTATTGTTCAGTTTGTGAAGAGCTACGACACTGGTTTTGGAAAGTCATCTCCATAGCTACTAATGGCTTTCCAAGAAGCTAGCATACCCAACAACCATCGTTTTACGTGAACACAAGGTTTTCAGCTCGCCTACATGCACATAAACAAAAACTGACACAACACGTGGCATTAGAGACCTCAAAACGTTTTATATAACTGAACTCTAAAATAAACAATATTCTCTCACAGCCGGCCGCGGTGGCCGAGGGGACTGAGGCGCGTCAGTCACGGTCTGCACGGCCAGGTCGGGGGTTCAATCCCCCCTCGGGCATGGATATTTGTGCCATCCTTAGTGTTAGCTAGTTCATAAGCAGTTTGTAAGTTTAGAGACTGATGACCCCGTAGTTAAGTCCAATAAGCTATACAAACATTTGAATATTTTAATTCTCTCACAGGGGGATTCGAACCCGGGACTGTATCGCTGAGGCCAGAACGCTACCACCTGAGCTACAACGACAGGTGCTATAATTGTTTTAATTACTGGTACTTATGTGTACTTTGCAAAACTTCAAAGTCGATTTTCTCGAGAATTTTTAAGAGTTGCGTCGAATGGCTTTGGCTGATTGTTATTTAAGACATGAACTTCACGTACCAGAAATATCTAGAAATTCTAAAATCTGATACCCATGTCATCTCATTAAGTATTTAAAGCGCTTGCCTTGCCTAGTAAGCAGTAAGAAAAAAAATAAATAAAATGTATAAAATCAACGAAAGGAGGAGGCTTGGGCGGACTAAGGTCCGATCAAATTAACGATCCCTATTCCCCAAAGTGAAATAAAAAGTGCCCCAACAGCACAACCAACCCGCACACAGACACCAATAAACGGAATATCGGCAAAGCTGATGACGCCTTTGTAACAATTCGAAAAAAAAAAATAGTAAGCAGTAGGTCTTGGGTTAGAAACCCGGCCGCGGCACAAATTTTAATTTAATGCCTGTCCTTCAGTTCAGTATAGAAAAAAATACGTCAGTTAACTTCACTCCTCCCAGGTACCAATTACAGTCGAGTGTATGAGACTTGGAGCGTCGGTTTTACCAGGGACAGAGGTTAGCGTTACATGGCTGAGGTAGTCTGCCTTCAGGTTACATGATGCGATGCGGCTAAGCAAGTTGTCCCGGCAGCAGCTGGGAGTGAGTCTGCACGAAGAGCCTGGGGCAGGTCGGGTGGCCATTGTGGCTGGGCCGGCATCTAACTGTTAAAGGCGCCGGCCTCTGACCGGCGCCGCGTCCTAGCGGAGAGGGAGGGACCACTAGCTGACTACCACACACCGCGCTCCACCACTGACTGACTCGCTTCCCCGCCACTAACGGTCCACATAATCAGTGCCCAACTTGAAACATGTTACAACGCAGGCAACAAATACACCGATATGGTGAAAGTGATGGGGCACCCGCTGATCTCATGACAGACGACCTTCTGCCCTGCGAAGTGAAGAAACTGGACGTGACATAACACTTACGGACTGCCTGAAAGTTCTCTGCAGGAATATCGAGCCACGCTGCCTCTATAGGCAGCAACGACTGCATAGTCTTGCCGGTGCAGGATTTTGTGCGAAAACTACTGACCTGTTATCTCTACAGCCGCGGTGGAGTAGCCGAGCGGTCTAAAGCACCTCGCTGCGGAGCGCGCGGTTGCTCGCCGTGGAGGTTCGAGTCCTCCCTGGGGCGTGGGTGTGTGTGTGTGTTTGTCCGTAGGTTAGTTTACCTAGGTTTAAGTAGTTTGTAAGCTACGGACTGATGACCACGCGGTTTGGTCCGATAGATTTACAAACATTTGAACAAAACAAATTACACACATTGCATTGTCTTTGCAAAGAGTTCTTATATAAATGAAAACAGACGATAATCACGAAGGAATGTCGTTATGTTTTAAACATAAATGAAACCTACCGAAAGAATCACATAAGTGTTAATTTTCAATACAGAAAGCTATATCAGTAACTCTCTGTTCAATGTTGGTTGGTATTCGTAGAGATAAGATTGCGGCGCTTAATTCTGTGACAGACGTGCGGTTCCTTGCTGTACTACGCCATACTTATTACGCAGCAGCGGCGTCTATTAGATCTTTGTGGGACTGAAACGTCTCTCTATCTAATAAAAAAAAGAAAAATTTATGTCGTGCCTGGGTTAAATTTTACTTGCAGTGGTAGCGGTTTAGTATGTTACCGTTGCCAACGGAATAATCGCTTCAGGGGTATCATTTATTTACTGATCGGAACAATATTAATTCAGTATTTCATTATCAACACAAAGAAGTATTCCCTTCATTGTACGTGACTGAATTTTCAGGAAAGATTCAACCGCCGTTGCCAGCATCAATCCACTACAACGCTGCCGTAAAGAAAATCGTAGCCTTTGTTTCTCTATATTACACCTTAGTTATGGAATAAAAAACGCAGCAACGCCATGTATTAGTTATTTGGTATACTATGTAAGTAACAGCGCCCCTATCGGATCTTTCCTATACTACGCTGCAATTCAAGCATAGCATACACCAGAAACTACAAATGATACTCTCAAAACTATTATCAATTTACCTGTGGAAACCCATGAAAGTTCATGTAGTACTTTTGGAGGTTATCCTCAACGACCAGACATACACGATGGATTTTAAACAAATGATTAAATTATGATATCTTTATTTTTCCTGATCCGATTTTAATTATTGAAGCCTTTATGAAACCGCACGATAAAGTTATGTGTTAAAGCCCCATGAAAATTCGTCAAGTAGTTATGGAGATAAACGGGTTCAAAGAGATAGACAGACATGACGGTCGTAGACAAAAAATTTCAAATTACGATATTCGATTTTTATGAAACGAAGTCTCTTTGGTTGTCCAGAGTTACGCTCAAGTTACCTGTGAAAACCCCTCGGAAATTCATGAAGTAGTTTTGGAGATAAGAGGTTTTAATAGTTGAACAAACAGACGCGACGGTTACTGAAAATACTTCAAATTGTGTCATCTTATTTTTTACGTTATCCGATTTTGATGAAATTATGCCTATATGTTGACCCAAACTTTTCTTATGTTTCCTGTAAATACCGTATGAATGTTCGTCCAGTAGTTTTGAAGATTGAAGGTAACAGCGACAGGCCTACATTTTCAGATTTATTAGATATATTCTGCGATAAATATGTTTTTAGAAAAAAGGAGAGGGACAGAGAGAGAAGTGGCAGAAGAAGTTCTAACTCTTTTCTTTTCTTTATTGTTATTTCGATTCCGGCACGCCTGACTAGGCGTGTAGGCGAGCTGGCAGCAGCGTCGTAGCTGCTCTTCAGCCTACAGAGTTGTATCATGACAAAAAGTACATTATATGGACATGTCGATGACAATGACAGAGTTAAAATTTGTCAATTTGATGAGGTGTCTGAGTATAAACCAATTCCAGGTGGACGAAAGCCTGTGTTGGATTAAAAACAGTATTGGCCACGGTGACAGTAAAATTTACAGTCAGAGGCACTTTGGACACAACAGGGACATTGTAAAATTTGCTGAGTATTCACTCGAGGTGTAGTTTGCGTAGTAGTAAAAAATACTGAAACACTGAACACTAAACACTGAACACTGGACATCGACGGTAGCACTGTAACACTGAATTAACACTTTGAATGGGCACCCCCGCTGAGGGGGTAGGAGGGGAAGGGGGGATGGGCTGCGCTGGGGAGGAGAGGGAAGGGACGGAGTGGTGGTGGGAACGCTGCGATTCCGGAAATGGGAAAGGGATATCCAGGTGGGGGCGGGAGGAGGAGGGGAGGGGGAGGAGGGCGCTAATTTATGGGGAGGGGATCAGGGCTGATAGGAAGGATAGATTTCGGGACGGAGGGCGTCATCCGGGAGGGGAGGGGTTTGGAAATTGCCTTGGCAAAGGATATGGAGTGTATGCAGGTGGAGGGGTGGTGGGATACAATGGAGGAGGCGTGGCAGAGGCCCAGGATTAGTGAGGATGGGAGAAACCAGTGGATTGCGGGAGTCTACCTTGCGGTTAACATAGAGGATACGGAGATATTCAAGGTGTTGGGTGAGACAAGGGACGGGGATAAGGTAGTATAGGATCCGCGTGGGGGAGGCGGAGAGCGTGGCGTTCGAGGATTTGGAGGGAGTTGTAAGAGGCAGGAGGAGCAGACACCCAGGCAGGGTGGAAGGAGCAGTACTAACTCAACGCAGGAATAAATAAATAAATAGCCGGGCAACGCCGGGCTTTTAGCTAGTTCTAGATTAAAAAAAAAAAAAAAAAAAAAAATAAAATAAAATAAAAAAAAAAAAAAAAAAACAGAGCAGCGTAATATATTTGTTGCTAAGATTTGGAAGCATGAGTAACGGTGTGGGCGTGTTGTTGCAGCGCCAACACGCAGATGGACAACGACGTGACGCCGGTGTACCTGGCGGCGCAGGAGGGCCACCTGGACGTGCTGCGCTACCTGGTGACGCAGGCGGGCGGCTCGCTCTACGTCAGGGCCAAGGACGGCATGGCGCCCGTGCACGCCGCCGCGCAGATGGGCTGCCTGCCCTGCCTCAAGTGGATGGTGCGTACCACACATCTCTGCCAGTCTCTCATTGTAGCCATTTCACTTCTGATCCTGCAGCTGTTAATCTTTCATATTCACACAATATATGACGTCAGCTGCTAATGAACAAAGCTGAAAATGTGTACCCAGCCGGGATTCGAACCCGGTCTCCTGCTTTTCTAGGCAGTTCCGCTGACCACCACACCACTGGGGACACAGTGATCACCGCACCTGCAAGGACTACCTTAGCACGCCTCCCACCAGACACAAATTCCCAGCTTCACCCTGTCCACAGTACTCAAACTCGTAGTTTTGAAACTAATTCCCGCAAGAGTAAGGGCCATAAACGTGTCCACCCCTCCCCTCTTCGGAACAGACGCCACATGTATATATACAGGGTGTTACAAAAAGATACGGCCAAATTTTCAGGAAGCATTCCTCACACACAAAGAAAGAAAATATGTTATGTGGACATGTGTCCACAAACGCTTAATTTCCATGTTAGAGCTCATTTTAGGCTTCATTCCAACGTGATCAAATTGTAAATTTTCATAATCAACATCTGTGGACTGACGAGAATCCGCACGCAATTGTGCAATCACGTCATCAACACAGATTTTCTGTGAACGTTTGGGCAGGAATTGCTGCTGATGTCTTGATTGGGCCTCATGTTCTTCCACCTATGCTCACTGGAGCACGTTATCATGATTTCATACGGGATACTCTACCTGTGCTGCTAGAACATGTGCCTTTACAAGTACGACACAACATGTGATTCATGCACGATGGAGCTCCTGTACATTTCAGTCGACGTGTTCGTACGCTTCTCAACAACAGATTCGGTGACCGATGGATTGGTAGAGGCGAACCAATTCCATGACCTCCACGCTCTCCTGACCTCAACCCTCTTGACTTTATGGGGGCATTTGAAAGCTCTTGTCTACGCAACCCCGGTACCAAATGTAAAGAATCTTCGTGCTCGTATTGTGGCCAGCTGTGATACAATACACCGTTCTCCAGGGCTGCATCAGCGCATCAGGGATTCCATGCGACGGAGGGTGGATGCATGTATCCTCGCTAACGGAGGACATTTTGAACATTTCCTGTAACAAAGTGTTTGAAGTCACACTGGTACGTTCTGTTGCTGTGTGATTCCATTCCATGATTAATGTTATTTGCAGAGAAGTAATAAAATGAGTTCTAACATAGAAATTAAGCGTTTCCGGACACATGTCCAGATACCATATTTTCTTTCTTTGTGTGTGAGGAATGTTTCCTGAAAGTTTGTCCCTGCCTTTTTGTAACACCCTGTATAATATGCCAGTGACGGGCAATGATCTTTTGTTTAATGGGGAGGGATGAGCAAGTTTGGAGCCCTTACTCTTACGGAAATTCGTTTCAAAACTACGAGTTTGAGTACTGTGGGCAGGGTAGAGCTGAGAATTTGTATCTGACGGGAGGCGTGCTTAGGTAGACACAGCAGGTGCGGTGATCACTCTGTCCCCAGTGGTGTAGTGGTCAGCGCAACTGCCTAGAAAAGCAGGAGACCCGGGATCGAATTCCGGCTGGGTACACATTTTCAGCTTTGCCCATTAGCAGTTGATGTCATATATTCTGTGAATATGTAGTAATTTATTTTTTCCCTCCGAGCCCCTTCATTGACTACCTGTTTCAAAATGTTCAGATGTTTGTAAATGTAAGGGATGAAACTATTCTGGTCATCGGTCCCTAGGCGTACAAACTCCTTGAACTAAGATATTAAATTGAAAGAGAGGCATTGAATTAAAAGCCACTGCAACCTTCTCGATATGAGGATCGCACAGACTGTCTTGAATCATGTCCGTGCAGTCGAGCTATCCTTTAAGTTGCGGTGGCTTAGTGGATATATCGGGTGCTGAAGACCTAAATGTGGAGCGCCCAAAACCCCCTATCCATCCTTAGTGGTTATAGAGCTTGTCCCGTAAGCTGAAGGTCCAGAGTTCAAATTGCGACCGCGTCACAAATTTTAATTCAATGCCTTCCATTCAATTGTATCATTGACATATCGAGACAAAATAAGTCTATTGAATTTAATTTATTATTTGATATTATGGTTAAAATAACTTACACTAAGGAGGGCTCGAACCCCGGACGCAAACGGCCGTGCCATCCGTAACGTGACGCTCCAGACCGCGCGGCCATTCTCACTCGGCCAACCTGTTTCTCACGTACATTTTTCAGTAAGCTCGTGAAGTATTATTGGGAGTTTACATTTACTGCCCGACAGTATACAGTCCTGGTCATTATAATTGCTACACCACGAAGATGACGTGCGACAGACGCGAAATTTAACCGACAAGAAGAAGATGCTGTGATATGCAAATGATTAGCTTTTCAAAGCAATCACACAATGTTGGCGCCGGTGGTTTCTATACCATGAGGACTGTCATGTATCCAGTCCTCTGCAATGAAAAATAATACAGTGTATACTGTATTAGCGCCATTTGCATTTCTATTAAGATTACTCGTTATTATAGTGCCCTTTCATTGAACCCCCTCCCATCCCCAAAATCAAACCCTACGCCTATGGATGTAACTATGTTATCTTTGTAAAAATGGGAATACGCCTAGCTTTAATAAAATGTCAAATGAAAGACAGTAAAAAGAAATGGAAAATACCAGACTTTACAAGGCAGCGTTGGACTACATGCCGAGAGAAAGAAGAGATCTAGGGCGACTCAGGCGAGAACGGTGAAGCCGGAACGCGCCTAAGAACACCCAAACCATCGACATCAATAGATTGAAAGATAATTTGTAATTTCTAGCGTGTTGCAGATCTGAGCGAAATTGTGCGTCAGTGAAGGGAATGTATTGCTTCTGATAATATAGAAGCATTGAGAACGTTTGGTCATTCATCGTTCAGTGGTCTTTTACATATCATCTTTACGTTATGCATATACTCATTTAACATCACTACAGGTTGACTGACTGCACTTTTGTATCAATTAAATGATGAACAACAAGAAACAGCGTTTTATTACCACTATGTCTTGTCAATGTGTAGAATTACTATATAAAATTTTATCCCAAACGAATATTGTAGGAACTCAAGATAGTTATGCTTGCCACCACGTAAACTGTGTATTATTCGTTATGAATAAGCTTGGTTCTAATTAGAAGGTATCAATGTACTTTCAGTACTTCTCAAGTAAAACGAATACCTGCCTCACAAAGTAGACAGCTAATGTGACGTTCATTAACACGCGAGCGAAAGAACACAGCGATTTGACTTTCGTAGTTACTACACACGAGTTATTACAAGCGTCCCAAGGTTCACTTATCTTTTATCGTATTCACATCTCGATTCTGACACACAGTAAAGACCTACAGTTATGTGAGTTACAGCACTGGAGCTATCAGTGAGCATCAATCGAGATATTTCTCTTTCAAATATGTGAGCTTCTGATGCGTCAGATAACTCGATGCTATGTGCGCCATTAATGAAGAGGGACGATAACTTTCAGCCACTACATTTATGTTCAAGCTTACAGGCATCTGAGTGAATATGAACTAATAACTGGGAAGGAGCAATTCAGGTAAAGAAGCTTGGGCAACAGATCGCGAGAAACCTATGCGTCCGCTAACTATTGCGTGAAGAAGTAAACTAAAAGTATTTGGAAAATGGACGTCAGTGGGCAGTTATGTTGAATTTGCATAGTTTGGCGAAGTAATGTGATGCTCAGTATGCGCGGCTTCTCCCCGTCGGAGGTTCGAGTTCTCCATCGTGTGTTCAAATGTTCAAATGTTTGTAGAGCTTATGGGACTTAACTACGGGGTCATCAGTCCCTAAACTTACAAACTACTTATGAACTAGCTACAACTAAGGACGGCACAAATATCCATGCCAGAGGAGGGATTCGAGTCCCCGACCGTAGTGGCCGTGCAGACCGTGACTGGCGCGCCTCAGTCTCCTCGGCCACCGCGGCCGGCCCATCGTGTGTGTGTGTGTGTGTGTGTGTATTGTCATTAGAGTACGTTAGCTTAAATAGTTTGCAAGTCTAGGGACCGAAGACCACTGCAGTTTGGTCCCATAGCTTTATAAACATTAGAGCATATTTCTCCTTTTGCCCGGCGAAGTGCAGGAATTCGAAGCGGCATGCACTAAAAAATCCGGCGGGCTGTTGAACCATGTCATGGCTATAGAGCTGCCCATAAGTAGGAAAGTGTCGCCAGTGCAAGATTTTGTTCACGAACTGATCTCTTGATTATGCCCTCTATGTGTTGGAAAGGAGTCATGTCGGGTGATCTTAGTGACGAATCACTCGCCAAACTGCCCACAATGAACAAGTGAGGTCAGGTGACTTCATGAATACTCATCCATGCAAACTTCATCGTTGTTCGGTAACATGAATTCCATAAATGCCTGGAAATACTCTCCAATTATTAAATTGAAGGAGAGGAATTCAATAAAAATTTGAGCCACGGCCAGGATTCGAACCCAGGACGTCCTGATTACTAGGCAAGCACTGTAGCCACTAAGCTATCGCGACGTAATGTATACGGCGATTGCACGGAGTGTCTTAAAGCACGTCTACCTCCACAACACAAGCTTCAATTCTGCCTCATGTTCCACTATATACATACGTATCAACGTTGCTGAGGCTCTCGAATAACAATGCTGATATGTATTTACGGGAGTTGGAACTTACATAGTGGCTACACTGCTGTGGAGACACTATGCGATGGAATCTACTATTGTAGCTGATAGCACACGTTGTTGACATACCTACCTTATCTCCGAGCAAATGGACTCGCCCGTCCCACGTCACCGACGTGTTCACAATCGAGGGAAACAAATTCACTTATGAGCGAGCGGTCTAACGTAACGATGTCACTGTGTTTTAAAAAAGGAACAACGAATTTGGATCACGATTGACTGTGGTAGAGGTCGAACAGCAACACATGCGAACATCTTTTCGAAAGAAGCGGTAACACTTTCTGTGCAACCCAACCATCATTTTCCACGATAATGCGCGAGCGCATACAGCACGAGCTGTGTCTCCATTGGGCCGGGATGACCGCACGATCTCAGACGGCATGTCACGGATTGCGCGGCTCTTGCCGTCGTAGTTTCGAGTCCTCTCCTCGGGCAAGCATGTGTGTGTTGACTTTAGCGTAAGTTAGTTAAAATAGTGTGACGTTTACAGACCGATGACCTTAGCAGGTTGGTCTCTTCAATGAAAAAAAAAAAAAAAAAAAAGAAAAGAAAAGAAAAGAAAAAAAAGATACTACTTTCTAATGTAGCATCAAGGGGAATCTCGTCAGCACCTTCATTGGGCAGCTATATCGTAGAAGACAATGGAGAGGCAGGCGGCTAGCACTCCACCAGAAGGGCGCCACGGACTGTTTAGAAGGCGAGCTTTCTTTGAAGTGGAAAAAGCTGCACTTCTCAAATCAGTCCGCTATGCACTTAGATTCACTTCTTTCTCAAGATTACGAGTGAGTAATCTTTCAGTTAATGTCGTATTTGTGCAGGCTGGTGTATTGGGTCACGTCATTAGAAAAATTTGATGAAGAAAAGAAAACGCGAATATTATCACTTGTTGCTGATACTGGCTGCTGACGTTATCTGCCAGGCAATCTTGTTGAATGAGGACCTACTATAGGAAATGATCTCTCAGAGGATGAGAAACACTGAATGTCACATGGACAATGCCCTGACATGTGTTACCCTCTAGAAGATATAGATGAAAAATCTTTCCCTGTGTACGCTTCAATAACTGGAGGCACATATGTGGTAACTGAGGATGGAGTGTCTGTACTGATTTCGTAGCTCCCTCCTCAAGAAGTCCGTGAAATGGAGAACCATCATGTACTTGACACATTATTCTTCGTGCCCCCAACGGCACTTCCTCTAGCAAGGAGTGTGCCTCACTTGTGAGACGTTATGGACGAATAACTGGTCTCCCGAATCGTTAGCCAATAATACGCACCTGCACATTGAGGCCGAACCGGCAATGATGGTTCGTTGCCACCATGCAATGAGGATTCTCGGTAGTCTATTGGTAGGTGTTGAGAAGATTTACGATACCGCCCACCCTAAAACTAGCTTCATCTGTCTCATAGACGATAGAAACCCCATCACTGTAGTCGTCTGTACAACGAACACTCTACAAAAATATCTCTGCGGAAGCAAGTCCTCAGGTAATACGCCTGCATGCACTGTACGTAGTACGGATATTGCCAGTCATCGTGATGAATGTTCCACTCGACCGTCTGACTTAGCCCAGAATGGCGTGCCATCTTCCCGGTGCTGAGAGCGTGGTCACTCCGGTAGATCCTTTATCTCTACCCCCAAATGACTGGGACTTACTTCGAAAGCAATTTCGGCTATGCGACCAATATGACCTGCTCTACTCCATAATATGTCCGAATATTTTCCTGTGATTTGTCTCAATTTAGCGAAATTATTCCGAATAAATGCCATGTAATCTGCATTCACTCCTGGGCATTAAAATTGCTACACCACGAAGATGACGTGCTACAGACGCGAAATTTAACCGATAGGTAGAAGATGCTTTGATATGCAAATGATTATCTTTTCAGAGAATTCACACAAGGTTGGCGCCGGTGGCGACACCTACAAGGTGCTGACATGAGGAAAGTTTCCAACCGATTTCTCATACACAAATAGCAGTTGGCCGGTGTTGCCTGGTGAAACGTTGTCATAATGCCTCGTGTGAGGAGGAGAAATGCGTACCATCACGTTTCCGACTTTGATAAAAGTCGGAAGGTAGCCTATCGCGATAGCGGTTTATCGTATCGCGACACTACTGCTCGCGTTGGTCGCGATCCAATGACTTTTAGCGGAATATGGAATCGGTGGGTTCAGGATGGCAATACGGAACGCCGCGCTGGATTCCAACGACCTCGTACCACTAGCAGTCAAGATGACAGGCATCTTATCCGCATGGCTGTAACGGATCGTGCAGCCACGTTTCGATCCCTGAGTCAGCAGATGGGGGCGTTTGCAAGACAACAACCATCTGCACGAACAGTTCGACGACGTTTGCAGCAGCATGGACTATCAGCTCGGAGATCATAGCTGCGGTAAGCCTTGACGCTGCATCACAGACAGGAGCGCCTGCGATGGTGTACGCAACGATGAACCTGGGTGCACGAATGGCAAAACGACATTTTTTCGGATGAATCCAGGTTCTGATTACAGCATCATGATGGTCGCATCCGTGTTTGGTGACATCGCGGTGAACGCACATTGAAAGCGTGTATTCGTCATTGCCATACTGGCGTATGACCCGCCCTGATGGTATGGGGTGCCATTGGTTACACGTCTCGATCACCTCTTGTTCGCATCAGCGGCATTTTTAACAGTGGCTGTTACATTTCAGATGTATTACGACCCGTGGCTCTACCGTTCAAATGTTCAAATGTTTGTAGAGCTTATGGGACTACGGGGTCATCCGTCTTTAAACTTCCAAACTACTTATGAACTATCTTATACTAAATACGGCACAAACATACATGCCCCAGAGGGGATTCGAACCCCCGACCGCAGCGGCCGTGCAGACCGTGACTGGAACGCGCTCTACCCTTCATTCGACCCCAGCGAAATCCTAAATTTCAGCAAGATAATGCACGACCGGATGTTGCAGGTCCTGTATGGGCATTTCTGGATACGGAAAATGTTTGACTGCTGCCCTGGCCAGCACATTCTCCAGATCTCTCACCAACTGAAAACGTCTGGTCAATGGTGGCCGAGCAACGCCAGTCACTACTCTTGATGAACTGTGGTATCGTACTGAAGCTGCTTGGGCATTTGCACCTGTACACGCCATCCAAGCTCTGCTTGACTCAATGCCCAGGCGTATGCACCCAAATTGCGTGAAAATGTAACCACATATCAGTTCTAGTATAATGTATTTGTCCAATGAATACTCGTTTATCATCTGCATTTCTTTTTGGTATATCAATTTTAATGGCCAGTAGCGTAAATAGAAAAGTAATAATATTGTCGCACATTTTCACTGAAAGAGGTTCCGTGCGCTAAGAGTAAAAGAAAATCTGCGTAAAGTAATTTCCGGTGGAACACCCACATGCTTCTAGCAGTAGGAAATTTTAATTTTAGACTCTAATTTAGAGAAAGAATACTTACGAAATTAAGACCTCTCATTACAGGAGGAGATCACATACACAATATGCGATCGGCCAGTTCTTGATATTCCCTATTGCTCTTGGGCCTCCAACAACAATTTAAATTAAAGGAAGGGTGGAGAGGAGTATTACAAAAAAAAAAAAAAAAAAAAAAAAAAAAAAAAAGAGGTGCACGCTTCACCATGGACTCATTTAGTCAGCGAGAAAATGTCCCAGAAATGTTCAACTAAGCGAAGCACGAGACGTGTTGCTGCACACACAATTACCCATTAATATAGGAGAGGCCCAGTGTGAAACGAGTCATAAAACACTTAAATTCTCCCTCCAAAATACTTCCGCGAAATGACTGCAATATTAAGTGGCGTTCCACGCACTAATCTTGCACTTGTTCCTTACATTCGGTGATCTGGTGGAAAGGTCGTGTTTGAAATTAATTACAATGTAACCTAGATCGCAAAGGCATATTTATTAGAAGGCGAAAGGTTTCAAAAAATGTTCAAATTTTTGTTAAGCTTAAGGGACTTAACTGCGGGGTCATCAGTCCCTAAACTTACAAACTACTTATGAACTACCTTATACTAATGAAGACACAAACATCCATGCCCGAGGGAAGATCCGAACCCCCGACCGTAGCGGCCGTGTACTCTGTGACTGCCGCGCCGCAGACCACTCGGCCACTGCGGCCGGCCGCGAAAAGTTTCGATTCTCAAGTGATGATCTTCATACCTTCAGTTACATTGATGGACATTAGCTGTGCATGGAACAGGAACCGCTGAATGACAGTAGTCAAGTTCAGTTTTTAATAAATGCGTGTTCGTGATGCAGATTTTCTTGTAATTAATTTCAAATATTTTATTCTGATCACTGACACTTAGATGTCAATCGTGTCACATTTGTAATAGGTTGTATTGGTTTTATTGATACTGAGTGTTTAAGTTAACTCTGTAGGACATGGAATTTAATGCTAAGAGCATTAATTTTCGCAATTTATCAAGTAGAATCGGTATAAGCTGTTAAGCAATCAGTTTTCCTTCATTTAATCACTTTATGAGATCATTGTAAATTGACAGATTAAACGAGTAATTCTCAAGTACGCTGCTTATCATTTTATCATTCATGCATCGCGAGATAAGGTATTATATAAAATTCTTCAGGTCCAAAGGAAAATTAAGCACTCACTGAAATAAGGAACTCTCACGTGGTCTTTAGTTCGGGCCAGGTGCAACTTTTTATTTTTACATGTATTTATTTTTCATTTATTTATATATTCAGTTTTACCCAGCTTGTATCCAAGACACTAATGGACTCCAAAGCTATGAAGCTGCACTCAGAGTTGGCCGGTTTGTATCGTGGTGGCGAGAAAACTTTTCGTCGCCTCAGTCTGACCCGCAAAGAGAGGGCAGGTGATACGTGAGTTTCCAGAACTCTCGACTGAGTCAAGGAGTGAAGAATGTGGCGGTAGAGACGGTGAAACGCGGGTCGCACGAAGGCGTCAAGCTCGACAGCTCCAGTGTTTCTGTTCCAAGGGAAACGGCTGTGTACCGCGGTAGGCTTCAACCTCTCCGCTTCTTTCATTTCATTCTCACTCACAGCGACAAAACGCGCAGACGCGACATACTAGCATTTGTGGCAAATGCATCAAATATTTGTAATTCTATGGGGCCAAATTACGTTGGTCATCATTCCCTAGTCTTACAAACACACACACCCATGTCCCAGGGCGGACTCGAACTTCCGACGGCGAGCAACCGGACGCTCCGCAGCAAAGCGCCTTAGACCGCACGGTTACTCCACCGCGGCACTCAAATTGCACTCGTTGGCAGATTAGAGGAAGAAAATCCCAAAAGAGCCCCAGTTGGTTGCTTCCGATTGTACCAAATTGGAATACCCTAGGGACCGTTGAATAGTGATCGACTGAATTTGAATGTACACTACTCTACAAAATGGGCTGCTAACATTTTGAAAGGTATTTTATGCCGCAGTGTCCTAGTCATTTCGCGGGATGTATTATCTACTTCTACATATTTACTCTGAAAATCACAATGCAGCCCAGTGTGGGATCCTTATCGGGTGGGTTTAACGGAGGACTTCGAAAGTGTCCAAAGAAGAGCAGCTCGTTTCGTATTGTCACGATACAGGGGAGACAGCATCACGGAAATGATACAGGATCTGGGATGGGAATCATTACAACAACGGCGCTTATCGCTACGGCGTGGGCTACTTGCGAAACTCCGATCGCCAACATTCTCCTCCGAATGCGAAAATATATTGTTGACTCCCACTTACATAGGTAGAAATGATCATCAGAATAAAATACGAGTAATCAGAGGTCGAACAGAGAGATTCATGTGTTCTTTCTTCCCGCGCGCTATTCGAGAATGGAATGGGAGATAAATAGTATAATGGTGGTTCGATGAACCCTCTGCCAGGCACGTAAATGTGATTTGCAGAGTATCCGACGTAGATGTAGATTTAAATACCTGTCAGAGTTTATAGAACCGCTAACATATTATTTCTCTACCGCTCCGGTCTCAGGGAAAAAGGATTACCTAATCTTTCCGTTTTTGATCTGATTTCTCTAAAAAAAATGTTCAAATGTTTGTTAAGTTTAAGGGACTTAACTGCAGGCTCATCAGTCCCTAAACTTACAAACTACTCGTCAACTAACTTATACTAAAGACTACACAAATATCCATGCCCGAGGGAGGATTCGAACCCCCGACCGTAGCGGCCGTGCAGTCTGTTACTGGCGCGCCGGAGACCGCTCGGCCACGGCCGGCTAAATTCTCTCATTTTATTATTATGATCATGTCGTCTTATGTATCTGGATGCTAAGACATTTTTTTTTTTTTTTTTCATTCGGAGGAGAAAGTTAGTGACAGAAAATTCGCAAACATATCTCGCAGCAATGAATAACGCCTTTGTTGTAATGATTCCCAACCCAATTCGTGCGTCATTTGCATGACACTCTCCCCGTGGTATCGCCGCTATACAAAACAAGCTGCCCTTCTCTGAACTTTCTCTGTATTCTCCATCAGTCCGACGTATCTCACACAGACGGCAATACCCGACAATATGACAGACAAGTGTAGCGTAGGCAGTTTCTTTAGTAGACCGGTAACATCTGCTGAGTGTACTGCCAATTAAACGTAACCTTTGGTTCGCATTCCCCACGATATTTTCTATCTGTTCTTTCTAATTAAAGATATTCATAAATGTAACTCCCAAGTATTTAGATGAATTAAGGCCTTACATTTGACTGATTTATCAAGTAAATGAAGTTTATCAGATTTCTTTTAGTGATCATATCGAAGGATAATTACGTTTTATCACACTTTTGGAGTTGGAACTCTCCAATATTAGTTGCACAACGTGCGTCCCGCTATATTTGGCTAAGTATTTCTGACACATATTAGCGTTCACTAAATCTACTTACATACTCCGTAATACACCCAACGGTGCATGGCGGAGGGTACTCAGTACCACTACTTGTTACTTGCTTTCCTGTTCTACTCCCTTATAGAACGAGGGGAAAACGAATAATTGTATGCAGCCGTACGAGCCCAAATCTCTCTAATCTTATCCTTGTGGTCTTTACGCGAAATTTTGGTTGGCGGCAGTAGAATCGTTCTGCAGTCTGCCTCAAATTCCGGTTCTGTAAAAACCTCCAACAGTGGTTCTCGAAAAGAACATCGCCTAACCTCCAGCGATTCCCATCTGAACTCCCGAAACATTTCGGTAATTCTCGTACATTGATCAAACCTACCAGTAAAAAACCTAGCCGCTCGCCTCTGAATTGCTTTTATGTCTTTTAAACCGATCTGGTGGGGATCCCAAACACTTGAGCAATACTCAAGACGGGGTCTTACAAGCGTTTTATATGCGGTTTCCGTTACAGACGAATCACACCTTCACAAAATTATCCCTATAAACCGAAGTCGACCATTTGCCTTCCTAACGACTGTCCTAATATGCTCGTTCCAATTCATTTCGTTGCCTAGGTATTTAATGGACGCTACTCTCAGCACACTACTAATGCTGTATTCGAACATTACGGGATTGTTTCTCCTATTCATCTGCATCTCCTTTCATTTTTCTACTTTAGAGCTAGTTGCTAATCCTCACACCACTTAGAAATTCGGTTCAAGTTTTGGTTCAAGTGATCTGCATCTTACTACAGTCATTCAATGACGACACTCTCTTAAACACAACAGCATCATCACCGACAACCGCAGATTGTAACTCACCCCGTCCGTCAGTTCATTTATATAGATAGAAAATAATAGCGGTCCCATCACATTTCCCTGGGACACCCCTGACCGTAGTCTCTGGTGTACACTTGCCATAGATGACAACGTACTGGGTTCTATTATTTAAGTAATCTTCGAGCCTCTCACATATTTAGGCACCTATTCCATAAGTTCGTACATTCGTTAGCAGTCTGTACTGTGGTACCGTGTCAAACGCCTTTCTAAAATCGAGAAATATGTAGACTGCCTGCTGCGCTTCGTCTGTAGCACGCAAGATGTCATGAGAGAAAAGGGCAAGCTGGGTTTCGCACAATCGATGCTTCCTAAATCCGCGCTGATGCATGGACAGAAGCTTTTCCGTCTCAAGGAAATTGAGCATTTCAGCAGATGGTAACAGTCTTATGTAATAATATGCTTCGTATTGCACACTGTGCTCTCATTTTTATATTTGACATTTGCTGAAAAAATAACAAATGACTCGTAGTTCCACCGATACCAGTAATTCTCTGTACCAAATACCACGCGTCATTTCATCCCAATATTGATAAAAGTTATAGTGGTACAAGCCACTTTTCCCCACTTCTTCAACCTTGAGATACCCAAATATTTATCAATTTATTTAGTAAATTAATTTGGCATGATAGGAGGTGGTGGCAGCAGCAGCAAGTGGCCTCAGATATTATGTCTACCCAGTCAAAGAAATTTAGTATCCCATGGAAGAATTTGTGTGTCATGATAGTTTCTTTGGTTGTTGTTGATTTTGTATTCCATTCCAAGTCTGAAATCTGTTATGAGATGTATAACACATACCTATGTACTTATGAAGAAGATGACTTCTTGAATAGTAATAAATATGGAGTTGAAAGTTTAAAAGACTTTCTTTAATTCGTTAAGTACATAGCAGAAGAGGCTTGACAGATTTTTCTGAAGTATAACTAATGAATAATATTGTTTTGAGGCACAGCTATTGCTAGACCTCATTTTTAAAGATTTTGATAATTTTAAACACGACTGAAAAATTCAAGTTAAAATTCCACTCCCTTAAAGAAGATCTGTTAGCTTGATTCTCATTAAAGGGTGAATTGCCAAGCATTTACAGATATTGAACGATTACTCTGTCTGTGTTGGAAGACATTCATCACAGGGTCATAGGCAGCACACCAGTAATAGTACAAAGTATAGAAGACACTCTTTCAAATTAACCCTACAGTTTTGTTTCTCAAGCCAGTCTCCTTCAATAAAAAGTAACTTGTTTTATCTGCATTACATACTCAATTGCTGTTTTTTTCTTTCTTATAATCTGCAAGTTTCATTGTCCATTGGGGTGCCGCCTATACATTTTATATAATGGTCGGAGTAGTTTTTCCCTCTTTTGACGATCCAGAGAAAATTTTTCTCGTTAAAATTATGTCCAGGAGAAAGGGGCAGAAGGCGGACGACGACGACACTTTCTAGGGTCACTGTTTTAAGAAGCTGATATTAACGGCAGTGGACACCAGGATGTTGCTTTAAGCAGAAGATGAAGCAGAGTTGAGCAGAAAGGTCAAAGTCTTGGTGATCAGTAGTGCTTCAAAGTATTTTTCTTATAGGGCTTGATTAACATAAAAGTATAAAAATAATACGTACTAATTCACACATCACCACATAAACTCTAAGAGCAGTTTTACTTTAAATAGAAATTAACTACGATAGCTTTAGAATTGCCTCGGGGCAGAGGCCGTTCGTTTACTTGAACTAGCTTCTGTATATAGTTTTTTTTATTTACGAATAGATTTCTCCAAAAACTTTTAGATTTAAAAGTCTAATGTTTTCTATTACAGTTTGGCAAGTCCAGATAAATGATATTTATATATGAAAAAGTAAATACAAAGTGTTTGGAATTACCTTTCTTCGAGAACTTGTGGACGAAAGTGAGTACATTTTATTTTGACGAGGAATCCACGTCCTGAAATCCAGAGACGCTACGAGACCTTCTGCATCTATGACACTGTGAAACAAATGTCTTCCACTGCAAGGTATTTGTTTTCCATATTTTGGGAGGAGGTAGTAAGCGTCAAAACATCAACAAACAGTCTAATAAAACGTGCTCTGAAAGAATATTTTAAGAGTTATGAACAAATGTTCATCTCGTATCCTGTGAACACGTGTATTACAGTGGTCCAGTGCTAATAGCGATTTGATAGCGTATTTCAGAAACCATCTTTACTGGAATTTTTTTTCTTGTTTCGGTCAGAACTAATTCCTCTCAAAATATGGAAAGCAAAGAGCTTGTAGGAGAAGAGATACGTTTCACAGTGTCAAAGATAGAGAAGTGCTCATTGTATCATCTCCGTATCACATGATGAAATTTCGGATCATGAATTCCTCGTAAAACTATTATGTACTCGTACCCCTCTACAAGTCCTTGATTTGTAACCTGGGGGGAAAATATGCAAAAAGAACATAATTACATGAACTGATTGTTTAGATGGTAAATTTTTTACGATCGATGATACGGGACTAGCGGGTAACGGCGTCGAATCGCGGGAATAAAACTAACTAATCAAGGCGATGTTTGAAGTAGCCATTGAAGTTTTCTGTTCATAGTAAACAGTATTATTTCGAAAATATGCATATCAACTTAGTTCCATACGGTTTAAAATTGATTCGGATGATGTTTTCAATGTATATGAGGGAAATGAAAAGCCTATATGGAAATAGACTTAGAAAACGTCACCACAAGAAAAATCTGTATTTTCCATGAACGAAAGACGTACGGTAGTACTACTCCTGTAATGCACTGTTTTGTATTTACGTCACGACAGTATAGTTATTAATATTCTTAAGTGAGAAGACGTTGATTAGAAAACACTGAAACTTTTGCTACAACCAATGTTATAATCAACAGAACGCCAGCAAATCGTTGGTAACATAACAATACTCCTTGTAAATAGAATCGTACAATACGTTTTTTTCAGTTCTATAGATAAAAGGTTCTTGTACGGTATGTAACCTCATGCATTCAATAAATTAACTATCACTGACAAATCTAGATAAAAGTGTTGTTAAAAAAATCACTGGATTCACACAGATGTGTGTTTCATGCCGCTCACGGAGATTACCAGATCAACGTATTTTTATCTTAATAATAATAAACCCCATGAGATGTGACAGATGTATGTTTTATTCGGATCACTAACGTGGGAAAATCAATGTATTGTTACAAAATCATTCACATTATCCGCGAAAAGAAATCGTATATCACCTAACTGATCAACAAAAATCCCGGGAATCAACCACTGTTACCAACATTGTACGCTACGCATGTGTCGTCTATTGTAAAATTAAACCGTTTAGTTTTTAAAAGTATTTCAGACGACAGTCACCAATGTCGAACTTATATTATTTTCAACACCAAAAAACTAATTTTTTCCCAGTCGGAGCAGTAAAAGGGAGTAACTGCCAACAAAACCAATAACGGTACAATTTGTCACGAAATGCGTTGCAAATAGCATTTAACGCTTTCTCTTGTATCTCAAGATTCCCACGCCCGTATTTACTAGTTCAAACAATTGAGTTTGTCGCAATAATGTGCAAAATTATTCCAACTGTACACAGTATCATTTTAGAAAACCAACATTTTTTTTTAAAGTATTGAATCTAACATTAATACAGAACATGAAAGGAATAGTAACATCAGTACACACTCACAGTTCTCCAGCTCACTTCGGAATATATCTTAAGACATTTTCTCCCCATAATACATTTAAGTTTTGGTAATTTGGTAGAACGCTTGGGAATCGAATTCGAACGCTATATATCGATCGAGCTGCCAGATCGATCTCGTAGCTCGAGCGGCAGCCATGTTTCGTTGTGAATTATTCCGGTGACGGTTACAGTTAATTTATTGAGCGGACAAGGATACATCGAGAACCTGTCAAATATAGAGCATGAACAGCACTCATTATTTAGTTCATAGTCGGCACGAAAAATTAATCTCGTAAAATTTTACAATTCGTGTCGCGGCGTAATGTTAAGTGTTCAGATGTTGCAAACGGAATCGTATACAGTGACGGGATTAATTTTTCGTGCCGATCATGAAGTGAATGATAAATGCTGTTCATGCTTTACAGTTGACAGGTTCTCGATGTACCCTTGTTCGCTCAGTAAATTAACTGTAATCGTCAGTGGAACAATTCATTAAAAAAAAAAAAAAAAAAACAAGAATGGACAGACTCGCGATATAGACCACTTACTTCATTATAAAGCTCATTTAGAAATAACTCACCTTATTGACAAAATGTACCCATCACAAAACATGCACAATCTTCACACAGCGTACTGAAACTACATGCCAGGTCCCTTCAAATGTTTTATACGTCGCGCGTCCGTCCATTCTTCGATATATCAATCTGGCAGCTCGATAGATGTATATCGTTCCGAATTCGATTCTCAAGCGTTCTACCAAATTACCTAAGGAACTATACTATCATAACGCGAATATAAAGAGCCTTCCCGTGCTCTTACACCAAACGAGTGCCAAATATCAGAAACTTACCTCTAGTTATCCTGACAATCGTGATGATAATTTGACGTTTGAATACTTTTATCATAGTCAAAACAAATTATTGTGTAACCAGCGCATCATTTCAGCAGTTCCATAAACGTATGATGTAATGCAGAAGACGTGAAGCTCTGGCACATCACTTAATCATTTGCATTTGATACTGAACGCCGTTACTACAGAAACAGAAAACAACTGCCTATCAGTTCAGCGGCAGACAATCGCTGGTTGTCAGGAGAATCTGAACAGAAGTCTCGATACTGGATAACGTATACATCGTATCTGTAATCATATGCATGCCTCCAATAGGTGATCCCTTGAAGGAATACAGTTAAGCCTGGGAGCAAGGGAAAGTAGTAGGTTGGGGGCTCTACAATCGTAGTGTGCGGTCAAGACGAGAATTTGGGCAGGAGGAGAAGCTTGTCTAGATTGTCCAGTTGGCTAAGGCGACCGCTGGCCAGAACCGGTAAATCAGAGTTCGAACCATGGTGCGGCATGAATTTCGCAGCCCACCAATGAAGTTAATTCAGCGTCCAGAAAAGCCATGAAGTTGTCATTCTTAATCTGCAGAACTAAATCTGCAAGATTAGCAAAACAAACATGTGAAATTATTTAGCTAAAGACACACATAAAATGCAGTAAGAGAAAAAAGTTAACGTAAACAACATTATGCACATAATAATATTTTCATTCTGAACTGGAGTGTGCGCTTATATCAAACGTCCTGACAGATTGGAACTTCGTTCCGGACCTGGATTTGAACCTGTAACCTTTGTCTTTCATGGACAAGCGCTCTACCGGCCCAGTATTGCTGCCAAGTGTGGGATCCTTATCAGGTGGGTTTGACGGAGGACATGGAAAGAGTTCAAAGAAGGGCAGCTCGTTTTGTATTGTCACAGTACAGAGGAGACAGCGTCAAGCAATGATACAGGATCTGGGATGGGAATCATTACAACAACGGCGCTTTTCGCTGCGGCGTGGTCTTCTTACGATACTCCAATCGCCAACATTCTCCTCCGAATGCGAAAATATATTGTTGACTCCCACCTACATAGGTAGAAATGATCATCAGGATAAAATACGAGAAATCAGAGCTCGGACGGAGAGATTCAGATGTTCTTTCCTCCCGCGCGCTATTCGAGAATAGAATGGGAGATGAATAGTATAAAGGTGGTCCGATGAACCCTCTGATAAGCTCTTAAATGTGATCCCATGTAGGTGTAGATGTAGATGAACTACCATTGCTCACTTTCACAGTTCTTCCTCACAGATTTACTTCGGTCAGTATTTCGCCTTCGACTTCCAAATTTCCGTCGAGTCTTGCGGAATTAAGATTGCTCCAAGAAAGGATATTGTGGAGACATGGCTTAGCCACGGACCAGGAGATTTTTCTAGAATTATATTTTCACTCTGCAATGTAGTGTGCGCTTATATGTAACTTACTGCAAATTAAAATTGCGTGTCGGACCGGGATTCGAACCTGGGATCTTTGCCTTTCTCAACAAGCTTTACCGACCTTTTTTCCCCTAGGTAGATCGGTTCTTACTGGTCGTAGAATCGTTTTTATTCGGTGTTGATTGACGTGTTCTTGTCTCAGTTTTTTTTAACAGAGGGCGAACTACCTTCTGACCGAACACGCTGAGCCAACTGCACCGGCCACTCAGCTACCCTGACACGCCTCACGGTCCACCCTCACAACAACACTGTCGCCAGTACCTCACCTCCTGCCATGAGCAGGCCTTGTCATGTCTACATCCACATGCATACTCCGCAATCCAGCCAAAGGTGCGTGGCGGAGGGTACTCGCTACGACTACTGGTTACTTGCTTTCCTGTTCCACTCCCATACAGTACGAGGGGAATATGAATACTTCTGTGCATCCGCACAAGCCCTGATCTCTCTGCTATTGTGGTCTTTACGTGGAATTTAGGTTGGCGGCAGTAGAATCGTTCTGCAGTGCGCCTCAAATTTTGGCCTCCTAAATTTCTTCAACAATGCTTCTAACAAAGAACGTCGCCTCCCTTCCAGTTAAACTAACCTAACGACAACACACACATCCATGCCCAAGGGAGGATTAGAACCTCCAACACGGGAAGACAAACGATCTGTAAAGTGGCGCTCCAGACCGCTCGGCTACTCCCACATGGCTCACTCTGTTCGTCAGACCATTTACATAAAAATAATAGCGATCCTTTCACAAGAGTGTAGACCATGATTGTTTGGCTGACTGACTGATCTCTATGAGACAGTGATTGTGCTGTGCTCTAGTGGGCAGCCAGTTAGCTATGCCATTGTGACCTACTCTGTCTGACATGACGTGATTGTGCTAAGGCCTTGTCTCTAGACGTGTTGGCTGGGGTAGCTCAGTCGGTAGAGCTCTTGCTTGTGAAAAGGAAAGGTCCCCGGTTCGAATACCAGTCGAACACACAGTTTAATGTGCATCTACGAAACCAGTTTCCTGTACCGTAGTGGTAGCATAGTAGTGCTATGGCGCAGCGTAGAGTGCACGCAGGATGAATTGGCCGGTAGATGCGCAGACAGCTGGGCAAGCGTGGGTAGAGCGGTAGTGGTGGGGGTAGCGGCCGCAGCAGCGAGCGACCACTGGAGAGGTATTATTGAATCCATCATCGGTGGTGGAAGCGGGACAGCGGCTGGTCAAGAGTCTGAAGGAACTGAGGTACCAACAGCCGTAAGTATAATGAAATATTTATTCAGTTGCTGTTGTTGTTTCCAACTAAGAGACGAAATCCACGATTCCAGTTTAGTATCCCTACTTTTGGATATCATGCTCCGATGTAGCGACCTGAAGATGGCATAGTGAAATGCCGAAACTGGTTGTAATTGAATAAATATTTCATTATACTTACAGCTCTTGGTACCTCAGTTTCTTCAGACTGGAGAGGTAGTCCCAGCTCACTGGCCGGAAGGCGGATGTGGACTGACGCGGCCTCCCCTTCCGAACGAAGGAATGAACTCGCCTGGCGCTTGGGACGAAAACTCGTCTCTGCGCATCGTCCGCCTTATCCTGCGTGGACTCTACAACGTGTGTGTGCCAGTGGTGGTGAGTGATGGTGGCGTGTCGTCGGTTTGCAGGTGCAGGAGCAGGGCGTGGACGCGAACCTGCGGGACGGCGACGGCGCGACGCCTCTGCACTTCGCGGCGAGCCGCGGCCACGCGGACACGGTGCGCTGGCTGCTGCGGCACGGCGCCAGGCTCACGCTCGACCGCTACGGCAAGAGCCCCATCAACGACGCCGCCGACAACCACCAGATGGAGGTCAGCTCTGCTTCCACCACCTGCCATCTGCCTCATCAAACCCTTTCCTGTGGAACAAATGTTCAAATGTATGTTAAGCTTAAGGGACTTAACTGCGGGGTCATCAGTCAGATGGCACAAACATCCATGCCCGAGGGGGAATTCGAACCCCCGACCGCAGCGTCCGTGCAGATCGTGACTGGCGAGCCGCAGACCGCTCGGCCACTGCGGCCAGCCAGTGGAACAGGCCGACGCCACTTAGATACAAGGCCTGTGCACTTCCTGCCAAGAGTAGTCATACACAATCAAACTATTTGTCTAACGCAGCGTTGTGCTGAGTTTGGGAATACGTACACGTTGCACACTGTGTTTGAGAATGTTCTTAATTTTATTTATGTGATTCTTCGTGCAGATTTTTGCTGGTATGAGACAAAATGACTAATACGAATCGTCCGATTCCAGTACCTATAAGATATTTTACTAATAGTTCATAAATATCTTATACCAACACAAATATGTCTGTGAATCATTAAAAACATTTTAAACATTCTAAAACACTGTTTGCAATGTGTACGTATTCCCAAACTCATCACAACGCTACGTAAGACAAATAGTTTGCTTGTGTTATGACTACTCTTGGCAGGCAGCGCACAGGCCTTGTATCTAGGTGGCGTTGAACAGGCTCAGCAGATGGCGGTTCCGTGTTGGAAGGATGAGCAGTAATTCTGTCTCCATGGGTAGTTCTGGATGAGTGAAATTTGGTAGCAGGAAGGGAAGGAATATCTTGATTGGTGCTTGCATTGGTGTTTATGATAGCGACAGTCATCGGCGAGCGGTGCACTGGGCCCTTTTGCCGCAGGTGGGCACTCCTGACAGCGTGGCAGTGACGTTACTACTTAGAAGAAGTAGGCCCACTAGAACACTTCGGTTGCCGCCGTTGTTGGCTAATTACATGCATACACCATCAACCGTATACCTTCCTGTTTTCCCCCTATCAGAGCCACCGGTGGAAACACCAATAAGCACACCTTCCTCCTGTATTTCCACCTATCAGAAACACCAATGCAAGCACCAATAAAGTTATTCCTTCCCCAATAGAACCAATCAGAAACACCTATAAACCAATAAACGCACCTTCCTCCCGCATTTCCACCTATCAAAAACACTAATGGAAGCACCAATACAAAAGAACCAATCAGAAACAGCAATGCAAGCACCAATAAAGTTATTCCTTCCCTTCGTGCTATCAAATTTCAACCAATCAGAAGTTGGAGACAGAATTGGCTGTATAAAACAAACACAGTAGGAAACAAGTCGGTATTCCCTGAGGAAGGATCCTGTAACGGGTCCGAAACCTCGGAGAAATATAACACCATGACGCGCAAATAGCTCAGAAGAATTTCAATTTTAACAATAATGACCGTGAAAGCCTACGTTCTTACAGTCTACGATGAGGCTCCTTCCTTGTGCGGTTCAATACAGGATTATCAACATCTAATGATGTGGCCAAAATAGGTAAAACTTGCACAATAATAGACGTTACTGCAAATAACAACAAAGCCATTTATGTAGCTGATTATCGGAAATATGCAGTATCAAGGAAAGGCAAACCCACATTTCTAGCTTTTTTAGATTTGGAGAATCCTTTTGAAAATATTGATTGGAATACACTCTTTCGAACTCTGAAGTCAGCAGAGGTAAAATACAGGGGAAGGAGGGTAATTTAAACTTGTACAAAAACCTGACAGCAGTTATTTGAGTCTTAGGGCATGAAAGGGAAGCACTAGTTGGGAACGGAGTAGTTGTTGTAGTAGTTGTAGTCTTTCCCCATTGTTGTTCAATCTGTACTTCGAGCAAGCTGTGAAGGAAAGCAAGACTAAATTTGAAGGAGGGATTAAAGTTCAGGGCGAAAAAAAAAAAAAAAAAAAAAAAAAAAAAAAAAAAAAAAAAAAAACAACATTGCGTTTTGCTGATGACATTCTAATTCTGCCAGAGACAGCATAGGCCCTGCAAGAGCAATAGAACGGAATGGACAGTGTGCTCAAGGGAGCGTATAAGATGACAACTAAAAAGAGCAAAACAAGGGTAATGGAATACAGCTTTACAAAACCAGGCGATGCTGAACGAATTAGACAACGAAACAACAAAGGTGGTAGATGAGTTTTGTTACTTGTACACTAAAATATCATAGCATGGTGGCAGTACAGATTATATATAATGCAGAATGGCAATGGGAAGAAAGACGTTTTTGAAAAATAGCAATTTACAAACATCAAATATTAATTTAAGTGTAAGGAAGTATTTTCTGAAAGCATTTGTGTGTATTTCCTTGTACAGGAGTGAAAGTTGACAGTAAATAGTTCAGACAGGAAGAGCATAGAGGCATTTGAAATGGGGTGCTACAGAAGAATGCTCAAGATTATGTGGATATATGGCATAATTAATGAGGAGATACTGTACAGAATTGGGAAGAAAAGAAATTTCTCACAGACCTTGACTAAAAGAAGAGATAGATTGGTAGTACACATTCTTAGACAACAAGAACCCTGTATTTAGCATCGGAGGGAAGTCTGTGGGGGTAAAATTCGCGCGTAGGTACGAATACAGTAAGGCGATTCAAATGGATGTGGGTTGTCGTTCTTGTGAGCAAATGAAGAGGCTTGCTCAGGATAGAGTAGGGTGGAGAGCTGCATCAAACCAGTCTCCGGACTGAAATCCAGTATTGTTGATGACCTGACACGTAAAGTAGCAGAGCGCATTGGGGCGCTATGCTGCGATGCGCAAGGCCGTTCCCCGTCGGGGCTTCGAATTCCTTCGGGCATGGATGTTTGTGCCGTCTTTAGTATTATTTAGTTTGTAAGTAGTTTGTAAATTTAGCGACTTATGGCCCCGCAGTTAAGTCCCATAAGCTTTACAAAGATATGAACATTTTATTTGAACCTATATCTCGCGAAAGTGGAAATTAGAAGTCATTAAGGGGAAAACAATTAAACAAGTACAAGTATCAATTTAGCAATAAATTTTTTCTTTGTAAAATAGCAGATAATTTTCTTGTTCATAGTCAATGCAGGTAATCTTTTTTTTCTTTTTCAATAAAATACCACTTTCAATTCAGAATTCAATAAATACACGCTAGTCACCACAAATGTCATTGGCGCCATAATATTGGCGACAATGGCTTCACTTCTGTGTCATTAAGGGCGTCTCCCCCAATTCTGACCTCCTTGGTTTCAAGTAAGCAGCGAATTAACTCAAATAATGAATAATTATGGATTACTTAATGAACAAGTAATGCCTTGGAGTGATAGTAGTGTAAAATCCTGAACTGGAAAAGTAGTGAATATGATATGTTGTGGCAGTCAAATTTGTGTTACACAGGTACTAGAACAAGGATTTATTTTCTTCTCAGTGAATTTAATTTATATGAGATTTCTTGTTGCAAACCCAAGGTCTTCCTGTTACGAAACCTATCAGTGGCTTGCAAAAGTTAAATCGGGTCTGCAGACGGGCTGAGACAGCCTCATCGTTATGGCGACTGCTCGGGAAGAGAAGCGAATGCCTTGTTCGAGTTCCAGTCTGTCACAACGAGGTGCACTGTGTCACCTGTAGTGACGAAGCGTGTGTGTGTGGATGTGTTGCAGTGCCTCAACATCCTAGTGCAGCACGGCGCCACGCCCGACTACCACGAGGAGACGACGCCCCGCGCCAACGGCAAGGCGCGGCCCGTGCCCTGCTGCCGGGACCCAGACCCCTGCGTGAGTAGCCCCAGTCTACACCATAACCTATACTAGCTGTTTGCGTGTGAGAGCACTATATACTGTGTGGCTCCCAAGAAGGGAGTGCTGGGGCGATGTGCAGTTGCGACCTCAAGTGTACCGCGTGATGCTCCAGCCAACAGACTCATTCTCCTGTGACTGTGTGTAGCGTGTGTTTTCAAGGATGCACGTAGAACATAAAGTGAGAGAGTTTTATGGCAACATCACTATATTTCCCCTTGGTACCCTATGTTGAGGGTACTACATTGCTCAAAACAATCAGGGGATTAAGCGACATCATACACAAAATACATATCTACATTAAACCTACTAATTACCGACAGTACTTGCACTTTGCCAGCTTTCATCCCTTCCAACATCAAAAAATCCCTCCCTTACCGCCTTGGCACAAATTGTGGAACACAATTTACAATTATGAGAAGTCCCTTTCCCATTATGCCGAAGACATTACCCTCCTGACCTAGTCTGTAAACAGATTTTCGATGTCATATCCCCAAACACAACCAATTCTCCCTCCAACCCCAGTAACCAGTCACAAATCAGTGTCCTTCTTGTCACCCAATACCACCCAGGACTGGAGACAGCCGCGGTGGAGTAGTCGAGCGGTCTAAAGCGTCTCGTTGCGGAGCGCACGGTTGCTCGCTGTGGAGGTTCGAGTCCTCCCTGGGGCATGGGTGTGTGTGTTTGTCCTTAGGTTAGTTTACCTAGGTTTAAGTGGTTTGTAAGCTACGGACTGATGACCACGCAGTTTGGTCCGATAGATTTACGAACATTCGAACACATTTTTGACTAGAAACATCCTTCATCAGGGCTTTGATTATCTGTCATGCCCTGAAATCAGAGACATCATATCCATGACCCGTCCGACCTCTCCTAAAGTGGTGTTCCGTCGCCCACCCAACTTCCACAACATCCTTGTCCATCTCTGTGCCACTCCCAACCCAAACCCCTTACCACAGGGATCATACCCACCCGCCCACCACTTCCTGTTGCAGTCCTGTCACAGGCTTATACTAACAAAAAATGTTCAAATGTTTGTAAAGCTTATGGGACTTAACTACGGGGTCATCAGTCCCTAAACTTACAAACTACTTATCAACTACCTTATACTAAGGACGGCACAAATATCCATGCCCGAGGGGGGATTCGAACCCCCGATCGTGGTGGCCGTGCAGACCGTGACTGAAGCGCCTCAGTCTCCTCGGCCACCGCGGCCGGCGCTGATACTAACATATCAGAGGTTGGGCCACTTGTGAAAGCAGCCATGTGATATACCAACTCTGCTGCAATCATTTCACAGCGTTTTATATTGGTATGACGACTAACCAGATGTTTGTCAGGATGATTGGTCACCAACAAATTATGGTAAAAATCAGGATTGACCAACCTGTGGCACAGCATGCAGCCGAACACAGCACTCTGGATTTCAGTGAGTGCTTCGCTGCCCGAGCCATCTGGATCCTCTCCTCCATCTCCAACTCTTCTGAACTGCGCAGTTGGGAGTTTGTCCCTTCAACACATTCTACGGTCGCGCAACCATCCTTGCCTCAACCTAAGATAACTTTCCATTCCTACACCGTATGCCTAACACCCCCCCCCCTTCTTCCTTCCCCACTTCTTATTCTGCATCTCTCCAATTCATGTCTTCCTTGCAACTGTGGTTTGCCCCTTACAATATCCCATTAATTAATTACCTTTTATTTTTTCCTATCGTTTTCCTGTTTTCTCCTATTTTTATTTTTCCATATTTTTATCGTTTCAAAAACCCCACTTACACTTTAGTATTATTCTCTCACGCCCCTTCCGTTCACTGTATTCTTTGCCGTAATTCAAATTCTCGCCTATCATAGCCTTTAAAATCCATCATGCACCGTGGAAATATCCACCCCACCTTTACCTGGCATCCTTTCCCATCCACTCTCCACCTCACTCACAGTGTAGATGCTTGTGGCGCTGGATTGGCTGGACACGGTGGTTGTGTGGTATAGTTGTCTGAGTGATTTTGTGAATGTATGTTTCTTTTTCTGACGAAGGACATGGCGAAAAATTTTGTTGTGTGTATGTGATTATCTATTTTCGTGCCTGTCAGCAGCTCAGCGAACCTCTTCGCGGTGTATGTTACCTGTCCTCCACTATTGACATTCTTATTCAGATATTGGTTACTATTGTAATTTGTGTGTGATACAGTACGATCTTTTGCTGTCTCAACTCTTTACTTGAGCCTTACATCGCGTTACTTACAGCAAAGCACCACGGGACTACACAGTGCATAAGTCATTCTCGTTGCCCTCTAATATGTTGTGTATCATCTCCGACGGCTACTATAGTTGTACACAAGCGTGGTATGGGCAGTATCAGGTTATCAATCAGCTCTTGAGGTATATATATGGCCATTCTTCCATGAGTTCAATAGACAGATATGCAACCGTTGGGGAGGTGCTGGTCTGGCTGCAATGCGTCTGCCAAGTGCATCCCAGACATGCTCAATCTGGTTCAAGTCCGGTGAACAAGCTGTTCACTCAATTGGTTCAATCTTCAAGAAAGGAAGCTTAAGTTGCTATTGCTTGCGAGATAGTTTGAATTGTATCGCAACTTTCGATTGTGCAAGAGTAGGACACGTAAACGGCTGTGCCTTTTTCAGGGCAACCAGCCCAGTATTGACCTCAAACTATTTAGGGAAACCACAGGAATTTTCAAATCTGGATGACTAAACCGGCTTCTCAAATGGGATTGTATCGTTTAAACCGTTGGCTCATCTTTTCGTTAGGGACGCCATTCCCTCATCTTTTCTCATACCTCATCCGATTGCTTTCTTTGCACTGAGTTGTTCAGCATATAATTACTTTGTGGACGACATGAAATGTCGACAACGACGTACTGCGAGGACTTGAGTCATACTGAATGATGGTGTGAGGTGTTTTGAGTTAGATTTTTACTTCTCACGATCGGTTTAAGGCTTTAGTTTAGACATCTTGATAGATAAAAGTCTCATTAGGTCGTCACCTACCTACCACATGCATTCCATGAAATGAGTAGAAGTGGTGACTATTCGCCGATATTGCAGAATCTTGGATCATCTTATTTGAGCTGTTTAAGTGGTATAAAAATCGCCGTCAAATCCTTTGAATCTTGAGTGAAAGAATAACTGAGCACGTATACCACTATATTCAGATATGCTGTTGAGCATACTACAACAAGGACTTTCTTTTTCTACATTCAAGACCTGTCGACATTCAATAAATTCGGGTCCATTAGTTAGGAGGAACGGGGGAGAAATTATTAATCACAATCAACCTAACCGTTCCGTTGTTAGTTTATAAATTAAATAACTCATCGTGGTGAGACAGACACACTGTACAACTTCATAGTAGATTAAAACCGTGTGCCGTACAGGAACACGATCCCGAGACCTTTGCCTGCCACGGGTTAGCTGTCTACGACTGAGATATATGGACTCATGGCGCGTCCTCACCACTGTACCCTTGCCGGTACCTAACCTCCTACCTTCCCAACTTAATAGAAGTTTTCTTGCATCACTTGCAGGACTAATACTCTTTTCTTCCAGGAGTTTCGGTTCTTAACGATTCATTGTCAGAAACAGTAACTTGTTATGGAAATTAGACATGGAAGGCGTCAAGCGACGGGATTCGTGTTCACTTAAATATTCAATATTATGATGAATAATACTGTATGACGATTTGACCTATTACATTTGTATCAAGTGGTAGATATTGTCATGAATCATTAGAGTCGAAACCGATTAACTATCACAAAGCCACCAATTGAGATCAAGACAGTTATGAATCTTCTTTTCCTCCTTTCAGAAGGCTACGCCTCGTATCTGCAGCCACAGGTTATTTTTTCAAGCAGTCATATCGCTCTGTGACGAACATCCAGTCGCACTCAACATATTTTAAAATATGATATACTCGGTCCTCGCCTCATTTTCTACCCTAAGATCTTGCCTTCGAAAATGTTTGGCAGAAGATATCGTGTCTGATTATGTGTCCAGTGAAATGTCCTTTGCGTTGACCTAGAATTCTGATTGGTTCGTTCTTCTCTCCTGCTTCCTGAAACACTATCTTTCTGATTAGCTTTTCTGTCAGCCCAGCCCTCACAGTTATTTTTCAGATCCAAATTTCAGAGGCGAAGAGCCGAGCTTCCCTCTGCTTTGCTAACGTCCGGGTTTCGCAACTGAGAATATTACACACATAGGTGTTTACAGTTTTCTAACTGTGGAGGCTAAAGTGCGTGTCCAATAGGATGTTCGTATCTGGGAAGGCATTCCCGGCCCGTGTTATTCTCCTTTAGCTAAGAATAGATTTTTTTTTAATTTTCTAAACACATTTCGTGCTCTAATTATATCTTTTTTGTGTGGAACTTTAACTAAAGCTAATGCTGATGTTTAAGTACATTTACATACAGGTGAAACAGTGTATTTTACTGTAAAAAGTTTTTCACAGCAGCTGCTACCACGGCTAGTGATTTTTTTTTTTTTTTTTTTTTTTTTTTTTTTTTTTTTTTTTTTTTTTTTAATGTTACATCTCATCGCTAAGAGTCGCTGGGCTATAATGTATGTTCAAATGTTTGTAGAGCTTATGGGACTTAACTACGGGGTGTTCAGTCCCTAAACTTACAAACTACTTATGAACTAGCTAATCCTAAGGACGGCACAAATATCCATGCCCGAGGGGGGATTCGAACCCCCGACCGTAGTGGCCGTGCAGACCGTAACTGGTGCGCCGCAGTCCCCTCGCCGTCCGCGGTGACCGAGGGGACTGAGGCGCTCCAGTCACGGTCTGCACGGCCACTACGGTCGGGGGTTCGAATCCCCCCTCGGGCATGGATATTTGTGCCGTCCTTAGGATTAGCTAGTTCATAAGTAGTTTGTAAGTTTAGGGACTGAACACCCCGTAGTTAAGTCCCATAAGCTGTACAAACATTTGAACATTTTTTTGCAGACCTCGGCCACCGCGGCCGACTATAATCTATAACTTTCACCTTTCGAAGGAGGTAACATCTGTATTATCGAAACCTAGGGCAAGGATTCGTAATTCAGCTAGTTGCCTGACCAATTTCAATATTTTAAAATTTATCATCGAATAGTTGCTGAACAACAGCCATGTTTAAGATTTTAAACCGTCAGTTTTCTTTCACGGCAACTTACGAGCAGATGGCAGTCGACGGAAACACTTCTAGATGGCAGATCTTGATAACCTCTCAAGCTCTCTGTGTATTAGCATAACAAGGCGACTAATACCACACCGGTCGACTGGTTCCCGCCGGACCGAATGTGTCCGGCGGCATCTTTAGGGGACTCGTGGCCCCATTCCTTTAAGGCCAGTGCGCGCAGACCGGACTCTGCAGGTGTCGTACCCGCCTGACCCGACCCTTGTCCGGAGTGGGCTGGGTTGTGAGTCCTGTGAAGTTGGCACCCCTTTTTTGGAAAATGTACATTATTTTCGGAGTTCTAGACAGATATACAATAGTTCTGGAGTTCTCTGTACAAAATTTAAATAGTTCTGCATAATTTCGCCGAAAAAATAGGAAACATTACCACAAAATTTAGTTTTTTCAAAATAATTTTCTGCCTAATTGTTCAAACATAGTTCTGATCACAGTTCTAAATAGCTCTCAAAGAGTTCTACAGGAAATCCTAATGACATTTTTCTGCGCAGATTATACTTCATTAGATAATTGCAATAATGGGGAATCCATTTACACGCTACTGTGAAGTTGGCACCCCTTTTCTCAAAAATGTGCATTTTTTTCAGAGTTCTAGGCAGATATGCAATAGTTCTGGAGTTCTCTGTACAAAATTTAAATAGTTCTGCACTAATTCGAGAAAAAATTACAAAAAATTGTAACAAATTTTAGTTTTTTCCAAATAATTTTTTGCCTAATTGTTCAAACATAGTTCTGATCACAGTTCTAAATAGCTCATTTACATTTTTGAAAAAAGGGGTGCCAACTTCACACGACTCAGGCGCAATTTTGTGTAGTTTTTCTCCCTATTTACGCAATTAGCTCGTGAACTATTATCTGGGCAAAAAAATATCATTAGGATTTTCTGCAGAACTCTTTGAGAGCTTTTTAGAACTGTGATCAGAACTATGTTTGAACAATTAGGCAAAAAATTATTCGGAAAAAACTAAAATTTGTTACAATTTTTTGTAATTTTTTCTCGAATTACTGCAGAACTATTTAAATTTTGTACAGAGAACTCCAGAACTATTGCATATCTGCCTAGAACTCTGAAAAAAATGCACATTTTTGAGAAAAGGGGTGCCAACTTCACAGTAGCGTGTAAATGGATTCCCCATTATTGCAATTATCTAATGAAGTATAATCTGCACAGAAAAATGTCATTAGGATTTCCTGTAGAACTCTTTGAGAGCTATTTAGAACTGTGATCAGAACTATGTTTGAACAATTAGGCAGAAAATTATTTTGAAAAAACTAAATTTTGTGGTAATTTTTCCTATTTTTTCGGCGAAATTATGCAGAACTATTTAAATTTTGTACAGAGAACTCCAGAACTATTGTATATCTGTCTAGAACTCCGAAAAAAATGTACATTTTCCAAAAAAGGGGTGCCAACTTCACAGGACTTGGGTTGTGGGGCGCGCCGCCGCCCACCGATATCTGACGGCCACGACTTCAGCTTGCCGGGCGCTAACGATGCGAGACAATGCGGCGACACTCACTGCCGCGCATGCGCACTGCTTTCTGACGGCTCGGCCGCCTCGGGAAAGCCCAAAGACCTTGTAAAGTCAATTAGACTCACTAACGGCGCTGCTGTCGCGGGATAATTTGAACCAAGGAGGTTAGAATAAAGAGAGATGGCGTTATCTATGCTGAGAAAAAGCACTGTTTGAAGCCAGGGGGCCATGCTTTTGCGCCCAAAACAAAGATTTCCCTGTTATTATCCTGCGTGAATATTGCCGTCTGTATGTAAAGCCAATGAACTGATAGTCACATCGGACTATATAAAGGTTTGACGTACATTTAAACGACTAGAACTACTTTACCACACAGTACGACCAATAGTTTGGGTACAAACAAATGCCGGAATGCGTAATCTGCTGGCTTCACTTTTTCCGTGTTAGGGTATCTCCAGAGATTCTAACCTCCTTGATTTGAACCTTCGGCCAGCCACCATGATAGTGGCAAACGTCGGATAAATGCGAGTGTTGTCAGGAAATAAATTTATGAAAATTCATCGTGAAGATGGGGCAGGATCAGCAACTGGATATGTAATGAAAACTATTTATCTTTCTTCGCCACAGTTGCACTATTTAGAAGTTGCAAATGACTGATTTTATGCCGTAGTTAATTTTCTTTATTTTTCGGAAATTTAATTTATACCTTTTTATCGGTTTTCGGAACCACGTGGATCCGAACTCCGACTTCAGGGGTTTGCAGCCACTTATCATAAAACCAGTGCCTAGATAGTTTACTCTCAGATTGCAACTTAAGAGTCCGCCGTGATTTTGTGTAATGAATCCGATTTTTAACCACTTCACCTTCAGTGGAGTGCGATTATGTAAGATAGTCGTGAGTCGCCGTTAGCGTGTTTGCTCGCGGTCTAATCTAAATGCAACTTAACTTTGCTATACTCACGCACCATCTGAAATCAGGCACGATAGAGCCGTCTTCGCAGTTTTATTATATATTGTGTTTTGTGGTACCTCAGGGTTTGCTGAATTTCGCCTACGATAGCCGCGCCTGCTTCTGCCTCGTTTCAGCACGCTGATTTTGGTTAGTTTCGCTGTTGCATTGCGTGTGAGTGAGCGACTGAGTGTTGTTTGTAAATCCTCCCCCCAGTAGCGTTAAGTTCTGTGTAATTTATGTTAAATTCAATGCTGGGCATGTCAGTATTAGTTACTGTAAAGGAGATGCATTTTGATTGTATTAACAAAATTGGTTCCCCATTTTCCTTGCGTTCGACCTGAATAAACAAGTTATGTTCAGCATAATTCTGACTTGCCTAAAATTGCAGTTTTCGAGCACCTCCGCCCTTTTAATTGTTTTTCACCAGTACTGAGAACAAGCTCAGATACAATTTTTTATGTTCCGTTGCGCCATAAATGTTTTCTTAGCCACCTTCATGAAATACCTTTAATTGTGGTGGTTTGTTTATTTATGTTTGTGTGTAATTTCGTGTGAGCTGCTACGTATATTGGCCACTGTGTCGTTAACTTCCTGTTATTAGAGTAATTTGAACCAAGACAGTTCTCAATTTGGGCCATGGAACAAGGTGTTTCAGCAGGGAGTAGCCGATAGCTCACACGGATCTTTTGCTAATTTTACTGCTAACATTAAGCCTTTTTATAACAGTAAATTCTTATCTGGATACTTCCTCCCAGAATTAAGCTTTTATTCCGTACAGTGGCCTACTTTTAATCTTCGGTAGTGTTACTGTATTTATTAATCTGTCTCCAGTTTGAATCAACTTCGTTTTTTTTTTCTAGAAAAGTATACTCGCTTTAAAAGTGCTTCTTTAATCAGATATGGCTGTTTGTTGTTGATAACGAGTGTCCGTATTCATTGGAGTGTTGTTACGAAAACCGTAGTCTACTTTAAACGTGGACATTTGTACCTTAATGTTCGTGTTAGAACATGATTTACATTTTGTGTGTTAAATTAAGCTAGGGCGCAAATATTAACTCAACTTCAGAACCTGATTAAAGCATCGCGAAAAGATTAACACGTAATTTTAGTATAGAAGTTGTATAAGTAACATACACAAACTTTTTGATGTTTTCGTGGGTAATATGGCGGCGTCAGGCTTCACTGGAACCAGTGACTTTGCCACTCTACTTAATGTATGTCTGGGTTAAACCCCTTCGTGTGCACATTTATCTAAACTTAATTCAGTTGGGCAACGCCTATAAATCATAGTTTTCCTTGGCTCATGTCCACCTATTTTTTAAAGTTAATCAGGAATACTAATATTGTGTGCGTGTGTGGGTGGGTGGGTGTTTTTTTTTTTTTTGTGAATACAGGTGGAGGCCACATTGTTTCATTGATGGGAATCCTCACTCTTTCTAACTGTAAGCGCAGAAACAACAAACAATGAAACAACCCCAAAACGATGTCTTTCTAAGACCCCATTGAGCTGAACATATGCATAAAGTGACTACTGGCAGCGGCGAGAAATTTTTGTGTGTTCCTCATTCGAATATTCAGTCAGCAACATCTACTGCACACGGGGATGTCGAGTCCCTCGGCAAACGGAAGACATACAGTTTTGTGGGAAGTTAACTTCCCACTGCTCATCCGACCAAGATGCTATTTTACATGCATTGAGAAAGTCACGACCTGTTTCCCATTACACGCAGTTCAACAAGACACCATATAATCAGAACGCTGTTTTCTTTTACCCTAGTATGGCAACGAAATTATTATATACGTTACATCTTCTACAAAGACAGCTCTTCGGTTATAATATAACTACAGTTGTGTGTCTATTTACATACCAATGATTATTCGCAAAGGAATTGATAAGGGATGTGAAAACTTCAAATTGAAACGGATGTTAGTGGGTCCACAACTGACTGTATTGCGGCAAACTGCGCATGAAATTCTGCTGCACCCTATCAAAGAGAGTTTTTGGTACCGTTGATTGAAAATGTAATGATACACTGACTTCAGTGAGTTATGTGTAACTTTCCTCCTATAGTACTGGTATCTTGTTACCTTCTTGTATCTGTGTATTAAAGTGTCACTTGTGGTAGAACGCATAGTTTTGTATTAAACTGACATGACTACTGTTGTTTTTATGTTCTGTGTTTCCAAGTCAAAGATGCCCATTATGAGTAATGTGTGGTATGTAATACCTCAACTTATTTTGAGAACAGAATAACAACATTTCGTAGTCACGTCACCAACTGTTACCATGCAATTTTATCACCTATTGCACCAAATTTTACGCTCTGCTGCACTTTGTTAAACATAAATTTCCTCCCGAAATGGAAGTGGAAGACAGGCTAGAAAGGTGCGTGATCGTATCTTACTGTTAGTAACCGGTAGGCAACAGTTCGTGTGGACATTTCTGGGTCGCGGCAGAGTGGCCAAGCGCATCGAGGCGCAATCCTCCGATGTGCGAGGCCGCTCCCCATCGGAGGTTCGAATCCCCCCCTCGGGCATGGATGTTTGTGACATCTTTAGTTTATAAGGTAGTTCAGAAGTAGTTTGTAAGTTTAGGGACATGATCCCGCAGTTAAGTCCCATAAGCTTCACAAACATTTGAACATTTGACTTTTCTGGGCTCACAAGCCCTTACCTGTTGTGTGCTAGATGTGCGATCTGCTACTGCTTCTTTACAATACGATGATATTGCCGGACGTCTGTGCTGTGTGTACGCCAAGACCTTCGCTTATGGGTGTGAGAATGTTCGCCGGCCGCGGTGGCCGAGGGGATTGAGGCGCTCCAGTCACGGTCCGCACGGCCAATGCAGTCGGGGGTTCGAATCCCCCCTCGTCCTTAGTTGTAAGTAGTTCATAAGTAGTTTGTAAGTTTAGGGACTGATGACCTCGTAGTTAAGTCCCATAGACTCTACAAACATTTGAACATTTTTTTTTTGAGAATGTTCACGTGACCATTGCAAAGAACATTAATGTACAACTACCGCATATAGTCAGCCAGCCATGGTCATCCGCTTAGTTGTTTTAACTACCTCCCCTATTTTTTATATAGGGAAATATTCTGCCAATTTCACCCGCAGCATTCCCTTTTTTGTGTTTTATTCAGCTGTACACATATTTGCTGGATTTCTCTTGTATTATTTTCGTTGTTGATTTTATCTCCGTTTGTGTTCACACTCATCACTTCTTATATTTGTTCGGGCGCTGTAGACCTTTTTGTCGAGCGCCCTATCCATCCATTCATCCATTCAGACACAACTAAAGCAGCACGTCCCACTGGTGTGGCAATTCTCATCAAAAAATGTTCAAATGTTTCTAAATCTATGGGACTTAAATATTCTGGTCATCGATCCCTAGGCTTACAAACTACTTAAACTAACTTATGCTAAGGACATCAAATACACCCATGCCCATGGAAGGATTAGAAACTCCGCAGCTAGGCACCTTAGCACGCTCGGCCACTCCACCGCAGCTCGAAAGGACCACTCCTCCACTCTTTAGGCTGCAGTTTGACCCCTTCAAACTCACCTACTTCGATGTCGGAAGCATGACTACGTTTCCGTGGCATGGCGCTTCTATGCTTCGCACGTTTATACAACACAGCTTAATCGCTGTAAACAAACACCCGGAGGTCCCAAACGAGCACAGAAGAAATGAATGTGACAAGGATCGATTTTCTTTGAAAAGAAGTAAATTCTGCAAGTAAGGTAGGTAAAGGGAAAGGTCTGCGTTCTGGTCTAAACTCGCTAATCTCAACCGACCGACCGCCATGTCATCCTATGCGATTGGCGTCATTGAATGGGATGTAGAGCGGCATACAATCAGCACAATCTTCTCCCGGTCCTGTGAGGGTCTTGCCGTTGGAGCCACTTCCTTTCAGTCAAGCAGCACAAGACATTGCATCTACAGTCCTCCCACCAAGGAAACATCTGCGGCAGTACCAGGAATCGAACCCAGGTCCTCCACACAGCAGTCAGTCACACTAGTCATTCAGCTACCGAGGAGGACAAAAGCTGCCAAGAGGTCACGTGGAAGTTCAAAAACCTCACTGAGAACCGATATCCAAACATGTGGCGTTTGGATATACAGCTCAGATGTGTAGAAACGAAAATACTTAACCCAATACACCACTGTGTTTCTTATTTTACACTCAGATGCTACTGTTAGAAGCAGAATACGAGAGAACGTTAGTAAGTTTGATAAAAAAGTTTTGCTAAAGTCATCATACTCTCCACTGAGTCTACACATTACTTCAAGCAATATTCTGTTCATTTCTGTGACCTTTGACCCGTGGAATTTTCGACTGAGTAGCAAGCATGTTTCTTTCTTACTTCATTACATCCGAGAGTTTTTTAAGTACATAATTAAATTTACTTGTCGGTAGCTCGGTACCACAGTTGCAGAGTTGCACACTATAAATGCAGAGGTAGTGGGTTCGATCTCCGCTAGGTCGTATCAGTTTTATCTGTCACTTTCCATTTATTTCCCCTTTAACAATGATGCTGATGTGAAAAATATCGAGTAGCGCCATAGTTTGGAACCCATGTTGAACTTAAGTACCCCTATTACTGGCTGGGTAAGTCAGTTCGGAGGTCGGAGGAAGGCAACGTCTTAGCACCTCCAAACAGGACCATGCCTAGTAAAGCACTGTGGTGACCAAACTAATCTTCGGATTGTTGACTGTTTTACCTTACCTTAATGTCTGAACCTACTGTTGCTAAACGGGAAACGTCTCTCATTGTAATTAGGTTGTAGGTAACGTAACTTAATCGATTGTTAATAGCCTTAACGTGTAAAAATTGCCTCAAATGAAGAGATGGAATGTCGTTCAGTGTGAAGAGGAAAAGCGGAGCCTATGTATACACAACACTCATTTTGGAACGTGCACTGTCATAGGAGTGCTTCAAATCCCAAATACCCCAAGGGACGTGGCTCAGTGGGCACACACTAGACTCGCATTTTGGAGGACGATGGTTCATATCCAGCCATCCAGATTTAGGTTTTTCGTGATTTCCCTGAATCAGGCAAATTCCGGGATGGTTTCTTTGAAAGGGCACCGCCATTTGCTTCTCCATTCTTACCCAACAATCCGAGCGTCAGTTCCGTCTCTAATGGCCATGCTGTCGACGGGTCTTTACATCATAAGCTTCCTTCCTTCAATACCAAACAAATTTACACTGAAACTCTTCAGCACATAGTCTCCCAAAAAACGTATGCTGGAAAAACGAAGGCAGTGCTCTTCCTGGACAGCCTCCAATTCTTGTTAGCTGTTAGTGCATCAATTATCTCTCCTCTGAAGAACGAAAACTAGTTTGGCCAGTTGAGCGCTGTAAGACAACTCGAGACTTGCACGCCTGTCTTGCGGAATATAACGTAATTTGACATACCTGCTGCCCTTCATAGCAAAATTCTCTCTCTACTAAGCATATGCATATTGCAGGCATATGCAAGCCTGTTGTCCACTAGTGCAGCTCTGTGGGTCTTTATTGCGTAAGCAATCAAATTTGCATATATCTTTAGAGTATAAACCTTAAGTCTTGATCTTTACGCGCATCCAGCCCTCAGAAGTCTGATTGTAAATGAACGGTATTCGCTGCTACAACATCCTTGCAAAATAAACTTTATGTAATCTTTTGTGATATAATATGTGTAACTTATTTCATACGTTGCAAAGCAATCGTAGACTGGGGAAATCCGCATAATATGGATTACACAAAGTTCATGATCGATAAATCGTGACTGAGTGAAATGTAGTCTAGAAATATTTTTTAGAGTAATCGATGAAGCAATCGATGGAGCAATCGATGAATATACACACTGGTGAAAACAATTAATGGATCAGGTGAGATATCATACACAGTATACATATGGTAAGGTATTTTATTCAGATGCTGGTTACACCTGTAATTTGTGTGTAATGCAGCACGATATTTTGCTGTATCAAGTCTTTACGTGAGGTTTACATGGCGCTTACCTAAAGTAAGGCTCCATGGGGCTATCATAACAGTGGAAAAGTCATTCTTCTTGTCTTATAATACGGTGTGTAATCACGTCGAACGGTCAGTACGACTGCACACCTGCATGGCATGAGCAGTATGAGCTTATCAATCAGCTCTTTAGGGATATTTGGCCATTCTTCCACGAGCGCAATATCCAGCACTGAAATCTATGTGTAAGGTGCTTTTCTGGCTGCAATGCGTCTGCCAAGTGCATCCCAGACACGCTCAATCAGGTTGAAGTCCGGTGAATAAGCTGGCCATTCAATTCGTTCAATTCCCTCAGCTCCAAGCAAGTTCTTCACTAGTGCAGCTCTGTGGGAACGAGCGTTATCGACCACCAGAAGGAACACATTTATGGCACCAGCGTAGGACACAAGAGCAGATCGAAGGATCTCGTCTCTCTTAGGGATGGCGGTTATCGGTGAAACAACCGGTTTTCGGTTATACCGGTTCTTTTCATCACCAGTTTAACCGCACCGTAAAAACTGCTCAAGATAACCGGTTTTTTAAATAACCGGTTTTCGGTTTTTTATTGCTTTTTATTTCCAGCTACGTTCGACCGAAACTTAATTGGTAGCCGAAACAGAAACCGTAATCGAATTTTCTGTTCTTCTAGTTTCGGCCGAAAACGAAACTTAGGAAGTTTAGTTAAAATTTAGGTAAATTTACGTTAAACGACAAATCGCTAGTCTTTCCATATTTTGCAAGATCCCCTTCCAATACTACGCTTTCTTGGGTGGGTTAAGCCTAGCCAGGAGTCCGTAGAAGATGATGAACGAAGCATACAGATTTACTGGCCTAGTATTTCCATCCGGTAGTTGCGAATACTGAGCCAACCACTCCTTAAGTTGGACTTGTGAGCCAGCGCATATGAATAGCTAGTTACATAAGTTACAGTCAGTAACTAAACTTCAATCAGTGCTGCAGGAGTATTTCGAAAAATTAAGTCGCAGTTCCGACTAACAGTATGATTGTTGTCAGTGTAAATTTACGCAAATTGAACTAGAAAAGCTGTATACCACATGCCCAAAAAATGTTCAAATGGGTGTGAGTTCGTATGAGACCTAACTGCTTAGGTCATCGGTCCCAAGACTTACAAACTACTTAATCTAACTTAAACCAACTTACGCTAAGGACAACATACACACCCATGACCGAGGGAGGAGAGAGGATTCGAACCTCCGACTGGAGCAGCCACGCAGTCCGTGACATAGAGCCTCAGACCTCACGGCTACCTCGCGAGGCACCACATGATTAATGTTACCTAAACCCATATTGGTTATTAAAAAAGCCCCTTACTTTCAAGCAATCACATTAATAAAACTTGTTAGCATAGTAATATAATACATTTAAAGTTTTAACCAACGTGTTGAGGAGCTAACAACATTTTTTTCTTTAATATCCAATAGTAAAAGCAGTCAAGAAAACTCATTTATTAAAATGGCCGCTTTCGGCACATTTAGTCAGTCTTCATCAGATTATTATTAAAAAAACACCCATTTTGAATCACTGCTACAGGAAGTAGTTGTACCGGCTTTTTTCCCGGTTCTTGGCAATAACTAAAAAAAACCGGTTACAACCGACACCAAATAAATACCGAAAAAACCGGTTATTCAAAACTAAAATACCGGTATCGGTTTTAACCGGTGGGTTTTTCCCATCCCTAGTCTCTCTACCTCTGAGCAGTCAAAGCGTTATACTGAACGATATAGAGTTCCGTACGTCCGCCAATTCTGACTGGGACCTACACCATTCATCCGCCACCATGATATGGTGATGTTTCCTGCAGATAAGCAGGATTGTTCCGAGTTACACTTTCTCTCCGTATAGGGGGAAAGCGATTGTCCGGCTGAACACGAAATCTTGAATCATCTGTGATCAGGACGCGGTGCCGTTCATTACGACTCCAGTCATGATGTTCCTCCGCCCAGTTTCTGCAGGATAAATGGTGTTCTGGTTTTAATGAGACACACGCAATAGATCTCCGTGTGTAGAGGCTACATTCGTGAAGGCAATTTCGAACTGTTTGTGTTCATATTGCGTGTCCTATTGCTCCTGTCCTGACGAGCTGTTAACCGGAGATAATGATCACTTCTTTCTGATGTTACCCGTGGACGAACTTGGCCTTGACTTCTTTTAACAGTTTCTGTTATCAGAATCACGCCCAGACACTGGATATTACACTTTGCGGTTCTCCAACAGCTGCAGCCACCTCCCTCTGCATCTGACCCGCTTCCAACCTTGCTATGGCTCTCCATACCATAGCTCCGGTCACATAGTTGTTGGATTGCACTACCTGCTCACCACACTGTCTGAACCCATCTGTCTCTATAATTTGATTGGTAGAGTAAACGCAAGTCGACACCAACCCCGTCAGCAGCAACTGTTTTTACCATTTTCTCGGTCGCCGTATTTCAGTACTTCGGAACCTAGATATCTCAACTGATCTCGTAATTGTGTTGACGAGTGTATTTTAGTGGTGCCCCAGGCCAGTGCAGGCAGTTAACCAGTGCGTGTGTGCTTGTGCGCAGTGCGCATGCGCGGAGTGCGGCTCTCGCGGCCGCGAGCCGTTCTACCTGCACCCGCCGTCGCCCGGCTCGGGCAGCCCCCCGCAGCCGCAGCGCTCGCCCAGCGGCGCCAGCACGCTGTCGTCGGCGCCGCCCCCGCAGCACGACGGCCTCTACGTCAGCCCGCTGGTGGCCGCCCCCGCCGCCGCCCCCGTCGCCCCCGCCGCCGCCAGCAGCCGCGCCAGCACCTGCAGCTCCAGCTCGGCCGGCAGCGACCCCTTCTACCTGCACGACCCCAGGGGCGTGCCCTACACGCGCGTCAAGGACCTCTTCCACGAGCAGCAGCAGCAGCAGCAGCAAATACAGCCACCACCCGTCGGACTCACAGGTCAGTACTCACCACCCACCAACTAAGCCACTTCCTTTCTCTTCTTAATACTAGCTAAACGTGCTACACCGTGTCATGCTTTGCTGCGCCTGAGTCTGATATGAAGTGAATGGGAAAGTGAAGAAGACAATGCCTCCGAACATAGTCACTGAGAAAATCCTCCATCAAATCACTAGCTTGCTTTGCGTTTTTCTCGGTAAATTATTATTTATTGTGCTACGGGGCGACATAGGCACACAACATCGCAGTGAATCCACATTGGAAGCTTGTATTCGTCATCGCCATACTGGCGGATCACCCGGCGTGATGGTATGGGGTACCATTATTTACACGTCTCGGTCACCTCTTGTTCGCATCGATGGCACTATGAACAGCAGCCGTTACATTTCAGATCTGTTACGACCCGTGGCTCTACCCTTCATTCGATCCCTGCGAAACCCTACATTACACCAGGATAATGCACGACCGCATGTTGCAGGTCCTGTATGGGCCTTTCTGGATATGGAAAATGTTCGACTGCTGCCCTGGCCACAACATTCTATAGATTTCTCACCAACATAGTTGGTCAAACGCTGGTCAATGGTGGCCGAGCAACTGGCTCGTCACAATACGCCAGTTACTACTCTTGATGAACTGTGGTATCGTGTTGAAACTGGATGGACATCTGTACCTGTACACGCCATCCAAGCTCTGTTTGACTCAATGCCCAGGCGTATCAAGGCCGTTATTACGGCCAGAGATGGTTGTCCTGGGTACTGATTTCTCAGGATCTGTGCACTCAAATTGTGTGAAAATGTAATCACATGTCAGTTCTAGTATAATATATTTGTCCAATGAAACCCGTTTATCATCTGCATTTCTTCTTACTGAGCAATTTTAATGGCCAGTAGTGTATATCCTCGAATGCTACTGAGGTTTCTTTTTTGATTGGTACTTCTTTCCAATTATTATATCGATAGGTTGTTGTAGCAAGTGGAAGGTGTTTTACATAGTCAGTAGGCATGTCTCTTATCATTCGCGCCTACAGCACTAGTAATTCTGGATATCCATCTATGATTCTTTTAAAAATTACTATTCCTTTACATCTACAACTGAGCATACGTTAACTGTCTACCATATCTACCATATATATTCATAACTTGTTACTGAGACCCTTCTACTTATTACCTAGCTTGTACAAATATCAAGAATTATTATATGTAGCGGCTAGAGAAATCAGGAATTTACCCCGACAGCTCATTCTTTAACACTGTTCAAGATGAACAAGATTTGTCAATAGCGAAATCACACTTTCAAAACTAATCGCAAAATCGTTTGGGAATAGATATCAGAAGCTGCCTACGTTGTCTAAAGTGGGATAAAGTTGTGTATGTGACACAGAAATTAACAAAGTGCCGCTGTGGAGCGTCGACCGAGCGAGGTGGTGCAATGGTAACACACGGATTCGTATTTGCGAGGGGGGCGTTTCAAGCCCGCCTCCAGCCATCCAGATTTAGGTTTACATATACGTCTGTATATATAGTCCGCTAATCACCTGTAAGAACATGGGGTTCATTAAACTTATTATGACATTTCTCTACCGTTCCCTTCATCTTTTCGTTTTCAAATTGATATCTCTTATTTTATTATGATGATCATGTCTCTCTATGTAGGATACTAGCAATATATGTTGGCATTTGGAAGAGACATTTGGTGACAGAAATTACTCAAACAAATCTCACCGCAACGAATAACGCCTTTCTTTTAATGATCTCCACCCCAACTCGTTCATTATTCTCGTGACACCTCTCCCCCTTATTGCGATAGTACTAAAAGAGCTGTCCTTGTCTGAAATTTCTCTATATCGACGTCAGTTCCACTTAATGAGGATCCCACGATGATCAGCAGTACTCCAAGAAATGACGCACAAGTGTAGTGGCCGCTGCGGAGCGGCCGAGCGCATTGGAGCGCTATGCTGCGATGCTCGAGGCCGTTCCCCGTCGGGCGTTCGAATCCCCCCTCGCGCATGGATGTTTGTGTCGTCTTTAGTATAAGCTAGTTTATAAGTAGTTTGTAAGTTTAGGGAGTGATGACCCCGCAGTTAAGTCCCATAAGGCTTTCAAATATTTGAACACTTGAACAAGTGTAGTGTAGGCAGTTTCTTTAGTAGAACTATTGCATCTTCTAAGTGTTCAGCCAATGAAACGTAGCCTTGGTTCGCCTTGTCTACAATATTTTCTATGTGTTCTTTGGAGTTCAAGTTGTTTATAGTTTAATTTACGCCCTTCAGATTTGACTGCTTAAGCGTGTAAATGAAGTTTAACGGTTTTCTTTTAGTGCTCATATGGATGACTTCACAGTTATTATTTAGGGTCCATTGCCAAATTTTTGTACCATGCAGATATCTAGATCATTTAGCAGTTGAGTTTGATCTTTTGGTGATGCTAACAAAATATATTCAAATTCGGAAGGGAAAGTTAGTGAAAGAAATTTCGCAAATAGGTCTCGTCCCAACAAGTAACTCCTTTCTTTTAATGCTTTCCATCTCAAGTCGTACATTATTTCCGTGACATTCTCTCTCCTACATCGCGATAATAGAAAATGAGCTGCCCTTCTCTGTACTGTACTCCAAAATAGGACGCCCAAGTATGGTGTATGCAGTTTCTTTAGTAGAGCTGTGGCATATTCTAAGTGTCCTACCAACGAAACGGTCTTCGGTTCACTTTCGGTACAATATTTTTCCATGAGTTCTTTCCAATTTGTTTGTAATTGTTATTCCTAGGTATTTAATTGAATTTGCGGCATGTTGTTTTGACTGATTTATCGTGTAAACGAAATTTAACTGGCTTCTTTTAGTGGTCAAATGGATGACATCACACTTGAAACTTCCTGGCAGATTAAAATTGTGTGCCGGAATCGGGACTCGAACCTGGGACCTTTGCCTTTCACGGGCAAGCGCTCTACCGACTGAGCTATCCCGTCGCGACTCACGATGCCGCCTCACAAGTTTCATCTGGAAACATCCGTTAGGCTATGGCTAACCCATGTCTCCACTATATCCTTTATTCTATGAGTGCTAGTCTTGCAAGGCTTGCAGGACAGCTTCTGTGAAGTTTGGAAAGTAGTCGGCGAGGTACTGGTGAAAGTAAAGTTCTGAGGGGGCATCGTGAGTCGTGTCGAGATAGCTCAGTCGGTGAGAGCTTGCCCGCGAAAGGAAAATGTCCCAGGTTCGAGTCCCGGTTCCGGCACACAATTTCAATCAGCCAGAAAGTTTCATGTCAGCGCACACTCCGCTGCAGAGTGGAAGTCATTCTGACATCACATTTCTCATTATTTAACTGCCAAGATTAAGAACAGGAGGAACGCTATAACACTTATGTGAGGAACGCCGGATACCGCTTCTGTTCTACTCGATGACTTATCGTGAATTACAACGTAGTGTTTCCTTTTCGACAGGAAATCACGAATCTCATCGCACAACTTCCGTGATTACCGTCAGTCACTCCAGGCAAATGCCAGAATGGCTACTTTCAAAGGTCTCAGCCGATTTCCTTCTGCATCGCAGATAAAAAGACTATCACAGTTTGGGCTCTATCAGTAATGACCACGATGTCACTTCAGCCCGTACACCCCCTTATGGCACACAAAGCGTACACTTGGTCTTTAAGACCGCGGTACCGTTTCTTTCAGTTTCTTTCGGCCTTTTTTGCATCTAATTGTCTTAAAATGCATGTAGTGCACCATTCGGTCTCCCCCTTCCCCAGCATACACCCCCCCCCCCCCAATAGTTTTCTCACACACTTTATATGTAGATTTTTTTCCAATTTTATAGACTTGCAGTTGATTGTGAAAGAAAAAACACACAACTTGAGGGTAAGTGGGGTACATTGGACCGGAGAAAATAAAGACATTCAGTGTACACATCGGTCTTTTTTGACCGGGAGCGGAGAGTGCAATTCGTTAATTACAGAACTTCGGACAGATGCACAACGAAGAAAAGACTTACTTCGACTTCCTCTTCAACGGCCTTGAGACTACTGTGGAGGGCAGAGTGCTGACACGCACTCAGAGAGAAGGGGAGTAGACGAAGGTGGTCACCCCGGTCAAAAGACCGGTGTACAGGCTAAAGGTTAAACCCCACACTCCTTTCCTCGATTCCTTGCAGCGCCTCCGAACACTACAGGTTTTCCTGGAATACTTGGACGGAGGCGAATTAGACTGGTGACACAAGACCGCGGCGTCAGGACGAAACAACAGCGGGCTTTGGCACGTCACGTTATCGGCCGGTGGGTTATTGTTATCTGCGCGATAAGGCGGCCTGTCGTCGCACGTAAGCTCGGCGGTCAGTGCCGGCGAGCGATGGCCGGTGGCGGACCACCATGATCTGCAACCTGCTGTGTCCGCGCAAGACGCTCAAGGATGACGCGGCCGAGGAAGGTAAGGCTGTCCAGCCAACAGGCTCTTATATCGTACACCGGCAATTTACATGAACTACTGGTGGGCTTTAAAATAATTCTCTGGAGAAGAAAATTTGTGCCCAGCCGGGATTCGAACCCGTGTCCTCCTGGGTGTTACAATTACGAACAACTTTGATTGGAGAGAACACATAGAAAATATTGTGGGGAAGGCGAATCAGAGGTTACATTTCATTGGCAGAACGCTTCGAAGATGCACCAGCTTCACCAAAGAGAGTGCCTACATCACATTTGGCGTCCTCTCCTGGAGTACTGTTGCCCCTTGTTGGGACCCTCACCAGGTGGGACTGACGGAAGATATTGAGAAGGTTCAGAGAAGGGCAGCTCGTTTTGTTTTATCACGTTACGGGGGGGGGGGGGGGAAGCGTCACGGAAATGTTGCACGAATTTGGGTGGAAATCATTAAAAGAAAAACGTTATTCATTGCGGCCTGATCTGTTTGCGAAGCAGATTCGACGTCACACTTCCTCAGAACATTTTTTCATATGAGACACACAAACGCTTCAAATTTGAATGTAACATTATTTTTACCCTTCCGTATGTAGCTTTTACTCTGGTAATAATGCTTGCACTAAGCGAATCTAGTGTTATGTTCGGTTCCATTCACTGCTCACGATGTTTAAATTTACTCTTCACAGCCAAATCTATTCGCAAAATTTTTGCACGATATACCCATATAAAATTTTTTTTGCACGATATATCCATATATTAACACGAATTATCTACAGGAGAATGGAAAAGCTGGTAGAAGCTGACCTTGGGGAAGATCAGTTTGGATTCAGGAGGAACGTAGGAACCAGGGAGGCAATACTCACTTTACGTCTTATCTTAGAAGATAGATTAAGGAAAGGCAAACCTACATTTTTAGCTTTTGTAGATTTGGAGAAAGCATTTGACAATGTTGACTGGAATACACTGTTTCAAATTCTGAAGTCAGCAGGGGTAAAATATAGGAAAAGGAGAGTTATTTATAACTTGTACAAAAGCCAGACCGCAGTTATTAGACTCGAAGGGCATGAAAGGGAAGCATCAGTTGGGTAGGGAGTAAGACAGGGTTGTAGCCTTTCTCCGATGTTATTCAATTTGTACATCGATCAGGCGGTGAAGGAAAGCAAGGAAAAATTTGGAATAGGGATTAAAGTTCAGGGGGAAGAAATAAAAACATTGCGTTTTGCTGATGACATTGTAATTCTGTCAGAGACAGCAAAGGACCTGGAAGAGCAGTTGAATGGAATGGACAGTGTGTTGAAGAGAGCGTATAAAATGAACATTAACAAGAGCAAAACAAAAATAATGGAATGCGGTCTTAGAAAATCGGGCGATGCTGAAGTAATTAGATTAGGTAACGAAACAATGAAGGTGGTAGATGAGTTTTGTTACTTGGGTAGTAAAATAACATGTGATGGTCGCAGTACAGAGGATATAAAATGCAGAATGGCAATGGGAAGAAAAGCATTTTTGAAAAAGAGAAATTTGCTAACATCGAACATTAATTTAAGTGTAAGGAAGTCTTTTCTGAAGGCATTTGTGTGGAGTGTTGCCTTGTACGGGAGTGAAACATGGACGATAAGCAGAGCGGACAGGAAGAGAATAGAGGCTTTTGAAATGTGGTGCTACAGAAGAATGCTGAAGATTAGGTGGGTAGATCGCATAACCAATGAAGAAGTACTGAACAGAATTGGTGAGAAAAGGAATTTTTGGCATACCCTGGCTAAAAGGAGGGATCGCTTGGTAGGACACATTCTTAGACATCGAGGAATCATAAATTTAGCATTGGAGGGAAGTGTGTGGGGTAAAAATCGCAGAGGGAGACCAAGAGACGCGTATAGTAAGCAGATTCAAGTGGATGTGGGTTGCCGTTCTTATGAGGAGATGAAAAGGCTTGCTCAGGATAGAGTAGGGTGGAGAGCTGCATCAAACCAGTCTCCGGACTGAAGACCATAACAACAACATATCCATATATTCTACTAAATGTGTCTGCACTGTACGACACGCAGTTCATGAGATATGACGTCATAAATATTTCTTGACTTTGAGGAATTACGTAAATCGGTGGCTGAGTGGTCAGGTGCCAGACTATAAATACGAAGGTCGCGGTTTTGTCACAGATCAGCCCTTGGATTTTTATCTGTTACTTATCACTTCTGTTCCCTCTTACAATGTTGTTGATGTGAAAAATTTCTAGTTACATTGTGATTTGGAATCCTGGTTAAACTGACTGGATAAGCCAGTTCAAGCAACGGAATACAACAGTACCGTGCCTAGAAGAGCCCTGTGCAGTTCAAACAACCTTCCGATTGATGACTGATTTACCTCTACATCATATTTTGGAAGTTCCATCTTCATTAATAAAGGTTTTACATCCCTGTCGTAAAATATTTATTACACTGAGTCATTTGTAATCAGACGTCGTCAGCTCTTTGACGCACGTGTAATAGATTCCTTAAAGACTCTGGGCTATAAGGCGATTGCTGTGTAAATTGCTCAATAATCTATCACTTGGCTCCTGACGTTGTGTTTGCCTTTCACGACGCGACTGGTTACCTGCACTGATTGCCAGTTCTGGTTTCCAGAGATGTTATTCTGTAATCCAGAATTAACTGTTTCTATGGTCCTGAGACGTTTGCAGTGTGTTCTGGTAAACACTTATCTCCACTTGTGTCTAACGGAATAATAAACGCAGACAGAGAGTACGAGCGTCTTCGCATAACTAACTCTTGCGGTGATGGCGACCTTCCATTATTTGCTGCCCTCGGGGTAAGCCATTGCTAATCCTACCATCAGACTTCGTTTGAGAATTGTTATCATGTCGTGGCGTGTCATTTATCTTCCTCGTGATACACCACCTGATACAGGGATTAATTTGAGTCATCTGCATGTTATCTGTACAAATAAGCAGGTGAATCTGATATTATCGAGGATTTATTCACAAACTGTGAACTGAAACTAAACCAATGTTGAGCGCCCCTCTAACCCGCAAAAAACAACCGAAACTAAACGGCATAACAGTGACATTGATGTGAAAGTTTTTATTTATTTATTTTTATCTATGGGACTTGACTACTCTGGTTATCAGTCCCTAGGCTTACAAACTACTTAAACTAAGCCGGCCGCGGTGGCCGAGGGGATTGAGACGCTTCAGTCACGGTCTCCACGGCCACTACGGTCGGGGGTTCGAATCCCCCCTGGGGCATGGATATTTGTGACGTCCTTAGCCTTAGTTAGTTCATAAGTAGTTTGCAAGTTTAGGGACTGATGACCCAGTAGTTTCCCATAGACTATACAAACATTTGAAAACTTAAACTAATTTAAACGAACCTAAGGACAAACACACTCTCTCACTCTCTCTCTCTCTCACACACACACACACACATACCAAGGGAGGACACGAACCTCCGACGGCGAGCAACCCCAGCGAGTCGCCTTAGAACGTTCGGCCACGCCACCGCGCCTGAAAGTTCTTCTTACGACCAGTTCATGTTTCAGCTCAATTTCTGTTTTTTTTTTTTTTTTTTTTTTTTTTTTTTTTTTTTTTTTTTTTTTCCCACTTTGAGAGCCGTTACTGTAGGAACCTTCTTTAAAAAAAAATTACTGTATTTTAACGCCCCATGGGGCAGGCTGGCAGGACCTTCGTACGCTGCTTTTCAGCCCAGTGTACATATGAGTTTGACAGTCGGTAATGGTAGTTTAAAAAAGGAGATAAAAATGTTGAATTTAACAATAAAAATAGAAGATAAAAGTCGGCGAATGAAAACAATTAAATGAAGGCTTTAAAACACACATAATCAATATTAAAAACTGACACAGTGGCTAAAAAACTCAGATTTTGCACAGTTAACGGTGACGACAATAGAGAGACAATTAAAAAAACATGGCAACACATCTTTCTGCCTATGCGCCGGTTGCTGAAGTCTTAAAATCACGCTCACCACTTGAGACTGACACAAGACTTTAGCACGGTGCATTGTTAAAAACACTATTAAAAAGTAAAGCACTGAGACTCCGCAGGGAGAGGGGAAGGAAGGGAGGCGTGGAGGGGTGGGGAGGGGGCAGGTTGGGGAGTGGGGAAAGAAAACATAAGAACTCCGGGAGAGGGGAAGGGAGATCCAAGCAGGGGAGGGAAGGGAGGACAGAGGGAGTGGAGGGGGCCACACAGTATATGGGGAGGGGAGGGATTAGGGCTGGTAGGATGAGTCAATATCAGGACGGAGAGCGTCAGCTGATAGAGGGAGGTGGCGAAAGTTACCTGGGAGAGGATGTGGAGAGTGTAAAGGTGTAGGGAGGGAGGGATATGCTGGTACCGGCGTGGCAGAGGCCCAGGGTTCAGCAGGAGGGGAGAGACTACATGATGACGGGATTCAGTTTTGGCGGGAGGTGCAAAGGATACGGTATGTTCAAGGAATTTTAGGAGGTGAGGGAAAGGAATGAGATCGTAGAGGATTCTACGTGGGGGGAGGGAGGCGGATGCGGTAAGCGAGGCGCAGTGCATGGGTTTCTAGGATTTCAAGGGCTTTATAATAGGTGGGTGAGGCGGATATCCAAGTGGGATGGAAACTGTAAAGGACAGGGCGCATTGAGGTACGATAGGTATATAGGGTTGTGGAGGGGTTAAGTCCCCATGTCTGGCGGGGAAGGAGCTTTAGGAGGTTGAGACGGGAGAGGGCAGGAAGTTGCTGCTCCCCGGGGTCTTATATATATAAAGTCCGGGAACACTTTCAATTATTTATTGCACAAGAACCAAACGTTGTACAGATATCATACATGTGTCATTTTAAACAGAAACCGTAAAAGTTTGTTATTTATTTATTTTTATTTTTTTTTTATTTCGTGTAAACCTCCACAGTGACGTTTGGGAATTTGTCGGTAGTTAGGCCGGTATTACACTATCAAATTTTCTTTGACAAAGATTTTTTGTCAAAGAAAATTGGATAGTGTAATATGGAACTTTGGTCAAAGTTGCCTTTCGTCAAAAATTCTTTGATCAAATCTAGCAGCTCACCGTAGATTTGATCAAAGAAAGCGTTCGTCTTATGTTAACTGTGGTGAGAAATATGACCGCTTTAAGCGCTAGCATCGCTGTAGCAGTTTTTGACGTACTGTTTGAAAACATAACCGCGTAATTCGTATTGCGAGTCGTCGCAACAACTAAATTTATGCAGTTGTATAAGGTTGATTATAAAAACCGGCTGCATCGAGCCGAAAGCTAGATAATTGCGGTATTCATTAGCGATCAAGTGAGTACTGTTTGCACGGCAGACGACGTAAAAATGAAAATTAATTATCTCTGCACCAGTTTTGCAGCGGAGAAAGCAAAAGTACATAATGACACTTTAATTCCCTACATATATTTAGCCAGACAAATGCTATTTACACGATACATAATACGCAAAATACAAATGTTTCAAAAGTTTTGTTTACTGCAATATTTAGAGCAGAACACCACTGCAGAAGCAAGTCAAGCGTCACCATTGTCAGTCTTCCAAACGACGAGAAGAACCGTTTTCGAGTGGTACAGCGGCTCTCGCCTCAGGTGTATCGGGTAATGCAGCCTAATATTACATATTTATAGGAAACGACGAAGTACTTTGACAAGCTACACTGTAGATGTCTATTATGATTAAGAAAAGAACTTCACTTTTTTTTTTTTTTTCCAAAATATGTCTTAAGAGTACAGCTTAAATTGTTGTGAGTGAACAAGGAGCGATGATATCTACAGTCTAGCTAGAAAAAGTACTTCGCTCTTTTCTACAAACATCAGATGTTAGGCCTTATTATACGATACACCTGAGGCGAGAGCCGCGGTACAAATAAAAACGGGTTCTGTGAATAAAGGCACGCTTCCAGATGTCTAGTCGTTGCAATTGTTGTACGCGTACCATCAATCTAAGTGTATAAGTAGATATTTGTAATCTATGTAATCAACAACTAAGGTTAATAACAAATATTCATCCGCCATTTTCAATGCACTGTGACAGATTCTTTGTCAAATAAAATTTGATAGTGTAATGTCACCATTTCACTACGTCAAAGATTCTTTGTCAAAGAATATTGGACAAAGATTCTTTGTCAAAGAAAATTTGATAGTGTAATACCGGCCTTAGCACTAGTTGCAAACATGGCGCTATACCGGCTATGGAGCGGACCCCGTCGACAAGCAACACACATGGCATAGTGGTGTACCGGGGAACTCACTCAAGAGGCTGCAATCAAGCTTCTGTCGCACGACTTTCCACACTTTCATTGGAGCCACTGCTTACGAACTATGACGGCACAAACATCCATGCCCGACGGGGGATTCGAACCCCCGACCGTAGTGGCCTTGCAGACCGTGACTGGAGCGTCTTAGTCCCCTCGGCCACCGCGGCCGACGTTTAGCCAAGAAAGCTCGCTCCACATCTTAACTCGTTATGTTTGTAACTAGCGCTGATCATCAGCAAATTAGCAAACAACGCTGTTGCGGTGTAAAAAAATGTGTGGGTGGGTGGGTGAATTTAAATTCGCGCACTCGGACTTCGCAGCGCGATTCCTCACCTGCCAACAATGAAAAATGTCTCCCACAAAATTACATTCTGCGCATATTTCTGCCAGTAAATGAACGTCAAAAACTGAGATGGCTGTGTGTTCCATACGACAGTGTGTTTCATAATTATACCAACGAACGTATAAAGGATGTATTAGGCGTCTTGAGGAACAAAATTAGCATGAAAACCTATGCCCGGAAACGCCATTGGTAAATGTTAAATGTTTGTATAGTCTATGGGACTTAACTACGGGGTCATCAGTCCCTAAACTTACAAACTACTTATGAACTAACTAAAACTAAGTACGGCACAAATATCCATGCCCGAGGGGGGATTCGAACCCCCGACCGTAGTGGCCGTGCAGACCGTGACTGAAGCGCCTCAGCCCCCTCGGCCACCGCGGCCGGCGAAACGCCATTCAGCGACACTACGGAGAGTCCGAGTTACAGGCACCAGCTCCTGCCGCTAGACGTCCCCTCCAATAACTTCGACACTCTGTAGCGTCATTGGATTACGTCTCCGGGCATGGGTTTCTATGCTCACTTTGTTCCTCAAGACACCTCCCACATCCCCTAGAAGTTTGTTGGTGTAGTAGTGTAATTCTGAAACACACTGACGTATGGGACACATACCCATCTCAATCTTCGGACGTCCATTTACTGCCGGACTTTATGGGACCAAACTATTGTGGTTATCGGTCCCTTGGGACCCTAAGAACAACACACACACACACACACACACACACACACACTTACCCGAGAGAGGACTCGAATCTCCGGCGGGAACAGGCTAGCTGTCCCCGACAACATGCCTAGAACCGCTTGGCTGTTCCCGCGTGGTCCCCGTGGTCTGGTCATGTCTTAATGTGATCCTGCTGGCATGCGATCACTCCTTAGCCCAGGTATCTCGTACGAATCTGTTACAGACTTTTGTAAAATATTCTTGGAAAAGTCGAAAACGTGGTTGCGTATATAAGTCTTGAGAGGCGTTTCCCGTGCATGGAAACACTAACAGGAAAATTGGAAGGCTCTTAACTGTAGGTTTCATACGCTAGTTGTTGTGTTAAACAGTTATATCCACATAAAAGATATCACGCAGTTTCCGAGAGTAATAATTCTGTCAGGAGCATAACGAGACATTCTTAGTACTTGATAAATTATTCTCTCATTAGTCAGTCATCTTTTTCTATTTAACCATGTAAGATGGTGCGTTGGTAACACAGTGTACACGTGTTCGCGATACTACGGAACAAATTCCCATACATTCTTCCACAGTTAGGTTTCTCGTGGTTTCCATAAAGGGGATAGCCACAATGGTTCCTTTCAAAGATTTCGTTGCCTATCTCACTGATGTGTTGAGAATCTGACCTCATCAAGTTTATGAAGGTGCAAATTCGAAAGTAGTGGTAAATGAGATAAATTTACATTTAGAAGTGAACTACACACATTATATTTCGCAAGGAATGTAGTATTTTCGCTTAATAGGAGAGCAACTGAAGATTCTAAAATATTAAATTTATTGGTAAACCGTTGTGGATGAAGTACTTGATGTTGAGATTCACAAATTGGATAGATATTTTTATCGGATGGGACGATAGCAGGAAGGGGGTAACGCATCTCTCGTGAAACGATTAGAGATCTTGAGATGAGCGTAACGACTTTAAGATAGGGTCTTATCAAAGGCAGTCAGGTGGCAGATGTCTCTGTACACTCAGTTAACGCAGAACGGTGACGGAAATCGATTGTGCCTTGAGAGAACGCGCGAATAGTGCTATTAGTTCATCGGCACAATTTTCTTCGTTTTTAAAGACAAAATTTGCGTTAATTTCTGTGTTGAGAAACGTACGAATGTATCTTCTTACTAGAACTGCTTTTTTCAGTAGTAAAATTCGCGCTGAAAAATGTACAAATATATTTCCTTAAGGGACCTACTATTTTCAGTCGTGGTATTCGTTTCATCCAGTAAAATACATAGTCTTCAAAAAATATTTCTGCTTGAAAAGAATGCAGTTTCAGGCATACATAGTTCTGCTTATCTGCTGGAGATATCACAAACATGGTTACAAGCTTTTTGATGTAACGTCAGTCGTCGATTGATGTGGCAATTCCAAGAAAGGCTGACTGGACACAAAACTAGGCGTGCCCATATTCCTACTGAGGGAAAATCAGTTGTTGTGACTATTGAGAATGCAACGAAGGGCCCCGAATCAGTGGGCACGACCGTTAATCACTAGATTACAGAGGCAGCTACACTGTCATCATGAACTTTCTGAAAATCTCAATCCCAAGGTACGCAATAATACCACATTATACATATGCAATATACCTGTCCAGAGAGAAAATGTTCTTTTCGACTGACCAATAAAAGACGTAAAGTAATACATTTATTGTAGAAACATTCAGTAGTATGCGGTGATAGACTAACAAGTGGGATAGCTTCGTTCACGGTGTGACCATAGGCACGTCCCCCCCCCCCCCCCCAAAAAAAAAAAACATAGTTACTTTTTAACATGTCTCCAAATCGACCCATTGTACTATGCTGTGCTGACTACATACAACCGTTTCACACATCCACGCTATATGGCTGGAAGATCGCACTTCCACCACCCTCAGCCCTCCATACATTATCTATGTGTTAGTTTAGTAGCAGTATTAGTAATTCTTTGTCTGGTGAGCCAATACAATGATTGAAATTGTACTAATGTCAAGATTTTGTTCATGGAGGAATGTTGTTTGGCATATCCTTCGCCTGATTAGAGTACATGTAAAGGTATAAATGACGATGTATAGGGAGAGCGAATGTGAATTTCAGTGTGGTTTCGGTTATTCAAGATCATCATCATTAACTAAAAGTTATGTTTTGTCGATTGAGCCACGTTCCTCTCTCGTCATCCTCTTCACTTCTTCATATGATTTTAGGCCCTCTTCTTCTTTGATGTTGTTAAAAAAAGTTTCTGTTCGCTTGCCTGTTGGTTTTTTCCCTAAAACGTTTCCTTGAAATATATTCTTTAAGAATGGTTGTCTCTTTATATCAGCTAATTATCGTGACATAAACAATGGAAGAGTCCAGGAAAAAAATAATTTGACACTTTACTTACTAGGATGCTCACAAAATCTTCATGCGGCCTTTAGCCTAACCAGTTAACCCCAGCTAGATCTTCTTGGTCCATTACCTTCTTTTACCACATGACGTGATATGGATTTTTCGACTCAGTACGTGCCCCTACCACGCCAGTCATCGCCCAAACGTCCATCGATTTTTACAGCTCTTGCTGCTCACGGTTTCTTCTTCTTCTCCAACAGTTCCTATGCTCCACGGTTCCAAAACCTGTTTCACATCAGCGGTCTCAAATGTCAGTTTTCTTTCTGTATTTCGGATCAGATTGCAGCTGTCTGCTCCATGATGTAGGACTGAATTTTACTACAGTCCTGTAGAGACTTATCTTCGTTGTTCTTGGCAGACGCCGGGACTTCAGCACCTCAATGAGTGAAGACCTTGACCTTTTCAATCAGAATCCTTGCCATTTTTTCTGGTCTCTCATTACTTTCACTGAATAGTCGCACAAGATATTTGAACACTTACTCTTTAGAATATTTTTTATACATATCTGAAAGTTTGTCATCCTTCTTTCTGCTTATTATGAGATATTTGGGGATCACCTGATAGTCCAGATGGTTGATTGTTCTACCTAACGGAATTTCTGTGTCTAGTCTCATTTTTCTTCTGCATATTTTTCTTGTAAAGAGTCTTGTATTAGTTTTACTAGTTTTATGGAATAGTGTACATACTATAATTCTGGTTACATTGTTTGTTTGTCTATCGCGTGCTGTTTGGCAGTTGGCGATACGATAGTGAATATCTTTGCAAAAATAGTGCTTTTTACCTTACATGGAATTGGTCTACGTTTAATTTTGCTTTTTCAAAGCCTGCCGGTTGGAATCTAAATAGTTTATCAACGTGTTTTCTTAGCCGTTACATGAACAATTCTACCAGGGTCCAATAACCTGTCAATTGAGAAGTAGTTCCTCTTAAATTTCTGCAGCTCATTAGCCCTCCTTTGTTAAGTACTTGGAAGATGATAGACTGCTTCCACTGTTCGTTGACGTTTCTAAATTACATAAATCTAGTGATACATTTCTCTTTTACTGGATATCTATTCCCTCTTTCAACATTTCTGCAAGTATTCTATTCCTATCGCGCTTCTTTCTTCGGCATTTTTCTGATCTTTCCTACCTCTTCCACACTCGTCATTCCCCGTTGATACTGTTACTTTATTTTCTCCGTACATTTATTCTTATTTTTCTGCTTTCATAACACTGTAATGGTTTCGTTCTCAATCAGAAGGGTTTCCACCCCTCTACGTTTTTTAGACTTCTACCTTAAGTGGAAACGGCAAATAGGCCTACTGATCATATATAGATCTTTGCTTACTCGTCACCAGTTAGTTCGCTAGGAAAGTCATCTTTCAGGAAGGTACTACTGGTAATGACAAGTGTCAACACAGGAAAAAAGGGGGAACAGCTGATCCATATTAACAGAGACAATCTGAATGTCTGACGTATTTGTTTTCCGTGAATGTTGCCCTAATTGCTACTGTTAGTAGCTGAAATGCTTATTAGATCGCTTCCGAATAAAATTGTTTCTGACATTCTCTCTCTCTCTCTCTCCGTCCCCAATTAGCTCTTTTTTCGCATCCTTGGACTTTATTCTTTCCCATTTTGTCTCCGATAGATACTTCTTTAGCAATAAAGATGATTTTAAGTTTTGGCTTTTCGATTGTGTCTGTAGATTTTTCGGTTGAGGAGTCAAGGAACAGTAGTGCTTCCGAGAAAAGACTGCTTGACTGTCCAACGTGGTGATCGCTCGCGTCCAACAGGAATGTCCACTCATCTTGTGGTGGCGCCTTTCCTGTTAATACACTAGCAATGCTTCTCAGGCAAGGAAAGCTGCAGTAAGCTGCACGTAAGGCTGGATAAATTTCGAAAGAAATTAGGTTATTATTACCACTGACTGAATACTGGAAGTATGGACAAACACGTACTGACCTGGAAGTACACATTTTGTTCTTCGCTATTAACGAACGTCGCTCATTTAGCCAGTTTATGATAAGACAAATTTAACTATTTCCGTAAAAGTTACAAATAGAACGTCTGTGACTTAATTAGCCACTCCAACCGTTCAGTTCTCTGTAACAAATTGCACAATACGTCATGCGGAATTTTGTTGTTGAAAATTCATGGTTGGTATAAACACTCAAGTATTTCACTCTTCTGACTGAATTATCAGTAAATGTTTTAAGACATTACAGGGTCTTCAGACTTCCATGTTTCCATAAAATTACGAAAACTGTTCGGAATTAACATTATTCGTGTAGTAGCTTAATGGTGGCTGAGCTCCGAATCCATTTTGGATAAATTCCTTTTCTATACCAGAAACTACACGCGAACGAGGTTTTTTTTATTTATTGGCTGAAATACAGCCTAGTCAATCGGCTTTTAGTCTGGAACCGCACTAACACGCCGTTTTCACAAGTGACCAATCGTCTTTTATTAACAAAAAATATTCCCTACTTTAGCTAACTGAATTACTTACGTACATTTGTTGTTGCCCCAAAACCATTCATTGGCGAAGTACATTTTACAAATTTCCCCAAGATAATTTTGTTTATCCCTTCTAGCCTAACACGGGCGGGGACGGAGGTGGCTGTCAGCAGTACGATATTTGGTTTTTTAGTAGCTGGACGTATTGGAGTGGATGATATAACACGCAACAAGGAGATATCTTTACAAATTAGTTTTTTTTTTAATTCAAAAGCTGATAATAGTGGAATAATGTGTATTAAATTGAATTTGTCTGTGTGCATAATTTAAAAATATGGTAAAACAGTAAACAGAGAGCACAGCTACAACGCTTCATATACTGATTCTTAAAACGGAGTACTTTCAAATTTACTAAAACTGGAAGGACCTGCCCTGAGATCGTGGATTCTTTAAGGAAGGAAAGTGGGTTATGGAGGGAGATAAAAGAGTGTTAGTAATGTTCAATGTTTGTAAATCTATGGTACTTACCTAGTCTGGTCATCAGTCCCTAAGCTCTTTACTTAAACCAACTTATGCTAAAGACAACAAATACACCCATGCCCAAGGGAGAACTAGAACCTCCAACGGCGAGCAGCAGCGCGCTCCTCAGCTAGGCGCCTTAGAACGCTCGGCCACTCCACCGCGGCTGTTGGTAGTGAGGATGGACGGCTGGTACGAGGTGATGGCAAGATAACAGTGAATATTGAGAGACAAGAGGATGGAGGTTAACAAGTAATACTACTCGCACCTTGGTAGAAAAGATGTTTTTCCCGCTAATACCCACTCCAGGAAATCGACATACAATTTTTCTTTTATATTTTAGCCCGAGTCATGCCCCTTTCACATAATAACGAAAATGTATTAAGTCAGTATTCATGAATAAAAAAACACAACATTCACAGGAAATAACATTTAGTTTTCAAAAGGATGTAATTTTATTACGACTAATTCACATTATAGCTGCATCAAAGAGTCACTGCTACAACTACGTGCTCAGCCGTTCCGCAGACATTTGTCGAACGAGTATCATGCCTCATCGCTGCTGGAACATTACTACAGCCACGATTGAAGGCACTACATATCAATGTTCAATTGTTTGTAAAGTCTATGGGACTTAACTACGGGGTCATCAGTCCCTAAACTTACAAACTACTTATGAACTACTTACGAACTAGGACGGCACAAATATCCATGCCCGAGGGGGGATTCGAACCCCCGACCGTAGTGGTCGTGCAGACCGTGACTGGAGCGCCTCAGTCTCCTCGGCCACCGCGGCCGGCGCACTACGTATCAACTGATTAATTTAGGTATTTTACTTGTCTCAAATAACAGCTCGAAAGGGGAGGAAAAAAGGCCTAGGAGTTTAAAATATGTTATATTGAGTCTTACAGCTGTTTGATTCATGAATTGTTTCGTACTTTTACATGCCACCAAAGTATTGGCAGACAGTAGTGGAGAAAGAGGAGCACAAACTACTTTAGTTTCACACCGTCTTTTTGCCACCAGGGTATACACTACGTTTGAATCCTTTTTCTTCCATTTTCCCCAAGCAGCGTATAAGTGAAATCGTACATGAACGTCGCACAGTGACGATATCTTAGCTTGTATACATTCGGCGCCGTTTCGCAGGAAGATTTAGACGTACATTTGCCGTAGCGAAAAATTCAATTAGCCTGGATAAGTGCTGCAACACGGATCATGTAGATAAAGCTGTCCAGCGTTTTCCCAACGCTGCACTGTTTTCTTTTGTACTCGATAATCTGGTTCTGACTCTCATAAATTTCGTGACGTCCTAAATTCCGTCGAGAAAGTTGACTGCAGGAAAAGATAGCGGAGCACAGCCACACAGCCACTATCTCAGCGAATGACGCACATTCACCAAAATAGTTTTACTGTGCCCCAGGCGATAATAATCTATACGGTACTAAATTAAATGTTTATTCTGCCGTCAACAAGAGTATTTATCGGTCTTTCCCATAATTATAGATGAGCCATGAAATTTACGGGGTGTGTTTCTGAAGCGGAAACAGTACAGTCCCACATGTGACTGTCGATGCTCCCAAAAATGTTTCCATTGAGAGCTTATCAGGACGTCATCCGTTCAGATAAATTTGTTGCGATTGGACAGAGTTTGTTGTTTATCTTGATAATCAGCATAGAAGCATTACCTGCGACCACTTTTCTCTATCACTGTTTCGCAGAGCTTTGGGACCCACTGAAAAGACTCTCACAGTTCGTCGGCATCACTGCAGAGGAGTTTCCAATAATGAGCTTCATCTCGAGGTTTGCTTGTGATAAATTGCTTTTCTCATTTACTTTAATGTGCCCTTCGTTTTCTTCTTTGAGCTACAGAGGATTCATTTTGCCCCGGTGGAGTAGCCGAGCGGTCTAAAGCACCTCGCTGCGGAGGTTCGAGTCCTCCCTGGGGTATGGGTGTGTGTGTTTGTCCGTAGGTTAGTTTACCTAGGTTTAAGTAGTTTGTAAGCTACGTACTGATGACCACGTAGTTTGGTCCGATAGATTTACAGACTTTTTGAGGATTCATTACGTTCAGACCGTAAAAATCAGACATACATTATAGGACATTATTGATTAGGTAATGGTCATTAACCTTAGTTACAGATGAAGTGCAAGTGAGGGAATTTCTCCGTTATTCTGTAGTAATTGTGTTCTTTTTAGACAACATTGTCCATTGACAACACAAACATACAACTTTGAGCTTTTAGTGAAAAATTATAAACTTGTCTTTGGCAATGAATGGTATTCTAAGCAAGTTAATATACATACGAGACTATTCCTTTAACGTTTCCATATGAAGGAAGTTTTAATCTACTTGTACACTTAAAAGATCGGCGCGGTGGAGTAGCCGAGCGGTCTAAGGCGCCGCTGCGGAGCGCGCGGTTGCTCGCCGTGAAGGTTCGAGTCCTCCCTGGGGCGTGTGTGTGTGTGTGTGTGTGTGTGTGTGTGTGTGTGTGTGGTGTTGTGTTCCTTAGGTTAGTTAACCTTAGTTTAAGTAGTTTGTAAGCTACGGACTGATGACCACGCACTTTGGTCTGATAGATTTACAAACATTTGAACTTACAAGTTCGTAATACTTAAAATTTACAGAGTTATTTGAGTCTTCTAATGCAAATTACATACTCATAATGCAATACTGTAACCGAGCTGCCCCTTTAAGAAAGAAACAATTTACACATGTTGCCGGGTGCTACCTCCTTTTCTGTGGAACCAATTTTTACCGTTTTGCCAAGATCGCTTAATTATTTACCGCAATGACCGGTTTCAACTGATTTCGCAGTGATCATCAGATCTATAAAAGGAGAAAATCAATCAACGTACCTGCCACTTACTACCCATGAGCGCTAAAATAACATCTTATACATTTTATTTTTGATATACACATGAGTGTGGAACTGTGTTGTATCTAATCATACCAAGAATGTGTAGCTCCGTCTATAGGACGTTCCGTAGGAATGAAGTTAAACATCGTAGAGAATATACAGATTTATAAACCTTTAAAACATCACAAGAAAAGTGTTCTCAACGAGCAGCTGGAGATAGTTGATAATAACTTTTTAAATACTTTTGATAAGGTGTTGTGAGGTTAGGAGTACCCCCACCACAGTCAGATACTATTGCCGTAGATATTGTGATGGTGACATCACTAAGCATGAACACAACCTAGCGGTCTGTATGGTGACTGCTTTCCGTAATTTTAACGTGAGCCCGCGCAGTTGGGTTTAATGTGGTGTGAGCAACGTGTCGATGGCCGTTTATGTTATAGGAGCCATCTTTGAGTTTTATTATGTGACTATGCAATTTTGTGTATTTGACAACCCTATTTTCTCCTTTTATAGATCTGATGATGACTGCGAGATCAGTTGAAACCTGTCATTGTGGTAAATAAATAAGCGATCATGGCGAAACTGTAAAAAAAGGTTCCACCTTTAAGAAAGGTCTACATGAGCCACGTGGACTTGTAGTTTCAAATTTAAATCTCTATACCAGCTTACATCAAATGTCACTTATTCACATCAAATTGGTAAGAGTACGGAGGTAAAACGAGATATCGGAAACCCCTTGCAGCCAGTTTTTGCACAGAACTACTTGGACTTCCTTGTACTTCGCGCCACCCACAACCGCGACCTCCATTCCCCTATTTGATAGGCCGGCGGTGTTGCCTATCGACAGATAGCATCTTAATCTCTGCCGCGTGCGTCATCTGCCTATGGAGCGTTTTCCGAGTTCTTCGGCGTGGTTGTTTGTTTATCTTACGTATCAAGATATGAGTGCTAAACCGTTTCGACATACGTCTGTAACTGTGTGAAATGCGCCTGTAAACTGCATGCATTGAGAAATAACACTGTGGTCATCAAGAAACTACCTGGAAATTGGCCCACGTAAAAGATCGAAATGCGAAAAAGCTTATAGGACGTGAGCAATTCGCAACTGTCGAAACAATTTCATGAAATGTCTCTTCCAGTTACATAAAAAATTACATATTGCAATACCAGCTATTAAGTGTTTAATTACGATAGGATTCGTGTCGTAAAATCATTCTGTCCTGAATACTTCGACTCACAACATGACTGCTGTACTCATCCAATTGTTGTTAACGGCGGAAAATAATCGTCTTAATATACTCGTTTTCATCTAAGCAGAGCAGCCGTTTATTAAAAGTAAAACTTCAGTCTGGCCCGAGGTTTCCGTCCGTGGATGCCTCACATCTCTTCTAACTCTGAACGTAGCACTCACTGTGTAACGTTCTGCGACCATCTTAAGCAGTTGAAAAGTAAATACACTGAAACTGCCGCTTTCATCAACTGGCGCAATCAGACACTTAATATGGCTGCTGTATTCAACGTTCTGTGAGTTTCATCAACGGAAATAAAGAAGGTCTTCATACAGTAGATAGCACTGCCATATCAAACTGCGTAGTTGATTTTTCTCAGGAGCCAGTGGTCAGTACTAAATGATGGAAGCACCGAATGTGTTATGTTGTTGGTGATGTGCCAGGACGACCCATCACTGTCATGAAAACAATGTGGCTGTCATCACGAATAATTGTGCAACGAGGTGGATGCAATCGGTCCCGTGGGTCCAGCGTTCCCTCCTACAGCCTTCGATTACAGATCGTCATCACAGTTGCTCGGTTACGCCCGACTCGATCACCAATATCTCTGAACGATAATCTGCAAATCCCTGTATACAACAATCCTACCTCGATCGAACATCGTAACGTGACCGAAAGACGCTCGCTGTCTTTTACGAGGCATACTGAAGCTGCTTGTTCAAAATAGCTGCACGAAGGAACAATTCTAGTACGTCCACGCGGCCATCTGTCCCCCGCTATATACGAGGGTCACTACAAAATAAATGCACACTATTTCTTTTTATGTACAGTTTTTGTTCTACACGTTTGAAAGTTTTACAGTGTGTAGATACATCCTTTAGGAACAATATTTTCATTTCTCCACATAATCCCCATCCCTCTCAACTGCATTACGTCATCTTGGAACCAGTACGAGGCCTGCCGCTGCGAGGACAATCCTCAATATTGCCGTGCCCGCTTTCATCACGTAACCTGCTTACCCACCGACTAACTGTACTGCGATCGACAGCAGCATCTCCATACACCTTTTTCAACCTCTTGTGGATGTTTCCCACCGTCTCGTTTTCACAGAACAGAGTTGGATGACAGCACGTTGCTTCTGACGAACGGCAAGTGTATCAGCCATCTTAAAGACATGCTATGACGGCGCCAGTCACGGGAACAGGTTGAACTGTTTGAAAACAAGCGGTAACGATGTGTCTACACACTGTAAAACTTTCAAACATCCAGAATTTATTTTTAAAAAATAGTGTGCATTTCTTTTTCAGTGACCCTCATAGCTCTTGGAAGTGGCGCTACGGACGGACGTTCCTGTTGTGCGCCGACGCGTAAATGCTAATCACCGGTATCTTTCGTCGCAGACGCTTGCTGCAAATTTCAAATGTTGAAGTGCTTGGTAGCCTAAGGGACCAAACTGTTGAGGTCATCGGTCCTTACATTTTCATATCAAACTACTTAAACTAACTAATGGTAAGGGCAGAACACACACACACACACACACAGACAGACAGACAGAGAGAGAGAGAGAGAGAGAGAGAGAGAGAGAGAGAGAGAAGCCTGGGGCAGGACTCGAACCTCAGCTGGGGAGCTGCTGTGCAATCCGTAGCTTGGCGCCTTAGACCACGCGACCATTCTCGCGCTGCGGCAAATATCACCTAATTTCGATTCTGGTTGTTGCATTTTGGGTGACCTGTATGACGAAGGAAGAAAGAGTGTTGCGACCAGAGAAGGTGGCTTGGCTTTTCTGAGAATTTACTTTAAGCTCTTTCAAGCATTAGAGAGAGTGCTGAAGTGTGCACTTAGTGGTTAGATAGGCGGTGTCTTCAGCGTATTTTAAAAGGTAGGTCCGGGGTGGAGGACATGTTTGCAGTGTACAGGATGCTGGTGGGTGACTGGATAAGTACATTTCCGGCGGAAGCGTACACGAGCAGTTTCCATGAGGCATGGGAGAAGCGTAGGAAATGAACCCTATGGTGTCGCCTGGGTTGACGCTGGCACTGACGTCTTGTGCAGTACCTTCGTAAAATCGGCCAGTATAATTGCTTCCTAGCGAACTCGGGAGTCCCTGGCGTTTTCGTAGCGGCGATCGAGTTGGGGCAACTCCACCTAGGCCGTCACACCGACCAGGCCGCTACCGTCAGCTTACTGGCTGTCCACTACGAGGCAGTGGGCTGTGCCCCAGCGGCCAGGCAGTCAGCTGGCGGTCGCGGCCTGCTAGGAGTGACGTGACACGGTCTCTTGTGGGGCCTTGTATACAGGTGGTGTCGGTTGGGGCAGGTCGCCATCTGGTGCAGCACAGACGAATGGTTAAGGGGCATCACAGGTCCGCGTTGCTAACAACAAGGGCATAAAAGGTTAACTGCGCGCAGACTCACGAGCGAGCGCGTGTCATCAGCGCACTTGTACCCAAGAGTGCGTCATTTAAGAATGTAGGCGGATTTTAAATGCTAATTTACTGGATACGTTTGCCTTTAAAGTAATAAAGTGCATGCAATGTACGTAATTGACCGACTCGAGCAAGATGCTGCTTTAGGGTTGGCTGTGGAGCATGCGCCTCTCGGTTTTATTTCCTCTGAGGCGAAATACTAGTCGTCAGTAGCAAATCAAGATTCGTGGAAGAGGGATAAGGGGCGCAATCCTCAACCCCTCCCCCTCATCCCTCCCCCCCCCCCCAAAACACACACACATACACAAGTAAAAATTGCCTGGTTTTCGTGTTACGTTGATGGAGCCTTTTGTCAACTGGGTCAACTCACGTTCTCTTTCTCGCTCCAAAAAAAGCTTAAGGTCGTAGATTCTACCAAATACCTAGGCGTTACAATTACGAACAACTTTGACTGGAGAGAACACATAGAAAATATTGTGGGGAAGGCGAACCAAATGTTATTTTTCATCTGCAGAACGCTTCGAAGATGTACCAGCTCCACCAAAGAGACTGCATACATCACACTTGTGCGTCCTCTCCTGGAGTACTGTTGCTCAGTGTGGGACCCTCACCAGGTGGCACTGACGGAAAACATTGAGAAGGTACAGAGAAGGCCAGCTCGTTTTGTTTTACCGTGTTATAGGGGGAAAAGCGTCACGGAAATGTTGCTCAATTTGTGGTGGAAATCATTAAAAGAAAGACGTTATTTATTGCAGCGTGCTCTGTTTGCGAAGTTTCAATCACCGTCTTTTAGTTCTGAATGTTGAAATATTTTGCTAGCTCCCACGTACTTAGGGAGACATGACCATCCCAATAAAATAAGAGAAATCAGATCGAAAACGGAACGATTTAGGTGTTCTTTCTTCCCGCGCGCTATTAGAGAATGGAACGGTAGAGAAAAGTTATGAAAGTGGTTAATGAATCCTCTGCCAGGCACTTGAATGTGATTTGCAGAGTATCAATGTAGATGTAGAGCTGATTTTTTGATCAAATGGAGCGAACTCTTCCAAACGAAAATCGTGGATCCAGCACCGTCAGGGTTGTTACTCCGGAGGAAAAGTTGTTCTGTACTGCCATCCTGAATACGAGGCAGCACTGGTTCTGTTTAGGCGGGTCAGGGGAGGAAGGAGGAGAGGTAAACCCTTGTGGTGTACATTGGTCTTTCACTGGAAGAGCCAAACTAGAATTTCCTACACGGAAGCATAGAACTGCCGGGAATATATTTATATTGGTGAAAACTATCAGATTTTGCAGTGAAGGGTTTCAATACTGGAAGTCATACTTGCTGGTAGGTGGTGTATTTCCCGGGTTGTATGACCATAGTTCGTGAAATATTTGCGTTGCGCTTGACATCTTAGATGCTCCTAGCGACACTGAGTTTTGCCGAGTGACGAGTTGGTCGTCGGAAAGTGACATAAATACCGTGTACAGTGGTCGTTATCAAGTTTTTATCGACTGTCGGTAGTCAAGGATAAAAAATCATGTATAGGTTTTAAAGATGGAGCAAGGAAAATAAAGGGTAATTAGAAGCGGAGCTCTCCTTCGGATTTATAGATAATGATGAGGAAGAAAGTCGGCCGTGCCTTTTCAAAGAAACAACTCCGACATTTCCCTGGAATGATTCAGGGTAAACATAAACATGGACGGTCGGAGGTGGATTTGAACTTCCTCTTTATAGTGTTCCCACTGTCCCACCTTGTCCGTATCCATTGTTAAGATACTCTGTCCATATATAAATATATTTCATGGCCGCGCTGGATCGCTGCGTGGTCTAAGGCGTCATGCTAAGGGCTGCAGGACATCTACCCCGGACGTTAGATTCCTTCCTCGGGTATGAGTATGTGTGTTGTCCTTATGTAAGTTACTTTTTAAGTAGTTTGTAAGTCAATTGGCTGATGACCTTAGCAGTTTTGTCCAATACGTTTACAAACATTGTAGCATTTGATTTTTGTTTCTTGAATTCCTCCTTCCTGTTAACTTTACACTATGATTTTATATTTTGATGGCTTCTCTAAATAGCCGTGACAATATAAATAAAAATTTAGTTTCGGAAAACTTTATTATTTTCTGACTGTAGTGTATACTCAGCTAAAGATGAGTTTTCAGTTTCCCCACCTACCCCTGAATGAAAAGTCATTGACATAAATGTTTCATCGGTCTTGGTCACACATCTCTGAAGAAGCAAGGCTGTGAGATTGTCACCTCATTTATTATACATGCAGTCCACCCACTGCAGTCAATTCTTTCGTCACCTTTATTACAGACTGAAACTGACAACGCAGGATATTGAAGCTATCTGAAAGATTAATAATCTTCAAAACTGAAAAGCCAAGATCGCAAAATACTTATTTATCTTATGACGACCGGTTTCAGTGCGCAATGCCACCATCATTTGGTCATATCAGATTTTACAAGTTGGTCATCTTATTTTTGAAAAAAGTTGATATTAAATAGTAAGTGCAACATAGCACTTAGTCTAAATATAAATATGTATTTAAAGTTAAAGCACCCACAGCTTATTTTAAATTACTTAATTTCGTGTCGCGTCTAGGCGAAAATCGACTACTTTTGTTTACAAAGTAACGAAATTCAAAATTGTATGCATTTAATTATTGGAATTTATCCAGTTTCTTAGTTCTTGCCTGAAACCTGCATTTCTATATAATAACGGAAGAAGGAGGTCGTAACTATTCAAAATAAAGTACTTAATAATCAGGAACTTCCTTTTAATTCTGTGGTAGCAGCAACAGATGCGTACATTCTTCCAAGATAATGCGCGAAATAGCGACGCCAAGAAATATGGTTATTCCATTAGCACGTAATTTTGATTTCCACTGCTGACAAAAAGCTCGACCTCTTAGTTCCACCCGTCCTACCGCCAGATGGCTGTAGTGCTAGACCTGTGCCTTTCTTGGCGTATGGTCGACTGATACCACGTTTGATCTGATGGAAGTTTTGCAACTGGACGCCACTTCGGCGACTTACGTGTTCCTAGCCTCCCCAGTTATCCAATCTGGAGAAAGGGACCTACAGTTTAGCATGGAATCAGAAGCACGTGTCGTTTCTGGCGACTCGTCATATTATTGAGACGTGAAGGCTATGTTAAAACTCAAAGCAAAAAATTCCTTTCTCAGTAAGTTTCTAACCAGTGACCTTTCACATTCCAAGCGAGCATTTATCACAAACCCAGAGTGCAAGTAGAAAATCAGTGCCAATTGGTGGATACTTAACCAACGAAGATAATAACATTTAACCTACACTGAAACAATCGAGATAAAAAAATCATCGCTATCTGTTAAGTTGGGTCAAATCACATGCACTTTGCTAATTGTTATTATGATCACTTGAAATAGTTTCGGAGTTGATCACGGACAAACGTCGTGACAGTGGGTTTATGTACTTATAAATACTTCCTGTCCCTTTGTTTGTAAGTTTGGGCATAATAGTCCTTGGAACTCCTGAAAGTGAGTGTGTGTGTGTGTGTGTGTGTGTGTGTGTGTGTGAGTGTGTGTGAGTGTGTCAGAGTGAGTGTAATTTAGCAACTGTGTCTGAGTGAGTGAGTGTGAGTGTGTGAGTGTCTGAGTGAGTGAATGTGTCTGAGTGACTGTGAGTGAGTGTGATTAAGTAAGTGTGAATGTGTGAGTGAGATTGTGTGACTATGTGAGTGAATCAGTGTGTGAGCGAATGTGTGACTGTGTGCATACATTGGAGAAGATCCTGAGTGTCGGGACGCCTGTGGTGTTTCAGTTCGCGTGGAGGTGCACCAGAGCAGCAGCTCCGGCGCGGGCTCGGACGAGAACCTGAGCGATGTGAGCAGCGAGCCGGCGACCGCCCCCGCGTCCGCCGCGGGGCCCGGCAGCGCCGACCACGCCCCGACCTCCGACGACCACGACCACGACTATGAGGACATCAACCTGGTGCACGAGCAGGCCAACGCCAAGGATGCCGACTTGCTCGCGCAGACCTCGCGAGCGCCGTCCATGGCGCCTTCTACCGGTGGGTCACCCCTCTTTGGACGAATTTAATGTACACTTGGTTTATTTGTAGCTCCTTTCAGAAGCGAATGGAAAGGACATAAATTTCCAATACAGATTTTCTTTGAGAACTAGCTATACCTAGGGAAGTGTTGTTGTGGATCGTTAGAGATTAAATGGAAAAGAAAGGAGAAATAATTTCCTATTGGTTTCTGAATGATAATGACTACTCTCCTTTTCTCTGTCCTTCTCTTTTAATCTATACACTGCCCCCTCTTCCTCCTCCTTTCCATCAGACCCTCCCACCACACAATTTCCTCTTTTAACTCTTTGTCTATCCGATCATCCTTCACCATCTTTCTGTCCATTTGCACCACCTCTTTCTCCAGCTCATCATCACGCTCTTTTATTTTATCTCCTCCTTCCCCTTCCGTACATCAATTTCCTATCCCTCCTCTATCTTCTGTTATAACTGTCTAACCTACAGTCTTGTTTTGTGTTATGTTCTAGATCTTATATCTACGAAAGTTCTCCAGGAAATGTTTGAAATTTTGACACAACGTTGCATTGCTATATGGGCGTATTACTGTGTGCCTAATTTTTAATATAAGTCACATATGATTTAATATAAATTTTATAACGGTGAAACATTGTTGCAAGAACATCACAATATGTTATACATATGGCATTCAATTTATCAAACGAACATTTCAATTTCGATAACATTCCCCAATTATTGCATACGTATTACACTACGTTCCAGTGAGTACTAAAAGAAAGTGCGAAATCGAATACAACATTTGCCAATTTTCCAACGCAACAGAATACTTTCAAAATTCGACATAATGTTGCCCTCGTTTACGCGCATGTTATAACCATATTTTTAACATATATCTTATGTGGATGTATATTAATTTTATAATAGGGGACTTTCGTTATAAAAATTCATGAAAAGTTAAAACCATGGGAGAAGTAAGGTTATCTAAGATACTCATCGGTTCGGCATCAGAGGGTAGGAGGAGTCGAGGTAGATCAAGGATAAAGTATTTCGATTCTGTCAAGAATGATTTTCAAGTAGCAGGCTTAACAACTCTCGAGGTACTAATGTTAACATTGGATCGTGGAGATATTTTATAAGTGGAACTGTGATCAAGTCGTAGTCTTGTATGATACCCATGACATTAAGCTATAATACAACATTTGAAAATAAAGTTCCGTGAATAGTCCTGTAACATTGACGTAGATCAACTATGAACTGCAGTTACCTTACTGTCCTTCGAAACAGTCACCTCCTATAACTATGCGCCACTGAGCTCTGCGATACGTGTTCTGGAAACTTTGCAAGAGCATTGGTATGGTGTTCGTTGGAGATATTCAATATCGTGAAATATCTTTCCTTTCGAAGCAAGTTTATTTCGAGGTAATGAGAAGAAGTCTGGAAGATTGAGATCTGGTGTGTATGGTGGATGTTCAGGTTCCACGACAACGTTTGTCCACACACAGCCAATATCGTCAAACAGTTCCGGGTAAAAACAAGGGGTGGTTCAGCTTGAACATCCATCATACTCGTCGGATCTCAATCCACCAGACTTCTTCGTATTCCCTCGACACAAACTCGCTTTCAAAGGAGAGATATTTGGCCATATTCCTGACATCCATCGAAATGTAACGAGGTTTTTGAAAACCATCCCAAAGTGAAGAGTTCGTGCAAAGTTTCCAAGACACTATAGCAGAGCTCAGCGGTGCATAGTTATAGGAGGTTAAAAGCTGTGTACGTGTTATTTAATGTTGAACCTATCGTTAAATCAGACAACAAATTGTTCATTAACACAGTAATTTGGTTTAATTATGGCCCTGATTATTTATTTATATATATATATATATATATATATATATATATATATATATATATATATATATATATATATATATACTGCTATATAAGAAACAGTGCATTAAACTGATTATGTGCGCAACGGATCTTTTAACAAAACAACTGTTACAAATAACCTGCATGAAACACACACTGACTATACTCAAAAAATATGTCTGCGAGAAAGATATTTAAAAAACAAAAAACAAAACAAAAAATCACTTTCTTAATGTTTGAATGCGAGAATTTTATGCAGATCAGTACCTGATTATCAAAATTCAGTATCAGAATCGATTAACTGTAGTGTTGCATAACAATCATTTACTACGGCACCAATAACGAAACCTGTTCGACAAGATTATCAAAATCAGTACTGCACTTTAAATCCACAAATAACTAATTATCAAATAAAGGAAGTAGGTTAATCTTCTAACTACGTAAATGAAACAGGAAAGAAATGTCAACTTGTTACTTATTACTAATAATCACCATTACATTACCTACATAATACAACCTTTTCATAATGACATGAAATGCAATTACCTTCATTCCAGCGGTGGTACAACGTTTTCATAGTAATAAAAAATACAATATGTATTCCAAATGCAATCAAATCAACTTGCTGGCACAGCAGCCTCTGCTCTACATCGGAGCCATACACACAACTCAACCGCTCTCTAAGCGAGCTGAACCACAAGTTCCACTCTCTGCGCGAGCTACAATGCTATGCGATACATAATCTTTGCCAAAGATGAAACTTCACAGACTTAAGTACACATATCGATACACACAGTAGAAGCAATATTGTACATTTTCTTGCAAGTTACTCGACACAAAACAGGAGGCACAATATTAGACATTTTCTTACAAATTAAGAAATAAACATTTTCTATAGACACGTTTCAAGGTGACTATTTCGATGGACAGTAAGGTAATTGTAGTTCATAGTTCATGTACGTTAATGTTACAGGACTACTCACCGAACTTTGTCAGAGGATCTACAACAGATTTATTAACATGCAGTGTATTAATATCCCGTAACTGTTACGTTCCACTAATATAACAGTAGCGACCTGAGTCCTTCTCCCGAAAATTTTCTTATTGATGTGTTTTAATGAAGAAGTAGTTGTGCCTTAACCTATTGAAATCATGATTCTGAGCTACAAAAACGGAATTGTTGTTTAACGCCCCGTCGACAACGTGATCATTAGATATGGAGCTCACACTTTATTTATTTTGAAAGGATTGGGAACTGAATCCGACTTGACCGTTCAAAGGAACTATCCCAGCATTTAGAGAAATCACGGGATGGCCGGAGATGGATTTTGAAGCACCGTCCTGAATGCGAGTCCAGTTTATTACCACTGTGCAACCTCACTCGATCCTTCTGCCTCTGAGCTACCCGTCTGCTCCTGCGTTCACTTGGTGGCTAAACAGCTGAACGTGAAGCTAAATGCGCCGATAACGTGGCCTGCTGAACGTTATCACGATAACTACGACCTGTCTGTGCAAACCTTATCTCGCGGCGCATCTGAGCGAATTACTTGGTGTCATTGATGGCGTTCTCATGTTTTTCCTCTGTGAGATAACACAGCCTCCTCAACAAAACACACACACACAGTAAGCAGCCCACAATACCGCAGCGCCACGCCCGGTCTTCCCTGCGCGCTCCTCACTCGCTCAGAGCCTAGTCAGTAGTCTCCCGTCCACGCTCTTCTTCCACTGTCTGGCCGGCAGGTTTTTTTGCGCCATGGTCGCCTTTGATCATTACGTGTGATACTCCTCGCGTCTTACGTAACACACCAAACCATTCGGAGTGAAAGGTGTGCGTGACATTTAATGTGTAGTAATGGCGGCTTTCTATTCCGATTCCATCCCTGAAGTTCAGGACAGAGATGGATGTGTATATTTGGCAATATTAGTTGCGTGGAGCATTAGGACATGGTTTTTTGGCTAACGTATCGTGTCCTTCTGTGGAAGACATATGCAGAACTCGTAACCATTTAGTTAGTCTAATATATAAAGCAGAGTGTCCGTATGTTTGTAGGTGTTGCATACAAATCTACAGTCTTGTTCCAATCCTTATGAAATTTTGTACACGTAAGCTTCAATTCATGAGGACGGTCGTCGTAAGTGTAAGAATCACATGCTATATATAGTTCACGACATATGACATCATAAACAATGAGATGCGCGAAAAACTGCTGCATTTTGCGACAATCTGCTCATTTTCTCCTAAACCATTGGACCGATTTCAATCAAATGTGGTACACACCTTCCTTACCGTGAGGTAACAATTGCTGCATGGTTAAGAATCGCATACGGCACATGGTTCAAAAGATATTACGTCATAACCAATAGAAATCGCAAAAATGGCGAGACTTTCGAAATACACTGTATGAGAATGACAGTACTTAGCGACTTGCAACAAACTTTAAACATAATTTCAAACCTTTATTAAACTTTTTCTCGTTGGCAACCATAGTAAAATGATGAAAGGAATAAAGTGTCTCGCTTACTACTTTTCCGCTGTCTATGGAATAAAACTACGGCTCTCGGTATGACGTTACAATTTATAATTTGAACACTACAAATTCTAGCAACAGGAAATTTTACAAACAGTATACACATATATAGTTGAATGTAGCTTCTAAATTGTATCACATTACCACACGTAGTTCATGAGATATGAGCACGTAAACAGTAACGTTCCGCTGTTCATGGACTAAAAATACGGTTTTCGGTATAGCGCTACAATTTATAATTTCTACACTACAAATTGTAGCCGCAGTAAATTTTACAGTCTGTATACACGCATATAGGTGAGTGTCGCTTCTAAATTGCATCACAGTATGACACGTAGTTCATGAGATATGAGAACACAAACCGTAACGTTAATGGAAAACCGTCCCATCAAGCACCAAGTTTTAATCTATTACTTCTTTACCACTAATTGCATTCCCAAGAGATTTTACAGACATACAATCCTTATACAAATGAATATATACATAAAAATGGCAGGAATAAATAAATAAATACCTGGGCAACGCCGGGTTTTCAGTTAGTAAAATTTAAAATGTTGACTTCTGTATTTTGCTGAAACTGTCAAACTGTTTATTGTAACGGTCGAGTTATGACTTCATCCGGGCGCTGTCAAAGACCTCGTCTAGCAGAAAAACTTACAACGCCCCTGTCGTCGGTATTCACTGTTGAATTGTCCTTTTTATTAAGAACTGTAAACGTTAATAAAAGTGCATACAGTTGTAGAATCTCACTTCTTCGTGCGTCTGCAGAATTTTAAAACTGAAATTTCAGAAGAGGGTAAAAAAAGCAGTCTCGATAGTCGGAATTATCAGTCATATGGGTCGTGAATTCTGAGGAAGACAATTACATAGGAAGAGCAGTTGAATGGAATGGACAGTGTCTTGAAAGGAAGATATAAGATGAATATTAACTACAGTAAAACAAAGGTAATGGAATACAATGTCAAAAAATCAGGCGATGTTGAAGGAATTAGATTACATAATGAGACAATAAAAGTAGTAGATTATTTTTGTTATTTGGGTAGCAAGATTACTTCTGATGGCCGAAGTAAAGAAGATATAAAATGCAGAATGGCTATGGGAAGAAAAGCGTTTCTAAAGAAGCGAAACTGTTTAACATCCAATATTAATTTAAATGTTAGGAAGTCCTTTCTGAAATCATTTGTCTGGAGTGTAGTATTGTATGGGAATGAAACGTGGATGATAAGGAGTTCAGATAAAAAGATGATAGAAACTTTTGAAATGTGGTGCTACAGACGAATGATGAAAATTAGATGGGTAGATCACGTAACTAATGAGGAGGTGCTTAACCGAATCGGGAAGAAAAGGAGTTTCTGGCATATCCTGACTAAGAGAAGGGATAAATTGGTTGGACACATTCTGAGACATCAAAGAATTGTCAACTTAGCATTAGAAGGAAGCGTGTGGGGTAAAAATCGTAGAGGAAGACCGAGGGACGAATATAGTAAACAGATTCAAAAGGATATAGGTTGCCGAACGTATTCTCAGCTGAAGAGACTTGCACAGGACAGGGTAGTGTAGAGAGCTGCATCAAACCAGTCTATGGACTGAAGACCACAACAACAACAAATGGTATACGTATTACGCAAAATACCTGTAAGCAATAATAACTATACAGAATACCTCTAAGTAAAATTAACCAAGAAGAAGAATTAAAAATGATCTTTATCTATTTATAAGCATGTTTATTTCTGCTCATTAGGCCGTTTCTCGCACCCTCTCGTGCAAGTCCCATTATGTTTGTACACGTCTTTTCTCTTGATATCCTCCTTCACTTGCTTCACCCACTCTGCAGAGGATTTTCCTCTTTTGCTCTTATAAAGAGAATGCATATGGAAAATACAGATTTTTTGGTCAAAATTCATCTTCTATCCTCATTACGTGCCAACACCAGTTTAAACGTAGTTTTGTCACTTTTTCAGTGTCACTTTCTGGGGTTTCCATTCGCGTTTTTACTTCAATTTTTGGTGTCCTATACATCTTAGAAACTCTACAGTTCCTTCTGTCATTTACAAGACTACTGGTCTTTTCCTATATCTTTCAGATTTTTCGGCATATAACCCATGTCCTGTATTACTGACACGTATAACTTTTTGGTATTTTTCTTAATTTTTTGTCACCTGAGCATGCAATTCAATTTATTTATTGCATGGCTACCTTTTATTACTCTCTGTCTTATTTCATATGAGTATGACATACTTATATGAGTATGACATACTGTACGTGATAAGCACACTTTTGGAATAATATAAAGCTGATCTGAAAGCAAATATTTCAAAAACAAAATATCTTTGCAAAATAAATGAACAATGTGACTTAAATATATAAGGAAAGACCATTAAAACTTACCTGGATAAAGGAAGATAGAAAGATCAGGGTTTAACGTCCCGTCGACAGCGTAGTCATTAGATATGGAATTGATGCTAGATGCGGCGAGACTTTCGAAATACACTGTATGAGAATGACAGTACTTAGCAACTTGCAACAAACATTAAACATTATTATTATTATTATTATTATTATTATTATTATTAAATATTATTATTATTATTATTATTGCAAGGATGGGGAAGGAGGAAGGAAATATACCGTCACTCCTGACAAGCTATAATGGTATTTACTTATATGTTTAAGTCATATTGTATATTTGCTATGCAAATATATTTCCTCTTCAGTTAAACGTTTTACTGAAATTTTTTAGATTATTTCTAATGTACCTGCTATTGCATTTTATAAGCTCAATAGACATCAAGTCTGCATCTGCAGATTTTTCGTTTTTTTAATCGACTGATTTAGTTTCTCAGAGACACACTTTGCAACATCCTCCATCATTACTAGTACAAGATTCTATTCGTAGAAATGGCTGTTACTGTATTTTCACAGCACTCCTCACATTTTCTCAGCTTTATCATAGGTATATTTATGTTGTATTCATTTTATCTTCTTTACTATTTCTCCACGCTCTTTCTGTTTGCGTTCCTCTGTGTACCTCTCTACTTTATCACGCTTATTTTCCTAGAACTTTTTTTTTTCCTTTTGGCTTTTATTAGCATTTTCAACTACTTGTGCTGACATATAATTTCCAATAATCATCATTATTTGTAGCTAAACATTTTTCAAATGCATCCAGTTTCTGTTCCACCTGCTCTTCCACTTCTTGGTGCCACTAGTTGTTTTGGTGTCTTCGCTTGGAAAGAAACCCTAACGCTTCACAGGCAGCCTCATGTAATAGTTCTTTTTTTATTTTTGTTCATTCATACCTTCAGCTCAGCCTTCATTTATCCCTCTCACCTTTCCTGCCAACCATAATTGGTAAAGGTAACGTACAGATAATTAACATAGCACAAAATCAATGAATTCATTCGCAAATTAGTACATAAACTACAATACATTATAATATCAAAAAATAAAATACAGAAGGAAAACTTCAAAATTAAGAACAATACAAATTAACCAACCAATAACAAAACATATAATGTACACTCACACAAGAAAACACAAACCATAGCAAAAAAGACACCATGACATATCGCAATCACCTTGTCTACACCGCAAGGTTTCCATGATGTAGAGCCTGTGCTTTCCTATTCTTCAACAGCCTCTTTGACTTTCGTAGTTTCACATGTTTCTACAGCCTTACATCCTTCCTCTACCCATTCATGCTTAGCCATTTAATATTTTATATCAAACTCATTTTTAGCCGTTCGTATTGCCTTTCGCCTGCTTCATTTGCAGCATTTCGTATTATCTCCTTTTGTTAATTACATTAAATTTCCCCTTCATCATCCAATGACTTCTAGTAGACTTAGCCTCCTGCTGACTTCGTTATTTCGTCTCTCAAAGCTACCGATTTGTCTTGTATTTTGTACCTTACCCTTTCTTCATTCTAAAGTTCACTTGCACTTCCAATGAAACTCTCAACGGTATCTCTTTCTTCAAGTTTATCTAGGACCCATATTCTTAATTTCCAACTTTTATTCGTTGTATTTAGTTTAAATCACACATCGGTAAGCAATAAATAACGATGAGAATCTACATCTGCAGCGGTGTGTCTCTTATAACTTAAAACTGGTTTTCGATATATCTGCCCTACGATTACCTAATATCTAAATATCTTCCAGAGACCATAGGTGCCTTCCAAGTACACAATATTCATTATTTTTAAACCATTAGTTAACTATGCGCTTTGCAGAACTCTGTTACGGGTCATCCTCTTTTGCCCTTGTCCTAACCCTCTTTGTGCTATTATATTTTCTCTATTTTTTCAATAGTTTATCCCAGTTAAACTGTAATTTCATTTACCTCATCATAAGCCTACGTTGTTTCAGTCTCGTCTTTATCTGTGGTCTGTGTAGGCTTCATGTATATCTATCATAGTGGGTCCACGGTGTTGTCCAAGTACCTTATCTGTATTCCTATTTTCTTATTCGGTACCAGAACTACTTCTGCATAGTCCCAATCTGATTTTGTATTTATACTCCTGTTCTCACCTAACAAGAAGTTCTGTTCTTCCTGCCACCACACTTTGCTAGTACCTGCTATACGTTCAACATGTCCACCTGCATTTTTAATTTCAAGCCTAACTACCCGATTAACGAATCTAATAACTGTGCTGATAACTACCATGATTCGTCGTGTTCTGTTTGATGTCGTAATCCCTCTAAGTATTCTCCGAACAGAGATCAGAGTGAAGGACTTATCTCCACAAATTTTATCAAGAAGATGTCATGATAAGTAAGCCATACAGTTGAGCTGAATACTCTCGAGAGTAAAATGACTGCAATTTCCAGCACCTTCAAACCATTCGAAATACCAGCACAGAAAGGACGTTTTACCATGTAGACTAAAAACAAAAAAAGTGAAGACAGGCCTCACGAGGGAGTGGAACAAAAATATCTGCAACCGAAATGTACAAGTTGTACAAAAAGTCCGGAAACACTTTCAATTATTTATTGCACAAGAATCAAACGTTGTACAGATGTCATACATATGTCATTTTGAATACAAACCCTGATAGTTTTTTTTTATATTTATATTTTTTTTTTCATGTATAACACCACAGTCTAGTTTGGTAATTTGGCGATGTCAGCGCTAACCGCAAACATGGTGAGTTCAGGTGCGCAGCGAGCTTTCAGTGTCTTGGAGTTCGACAAAACAAGTGTGCTACCCAGCTGTTCAACGGAAGGAAGGAAGTATAGAGTTTAACGTCCCGTCGACAGTGTGGTCATTAGAGACGGAGCTTACGCTCGGAGTGTTTGGGTAAGGATATGGGAGGAAATCGGCCGTGCCCTTTCAAAGGAACGATCCCAGCAATTGCCTGGAGTGATTTAGGGAAATCACGGAAAACCTAAATCTGGATGGTCGAAGGTGCATTTGAACGATTATCCTCCCGAATACGGGTCCAGTGTGTTACCATTGCACCACCTCGCTCGGTGCTGTTCAACGGATTAGAACCAATAACAGAAAGAATCAACCAAAAAAGAAGCCCATTTACCACTGACACAACAAATTCGTTGCGACGGGTTGCTTGTGCCCGGGAAAGGGAAGCGGACGTCCCAGTGTGAGTGAAGTGAATATGGAGCGAGTACGACAGGCAGTCATAAGGAGTCATAAGAAATCCGTGCGTCGTGCAGCCCGTGAACTCGAAAAGGCTCCAATGACAGTGTGGAAAGTCCTGCGACAGAAGCTGTCTATGAAACCATTCAAATCGGAGCTAGTGCAGAAGCTCAATCACACGACAAAGACAAGCGTTTTGAGTTTTGCTCGCAGTTGCAATAATTGAAACAAGATGGGGATGGCATTGTTGATCGCTTAATTTTTAGCGACGAGACCACTTTTCACACTAATGGTAAAGTGAAAAGGTATAATTGTCTGATCTGGGATACAAAGCATCCACACGAATGCATTGAATTTGAGCGTGATTCCGTAGAGGTTTTTTGTGCCATGTTCACGTCGAAATCTGTACGGGCCGTTCTTCTTCGCCGACAGCACTGTCACTGGATATTTCTACTGGGACTTGGTGCAGCCTCTTGAGCGTGTTTCCCGGTACACCACTGTGCCATGAGTGTTGCCTGTCGACAGGGGCAGCTCCACGGCCGGTATAGCACCTGGACTCGCCATGTTTGTGACGAGCGCTGATTATCGGCAAATTACCAAACAACGCCGTGGCGACATACACGGAAAAAAGGCTTTCACGATTTATCTTCCAAATGACATATGTATGATATCTGTAAAATGCTTCGTTCTTGTGCAATAAATAACTGAAAGTGTTACCGGACATTATACACACCCTTTATTTACTTTTCCGACCACCTGTCACTTGCTCGTCTCCATTAGTATCTTTGTCTCTTGAAGAAAAAGCTGGTTCGTCAAATTTTGTTCTACAAACCTAAGAATGTACTAATTTTCGAGACGACTGTATTTCCTTTAGCCTTCTTGACTTGCTGCGTTTTATCTTTTCTCCATTCTCAGTTAAATTCAGTATTTTTCATTCCTTCTACACCACGTTTCCGACTAATTTTCATTTTCTACTTTTTCCTACTATCTAATTCCATTCATGTGTTACAATTAATTTTCCGTCTCCCTTTACTTCTTAAATAACTTCCTTCATCTCATCATACATTTTTCAATCTTGCCTTCGTCTGGAGAACTACTTGATATTAAATCTCCAACCAAAGTAAGTACATGGTCTTTGGTGTAACGTACTGCACTTTTCCTCGATTTAAAATAAGCCAACCATTGAGTGCCATAACGCATGGAAGTATTGCTCAAGTGTTTGGGACCCGCAGCAGATCAGTTTAAAAGAAGACATAGAGGCAGTTCAGAGGCGAGCAGCTAGATTTGTTACTGGTAGGTTCGACCAATGCGCGAGTGTCACGGAAATGCTCCGGCAACTCAATTGAGAAATTAGGGCTCGCACGGAGGCATATAGGCATTCTTTTTTTCCTCGTTCCATTTGGGAGTGGAATAGGAAAGGAAATGCCTAGTAGTGGTACAGTGTACCGTCCGCCACGCACCTTACGGTGATTTACGGAGTATGTATGTAGATTGGAAGAAGAGCGGGGAGAAACACGATGGCTTAGTTTTTTTACAATTGGACGTGCAATGGGCAATATCTATCGGCAATGATAAGGATGCAGTTCCTGTCGCCTATACAGATTATCCTGCATGTTCATGTGACTCAATATCAGATGGTGATTCAATTCACACCTTCCTTTCGCGTGAGTAGTACAACGACCAAAACGTAACGTGCAAGAGATTTAGCAAATCGAAACTTCAGTTTTCTACTAGTACCAAAACATCAGATACTGCAAAAGCTCATTTACCGTATTAAGAGACTGAAATGAGCACATCTATCAGATAATGTGGGTACTCTGTATATTAGCGTAATTTTTTACGATCGTGAGATTCATTACTACGTACAGCTAACTCAATACGGTATTGGTTTCGTGGTTGGCACGAGAGAACCCAATAAAGATTAAGATTACCTGACATAGTCAGGCTTGGAGGCGATCTGATCGTTTTATAGTTTTCAAAATGAAAAGCCAAGATCGCGCATTAATAATTTATTAAATGACGACCGGTTTCGGTGCACTGTGTCACCATCATCTGGACACATATATGATATAAGCTGGTCATCTTGTTAAAAAAAATTGGGTATAAAATAACATTGCACTTAGTCACTATATAAAAAATAGGCAAGTTAAAAACATGACAGCTTACAAAATACTTGTGTATTTTTTATACAGTGACTAAGTGCAATGTTGCGCTTGTCATTTTATACCCATTTTTTTTAACAAGATGACCAGCTTGTAACATATATGTGCCCTGATGATGGTGACACAGTGCACCGAAACCGGTCGTCATTTAATAAATTATTAATGTGCGATCTTGGCTTCTCATTTTGAATACTACCAATAAAGATTCACTACAAAAAATAATGTAAGCAACACACGTTTTCAATTGGAGATGTTGGAAAACTTTACATTCAAGTTTTATGCAGATAAAAACGTGGTTGATTGTTTTTTTTTTTTTCGTTTTTTTTTTTTTTTTGTTTTTTTTTTTTTTTTTTTTTTTTTTTTTTTTTTTTTTTTGCAAAGCTTGCCACTTGCATTTATAAAATAATTTTTCTCACTATATTCGCCAGTGAAAGCGCTTCCAGAATCATCTACATTAACGGTCATCTCGTAATCGCGAAACTTGCTGTGAGTCAAATATCAAGAACAGTTTTTCTCATCGATTGACACTGCTTTCATTTTTGATATCATTGATGTACAAAAGATATAGAACAAATAATACGGACACCACCTCAAATCATTTTACGATTGTTGCGACAAATGACGGCAGACGTTTCACTCGTTAGTTCACATCTGCTTGGAGTGGCATCCTGCTTGATTTGAAATGTAGAACATGTATCAAAAGTAATAACTACGATTACTCTTGTCATTCTTCTGACGTTTGAGCGAAGATTATCTCTCATCTCATCCCCTGTAACAGCCCGTTAACAGTTTTTTCCCATTTTCTCTGCTACGCTCTTATTAACACGCTAGTCGGGAAACCGTAACAGACCTCACTTCCGAATGTTGCTTGGCTCCTATCCTCGTTCCGGATAACTCATAGTGGAAACATGTTAGTCGGGCGAGGAAGACAATTTAGCAATGTGTATAATACGTAAGTCTGCTCACTTGTTTGCTCAAACAAATACACCATGTGGTATGTACTACAGCTTCAATTTCCACGCCAGTATTAAAAAGGTCGAATATTACAAAACTAGAGGAACTGGATGCAAGTACTCATTAACTATATTAACAAGATGACGATTTTGATTATATGTGGATGACGGTTGTTGAAATCAGTTATTGCAATATCACGCGAAACATGTTATCGTTGAAATAATTTTACCCTGAATATAACATTCAGGTTTTATAAGTCCACAATGTTCATTGTAGAATGAGAACATACTTGAACTATGTGATCAAAACTATCGGGACACCTCCGAAAACATGCGTTTCTCATATTAGGTGTACTGTGCGTCACCGACTGCCCGGTACCTCAGTAGTCATCAGATACCGTGAGAGAGCAGAATGGGGCGCTTCGCGGAACTCACGGACTTCATACGTGGTTACGTGATTGGGTGTCACTTGTGTCAGAAATCTGTACACGAGAGTCCACACTCCTATGTATCGCTAGGTCCACTGTTTCTGATTTGATAGTGAAGTGGAAACGTGAAGAGACAAGTACACCACGAAAGCGTATAAACCGACCTCGTCTTTTGACCGTCGACACTTGAAGAGCGTCGTACAGTATAATAGCCATCTATCTAGACCATCATACAGGAATTACAAACTGAATCAGGATCCCCTCGAAGTACTAAGACAGTTACGTAGAAGGTGAGAAAACTTGGATTTTATGGTCACTGACTGTCCGTAAGCAACACATCACGAAGGTCAATGCCAAACGACGCCTAGCTTAGTGTAAGAAACGTGAACATTGAACGATTGAACAGTGGGAAAAGGTTGTATGGAATGACGAATCACGGTACACAATGTGTCGATCCGATAGCAGGGTGTGGGTCTGGCGAATGCCCCGTCAACGTCATCTGCCAGCGTGTGTAGTGCCAGCAGTAAAATCCGGAGGTGATGGTGCTATGGTGTGGTCATGTTTTTCATGTTCGTTATGGTGTAGTCTTGTTTCTCATGTTGGCGACTTACACCCTTTGTTGTTTTGCGTGGCATTATCATAGAACAGGCCTATATTGATATTTAAGCACCTTGTTGCTTACCGCTGTTGAAGAGCAATTCAGGTATGGCGATTCCATCTTTCAATTCGATCGAGCACCTGTTCGTAATACACGGCGGAGTGGCTACACGACAATAACATCCCTGTAGTTGACTGGCCTACACAGAGGCCTGATTTAAATCCAACAACATCTTTAGGATGTTATGAAACGCCGACTTCGTACCGGACCTCACCGACCTACATCGATACCTCTTCTCAGTGCAGCACTCCTTGAATAATGGGCTGCTATTCTCCAAGAAACCTTCCAGCGCCTGATTGAACGAATGCAGGCGAGAGTGGAAGTTATGATCAAGGCATATTGAATTCCACCATTACTGATGAGGGGCGTCACGAATTTGTAAGGCATTTTCAGCCAGGTGTCCGGATACTTTTGATCACATATTGGATCTAATGCATACCAAGCAACTGTGAATCAAAACGTTCAAGAAATTTTCTTCGGTGTGAAACATGTATTTTATATGAAACATAAAGATATTTTAACGTTGATTTCATTAAAAAAGTCAGATAATTATTTTTAATTGTGAGACTTGCAAATGGCGCAAAGCTGAAATCATGATCGTTTAATTATGAATTTTAAACAGTCAAATGACAGAGTTTTCATTCAAACATTACTACTCGACTGCGGTCTAGTATCATGGAAAGGACGAGGAATAAATGAACAGAGAAAGAGAGAAGAGGAGGAGATAGGCTGGGAGAGGAGACGAGGAAGAGATGTAGAAATGAGGGGAGGGGAGGGAGAGATAGAGAGGAGGAGGAGGGACATAGAGGGGGATGGAGGGACAGGAAGAGGAAAAGTAGGCAGGAGATAACAGAGAGGGGAGAAAGATGGGCAGAGTGGTGAGCGGGGGGAGGGGGGAGGCAGGAGACAGAAGGAAGTGAAATATGAGATAGAAAGGAAGAGGAAACTGACAGAGACGAGAAGACGGATAGGGGCAGAACGAGGTAGACAGCGGGGAGGAGTTGGAGACGTTATGGAGAAGACGGAGATGGGCGAATGTAATATTGCAATAAATACGTACCCGGATGCCAGTTATTCAGCTAGTTTGCTCAATAAATTAAACTTAAGATAAAGGACTGTTTAATCTAATTTGAATATCTCTCAACTGCCTCCGCAGTTAATATTTGTAAAATCTCTGATTCCATAAGCAATCAAATTTCCATGTATACCTTATAAGTAAGTAAATGTGCTAAATATTTGACTACGCGTGTAATCGAGACGAAGTTTAGAAATGGCTTGAAATGGTATAAAAGCTTTCTGAAAGTCAAGAAGTACTCGCGTTCTCAAATTGTAAATGAAGTAGAGCAAAACAAATGTGATACGTTCAAATTACAATATTCCACGATCGCAACTATATATATTTACGATCGTGGCGTAGCCTAGTAGCATTGTGTGACTTTCAGGAAGCTTTCATCGTCATTTCAAACCATTTCTAAACTTGGCCTCAATAACACGCTTAGTCAAATATTTAGTACTTACTTACTTACTTACTTATAAGGTGTACATATTTGTTTTGACGACCGGTTTCAGCACACAGGGGTACCATCTTCTGCGGTGTCTTAGAGCATTGTGCCTTTACCGAAGTGGTCGACATAGGTTTTTGTCAGCGCGCTTCGGTAAAGGAACAATGCTTTGATATAACACACCAGAAGATGGTACCCCTGTGTGCTGAAACCGGTCGTCAAAACAAATAAAGAAATTTTTTTTATTGAAATGTGGTTCAACAGCCGTAAGATATTTGAGGAAATGCATACTGTAAACCATCAGCTGTTTATTATTTTTCCAAACTTCTACCGGTTTCGGTTATATACCATCTTCACGGAAGAGAACTAGACAGACTGATTAAACAGGTGCATTATGTGCCTCCTTATGCATACTGGCATGCATGTCACAATAAAAATAAATAAGACGTCTCTAGGCATCAAGTCTTGGTTAAAACATAAAAGCAACGCCAGGTTGTGTGATGGTGAACCAAGGTCTATTATAAGAGAACCTAAAAAAACTATTGAACTTTGGTTGATCTAAAATGTAAAGATTATGGTGTTCTTTTTCCCAGCCTGCTATTAGAGAATGGATGGTAGACAAATTGTCAGAAAGTGGTTCCAGGAACCCTCTTCCAGGCATTTAAATGTGAATTGCACAGTAGCTTGAAAATGAAGATGTAGAAGTTCCACTAATGAGCTGATCAAGGCTACGGTGCCACAAGAGTGCGTTCAACTGACAACACAGGTATAGCTCGCGCAAGAAGTCGTGGCCCCTCCCTTCTCAACATGGGCGCTGGGCGAATCCATTCCATTGTTTGGGAGGTGCGGCCACCTCAGTTTCGCATTGCATACTGGTCGCATGGCGCAGTTGACTGCCGGCTTAACAGACCAAGTGTACGGCCCAGTAGGCAACGTGCCACTGAGGCGGTCGCCCCCTCAGAAACAAAGGAATGGACTCACCTTGCGCACAACTCGAGAACGCGTTTCTGCGCACGGGCCACGACTCATTGCGCGACCTATACAACATTTTTCAGTTTATAGAGTATATTTGACTCTGGGTGTTGGCGGCGAGTGAGAGCCTTGTGTTGTTGTGTTGCAGAGTCGGGCGTGTCGAGCGCCTCGCCGTCGGAGCTGGGGCACTCCGAGAGCGACGACGCCGAGACCTCGCAGCAGGTGCAGGAGGCCAACGCCCGCAACACGCTGCCCCACCGGCCCAGCAACACCTCCTCCAGGTCACTACTGTCACTCTGTCACTCAACACCACACACTGCCCTCCTGCCTCTCCTCCTCCTATTATTATTTTTATTTTCCTCTAATCCACAGCCTTCCTTGTCGTCTAAGTGTAGTTCTTTCTATTAGATTAATACTTGTTTCATAGATCATATACACATACGACGTTTCGCAATGACGTGGAACGGGTCAATTTACCAAATTGTGTCTATACATGACACTCGATATTAAAATGATTTATTTTAGTTCATACTATTCATGGATCATATGTAGAAAACAGTAGACTGCCAGGGCGGGATTAAAATAGGTCAAAACAAAATAAGCAGTTTCGCATATGCGGATGACTTAGTTTTAATGGCCGATTCGACTGAAAGATTGCAAACTAATATTTCAGAGCTCGATCAGGGGTGCAAGGATTATGATATGAAGATCAGCATCTCCAAAACGAAAATAATGTCTGTGGGAAAGAGATTTAAACAGATTGAGTGCCAAATAGGAGGAACAAAGTTAGAACAGGTAGACAGTTTCAAGTACCTGGGATGTATTTTCTCACAGGATGGCAACATAGTAAAAGAACTGGAATCGAGGTGCAACAAAGCTAATGCAGTGAGTGCTCAGGTAAGATGTACTCTCTTCTGCAAGAAGGAAGTAAGTACCAAGACTAAGTTAGCAGTGCACCGCTCTATCTTTCGACCAACTTTGTTGTATTGGAGTGAATGTTGTGTGGATACCAGGTTAGAGATTACAGATATGAAAGTAGCAAGAATGATTGCAGGTACTAATAGATGGGAACGATGGCAGGAGGGTGTCCATAATGAGGAAATCAAAGAAAAACTGGGAATGAACACCATAGATGAAGCAGTTAGAGCGAACAGACTGAGATGGTGGAGTCATGTTACACGCATGGGAGAAGCAACGTTACCTAGGAGACTCATGAGCTCGGCAGCGCAGGATAAGAGGAGTCGAGGTAGACCAAGAAGAAAGTACTTAGATTCGGTTCAGAATAATTTTGAAGTAAAAGGCATAACATCAGACGAGGCATCAATGTTAGCATTGAATAGGAGATCATGGAGGAATTTTATTAGAGGTACTATGCCCCAGACTGAACACTGAAAAGCATAATCAGTTTCAAATGATGATTTATTTTAAATAAGTTTTATCTAAAAATTCATCTAAAGTGTAGAAGGTGTTGCCACTCAGAAATTCCTTTCATTTCTGTAACTACGTATGCTTTTCCGGAGTGAAAAATCTTCGAAGTCTCTGCGGGTTTTCTGCCGGATAATAAAATCAAACCGATTTAATATTTCGACGATACATCTGTCCGTCATCTTCAGGAACCGTCGCTGCTGTTGAGTCCTGCTGAATACTGGTGCAAGATCGAAGTACCGAGTCCTATATAGGCGTCGGTCGCTTGCACGGCGCATGCGCCGGCCGTCACAGTTGCTGCCTCCTAGACAGGGCTGGTGGCGCCGCCCCTAGTGGAACAGATCACAACGGTATATCGCACCTTACGTTAATCAGTCACAGCTGCTGGAATCCGGGTCGAACATTGCAATTTGAAATTATTTAATAATGGATCCCATGTTGCACTAAGAGGAAACCCCATCTCTCTATTTATTAAATTGTCCATCAACCTGCTCTCAATCGCTTATCTGTACACACTGTTCCAAAAACCGGAACTATGGTTACTATTCGGGTCTCATCATATGTCTTCTTGTGTCAGTGAAGGTCTGCCCTGAAATGCTATGAAGTGCATCTCTCTCCGCTGCAAACGCAAGCTGAAAGTTGCATATGATTTCAATGCTTCCTTCAGGGTTTATCGATTTGGATACGAGCTAGAGAACATCTGATGGCTTTATCCAAAGTTTTTGACGAAGTAAGGTATTCTCAAGTAGCTTCACATATTGGTAAAACAAAGTACTAACAAAATGTCAGTTTAGTTTTAAAAAAAGCTTTTCAACAGTGTTCTATTACCGCCGATTTTTCGGCTGCAATAGTCTCGTGTGGCGGCAATGCTCCACGCATCTATCTTGTACAGTTCGAATCGTATGGCCGATGTATGCCTTGCCAAACTAACACGGTATTTTCTAAATACCATGTTTCTTTTTAAATACCATTTGGATATCTTTCAGACTTTCGTGGCTACTTGGTAAGTGACCGAAAACATTTGTGGCAGCATAATTCACCCCTTTTTGTGCCAAAGTTAGATTTAACCTTGAATAATGAAGACCACCCTTTTTCGCCGGCTGCGGTGTCCGAGGGGACTGCGGCGCGTCAGTCACGGTCTGCACGGCCACTACGAAAATGTGTACAAATGTTTGTACAACTTATAGGACTTAACTACGGGGTCATCAGTCCCTAAGCTTACAAACTACTTATGAAGTAGCTAAGACTAAAGACGGCACAAATATCCATGCCCGAGGGGGGATTAGAACCCCCGACCGTATTGGCTGTGCTGACCGTGACTGGAGCGCCTCAGTCTCCTCGGCCACCGCGGCCGGCACGGCCACTACGGTCGGGGGTTCGAATCCCCCCCTCGGGCATGGATATTTGTGCCGTCCTTAGAATTAGCTAGTTCATAAGTAGTTTATACGTTTAAGGACTGATGATCCCGTAGTTAAGTCCCATAAGCTCTACAAACATTTGAACATTTTTAAACCACCCTTTCTCCTAGTGTTGTACCTATGCACACTGCTATTACTTTTGACTTAGATCTGATTGTTAATAACAAATTTCATGAGTGCCAAGCTACAGTAAATCCCTAGATCCTTAAGAAAATCTAGAGTTTGATCTTGGTTGGGCTCCAACAATTACCTGCTTACACGCTTTTGTGCAATGAATAGTTTTTTACTCAATGTTGAATTGCCGCAGAATATGATCCCATATGAAAGCAGTGAATAAAAATAGGCATATTAAGCTAATTTACTGAGATGTGTATCACCAAATTTTGCAATGACCCTAATAGCATAAGTAGCTGAACACAAACTTTTCAGTAGTTCTTCAATGTGTTTCTTCCAATTCAATCCCTCGTCATTGGAAACTCCTAAAATTTTTGAATATTCTACGTTAGCTACAGATTTCTGTTCAAAATCTAAATTTATTAATGGTGTCATGCCATTTACTGTATGAAACCGTGTGTACTTTCATCGAAGTCAATTTGTGAGAACCACTTAATAATTTTCTAAAAGACATCATTTACAATTTCATCAGTTAATTCCCGTTTGTCAGGTGTGATACCTATACTTGTATCGTCAGCAAAAAGAACTAGATACTTAGCAACTTTGTGAATATAGAGTGGAAAGCCGTTAGTATATATTAAGAACAGTAAAGAACCCAAGATCGAACCTTGTGGGACCCAATTTTTGATAACTCCCCGGTTAGAGGAATTAATTGCTTATTCTATATCATGTGAACTGCTTATTTCAACTTTCTGCACTATTCCAGTTAAGTAAGATTAAAACCATTTGTGCACTGTCCCATTCAAACCACAATATTTAAGCTTATCTAGAAGAACCTCATAATTTACACAATCAAAAGCCTTTGAGAGATCACAAAAAATTCCAACTGGTGATGTCCGGTTTTTCAAAGCATTTAATATTTCATCAGTGAAGGTATATACAACATTTTCTGTTGAAAAGCTTTTTTTTTTTTTTTTTTAAACTAAACTGACATTATGTTAGCACTTTTACCAATATGTGAAGATACTTGAGAATACATCACTTTTCCAGAATATTTGGATAAAGCCATCAGATGTTCTCTAGCTCGTATTCAAACCGATGGCCACCAAAAATGATAAACCCTAAAGGAATCATCGAAATCATATGCAATCCTCAGCTTGCGTTTGCAGCAAAGAGAGATTCACTTCATAGCATTTCAGGGCAGATACACATTCCGCGTTCCATTAGCGTCGCCTGCTTGCGTCATGTACAGGGGGAACATATCGTACCTCGGCAAGAACACTGACACAACTCAAAAACGCAATACTTGAGATAAGCGACACTGTTTTCACTATGACGGAATCATGAACTAACCTATAACTGTTACTGCCCTCACTCACCTCATATGGACAAACTGCGAGAGACAGAGGTTACGTTCTTCTTACACTTAGGGGCTGTTCCTACATGTTTTTCAATGTCAGCCTAATACTTTCGGTTTTTGAGTTGTGTCAGTGTACGATATGGCCGCTTAGACGTACGGGAGTTGTTTTGCGTAAACAGCTTCAGTACTCATAGTAGAAGATGGCGGAAGTATTTCGATCACGTTACGGAGTTCCACCAAGGACGAATAACTGCCTATGGCTACTGCATTTAACATTGAAAAAAAAAATGGGTGATCCTGTCGGATGTAATCAATCAACTGTGAGCCGGACCTGCAATCGCTAGGCGCAAGAGGAAACGACGGACCGCCAGCGCCGATTCAACACAGTACCAGGCAAAACTTCGTGGCCGAGGGGACTGAGGCGCCCCAGTCACGGTCTGCACGGTCATTACGGTCGGGGGTTCGAATCCCCCCCTCGGGCATGGATATTTCTGCCGTCCTCAGTATTAGGTAGTTCACAAGTAGTTTGTAAGTTTAGGGACTGATGACCCCATAGTTAAGTCCCATTAGCTTAACAAACATTTGAAAATTCGAACCTTACGCAGTTCCACAAGAATTTCTTAAAATGTAAGTCCCTGCGGTGTGTTTTCATCCTCTTGGAATCGTAAAGTGAGGAAAACGGAAATATCATTCAATAGAAACATCAGATGTCAAAAATCCATACAGTAATTTTTGTATATAAGACGTTCATACCCTAATAAGGCACTTCTACAAAATACTGATAATGTTACACACTATTATCCCATTACTGGGATACACAAAATAAATTGATATTGATATCTGAGAAATATTTAATTTTACACGGATGTCCGTATACTCAAACCGACACCAAAACCACTAAATAACGATTCACTGTTGTACAGTAGCCACCAGAAGATAAATAGTGTAGCTAAGAGAAAGTTCGGAAAACAGGCAAATTAAAATCATTTCCTAGACCTACAAAACTAAAGAAAAAACATTTATTTTGTATTTCCAGGTATTATACGTGTCAGGGACAGAATTTGTGTCTGACGGAAGGCGTGCTTAGGTAGTCCTTGCAGGTGCGATGATCACTGTGTCCCCAGTGTTGTAGTGGTCAGCGCAACTGCCTAGAAAGCGAGAGACCCAGGTTCGAATCCCGGCTGGGTACGCATATAATATTCTGTGAATATTATAGAAGTCATTTCTTCCTTTAGGTACCTCAAACAAAGCTAAAAGTTGGTCATATAGAACTGAATAAAATATTTGCGTCCCAAAAAGGGACAATGGTCAGTAATGGGTTACACTACACTACTCAAAACAATTACGTGAGATACCATACACATTACACATATTGTAAGGAATTTTATTCAGATATCGGTTACAATGCAGTTTGTGTGTGATACAGTACGATATTTTGCTGTGGCTGGGCAGTTTGAGGTTATCAGTCAGTTCTTCTGGGATATTTCTGGGATCAGCTTGAGTGCAATATGCACCGTGACCTCTCTATGCAAATTAAGTTTTAGTTTCGCTCATTGACTTCTCAGCCTCGAGGGAAGTAGATCTCAATACATTATCGCGACGCAACCTCACAAGCAAGTTTAATAGGACCTGTTCACAAAATATTCTGGGAATCAGTGACTCGCTGAACAAGCTCCGTTGGTTAAAGTGCACGGTGCCTCGCAGTCGTACACTTCCGCGTCCCTGACCTGACCCCTGCACGTGCAGCCAAGGAGCTGCAGCCGCAGCGTCCGCAAACGGTGTCGTGTCTGATTTACGGTGACACCAGGCGTTACAAACGGCCCAGCTGCTCTCGCGTGGCGGAGGAAGGGGCGTGGCTGTCCATGACAGAACGCGGCGGCTTCCCACTGCAGCCGTGCAACAGAGCTGCCACATTGTTCGCTGCGGTGGCCTCGAGCCAACTCCATTCTGATTCTTATCCGCCAGCTTACCACATTTTGCTTGATTTTCTGAGCCAAGAGCACTGACGCGTTTTACGGCCACTTTAGATTTGCAGTTTTATAAGTTTTTGCAAACATTTTCGACCAAAATAATAATCTAAATAATAAAAGAATAATTAATAAGAGTGTCTGAAACCGTTTTAGGAAAAAAAAATAGGTAGTTACGGGTTCCGAACCACCCATCTTCAGCGTCATAATCCAACGCCCTGCCCACTACGCTACAGCTATCAATCAAGAGAAGAATCTCTTAGTCTCATACTATTGATGGCCGTTGTTAACTGATGCTAATATGGCATTCGTAGACACTAGATTATCATTTATCGTACGAAGAACGATGTGTTTTTGTTAATTCCTCAGTGCGCCATTGCTTTGAAATGACAACGTGTAAGTTACAATAAGAAAATCATCAAATACGCAACGCAAGTGGATGGCATATGCCAGAGAGAGTTCTGGGCGAGGAATGTCACGTGACATCTCCGTAAGGGAGCTAAATTGTAGAGAATTTTCTCCTCTACCAATTAGGTTATTCCATTTTTGTTTCAGATGAACGGTTCGTTTGCAATTACAATTATTTTTTGTCCGAAAAATTTGAAAAAGGGAGGTTCTGGTCACTGGCGGCCTAAAATCATGTCTGTAAAATTTGGTGCTGATAGGTTGAACGATTCGTCTTAAAAAAGGGAACACGTTACGGAGAGACGGACAGACAGACAGACATACATCTCAAAATCACCGTTATTTTTGCAAATATCTTTGAAACGCTACGAGATATGAAAAAAACATAAGTTGTAGAGAATTTTCTCCTCTACCAATTTGGTTATGCAACTTTCGTGTCAGATGAATAGTTAAGCCGTTATTTTCGTTTAAATTTCGAGCTGTCAAAAGACGATCGCCAAGGCCCAGTTTTAGTGTTACTACCGTAACCTAAAGTGGGCCGAAAGTGAAACCTTACATTTAGCGGAATAGTGACTGACCTGTGATAAATCATCGCCTTTTGTGGAAACGTTATCATGCTGCCAATCGTTTTCCATGTTATGAAATCACAATGAAACGTCCAAGTAGTAACTTAACCGAGATTTGTGCCATAAAGATTAATGCCGTTTATACTATAAACAGTTGAAATGAACTAATCATATGACATCTCTGTACAATTAGCTAAGTGAAGTACATTTCTAACCACTAATTATATTTCATTTTAGTTGCCAAAAGAGATTATTTTCACCTGTTTGCGCGGCTATTTGACTTTCTTACGTGTTGCTGACACTCAGGAAAGGACAAACGAAAAATGTCCGCTGAATGGGTTTTAGAAACCACGACATCTGATATACAGAAGGCAGTAAATATTGTGTATGATTCACTGCCCGCCGCGAAACGATAACTCTTTGAGGTATAAAAAAGTAACGAAGTCTTTGTCTTCCGTTCCGTTCCGTAATGGTCTCTTAATATTGCTGTTACTTTCTTTTTTATATTCTTATATTTTAATGTTATTAATGTTATGAGAGTTATATTTGTCAACCGAGCGAGGTGGCGCAGTGGTAACGCACTGCACTCTCATTCGGAAGGACGGTGGTTCAAATCCACCTCCGGCCATCCAGATTTAGGTTTTCCGTGATTTCCTAAATCCCTCCAGGCAAATTCCGGGATGGTTCCTTTCAAAGGGCATGGCCGATTTCCTTCCCCCATCCTTACCCAAAACCCGAGCCTAAGCTCCGTCTCTAATGACCACACTGTCAATGTGACGTTAAACCCTAAGATTCATTTTTTTAAAATATTTTTCACTTATATTTTCCTTTGTTACTTATAATTCAGTCCCTCGTCAAACCTTAAATGAAATCTTACTTTGTTTGCAAGAAAGTGGCCAGATAATCTGTAGTTAAACGAGGATGATTTTGAAATCTCGGAAAGGAGTACTCAGCAATCACACGTAACATTGGTACGCCTAATACAGTTCAGGATAGCGTAAAAGTTATATGGCATGTCTTACATGCAAAGTGTTCCTGAACGTACAGTGGGCACTGCTCAGGAAAAATAAGTAGCAGCTTCTCTCGGAGTGTTTCCACATATAAATCAACGAGGTTTTTTACTTTTGCAACCAGTGGATAAAATATCGATCGTTATTAATCATGATTCTAGCAGTTATTAATATGACAACAATTCCCATACATACAATATGTACAGTACTCAATTCTCTTATAATAGATTTTGCATAATCTTGGCGTATTAGTTGCTTGTGTCAGTAACCTTTACTACAGTCACAGTAAATTCCCGTCGTTCTTTACGTAAGCAAACACGGGAAAGTGGAACTTTTTATCAGTATTATGTATCGTCGAAACCACTCTGTATCCACTGCTACGCTTCTTTTAGAAGAATTTAGCTTAGGAGTCTGGGTAGTATAGCAGAACTTGAGAAGTATTCGGAAAACCGCCGGGGGTCTGATTTGTCCTGAAAAGCAAGAAACAGTCTAAAGAAAAATAGACTCAATATCACCTTCACACGCTTTGCGTATACCACTGAGTCTTTTCATTATTATTATACTGCAAGTGTGAATATTAAGTATGATAATTTATATTTCTCTTTTAATTAATTAAACAGTTTAAGATCGCAATATTTTATTTAAAATTACCGGTTTCGGCAAAAATCTTTTGCCATCTTCAGACATAGTCCACTATTCAGCTGTTCAGCGACGTGCACTCATAGTCAGTAAATTAATTAAACTTGTAATAACAGATCGCTGAACTCTCGTAACAATGTTTCCTAAGATTGTATATTTCGTATGTAAGCTAACTTTCTGTATCCTGCTATATCTCTGAAGGTTTAATTCAGAGACCTGTCATTTTATTTCATCATTTTTTATTCCTTACTCAAGATTGACTACCCACACTAAAATATTGGTACCTATATAACTTAAAAAAACTTAAAGTAAGTTTCTGTTCCTACTTGTTTGTCTAGTGATGGTACGGTTTACGTAATCGAACTTCTGAGTCTGATCTTTTAGACGTAGGTCTCCTCTGCATGTTGGCGTGGTCCTCAAAAATTTAACTCTATCTACTTTCACTATGTCCGTATTAAATACCTTTACTATTTTTGACTTTACTGGATTTCTCATGCAGAAAACAATGTTTTTATTTTTATTTTTTATCATGACATGCTGTATATATATCTTGTACAGAGCATAGCCATGCAATGGTGACTATGTTGAAAATTGAATAAAATATGGACTACTGTAGTTTGCCAACATTTGTGAAGTCGTTGAACCAGCTTTTGAATTCTAGCGTCAAAGAATTCTGCCGTCTGACTGTCGAAGTTTATGAGTAACAATGCAAAAAACTACTTATCTTGAAACTTGTGGATATTTCTGATGCTTCTCGTCAATATAGAAGCTCCTGTTTTGGCGAATTACCTCATCAATTCTTGTGTCAAATTTATATTTATGACAGTAGGTCGTCCATATCTAAATAGGTGCCGAAGAATTGACGAACTGCATCAGAAATTTTCTCAGATTAAAAATTCAGTAGTGATCAGATTGTTACTGGCAATCTTCATTAAACAAAACAAGAAAAGAAAAACTATTAAATTGTGTCAGTCAGGCTTCATAGTGTTTTGATGCGGGGATACAAAAGCTGGCACCACGACTTGAGAGATGTGTAAATGTCTATTGTGATTGTGTTGAAAAATGTGTAGATTGTAGTTTCCCATACAATAAAGTTCATAAATATTGTCTTACTGCATTAGAAATCGGTTCTTACTTTAAAAATGAGCCGGCCGCGGTGGCCGAACGATCTGCGTCGTGCCAGTCACGGTCTGCACTGCCGCTGTGGTCAGGGATTCGAATCGCCCCTCGGGCATGGATGTTTGTGCCGTCTAGTTCATAAGTAGTGTGCAAGTTTAGGGACTGATGGCTCCTTAGTTAAGTCCGATGAGCTCTACAAACATTTGATATTAAAAATGATACTCGCATGTCATGTACTAATAATTACATTTGAATTTTTTTCTGAAGTACCATTAAGTACAATGTAAGTATATGGCAATAAAAATGTGAGAATATTAGTAAATGGAAACACTTCCAAGCATTCTGCAAACTGTATTTATTTACTCGGTTCAAATTTTCAAATGTTTGTATAGCTTATGGGACTTAACTACGGGGTCATCAGTCCCTAAACTTACAAACTACTTACGAACTATTTAACACTAAGGACGGCACAAATATCCATGCCCGAGGGGGGATTCGAACCCCCGACCGTAGTGGCCGTGCAGACCGTGACTGACGCCCCTCAGTCCCCTCGGCCACCGCGGCCGGCTACTCAGTCAGTAACCGGTTTTCAGCATCGTAAGATATCTTGAGTGACAGCTGAATGTCGCAGATACAGATAAAACACGCGACTTAAAAACATATAGAGACAGAAGATACAAATATTTACAATGACATGCATTACATTAAATGCTTACAGAAATAATATTTTAACAAGAAGGGAGACTATGTTATCTCGATAAAATGATTGCTGTAAGCATTTACTGTAATGCATTCCAGTCTCAGTATTTGCATCTGCTGCCTCAGTATCTTTGTGAGACGCATATTTTATCTGTATCTGCGACATTAAGTGGTCAGTCACTTCAAGATGTGCTTGGAAGCCGAAACTGATTAGTGAGCTAGTAAATAAATAAATAGGAGGACGAGTCGGTATATAAGACGCAAACTGACGTAGACACGCCAGTACTGCGTTTACAAGCCTGAAAATTTCTTTACTTTTCACCTGACTCCACCTGTACATTTAAACAACGTCCCATCGTTCGAGAAGACCTTAAAAGCCTGGAGCTTGGAATATTTGTGGCAGCGTTTGGATCCTACAAGTGACGCTCTTGAGCTGTAACTTCATTTGTTCCTTAAACTGCTGCCACCCATTAGATGGATGTGTCGCAGTCGTAGAGAAATATCCCTACACAGCACGCAGTACTGGCGTGCCTGCCTCAATTTGCGACATATTTACTGAATCACCCTCGTAATATAATTACGTAGACTTCCGCGGCCAGAGTCAGATGACATAAAAGTTTTCTGGGTGTTGTACTGCATCGTGATGTAAGGCTATTACTTAAATAACAGACGTTTCGGCCAACGTTACAGTGGCCTTCATCTGGGTATACTGATCTGAGCTGGTTGTTACTACACTTTATATTACTTTCATTTAGACATTCCGTCATAATTTTTAAAAATAAGCGATGTTATTGGTGAATTTTTTGGCGGAAGAATGGAACTTTATTTTGATAGGATGCTGAGGTGGAGGGAGTGGGGTTTGGCCGTTGCTTCTTGAATAGCAAGACATGATTGGTGTTCATCGGCGAATGGGGTGAGGGCCTCCGTTTCTCTCCTGCTGGCCGTGGGCCGCGCGGCGGCAGTTGCTTCTATAGTGACGCTCGCGTGTTGTGTTGTCAGTGCGGCCTATTTCGCTGTGATGGCTGGTAGCTGGTTGGTTGGTTTGATTTTTAAAGGGACTAAACGGCTACGGTTATCAGTCCCTTGTTCCAACCGTAGAGAATGGAATAAAAAGCACTACAATGTAGTAGAAAACGATGTGTTAAAACTCACCAAACAAAGGGTGTAATTCGTCAAGAAGTAAAAGAACGAAAGTAAAAAACGGATAAAAGAAGAGAAAGGTGGAAAGACGATACCAGGTGACCACAGACAAGGCAGTAGGGCATCTGGCCAAGAGAGGGCAGGCCTGAGTCCATCTTCTCTATTCATGTTATTAGGGTGTTTTACAATTTCGATGGCTTCCCTTATCTTGCGTTTAACCATCCCCTGGTTGCTTAACGAGTATTCTGGCATCGTTAAATTTTATCTTTTTGCTGCAATCTTGCTGGTGTTCGGCTACTGCAGATTTATTGCGTTGGCCTAATCGAATGTAGCGTTCATGTTCGCGTATGCGTGTTGCCACTGCCCTCCCTGTCTCACCTATGTATACTTCCCCACTTTTATGTCACCCTCGTATTGTTTGCAGAAATGTTCAAATGTTTGTATAGTCTATGGGACTTACCTACGGGGTCATCAGTCCCTAAACTTACAAACTACTTATGAACTAACTAATACTAAGGACGCCACAAATATCCATGCCTGAGCGGGGATTCGAACCCCCGACCGTAGTGGCCGTGCAGACCGTGACTGAAGCGCCTCAGTCTCCTCGGCCACCGCGGCCGGCTGTTTACAGAACATTTTCAAGTCTTTCCTTTTTGTAATATTTCATTATATTCTACCGAGTACCGACGGAAATGTCAATTAGAATGTCGAATATTTTTGGTAATTCTTTTGGTTCAATTTGAAAACGTTATGGAGTCTGAGAAGCTTCACGAATTTGACGACCGTTGGTCTAACGTATATTTGAGCGCAGTAGATTCCTGAATTTGTTCCGATAAACGTATGAGCAAACGTATGGCCGAGAGCGCCTCACTGAAGCCGCGGCTGTTCTGCACGTACAGAGCGAGGTGGGGCAGCGGCAGCACGCTGGACTCGTGTTCGGGAGGATGGCGGTTCAAACCAGGGAGCTCAAAGATAATCTGGAGTTAGTACTGTGTACTACGAAGTCGTGGCGGTCGACGCCATGTTAGTGAACGTATATCTGCCATACACCATCCAGCTGTCAGTATTATGTGCAATTTATAATCGTCTCTACTAGTTGCTTACGTTGAAACTAACTCATATACAACGGGCACTACCTGTTCTGATAATATAATTTTTACAGAATATTCGAGGCATGTAATTAACCGCACTCCTGCATCGAAGCAGTAGAAAAAGGCACGAGTCGTGGAAAACGTATACTTGAGTAATATTTTGATTCAGAACTAATGTTTCTCCCACTTTAGAATTAATGAATAAATTACACTGATGTAGACAACTAAATAAAGTGTAATAACGGCATATTCGAAGCGTATGATATAAGCATGATTTTTCCACATAGAGTGTATATTCAATCCGTAAGCTCAAACGGAAATTAGTATAGACAAGAGGCTAATATAAAACTGAACACTAGAAACACTGTCTATAGCAGTGCAATTTATTCATTTAATGAAATATGATAGAAACACTAGTTATGAAGAAAAATATAACTCACATATGGTTCTGAACTCTGTTTTATTTCCTTTGACTTCCCTAAAACCATAAGCGACACTAACTTCATCATCATCTATTTATTAAAGTAATCAATCGTTCATAACTTATTTTCAGAAGACACAAGGTTCAAACTAACAACATGACCTATACGTACGGAGTTGCCAACATAACCATAAGAGAGCGTTGTACAGGTATGGCACGAACGGGAAAAGGCTGTGGGGGTTTTCCGGACGGGGTTTGACAGGACCAGCAAATCATACTCGGACACAAGTGTTGCGGTGTAACGAAATGGTGTATTTCACAAAAGGGGATACAATATCTGATATTACGGCCTGAGGAGAGCCACCAGTGGTGGAACAGAAGTAATCATTATGATTTAAGTAGGAGAGCGAGCCCAGGGGGCTGCAGAGCGGGGAGCGTGCTATCGGGGCGAGAGCCGGCGGCAGACAGACCTTTACCGTCTGTAACGATCTCGCAGCTAGGCAGTAGTGCTGAATCTACGTAATTGCATTCATATTCCGATTGGTTGCGATCCGCCTTGTGGACTTTGACACAGGTGCTCTGATCAGCGGGTTCCGCGCCCGCAGTTGCATGGATCGGCGACACGTGCTGGTGCCGGTTGCTGAGCACAGGTCGAATCGGACCAGGGGATTCAGAATGCGCGCGGCAGCGGAAATGTGACGCGCATGACGCTAGCGTATGGCAGGGGACATCGGACTCCCTCTGTCCTAAGGCACGTGCGGCAAGACATGGAAAATCATGTCGAAAATTACGGGAAAAAATAATAAATATAATACTGCTGTTCTCCACTGATGTACGGCATGCAGCCGTTCGCCCCGCACAGACGCCGAGCCTCTGGAGTGCGTCTGTTCTGTACGAGAACTCAAACTGAAGAGAGCGGAGGAACCGATGCTCGCACCTCAGAGTCCTACTGCAGTAGCACACGTGATCAAACGTGGGTGTCTGCTATTGGCTCCACGGTAGCATGGAAACGTCAGTAGTTTCAGCACGGACGTCAGAAGGGTGGCGTGATTTTAGAATCAGCATTCAATACTGGTTCTAGCAAGGTGGATAGGCTTGGTCACGTTCTCAAGGCGTATGTCGCAGTGGAAGAACACTTTTAAAACTCAGGCGAAGTTTTGAAATAAATTTTTTGAGTTATTTCCTAAACTATTTTAGACTGGCTGGTCATCCTGTACAGAGTCACGATTTTCACAGATCCAAACCACTACAGTTGTGTATCCAGTGTTAATAATTGAGATCACTGGTTCAAACCCGTCTCCGGCCATCCTGTTTTTCTTTATCTTTTTTTTTTTCATGATTTCCCTAAATTACTCCAAGCAAATGCCGGAATGGTTCCCTTGAAAGTGCACGGCCGATTTCCTCCCTCATCCCTGACAAAGACTACGTGAGAGTGTGTCCTACCTGTAATGACCACGACGTCGGCTGGACGTTTAACCAGGCTTCCTCGACTTTGTGCAGGGCCCTGAAGCGGGTAGTGTCGGAGCCTGCGCAGCTGTCGCCGCCGCCCCCGCCGCCGCCGCCCCCAGCCATCACCCCCGACACCGACGCCCCGAAAACCACCGTCCAGACTGACGTCTCCCCGCAGACGGACTCCAGCAAGCAGGTCCAGCACAAGGCGGACGCTTCCCCAGCTCCACCTCCAGCTGCAGCTTCGGCCCCAGAGGCGGCCGCCCCCGCCGCCGCCCCCGCCTCCGCCCCCGCGGAAGACGCGGCGCCCAAGGCGGACACCGCGGTGCTCGAGGAGCCGTCGCTGCGGCCGTCGGAGGTCCGCAAGACCCACCGGTCGCCGTCCATCGCCTCCACCTCGTCAGGTACTCACAGTGCAAGCGAGCGCTACCCTCACTCACAACGTAGCTGTTCCAATTCTACCTCTTGTAAACGGAAGTATGCATGTCAATAGCACAATTTTTATTTATTCAAGACGACCGGTTTCGACCATCTTTGGTATCATCATCTGGTCTCCTTGACATTAAACTGCTTATTACAGTGTCCCACAAAAACTCTGGTAGGTGTATTGGATGATAATTTATAATATCAAGTGCTGATGGAGTGCACTATGGTGGTTATTATTTTTATGTATATTTTACTCTTTCAATTTTGAGCAGCCATCCATTTTATTTCTGGCTATCCACCGGCAGTCGATCTTCTTCTAACATATATATAGTAGAGTGTACGTATGTTTGTGTGTACGTGTTGCATACAAATCTACAGTTTTGATCCAATCTTTCTAAAATTTTATACAAGTAAGCTTCAATCCATGAGAACGGTCGCCGTAAGTGTAAGAATCACGTACGATACATAATTGACGAGATATGACGTCATAAACAATGAGATGCGCGAAAAACTGCTTCATTTTGCGACAATGCTGCTCATTTTCTCCTAAGGCATTGGACCGATTTCAACCAAATTTGGTACACACAATCCTTACCGTCAGGTAATAATTGCTGCATGGTTAAGAATCACATACGGCACATGGTTCAAAAGATATTACGTCATAACCAATAGAAATCGCAAAAAATGCCATATAATGCGTTGAGACTATCGAAATACACTGTATGAGAATGACAGTAGTTAGCGACTTGCAACAAACTTTAAACATAATTTCAAACCTTTATTAAACTTTTTCTCGCTAGCAACCACAGTAAAATGATAAAAAGAAAAAAGTTTCTCGCTTACTACTTTTCTGCTGTTTATGGAGTAAAACTACGGCTCTCGGTATGACGTTACAATTTATAATTTGAACGCTACAAATTGTAGCGACAGGAAATTTTACAAACAATATATGCGCATATAGTTGAGTGTACCTTCTAAATTTTATGCCCGTACGACACGTAGTTCATGAGATATGAGCACATAAACATAAACATAAACTGATGGACAGAGTAAGTTGTAATTTGCGGCTGTTTGCTGATAATGCTGTGGTGTATGGGATGGTGTCGTCTGTAACTGACTGTAATAGCATACAGGATGACTTAGACAAAATTTCTAGTTGGTGCGAAGAATGGCAGCTAGCTCTCAATGTAGAAAAATGTAAGGTGATGCGCATGAGTAGAAAAAACAATCCTATAATGTTCGAATACAGCATTAGTAGTGAGCTTCTTGATGCTGTCGCGTCGTTCAAATATCTAGGCGTAACATTGCAGAGCGATATGAAATGGAACGAGCATGTAAGGACAGTTGTGAGTAAGGCAGACAGCCGATTTCGGTTTGTTGGGAGAATTTTGGGAAGATGTACTTCACCTGTAAAGGAGACCGCGTATAAAACGCTTGTACGACCACGTCTTGAGTATTGCTCAAGTATTTGGGATCCGCAGCAGATCGGTTTGAAGGAAGACATAGAGGCGGTTCAGAGGCGAGCAGCTAGATTTGTTACCGGTAGGTTCGACCAATGCGCGAGTGTCACGGAAATGCTCCGGCAACTCAATTGGGGATCGCTGGAAGAAAGACGACGTTCTTTTCGTGAATTTTTGTTAAGTAAATTTAGAGGGCCGGAATTTGAAGCTGAGTGTAGTACGATCTTGCTGCCGCCTACTTACATTTCGCGTAAAGATCAAAAAGACAAGATAAGGGAAATTAGGGCTCGTACGGAGGCATGTAGGCATTCTTTTTTTCCTCGTTCAATTTGGGAGTGGAATAGGAAAGGAAATGCCTAGTAGTGGTACAGTGTACCTTCCGCCACGCACCTTACGGTGAATTGCGGAGTATGTATGTAGATGTAGATATGTAGAAACGGTAGCGCTCATGGAAAACCGGCCCATCACGTTTTAATCTATTACTTCTTTACTACCAATTGTATTACCAAGAGATTTTACAGACTTGTAGCCCTTATACAAATAAATATGTACCTGAAAAATGGTAGGAATAAATAAATAAATACCCGGGCAACGCCGGGTTTTCAGCTAGTTATTTATAATAACAAGTGCTGATGGAGTGCACTATGGTGGTTTTTATTTTTATGTATATTTTACTCTTTCAATTTTGAGCAGCCATTCATTTTATTTCTGACTAACCACCGGCACTTGATCTTCTTCATCTAATATATATAAAGCAGAGTGTCCGTATGTTTGTGTGTACGTGTTGCATACAAATCTACAGTTTTGCTCCAATCTTTATGAAATTTTGTACACGTAAGTTTCAATCTATGAGGGCGGTCGCCGTAAATGAAAAAAATCACGTATAACACATAGTTCACGAGATATGACGTCATAAACAATGAGGTGCGCGAAAAATTGCTGCATTAAGCGACAATACTCCTCATTTTCTCCTAAACCACTGGGCCGATTTCAACCAACTTTAGAATACACATTCCTTACCGTAAGGTAACAATTTCTGCAGGGTTAAGAATCATATGCGACTCATGTTTAAGAAGATAAAAAGGTAAAGCAGTCAACAATCCGAAGATTGGTTTGAACACCACAGTGCTTAGTAGGCATGGTCCTGTTTGGAGGTGGTATGCCGTTGCCTTCCTCCGTCCTTCGAACTGACTTACCCAGACAGTTATAGGGGACCTACAGTTTAACGTGGGTTCCTAAACACGGTGCTACTCGACATTTTTCACATTAGCAACACTGCCAGAGATGAAAGAAGTGGAAAGGGACAGATAAAAATCCTTGGACCTGGCGGGGATCGAATCCGCGACCTTTGGATTTGTAGTCTGATTCTACCACTGTGCTACGGAGCCGATATGACGTCATAAACAATAGGAATCGCAAAAAACTGCCACATAATGTGGCGAGACTTCATAAATACGCTGTATGTGAATGAGAGTACTTAGCTATTTGCAACAAACTTTAAACATAATTTCAAACCTTTATTAAACTTTTTCTCGCTGACAACCATGACAAAATGATGAAAGGGAAAAAGTTACTCGCTTACTACTTTTACACTGTTCATGGATTAAAACTACAACATTCGGTATAATGTTACAATTTATAATTTCTACACTAAAAATTGTAGCCGCAGGAAATTTTACAGACAGTACACACACTTATAGCTGAACGTGTCTTCGAAATTGAATCACAGTACGACACGTTGTTCGTGAGGTATGAGGACATAAACAGTAACGTTCGTGGAAAACCGATCAATCAAGCGCCTGGTTTTAATCTATTACTTCTTTACTACCAACTGTATTCGCAACAGATTTTACTGAGATGCAGCACTTATACAAATGAATATATACCTACAAAATTATATAATTCAATAAATATGAGGTGGTATGTACTGTGAAGGGTAAAAACCTTTCACATCTATAGAGATACAGGGAAAGGAAGAGAATGAAAAAGTGTAATCCACCGAATACCCGTTATTTCCGGCAGATGTAGCTTTTAACTTCAAGAGACTGCAGTTTCCAGTGAGACTTTCATTTTCTATTACGATTAATAAATTACAGCGCAACCTATTAAATACTGCAGAGTGGTTTTGACATATCCATGTTTCTCACGCGGACAATTACATGTCGCTTCCTCAGTGTGGGGCTCCCAAAAGAATTTATTCATATTAGGTTTTGCACAAGTAACGAAAAATATTATTTATCATTACGTTTCGAATTAAATGAATTATTAAGGTTACATATCATTTGCATCTCGATGACTACCTTTCTCTGGATACTGCAGTTATTATTTTGTACATTATGCTATACAGCCTTATTTCTTGAATACTCTCCCATAAATATGACATGTTATTTAAAAAAAGAGATAGACAGAGAGAGAAGGGATATGAGAAGTACTAACTCAAAGCTTGAATAAATACATAAATGTCCGGGCAACGCCTGGTTTCAAGCTAGTTTTATATATAAAACTATCATAGAGGATACCTACCAGAGTTAATGTGGGGCACTATAATAAGCAGTTTAATGTCAATGAGACCACATGATGACACCATAGTGAGTCGAAACCGGTCGTCTTGGATAAACAGAATAAAAATTGCTATCTTGACATGTATCGTTGCATTTATACAGGGTGGTCGGAAATTCCCATTACAAACTTCTAGGACTTGTAGATGGTAGTGAGTACATAACATAGTTTGAACAGGAAACCATGTCCGGAAGATGTATCGTTTCCGTTCAACGACGGTTTCAATTCAGATGATTATCTCAACCACTCCTTCTTGAGGAATGTAATTAGGCATGCCACACTACGATTGTTGCAATCAGTTTCATGGAGATAGTGTACCAGAACATACTTCGGAGGTACAATGTGTGTAACGACGTTGGTGGTCGCCACATCGAGCCGCTGTTGTCATTCATCAGTACGTTTCGGCTGGTGCCATAGATACTGGGTTCTCGTTGTTGTCAACTAATGTAAGCCATAAGGTGTAAATTGTAATGAAAATGCGTTAGTAAAAACGAAATATTTCAGTATTCTTTTCAAATTGATTGCAACAATTGTACTGGGTCACGCCTAATTTCATTTCTCAAGTTGGAGTGGATGAGATGATCATCGAATTGAAACCGTCGTGGAACGGAAACGATAGTTTTCTGACATGGGTTCCTATTCAAAATATTACGTACTCACTACCCTCTACAAGTCTTAGAAGGCTGTAACGGAAATTTCCGACCACCCTGTAAAATAAAATCACTCCCTAAGATGAGTAAATTAAGCGTATCACTTGTATTTGCGCGAAACTGGCATATCACAATCGTTTAAAGGTGCTCAAGGCAGTGGTCAGGGTTTCCTATTATGGGAATTCCTACCTTTTGTACAATAAGGGTAGGCATTGTTATTCAAACTCAACGTTTTGTCGCCATCTGCGCAGGTCATTTGCAAGGGACATTGTTGATTTTTTAATAATGTAAGAAGATTTCACAGGCAGGTATTGCAATTCATGACCAAAAAATATGTTACGATTCGATAATGAGATTGCTGTCCCAGCTGAAAGTGGAGAACACCTTGTAACCCTATTAGATAGAATGGTTAAAGTTATGGGTGAAGAATATAATTTCAAATAAATAAATCAAAAACTAAAGTTATGGCATGTGACAGAAAAGGGCCAGCCAAAATCCAAGTTCATGTAGGCAATGAACTACTTGCACAAGTTCATAAATGTACTTATCTAGGCAGTAGGATCACCAGGGATGGAAGGAGCAAGGCAGAGTGAGAGCCAGAATTGCTCAAACAGAAAAACCATCATGATGATCATCATCTCAGCCTTTTTCCACGTCATGTGGGGTCGGCCTTACTTTGCTGGATCCTTCTCCTCCACAAATGTCTCTTCAGTGCTTCTTCTCTGAGCCATTCATTCTCCTGTAGGTCCCCTGCTACCTTGTCTTCCCATCTCCGTTTCGGTCTTCCTCTTCTCCTTGATCCTTCGATTTTCAGGTCTTCAAATCTTCTCCCAACATAGTACTCCCCTCTCCTCTGCACATGCCCATACCATGTTAGCCTACTTTCTTGGATCTTCTTCCCTATGGGTCCCACTTTCACTGTTCCCCTGATGTACTCATTCCTTAGTCTCTGCTTTCATGTCAGCCCAATTATCCACCTTCACATTCTCTTTCTGCCACTTCTATCTTTTTCTCTTGGGCTTTTGTAATTGGCCAACTTTCTGCAGTATACAGTATCGCACGCCTCACCACAGACTTGTAAAGCTTTCCTTTCATTCTACAGCTTACCCTCTTATCACACAGTAATCCGTTCAGTTTCCTCCAGTTCATCCATTCACTATTTATCCTTTGCTGTATTTCGGCTTCCAGTCCTCCATCAGGTATTTAAATTTCTTGATCAGCGTAAGTTGTTCTTCCTGCTGGTTAATATATAGATCTTTGTCATCCTTAGTACACATATACCCTGTTTTCACCATGCTAGTTCTTATTTCCCTTTCCTCTAGAGCTTTTCTCCAAACTTGTCTTGAAGTGTCTCCCAGCTAGGTTCTCAGATTACAAATCATCGGCAAACATCATCAAGGTGCCTCTTTTTCACATCTTTGACTAGTACATCCAAGACAAAGTCAAAGAGATATGAGCTGAGAGCAGATCCCCGATGTAGTCCTACTGTCACTGGAAATGCCTTTGTTGCACCTGCATTGCTCCTGATTTTTGTCACTGCACCTTCATACATGTCTTCTATCACCCTGATGTATTTTTCTGGCAAGTATTTACTTCTTAGACATCTCCATATCTCTTGCTTCGGCACTCTGTCATATACCTTCTCAAGATCGATAAAGGTCTTATACAGTTCGGCTTCTCTGTGCCTCTCCATCAGTTGCCTTAGCGAAAATATTGCGTGGTTGTTCCTCTTACCGGCTTAAATCCATACTATTCTTCACAATCTTCACATTCTAGACACAACCTCTTCTTAATTATCCTTTCCCAGATCTTCATTCTGTGGGACATCAGTTTTATCCCCGAATAATTGCCACAGTTCTGGATATCCCCTATCCCCTTATATATGGAAACCAGCATACTGCTTCTCCACGCATGTGGCATTGTTTTCTCCTTTCCATTCTGCACTGCTATCGAACTTCTTGTATCCTTTTGCCTTCTGTTTGTTTGTTTGTTTGCTCAAACAAAAAAGGTTCTATCAAAAACAAAAAGATCTCAACTTCTAAGAGCATCAGTCTTGAAACATTTTGGGAGTAATTGGTTCATCTGTAAAGGAGACCGAATATATAACACTAGTGACACACATGTTTGAGCAGTGCTTGTTTCAGATCCCCGCCAGATCCGTTTAAAAGGAAGGCATAGAAGTAATTAAGAGGCGGACTGCTAGATTTATTACTGCTAATAGGCATTTCACCAGTCATTTTACCCTCGCTCTAATTGGGAGTGGAACGGAAAAAGGAAATGATAGCGGTTGTTCTCCGTGGGTGGTTTGAGTACTTCCTCGGGCATGGGTGTGTGTGTTGTCCTTAGCATAAGTTAAAGTAGTTTGTAAGTCTAGGGACCTAAGTTCACTGCAGTCTGGTCCCATAGCTTTAGAAACATTTGAACATTTTCAATGACTATTAGCGGTATGATTTACTCACCCTCACGCACCGTACTGTGCTTTCCGAAGTATAAATGTAGTTGCAGAGTGCTTACGCGCTGACATCTAAAATACTCCAGTTTCCATAAATGAGGACATAGAACAACGAAATTATTTTTAAATTGAAAAAAAGAATTAATGAAAAGTGAGGATAGAGTGGAGTGCGCTTTATGTTAGACATAGTTTGTGTTTTTATCACCCAAACATGTTGCGGCGCCGGCCGCCGTGGCCGAGGTGACTGAGGCGCTCCAGTCACGGTCAGCACGGCCACTACGGTCGGGGGTTCGAATCCCCCCTCGGGCATGGATATTTGTGCCGTCCTAGTTTGTAAGTAGTTCATAAGTAGTTTGTAAGTTTAGGGACTGATAACCCCGTAGTTAAGTCCCATAAGCTTAACAAAAAATTGAACATTTGATTTTGAACATGTTGCGGCACTTGTGCTATCTTCCATAGTTATTTTTGCGTTTAATTTCTGAAATTGTTGAGTACATGTACGAACGTAGGCTTTCGCGGTTATTATTGTTAACGTTAAATTTTTTCTGAGCTATTTGCCGCGTCATGATAATAAAATCTGTCCAACGTTTCGGATCCGTTGCAGGAGCCTTCGTCAGGGAAGGCTCCTGCAACCTATCCGAAATGTTGGAAAGATTTTAGTATCATGACGTGGCAAATAGCTCAGAGGATTTGTAACGTGTTGTGTACATATTTCAGTTTTGCGTGGTTTGTGTAAACATTTAGCTACATTGCTTACGCTAATTAGGTTGACTGTTTTAGGCCTATATTTATTTACATACCTACATGGTTGAAAATTTTAGGCGTCCATTTATCTACATGAAATAATTGACTGGGTTTACATATTGCTTTAATCAAGCATTAATACGTTTTACTGCCTTTCACCTGTAATAACAAAATGTTTTCATTTCCAAAATGAAAAAACTTATTGTACTTTCACCTGGATATTAGGCTAGATATAGTAATAAGTGGCTATTTAGCCCTTTACTTTTGTGCTGTCAAGTTTTCCCCTTTTGTTTGTGCCGACAAAGATAAAAACAGCAAAACAAAAAAGTAAGTCGCTAAATAGCCACATATTGCTACATCGTAAAACCCAGGCTAAAGGAAAATAAGATTGTTCGTTTTGGAAAGGTATCTTAAAAAACAGCAACCAGTCGTTTTATGCAAATGAAAACATTTTGTTGTTGCAGATAAAAAGATTGTTTAATTAAAGCAACGTGTAAACCCTGCCAATAACTTCATGTAGGTAAGTAAATAAATGTAGGATTAAAATATTGCCTCGGCAGAATAGCCGTGTGCACTGAGGCGCCCAGCTGCGGTACGCGCGGCCGTACGCCGTCGGGGGTTAGAGTCCTCCCTCGGACATGGGTGTTTGTGTTGTCTTTAGCATAAGTTACATTAATTTGGTGTAAGTAGTTTGTAAGCTTAGGGACCAATGACCATTGTAGTTAACTACCTAAGATTTACAAGCATTTGAACATTTGATTTGACTAAAATATTCAACCTAATTATCAAATGTAAACAATTTAGCTAAATGCTTATACGACGCGAGTTTTTTAAAATAAGTACCGTTTTGAAATTTAAAAGAGACACGCTAAGATATCACAATAGTTTTATGCGCACTGTGTACGTACATCTGTTGTCTACGCACTGACGCCATTACAGTCTGATTCTCCGTTATTTACGTTGTGTACTGACTGTTGAAGATGCTTCCGATGATCTAGAGTCCCACTGACTGTGAAGTACGGGCTGTTATGAGATTTCTTAGTGCTAAAGGCCTAAAAGCGATCGATATTCATCGTGAGATCTGTGCAGTTTACGGAGAAAACATTATGAGTCATGGAAGGGTAGGAAAGTGGGTGAGAGCATTTAAATATGGCCGCACAAATGTGCATCATGAACAACGGAGTGGGCGTTCTTCGGTCGTTAAATGAAAGTTTGGTGCAGGAAGTTGACAATAAGGTGAGAGAAAACGGACACTTTACGATTTCCTACTTTCTTAATGTTTCTCGTAGTGTTTTGTATGTCATTGTGACCGAGCAAGACGGTTGTCTTGCAGTTGTGATGCAGTGATTAACAAGTCAAGCGGCAAACTTCTATGAGGAGGGTATTCAAAAATTGGTACAACGTTATGACAAGTGCCTCAATATTGACGGAAATTATGTAGAAAAGTAGATTAAGGTAAATGCTTTCACGTAAAAATAAAATTAGAGAGATACGTTAGCACGATTTTTTTTTTAAATTTCGAGACGGTACTTATTTTAAAAACACGCGTCGTACAATCTGAACGAAACAATAACATGTACACAACAAATTCAGAAATTAAAAGTAAAAATTGTACAATACGTGCCTAAACATATCTTGTTGGTAAAAACACAAAACTTGTGTTGCAGGAGGCGGAATTCCTCTCCAGTTTCTCCAGCAAAATGTTCAAGTTTTTGTAAAGCTATGCGACCAAACTGCAGTGGTTATCAGTCCTTACAATTATAAACTACTTAAACTATCTTATGCTAAAGACCACACACACGCACACAAACACACACACACACACACACACACACACACACACACACACACACACACACGCCCGAGGAAGGACCGAATCTCCGACGGAGAGCACATGCGCAATCCGCAGCATGGCGCCTTAGAGCGCACGGCCACTCCTGCGCGACTTCTCCAGCTATCACGGAAGTAAGATGAACTGCAACATCCACAATGCGATCAAAGGTGTTTTTATGACCAGAGCTCGATATTAACACATGCAAAACATGTGAGCCATCTCCAGGTAGCGGTTTTTAGAAAAAAAAAAATGTTCAAATGTTTGTTAAGCTTAAGGGACTTAACTACGGGGTCATCAGTCCCTAAACGTAAAGGTAAAGCAGTCATCAATCCGGAGATTGGTTTGAACACCACAGTGCTTTACTAGGCATGGTCCTGTTTGGAGGTGGTATGCCGTTGCCTTCCTCCGACCTTCGAATTGACTTACCCAGCCAGTTATAGGGGGACCTACAGTTTAACGTGGGTCCGAACCACGGTGCTACTCGGTATTTTTCACATGAGCAATACTGCCACAGGTGAAAGAAGTCGAAAGTGACAAATAAAAATCCTAGGACCTGGCGGGGATCGAACCCGCGACCTTTGGCACTCTACCACTGTGCAACCGAGGCGCACTCCCTATACGTACAAACTCCTTATGAACTACCTACAACTAAGGACGGCACAAATATCCATGCCCGAGGGGGGATTCGAACCCCCGACCGTAGTGGCCATGCAGACCGTGACTGAAGCGCGTCAGTCTCTCTCGGCCACCGCGGCCGGCGCGGTTTTTAGATCAAGGCAAAGAAAATACCTGTCCATTGGGCTCTACACGATACTTACCTGTCTAACAGGACGGAACTACGTGACGGAGGTATGTCAAGATGTTCAAGCACGTGGCGTTGGTGGGAGTGTGCAGGCAAGAGCAGGGCGACGCCATTGTTGAGGGTGACGGTGCGTTTGCGGGGCTACAGGGACGCGTTTATCGCAAACTGCAGGCGGCGAGATCCACTGCCGTGCTCGCCGCGGCTGCTGCATTGTTTCCGCTTCGGCGCTCAGCCATAGAACGGTTTCCAGTACTGCTGCGGTACCGCAACAGTAGCTGGGCTAGGCTCTGTCTGCTGCGGGATGACGAAGCAGTTGCTCTGCTGGTCACGAGAAGAGCCTGCGGTAAATTTTTGCCTGTTTCCTTAGCCGAGACTGCGCTAACTCAACGCGTACGGTTAGAGTACTGCTGCCCTCTGACATTAAGGGATAAAAAATCGCACTGACGTGTTTTACGGCCCACTTTAGATTTGTAGTTTTATACGTTTTTGCAAACCTTTTGGACCAAAATAATAATCTAATTAATAAGAGGGTCTGAAACCCTTTTAGGAAAAAAAAAATTTAGGTAGTGGCGGGTTTGAAAGCACCGACCTTTCGCGTCACCGTCCAGCATCTTGCCCACTTCGCTACGGCCATAAATCAAAGCACTAGTTCTTAAATCTCATACTATTGATGGCCGTTGTTAACTGATGTTAATATGGCATTTGTAGACATTTGATTATCATTTATCGTACGAAGAACGATGTGTTTTTGTTAATTCCTCAGTGTCCCGTTGCTTTGAAATGACAACGTGTAAGTTACAATAAGAAAATCATCAAATACGCGAGGAATGTCACGTAACATCTCCGAACGGCTGGTTTTCGTTAATTCAATGGAGGGCGTCAAATATCCGTTATTTTTGCAAATATGTCTCAAACTATACGAGATATGAAAAAAACATAAGGGAGCTAAGTTGTAGAGAATTTTCTCCTCTACCAATTAGGTTATTCAATTTTCGTGTCAGATGAACGGTTCGTTTGCAATTACAATTATATTACAAACGGCTTTTTTTTTTTTGTTTTACTACCACAGTTTTTGTCCGAAAAATATGAAAAAGGGAGGTTCTGGCCTCTGGCGGCCTACAATCATATCTGTAAAATTTGGTGCTGATCGGTTGAACGGTACGTCTAAAAAACAGGGAACAAGTTACGGACAGACAGACAGACAGACGGATAGACAGACACAGAGAGACATACATCCCAAAATCGCCGTTATTTTTGCAAATATCTTTGAAACACTACGAGATATGAAAAAAACATAAGAGAGCAAAGTTGTAGAGAATTTTCTCCTCTACGAATTCGGTTATTCAATTTTCGTGTCAGATGAATAGTTAAGCCGTTATTTTCATTTAAATTTCGAGCTGTCAAAAGACGATCGCAAAGGTCCACTTTTAGTGTTACTACCGTAACCTAAAGTGGGACAAAAGGAGAGATCTCATATATAAAGGTAACCAACTTCATCCCACGACGAAAACAGAACCAAACGGTTTAAAAAACATCTGAACTTAACAGAGGTAAAATATAGGGAACGGAAAGTTAGTAAAACATGTTTTAGGTTGTTCCATAAAGTTTCGGGATTGCAGCCGAATTCCGTCGACTTCTTGTCACGATATTTCGGCTGACAACCGTTCAGCCATCTTCAGGTGAATGCGTTCCAATAGAGATTGTTAGTTCTCGAGCCTTTACAGCAAAAATTGGCGCGGAGGCGCATGCGCATCAGTGTCCGTCATAAGCGCGCCCTCTTTCGAATTTGACGCCCTCTGATAAAAACAGGCAACAAGTGACGCATGGGCGTCTGCGTAAAGTTGAAACTGCATGTCCGCCATCTGTTGGAAAGCGTAAGTACTGAATAATTTTGTAAATAATGAAATGCCGAGATCGCGGTATTTCGTCTTTATTTATAACAGACGACCGGTTTCGATGTACACAGACATAATCTCCTGGTCTCTAAGGGCGAACATAAAATCTATGATTAAAAAAAAATTAAAAAAAACGCCCCAAACGAAGGAACATGCCATATAACTGTATGTATAGGTAATCATATGTCGCTCTTAGACACCAGAAGATGATGTTTGTGTACATCGAAACCGGTCATCTGTTATAAATAAAGACCAAATACCGCGATCTTGGCATTTCAATATTTACGAAATACATTTGTAAGATCGCTCCCTGCCATGCGCAAATTGTATAGTACTGAATAAGGTGGAAATACAGTACATGTTCGCCCTCTTTCTGAATGCGCACTCAGTACATTACTTCTCAGATGTATAAAATTTTTAATTGTCGCTAGAAGCGTCGTCCTAGATAAAATGTTTCGCCTCAGATGATATTAAAGACATCACCGGGTCCCAAGCCTTGGCCAGATGAAAGCCGCCGTCACGATTAATAAGGTCTTGGGCTAAACGTATTTCCACAGTTTCTTTGATCAATGAATCCCACAAGAATCTCTTCGTGGCCTAGATTTCAGTGCCGGAATAATCATGGAATGTCCTGTGGTAATGCAATGCTCGGCTACGGCCGACTTACTGGGCTGCAACAGACAAGTGTAGCGTTTATGTACTGTGCACGTCATCTGGCCAATGTAATCTTTGCCACACTGGCAAGGTATTCTGTTAACTCCGGTTTTCCTCGATCCCAGATCATCCTTAACCGAGCCGAGAAGTGCACTAATCTTCGCAGATGGCCGGAAGATGACTTTAACTTGATGGTTTATTATTTTTTTTTTAATTCTGCCTAATTTCGAGGAAAGGTTTCAGACGTATGCAAGGAAAGCTCTTGACTTAAAACCTCCTTATCCTCTTGATGTTGAGCGTCGTCACGTTAGACGTTCTACTTTCGTAGCAAGGCTTTCTTCATCAGACACAACATGTGCGCGATGCACCAACGTGCGAAGGACGCCGATAGATTGTGCAGGGTGGTGGCAGCTGGACGCTTTCAAATAGATGTCAGTATCTATGGGTTTCTGGTACACGGAATGTCCCAAGGTCCCATCCATTTTCCTACTAACTAGAATATCAAGAAAGGGTAAGCAGGCATCCTTCTCAGTTTCCATCGTGAATTGGATATTATCGTGGATTGGATTCAGGTGTTGCGGAAAACGTGACAATTCACAATTCAATTCTCTTTGATATTTTTACCTTTTTAAACAAATTGCGTGGTTATGGTATATCGTCCTAAATTTGCGACTGGATACGGGATTTCCTGTCAGAGAGGACACAGTTTGTAGTAATCGATGGTAAGGCATCGACTAAAGCAGAGGTGTTATCGGACGTTCCACAAGGTAGTGTCATTGGTCCTCTTCTGTTCCTTATTTACACAAACGATTTGGGAAAAATTCTAAGTAGCTCTCTTGGCTTGTTTGTAGATGACGCCGTCATTTACCGTCAATTAAAATCGTCTGAAGATCAAAACCAACTGCAGAAATATCTAAATAAGATATCTGTATGGTATAAAAATTGGCAATTGACTCTAAATAATGCGAAGTGTGAAGTCGTCCACATGAGTACGAAAACAAATCCGTTAAACTTCGTTTACAGAATAAATCAATCAAACGTGAATGCCGTAAACTCTACAAAATATCTAGGAATTACTATCACTTCAGACTTAAATTGGAAATAACACGTAGATAATGTAGTGGGAAAGGCGAACCAGAGATTGCGTTTTATTGGCTGAACCCTTAAAACATGCAACAGATCTACAAAAGAAACTGCATACACTGCGCTTGTCCGTCCTTTTTTTTGGAATATTGCCGCCCAGTGTGGGATCCTTATCAGGTGGGTGTGACGGAGGACATCGAAAGAGTCCAAAGAAGGGCAGGTCGTTTCGTATTGCCACGATACGGGGGACACAGCGTTACGGAAATGATACAGGATCTGGGCTGGGAATCATTAAAACAACGCCGCTTATGGCTGCGACGTGGGCTACTTACGAAACTCCAATCGCCGATATTCTCGTCCGAATGCGAAAATATATTGTTGACTCCCACTTACATAGGTAGAAATGACCATGAGAATAAAATACGAGAAATCAGAGCTGGAACGAAGAGATTTAGGTGTTCTTTCTTACCGCGCGCTATTCGAGAATGGAATGGGAGATAAATGCTATAAAGGTGGTTCGATGAACCCTCTACCAGGCACTTGAGGGTGATTTGCAGAGTATCCCATGCAGAAGTAGATGCGTTGGAACACATCTGGGACCCTATAGGGCACTTCAGGTCCAGTAATTTAAGGAAACTGTCTCATAGCGACCACCTAGTCAGCTAGCGATCCCGTTTTCTCAAAAATTTTCAAATGTTTATAAAGCTTATGGAACTTAACTACGGGCTCATCAGTCCCTAAACTTACAAACTACTTATCAACTAGCTTATCCTAAGGACGGCACAAATATCCATGCCAGAGGGGGGATTCGAACCCCCGACCGTAGTGGCCGTGTAGACCGTGACTGGAGCGCCTCAGTCCCCTCGGCCACTGCGGCCGGCTCGCGTTTTCTCAAGCCTTCTCTGATGACGTGACGTGACGTGCGCACTTTGGAGTAGGTCGCGATCGCCTAGCTGGCCGGCTGGCCGTTATGAGGCAGTGGACTGTGTCCCAGCGGCCAGCGATTCAGCCATCCGATAGCGGCCAACTCGCCGAGACGTTGACAAGTCTGCTCTCACGCCGTCCGCCTAGACGGTGTCGGCCCAGCCCGCTTCCGTCGGAACGGCTCGTTACATTAACGAGGATGATAGTCGGTTTTGTCTCAATCCAATCTTCGCGGCCCGTTCCGTCAAGCAGAGGCGCCGGGTGCGGCGTGAAAGGCGGCGCCGCCCTGTTTGCGGCGATCCACTTTCCGCCGGCAGGTGCGTGCCGCGGCCTTGGCGCCTCTAATTGGGGGTTGGGTTTCGCCGGCCAGCGCGCGCGCTACTTGCCGCCGTCACGCGCTGACTGCCCCCCCCCCCCCCTCCCCCTCTGCCCGCAGCCGCCAGCAGCGCCAGTGGTGGGGGAGCCACCCCTCCGCCTGCGGCCTCTTCGGCGGCGGCGCCGGCGGCGACAGCGGTCACTCCGGACCAGCAGCCCGAGCCCGAAGGCCGCTCGGGACCCAACCTGGTGAACAAGCAGATGGTCCTGCCCTTCATACCGCCCAGGTTCCCCAGCGGCGCCGGAGACTCGGACGCGCTCATCAAACCTTCGGAGTACCTGCGCAGCTTGGGCGGCAAGCCGACGCCGACGCCAGCGCCGGTACCAGTGGCAGCGGCAGTGGCCAAGACGGAGCAGCCCGCGCAGCAGCAGGCGCCGCCGGCGGCAGAGCCGGCAGCCGCGCCGCCGCCCGCCCCCGCGCCCGCCCCCGCACCAGCCTCCGCCCCCGCCCCGGAGGCGCCCGCGCCGCCCCCGCCGCCCCCGCCCGCGCCCGTCGCCAACGGCGACGACGAGCCGACGATCCCCACCGGCGAGGAAGGGGGCACCGGCACGCAGAGCCGCAAGACGCTGCTGCCGCAGCCGCTGGGCGCCATCAGCATCCAGGAGCTGAACAGCGTGCAGCTGCGGCGCACCGACAAGCAGCCCGCCGCCAAGACCATGTCCGCGCCGCCCGCCAAGACCAACATCCTCTCGCGTGAGTAGCCCGCTGCGCCGCTTCTAATATATAAAGCAGTGTGTCCGTGTCTTTGTGTGTTTGTGTGTACGTGTTGCATACAAATCTACAGTTTTGTTCCAATCTTTATGAAATTTTGTACACGTAAGCTTCAATCAATGAGGACAGTCTCCGTAAATGTAATAATCACGTACGATACATAGTTCACGAGATAAACAACGAGATGCGTGTAAAACTGCTGCATTTAGCGACAGTGTTGTTCATTTTCTCCTAAACCACTGGATCGATTTCAACCAAATTTCGTACACACATTCCTTACCGTGATGTAACAATTGCTGCAAGGTTAAGACTCACATACAGGGTGCCCAGAAAAATACTCCCTGATTTCAAAATTAAATATCTCGAAAACAAAGATCGATAGAGGAATGCAGTAAACGGTATGTTTATTGTGAAAGCTGTGAGAAGTTTATACGGCAGTTTGAATAATAGTTACAAAAGCTGCTAACAGATGGCGCTGTACGCTGTACAGCTCATATCAGCATTCATAAGTAAAATAATCGTATGAAAACGCTCTTTGCCAACAATCACATCACAATGTTTTCAAAATGTTCACCATTGGCACTACAGAGGTGGCGCAAACGAAGAATGGAATTCGCCATCACATTTCTTAGTATCTCAACCGAAATGGATTCACATGCCACAGAGATCGCTGACTCAAGCTCGTCAAGCGTGGCGGGATGCTTCGGGTAGACCATAAATTTCACTGTGCCCCATAAAAAAAGTCACAGGGAGTCAAATCCGGAGAATATGGAGGCCAATCCATGCCTGCACCAGTAAATTCGGGATATTCCAAAGCAATGACTCGATTCCCGAAATATTCCTCAAGAAAGCGAAACACTTGTTCGGTCCGATGTGGTCGGGCTCCATCTTGCATAAACCATTCAGTACCTGGTCGATCCTCTAACGCTTGCTGTGTAGCGACAAATTGTTCCAAAATAGCAACGTAACGTGCACCAGTGACCGTTTCTCGAATGAAAAAAGGGCGAATAATGCCTCTGCTGCATACTGCAGCCCACACAGTAATTTTAGGAGAATACAGGAGTTTCGCTTCACACCAGTATGGCTTTTCGGAACCCCAAAATCGCCAGTTCTGCTTATTCACGTATCCATTCAGGTGAAGTGTGCTTCACCTGTAAACCAGATGCAGCCAACATCAAATCCTTCACTATCTATCATTATGAGCATGTGATCAGCAAAGGCAACCCTTCGTTGCACAGCTCTTAAGGGTATGGCCTGGTGCGTTTGAATTTTGAATGGAAACATGTGTAGGCTCTTTCTCAGTATTTTTTGCGTGCTGGGACGCCCCAAATAATCTACGGACGGATGATATTGGATTTCGCTGAATAATTCCAGAAACTGTGGCGATATTTTCAGGCGTGACTGCGGTTTGCTTGCGGGCAACATGCCCCACTAGATCATCAGTTGTGCTGCCTGTTCGTTGAAATTTTGCGAAGAGCGTAAGAATAGTTTTCGCATCGGGTCCTTTTGGAACATTAAATCGTGCTTGAAAACTTCGCCTTGTTGCCGTAGGACTCTCTTCTAACCTGTGGTACTCTAACACTAGAAAAACGCGTTGTTCAATGGAGTACATGGTTTTAATCTCTTCCTTCGGTATGCTAACCTCCTTTCACGTTTCAATAGTAGAACTGATCGCTCTGGGCTTCGGATCACTATTTATACTAGGCATTACGTATGGCGATTACAATGCCATCTGTTAGCAGCTTTTGTAACTATTATTTCAAACTGCTGTATAAAATTCTTACAGCCTTCACAATAAACATCCCGTTTACTGCATTCTTCTATAGATCTTTGTTGTCGAGATATTTAATTTTGAAATCAGGGAATCCTTTTCTGGACACCCTGTACGACACATTGTCCAGACGATATGGCTTCATAAACAATAGGAATCTCAAAAAACTGCCACATAATGCGGCGAGACTTTATAAATAGTCTATATGACAATGAGAGTACTTATCGACTTGCAACAAACTTTTAAACATAATTTCAAACCTTTATTAAACTTTACCTCGATGAAAACCATAGCATAATAATTAAAAGAAAAAAAGTTTTTCGCTTACTACTTTTCCGCTGTTAATGGAGCAAAACTATGACATTTGGCTTGACGTTACAATTTATAATTTGTACACTACAACTTGTAGCCGCGGGAAATTTTACACACAGTATAGACACATATAGTTGAATGTACCTTCTAAATTGTATCACAGTACGACTCGTAGTTCATGAGGTATGAGCATACATACAGCAACTCTTATGGAAAATCGCCCCATCACGCATCAGGCTTTAATCTATTACTTCTTTACTACTAATTGTGTTCGCAACAGATTTTTTAGACATACATCACTTATAAAAATAAATTTATACCTAAAAAATTGTACCATTGTACAACATATAAAATATATATGAGATCGTGCGCATTTTATATGTCATTTGTATTTTGATTGCTATCTTTCTTCGTTTGGATACCACAGGTATAATTTTGTACGTTATGCAAGACAGCCTTATATCTAATTTAGTCTCCAATAAATATAACATGTTTTTAGATAAAAGGAGATAGGGAGAGAAGGGGTAGGAGAAGTACTAACTGAAGGCAGGAATAAATAAATAAATACCCGGACAAAGCCAGGTTTGCAGCTAGTTTAATATACAAGGGTGATTCTTGTCCATGTACAGCCAGGTTCATCTCTCAAACTGATCAACATTTTACCACAAATTCATTTGTAGCTGCTCGTATACATAGCGTTACATATACTAGTAGCACAGTCTTTGCCATGTAAAAGCAGTCAATCACATACTACTGTTGCATTACGACTTACTTTCTGGAAAGACGCTACGTGTTACTTGTAGTGCATAATAATGTTAAGAATTTTTTTTCAATATTTATCTGACTATATACACACTATATGTTAATTGTGGTAGTTTTTATAGCTTCAAATAAAAAGTCACGCATTAAAGGGTTAACACTTTGAACGCCGCGTGCTCACTCGTAGGCATTCTCTTTGCTTTACTTCAAGCCTTTGTCTACACCTGTGGACGAGTCTTATATATCATAAGCGCACACCAGATGATTTTTAGGGAATTTCCAAGAATGTTTGCAATCGAAGTAGCTCGGTCTGGAATGATATATATCGAACGTACAACTCTAAATTGATTACGCGGCTATTCACGCGAGTTTGGTTTCTATGGTCTTGAGTGGCGGTGAAGTTTATTTTTTGAGGATTAAAGACTTCATAGTCAAAGCTACGCAAAGGAAAAATGTCACATCCATTTAGAGACTAGTTCTCGAAATACTCTTATGAAGATATTCTGCAGCGAATTATTATGGCATGAAAGTCGTATATGTAATTATCATTTACTTATACAAATAAAACTGTTGATCTTTTGCAGTCGGTCATCTCAGAAATATATACTGCATGAATATCAGCCGCGTATTCCACATTACATTACAATGTATATCATCAGAAACATTCAATACATTTCTACGAAAATGTCACGTAGATACGTACTACTACAGCTTCAAATTTCGTCAGCAACAGTTGGAGCAATGGCATTTACATAGAAATTTGTCAAAACATGAGCTATTTCCTCTGAATGTGTCTCGATACTGCTGTAAAAATATTCACGTCAACGCAGCTTTACGATACCACTCGTCAAAATAATTCGTACGTAAACATTCGTATTTTGTCCTCTCGCGCAACAAAGCCCGCGTAATCGAATTAGAGTTGCACGTTCGATATATATCGTTTCAGACCGAGGTACTTCGATTGCAAGCATTTTTGGAAATTACAATATTTTTGTCTCAATGCAACGAAATGATACTTGGACCGGGCAGAATGTGTTTATAATAATACCGACTTTCAAGGAGCGAAAATTTTAGTAGTGTTCTACAGTTTTACACAATTGCATTTATATTTTGTCCAGAATAGAACATAGAAAGTTACAGAAACACATTTAAAACACAGATAAAATTTCGCAACTAGCTCTTACAGCAAATAACATAGTGTCTATAAACAAAATTGAAATATGTGTCCACACGAAATGCGGTGAATTCGAAAAAAAAGTCACACGTAACTTCATTGATGTTGCATGTGCCGCATTTTTGCGATCATAAGCAGTATTCTGCCGTTGTGTCATACGTTTGTAGCATGGGCTGTATCGTTTTCGTTGTAATCTTCTTTTGTCCCTCATATTCCTTCATTAAATGTTTTTGTTTGCAGCTGGAAGGTCTTATCAGTTTGGGGTCTATCTTAGGATAAACGAGTGCTTCCACAAAAGAGTATTCGAAATAACAGATGCCCATTTTTTACCGTTTATTTTATTGTACAAATGCAGAGCATTTGCAACACATGTACAAATTATTAAATAGAATACAAGTCTCTTGCGCCATTTCACAGTTCTTATTATGTTTGGGGCATATGAGGGGCGCGAGATAGGGTGTCGACTGCTGGGTTGAATCCCTAGCGGTTATGTGTCGCTAGAATGATATATATGAACCCCTCCACACTCGCACTAGCATGGGAACCAACTCAATAGGTCTACTGTCACCTTTACATGTGTTAGTGTTTCCAGTGTAGGAGTCACAGGAGTGGGAACTGTGATGTGTGGCGTACCTTTTTGGTACGATTAGCCATTAATACGGTCCATCGGTTTTAAGGGTAGAAGGAAAAAAGTGCCAAGGCAAGCTGCCAAGGCTGCGACAGTCATGGGCTGGTAGTAAGAGCAGTAGCGGATTTCTTACTATTTGCGACAGATCATGTAAGGATTTCGGTTATGTTAATTACTGCGTATCGTGCAAGTTCTGTACCAGTTTCATTTTGTGATTGTCATGAGTTTGTCAGTCGGGTTTGATAAGTCGCCCCACTGCAGCTGGCACTGTGATGTCTACTGGGCCACCATCAGCGGTCGCTGTCTGTAACAAACAAGATTGAGGGATGAGTGGTGATTTTGGTATCAACTTTGCGTGTGTGGGTTGTGTGTGGCATTTGTTTGTGTGTCGTGCTTGTTCGTGTTCCCTGTTGTCGCCAGTTAGTCGGCTGTATTAACTCATCTGGCATAGCCAGTCAGTTTGCTGAGGTGCAAGGGTTCGACGAACAATGATTTTGTTTGTTAGTTAAGCTTACCGTAGATTCTTATCTGTTCCCGAGAAATAGTGTTTTAGGATATACGTGTCGCCGCCTCGCCATTTATGCTGCCCGGGGAACTGAAGTGCGCTTTTGGCTGCCTATGTGGCAGGCTGTTTGTGATACACAATTGCTTCCTGCAGGTGTAATAACTTTCTATCATTTAAAATGGTTCTTAAGCAATCTCACCACGTTTTGACATGATTATTTATATGTATTTCACATGTTTTACATAATACCGGTTTGGATGTTCTTTGGACATCATATTGGGATATTTATACACAAATAAGATTTAAGTTCCGCTGTTGGAGGCAACATACCTCAGCATTGAGTTATACGCACATGAGATGTATATATGGCCACGTCGGTCACCATACTTTTTTTTTTGTTCTGTGCATATCTAAATGTTGCAGGCATGTTGCCTCCAACAGTAGAACTTCATATCTTATTGGTGTACTACGATCCGAAGATGATGTCAAAGAACAACGAAACTGATAATCTGTCAAACTTGTGAAATGCATTATTAATAAATAATTACGGTAGAAATGTGATCAGATTGCTTAAGAATATTTTTGAATGGAGTTAAGTTATTATATTTATACATTATCGCAGATCTTCTTGACAATGTCAGTCAATATACAAAATCTAATATAGACTTATAAAAATTAATATTTTTTTCGTTTCTATGAATTCGTATATTTTTCCATCATAATTAGTGGTATATACAGTGGAAAACCAGTTAAGTGACAGTACGTGTATTTTTTTCGCGACAAATCGGAACAAGTGATCAACGGATCTAATCTTTCGAAATGAGAATATTACTGTGGAAATTGTACAGGTCGGTAGAGTGCGTAACAAAAAAGTTCCACAAGAAAATACTTTGCCGGATACTGCTTACCTCTTCAGCTAATGTACCCTGTACCAAACCCTTCAGAGAATAGGCATAATGCTCGCCTGGAACCCTCGATCTGAACCGAAAAAGCTAGTCTGCTATTCTATAGCGAGCAGGATTCTTCCATAGACTATCGACATGTTTACAGCATTTTTGGATTCACTTCGTGTATAAATGTTTACATATCTGAAAGCTTAACTGCGGTGCCATCAGTCCCTAATCTTACAAACTACTTATGAACTAATTTATACTAAAGACAGCACAAACATCCATTCCCGAGGGGGGATTCGAACCTCCGACGCAGAACGGCCTCGCGCATCGGAGCATAGTTCCTCAATGTGCTTGGCCACTCCGCCGCGGCTCACTTCGTGTAGACCCCAACAAAATCTTTGCGTAATAACTTGTTGGTGTAAAACCTCAAACAGCCACTATTGCTTTTATTGTACTTTATTTATAAAGTACCATTACCGGTTTCGAAAATTATATATTCATCTTCAGAAGGTATATGCTTTCTAGACACCTGGTGTTAGTTTAGTGTTGAACTGTCTTGTAAATGTTCATTTAGAGTACTTGTTATTTGTGTCCAGAGAAACCATTCTTAATTCTGGTCACATATGCACTTAGGTTTGTGATGTCTAGCCACTTTCATTCAGTCAGTCCACTGATTTTAAGTCTACATCACATATTTCTGCACCACATGCACGTTTTACAGGCACCAGATGACAGTATAATAAAACCCATAGTGGCTGGTTGCTGTTCTACACCAACAAGTTATTTTACATAATGTCTTTTTATGAGAAAATTGCATAAATTTTTGTATGTTTTCTTTCTCTCCGGTGTAACGATCACTTTATCGTCGTTACTTCTTCGCTATCGAACTGACACATTGCTCTGGGTTTCATTGGGGGCCGAGAATCACCCCATCGGGTGGTATACAAACTTAACTCATCAGCGTGTGCATAATTTTATCACATTTTCTCTGAACATGGTTCATTACTTGTACAATTATTTGAATGAAAATATTATGAAGATAATACACCGCAATCGCCTCTAGGAGTGCGTGATCGGAAGCCATGACCAGTAACAATGTTCGAAACGTCCTATATTACTATCAGTTCTATTTTTTTTCCGAAAGAAAACATAGTCTGTTGTGGGCTGTAGGTATATAGTAGATTTATTTCGTTGGTCTATTAGATAATTTCAAGTTTTCACCATTATCAAGCATATGTTTCAGCTAGTGTAATTCACAAATATTACTGTCTTACAAATGCCAAATCCAGGCGTTATTCTGTATACTACATAAATGTATGTAATATGATGTCTGTTTTTCAATGACTGTGAGTTATGCGTGCTTGATAATGAATATTCCAGAAATGTTCAAATATTTGTAAACCTATTGGATTAAACTGCTATGATCATCAGTTCTTACACTTACTAAGTAATTAAACTATCCATATTCACGTAATGTATGACATTAACTGCGAATGCGTGAAGTTGAAAATGTGTACCCAGCCGGGACTCCAACCCGGGTCTCCTGCTTTCTAGGCAGTTGCGCTGACCTTTACACCACTGGGGACACAGCGATCACCAAAACTGCAGGGAATTACTCAAGTACGCCTCCCGCCAGATACAAATTTTCAACTTTACCCTGCCCACTACAACTCAGACTCGTAGTTATTGTAAACTAATTCCCGTAAGAGTAAGGGCCTAGGAGTGCCTGCGCACCGAAGAAAGGACCATTGCCCGTCATCGGTATTTATGTAAGTTATATATATGTGGCGTCTGTTCTTTCGCACATGTCCCAAAGAACAGACGTCACTTTTGACATAGCAGCAGCTATTCATGCTCACGGAATGTATGACATTAAATACAGGAGACCCGGGTTTGAGTCCCGGCTGGGTACAGATTTTGAACTTTACCCATTCGCAGTTTATGTCATACATTCCGTGAATATGAACTGTTGTATCAAAAGTGACGTCCGAATGTTTGTAAATCTATCGGATCAAACTGCGTGGTCATCACTCCGTAGCTTACAAACTACTTAAACTAAGGTAAATTATCCTAAGGACAACACACACACACACACACACACATGCCCCAGGGAGGACTCGAACCTCCGACGGCGAACAACCGCGCGCTCCGCAGCGAGGCGCCTTAGACCGCTCGGCTCCTTCACCGCGGCAAAAGTGACGTCTGTTCTTTCGCCATGTATATATAATTAAACTATATTATATTATGAACAACACACCCATACCCGAAAGAGGACTCGAACCTCCGCCGGGACCGACCGCGCAGTTCGTAGCATGATGCTTTAGACCACGCGCCCACTTCCGTGCGGCAAACGAATATCAGAAATTAGCTCCTCACACAATTAAACGCACTATGTATCCTTCCGTAACAAAGATATAGTGAGGCTGATACCATTGAAAAAATGTAGTTTCAATTTTTCAGAGTCCTAGACTTGTGGCGAATCTTTGATCTATGGGTAGAGGGGGAGGGGGGATGGGCTGAGCTACTAGAAATGTTGTGTCGCCTATAAATCTATAGTAAAGTAAGGTTGAAACTGTTGTTGTACCAGTCGTCCCACCCTCTCCCTCTCTCTGTCTCTCTCTCTCTCTCTCTCTCTCTCTCTCTCTCTCTCTCTCTCAAAACAACACATCCAGAACGTCTTTCATTCAGTGCCGAGGCGAGTAGCAACGGTTATAGCCAGCAATGGCAGCCGCACTCAATACTGATTTCATCGTATTAGTTACTACAGATGGAGCTGTATTTTCAATCACGTTATCTTTGTGTCTTATCTGCAAGTAAGTTCGTTGGGCTTATCTCGTGTCGTTCTCGTTGTTAAATTTCCGATGCTCAGCGGTGTACGTGGCTGTTTAGTGTTTTCTTTTTTTTTTTTTTTTTTTTTTTTTTTTTAATCTTTATTTCATAATTATACTACAATCCCTCACAAATACAATTAATGGGTCCTAATTTATACAACTCTAATTAAAAGTGATTTACTTAAAAAAAAGAAGGTAAAGCAGTCAACAATCCGAAGATTTGTTTGAACAGCACATTGGTTTACTAGGCATGGTCCTGTTTGGAGGTGGTATGCCGTTGCCTTCCTCCAACCTTCGAACTGACTTACCCAGCCAGTTAAAGGAGGACCTACAGTTTAACATGGGTTCCGAACCACGGTGCTACTCGGTATTTTTCACATGAGCAATACTGCCAGAGGTGAAAGAAGTGGAAAGTGACAGATAAAAATTCTTACTTACCTCTATATAATTCTAAGAAATTACTGCAAAAACTACTAAGGGGTTGCTACTTCCTACTTCTAGGTTACCTACATGTTATTAGCTACATAAATACTGCAGTGATTACACGTGTGCTAGTAACGTATAAACCTAAGGGTGGCCACGGATGTCCACCGAGAGAAACCCAGTGGACGCTAGTTCGCCACTCGCACTTGCAGCAGAACCGCACTTGCTACCGCTGACCTGCGCAGCTAGCAGGAAGGCAGTCCGGATGCCGATGCACACGAGGCTGGGCAACGAGCCGCGACGGACCGCTGACGCATCGCCCTGACTCACCCCTCCACGGATAGACCGGGGCAAAGCAGGCACTCCATAAAAAGCCGCGACAAGCGAAACCTGCGCCGCCGGGCCAGGTCTCTGCCTGCAGGGGGATCCTTCCTGTCAACACACAGCCGTCGTAGCGAGATTGAATATCGAAAGCCCCAAAGTCACCAAAAATAGAAGAAAAGTATATTATTTCAGGAAACCACATACATACAATACGTTGCTTCTTGAAAGACAGTTTCCACTCACTCCTAACACTAAACATAAGTGTAGACCAGATGTGGCTCAAATTCAAATAAGTGGTATCGACAGCAATTGACAGTTATATACCAAATAAATTAATAAAAGGTGATCCTCGTTGGTACACACAACTGGTCAGGACACTGTTTCAAAAGCAATGAAAAAGGCATCCAAAATTTAAGCAAACACAAATTCCCCAGGATTGGTGATCCTACACAGAAGCTCGAAGTTTAGCGAGGACTTCAATGTGAGAGCCCTAAAATACTTATCACAACGAAACTCTTTCTCCAAATTTGACTGAAAACCCAAACTGATTTTGGTCATATGTTAAATATACCGGGGGCAAAACACAAACAATACCCTCACTACGTGATAGTAATGGGGATCCTGCCAATAATAGCGCTACTAAAGCAAAGTTACTAAACATAGCTTTTGCAAACATATTCACTAAAGAAGACGAAATCAATATTCCAGATTTCGAATTACGAACAGAGGCCAGAATGAGTAACGTAGAAGTAGATATCATCGGAGTAGTGCAGTAACTAAAGATCACTTAACAAGAACAAGTCTTCTGGTCCGGATTGTATACCCATTAGATTTCTATCTGATTATGCTGAAGCGATAGCTGCTTACTTAAGTCATATACAACCGCTCTCTCATAGAACGATCTGTACCAAAAGATTGGAAAGTTGCACAGGTCACACCTATACTCAAGAGAGGCAGTAGGAGTAACCCACTAAACTACAGGCCTATATCATTGACGTCAATTTGCAGCAGGGTTTTGGAACATATCCTGTATTCAAATATTGTGAATTATCTCGAACAGAATGATCTATTGACCCAAGGTCAACACGGATTTAGAAAATATCGTTCATGCGAAACACAACCAGCTCTTTATTCACACGAAGTGATGGGTGCTATCAACAAGGGTTTCCAACTCGATTCCGTATTTCTTGATTTCCAGAGACACCGTACCTCACAAACGGCTTTTAATCAAATCGCGTGGTTATGGTATATCGCCCCAAATTTTCGATTGGATAGGGGATTTTCATCAGAGAGGACACAATTTGTAGTAATCGATGGTAAGCCATCGACTAAAACACAGGTGATATCGGGCGTTCCACAGGGTAGTGTTATCGGTCATCTGCTGTTCCTTATTTACATAAACTATTTAAGAGAAAATCTAAGCAGCTCTCATAGGTTGTTTGAAGATGACGCCGTCATTTACCGTCTAGTAAAATCATCAGATGATAAATATCAAGTGCAGAACGATATAAATAAGATATCACTATGCTATAAAAATAGACAATTGACTAAATAATGAGAAGTGTGAAGTCGCCCACATGAGTACGAAAAGAAATCCGTTAAACTTTGTCTACAAGGTAAATCAATCAAAAGTGAAGGCCGTAAACTATCTCCGCTCGGTCTCTCTCGTGTTCCAGGAGCATAGGTTCTGGCCTTCGCCATATGCTTCAATGCTTTGCACAGCGCCTCTTGTGGCCTGCGCCCTTGGAGTTTGATCAACATCGCTGAAATGAAACAATATCGGCTAAACGATACTTTGGCTAAACGAATACATCTTCTCTCTGTCTGTCTCTTTCTCTCTCAATCCAGCCACTGTCCCACACTTCGCGAAAATATGGTGTTACATCGATATCAGTCTGAATTGGTTGTAGACTTCAGACTAAGGGATTAGTCATAGCAAGTTTTCTTGCAGTAAATAGACTGCCATCTAATTTTCACACAGCTAAGTCTATGTGCTCCTGTCAGTTTATTCCGTTTTTCCACTCATTTATCTCTAATAGTTTTGTGTCCAGTTTGGCAAAATTTATTCCTCCCACCGTATTTGGAAAGAAGCATGGATTCTACGTAAGAACGAAGGCGACCAACCAGAGAAAAAAAAAACTTCATCCGCGGGAAGACATAAAACAGACACAGGATCAGAGATACACACAGTTACGAAATTAACTTTGTTTTTACATTTGTAAGTGCAGACATAAAGAGTCTTGATCCTGAATAAGTGAAACAAAATATGTTCTTTATATCTTGATATACAAACCGTCTGTTTACAATCTTAAAGTTCACTTTGTCACCGCGACAGAGCACGGTAAGAATAACGCCTATCCGTTGTAACTGTGCGCCGGCCGCGGCGGCCGAGGGGACTTAGGCGCTCCAGTCACGGTCTGCACGGCCACTACGGTCGGGGGTTCGAATCAAATTCAAATGTTCAAATGTTTGTAAAGTCTATGGGACTTAACTACGGGGTCATCAGTCCCTAAACTTACAAACTACTTAGGAACTACTTAGGAACTAGGACGGCACAAATATCCATGCCCGAGGGGGGATTCGAACCCCCGACCGTAGTGGCCGTGCATACCGTGACTGAAGCGCCTCAGTCCCCTCGGCCTCCGCGGCCGGCAGGGTTCGAATCCCCCCCCCCCCCCCTCTGGCATGGATATTTGTGCTGTCCTTAGTATTAGCTAGTTCATAAGTAGTTTGTAAGTTTAGGGACTGATGACCCCGTAGTTAAGTCCCATACGCTATACAGACACATACAAACGTTGTAACTGTCTTGCTGACACTGAACTGACTGTGGGCTATGAAACACAAACTGAGGCACGATTACCTGCGCATTGTAACTGACTGCGTAAACTACTCGTTAGACTACCTCATGGGCTGATTTCTGCGGCTGCCCTGCTCCGCTTTGTATGCAAAAGGTGCTGAGAGCTGTGGGAGTAGCCGAGCAGTCTGGAGCGCCACGTTACGGATCGCGAGGCTTCCCGCGTCCGAGGTTCGAGTCCTCCCCCTGGCATGGATGTGTGTGTTGTCCTTAGGTTAGTTTAACTTAGTTTAAGTAGTTTGTAAGTCTACGGACATGTGACCAAAGTAGTTTGGTCCCATAGAATTACAAACATTTGAACTTTTTTTTAGATGCTATCAGGTAGGGTGGCGTGCGGAGATCTCACGCCGCGAGATCTTCCGTCTCATGCGCGCCCGATACCGGCGTCGCTGGTTACGCGCGGCTATTGCCAACTGGGACAGCAACAATTCTAGTCGTGCCAAAACAGTAAGGAGCCACAAATAGTGTGATCGAATAACAGCTGACCTCTTCGTCACGCCAAATAACCGATTTCACTGTAATACAAAAAATCTGTCCATTGGCTACTCAAACAGTCACAGTAAAAGGGATCGGACAAACTGGCTACCACCCTAGATGTCGATTTTGCAGTTCCCGAATCTTGCGGTGCAAACGCTGCGGCAATACAAACGCAGCAGTCGTAATTGCGGAGTGCCTCGTACATAAATGTCACAAATTGTTTGCAGATGAGTAAGACAAGGCTGCTTCCAAGGTAATGGGAGGCACTTACCCCTAAATTGTGGTAACTGCCCCACACTGAACCACGAGATGTCGACTCTTCTAGCAACTGCAATCTATTGGAGCTCCGGCTAGAAAACTGCGCTCCATTTTACTTTACTCGATCGACGAGTGACAGTGCGCCTCCACGATATACCAAATGATCCTTTTCGCCAACTCAACAGGGCTGGGAGGGGTAACCGTTCCTGTGGTCTGGCCGACGGCAGTGCCAGAGTCCCGGCCCTCAAGTTGGGTGTCCTGAACTGGCAGGAACTCCCAGAACGCGAGAAAACTTTCTCCCTCCACCGAAGTTTGCCTTAGACGACGGTTTGAAATAGCGGCCAAGGAACTAGACTATATTTCACCATATTGTGCGTTTTACATATTAATTATAGGGGGAATGCTTAAATTATCCTGTCCCCTCCAACCGATGATAACCTGTGAAGGCAGTACCTCTGTAATATCTGCAAACATGAGAAAATTAATTTACTACTGTTAATGGAGTAATAATGAATGACGAATTGAAAATTAATTAATCGATCGGTATGAATTCGGTATTAGTTTACTTGGAAATTAAATTGTAGTTCGTATCTGAGATAAGAATTAAAGGATTACTTTTCTTTTATTATTCTTTGTCGTGAGGAAAGACGGGACTCAACAGCTGCTGTGGTCTCGTCACGTGTGACAAGTGCTTCACAAAGTTACCGCGTTACACATTATTTCTATTTGGAAGATTTTCGATCTGCAAACGAGTTGTAACACCTTAACAAATTCAAATTCAAATGTTTGTAGAACTTATAGGACTTAACTGCATGGTCGTCAGTCCCTAAACTTACAAACTACTTATGAACTAACTTAGACTAAAGACGGCACAAACATCCATGCCCGAGGGAGGATTCGAACCACCAACGCGGGAGGCCGCGCGATTCGCAACCTGTTGCTCCAGACCGCTCGGCTACTCCCTCACGGCTAACACCTTAACAAAAGCCGTGTTGCACAATTATACAATAGACCGGCATCAGCGATATTGAGTCATAAATAAGAGAATCTGCGCGACGGCTTTTCCGGGAAAAGTCTAGAAACTGCACTCTTTGCTGTTTCCTCCATACCAAGATAAGCTATCTCTGAACACAATAGCACGTGTCCTACAGGCCCATTCCTTTCCTGGAACTACATACTAACGGTTTTCTTTGTCTAACTAACTCTTCACTGACTGTAATATTTCATGAACCATTCGACAGATCAGAATAAGTTTTTCGACTCGTGGCCTGATTCGTTGCCGAGTAACCCCCATTGGGAGCCGTCTGACTCCCAGATCTCTGGACTATAGCTGTAAATATCTAAGAGCACACTCTGCCTTCACGAATACAAAACGAAATGGAAGAAGAATCAACCGGATTCAGTTTCCACGTTTCCACGTTGACCGTTACGCTGAAATAATTTTGAAAATGTCGCTACAACTTTTGCACTACCTTCCACTGCAGTTATTATCAAGCGTTGCAAGTGTAAAATACAGCGTTCCGTAAAGAAACTACGTACCTGCTTTAGACACGCGTAAGTCATTAATGAAACACACGTATACTAGTGGTGCATTGAATTTTGTTTCCCCTATCTAGAAAATCTGACAGTACTGTACTTAACAGTCGGTGTGTTACATTAAAATTCCTCTACAAGCAAATACGTTAAATACTTTTGCAACAAAATCTTTTGTAAATTAACACAAATTTCCATTTTATGTATAGGTAACATTCTTAATATACTAAAGAAACTCAGTACAGTAGCTAGTATCACATGTTCAGTGGTCAAAGACCTTGTGTTTAGACACATCTAAGTACGGCCGGCAAAATATGACATAACAGTCCATAGGGTCTATAAAATTCTAAAATGATTAACATTCATTCAACATTAAATTTTGTACCTGAATAATTAACAATTTATTCAACATAGCCTTGCCATGTGATGCAGGACGTTAATATAAAGGACGAGAAGCTTTTAGACATGATTCACAAGAAAAACTGCAGAAAAAGGTGGCGACTTGCACAGTGCGCATTCCTTGTAAAAGCAGTCGTCAGACCAAAAAGTATCATGTTTTTATCCGCACACACAAATTGTAGTTTTTACAAATAGAAGAAGAATAAAAAATAGTATAACTCAGAGGGGTACATATATGCCAGTTTGCCTACCGAAATTACCATTTCTGCAGCACTCTTCCACACACATTGTAAATACTTATTGGTGTGATGTCTCTCGAGTGAACAGAAAGTAGTAGATATAGAAAGTGGTATTCACATGCGACGATGGCGTTGTGGGTTCCAGTCTTCATCGATAATGTAATAAAATCGTTTGGACCTCGTTTGGGAATCCTTAACGGTGACCATTGAGGAATATGGCCGAGGGACGCCACTTTGGTAGCGTAAGACTAGTGAGAATTTTGGACAAACGGGAGACGCGCTTTGGATACACAAGAAGTTACGGTGACTGCTGGGCCAAAGCTTGTAATCGATTAATACGCATTAAGAATATTTTATCTTTATCCCGAAGTCTTCAGTTCTTTCCAGCACTTAGATCACAGGGTACAGTAATGAATTTTTTTTTCTTAAAATGCTGCGTTTTATTATATATATATATATATATATATATATATATATATATATATCAGGTAGGGTAATATGATTTACTTAATTTACTATATTTCAATGGTACGACAACACATGAATATAAATTCAGAAACTTAAGGCGAGATTTCATGGCTACTCAATACTGTTCCGAGTAAACGATTTAGTGTTACATTCCATTTAGCTGTCCGTAAAGTTACACATCAACGTTTAACCAAGTTACCTTTTTAGCAACGGGTTAATGATTAATTAAGTTAACTTTTTGGTTAACGCTGTCCAGCTCTGACAAGTGCCATAGTGACAGTTGCCAGTAATCAGTCGCCCAGTCTGCCCTGAAAAACAAACCGCCAAATGTCATATTCCATTGATTAACGTGCGTTAGGAACAAAGAATTTAACTAAAACGTAACTGCTTCGAAATGGCTGTCGAAAGGCTGCAGCACAGTTTCAGATAGCTACTCAAACTTTATAAGTTCTTACATATCTTTCTTTGAAATTAATTATGATTTGTCTAAAGAACAAGTGCACAAATACTAAAAATAACTAAGATATATTAATTAACAATATGTCCATCTACATTTCAAAAAGCAACGTACTCTTCTATTAACAATTATATATTAAATATATTTTGATGATAAACAAATGGGTGTAGTTATTTCTCAGTGTTATTTTGTCCTGTGATAATGTTGTGGCCCGCTTGAAGTTAAACTTTCGAGAATTTGGCCCGAGGAGGAAAAAGGTTGAATATGGCTGCTCTAGTGCTTCCAGGGTCATTGCTTTCCGTACTCTTCGTCTTCCTTCCTATCACTAAAATCCACACGTGTGACTTAGTTTCTGAAGTCCCAGGCCTGTGCCTCACACTGGCTGTGTCAGCGCGCGCTGCGCCGCCTCCCGGAACTGCGGAGGTGTCTCGTCAGGAGCTCGTTGCGAGCTTTAGCCACGCGCCAGCGACTCCTGAGGCGAGAACCGTGTACTCCACTTCCCTTTGTCGTTCCGCGAGCCACCGCCGTGCGGTACCCTCTGGCCAACGGTAACTCCACCACGGTGAATGTGGCTTTGTCCCAGCGGGTCACTGTCATTGGCGCAGGGTCGAAAAACGTAAAACAAAGGAAAAGGAAGCGCAGGTTTTAACGTCCCCTCGCCATAGTGGTCATTAGAGACGGTGCTCACGCTCGGACTTTTGGGTAAGTGGGGGAGGAGGGGGGAGGGGAGATCGACCGTGCCCTTTCGAAATGAAACATATCGGGATTTGCCTAGAGTGATTTAGGGAAATCACAGGAAACCCAAATCTGGATAGCTGGAGGTGGTCTCCCCGCATGAGAGTCCAGTGTCTTTACCACTGCGCCCCCTCGCTCGGCAGAACAATAACAAGATCTCTACACTACCTGACATCGCAGGATCGAGGCGATCTGCGTAGATTAATTATCTTCAGAAGTAAAATTCCGATGTCGCTATATGATTATTTAAATTACTGATGACCGGTTTAAATGGGCTATGCCACCACCATCTGGTCGTATAAAATTCTACAATATAGTCATCTTACGTTATTAAAAAAAAAAGGAGGTTAAACAGAACGTGCAACATAGCACTTAGTCAAAATATAAAATACATAAGTTATATTATCAAGTGCTGGTAAGAATATGGAGGTTTGTTGTATAGATTGTTAAGGTGCACGTTATGTTTAACCTCCATTTTTTTAAATAACGTAGAATTTTGAAGAATTTTACGCGACCAGATGAAGGTAATTAAATAGATCTCTCTGTCTCTCCCCCCCCCCTTTTTTGTGAGGGGGACAGTGTTGGTATGTGGCGGCGTAGTTACACTTTAACAGGGACCGTCCCATCCCTTCAGCGACAAGTGATATTTAAAAACACTAATAAATACTTATCTTTGGGCATTAGATAAGTTAGTCCATGGCATAGTGATATTTCGAAGTTCCTTTCTGTCGGCGATATTTCTGTCGGCAGGTAAAGAAGCTACATCATCTCTGAGTCTGAAGCAAAAAGATCTTGAGGCACTGCGTAGCAACGTAGCCGAGAGAAGGAAGATCAAGATCATGGTCATTAGAGATAGAGCACAAGCTCGGATTGTTTTTGGTCAAGGTCAGAGAAGATTATCTGCCGTGCTCTTCGAAAGGAACCATCCAGGTAGTTGCCTAGAGAGATTTAGAGAAATCACCGAAAACTTCAATCTGGATGACCGGAAGCGGGATTGAACGGACGTCCTCCCGAATGCGAGTCCAATGTGTTACCGCTCCAGTATCTTGCTCGGACACTGTAGCAAGCTGAGGGCTCTGTTCGGCGAAGCGATACACTCTCTGATGAATCTGTGTACTCTGCCCTGAACCGATGACGCCGGCCGCGGTGGCCGAGGGGACTGAGGCGCTCCAGTCACGGTCTGCACGGCCACTACGGTCGGGGGTTCGAATCCCCCCTCGGGCATGGATATTTGTGCCGTCCTTAGTATTAGCTAGTTCGTAAGTAGTTTGTAAGTTTAGGGACTGATGCCCCTGTAGTTAAGTCCCATAAGCTATACAAACATTTGAACATTTGAACCGATGATACTGTCTTACCGACCGTATGTGTCGGCTGTTTAACTGTGGTTCGATCAATCACAGCAGACACAGTGATATAACGGGAATCCCGGAACTATTATGACCAACCGTCTTTGCTCCCGTGGCCGTGACTGTTACTGCCGTCGATAGTAGCGTCGTGATCTCTGGTATCACTAACTGCGATACTACAGCATCACACGTGTCAAGTTCAGCTTCCAGATGGTGCTAACACTTCACGTTTAAGGATGTCACGTAAGGGATAATATGCTCGACACTTACAGAATTACTTGGTTAAAATAACAGTTCAGATTGCAATGATTTTTACATCACAGGTGTCGACTATTGTGTTAGCCACCTTTAGAAGGTAGACCCATACGGTTGCCGCTGGCGGCTCCACGGCTGTCCTGCTGGTAGCATGGCAGTTCCATCTATATCTACATCATCCAAAGGTGCGTGGCAGAGGGTATTCAGTACCAGTACTAGTTACTTGCTTTCCTGTTCCACTCCTATATAGAACGAGGGAAAAACGAATGTTTGCATGCATCTGTAGGAGCCCTAATCTCTCGGATCTTATCGTTGTGGCCTATACGCGAATTGTAGGTTGGCGGCAACAGAATCGTTCTGAAATCCGCTTCAAATTCTGGTCCTCTATATTTTTGCAACAGTGTTTCTCGAAAACAACATCGCCTTCCCTCCAGCGACTTCCATTTGAATTCCCGAACCGTTTCAGAAATTGCTTTTAAGTCTTCCTTTAAACCGATGTGGCGGGGACACCAAACACTTGATCAATACTCAAGACGAGGTCGTACAAGCGTTTTATATTCGGTATCCTTTACGAACGAATAACATCATCCTAAGCCGACCGCGGTGGCCGAGGGGACTGAGGCGCGTCAGTCACGGTCTGCACGGCCACTGCGGTCGGGGGTTCGAATCTCCTCTCGGGGGATATTTGTGCCGCCCTTAGTGTTAGCTAGTTCATAAGTAGTTTGTAAGTTTAGGGACTGATGATCCCGTAGTTGAGTCCCATAAGCTATACAAACATTTGAATTTTTTGAACATCAACCTAAAATTCTCCCAATAAACCGAAGTCATCATCCATCCGCCTTCCCCAGGACTGTCCTTATATGCTCGTTCCATTTCCCATTGCTGTGCAGCTTACGCCTAGATATTTAGCTAACCCGACTCTGTTAAGCAGCATACTACTAATGCTGTATTCGAACATTACGTGATTGTTTCTCCTACTCATCTGTTTCAAATAACATTATTCTACACCGCCTAGAAATTTGGTCCAAGTCATCCTGCATCGTACTACACCTATTCAATAACGACACCTTTCTGAACACCAGAGCATCATCAGAAAACAGCCACAGATTTCAACTCACTCTCTTCGTCAGATCATTTACATAGACAGAAAATAACAGCTGACTTATCACACGCAGGATATTGGCCTACCTTCTGAAGGTTACTCGAAAGCGGTCATTAATTTAAAAAATAACTTCGCAATCTAGAATGTTATTTTACCAAATAGTTCATTACTGTTAGACAATGTTGTCGAAATTAATCGACTCTACAGGGCGCCGAAAACCTTTTATGTCAGACTGAACCAGCTCCACGGCAAGATTTTTGCTGCTGTTTACACTAGTCGCTTCGGACAGCAATTCCAGGTATACAAACGCCGTGACCGAATTGACTGGTCAGACGATATCTAAACGAGACTGCTTGCAGAAGACAGCAACAGCTGGTGCCGCAGTGAGTGCATTGGCAGCCCGTCTTCCAGGCTTGTCAGCGCTACTGCCGTTCTACGCGCAGAACCCGCTCGGTGGTGGAGCGGAGACGCGGTCAGCTGCGCGCTCTCTCAGGCGCATAGCCGTCGCCGGCGGATCCCACCTACACGGTCTCACCACTTAGGTCAGAATCACTGTGGCCAGAGTCATCGCCAAACGGTGAAATACCTCAGCGGAAGCTAGGCGTCACCAGAACCAGCACACCAATATGATAACGTCTGTGACTTAAATGCTGTCAGAAACAAATTCACTCGAGATTCATTGTTGAAACAGAACATATGGACTACATCAAACTATTACATTTACACATCAGGTGTCATCACTTGCTGAAACCCAAGGTCAACACGGATTTAGAAAATATCTTTCATGCAAAACGCAACTAGCTCTTTATTCACACGAAGTGATGGGTGCTATCGACAAAGGTTCGCAAATCGATTCCGTATTTCATGACTTCCACAAGGCTTTTGACACCGTACCTCACAAACGGCTTTTAATCATATTGCGTGGTTATGGTATATCGACCCAAATTTGCGACTGGATAGGGACTTTCCTGTCAGAGAGGACACAGTTCGTAGTAATCGATGGTAAGGCATCGACTAAAACAGAGGTGATATCGGGCGTTCCACAGGGTAATGTGATCGGTCCTCTGCTGTTCCTTAATTACATAAACGACTTAGGGGGAAATCTAAGTAGCTCTGTTAGGTTGTTTGCAGATGACGCCGTCATTTACCATCTAGTAAAATCATCTGAAGATCAAAAGCAACTGCAGAACTATCTGAATAAGATATCAGTATGGTGTAAAAATTTGCAATTGACTCTAAATAATGAGAAGTGTGAAGTCGTCCACATGAGTACGACAAGAAATCCGTTAAACTTTGTTTACAAGATAAATCAATCAAAAGTGAAGGCCGTAAACTGTACAAAATACCTAGGAATTACTATTACTTCAGACTTAAATTGGAATGAGAAGGCAAGCGTGACTGGAACACCAGATAACAACTGCCACAAGGTGTCAAGCGGAGAGGAGATGTAGATTTGAATGTAGAACGTACAAGTGAAAACAGCCGCCTGTAATGAAAGTCTTCAACGTCAGTCTGACATTAAACTCCTCTTTCTCTCGCACAGGAAACTACGTAGTGCCGACAGTGTACTAAACCTGTCGAGCGTGGTGACTACAGTTCGTTCTCCGCTCTCTCTCTCTCTCTCTCTCTCTCTCTCTCTCTCTCTCTCTCTCTCTCTCTCTCTGGCAGCCAACGGAAGAGGCCGATAACGGCTTCGGCCCGCCATTCGTCGGAGGAGCTACTTCGCTCCTGGATGGGAGCCTCGTGGCGCTAATGCAGTGTAACGATATGTAAGGAGAGTGTCTGAATTAGCATAAAACACGGCGCGCGGCTTAGCGCGAGAGAGAGCCGCCGGCCTGAGAGGTTTCTGGTGTCGCGGACCCGCCGTGGCACGCGACCGCCGGAACACGGGCTGACCCGCTACCCACGCCCACTCTAGAATGTGTGCCACAAAGCTTCCCCACCTGCCCAGAGAGCGATTTAACTTGCCACTTGTCACTGTGCCTCTCCAGCATTGCTAGGCACCGAAATCGTAATTAAGGCTGTCGACCCCGCTGGTCTCGGGGTAAAGCGCTCGACTAGAGACCGAAAAAGGGTCGCAGGTTCGAAACCCGCACGGATCACGGCCCCCCTTTTTTTTTCAGTCTCCGTTTTAAACCAGCGTTCAGCTCTAAACGACTTGAGAAGTTGCCAGATACGACACGTGATTCCGATCCCACGTTCAACTGTTCGTCCCCTTGCCCCTTTTGGATAACTGGGGTAGACTAGAGACACGCAAGTGGCAAAGTGTGGCGGCGACTTGAAAGACTTTCTCCCGGCCTGTTAGCCACACCAAATTGTTGTTATTATACAGAGTGGTCCAAAGGTCCTGAAACACCACTCATAAAACCTTAACAGAGACCAATACAGCAAAGCAAAGTTCAAATGTTCAAATGTTTGTAAATCTATCGGACCAAACTGCGTAGTCATCAGTCCGTAGCTTACAAACTACTTAAACCTAGGTAAACTAACCTAAGGACAAACACACACAGCCATGCCCCAGGGAGGACTCGAACCTCCACGGCGAGCAACCGCACGCTCCGCAGCGAGACGCTTTAGACCGCTCGGCTACTCCACCGCGGCAAAGTCCACAAAATGTTCAAATGTTTGTACAGCTTATGGGACTTAACTATGGGGTCATCAGTCCCTAAACTTACGAACTACTTATGAACTAGCTAACACTAAGGACGGCACAAATACCCATGCCCGAGGGGGGATTCGAACCCCCGACCGTAGTGACCGTGCAGTCCCTTCGGCCACCGCGGCCGGCCGCAAAAAGTCCACACACACATGAGAAAGAGCAGGGCCACAACTTAGGGCCGGTTTTTCAATGTCTCGTTAAGTACCGGTTAAGATTTTAACTTGTCGTTAGCGGAGAACTGCGATTGACAATTTTTCGTTATGAATTAACGAGACGTTAAAAGACCTCAAATTGGCCGTTAAGTTAACGAGTAGAATTCTGATCGTTACACGGCTAACCATCAGTTAAGTGAGAATCTGTATGAAAATAGAAAGATTCCAAAGTGCTAAAATACCGCAATATATTCACGTGCTAAGACCGATCACTACGGTCGGGGGTTCGAATTCCCCCTCGGGCATGGATATTTGTGCCGTCCTTAGGGTTAGCTAGTTCATAAGTAGTTCGTAAGTTTAGGAAGTGATGACCCCCGTAGTTAAGTCCCATAAGCTATACAAACATTTGAACATTTTTGATAAGACCGATTTATCGAACAAAATAACAGAAGCACTAGATGTATGAAAAACTAGTGTCGAAAGCAGCTTCATTGGAAAATTTTATCATCATATTTCTCACCCCATCCATGTCAGTAGCTAGCCGATGAGTTTGATATATTGCAGATACGCGTGATAACCTTAAAATTATTGTTGCGATATCAAAATACAAACTTATGCGTAACGATTAGTTCAGTGAGAATCGATATGATGAAAATGATTGGAATAAGAGATTTGGTTGACAATGAAGACGATGTCAATAATTCAGACGATCTAGAGGTCATTGCTCCTATAATGCGACCTAGACGTATTTATGTTCGCCCAAAACATTTTGAATGCTGAAATGATGCAGAATTTGTTACGCTATTTCGTCTTGGAAACGCTACATGAAAAACTCCACGACCATATCAAGAGTCCAACAGATAGTTACGTATTTTGTAAGTCATCTGTCATAATAGAAAACAGAATACATTATTTATGCCTGCAAGTTTATTCATTCAGTATTTGGTTAAATTGTACCATGCTTCTCACCGGCGCTGCAGTGGTTATATTGGGACCAATGGTAATGACGGCAATTCAGACTAAGCTTACCAATAAATGTTTTTTCGTGACAACTTCAATTAAAACGAAACTTATTTTTTCCTGAACGGACAATGGTACATACAAGACCCTGTCAACCATAGAGCAGGTACAGTATTAATTTTGCTGCGAGTGAAAAATATTAACACAATTCTACACTTCATTGTTTATCTGTTGCCAACATAAGCACTGGAGCCCGTCGAGAAGCGTCGTAAAATTTATGCTTGTTGCGCCTAGTGTGAGGCCTAAAATGTGATTCCTTCAAACAAACAAACAAAAAAAAAACAAAAAACAAAAAAAAACAAAAAATGAATGTTCAAATGTTTGTAGAACTTATGGGACTTAACTACGGGGTCATCAGTCCCTAAGCTTACAAACTACTTATGAACTAGCTAATCCTAAGGACGGCACAAATATCCATGCCCGAGGGGGGATTCGAACCCTCGACCGTAGTGGCCGTGCAGACCGTGACTGGAGCGCCTCGGCCACCGCGGCCGGCGTGATTCCTTCCTCCGATCTACAGGAACAGTATACTTTTGCCTAAGTGTGCAAGCTTGCACTAAGATACTACGCACTTGGTATGTTATTGCCGTACTAAGCCCTAAGCATTTTTACTGTCCTACATTTTCCGTGGAAAGCACTGAATTCATTTGCCACACGCGATCATATTTCAAACGAGAGATGTATCTGGCAATGACAAACGCAATGCACTTAACGAGCTCATTTAACTGGACGTTAAAGGCATCTTCTCGTTTACTATCGAGAAGATTAACGAGAGACGGACGAACCGGCCCTTATAGGTTAAGTGTCCAACATGGTGGCCATCTTCAAAGCCACCATCTTCTTTTTCCTTTCTATTCTTTTCTATTTGTTTCTCCTCCTAATGGGATCATATTTTGTTAGTTCCTTCCAATTTTTGCCCTTAATAGAAACTGAAATTCTTCATTAAAAAGTCGTAGATTTCAAGATAATCTTAAATAAACTTTCCTGCAAAGAACCGTTTCATACCTTAAAATGGTTCTTAGGAAACCTAATAAAGACAGGTGTGAAGTTATTTTCTAGTTGTTACCGATTTTAATGGCACTGTGTGCCTTACCTGTTGTAAAAAGTATCTGAAAATTGATTTAAACGATACTATTCACACACATCCGATATCGTATCGCTTGTATCGCTGCTGTCGTGGCGTATAACAAAAATCAGTGGGTGTCGTGACTGTATATGTTAGACTGTGGTGTTACTACCAACGAGGTTAGAATAAAGGGACATGGCATTATCCATGCCAATCATATACGTCAGTTGAAGCCTGTCCGCCATCTTGGTCAGTAGTAGAATGCTACTGCTCCGTTAAAACCATGCGTTAAGTCGACCCTCTTACTGTTAATGCATTGAACTGACAGTCACTGCAGAGTATGTACTTTCAGACAAGACACTTTCTTGAATAAATAGCAACAAATACTCATCATAATATATTTGAAAACTTAATTTTTAACGGCTAATTTGCACTCTTTTAAGACGTTGTACATCACGAAAAACCGTCGGATGTTTTATTACTTATGTATTTTTGACGACGTTACAGCGTTCAAAGAATGAAATAAATCTCAATTTGCAATCAGTTATGGTTTCACTGTACTAGGTTTAGATGGAATACCAGAGTGCGGTGAATGAAAGTTTTGTGCCCGGCTGGGATTCGAACCTGAGATCTTCTGCTTACTAGGCAGACGCGTCGACCACTCCGCCACCGAGGACACAGTGACCAGCCTGACTGCAGAGGACTCTTCCCTGCACGTCTCCCGCCACACCCAAATCTCCAATCGCCACGCTCTTTCCTATTTGTTCTGTAATGCTCGCAGCCACAATACTGTATTCCCGCTTGTTCTGTAATGCTCGCAGCCACAATACTGTATTCCCGCTGCGAGCATTACCGAACAAATAGGCTGTATAGGAAAGAAACAGCGTGGCGAATGGAGATTAGTGTGTGGCGGGAGACGTGCAGGTAAGAGTCCTCTGCAGGGGGGCTGGTCACTGTGTCGTCGGTGGCGGAGTGGTCAACGCTTTTGCCTAATAAGCGTGAGATCCCGGGTTCGAATCCCGGCCGGGCACAAACTTTCATTCGCCGCACTTTGTTATTCCATCTAAACCTAGTACAGTGAAGCCATAACTGATCGCAAATTGCGATTTATTTCATTCGTTTTGTTACTGCTTTAAGTGACATAAGACATTAGCTCTACAATACGATTACTTCTGCAGAACTTCGCAATATAGAGGAGGCAAGCTTCACTTTTTCAGCGTAAGGGCGTCTCCCTGTATTCTAACCTCCTTGGTTACCACGGACGCGTTTTTAGTGTTAAGAGGTAAGCAGTGTTGCCTACTTGCAAAACAAGCTGTAGTAGTATTTTGTCCACCCCGTGTGCACTTGACATTTACGAGTGAAGAACAAAAAGAGGAAGAAGAAGGCGAAAGTGAGTTCACGATCTTGCTCAGCAGCGCATCCGGCAACAGTAGCAGCAAACGTTCGGCTTGAGGACGCAAGAAGAATGGCGACCTTTAAGAGAGCGAGGGCGTGCTGCAGTGAGTTTGTGTAGGCATCGGCCGCTGTCGGCTGCCACAATAACGCGGAAGCGGCGAGGAGCGGTGTGTGAGCGCCGGGGACTCGACGACGCGACGTCTGAGCCAGCGACGAGTGGCGGCAGTCGCAGACGACATGGGTGAAAGTTCTGCACGCCGCGGGCGATCCGTCCCACCGGCCCACGAGGCATCCGCACAGCTCCGGCAGTACTTTCTAACAAATTTTTATTCGTTGTTAACAAACTCATGATTTTCACTAACGCTTTTGTTGCTATTGCTAGCCAGCATTTAATACCTTTCCAATACTGGCAGTCATCAGTTATCTTCCCAGCTAGTTTAGTATAAGCTCATGCATTACTATCAATGCCTCATTTCCCAATGTAATTCACTCAGCAACGCCTGACCCGGCTGCGGTGGCCGAGGGGACTGAGGCGCTCCAGTCACGGTCTGCACGGCCACTACTGTCGGGGGTTCGAATCCCCCCTCGAGCATGGATATTTGTGCCGTCCTTAGGATTAGCTAGCTCATAAGTAGTTTGTAAGTTTAGGGACTGATGACCCCGTAGTTAAGTCCCATAAGCTATACAAACATTTGAACATTTGAGCAACGCCTGATATAAGTTACTAGCTTAAACCCGCGGCTCCGCTCGCGTGTTGTTTGATTATAATAGTTAAGCCATCTTTCAGTATGCTTATCCTTACAGAGAAAGAGCTGAAGACATTGTAGCTAAAAAATGTTCAAATGTCTGTAAATCTATCGGACCAAACTGCGTGGTCATCAGTCCGTAGCTTACAAACTAGGTAAACTAACCTAAGGACAACACACACACCCATGCCCCAGGGAGGACTCGAATCTCCACGTCGAGCAACCGCGCGCTCCGCAGCGAGGCGCTTTATACCGCTCGGCTACTCCACCGCGGCATCGGACATTGCATAGATCAAAGGTATGGTCTGTGGCATAACGTTTCGCAGTATGTAACCTCCTTGCTATAGAGTCGCAAACGTCATCGCTGATCTTCAGACCGATTTTTTTTATAATTTGACGACTTTCAACCACCATATCTTCCACCCTCTTATAGCTATTGGCATGTAACTGCTATGGTGTACAACGGGAGACTTCGGACAACAATTACACACAGATCATTCGTTTGTGTTCAGTAGTTTTCGCTGCAGGGCGAAATATTGACACACACACGTAGAATTTTATATACACCGATAACTTTCCATCCCAATATACTCCACCCTTTTATCATTATCAACCCTCAAGCAACAATGCAACCAATAAAACCATTTTCAAAGAGTAAATATAATTTTCAAAGAATCATTATTGTTCCGTATTTCGCGTTGTATTCTTGAAATTATATCTTTCAGATCGCTATAAAACCATGACTAAAACCTCCCTAAGGTATAAATTAGTAACTGTACAAATATTTAAGTCCCTGCGTCTTGTCGTTCGGACGTGATAAGCGTACACCAAACAGACATTCACAATAATATATATAGATAAATAGCTATCCGATCGTCATAAAACCGTGCCTAAAGCCTTCCCCGAGTAGACATTAGTAACTGTACAAATTGTTAACTCTTTATGAACACCGAACAGACATTCACATTTATAGACACTTGTTTGTTTGCTATTTATCTTATGCAAATCCCTTTACCTTCTCGAGAGAATAGCCAAGTCATCCACAAAACGTAAAGATAACAATAGGACTTTTACTGCTCTACCTGAATGCGATCACATATGTGTGGTGTGTGGATACGATGGTCTGTGCAAGGGCGCCATATGACATTTTCTAGCGGACGGAAGAGGAGGAGGTGGAAGGAGGGGCATGGAACATTTTTATTTTATTTATTTTTTATTTTTGGAGGAAGAATGCCAACTTTTAAGTATCGATAAAAAGGTTCCATTTCCAACATTGCTAAAAACTTAGTCCTGTTGCTAAAATATTGAATTATAAATCATGTAGTGCAAGGAAATCAAGCGATGCTGAAGGAATTAGGTGAGGTAACGAGACACTAAAAATACATGATTTCTAAGGAAATCAGAAAATAGCAGCAACCAGTCACGTTTCTTACGTATTTATTACCACAACCGGTTTCGAACTGCCAAGCAGTTCATCATCAGGCGGTATACATGTTTTATATATTGCTTACAACATTGTGGAACTCGTTTGGAGTTGGTTCACCATCAATCAGCAACGTGAACCAGCTCCAAACGAGTTCCACAATGTTGTAAGCAACATATAAAACATGTATACCGCCTGATGATGAACTGCCAGGCAGTTCGAAACCGGTTGTGGTAATAAATACGTAAGAAACGTGACTGGTTGCTGCTATTTTCTGATTTCTTTAATCAACACAGTCGCAAGTTCCATACTTCCAGAATGGATACAAGTTTTATAGATGATTTTTGTTCTTTGGATTACAAAATAACTTGCTTTGGCGGTAGTAAAGTAGACATAAAATGCAGACTGTCGTTGGGAAGAAAAGCCTTTCTGGAGAAGAGAAATATGTTGACGTCCAAAATTATTTTTTTTGTTAGGAAGTCCTTCCTGAAACCATCTGTCGGGAGTGTAGCATCATACGGGAGTGAAACGTGAACGACAAGGAGTTTAGACAGAAGAAATCATAGAAGCTTTTAATATTTGATGCTCCTGGAGAATCTTGAAGATTATATAGGTAGGTTACGTAACTAATGACGAGGTAATGAACGTAATTGTGGAGAAATGAAATTTCCTCCATATCTTGACTAAACGAAGGCCTCGATGGAGATACGAGGCGCGTCCAGAAAGTAAGTTCCGTTTCAATTTATCTCCGCTGCAGCGCTGTAGACGATGTGTATCAAAAAGGACGTGCGCCATTTGGAGATCGCTGTCAGTTACGTACGCTTTGTTGTGCTTATTTGAAATGTCGGCGTTGATTGAAAATCCCGACGCCTGTAAAATCAGGTCGGTGATTCGGTTTCTGAATGCGAGAAAGTGAAACTAAGTGAAATTTATCGGCAAATTTGCGATGTTACGGACCAAATGCGATGAGTGATTCGATGGTGAGAAGATGGGTCCGACAGTTCAATGGCGGGCGTAGTGATGTGCACGATGAAGAACGAAGTGGGCGTCCACCTTTAGTTACAGAAGAACTGGTTCATGCGATTGATGACAAGATCCAGGAAAACCGTAGGTTTACAATTAGTGCTCTCGCTATGTACTTCCCCCAGATTTCATTGTTTCCTACTGGTTGAAGACACAGGCGGCAGATTTCTATGAAGAAGGTATACAAAACCTGGTACCACTCTATGACAAATGCATGTAAAATTCCGGCAGTTATGTGGAAAAGTAGTTTAAGAGTTGCAGAATTTTGTGCAATAAAAATTTCTTCTGTATCTGTGTACAAATTCATTTTACTACCAAACGGAACTTACTTTCTGGACGTGCTTCGTACATTCTTGAGACATCAAAGAGTCTTCAATTTAGCATTGGAGGGAAGTGTGTGGGGTAAAAATGGCAGAGGGAGACTGACAGACGAATACAGGGTGCCCCTCCCCCCTGCTTCCTACCCGGCCCCGAGTATGAGCGTCCACGGGACAGTGTGTGTGTGTGTGTGTGTGTGTGTGTGTGTGTGAAACATACAGTGGGCGGAAGGAAGGTGGGGGAAGGGAATATTAGCCGGAGGAGGAGAAGGCAGATGACAGATAAGTGAAAAAGAAAAAGAAAGAGTGAGTCCGTGTGCGTGTCGAGACGCAGCCGAGTGAGTACGTGTAGCAGATTACTGTGATTATAGAACCAGAGATAACTGAGTAAGTGAACGCTGCGTACACGGGCCCATGAGAACGAGTACTAACAACATAGCAGGAGCCGTTTTGACATCAGTAATGGTCGAGTGCAGTGCTTTCACTGCGCGAAGATAGCCGGTGGCGCCTCGCGAGCTCACAGGCGGTCAGCGCTGTGAAGAAAGCATGACGGCTGGGCGGTCCGGCGCGGAGCAGGAAAGCTGGCAGCCGCCTCGAAACCATACCGCACCGCGCTACACAACCATCCATCACGCTGGTCGCTCACTGGCGCGCGGCCGACATCACTCCATGCCGACGCCACCATCCGCTGACGAGAGGACTACTTTCCCAACGGCACTCGAATAAGGGAAATGGAAGACGAAGTAGAGGAAGATGAAATACGAGACACGATATTGCGAGAAGATTTTGGCAGAGCATTCTACATCTACATCTACATGGGATACTCTGCAAATCACATTTAAGTGCCTGGCAGAGGGTTCATCGAACCACCATTATACTATTTATCTCCCATTCCATTCTCGAATAGCGCGTGGGAAGAAAGAACACCTGACTCTCCCTGTTCGAGCTCTGATTTCTCGTATTTTATTCTGATGATAATTTCTACCTATGTAAGTGGGAGTCAACAATATATTTTCGCATTCGGAGGAGAATGTTGGCGATTTGAGTTTCTTAAGTAGCCCACGCCGCAGCGATAAGCGCCGTTGTTGTAATGATTCCCATCCCAGATACTGTATAATTTCCGTAACGCTGTCTCCCCTGTATCATGACAATACGAAACGAGCTGCCCTTCTTGGGACTCTTTCGATGTCCTCCGTCAAACCCACCTGATAAGGATCCCACACTGGGCAGCAATACTTCAAAAATGGACGGACAAGCGTAGTGTATGCAGTTTCTTTTGTAGTTCTGTTGCATGTTTTAAGGGTTCTGCCAATAAAACGCAGTCTCTGGTTCGCCTTTCCCACGATATTATCTACGTGTTCTTTCCAATTTAAGTCTGAAGTGATAGTAATTCCTAGGTATTTTGTGGAGTTCACGGCCTTTACTTTTGATTGATTTATCTTGTAAACAAAGTGTAACGGAAAGATTTGAGTCGAAACAAGGCCCCTGGAGTACATGATATTCCCTCTTGACTGCTGATATCGTTAGGAGAGCCAGTCATGAAGAAATTGTTCCACCTGGTATGCAAGATGTACGGGACGAGGGGAAATACTCCCAGAATCGAAGAAGAAGATAGCAATTCCAGTTCCTATGAAAGCAAGTGCAAACAAATGTGAAAATTACAGAGATATCAGTTTAATAAGTCATGGTTGCAAAATACTAACACGAATAATTTAGAGACGAATGCAGAAACTTGTGGAATTCCATCTTGATGAAGATCAGTTTGGTTTTAGGAGAAATGTAGCAACACGCGAGGCAACACTCACACTACAACTTCTCTTAGATGACAGGTTAAGGAAAGGGAAACCTACGTTTTTAGTATTTGTCGATCTGGAGAAAGCTTTTGATTAGAATACACTCTTTCAAATTCTGAAGGTATCAGTGGTAAAATATAGGGAGCGAAGAGCTATATTCAACATGTACAAAAACCAGACAGCAATTATTAGTGTCGAAGGGCATGAAAGGGTCGCTGTGGTTGGGTAGGGATTAAGACAGGATTAGAGTCTTTCCCCAATGTTGTTCAATCTGTGCACTGAGCAAGCTGTGGAGGAATGCAAGGAGAAATTTGGATATGGAATTTGTAGTTCAGAGAGAAGAATTAAAAACTTTGCGGTTTGCTGATGACATAGTGATTCTGTCAGAGACAGCAGAAGACCTAGAAGAGCGATTAAATCGAATGGACAGTGTCTTGAAAGGAAGGTAATAGGTGAACATTAACAAGAGTAAAACAAGGATAATGGAATGCAATGTCAGAAAATCAGGCGATGCTGAAGGAATTAGATTAGGTAATGAGACAATAAAAGTAGTAGATCATTTTTTTTATTTGGATAGCAAAATAACTTATGATGGCCGAAGTAAAGAAGATATAAAATTGTCTGTGGGAAGAAAAGTTTCTTAAGAAGCGAAATTTGTTGACATCCAATATTAGTTTAAATGTTAGGAAGTCCAGGGAGTGAAACGTGGTCGATTAGAAGTTCGGAGAAAAAGATGCTAGAAGCTTTTCAAATGTGGTGCTACAGACGCATGATGAAAATTAGATGGGTAGATCACGTAACTAATGAAATGTTCAAATGTTTGTACAGCTTATGGGACTTAACTACGGGGTCATCAGTCCCTAAACTTACAAACTACTTATGAACTACTTACGAACTAGGACGGCACAAATATCCATGCCCAAGGGGGGATTCGAACCCCCGACCGTAGTGGCCGTGCAGACCGTGACTGAAGCGCCTCAGTCCCCTCGGCCACCACGGCCGGCCGTAACTAATGAGGAGGTGCTGAACCTAACTGGGGAAACAACATGAAATTGGTTTTCTCATGCACTCCTGAACTATTGTTTCTCGAACACTGCCATTATCTGCTTAGGAAAGAGGTCGAATTGATTCAAGCTGCATCAATGTCTCAAACAATTTATGAAAAACACGGAAAACTTTTATCTGAATGACCAAACGGGTTGTGAACCGCCACCACTCTGAGTAACTGCCATGCCCACCTTCACTCGATACTGTGCCTTCAAAATGATTGATGGGTGGATCATGTTGTTTCTGAGTGAGTACTCACGGTTCATAATCTCATCCAATCTAATCTTATCTTCGTAGCCACAAAGTAAGAAATGTGCACGTAGTTGCCACAAGAAAGAAACTTAAGCTTTTGCGAAAAGCTTACATTCCAAACCACATCACGTTATAGAGGCAAAACCGACATTTGGTATAATTTATATTTAAAAGCAGTTGATTGAAAACTTCAGCAACCTATAAAATGTGGACCATTATGACAGCGATACATTACATTCATAATACATAAACACATTAAATTCATTCATAACTAAGCAGTACATCTACCTGTTATACTACGCAGTATGGATAACAACATGAAATTGGTTTTATCATGCACTCCTGAACTATTGTTTCTCGAACACTGCCATTATCTGCTTAGGGAAGAGGTCGATTGATTCAAGCTGCATCAATGTCTTAGAACGATATTAATTGTAAGATTTCCAAACAACTTAAACTAACTTTATTTCATTATGAAGATCTACCCGGGCCAAAATTGTAAGTTTTATAGTACTTTCGCAACTTACCATGCCGCAAGACAATCGCTGTGAGTAACCTTAACAGCAAAGAATGCGGTGGAACAAAGGGAAAAGGTGGTGAAGAACATTAAATTGTTAAAATAATCTCTTATCATACCAAACTCGTCACAAATTTAGTTCAGTCTTCTTACAAAAACCTGTTTATAGCTCTTATAGTCAGTTGCTAAGTAAATATTTATAAGTTTTCAAAAAACTTATAAATATTTACTTAGCAACTAACTATAAGAGCTATAAACAGGTTTTCACAATAAGACTGAACTAAATTTGTGACAAGTTTGGTATGATACGAGATTATTTTGATAATTTAAAGTTCTTCACCACCTTTTCCCTTTGTTCCACCATATAAATGCGGTGGAACAAAGGGAAAAGGTGGTGAAGAACTTATATATATATATATATATATATATATATATATATATATATATATATATATATATATATATATTTCTTAAACACAAACAGGTCCTCATGCCCGTTCAGTCATGAAACTGACGTTCGAGCGAAAATCCACAGCCTACTATATTTTAGTTTCACACTTAAAATACTACTGTTTCATTTGAATGCGTCTTGAAAGTCAATAGCCTGTTATAAACTTTACAAACTGATGGTGTTTTCTTCCTAGATGTAGAAGATCATATAAAGTCTTGAAAATTTCCATATTTCACATTAAATAATAAATCATTCCATATAGACGATGTAATATTTAAAACCTTCCTCAGTCAAACATAACATGTCTATTGGTCCACTTGCAATACAAGCATATACTATTTGCTTTTGATCGATAATTTGGTAGAATCCGTGTACATCGAAGGAAACGGCATTGAGATCGATATATATCGAACGTTCGACTCTCGCTTACGTACCAATGACGGAAAGGTGACATGGCGGAACACCTGATTTATATAGCTAATTTCGATTTTGTTTTTTGACAGGAGGATTGTATGAAATTTTGGCTTATCTGAAGACTGGGATATCACCAGTTAGATTTGACCCGTTTCATTGGCATGTTGTGTACGTGTGTATTAGTAGGTGGCGTGAGTAATTATGTTTTGGCTGAGTTGTTGACGATGGTATGTCATGGATGGTGCAGTCTGTTGTAATATGCAATTTACAAGGATAACCAGAGATTATTTATTATCTACAACACGTAAGTATTTAGATATTATCCCGTATAAGTGTTTTCCGAGATTGTGATTGCATCGTGGGTTAAAGCTGACTAGTGGTACCCTGTCTTCAGTTATGCCAATATTTCGGTAATTTCCAATAATGCTTTCAATCGAAGACCCTCGGCCTGAAACGATATATATCTAACTTACAAGTATAAACTGATTGAGTGTTTCTTAATCGGAGATTCGGGCGCTACGCGCCCTCACGTACTAAAAAGACTTGTTTAACCTATACCTAACCTAACTTTTACTTTAAAAGAAAGTGATCGATAGCGTAGCCTTAACAAGATTAGGTATAGGTCAAACAAGATTTTTTTGTAGCGCCTGAATCTCCGTTTCAGAAACACTAAATCGTTTACAGTTGCAGTTCGATATATACCATTCTTGGAAATTACCGTTATTTCTTTCGGTATTTCAAATGGCAACCAGATATTGAATCGGAAAAGTACAACAAAATGTCATAAATTCAACGCAATCAAATTATAATTTAAATTAACCGCTTCGCGTTTGTCATATCGAATGTGGAGCAAGAATCGAACTTTGGATATATATCGATCGCAATGCCGTTTCCTTCGATGTACACGGATTCTACCAAATTACCTTCTGATCCAATCATACATTCACAAGGACATAATCTGAACTGAAGAACATCCATAGCAATAATAATATTAAATAATCTTCTTAGAGGACGATCGATGTCCCGCAATAAAGAAGGCGCAGAGACGTCCGCTGCCCCGTGACCGTCGGCTAACTTCATATAACGGCCAGCTCTGTAATGCCGGTCGGTGCTACGGCGACGCTGCTCGTTTATTGCAGTACCTCGATCGACCATGAAACAAACAGAGACAAGCACGCTCTAAGGCGCCTTGCTGCGGAACGCGCTCCCCGTCAGAAGTTCGCGTCCTCCGTCGGTTATGGGTATGTTCGTTGTCCTTAGGTTAGTTCAAGTAATTATTGATGTGCGTCTGTTATTTTCGGATATGTTTAAATATTTCGAATTCGTTTAAGTAGTTTGTAAGTCTACGGACTGATAACTGCAATGTTTTAAGTCTTGTAGATTTGCAAACGTGTGAATTTAACTTTTTTTATACTATGACAGCAGATACCACCTGATAATGGTTCCAACGCCGTCTGTGTGTACTCTTTGATGGGAGTATTTGCAGCTCTCAGGCCTATTGTGATAGCAACGTGTGGCGTTACAGATGAAGGGGGAAGCTGATTGTTTCCATGTAAAAAGCAAGTTTTGGCAAGCTGTTGGGATACTCAGCCGGCCAGCTAATAGTTTGGACCTAGTGAATGGAATACAGGTCGTTAAGAAAACCGTAATCAGCTCGGAAACAGGAAACTGCGGTCTTGGATTAGCTAGATCGGCTATCCCAGATTGCAATTGAAATATAGTATAGCCACACACATTATTCTAAAAATCCATATAAAATCAGGAAATGTTTATACGGTAAATATAATTATATGAATGAATTCAGGAGACTTGACAGACTCAAACTCCGTAATTACAATTTCAATATCCCTTACAGATAAAAAGCCGATAAATTTTAGTACTATAACAATAGTATTATAAGACTTATATTTACAATTATTTGTACGTAGTGTTTATCAGTAACAGTTTAAGAAGCAAATGGGCAGCATTGCACCACGCTACCTATCTAAAAAGATGTACCACGTTATTTCCGTATTCTTTTAGTAAACTTTGTTTTACTCTCGTATTCTGCTTTTCGTTGAGGTTGTAATATTCTTGTGTAAGAACATAGATTCCACCACAGAAACATGAAACATGAACCCAGCAACGCGCAATTCATTTCTATATGTATTTTATTATATTTAATATTATTCTTAGTAACGTTCGTTTTATGTTGTAGATTGCCTCTTAAATATTTCATGGCCAACTAAAAATAGTAGACATGCCTTAGATAATTTATTCATAAACAATTATATGTATCTGTGGACAAGAACTGAATGTATTTGCATAAAAAGCCATGATAAGTTAAATATTAAATGTGTAACTGAATTTCGATGGAGGCAGTATATTTGAACAGTGAGACGCCACGCTTAATAGCTACCTGACCAAAGAGCTTCAATCTCAACCGATTTTAGTATTGTTAAATATGTATTTGTTAAATGTAAGCCGGTGGCCGAGCGGTCTGCGGCGTGCCAGTTACGGTCTGCACGGCCGCTGTGGTTCGAATCCCCCTTCGGGCATGGATGTTTGTGCCGTCTTTAGTATAAGGTAGTTCATAAGTAGTTTGTAAGTTTAAGTCCCATAAGCTATACAAACATTTGAACAATATGCATCTCATTGTTTATGACGTCGTATCTCGTGAACTGTGTGTCGTATTGTGATAAAATTTGGAACTCACGTTCGGTGGCATGTGTGTATACTGTCTTTAATATTACTTGCGAATACAATTAACAGTGAACGAGTAATAAATTGTAGTGTCAGGCCAAATGCCGTAACTTTACTGCATGAACGCCGAAAAGGTAGTAAGCGACATTTTTTTTTTTTTTTTACTTTCATCATTTTTCTGGGGTGGCCAGCGGGAAGAATTTTCGTAAAGGTTCGAAATTATCTTTAAAGTTTGTTGCAAGTCGCTAATTGCTCTCCTTCTGAAATATTTGACTGATAAAATCACACCATCACGTGCCGCGAGACGGGAAGTTATCATTGTTCATGAAGTTATATTTTCTGAAATATCGGGCCTATTGCAAAATCCTTTCTTAGCTGACGTCTTCTACCTGTAAACTACGTTTCTGCCAAATTTGAGCTTCATACGTGAAGTAGTTTTTGAGATTTCGTGTTTAGTCAGTGAGTGAGTCAGTGAGTGTCCTTTTGCTTTTGTATAGATTGAGATTTATTTATTTATTTTTACTTTTTGGTGCATATTAATTTTTTAATACTTTTCTATTTTGAAGTCAGTTTGTTTTTGTTAAAATTATTGTTTATTTTTAAGTGAAGTTTTTCGACTTAACCCTTTCCTGCCCGAGCACATAACTTCATATTAGGTTATTTTGCTACCAAAGTAAATAGAAGCACATTAGTGTATTGATACATTTTTGTTTTTCTTATTTGACACAAAAATGTTAAATTAAGAAATTAAAAATGAGCCTTTAAATTCCAAGAGGATATAATGCAATTTGGAGACATTATGCAGTGCTTATCTCTGTTAACATAAGGATTTACCAGCAACAAATAGATAGCAAAATGTTTGTATCAAATGGTCATTTTAGATATCGATCTGAACGAAGGAAATAAAGCAAAATATAGCGATCTCTAAACTGTATTCGTATTTCATAATTCATAAACAAAAGATATCAAAACTACAACCATTTGTTAGTGACACCTAGCAACAAAGACAACTACGTAAATAACATGCACAAAATGCCTTTGACATACTGTTAGTACTAAAAGTTTCCGGTCACAATTTTGAAAGCTAAGGTAAAGCAGTCAACAATCCGAAGATTGTTCTGAACACCACAGTGCTTTACTAGGCATGGTGGTGTTTGGAGGTGGTATGCCGTTGCCTTCCTCCGACCTTCGAACTGACCTACCCAGCCAGTTATAGGGGGACCTACAGTTTAACGTGGGTTCCGAACTACGGCGCAACTCGGTATTTTTCACATGAGCAATACTGCCAGAGGTGAAAGAAGCGGAGAGTGACAGATAAAAATCCTAGGACCTGGCGGAGATCGAACCCACGACCTTTGTTTGGATTTGTAGTCTGGCACTCTACCACTGTGCAACCGAGGCGCACTTTTGCTATATAAATCAAAAAGGGTGCTGTTCATTGAATAATATCAGTTTCCATTAGCTAAAACAATACAAAACCAAATTACCAATATGAGAACAAACAAAGCGTCTTTTATGACATCAAAACTCGCCTGATTAAATTGTACACAAAGACAGAAAACAATCTGTTGTTTTCTGTTCTTTGTGAGCAGATATATAGAGCAATCTTGGTCGGCAAGAGTTTCATATGACACACCAGAGGGACACTCAAAAAATGTTCAAATGTTTGTAAAGCTTATGGGACTTAACTACAGGGTCATCAGTCCCTAAACTTACAAACTACTTATGAACTACTTACGAACTTGGACGGCACAAATATCCATGCCCGAGGGGGGATTCGAACCCCCGACCGTAGTGGCCGTGCAGACCGTGACTGAAGCGCCTCAGTCCCCTCGGCCACCGCGGCCGGCGGGAGGGACACTAACGTCCCGTGAGGAACAGAAGTGAAAAATCATTTTCCACTTTGTTTTATGTCACTGGAAATTGGCTGTGACTTTTAAGTCCCGTCGGGCAGGAAAGGGTTAAGGTGAGCGCACAAACCGCCTGTACCACTGTAGACGCCATAACGAAGCGCGTGGTGTTTCAGCGGAACAGCCGTTCCTGGCGCAGAAGGAGGACCTGATCGCCGAGCTGAAGGCGTCCAAGGACATCCCGGGCATCAAGAAGCTGAAGGTGCAGCGCGCCAAGACGGAGGAGCAGCAGGAGAAGGAGCTGCTGAGTGAGCTGTCGCGCACGCTGACGGCCAGCACGCTCATGGAGAAGGTACGTGGCGGCCCCGGCGCCGGCGCCACAGCCGCGCCCGCCGCCCACGCCCGCCCCGCCGTAAGTCGCCCCAGCACCGTTCTCACTCTCCTCTGCCGGGCTCTGCTTCTCTCTGCTTCACTAACAAGCCCCAACACTCAGCGAACACCAGCTAGGTGCCAACCTCGAAAAACTTACCGGTATGCAGCCAGGTATCAAATTAGACGTCGGCCGATATTTCGGCGGGAGACCACCTGCCATTTTTCTAGGCGAAACTGCAGTCAGGAAGCAACAGTGGCGTAACTAGGACTGGACTTTGGGGGGGGGGGGGGAGATGGATCTGCTTGACGAGAAAAATTTTAGTTAGTTTCCAGACAGACTACCATCTACCACTTACCACTCTCGTTGAAGAAACTAATTCACTCCCATCCAATGAAAGCTTATGGTAAAACACTCCAAGTTTCCAATCTATACCTTTACCAGATTGCTGTTATAAGATTTCTTTTTCTTCTCTCTCTCTCTTTTTTTTTTTGGGGGGGGGGGGGTTCAATCCGCCTCATCCCCCCCCCCCCCCCCCCCCACATAGTTACGCCACTGGGAAGCAATGTGCAACGATCTTCTCGGTTTCGATGAGACACAGTAAAAACAACACACACCGAGCAAGCAAGCACACAGCCCCGATACGACCAAAGATGAAAACGGTCAGGATGTCGATAATAAACATCATTTCTCGACAGATGAGGTCGTATTAGTTTTGTCCCTCTGCTGTTTTTGTGTGTGTGTGTGTGTGTGTGTGAGAGAGAGAGAGAGAGAGAGAGAGAGAGAGAGAGAACAGGATCCTATGCGGAATTTAAGCAAAATCCTCCATCCCTGTTCCTTACGTTGTCCGATACTTTTATTTCCATCGCTTCCGTGATAACACAGTCCCATTAGCTGGAAGTGCATGCCAAAATTTCCGTTTTGTTCTATTCCATAGGGTGACCTGTGTCAAGACAGTGTTCGGCCACAGCACATTTTTTTTAGCCGTTATAAACTAATAGCGCCACTAATATCTCGGTATGTCACCCTCCTGCCCAATTCTTAACAAATGTAATCTAAATACTTAGAAACAATTAAACTTAACTGGTTCATAAAGTGAATGGAACCTTCCTTTTCATTTTTACTAAGTCCTTACCAGAATAGGCAGTATCTTAACCCGCGAGCAAACGCGCGTGAGCATTTTGCTCACAGTAAGTATAAAACAATCGGCATTTAACCAGTTTTAAATAGTCAAATATGTGTTTTCTTATAAGCGCAACTAGAAATACTTATTTAAACATGTTGAGTACATTACAAAATGTTCTTTGACTGTCAGAAAAATGCTATACACGCGATCGATCGCGTAACTTTTACAGGCGCGAGTTCTCGCGGGTTAACGTAACAGAAATGTCCCCTTTGATTTTTACTAGAATAGGCATTATCTAAATATAAGAAACTCACAAAGATCTGCTAGTACCAGACTCCTCGTTTACAACATTTTCAGGATTCGTTGCTTTGTATCCCCGCGCGACACAAAATTTGCACTCGTAGCCATTGAATCATTTCAGTACTATAGAGCAGCCGGGGTCCTCCCTCTCATTTTAAAAAGAACCGCTCGTTTCGACTTCGACGCTCTTCAGCACCGCCGGCCGCGGTGGCCGAGGGAACTGAGGCGCTCCAGTCACGGTCTGCACGGCCACTACGCTCGGGGGTTCGAATCCGCCCTCGGGCATGGGTATTTGTGCCGTCTTTAATATAAGGTAGTTGATAAGTAGTTTATAAGTTTAGGGACTGATAACCCCGTAGTTAAGTCCCATAAGCTTAACAAACTTTTTTTTTCTTCAGCACCTATTGTCTTTCCAGATATAGGTTGCTTATTGGAAACCGATCAGACTGCTTTCTTTGGGACACAATGTGTAATGCGCTGAAGCAGAAGCGTATTTCCATTTAAGATATGTTACAAGTAAAAAATAAGTACAATTTTTTCATCAAATTACATTGGGAGTGATGTATTTCAGAATTAAATTTTATGCTACCTACGACGATGTTTCATTCGTAAGGCAGATATATTGAAAACTTTGTTGTAGTTGTCAATTATAATACTCTCTGCTTACTGGTTAAAATATTACACACACACACACACACACACATCTATTCTGCTGCAAAAAATGTTTGTTTGGTGCGGAATAACTTTGGACATGGTATTTCCAATCGCTATGCCAAAACATTAACAATAGCATTACAGTACTAATACTAGTCTTATTATAAATACTAATTGTAATAGTAACAATAACAACAATAATACTTGCCACTTCTAACGGGTGGTGTGCAGCTTAGTGTTTGGTACTAGTAGCAGAGCAGTAATCATCAGCAGTATCATCATCATCATCGTCGTCATTTTCCATTTCCCGTTTCGCCAGGTGTGGCTGACAAGCGCTCTCCATCTCTCCCGATCTTGATGGTCTTGGTCTGCTACATCATTCCTGTTGAAACTGATCTTGTCTACTTCCGATCATATTGTCTCTATCCATCATCTCCTTCACCTACCTCTTGCTCTTTTTCCTCCCAAGTCCATTTTGAAGTATTTCTTAGCTGTTCCCGTGCTGTCCATTCACTTTACAAGGCCGTACCTCTGTATTCTTCGTTTTTCCAGGATGCTGGCAGCAGGATCCACGATGCCAGCTGTTTCTGTGAGGACCTCATTTCTGATCTTCTCTCTCCTGGTACTTTGATTCATAGTCCAATAAATCTTATTCCTGTTGCTTGGATTCTGCGGTAGTACTTTATTTGACAATGTACATGGTTCTATGCCGTACATAAGGATTGGGGCAGAGTTGTGAAGATACAATATTTACTTTGTTGCCTGGAGTATTTTCATGTCCGACTGTAGTTTCTACATCTACATAAATACTCTGCAAGTCACTTTGAAGTGCATGGCAGATGTTTCTCTACAGTTCCATTCTCTAATAGCTCGCGGAAAAAAGGAACAACTAAACCTTTCCATTTTTGATCTAACTTCTTTTATTTTATTTTGATCGTCATGTTTTCCTATGCATGTAGGTGCTAACAATGTTCGCATTCGGAAGAGAAAGTTGCTGAAAGAGATTTCGTAAATATATCTCGTCGCAACGAGTAACGCCTTTGTTTTGATGATTTCTACCCCAACTCATGCATCATTCCCGCAACACTCTCTCCCCTACATCGCGATAATACGAAACGAGCTAGCCTTCTCTGAACTTACTCTAAATCGTCTGTCATTCCCACTTAGTGCGGATCCCACAAAGCACAACAATACTCCAAAATAGGTTTCAAATTTTCTTGTAAAAATTAGATGGTTTTGTGTCCTGTTCAGGATTTCTTGTTTCATGGCGGTATCCTTGGAGAACATCCTTTCGACGTACCGAAAATGAGAAACTGACCCAATTTTTACTCCCTCGAAACAGAAATTTGAACTTCTCCCTTCCTACAGCTACATCGGATACTCTGCAAATCACATTTAAGTGTCTGGCATAGGGTTCATCGAGTCTCCTTTATACTATTTATCTCACATTCCATTCTCAAATAGCGCGCAAGAAGGAAAAAACACCTGAATCTCTCCGTTCGAGCTATGATTTCTCGAATTTTATTCTTATGATCATTTCTTCCTATGTAAGTGGCAGTCAAAAATATATTTTCGCATTCGTGGGAGAATATTGGCGATTGGAGTTTCGTAAGTAGCCCACGTCGCAGCAATAAGCGCCGTTGTTGTAATGATTCCCATCCCAGACCCTGTATTCTTTCCGTGACGCTGTCTCCCCTGTATCGTGGCAATAGAAAACGAGCTGCCCTTCTTTGGACTCTTTCGACGTCCTCCGTCAAACCCACCCACACTGGGCAGCAATACTCCAAATGAGAACAGACATGTGTGGTGTATGCAGTCTGATTAGTAGTTCTGTAGCATCTTTTCAGCGTTTTGCCAATAAAACGCAGTCTCTGTTTCGCCTTTCCCACGACATTATCTACGTGTTCTTTCCAGTTTCTCCTTATGGTCATCTCAACAGTCTTGGTCTTTCAGCTTTCCAGGTTAAATTCTTTAAATATATTATTCAAATTAGTGAGCCTGTGCTATACTTACGTTTCTGTCTCCCCTCCCCAAACCCCCATATTGCAATATCATCTGCAAATATCACGCTCTTGACCAGTGGCGTAACTAGGACTTGGCTTTGGGGGGGAGGGGGGGATAGATCTGCTTGACGAGAAAAATTTTAGTCAGTTTCCAGACAGACTACCATCTACCACTCCCGTTGAAGAAACTAATTCACTCCCTTCCAATGAAAGCTTATGGTAAAAAACCCCAAGTTTCAAATCTTTACTTTTACCAGATTGCTGTTGTACGATTTCTGTCTCTCTTTCTTCTTTTCTTTTTGGGTTCTGGGGGGGGGGGGGTTTCTATCCCCCTCACCCCCCCCCCTCCCATAGTTACGCCACTGCTCTTGACTAATCTGCAGTTTCCTCAACAGATTTTTGAAACAGTGAAAATTAAATCCCTGATGTGGTTTGAGGGACACGGAATTCTTTTGTGTTTCTCACATCACACAGGTGTTTTAATTTTTATTGTTTTACTTTTTTATGGCCATAATATAACATTTTACTTATTCAACCTAAACAACTCTGCTCGTAAGTTATAATTTTGACTTATATTTCTTTAATGTAAACTTTTTTTTATCTTCTGATGAAGTTAACCTTGGTGGCAACGTAACCTGGTTATGAACCATGAAATTTACATAACCGGTTGGTTATAATATTTTTTAAAAAATTATTTTAATCTGGATATACGGTTGCTGTTATTGAGGCATGTTTAAAATTAAACATCTGTATATTAGTATAAGAAACAACTGAGGTAAAGGGCAGAAAACGACTAATGATAGTGTTGTGCAATATGGTGACATATTACTAACAATGTCAGGAAGCATTGGAGTGGGTGAAGACTGATGGCGGCAGCGCCCTCCCTTACCTCTTGGTGGATAATGTTTCCTGTTGCAGATCCCGGACAAGGACGCGACGGGCAACCCCATCCCCGAGTGGAAGCGGCAGATGATGGCGAAGAAGGCGGCGGAGCGCGCGCGGAAGGAGATGGAGGAGCAGCTGGCCAGGCAGGCCGAGGAGAAGCGGCTGCAGGCCATCCCCGCCTGGAAGCGACAGCTGCTCGCCAAGAAGGACGACTCCAAGTCAGTGGCCCCTCCTCTGTACTCTACCCGTACTCAGGGTGACCAACTTCACAGCTTAAATTGTCGCTAGTCCCTAGTCCCTAGAAAGTCGCTAGTTTCGGAAATCAATGAATTAGGGTGGGGGGCGGTACTTACAAGGGGAACACCAAGTATGGTACAAACGAATTTTGATGGGTCGCACGTATGTAGTGCGGGAACTCCTCCAGATCACCAAGCTAAAAGGATTTGATTCAATGCGTCTTGGTTTCCACGAAAATCGAGATCGAAGTCCAGTGCGTAACTGCGTAACTATACCTGTACTAAGTCAACTTATAGAAGGAAACTTTCCTGGTGGGATAAACAAATATAAAAAATAGAAAACGGATGACTTACCCAAAGGGCAGGCTCGTCGACAGACACAAGTAAAATCACACACAAACACACATACAAGCTTTCGCAACCGTTGGTCGCTTCTTCAGGAAAAGAGTAAAAAAGGAGAGGTGTCTAGGTGTGTTTGCGTTTGGATATGTGTGAGTGTGTCTGTATTTGTTTACCTTCCTTTTTTCCCAAGGTAAGTCCTTCCACTGCTGGGATTGGAATGACTCCTTTTCACTTCCTTAAAACCCATACCCTCCCCTTTCTCCTCTCCTTTCTTCCTCTTCCTCTTTTCCTGAAGAAGCGACCAACGGTTGCGAAAGCTTGTATGTTTGTTTGTGTGTGATTTTATTTGTGTCTGTCGACGAGCCTGTTCTTTGGGTAAGTCATCCGTATTCCTGGTGGGAAAAATATGTATAAAAATAAAGATTGTTTGATTTACCCAAAGCAGAGGCTCGCCGATATAAACAAATAACACAAATAAAAACACACAAACATTCAAGCTTTCGCCACCACTGGCAGCTTCTTCAGGAAAAAGAGGAAGGAAGGAGAGGAGAAAGGGAAGGATACGGGTTTTAAGGAAGTGGAAAATGAGTCATTCCAATCCCAGGAGTGGAAGGACTTACCTTAGGGGGAAAAAAAGGAAGGAAAACAAATACACACACACACTCACACATATCCACACGCAAATACAGTGTGTTTGTTTACCTTCCTTTTTTCCCCTAAGGTACGTCCTTCCACTCCTACGACTGGAATGACACCTTTTCCACTTCCTTAAAACCCGTATCCTTCCCTTTCTCCTCTCCTTCCTTCCTCTTTTTCCTGAAGAAGCTGCCAGTGGTGGCGAAAGTTTGAATGTTTGTGTGTTTTCATTTGTGGTTTTTGTTTCTCCCGGCGAGCCTATGCTTTGTTAGCCACTCTTATGTTAATGCTTGAGTAATAGGTCATGATAATAACTTACGTTAATTGCCCATATGTTATGTATTGCACGACGATTATTTTCTATAATTCGTTATTTCGAAGCATACTTTTACGGCGATTGAAAGACCAGTAACCCGTCTGCACTTATCACCTATAACATTCGTACAGCATTTGCTAGCTGCGTTTACAGTCCCCGCACCCACTGTTGTTGCACCGTTGAATGCAGTGTGTGTCCACTTGATGCGTCCCAGCGGATTATTATGCTGCGACCAGACGGGTAGTCATTCGTAGCGTATCGTTCACATGTAACTTTTATTACCTGATATTACTTTATCTTTCCAATAAGAATTGATAAAGTGAGAAAAAGGATCATAATTATACACAATCAATCGTCGGACAAGTGTAAAAATAATAATAATACTCAGCAGCATTTGAACTCGGGTCGTCTCTGTGACAGTCGAGCGACTTGCTGATTACACCACGCTGACTCACGTAGATTCGATGACTTAGTACGGGTGTAGATGTTATGCACTGGACTTTAATCTCGATTTTCGTGGAAACCAAGGCGCATTGGAACAAATCCTTTTAGCCTGGTGGTCTAGAGGAGTTCCCGCACAACATACCTGCGACCCATAAAAATTCATTTGTGTCATACTTGGTAATCCCCTTGTTAGACTAGATTCACACGGTGGGCAAAGTAACGTCAACGTCAGTGACGTCACACACCGTCAAAAATACAAGTGAACTACCCACTGGACGGGCGTCAAGAGACGTCATAAATAAAGCACCATTTGCGCGTAGTAGTTGGAAACACTCAATCGCTGTTGAATTTGTTCACAAAAGAGAACGGCAAACATTAAATTTAGTGTTGATGCATTAATTATGACTGCAGTTGCCTTAGGTGAAGAGAAAAGAGAGCAGAAATTGCCGTGAGCCAATCGAAACGAATAGGGGATTAGAAAATGCTTTTGCAGAGAATATATGGAGGCGAATTTCACACACTGTATACGGAAGTTAAATTCTAAATTTGACAAGGCACCTTCGAATGAGGAGACAATTTTTCAATTAATTCTCTCTGATAAGCCAGAGGATCAAGAAAGCAGACACAAATGTGAGCTAAGTATTTTATCCACAAAAAAATAACAATGAAAGTAAATAAATAAAATAAAGAGAAGGGGAAAAAAGAAGAAAGATGGTGCGCTAGTGTTGTCTCATGTTTCAGCTTTATCAAGTCTTTTACGGTTTTCCTCTTCCTATTTTGACGTATTCTATTGAACAACATATCTATTTTTAATACTGCACACTCTCAAAAAATGATTTATAAACATTGGCAAGAGGTTGCCTTCCGTGTGAATCGGGCCCAACACTGATAAGTTGTTGGTGCTAACGAAGAACGAAAAAAATTACAACTGTTTGTCAATTGACTTTTTGCTGCCTTTCTTTTTAAAAAAATAAATAAAATAAAAAAAAATAAACTACAGATTTGTTGCTGAAAACGCTTTTAAAATCGCTAGGAACGAGACGTCTCAAAACCAAAAATCTTGCCGCTAGATTGAATTAAAAATCCCTAGATCTAGCGACAAAACCGCTACGTTGGTCACCCTACCTTTAGAAGGAGTTATCTTTGATACACAATATCTTCAATTGTTTACATTATACCGTGTTGTGTGTGTCTGTGACGTAGTCTTCAGTCAAAAGACTGGCTTGATACAGCTCCCCACGCTACCACAGCCTGCTCAAGCCTCTTCATACCCGAATAAGAACGGCAAACTACATGCCTTTGAACCTCCTTACTGTATTCGTCTTTTGGTCTCCCTACGATTTTTAGCCTCCATACTCCCCTCCAGTACAAAAATGACGATTCCTTCATTTCTCAGAATGTGTCCTAACAATCGATTCCTTCTTTTAGTCAAGATATTCCAGAAATTTCTTTACTCTCCAGTTCTGTTCATTGCCTTCTCATTAGTTACGCTAATTACTCATCTAGTCCTCAACATTCGTTTGTACCACCAAAATTCAAAATCTTCTGTTTTTTCTGAGTGAACTCAGTTTCACTCCATGTTTCACTCCAGACAAATGCCTTCAAAAAAGACTATGTAACACTTATATTAATTATATTAGAATCTATCACTGGATGATTGTGTGCAGCGACTGTTAATATAATTTCTGAGAGAAACATAGCGGTCAGTCGCGAGAAACTGTTGATTGCAAATCGATTTCGGATAGATTCCTAGCCATCATCAGTGTATCTACAATAGAAAGCGTAAGTTATATAAAATAGTAACATCACAGTACATAACATCAACGTTATGTAACAAGATTTCAAACATTATAAACATTCCGTATGTCAGCAGGAGTGATACGCAAGCAGCCATTACAACTGAAGTGATGTATCTGTAAAATTAACAATAGGCTGTGATGCAACAGTTGGCTTGTACAAACATAAGGTTTTTATTTCTTTTCCAAGAACTTTAATTCCGTCTCCAAATATTTCGTTGCTTTCCTTCATAGCTTGCTCAATGAACAGATTGAATAACATTGGGGAAAGGCTGCAACCCTGTTTCACTCCCTTCCTAACCACTCCTTCCCTTTGATGCCCTTCGACACTTATAACTACTGTCTAGATTTTGCACAAGTTCTATCTAACTTTTCGTTAACCATATTTTTGTGCTACTTTCGGCAATTTATTACAGTGAGGTAGCGCTATAACAAATGTGTTTGAAAAGGCTGAGTGTAGATTCGTGATTTTGGAGATCTTGGTGCTCAGTCCCCCCTTAAAAAAATAAGGGCCTTGGAGAAATCTGCTAACATCGAATATTAATCTACGTGTAAGGAAGTCGTTTCTGAAGGCATTTGTGTGCAGTGTTGCCTTGTACAGGACTGAAACATGGACTATAAACAGGACAGGAAGAGGGTAGAGGCTTTTGAAATGTGGGTTTACAGAAGAATGCTGAAGATTAGGTGGGTAGATCGCGTAACTAATGAAGAGGTACTGAACAGAATTGGTGAGAAAAGGAATTTTTGGCATACCTTGACTAAAAGGAGGGATCGCTTGGTAGGACACATTCTTAGATATCGAGGAATCGTAAATTTAACATTGTAGGGAAGTGTGTGGGGTAAAAATCGCAGAGGGAGACCAAGAGACGCATATAGTAAGCAGATTCAAATGGATGTGGGTTGCCGTTCTTATGAGGAGATGAAGAGGCTTGCTCAGGATAGAGTAGGGTAGAGAGCTGCATCAAACCAGTCTCCGGAATGAAGACCATAACAACAGATCTGTAACTCATTCTCAACTAATTTTTGGTCTCTGAATTCAAAACTGTTAGCAGTTTTTCTCTATCACGTCAAGTTTTTAAACTACAGGATATTCTCTCTCTACCCTAAAAGTCATACAAACTGGGTGTACAAAGGAAAATAAAGTGGGTACTAACCAAATGTATTAGAATATTTTATTCATTCAAAGGTTATTATAATATTCAAAGTTACATTGTGTTTATACAAATAATAAAAACAAAGATATTCGGGTACAAATTTTAGTTTATAACTTTTCCTACAATGTTCAATCTGGGGACATTCTCGCTTGATACTCCAACAGTAGTCAGCCGTCATACTGACATCCTATCTACCTTGATAACTTGCCTCTTGGTGGAATCGCTCACCCTGTTCACCGCTAACAGCACCAAGATTTTATGGAAAGTTAGCAAGATGGCTTTGTAAGAAATGCATTTTGATACTCATGTTACAGCAAGCTTTTTTTTTTAATGCCAACCAAGCATTCTTTTCAAGTTCGATCATTGTTTCTATGAAACTTTCATCTTTAATAAGTTGCCTAATCTGTGGCCCATGAAAACCACCAACCTTTACAAGCTAGGCAATGCCGAAATGATATACTTAAAATCAAACGCAAGTTTATCGCGTGTTCCTTTTGTACACATTCTCAAACACTCCAAACACTGCTTGCAGATTTTTGTGAAGGGCCCATGATTTATCTTAGTCGCCAATTTTTACTTTAAGCAAAGTATGCTTCCCTGAAAAATTACTGATGTTTGTCCATTGACTGGGAATGGTGAAACTGCCACATACATAACAAAACGAATCGGGATCGCTTAGGGGGGGGGGGAGGGTTAAGCACCTACGATGCGAACTACCAACGGCAGACATAAACTTTTTCGTTCATATATAAATGAGAAATAAATACTGCTAGTCTTGTGTAAATACAAATTCCTGCACTAAGCGTCAGAAACAGGCTTCACTATATCAGAGCGACAAGTACACCTGTTTAGTACAGCGTCTCATGCGTAACTGACCACATTAGTCTAGACAATATGAATCTAAACCTGTCAGTTACAAGTTAGGAACAAAATGATCTACGCAATGACTTAAAAGCACTTACTGCAGTTCAAAAAGGACCCATTCAGTTAGGCGTGTGGTCTAACACACCGCTTTCCTAGACGGGGAGGCGTACCGGACCCGATTCAAATCCACCCAGCGGATTAACGGAGGGGTTCGGAGTGCCGGCCAGCCTGGATGTGATTTTTAGGCGGTTTTCCATATCCCCCCAGGTGAATGCCGGGCTGGTCCCCAAGTCCCGCCTCAGTTACACGATTTGCAAACATTTCATAACACTTTACACTTTCACGCACATATAACGCTATACGCAGATATTTGGGGTACACATTTCCTCCTGGGGGACATGGGGTGGCGGCAGGAAGGGCATCCGGCCACCGTGTACCTATTAACACATGCAAAATCCGCGTTTAACACAGTGCCGACCCTGCATGTGTGGGAAAAGGGCTGAAGAGACAGACTGACTTTAGTTCAAAAAGGGGTCCACTACTCAGGAACACATAAAAAGGTAAAGCAGTCAACAATCCGAAGATTGGTTTGAACACCATAGTGCTTTACTAGGCGTGGTCCTGTTTGAGGTGATATGCCGTTGACTTCCTCCGACCTTCGAATTCACTTACCCAGCCAGTTATAGGGGGACCTACAGTTTAACGTGTATTCCGAACCACGGTGCTACTCGGTATTTTACACATCAGCATCACTGCCAGGGGTGAAAGAAGTGGAAAGTGACAGATAAAAATCCTAGGACCTTGTGGGGATCGAACGCAGGACCTTTGGATTTGTAGTCTGATACTCTACCACTGTGCTATGAAGCTGCACATTTTCAATAATTTACCAACAACCATAAAAAATTTAGCTACAAATAAGGTTCAGTTTAAGAGGTGCCTAAAAGACTTTTTAGTGGCCAAATCCTTCTACTCCACTGACGAATTCTTAAATAGAACCAAATGATGCATCTATCTGTATTCATACTGTTGGCAGTATTATATTATCAACTTGTAAAAATGTATGTACCTGTATTAGTATTATTATATTATCAGCTTGTAAAAAAAAAAAAAAAAAAAAAAAAAAATTGACATGTTCCACATCCACGAGGATCAGCTCATCACAGATATATGGAACGAATCTAATCTCACGAGGCGTCTCTACCCACTCCAGTCGTCAATGGTTTAAGGTTCGCTGACAGAGTGCAACACTGCTTTCTGTAACAAACAAATTACCTTCTCAGAATCGTTATCGCATGTGCAACGACTGTAGAAAAACAAAACTTGACGTGATCTACATCTACATAGATACTCTGCAAATCACATTTAAATGCTTGGCAGAGGGTTCATTAACCACTTTCATAACTTTTCTCTACCGTTCCATTCTCTAATAGCGCGCGGGAAGAAAGAACACCTAGATCGTTCGTTTTCGATCTGATTTCTCTTATTTTATTGGGATGGTCATGTCTCCCTAAGTAGGTGGGTGCTAGCAAAATATTTTCACATTCAGAAGTAAAAGTCGGTGATTAAAACTTCGCAAACAGATCACGCCGCAATGAATAACATCTTATTTTAATGATTTCCACCCCAATTCGTGCAACACTTCCGTGATGCTTTCCCCCCCGTATCGTGATAAAACAAAACGAGCTGCCCTTCTCTGAACCTTCTCAATGTCTTCCGTCAGTCCCGCCTGGTGAGGGTCCCGTACTGGGCAACAGTATTCCAGGAGAGGACGCACAAGTGTGATGTAGGCAGTCTCTTTCGTGGAGCTGGTGCATCTTCGAAGCGTTCTGCCAATGAAACTTAACCTTTGGTTCGCCTTCCCCACAATATTTTCTATGTGTCCTCTCCAGTCCAAGATGTTCGTAATTGTAACTCCTAGGTATTTGGTAGAATTTACGACCTTAAGGTTTGACTGATTTATCGCGTAATTGAAGTTCAGCCGATTTCTTTTAGTGGTCATATGTATTACTTCACACTTTTCTTTATTTAGTGTGAATTGCCAATTTTCGTACCATGTAGAAATTTTGTCTAAAACGCTTTGCAGTTGCTTTTGATCCTCTGTTGACTTCACTAATCGATAAACGACAGCATCATCCGCGAACAGTCTAAGGGAGCTATTCAGATTGTCTCCTAAATCGTTTATAAACCCAAGGAAGAGTAGGGGACCTATAACGCTTCCCTGTGGAACGCCAGATATCACTTCTGGTTTACTCGATGACTTGCCGTCAATTACAACGAACTGTGTCCTTTCTGATAGGAAATCGTGAATCCAATCGCACAATTGGGGAGATATTCCATAAACACGCAATTTCATTAGAAGCCACTTGTGGGGTACAATGTCAAAAGCCTTCCGGAAATCCAGAAATATGGAATCGATTTGAGATCCCTTGTCGATGGCACTTAACACTCCATGTGAATAAAGGGCAAGCTGTGTTTTGCAAGAGTGATACTTTCTGAATCCGTGTTGACTACTGGTTAATAGGTCGTTCTTTTCGAGGTAGTCCATAATATTCGAACAAAGCATATGTTCCAAAATCCTACTGCAAATCGACGTCAATGAGATTGGCCTGTAATTTTTGGGAAAAAACTAATTACAATTTTGGAATCTGCGAGTCAGTTTACCTCTAAAACAGCCTAAAAATCGAAGTCGACAGATATTAAGTTATAAATTGTTCCCCAGTGTTATCAGATACACTCGCAAGTAACTAACTGCAATCTCTTTTTTGCACCGCACGCCATGCAGATCGACGCTGAGCCGAGGTCCGGAGGAGAAGCGGCCCAGCAAGGCAGACGAGCGGTTGCAGGTGCCCAACGGTGCGCCCGCGCCGGCCGACAGCAGCAACAAGGAGAACAAGACGCCGCCGCCCGAGACCCGGCCAGACCCTGGAACAGAGGACGACGACGAGCCGCCGGCGCCCATCATGCCGTGGCGCGCGCAGCTGCGCAAGACCAACAGCAAACTCAGCCTCATCGACTGAGCGCCGCATGCGTGACTCCCGTGCTCTCCCTCTGTCCCTGTACAGTTTCTACATCAACGCTGCCACTAGCACAGTGCAAAGAAGCAGGACCCCCCAAAAAATGATTTCGATTAGGGACTTCGTCGAACATGACAGACTAAACGTTAGGATCTTTGGTGATATTTATCGACACTATATCGACTTATTGTCTATAGACCCTCTGATGTTTATTGTATAGAATATATTGTATTTATTACTGTACGCTGGTGTGAGTATAACAGAACTATTTTTGTCTCGCACAAGAGTTTACTGATAACGAGATCATTTCAGAGTATTTTCAGTCTGATTTTGTTAAACCTGAAATCACTTCATTATAACCGTAGGTATAATAGCCATATAACCACAAGTATATCCCAATGAACATAACATATCTTGTTGGAATTCAATTCATTACTAACACAAATTTATGCAACAAATAAATTGTACAGTCTGTGTATTGTTCTATCCATTGTTACATTGTGTGTGGTTTTAATAAATAAAGGATACAAATTGTGCTTTTCTCATTAGAGATCCAGCATATAAACGTTGCTATAATACTGTTGACCGTATAATTCCCAGATTATTTTTATATATCTTACACTACTTCATAAGAATAGTTATTCAGTACTGTTAGTTAATTCATTAAAGTATGATCCTCTTATTCAGTATAATCATAAAAATTTGGTTCAATTCAGTTTTTGCATACATTTATCAAGAATGGCAATGGTAGAGAGTTTTTACATAAGACTTTATGGGGTTTGTAGTAGTATTTCAAATGCCTCGTAAATAGAATCTCTAACTTTTCTCGTCATAATAATTATTATAGCATTTGGATATGAGACTACGTGATCTCAAAGCAGTTCCAGATGTGAGAATCGTATCTCCACAATTATTTATTACACATTATTGCTGGTGTGTTTTCTGAGGCATAGTATTCTGCAATAAACTGCAATTTATTCTGTGCCTACTTCTGTAAGTTGAAGTATAATTTAAGCAGTTTTCTTACAGACATTTTAATTTTTCTTTGTGTTATAACTGTTTATGCAGATGACTATAAATATTTCATTTGGTTGCAAATTATAAATGATACTACATTACGTTTGGGTGTTGGTGAAAAAGAAACGAGGCAAATGTATGTGAGCAGTATACATGGAAACTAGTTGATATAAGGTGTACATTTTCCTTATGCAGTACAGTAACTTGTAAAATTCATGTATATTTTGTTGTATTGTTATAAAATAAATATTTACTAAATAAAAGACAATTTTTGACTGTGTTATGTTTCCTGATGTCAGCTACCTGTATATGCTGTGGAAATACAGACAAAGTATTAACTCAAAATCAGAATATTACAGGAAGTCATTCCTACTCTTTAATGGTGAAGGTAAATATGTCTCCAGCATGAAGGATACTTGGAAAAATACTTAATTTCTGATACATAATTCTATAGATGATGTCATGCCCTTACCTTCCTCCATTTAGAGAACTGGCTGACATGACATATCAAACACTGACTAGTTCAACATGGAATCCAAAAACATGTAGAACTTGATATTTTTCAAATTCAAAAAATAATGACATTTACCAAAAACTTTTAAAGTTATCTGGGGAAACATCATACTTGTCATGTTGAAGTCTGATATTGAACATGCAATCGAGCTATATTGATATCAATACAAAATTTAACATAAAATTAAATAACAGTTGACTGAACATTTTACAAATGCAAGTGAAAATATTCCAAAGTATTTTTAACATCTGGGACTCTTCTATGGCTTACAACATCCACATATCAACATGTTAAACAATTCCTGAAACAAACATTTAGAATGTTGGCAAATACATATTTAAGTTAACATACAATTCTGATGTACTTACGCAAAAGTATGTGGTTGCTTTGGTTTTTCTGACGACTAGAATGTATATCTTTTTAAACTTCTCAATGAAATATATTTTCTAAAAATGTGTATATTATGTGATGTGCTGAGTTCCATGAGTGCCTAAAGCTAATCATCATCGAATAATGTTTTAACTACTGTAGTACTATGTGGTATGTAGACAAAGATGAGTTATGCCATTGTTTCATACTAATAAACTTCTGGTGTAAGGTTAATTAAGTGTAAAAGTTTTCAACACTTGCAACTTTTAACAGAACCAAGACAAAATATTCTCAAATCTAATAAGATAAAAGATTGTCTAGAGTACAGAATTATATAAAACATAACAAAAAATTTGTAGATGACAGCAGAAGAAATATACATTTAAAAACAAATTCTACCTATATGGATGACAATTGTCATTATTTTAAGATACACTGATATTCCATTACATGGTTTCCTTTACCCTCTGTGAGACTAAATACTTTCTGGAGGTGGGCATATGCTGTGGTAAGGAAGTGTAGACCTATAAGGAGTACAGAGACTAATAAGGGATCATTCTAGTGATGGCACAAGTAAGTAATGGAGAAATGTAATGACATAAGTGACCCAGTCACTGTGGACGAGCATATTGTAGATCTATTGCAATCATGAAGGAAACTGAAGCCACAGCTGTGTTTTCAATGTGAGAGCCTCATTACACAACGTGGGAGTCTCAAGCATGCCCAATTCATAAAACAGTTTGTAGCAGATCTGACGATAGAGTAAAATTCTGGAACAGGGCACAAACGTTTTGCACCATTTAATTCATTGTGTATTCATAAATGCTGAAGCTATGCAGCAGACGAGCTTTAGTCTGTATGTTTCTGTTCTGACCCACTAACATGTTAAGTTACAATTGCAATTGTTACAAGATCACTGAGACTGATTCATGTGAACTTTCTTATCGATAACCTGCATCACTTTAACCTTTGTCTTGGTCATCAGTGGTGGCATCTTCCAGGAGGGTGACTGTCCATACTACATTTAAGAATCGTATTACATTAATTTGAGGAGAACTATAGTGAACTCTCATTGATGTTTTGAGCATCAAATTCGCCTGTTATGAATCCAGTGAAACACATCTAGAACCCTAAAGGGTACTGGTTCCACGACATAAACTTCAGGCCCAGTAATTTAAGGAAACTGTGTAGCTATTGTGTACGTATCTGAAGCCATATTCCTCTGAAAATTTTCAAAGGTCTTTTAGAATGCCAGCCATTCTGATCGCTGTAGGTGGACCAGCACATTATTAATCTAATAGTCACCATGTTTTGACCCCACCTAGTCGTTCTGTTTTATTTTAATTGATATATACAAAAATATTATTGTTGGAGATAATGGGTAAAATGGCAGTAAGCTGTAACTTCAATTGGTAAGGGATATTCTAACTGTCATAGTTCATTTTCAAACTCTGTGCAGTAGTCAATCTTTCTGGACTGTTTCATATAGGAAACAGTCCCAGAAATATTTCATAATGTACTCTTGATCAAGATGCAACGATTTTAAGACAAAGCTGCAAGCTACTACAATTGTCCTCTGATATGCACTACTCATAGGCCTAAATACATTCCAGTTTCCAACAAGTAACTTTTCTGGTTCTGAGAGGTACTACAAATAATTCAAGTTATTGCAAAATGAAAAGTAAATGAAAATAAAATTTGAAAATGTGGTTGCACAACAGTGTGTGTAGAAACACGTGATGTTTCCATGTCGATCTTTCAGTCTGGTGCTGAGCAGAAGGATATGAAGAAAAGATGATTAGAAATTTTTGTAAGCAGTTTCTGCCACTTTCTACCACATTTCTTTTTGTGAGACATGAATTTGTGTCTTATACAACATTTTTAAACGTTACTAGTTCTATATATTTAAAAGTTATAAAATATATTTAAGCTTTATGAGGATACTGTTAATTCTTCAGTTAGGGTTTTATGGTGAGTAAAATTATGTATATTTTAAAAGAACAGTTACATAATATACGGATAATGAAGCTTTTTTTACTTCATCAGTAATGACTCACCTTCCACCTTGACATGGGGGAAGGTCTTCTACCATAGGAAATGTCTTAAAAATTTCCGTCTTAATAATGGAAATTAATATGTTTGCTCCCTGTAGTTTCCATTCCAAATATTTTAATTCGTAACTCATTTTTCTATACTACTTCTTCTTAATTGCATTTAACGTATTGATATGGTAGAGTATAATGTAACATATAGTGTGGCTCGGTAGCACAGTGGTAGAGTACCAGGCTATGAATCCAAACATTGCATGTTCGATCCACACTAGGTCCTAGGATTTTTATCTATCTTTTTCCACTTCTTTCACCTCTGGAAATGTTACTGTTGTGAAAAAATATCTAGTAGCACCATAGTTCGGAATGCACATTATACTTTAGGTCCCCCTATAACTGTCTGGGTAAGTCAGTTGAAAGATAGGAAGAAGCCAACAGCATACCACCTCCAAACAGGGCCATACCTAGATAAGCACTGATGTGTTCAAACCAATCTTCAGATTATTGCCTACATATTCTAGCTCTATTACATACAGTATCTACAAGATTTTCTCGAATGCAACACTTTTGAATTGGAATATGATATGATATTTATGTCAGATGTGTGATATGTTGTACCTTGGAACGTTTCATATTGCTATTTTTAGTACTGTGCGAATGCTTGGGTTCACAGACATCTGCTCCTAACAGTAGTATTGGAAGTTAACAGGGACCAAAGCAGAAAACTTCTTTGGCTGAGTTTTGGGCACTGTGTCAACAGAGGCATTGAAAATAATATTTCTAATATGTCTATTCGACTTCCAGATACGGGAAAAAGCGAAAATGTATTGACTCAAGAAAGAACAATACAGTGAAGCGCCAAATTCGGAATCAATACAGACCACATGTCAATAACAAGTTATAATCAGATGTTCAACCTATGACAGAAACGATGGGATGATGCTCAAAGAGTCGCACATATAGCTTCCTGCCAAATGTAAAACAGAGATTGGTAATGAAGTACATAAATCCCTCAAAAGGCCTGACTCATTTCTTGCCTAGCATCGAATCTGAGTGTGCCTCTGGTGAAAAAGGTACACAAGAATATACTTTCTGGAGATGTAGGCCAACATTGCTGATACATATCGAAAGTGACTGAATCGACATGGCCGCGGCGGAGCGGCGAGCGCATTGAGGCGCTATGCTACAGTGCGCAAGGCCGTTTCCGGTCGGGGATTCAAATCCCCCCCACACACATAGATATTTGTGTCGTCTTTAGTATCAAGTAATTCATGAGTAGTTTGTAAGTTTAGGGACTGATGACCATGCAGTTAAATCCCTTAAGCTTTACAAACATTTGAACATTTTTTGATCAAGATGGAAGACTCGTCATCAAGAAGATACTGCATAGTGAGGATGGCAGATGTTGGACAAAATGCTGAAGCCATTTCGGAGACGGCTTGAGTAGTGCATTATCCTGTAAATCAACACCCCTCTACTACACTATAGAAGGCAGCAGCAGGGATCAAGATACAAGGCAGCTGAGGTCAACAGTTAAAACAGATGAACAGCCAACACCCCTTACATGACTACCTTAATAGCATCAGAGAGAAAAGCAGCTGACGCCCGTATCTCGCAATACAATGAACTAGGACTGGGGTGACGCGAATCGGCGTGTGTCTGCACTTCTAACCAACAACAATGGTGCTCCTTCTGAATAGTGGAAATGCCTCTGGCAATGAAGGAGCCAATAGCCCACGGAAGAGATGCAACCACAACTCCCTCACCTAGCGAGGTGCCGCAGTGCTTAGCACACTGAATTGGTATTCAAGTCGACGTTGGTTCAAATCCACCATCGGCCATACCGATTTAGGTTGCCCATGGTATCACCTAATCTCTCCAGGCAAATGGGGGGATGGTTATTCTGAAAGAGCACGGCCGATTTCTTTCCCCAGCCTTGTCAAAACTATCCGAGCTTCTCTTCCGTCTCTTTCCTTTTTGACGACTCCCTCCACAATGTCCAAGGAACCGGCTGGATCTGCCTACAGACCACAGAACAGTGGGGTGCTTTGTCGAATATGACATAAGCGCCAACATGGTTATTACGCTAGAAGACACTCATCAGCCAGAACATTATACCCACCTACCTACAAATACTATTAACATAGCCAGGCGACAGCAGGGTCACATAACAAGGAATGACTGTTAGTTGGACACACGCAAGACGTGCGTAGTGTCCGAGAGCATGCTGTCCGTGTGTATAACGGTGAAGGCGTGAGGCCTGTCTTTCTGTCGATAGCCTGGGGGTTTAACACGAGCTATTCGGAAGCTGCACAACATGTCAGGTGTTCGAAGAGTACTGCACTGAGTGCCTTCCAGAAGTGATGGAGCCAAGGTGAAAGCACGTCCAAACGCCAACGGATTTGGGGACCATGCCTCATAGGTTGGGCAGTCTGGTAAAACAGGACAGGTGGCGAAATCAGACTTAGATGCTGCGCAATGTGCAAGTGAGTCTGAATACTCCTAACGATGCGTGTGCCAATGTTAAAAGTACAAGATTGGACTTAAATGGGCACATGGCCATCGTCACTGGACATTGGAGCACTGGTAGAGGGGCACATGTCTAGTGAATTACGATACCTTTTTTATCATGCCAATTGGATGGTGTCAAACCGTCGTGTTCCAGGGGAGCAACACCTTGACTTCTGTATTGTGGGACGGCTATAGATCAATTACGATCTGGGGAACATTCACATGGGAATCCATTGGTCGGATGTGACTCGTGGAAGTCGCCATGACTGCCAAGAAGTATCGTACACTGGTCAAAGACCATGTACACTCCTTCATATCGATCATATTTTCCCAATGACAGTGGTACTTTACAACAAGATAATATCACAAGGCCAGGAGTTCGATGGAGTGGTTCGAGGAACACAATGGCGTGTTTCAGTTGCTGTAATGGCCTCCCCCCAACTCACCATATCTGAACCCGTTATGGAATGTAATTGAATGTGACCTCCATGCAGACGTGGCGTTAACAACCTCCAACTTTTTATCAAGGCCTTATTGCATACTTGCTGAGATGCGTCGCCGCTATTAGGTAGGTTATTTTGCTGGTGAACATAGTGTTCGGCCTGATGAATGTGACCATATTTAGTAGTAGGTGTAGCTTTATTCTTTATATTTATTCTTATTATTACTATTATTATATAACTATTATTATTATTTTATTTTGATATATCTAGTTAAGGGATGTAGTGGCTGCTAATAAATGTAGACTGGATCATTTGCAAAATTCACCAAAGCCTGTGTTTAAAATCAGGCAGTCGTATTTTGTAATAAATAAATGTAAGTAAAGGATCTGAAATATTCTGTTAGATCACAAAAAGTTGTATCATGCATTTCTAAGTTTAAGAATAACATATACGAAAACCTGCCAGATTTTATGTGCCCAAACGACTACATTTATCAAGAACACAACTGAGAAGTTTTCGTTACTACTTGCAACCAACAGTTTTAAACTGTTTTTCAATATACTCAAATCTTTGACCTTCACTATACATTTAACCAGTAGAACATACTGATATTTTCGTTGAGGTTATAACGTTTTCTGAATTTTTTATGGTCAACATTGGATCACTTTAGTCAGTATTATGAATCATGTTCTTCTGATTTGTTAGCCCAATACTTTTTCATTCCCTCGAATCATGTCCTGCTCTCTCCATCCAAAATCACCTTCCTGGTCTCTGTTTGTTAATTTTTATTTCTAGTGTGATGTATCTCGAGCACGTTTGTCTCACCTTACAAATCCTCCATTATAATATGTCATTTCACCATGTTCTCCTTGATTTCTGTTATCCACCTGGTCCAATCTTTCTACTCCATAAGTTTACAATTATTCTCCTGCTAATTCTATTTTCTGTTGTTCTCATCAAACTTCGTAGACAAGAGATCTGTTTCTTTTTTATTATACTTGTTATTGGTTCTATTTCTTTATAAACTATTTCACTTGAAGCTGTTTTCTAAACTCCATCTATTTGGTATTTTTATTTATACTTGATCTGTCTATCTTCTTTCTTTTTGATAGATATGTCCACCACTACATTGTTGGTTGTTTTAAATGCAGTTTTGTCATGATATGTTACTTTCCTCTGTATAACTATTTTGTAGTATTTCAGTTTTGTAACCGTTGAGAGGCGTTTTTTGTTGTATGTGTTCTTGGTAACATGAAGTATGTAATCAATTCGTTTATTCTACTCTGCCATGATGGTTTCTAACTCAGACTGTGTGCTGATATCCTTCCAAGTATTTTAACTTTTCAACAATTTTTATGTTGTGTTCCGCACTGCTTCTATCTCCACACATGTCTTTCACTGCAATTGCAATTTTGTTTCCCACTGATGCTTCCATTGCATTAATTTCTGCTTCCCCCCCCCCCCCCCCCCTTAAGATATGTTATGGTCAGTATCGTGGGCTATTTCCTGTAATGATTCTATTTGTTGTTTCGACCACCTGAAAAATTCTCCTATTGCAGCACAGGAGAGACAAATATGTTCCTGTTTAAAATCTCTGACAGAAAAATGGGGAACTAACTGTTTCAGTCCTTATTGCATCTTCCTCTCCAAATCACTATCTGCTTTTCCTCTATTGCCAGTTTCTCCTGACTGACTCATGTGCTGTCACTTTCTTCATCCCTTCCTCTCCATCTTCCTTACTACCGCCCCTATCACTTTTACTGTTCCTCTGACATCGCTTATCTCCCATTCTTTTTCTCTGTCATTGCCTCTGTCTCTCTCACAGTCTGTTATCTGTCTCTTCAGTCACAGTTGGCACGTTTTCACACTTTGCAGAATTTCATCTCCCTCCACTTCATCTTCCATTTCTAGAATTCTGCAGTGGCGATACTCACTACTTTGAAAGTTGTTACCAAGTTGCAACAACACTAGCACTCCTAGTGTTTGGCAAGGATCCGTAAAATGGACGCTGGGAGGGGGATGAAAACACACAGAAAAAGATGGAGAAATAAAATATTATTATTGTGAAATATAAAATATAATTTTATCGGCGCAATCTTTGGTGTAAATTACTGTCTACATCGAAACCTGAAACCGCTAGTCTGTTGTCCAAATGTGTTCATTGCTTAGTTTATGTGCAAAACGGCCAACAGAATCTTAATACAGAGGCCTTAGTATACATAACTGTAAAATTTCACTGGTATAAATTACATCATAAGTGCACTTCTAATCGACTGCATTTCACGAGGAGAACATGAGGCGTTTTTTTTTTTTTTTTTTTTTTTCGCTGTCATACCTATTTTACAAGTCAATACGCTCTGTGCGTCACCTCGATGTCGTAGTTCATATGGGTAAGTGTTTTATTTGATTTGATTGGTTTCGGGTACTTTCTCAATTTGGCCAGATAGGTGTACTTAGTCTAAGTGGGGCAATGAGAGAAGACAGAAGCCTCTGTGGGCTTTTACAGAGCTACAATCAATATCAAGTTTGTCATTTGGCCATAAACGTTTCTGTATTACACTTTTACGTCATCTCATTACTTTTGTTCATTATTTCTAACTTGAAAGATAAGCGGAAACGGAAAATTTCAATACTTTGTCAGCATGAAGCAAGATGTCACTTATTTTACCTTCTAATTCTGCTTGGGCACCAAGACAAGACTCTTAAATAGTTATAATGTTATACAGAAATATAACGCTTTACTCTGTCATGATAGCTTTCAGATTAGATAGGTTTATCTGCAGGTTTAAAAATATAATAAAGGCCATTAGTGGATACAGAATGTTTTACTTGAGCGGGGGGGGGGGGGGGGGGCCACAAGGCTGACGACTGATGAGGGTGAACATGTTCTTAAGGGCTTTGTGGGCCTAATTTTAAAACACCCCCTACACACAATTATATATATATATATATATATATATATATATATATATATATATATATATATATACTAAGTGTGTTTGCCTCTGTAACTTAAAAACTAATAGGTGATGGGAAATTTTAATGCGGAAGGTCAACACAAAAAATGTTACACTTTCTGCGGAGCTATGAACATAGTTATTGTATCATTTTCCAAAGAGTTACAGCACAAAGATTTAATTTTTTTAATGGAACAATAGTTCTTTTCTATCGTGCATTGGATTCGTTGAAACCAGCTGCGTCCAAATCAATTTAAACTACATTCCTATCACTGTTAGTTTGGGAGCTACAACCCTTCAAAGTTTCAGGAGCAGATACCACAAAAGCTGCGCGTAATACAATGCGCCTTCTAAATGTGGTGCGGCCGAGTTGTAACGTCGCCGGTGTCACGGAGCGAGAAGCTTCCTCGATGCGCTGTTAGACTGCCGACTGTCGCTGCACACGGCCGTATACCCGACAGATGGAGCCACACAAACAGCTGGGGCTCAATATACCACAGTTACTGACATCGGATAACGATGGCATACACGAACAACGAGTACGTTGACATGTTGCTGATGCTCGGCGAGTGCCGACACGATGCCACTGAAGCAGCCACGGCGTATGCCGTGAGAAATCCTAGGCGAAGAGCCCCAGCAGCCATTATGTTCTTACAAGCCCAACAACGACTTCAGGAACCAGGTAGCTTGGTAATGTGCCGCAGTAACAGACGAAGACCTGCAAGAAGTGAGGAGACGGAGGTGTTTGATTTAGCTGCACTACACCACGATCCTCATGTCAGCTTACGGGCCGTTGCTGCAGTCGCTGGTGTCAGTCTCACATCTGTGTGGCGTATAGTACACAGCCACAGGTTTCACCTGTACCACCTGTCACTGACCCAGGAGCTGCATGGGAACGATTTCCGTGCAAGAGTGACATTCTGTGAGTGGGTCATGCGTAATTTCACGCTGGCGTATTTACAAAGTGTTATGTTCTCTGATGAGTCCACGTTCACTAATTATGGTGCAGTGAATCGCCATAACATGCACTACTTGGCCACAGACAATCCTCGGTGGGTACGACCTGTCGACTGTCAACATAGGGATGAAATCATCGGTCCACACTACTTCCCAGGTACACTGACAGGTGAGTTATATCTCGCTTTTATAGCCGACAGTTCGGTGGTCTCCTTGAACATGTAATCTACACATGAGAGTCCATATGTGGACGCAGCATGATAGTCACCCAGCCCATTCTACGCGTGCTGTTGTGGAAGAACTAAACAACAGGTTTGCAGGAGGATGGTTAGGGCGCCATGGTCCTCATTCATGGCCCGCAAGGTCGCCCGATTTAACACCAGTAGATTTCTTTTTGTGGGGATATCTAAAGGATCATGTTTATGTCAATGAGCCCACATCTCCAGATGACCTAAAAGGCGCATCGAGGACGCATGTCAATCCGGCACACTGGCGATGTTACATCTCGTCCGCAGATCCTTTCGACAGCGCATTGCATTATGCATTGAGGAACATGGACACACATTTGAACATCTCATGTAAATCAACTTCCCACCGCCATAACATCCATCACCCACCACACAGCCATGTATTATGTACAGCGTGTGGTATCTGTCCCTGAAACTTTGAAGGGTTGTAGCTCCCAAACTAACAGTGATAGGGATGTAGTTTAAATTGATATGCACACAGCTGGTTTCAACGGTTCCAATGCACGATAGAAAAAAAACTATTGTTCCATTTAAAAAATTATATCTTTGTGCTGTAACTCTGTGGAAAATGATACAATAAACTATGTTCATGGCTCCACAAAAAGTGTAACATTTCCTGTGTTGACCTACCGCATTAAAATTTCCCATCACCTATTGTATTGCTGTCATTGTCACATATAACTGCTATAGAAAATACTCAAAGCCACAGTCGCTTCTTAGAAAAAACTTTTTAATATACTTCCATCTAACTACCAATGCACTATTAGTTTCTGCTCACTATGGAGTTATTTTAAAATACCCATGATCATAAAAATATTACACTCATTCAATCACATTAAACAGAATAAATTTTCTAAATTTACCACAAAATAAAAACAACCAGAGTATTCAGAGCCTGAATGTCCCATGTTCAGCTGTGGGCACACTTGTTTCATCCTTCATAATCATAAAGGATGAAACACTTACCCACAGCTGAACACAGGGCATTCAGGCTCTGAATTTAATTTCATATGCACTGTTTCTGAGCTTCGCCAGATGGGTATATGCGAATCACCACACAGAAGAAACCACGCGATATTGTTATGGGTTTCTCTACATATTTGCAACTTTCAAATAATTGGACTATAAGACAAAAAACTGACCACTTGAAAATTCAAACAGTTGCACAATTTGGTCGAAAAATAACAGTTTTGTACAATGATACCCACAGGTTTACGATATTAAATGAGCCAAATAACTTAATGGTGATTGTACAAAAACCAAGAGCATATGGTTAAAAAAAATAAGTTTGTTATCCGAAGCGACCAAACTGCTAAGGTCATCAGTCCATAGTTTAGCAAACTACTTAAACTAATGTATTATAAGGACAACACACACACACACCCATGACCCAGGGAGGACTCCAAACCTCTGGTCAGAGTGACCGTCTACTCCATGACATTGCACCCGAGATCACATGGCCATTCCCGTGCAGCGCACATGGTTTCATTGTCATTTTGGTAAATATAGTGTCAGCTACCATTCATTATTTTGTGGTAAATTGTTATACTTTTCTGTGTTCAATGTGGTTGAATCTTGTAGTATTTTTTGTAATCATAGGAACTTCAGAATGATGCCATAGTGCGCCGAAACTAGTAGTGCATTGGTAATTAGATGACGAAGATGGTGATGCTAGGAGCAGATAACATCTGCACTACTTGAAGGACATCTATTTATTTCAAAGTGCTGCCAACATCACGCGGCCTCAGACGCGAAATATTACTGCATAAATTGTTATGGGTAACGTTTGCAATACTGCGACGCTGCCGCTGCCTTCTGCTCGCTGATTCTTGCTCCCCCCCCCCCCACCCCGGGAGCTATGATTCATGCCTCCTGCTGCTATCAACAGCCACCGCACGAATTATCAACTTACCGTTGACCAACAGTAGAGTATCCGGAGTAGCTGCGTCATTACCAAACAATGCAGAGATTGGAAAAACAGTGTATCCTAAAAGGTCGCCCAACTACGGATCAGAAGCAAATAGCTAATAAATATATCGCCCTAAGTTTGATATTAAAAAAAATGTTCAAATGTTTGTAGAACTTATGGGACTCAACTACGGGGTCATCAGTCCCTAAGCTTACAAACTACTTATGAACTAGCTAAGACTACGGACTGCACAAATATCCATGCCCGAGGGGGGATTTGAAACCCCAACTGTAGTGGCCGTGCAGACCGTGACTGAAGTGCCTCAATCCCCTTGGCCACTGCGGCCAGCTTGATATTCCCTCAAAACCTACAATCATATTTCTTGTGTTTGCGTTGTACTGAAACAATTTCTTCTTAGTGCTTTGTAAATTTACTACACAAAACGAGGTAAGTTTTCAAGAAACCTATCACAATTAACCGAATTACACTTGAAGCTTCCTGGCAGATTAAATTGTCTGCTAGAAACAGGATTCAAACCTGGGACCTTGGCATTTCGCAGGCAAGCGCTCTACCACTGAGCTATCCCAGCACGTTTCACGTTCCATCCTCACAACTTTACTTCTTCCAGTACCTCGCTTCCTACTTTCCAAACTTCACCTAAGTTCTCCAGAGTACCTTTCAGGACTAGCACTCATTCTGGAACCATTGTTTAGGCTGTGCTAAGCCATGTTTCCACCACATCCTTTCTTCCAGGAGTGTTATTCCTGCAAGGTTCACAGGAGGACTTCTTTGAAGTTTGGGAAGTCGGAAGTGAGGTACTGGCAGAAGTAAAGTTGTGAGGATGACTGAGAAGCGTGCCGGGATGGCTCAGACGGTAGAGCGCTTGCCCCCAAAAGGTAAACGTTGCAGATTCGAATCCCTGTTTCAGCACACAATTTTACTCTGCCAGGAAGTTACATATCAGTGAACACTTTACAGCAGAATGAAAATTTCATTCTGAAAATTATATTTGACTGTGTTTCAAGAACAGTTTCTACTACCATGAAAATCCTTTGTATCTGATGCGTGGAAAAATGACGCTGAAATTTCTGATTTGCTCCAGTAACTGGAAAATCGAAACATGTAGCTTCAAATGAAACTTTTTACAATGGGTGGCAGTACTTTCTCTTCATGTCTAGGAAAAGAATCCAGAGAGATAAACCATTTACCGAAAACACCTGAATGCGCCAACTTGAACACAGCCCTTGAAATCCGTAGTTCTTCACATAGTTAAATCCTTTATTTGGGTATGAGTAAAACATACAGAATAGCGCATTTGTCTTCCAAGCAATCTGGAAACAATAAACTTCTTAATCCTGAGCTAGTAAAGAGCACCAAACCAGATACAGGGATTAGCGAACATCGAGTTGTAGTAGCGAGACTGAATGTCGAAATGCCCAAATGCACCAAAAATAAACGAAAAATATATCTATTCAATAAAGCAGATAAAAATTCGCTTCACGCTTTCCTGAGTGATAGTCTCGAGTCTTTCAAAACTAAAAATGCGAATGTAGATCAGTTGTGGCTTACTTTCAAAGACATAATATCAGTAGCAATCGAGAGATTTATACCAAATAATTTAATAAAAGAGGGGGCTGACCCCCCTTGGTACACAAAACAGGTCAGATCGCTGTTGCAGAAACAAATAAAAACGCATGCATAATTTAAAAAGACACAGAATCCACAAGACTGGCAATCTTTTACTGAAACTCGCAACCTAGCGCGGACTTCAATACGAGAAGCCTATAGTAGTTACCACAACGAAATCCTGTCTCGTAATCTTGCAGAAAATCCAAAGAAATTCTGGTCATATGTGAAGAACACTAGCGGCAAAATACAAACAATACCTTCACTACGTGATAGCAATGGTAATACTACTGATGACAGTACTGCTAAGGCAGAATTACTAAACACAACTTTCCGAAATTCGTTCACCAAAGTGAACACAACACTCCAGTATTCAATCCAAGAACAGCTGCCAGCATACGAAACTTAGAAGTAGGTGTCTCTGGAGTAGTAAAACAATTTAAGTCACTAAACAAAAACAAATCCTCCAGGCCAGATTGTATACCAACTAGATTCCTCTCAGAGTATGCTGATGCAATAGCTCCATACTTAGCTATAATTTACAACCGATCACTCAACGAAAGATTCGTACCCAAAGATTAGAAAGTTACCCAAGTTACTCCAATATTCAAGAAAGGCAATGGGAGTGATCCCCAAAATTACAGGCCTATCTCATTGACGTCGATTTGCAGTAGGATTTTGGAACATATGCTTTGTTCGAATATTATGGACTACCTCGAAAAGAACGACCTATTAACCAGTAGTCAACACGGATTCAGAAAGTATCACTCTTGCAAAACACAGCTTGCCCTTTATTCAAATGGAGTGTTAAGTGCCATCGACAAGGGATCTCAAATCGATTCTATATTTCTGGATTTCAGGAAGGCTTTTGACACTGTACCCCACAAGTGGCTTCTTATGAAATTGCGTGCTTATATCTCCCCAATTGTGCGATTGGATTCGCGATTTCCTATCAGAAAGAACACAGTTCGTTGTAATTGACGCTAAGTCATCGAGTAAAACAGAAGTGATATCTGGCGTTCCACAGGGAAGCGTTATAGGTCCCCTACTCTTCCTCGTGTTTATAAACGATTTAGGAGACAATCTGAATAGCTCCCTTAGACTGTTCGCAGGTGATGCTGTCGTTTATCGGTTAGTGAAGTCAACAGAGGATCAAAAGCAACGGCAAAGCGTTTTACACAAAATTTCTGCATTGTGCAAAAATTGGCAATTGGCACTAAATAAAAAAAAATGTGAAGTAATGCACGTGACCAATAAAAGAAATCCGCTGGACTTTAATTACGTGATAAATCAGTCAAACCTTAAGGTCGTAGATTCTACCAAATACCTAGGAGTTACAATTACGAACAACTTTGACTGGAGAGAACACATAGAAAATATTGTGGGGAAGGCGAACCAAAGGTTACGTTTCATTGGCAGAACGCTTCGAAGATGCACCAGCTCTACCAAAGAGACTGCCTACATCACACTTGTGCGTCCTCTCCTGGAGTACTGTTGCCCCTTGTGGGACCCTCACCAGGTGGTACTGACGGAAGACATTGAGAAGGTTCAGAGAAGGGCAGCTCATTTTGTTTTATCACGTTACTTGGGGGGGGGGGGGGGGAAGCGTCACGGAAATGTTGCACGAATTGGGGTGGAAATCATTCAAAGAAAGACGTTATTCATTGCGGCGTGATCTGTTTGCGAAGTTTCAATCACCGACTTTTAGTTCTGAATGTGAAAATATTTTGCTAGCAACCACCTACTTAGGGATACATGACCATCCCAATAAAATAAGAGAAATCAGATCGAAAACGGAACGATTTAGGTGTTCTTTCTTCCCACACGCTATTAGAGAATGGAATGGTAGAGAAAAGTTATGAAAGTGGTTAATGAACCCTCTGCCAGGCACGTGAATGTGATTTGCAGAGTATCTACATAGATGTAGATGTTTTAAGTAATCAATAAGTTCAGCCATTGTGTAAGATAGCCACTTATGAGATAAAATAAACTCAAGAAATAAGAATAATAATAGCAAAGTGAAATGAGGCATTTTCGTACAAGATGTAAATATATATATTCAAGAAAACAAAAATTATCAACAGATCAATAAATGATGATTAATACAATATATTCCAAAAATTATAACAAAAATATAGAAATTAATAATAATTAAGAAATGCATTAAACGCTTACTTTCCTCAATTTTTTCCAGCAAAATCTTTCAAAATATCTTCAAACTCTGTATCCTGCAAGATATCATTTTCTGTGGACATAATGGCAAGTGAGTTCAAACGTTCTTGGGACAATGAAGACCTATGACAATTTTTTTATCAGTTTTAGGTTCGAAAAGCTTCACTCGCCCGATACATTCATAATCATGTGACACCTGTAAATTTTAAATGCAGTCATAACAGTTGGGAATGTTGATTGCACAATATTTTCAAAAATGAGTTTGAATGATCACGATGCTGGAATTGCTTGGTCAGCTTTAAAATATTCTATTTCTGATGTGAAGAATTTAAAATAAATCATTTAGTCCACAAATTCCTCTTCAATGTTCAATGTCATAAGAATAAATGTCTCTAAAACTCTGGGCAGCTTCTTGAATTTCACCCTCAGACTACAGTGGGAACTCAGCAAGGAATCCAGACAATGAACTTTATTATAAGCTGTTATACGACGAGAAAGCTCTGTACATAATTTATCCAATATTGGTAGGCAAGTTTAAGTTTTGAATTTCTCTTTTCCGTGAAGCACAATCTCTTCTGCATTACCATTGTCTTGACATTTTGGTCCTTTGCAAAGACACTTACCTTCATCGGTATATAGTGCACAGATTTTCTCATCTGCCTTTTTCTTGTAGTAATGAGAGAAAATGAGAAGTGATTTCAAAAGTTCCACAGCCGCCTGAAGCTCTACCGTTTCTCCTTGTAGAGACTTATTAACTGCATTTATCCAGTCTAGTATTGCAGCTGAGAAGTCTGCCAGGATGATTGTTTCCTTTTTTGACAATGCATTTAGTAAACAGTTAGCTTTGTGAATTGTCTCAAGCTTCTGATTCCTGTCTTCAGTAACATCTTGGAGAGACTTATGGAATCTGCCTTGGGTAAGGCCTTCATTACATCAGTTATTTCACACCACATTGTGCTAGTCACTCTTTTTAAAACTACTGAAAAATTTTGTTGACGTTCACCATTTATTCCTTTAAGATATTCAAGCATTTTTCCCATCGATAGAATGACGCCGAGAAAAAGTTGTACAAGCTTGTACTAGCCCGAAGAACGAGATTGCACCAGGACAGCTCTCTACAGCACATACTCCAACCAGGTTGAGTGAGTGTGTTGCATAAGGGATATAATGTGAAAAATTATTTATCTTAGCAATATGCGCTTGGAGGCTGTTGTAGTAGCAAAAATGTTCAAATGTTTGTAAATCTATGGGACTTAACTGCATGGTCATCAGTCCGTAGCTTACAAACAATGGTAAACTAACCTAAGGACAACACAAACATCCACGCCCGAGGGGGGATTCGAGCCCCCGACGGCAGTCGGCCATGCACACCGCAGTATGGCGCTCCAATGCACGCGGCTAACCTGCCACGGCCCGTTGTAGTATCCTGACATATTTGATGCATTGTCATGAGACTGTCCTCTCAGGTTTTTTATATCAGTGTCATATTTACTCAAGAATGCAAGAACAGTTGTGGCAATTGTTCCTCCCATGTGACTTGTAATAGGAATGAAGGTGAGAAAACGTTCTATCACTTCTCCATCTGACACTCAAACGTATCTAAGTACAATAGTCAGCTGATCAATGCGAGAAATATCTGGTGTGGAACCAACATTCATGGAGAGGTATTTGGATTGCTGAATTTCTTTCACAATAACTTGCAGAACTTTGTTTCCCATTATTTCTATAATTTCATCGCAAATTGTGGAAAGCAAACAGCAATTCTTTCTTCGACCTTCATTGCTGTATTTGGATAAATGAGAGCTTGAAAAAGGATTGTACTCCGCTATCAACTCTAAAATTCCCAAATATGTTGGTCACCCAGAAGTTTTGTATCACCAAGGAAAGCATGTCAACGCGATGATAGGAATTTGATCACTGACACCACTCTCTGAAGACCTTGTGTCCAATATTCTTGTTCTTTACTTATCTGCATTTCCAAAGAACTGTTTATTACACCATGACTGCGTCTCCTACTGATCAGTGTCTGTACACATGTCTGATGAACTACACCATCCTCATGCATTTTCATTTGTTGTGATGCATTTTTCCAGTCAGAAAATCCCTCTGAAAACTGAGTTTGCATTGATGTGTATCACCAAATAAGATGGATGGGACACAGTATACATTTCCTGTGGAAGAAGAGTACATGGGCCATTCTCTCTTGATTTGTTCGCCACTCACATGTTTCTGATATACCATGTGGGGAGAAAACTTTCTTTTATTATCTTCGTACTTTCTGCTTGAAGCCAAAAGTCACAGTCAAAGTGCTGATACACAGTGGGGTCTCTCTTACACAAATAACCCTGCTCTTCCTTGGTAATACATTCCGCAACCCAATATCACTTCGATAATCTGGTTCCAGATTCGTATTATTATTGGCAAGTAACTGAACTTCCAACTTAAATTCAATTTCACTCGGTAACTCGACAACAATGTGGTCAGGTAAAGGATCTGCAGCCAGTACATCACTGGCGGGTGTAGACGTAGTTGAAGGGAATTCGAGTTTATCTTCTGTTGACTTCTGAGTAAAACCAAGTTGGTAAAGACTGGGTGTTTTTGTTATTTGCTTGTGAACTTTCTGTGCTACTTCTTGTTGCTTTTTCCTTTTCACTTTGGTATTGCTTTCTTTCTGGCGCCGACATTTTACATCTAGTAAAAGAGCAGAGAAATACATATTAACTACTCATTTAAAATTGTGACATCATGGTCGAAAATAAGAAACTACTGAATATTACTTACTAGTTGCTGTCTATGTCCTGAAATACTTTCTCAAGGCTCAATAAATTGTCTCAACAATATTTTGAATTTTTAGTTGGATCTCGATTTACTCTGTACACAAAATTCTGTTTATAAAGGGTGCTAGAACCTTATGTGATACCATTCATAAAATTATACTAGTCTGTAATTTAACATTAACAGCATGCAATTGTTGTCAATTGTAATTTATTAAAATGCTAATACAGCCGTTGTAAGACACCTACTATGTCAAACATAGTTTTTAATCCAAATAGGGGGCACTATATCTGTAGTAACTGATACTAGCAGCGTCACTTAAGTTTCACTTTAACACTGTTAACGAGTGCATATTCAGTCTAAAATCAGTAGTCAACATGGTATGCTGAGACAAAAAATTGTTGCTCTAACACTTTCCATAATGTTACTATGGTTTGTAAATTTTCTACGTAAATCTATATTGAGAAAAGTTATTTTCAACCTGAAATATTTAATAATACTTTCTGTTTTTAGGTGATGATGATATGCTATACCTAAACATCGAAGCTAATCCACTAGAAAGAAATAGTGTAGCATAACCAGCCAAAAATGTACCTAAATTGTTTTAAGTTAAAAAAAAATTTCGCCTTCAATTAAGGTAAATAAATTGATAAGAGCAGAATATTTTAAAGTTTCTTACGTGTGGTAGTCGCTCTCAGAGTATGGCATTGATTTGTCAGCAAGTATTCTGTGTATGTGCCGTTCCCAACGATTTACTTGCGTTGTTTCAATACATACTGGAATGTAGGTCTACTTCGGGTTTCCCCGAGTCCTGAGAGCCTCAACGTGAAGCGATACCTGTTGTGTTATTAGCGGCGGATCTCACTGTTGAAACACTTACCTGAAAGGATTAGTCTGCTGCAGCTTTTCTGTGGTATGGCGAAGACTAACAAGGGCCCCAAATGACTGTCTTGCACTCTCCAAACTCTTCAGAATTATCAGGATCGATTTCCTATCATATATATTTTCTTTCACTCACTTGCAGACAAACAACGAAAAGGCAAGTAATTTTTATTCAAAACGCAAAAGTCTTTCTAAAAAATTCTCATTGTTATATTGGTACACACGGGGTCCCTAAAATGCACAGGTACCCTAACCAGCTGCCCACTTTTTGCTGACTTTTATCTTTAGATAAGTGAATGAATATTTCGTAAAGTGACAAAATTTTTGTAGAATTAGCGCAGCAGAATAAGTAAAATTGATAATTTATTTTGCTTTACTATTACACTGATCATTCGAGGATAAAATACAAGGAACAACTGAAAAAACGTGATAAGCAAATAATATATATAAAATTACAAGGAATACAATAGCGAGAGAGTATGTTTTATATGCAACACACTTGTTGACGTCATACACGAAATATAATGTTCATAGCAAATAGATGGTTCATAGACCCAACAATTTTCATAAACAATGAGATGGGAACATCAATTTAGAATTGAGCTGAACCTTATAAATAATTTTACATATACACACCATCGTTTGATGTGAGGAAAGGAATTTGAAAATGCTGACACATTGTTAACGTGATACCATTCATAGTAGTGCAAAAAAGTTAATATGGTAAACGTGTATTCTGTTTCATTATAGGCCTAATAAAGGCCAATTCACCCTGTCCGTCACGTCAACGACATGTCACTACACCGACACATCAAGTTGTATTCACACTGTCCGTCACGTCAATACGCGTATCCCAATACCCGATGTTGAAAGAGAGGTTATGAATAGCGATCTGTTCTGTAGAAAGTCATAGTTTAGTACTGAAATTTTATTGACGTCCAAAATCAACTTTACAATGTACGTTTTTGGCCAACTTAGTGTGGTAAAAATCTGAGAACTGAAACACCAATTTCAAACCTACGACATCTGCTTTCAAACGAAAAGATAAACATTCAAACGATAGTTATAAGAGCATAAATAGAGCCTGTTGTCCTAATCCATTACGATTTTGCCCACTGACATTGTTAATAGCGTTGTACGCAATTGTTTTTCGTCCTTCATTAGCAAGTGTAGACAACATTTACTAGACTGAATCGTTCCACATCATTACGAAATGTCGTATATATGATATATGGAACAAGTATGAATCTGTCTGTCTGACTTTTTCATTTAAAAAGTTATTTGATGAAAATTGCGTCATACAATTACAATCTTATTCAAATAAACAATTTACTGCACTCATTTCTTTTACAATATCACAAAATGTAAACCATTTTTTCTGTTCAGATATCCGACTTTCCTTTTGTAGGAGACTCAACATTTGGAATTTACCGCCAAAACAAAGTAAAATAAAATTAAGATTAATAAGACACATTTGCATGTAAATCATGTAATCGTCAACTACAACATGAAAATCGCGTGACGAAAATAGGTTATCTTTCGACATTAGCAGACAACCGTTCCGTCAAAACCTTCTTCTAGAGAAAGCGTGACGCGACGTGAGGTGACGATCCTGTGACGGACAATGTGAATGCCGCCATTAGAAATACATTGCAGAATGTTCTGACTCTCACCCCCATGGTTCTGACGAACGATGACGTGACGGTGTGTATTCGTCTTAATAATTCATCATTTACCATAAACATTTTGATCAAATGAAAATTTATGTGAGTTTATGGTTTCTCTCCAAAGAAATGTAATGCAGCCAAGGATGTTATGGATGTAGCCTTGTCGCGATTATCAAACATCTTTTTAACTCGTAAAACAACGATTTTGATACACACCAACGAAGTGTAGATATTCTTTGGTAATTTGAACCAGAACGCGGGTATAAACTCTAGTTTTGGCTAGATGTTTGTTGTTGATTCAAAGTGAACGAACTACAATAGTGTCAACTAAACAATTTCACTTGACACTCTTTTCAATTAAAACAAAGTTACGTGATGGTTTCTATGAAAAATTTTCCCAACCCAGCACCTGCTGGCCATGTGACAGTTTGTGAGGTTGATGGAAAATTACAGACAATGTCAACCGAAAGTGCCAATTTTTCGATATTTAGCAACGCAGTAAGTTCAAAACAGTTATTCTGCATGCATTACTCTACATCCATTATAAGAAACTTTAATGCGGTTTACGCGAAAGTAACTACCTTACTGTTGTCAAGGGAAAACTTTCCCAAAAAATTTATTCTTGACGTCTGTTCTTTGCTTACCGACAAGTAACAAAGCGACGTTAGTTGCAGTGACGGGGGAATTTTATGTGCTGCCGTAAAGTAGCCCTTTTTCGCTCATGACACACCATGAACCCTTTTAAGCTTTTTAACACATGTTTATTCGAAGAAAAGTGATTTAAATGAGATTTCAATATGAGAATGGCATAAATATATGTTACAAAATTTGTAGGTAGTCGTATGTGCCACAAAAGTGAACATGTTTCAGTACCCTTTCGTATAACCTGTACGCCTAGGAATAGTCTGGAGTTTGATTCATAAGCTAAATTGTACCAGGCATACAACTGTAACGCATATTATCAAGAAACGTGCCTGGTCATAGGCCTAAGAATTCATTACAGTTACTTGGAACGGATGATTACCCTAATAAGCTAAGTGTAGGCTGCATACATAACTTAAGTAGGTAGGGCCTGCAACAATTTTGTGGTGAAAACACTTGGGTCAGCCCTAACACCACTTCAACCTAGGACTGATGTAATTATTACTATAATGTCTCTTTCCATTTTGTATGAAGACCTCTACAATCTTTGTAAAATATGAGAGAAAGGGTTAGTTTTTTTTTTTTTTTCTGTAACTGTACCATCATAAACAGGTGCTGGCTAAACTGCAGAGTCTGTTGCCCACACTCTGCAAATGTTGGCAACACCACAGCAGTCAACCATAGAGTAGGTAGCTATAGGTTTTATTTATTTTGTGATCATTTTAAGTGAAAGTTAGGTTAGGTGTAGGTTAAACAAGAAGGTTTTTTTTCCTAGTATGTGAGGGCACTATGCGCCGGTCCAGAAACGATCTATTTACAGTTGCCAACATTACGCACCATGCTAAAAACACGGGCAACAGACTCTGCAGTTTTACCCAGGTGCTTATTGTTATTATTATTATTATTATTATTATTATTATTATTATTATTATTATTTTTCTTGGAGGTGGGGAGAGAGCGGCTAGATGGGGTGTTCAGGACTCTTAAAGTACCAGTCGTTCATTTGGATCGATATTCAAAATATATAGCTGATCAACTGAAGACCAGGATACCACCGGTCAGCTTTGACGAATGACTTCATATCTTAGTCGCAGTCAAGTTCAGAGAATTTATTTTGGGATACAAATTGCAACTAGATCATGATTCAGAGAAGTACATCGAAAACCATTCACAACATCAGTGTAACAGTTTAAAGCTAATGTAAATTGACCTTATTTATTCAGTAATAACTTCCATTCTTATGGTATCATTGGTCAAACCGATGGGTGGTATCCCATTCTACAACTATGCCAGCCATTTTAACATTTAAAATGGACATATATATAACACTACAAGGGGCATAATATTTTTCTTTTTACTAATTTCAAAATAAAAAATGTATTTTTAAATTTTTCAAAATGCGCCACTTTTAAAATTTTGAAAAAATTCTCAAATAGTCCTTGTAGAGTGGTTAATTTATAGTATAAGTTTCATAATGGGTTCTTACTGAAAAATGCATTCGAAAACAAGTTTACATTAGAATTTTTACTATAATAACGACTAATTGAGCTAATGTCACAGTATACATTATGACATATGCGTAGTTAACAATGTCCTGTAAACAATGTAGTATTACAATGTGCTACTACAATACCGCAAGTGCTGGACTGTAATTGGGGATGTGACAAGTATTGTGTTTGTTTGACATGTGAGTAGAGTGGAAGTGTTTGTGTGTTGAATAAGTGTTTGTGCAGTAATGGAAAACAAGGCATAAAACATTTCAGTGTTTCAATCCTCTTTCCAAAAAAAAAAAAACACCTTAGAACAGTAACACAATGGATGGTTGAACATTTTGTAGCACCTAATGATGCTAAAGTATGTGACTCTTGCAGAAAAATTTATCAACTCTAAAGTACAACAAAGAAACAAATCAAGCCAGTGCTACACTTAAACCTAGAGCTTGAAATTTTAAATACTTTTGATTCTGAAAATGACCCTGATTTCCACTCTAAGTCGGATGTTGTTGAGACACTTAATGCTTCTCTTCATGAACTGGGTGAATCACGCCTTGATTCAAGAAACATAAAATCAAAGAGACTAGTTTTATGCAATTTAATGGAGGCATTCTTATATTTTAAAGACAAAAATCCTATGTTAAAAATAGGGTTTTCTAAGTTCGCAGAACTATGTCCAAAAAACTGTGTCCTGGCAGGTTCAAGTGGTATGCACTTAGTATGTGTCTGCACAAGCCATCAAAATGTAAAACTTATGTAAGAAAATGTAAAAATTCGCTCAATGACAAATGGTGAACAGCATACGTATAAACACTGTATTGCTAAAGCACTGTGCAACCCTGCCTCCATTAAGTATTTTGGGGAATGTTCAACCTGTCCAGGTACAGATTACATCAAAAATTTGTTGGAAGAAAAATTCGAAGAAAAAGGCATTGAAAAAATAACTCTTCGGCAATGGATATCGGTCGATAGATGCAACCTGGAGACAATAGAAAAATCAACTTCAGATTTTATTGAATTGTTCGTCCAACTTTTGTCTGTATTAATCAGTCATGACTTTATTGCCAGACAGCAAAGCTCCTTTTTGAACAACATAAAAGAAAATCTTGAAATCTCAGAGTATCTTGTCATGTGTGACTTCTCTGAGAACTACACTTTTGTGATTCAAGATGAAGCACAAAGCTACCACTGGAACAGTGGACAAGCAACAGTACATCCATTTGTGATCTACTATAAAAGAGAGGAAGAAACCAAACATGTAAGCTTTGTTATCATTTCTGAGGTTCTAGAGCACAATACTAAAGCAGTGTATTGTTTTCAAAGGAAACTGATTGAATTCATGAAACAGAAATTTGGAGACAGTATATAAAAAATATATTACTTTTCTGATGGGTGCGCCGCACAGTACAAAAACCGGAAAAACTTCACCAATCTAAGCTTTCATTCAGAAGACTTTAAAATTAATGCTGAGTGTCATTTTTCAGCCACCACCCATGGGAAAACTGCCTGTGATGCTGTTGCAGGAACTGTGAAGAGATTAGCTGCCAGAGCCAGCTTGCAAAGGCCCTATGAAGACCAGATTCAAACACCACTACCAGTGTGGGATTCAATGGTTTTAGGCCTAATAAGCTCTTTAAAGAATTTGAAACAAAAGGAGATTTCAACAAAATTTCTTTAAATTTTATTTAGTTGTAAAATTCATTTTTATTGTTTATAGCTGTTCTTGCCATTAAACAGTTTTCCTACTTTATTCATTGTAGGCCTACCATTATTTCTTAGTTTTCTGTCCTTGTCTCATCATGACCCCCCCCCCCCCCCCCCCCCCCCGCTCAACTTGCTGGCTGGTGAAGCTATTGCACAATTGCACAAACATTTATCATGATTACATGTAGACCTATGTGTCATTTTATTCTTGTTATTACCCTGCCTAGGCAACAATTCAGTTGTTTGTGGAAAATTTAATTTCTCATCTGTCACAGGCTAGTTGTAAGATAGCCTATATTGGTAACTTCCCATTGTGTATCTCTTCTGTAGGCCTTGTATTCTGATGGGAAAGGCAAATGGTTCAGATTGGTTGTTGTGAACAACTTGTTGTCCATTTTTTAAATGGTACAGTAGTTGATTTGCTGGAGGAGCATTTGAGAAAAGTAGGCACTGTACGTGGAACTGGATGCATTTGTGTGGACACAGCAACTCATTGACAACTCTTGAGAGATTTGGGGGTTGAAGTGAATAATGGAATTTACTTTGTGACTGTGGTTGTGACTGCAGTTTTAGTTTTCAATAATAGAAGATAGGTAGCAACTCACCATAAAGACGATTGCTGAACTGCAAGCAGGAATGTAGAATAATCACATGCACACCACTTTAAATTTTTTGCGACAGTTTTTATCAGGAAAAGGTACACTTACATTCACAACCTAGATCCTGGTCCAACTTGGAATTTCCACTGCCAGTTTTAATTTTCTTTTGTATTTCCCTTGATTGAAGTGAAAGAACTTAATTCTTCATAGTAATGAATTATTTTTGTTTTTGATAATGTACAAGTTTGTATAAGCTAAAGTATCATAAGGTGTAATGACAAAGATTCATTAAAGCCCGGGTAAATACTTCTCCTTCCTCTGTTATACTACACACTACCAGTTCAGTCTTACAGCACAGAGTTTCCCACACATTCCTACGCTGATGAATCCCATGTCTAGCTTGTCCTTGTCCTCTGTTATACTACACACTACCAGTTCAGTCTTACAGCACAGAGTTTCCCACAAATTCCTACGCTGATGAATCCCATGTCTAGCTTGTCCAATTGTCACACATCCTCCCTCATTCCTATCTAGCAAACCAGCTACCGGTACCTGCTTCACTTTCCAACAATCAATATGCATTATTATTATTATTATTATTATTATTATTATTATTATTATTATTATATCATTCATAATGGTCCTGGAAAAGTTTTCAGGAAATAATAATCTGGGATAGTTTACAACTTCCCAGAAACACATTTGGCAAGCTGTGACAGGAACATAAAAGACACCCACCCACACACATACAATACTTACTCTGTCTGCCATTAGCCTTCTTCAGAAAAGAGAGCATTCACAAGGCACACTTCAGGCACAAAACTGTTGTCTCTGGCTGCTGCACTCGGATGTCATACGTCTTTGCAGCGAGTTATAAGCTACCCTTGTTATATTGTTGAATTCTAACCTGGACTTCCCATTATTAAAATTTGAGATAGTTTCAAATAAAAGAAAAATCATAGCCTACAAGTCGCAAAGATAACAAGTTTTGAATGATCAAAATATCCATAGGTGTACTGCCGGTCTATAGTGTCCAACGGGCACAATATTTCGGCGATCATACATGTCGCCATCATCAGGTAAACTGACGTACTGAGCTCCTGGAAACGCACCAGCACGGAGAACCGCACGCTATGGCAGCTCGAAGGGAATTGGGTTCTAGCCCGGTAGCGGGCCATTTAAATATCCTCGGCCCCCAGAGCGACCCGTCCGTGCCGCGGCCGCGCAGTGGAACCGATAGCGACGGCGTCTGAGATGACGTCGGTGTGAGGGCTCTGTCCGCCGTGGTCATCACTTCATTACGTTTGCTAGATTTACTCTTAATTAACCCAGTGGCTAGTTCCCAAGCTTTGCTAAGATTATAGCCACAGTCACAGTTTATGAGGTCGTCACTTGTGCGAATTTCAATGGCCCCTCTAACGACGCAGTCCCAGTATCTCGACGTCTGTACAAGAATCCTAGTGCGTTCATACTCCATTGCATGATTCTCCGACAAACAATGTTCAGTGACTGCCGACTTGTGCGGATACATCAATCGTGTGTGCCTCTTGGTGTTCAACGCATCGATCCTCGACAGTACACATCGTCTGTCCAATATATGATTTTCCACACTGACATGGAATCTCGTACACGCCGGCCTTCTCAAACCGAGATCATCTTTGGCGTTCCCCACCAGTGCACGGATTTTATTCGGCGGACAAAAAACAGTTCCAACCTGGTGTTTTTTCAAGATGCGGGCGACCTTTCCTGAGAGTGCGCCGGTATATGTAACGAACACAGTACCTACATCCTCCCTCGTGTTTTCATACGTTTCCACAGGTTGTGATGTAGTGGTTGGGCGGAGAGCCTGCTGAATCTGCCACTCTGAGTACCCATTTTTTCGAAATACAGTTCTCAGGTGTACCAATTCCTGGGGCAGACTCTCTGCGTCGGAGATAGTGCGTGTCCTATGTACTAGAGTTTTAAGTACCCCATTTCCCTGTGAAGGGTGTTGACAGCTGTCTGCGTGTAAATACAGATCAGTGTGCGTTGTCTTCCGATATACAGTGTGACCCAGGCTGCCATCAGCTCTTCTCTTGACCAAGACTTCAAGGAACGGCAGTTTACCCTTCGTTTCAGTCTCCATACTGAATTTGATGTTGGGGTGTATGGCGTTCAGATGTGTAAGGAGGTCAAGGAGTTTATCCATATCATGTGGCCAGATGACGAAAGTGTCGTCCATGTAATGGAAAAAGCAAGTAGGTTCCATTCAGATGATGCCAGGGCTTCCTCCTCGAAATTCTCCATGTACAAATTTGCGACCACAGGGGAGTGTGGGCTACCCATGGCAACTCCCTCCGTTTGTTCGTAGTATTCGCCATTGAAAAGAAAAAATGTGGAGGTCACGACAGGCCTAAAAAGTTCGGTGGTCTTCTCGTCAAACTTCTGACCAATCAAATCTAGTGACTCTCATAGAGGCACCCTCGTAAACAACGAAACGACATCCAAACTCACCATGATATCTGACTCATCCAGCCTGAAGCTGTTAAGGCGTTTAACAAAATCCACGGAATTACGGATGTGATGAGGGCATTTACCTACATAATGACTTAATATTCCCGTCAAGTATTTGGCCAACAAATATGTATGTGCTCTGATGTTACTGACAATGGGACGTAATGGCACCCATCTTTGTGAACCTTAGGGAGTCCATAAAGTCTTGGCGGTACCGGAACTGGAGGTAGCAGTTTCTTGGCGACACCCTCCGGTAAATCCGCATCCTTGAAAAACGCCCTCGTCTTGTTTTCCACCTTCTTTGTGGGGTCAACGCTGATCTTCCGTAGGAATCGTCATTTAGCATGCTCTGCATCTTTTCAGTGTTGACAAAATCCAAGCCCACGAAGTTGAACATCACTAGTAAAGAGACGGCGGCCATTCGTGACCTGAGGGAGCGCCCTGAAATTGTTGTCTTGCCGGCTGACAAAGGCAATGCTACGGTTGTTGTCTCCCATAAGGACTACACTGAAAAGATGCAGTACGAGTGTGAATTTTTGAAGACTTTGGGCTGTTATTACTGGGGCAATATTTTGTTGAAAGAAATGATATTTGATATTTGTCCATCTTGTACAACTGTATGCATTCTCTTAGGAATAATAATAAAAATAATTTGGGTCAAATCTAGTCTCCGATACCGCTTTGACCAATGACGTCATGTATTACGTCATTTCATCCCGCGGTTGGTTTCAATACCGGTACTAACTGTTTACGTGTCTGATATTTTTGAAGAACCTAGGTGGCGTTGTGTTATTCTATTGTTGTCTTGTTTGACCTGTACCTAACCCGCCTGCTTTGACAAGTAAAAGTTACATACCAGTATTGACCCACCCAATTGCATTTTTCAGTATGGCAGCGACGTAAACATTACACTTCGAAACCGGTCAGTTTTGTTACCACAACCGTTATTTGGCTTCACCAGCTCACAACCAAAACTGTTAGAGCTGTTGGGAGCTCTCCCAACTTAAACTAAACTTCGGGCTGCACTACAGATCACTCTGTCACCACAACCAAGATTTTAGGGTCAGTCCAATGGCGACATCAACATGTCTGACAACCTGTATACAGGATAATATCTTAATACTAATGAATTGTACATAATAAATAATCGATTAAATTGTACTGTATATAAATGTCACTTCTAGGTACTTTACCTCAACACACCTTGTCTTAAAATGCTTGCATTGGAAATATCTTTATTGCGATGTTTCACTTTCCATACAAATATTCATAGTAAGGAAGATTAAATATGAAATCTGTCAAATTATAGATTATAACAACAGAATGTACAATCGATCCCAGGTCTCAACACAAAAATTTGCACCTTTGAACCTTACGCAAAAGTTGTCAACTATTACCAACACCAACAGAAATGACAAAATAACCATTCTCTGTGATACCCACCACAAGAGATTGCTACTCTATACGTACACACACCACCTATAAACAAACACATCTCAAAACTACCGCACATGTGCTGATGTCATACAACACAACACGCCGACGTCACAAGTCAAAGCCGATGGGTGTAATTGAATGCTATAAATGACCCCTTATTCTCATATGATATCCTGTAAACCTCAAATGAAGGATAGCAAACAGGTTCTATATTAAAGACTTACATAAAGCACTTAACTTAGTGCCCTACTGCAGACTGATAAAAAAGGCACAAGTGTACAGAATAGGTTCCCATATATGTGAGTGGTTCAAAGGTTTGGTAAAATAGAACAGGGAATGTTGTTGTCAATAGTTACTATTCATCAGAGAAAAGAATATCAAGTGTCCCACGGAAGTGGATTAAACAACTGTTGTTACCTATATAAATAATTTATCTGACAGACAGGGCGGGCAGCAATTTATAGCTCTTTGCTTGTGATGCTGCAGTGTATGAGAAGGTGTTACCATCAAGTGACTGTTGGAAGATACAAGATAATTAAGACCAAATTTTGATTTTGTATGATGCAGAAAAAATATAAGTTAATGCAAACGTGTTGGAAAATTTTCCTCTAAAGTTTGAATACAGCATTGATGGTGTGCTGCTTGACACAGTCAATTTTGGGAAAATATGGTTCATTTGTATAGGAAACCGTATATAGAACACTTGGGCGACTCATTCTTGAGTAATTCTCCAGTAGGTTGAATTAACATGCAAGTATCACAGAGGTTTTTCAGGTAGTCAAATAGGAATCTCAAGATGGTGATGCTCTTTTTCAAGAAACACTTTTGAGAAAATTTAGAACACTCCTATTTTAATGTGACAGCAGAATTACTCTCCTGCAGTAACTTTCATTTCATATAATGGCTTGTGTTGAGGCATACAGTCAGTTATTTTTTCATCACAATGTTTAGGCGTAGAACATGAAAGGAAAGGATCAGTAGACCTACATGGTGCCATCCATCACACACAGTGTACATGAGGAGTATGTATGTAGATGAAGATGATTCATTTGTTACTGAACTCTTGATAAGTGGCCCATTGAAGCCTAACCCAGACATAAATAACCTAATTCAGAGACACAGGTTGTTTTGGTATAAGTACATTTGTGTGTGTGTGTGTGTGTGTGTGTGTGTGTGTGTGTATATGTGTGTGTGTGTGTGTGTGTGTGTGTGTGTGTGTGCGCGTGCTAGATCTTGTTCCACCCATCTAATATGTACATGCTCCATAAGGCCTTCTGTCTGAGTGAATCTTCTTTATTCTGAAGAAGGCCATGGCCAATAGTTGAACTGTATGTATGTGTTTGTCTTTTTTATGTGCCTGTAGCAACTCGTTATGTCTTTGTGGTGAGTTGTAAACTATGTTGATAAGTAATGCAAACTTTGTGCTGTGTTGAACTTCCAAATATATGTGATTTCCAGATATCTTGCCACATATTTTAGAAGCAGCTGGATTAATTGGATGGTAAGCATATATCAATCGAATGAAACTCTGTAACACATTTGCTCATTTTCTTCAGTCTTAGAATATAAACTACATGATGAGGATATGTTGCAACTCAACCCAAAGACAGTTTTTGAGCCAAAGACAGGCACGCAAGAAAGATGATCACACATACACAACTGGCCTTTGTTAGAAAAGAAAACACAGTCATTCATACAATTTCGTACAGGCATAACTCTCTAATACATAACCATAATCTCCAGTTGTTGCTTCAGACTTCTGTAAATGGATATCTGTGGCTTGACAATCATCTTTGCAGTGAGTTGTAACTTATCCTTACTATATTGATGAATTCCAACCCGGACTTTATTATTACACATAAAATTACACAGAAGTGAACTATTGCAGAAACATTGATTGCTGCCCATTTTATATGGTGAAATTTCTTCTCCAGCTCTTACATTTTTTGCAAAGTATCTCTTTCTTCTGAAATCAGAGAATTTCAAACATGACAGGAAAATTCAGAAAAAAAAAAAAACCAGTGAAAAATTTCACTTATTGCTCAACTGATGGAAAATTACATTCTTCATATAAACATTAGCTTATCCTGCAGATAATAAATCCTGTAAAGTAGACAATAACTTTTTCTTCATTCATAATTAAACTTAATATCATATCCAGAAATGAAAAGTCCTTCCTTTTTTTGTCAACCCAAAGATTGACTTACTCTTAACTAAAAATTGGTCTGGAAAAAATGCTAAAACTGTGTTTGGAAATTAGTTAATTTCATTTTGGGAAATTTGTGGCAACCCTGGTTTATATGCAGGGTTTGTTGCAATTTTTCAGCACATGTAGACTGCAATGGAAGACAGTCCTCACCAGTTCATATTTCATGTCATACTGAATTAAAACTAGTCTAATTTACTAGGGTTATATGTTGTGCCACAACATTCTGTTAAATTTAAAATACATTCCTTTGTAGGTTGCATCATATCCAACCATAGTAGTGAACAAGGACTTGCTCCGTCCTTCTGTAACTTCCCGTGAAGATATAAATGCTGTATTTCTACCTGTTCATGAAGGATTGGTGAAGAAAATATTAAATGTGTGGTATGTATTTATACATCAAAATGTTTTACACACACACACACAAACACACAGTCCTGTATGGCTAAATTTTGTTGACTGACCTAATACAGTATTAGTAGTGAGTGTAGTTGTGTTGATTAAATGTCTAAGTCTAACATTGTAAAGCAATATGAGATGGAATGAGCATGTAAGGAGAGTCATGTGGAAGGTGGATGGTCGATTGAGTTTATTAGGAGAATTTTGGGAAGATGTGGTTTTGTAAAGCTGATTGATTGATTGATTTATTGATTTTTGCAGGGAAGCCAAAACAGTCTTCGACCAACCCGCCACTGCCCGCACCGAAACTAAGTTTATTGTGCGGGATCGTTCCCTGTATATCTAGTAAAGCCAACCAATGCGCTTGAACAGTGCAAGGAGTCCCTTTACCAGTTCTTTATTAGACACAATTTCTTCGGGTCTGGTTGTCCCAAATATTCTGTGCCTTTTATTCTCCAATGCAATGCATTTGAAGATTAGATGTGATGCAGTTTCATCACCGTCATCACAGATCCTACATTTAGGGTCCTCTTCTGTTATTCCCATTGCACGTAGGTGTTTTTTGAAATTCCCATGGCCTGTCAGCAATCCAACAATGAGTCTTATCTCTCCTGTTCAGACCCAGGATTGCAGAGCTTCTTTTAAAACTTGGCTTTGGCATCATTACCTTGCCATGTTTTTGTTGATGGACTTTGGTCCAATATTCTACGTGCTGTCTTCTGAGCCAGTTACATAGCTCCAATTTGATCATTGCCTTGGTGATTGTCAGGACAGGTTCCGGTCCAATAAATGGAGTCTCTGCCCCCATCCTGGCTAATCTGTCGGCATGTTCGTTGCCACTGATCCCCAAGTGGCCAGGGACCCACAATAGGTTTACTCTATTGCTTTCCCCTAGCTCCACCAGAACCCTGTGACATTCTGCAACAATTTTAGACCTTGTTGCAGGAGCTGCCTGTGATCTCAGGGCTGCCTGGCTGTCTGAATATTGTAAAGCTGACTACATGCAGAATGCTTGTGCGACCTGTTCTTGAATACTGCCCAAGTGTTGTGATTCACACCAGGTTTGTTTAAAGGAAGTCATAGAAGCAATTCAAAGGAATGCTGATAGCTTTTTTGTAAGTTTGATCAATGTGTGAGGGTTACAGAAATGCTTTGGGAACTCAAATCAGAGTTTCTCGAGGGAAGACTACATTCTTTTCATTAGACACTATTCAGGTAATTAAGAGGACTGAAAATTGAAGCTGACTGCAGAACAATTCTACTGCTGCCAACTTACATTTCTCATAAAGACAAGAAGATAAATTAGGACTGGTACAGAAGTATATAGGCATTCACCTTTTCTTTTGTTATGTGTGGTAGTGGAAAAGAAATCAAAATTGGTGGCAGTGGTACAAGATGATACCCTTGGCCATGCACTTGTGGTGCACATCAGTGTCAGAGGGAATTGGTAACAATGGATTGGAAGGGTGACTGATGGGTGGTGGGGGACATTACCCCGATAGGGTAATCTCATCCAGGACATGACAGCATGGAGTAATGCATTGGATGGAAGAGACAAGGCAGAAGAAGAAAACAGTGAGAAACATAGTATTGTTACAGGATATGTTACAACGTAGAGGCAGAATTAGGTATGGGTTGTGGTCCAAGAGGGCCTACGGAGTTTGAGCTAGAATGATTTCTGGATTGAAGGATGTGTTGCAAGGACAATGCTCATCTGCTGAACACCAAGATTATGATGTTAGGGAAACAACCCAGGTGGCATAGGTTGTTAAGCATCTATTGAAATTAATTATGTTATGCTCTGTACCATGTTTAGCCTCTGGCTCCCAACTCTGGTTTGCACTGCTTTCATGGTAGCCATTTGTTCAGACAAACAGGTTTTTGGAAGTCATAATTATGGTATGACTTGCTTCTTCACCACTTCAGAGTTTTCAGGGTATTCATGAGAGTTCCTGTTGATCCCTCAAGTCCCTTTTTATCCAAAAATACCTAAAAGGTACCTTATTTTTCTTCAAGAAAGTACCTATTTTTAAAAATTGGAACATTCATACCGGTATTGTTTCATTTTAATAACCAAAATGAAGTTTAACTGAGACACCTTTCTTGTTGCAACTTTCTTCAGCAATTGTTTCAACATTTTTCTTTTCTTCTCCTGCACATATATAACCAACTCTTCATTTTTGTGGTACTAAAGATGGTGCACAAAAGTAGTTAGCATGTGTTGCCGTACTACCAATGAGGGCGACTTGCAACACCTACCAAAAAAATCAGTCAGAGGCAGGACGTGTGGCTTGCCACTGAAAAATGTTTGCAATTTTAGCTGCTATCAAAATCTTCAGCTAGTGAGCTGGAGGTGCTACTACATCACCATCAGCCACTGTAATTATCAATCACACTACAGTGAATCTCATAGTTATGCCAAAACCATTATGTTATGAGCAGAAGAATTACAGCACTTAGGGCTGCAAACCCAGCAGTCCAAAGAATTTTGTACCAGGGGTGTTCTATAATTAGGTATTTCCTCACAGTTTTACCTCTTAAATCTACTTTTATTTTAGAAAAGTTGAAATAAATAGTCAAGCTTACAAAGTAACCTGACATTAAAGCACAACTTACGTTTGTTACTGAAAGCACCACCATCTCTTCATCCTACTTGCAAGTTTTTCAGAGATGGCACTTTAATCTACCATTTGTGTAAACATACAAGTGAACTAATGAAGGTTTGGCCTTGTATGTAATTTCTCTGTTATGGAAGAAAACTTTTTGTCTTCTAAATATGGTTCTCAGGCGAGACGTCGGATGTTACTGTCGTACTGCCCAATATTTCGTCAGCACACCTGGCTGACATCTTCAGGTGCAATGGACACATTGCTGGGCCATGTCGGATGAATTGCTACTTAAAACATGCAAAGAAAGGTACGTGCATGTATGAAAGCTCCAAAAACGGTGACCAATAATGCACAAGGACTGATTTTATGAAGTTTCGTTTAAGATGAACAGATGCGATATTTATTTCATTTTATTTTTATAAGCAGGTTTAAAAGCTTTTTATTTATTTTATTATTCTACTAGCTTATATGCCCGTGCTTCGCAACAGTTGTTAAAGAGGGACCTGTGTATATAATTGTTTTTTAGGGTTCCGGACTTAGGTCAGCAAAAACAGATTCCTTGTTGGATCGCCCTGTCAATAAACTCAGTTCTCCTAGCCAAGATATCAAATGTAAGTCGAAGTCATTGTCCTAAACGATGAATGCTCATAAAGTTTTTCATACAAAAAGTGAAATTAATTTAAGTCCATACTTCGGAACAATGTAAATTCAATGTTTGGTTGTGTTCATAAAGTTAAGACTGCAATGTGTAATTGTCTGGTTGGCATAAACGTCTAAAAAAACCACTATTGTTGACATGAGAAACAGTAATACTAATAACAGTGCCATGTATTGGTTCTATGGTGTAGTAATAAACTGTTTCTCTCTCAAAGTGCATGCTGAATTATTAGTATGTTGCACCGGGGACAATGTAGTTATTCTGTATGCAGTGCTCGCTATTATGGAAAACTCGACGAATGCTGAAAGTCTGGTAATTCAATCAACAGAGCAGTTTACGTCTGTTCAAATAAGACATCATGGTGGTGTCAATGAATGATGAAGTAAGTCTGGGTCGTTGAAGCAATGACGTCAGCTGATTGTCTGTATAGAACTTTCTATTAAATATAGTATTTCCAGGGAAATGTCTTGACTGTGTTAGCAACATCGGCCACTCTTTCAGCTAATATATGTCCCCACATATTAAAGCATGAAGTTGAAATCGATCTTGTGTAATTGAACTATATAGGCCTATTCAGAAGCTGGCTTATAAATCTAAGTACAGTTGTCTCTGCAAAAGAAGACATCTTTCTCTATCTTAATGTAGTCCGTACCAAAACTAAGTAATTACAAATTTTAATCACAATATTGTACTGAACAGTTAAGAAAGCGGAGAGGTTTCTGATGAGTTTGTGGCTCGCATGTGTTTATTATCTCTAGTGGCAGGCACAGAGCAGAAATATCTCTGGATTGAGCATTCAGATGCACAGAACAGATTTTATGTTCTCAACATTAATATGGAAATGTCTTGTGATATTGGGAAAAATCTACTAATCACTGACTTTATGTTGGTCCTTTTTGTGTTCGGTTAAGACGGATGACTATGTTTAAATGGCCCTTTTAGCGACGCTTCCTCAACTTTCTTGTTTCTTCTGTGACACATTTATTTAGATGTTATTTCATTTTATGTGATTGCTTTGAGAAAAGGAGGTGGGGCTTCTTTGCAGCCAATGCGGTACAAACCAATCGCAAGAGCAAATAAATGCGTGGGAAGAGTGGATTTGTCTCATTATTATGTGGTAATTCCATCTTAATGTTGAGAAGATGCACAGAACGCAATGCTTGCTCCATATATATCTCTACTCTATTACCATTTAGTGGTTATACCCATCGAAAGATGCACTTCTTTTCTTTCCATGATATTGCCAAGCATATGGGATACAACTAGGAAGAAAAACTTTTTTGTCCTATCTGGGTTAAATTTTACTTGCAGTGGCAGTGGTTTAGTTTGCCATTGTTGGCAACAAACTATTCGCTTTAGGAGGATGATTAATTTACTGACCAGAACAGCATAAATTATTTATTTCATCATGAACATAAATAATTATTCACCTCGTACTACTTGACTGAATTTTGAAAAAGCATTCAACGACTGTTGCCGACATCAGCACACAAGACCGCCGCCGTAAGTAAAATTGTACTCCTTCTTGTAGTGTATTACACCATTGTTGTGAGAAAGGAAAAAATGCCATAGTTATTTGGTGTACTATGTAACTAACGTCGCCTTACTTTGTCCGTTCCTGTACTATTGGGTATTCCTCAACAGAACGCATTCAAAATGTAATGAGGACACACCGAAATCAGAAAGGGAACTGCATACATTATTTTTTGTGTCGTATCTTGGTTAAATTTTACTTGCAGTGGCGGCGGTTCAGTATGTTTACGTTGGCAACGAAATAGTCTCTTTAGGGGGATCATTAATTTATTGATCGGGCTACAGTAATTATTTATTTAATAATCAACATAAAGAATTATTCCCCTCATTGTATGGGACTAATTTTTCAAAAAGGATTCTAACGCATTATTGCCATCTATTAATTATTCGGTATGCTATGTAACAGTGCCTCTGTTGGATCTTTGCTATACTACGCTGCAATTCAAGTGTAGCGTACACCAGAAACTACAAATTACGATATCTTTTCTTCCACTGATCAGATTTTGATGAAATTAAGCTTATATTTTGCCCCAAGGTACTCTCAGTTGACATATGAAATCCCATGAAAGTTCATATAGGACTCTAGAAGATTTGCTGTACTACACCATACTTATAATCATAGTACACACATAAAACTTCAAATTACGATATCTTTCCTTCCTCTGATCCGATTTTGATGAAATGAAGCCTATGTTATTCTCCAAACTATTCTCAATTTACCTGTGGAAATCCATGATAGGTCATGTAGTACTTTTGGAGATTACCCTCATCAAATAGAAATACACAATGGCTTTTAAACAAATGATTACATTATGATATCTTTATTTTCTCTGATCCGATTTTAATTATTGAAGTCTTTATGTAACAGCAAGATATGCTCAAGTTATGTGTGAAAATCCCATGAAAATTCGTCAAATAGTTTAGGAGATAAACATATTCAAAGAGACAATTATTAAGACGAAAAATTCCTAGCAGGAAAAATAAAATATAAAAAATAGACGAAGATTACTCACCAGGCGAAGGAGCACAGGTGTGACAGCATCACAAATAAATAAATGAATACACACACACACACAATCGCAAGCTTTCGCAACCCAGTTGCGTCTTCAGGCAGTAGGGAAGGAGAGGGAAAAGGAAATGATGAGGGTTTTAAGGAAGGGGGTAAGGAGCCATTCCAATCCCGGGAGAGGAATGGCTCCTTACCCCCTTCCTTAAAACCCTCATCATTTCCTTTTCCCTCTCCTTCCCTACTGCCTGAAGACGCAACTGGGTTGCGAAAGCTTGCGATTGTGTGTGTGTGTGTATTCATTTATTTATTTGTGATGCTGTCACACCTGTGCTCCTTCGCCTGGTGAGTAATCTTCGTCTATTTTTTATATTTTATTCAAAGAGACAGACAGACATGACGGTAGTTTTCCTGTGAACACCGCATGGAGATTCGTCTAGTAGTTTTGAAGATTGAAGTGAACAGCAAGAGGCCTACATTTGCAGATTTATTGTTAGTATAGATATTTGATGGTAATAATATTGTAGATTTTTCGTACTGCATCCATAAACGAAAGAGCCAGCTACACCACTTGTTGGACTGTGACGTAAACATTTTGACAATCTTGCAGAACTATCCACATGCTAGGTGCCACCGCCGACTGCCCCAACACCCTCCATTGGTAGCATGCATGCTAATATACGATGTGTCCACGCTGGCCTGTGACCATCTTGCCATGGTCAATCTGTAAAATTATGTCGCTACCAATGCCTCTTCATCTACACACGCTGTTGTTTCCCTCAGTGGTTTTCGTGATTTTAACAGATTCAGTGCAGGTTCCCATGACGTGCTGAGTTGTTAGCTGGTGCCCTTCGCCCGAGGACCATATTTAGAAGAAATCTGTTGGGAAAACCTGAAGCAACACAACTTTTTTCTGACTGAAGCAGCACCAGTATGTAGTCCATTGTTCTCAGATAGCACCAAGGGGGTTATCGAGAATAATATCTCCATCCAACAGTGAGATCTCCATGTTTTGCATGTTCTCACTTTAAGATATTGTGGAGAGATCTGAAACTTACACAGGCCTGAAACTTACACAGCCTGGTGATCTGAGACTTTGTTACAATCCCTCCTGTCCCTTATTCAGCGCGCGCGCACACACACACACACACACACACACACACATATATATATATATATATATATATATATATATATATATATATAGTGTGAGTGTGTGTGTGTGTGTGTGTGTGTGTGAGAGAGAGAGAGAGAGAGAGAGAGAGAGAGAGAGAGAGAGAGAAATTACTAATAAATAAAACATTGTGTGATCAAGAGTGATCCATTTTAATAAATATGGGATATATGTATCCATTGAAAAGTGTCTCCAGTTGTCCTATACAGATGAAAACATCGCATCAGACCCGTGTATTGGCAGTTTATGGGAATATATATAGTATAGAAATCCAAACAGTTTGGATCGGATTAATGTTTAAAATTTCAACATACAATAGTATGATGCATGCATCATGAATTGGACATGGTCACAAAGCTGTTTTTTCAGTAATTAAATGCCAGTTTTTACAAGCAAAAACTTCATTAGGAACTAAAGTACTGGAGAGAAAAAGGTAAAAGTCTGCCTGGAAACTATTTAAATTATCTGATATTCACAGTCACAGAACTTGGTGATTGCGTAAATTTACATTCGCCTGTGAATAACTTCCTATACTGCAAGTGGAACCAGATAAGTAGGAGAAAGAAAACCAACTTTCACTTCTACTTACTACCTCACCGAGGAACACATCAAACTTGTATGTATGCAGGATGTCTGCAATAATGTTACATAACCAGCAGCTTTCTTAGTAGTTTTGACTACTTCCACAGGTGAAGTGCAAACATAGTTGAATGTCCCCTAGATCATAATTCCACCACTGGCCTATGTACCTGGCCTGTATGATGACAAATCCAAACATGATCATTTGTTGGGTGGACCAAAAACGTTGTTCATCTAACCAGGTGACTTATTTCTGTTGACTAAGCGAGGTGGTGTAATGGTAATACACCAGACTCGCATTCGGGAGTACAGTGGTTCAAAACCACCTACAGCCAACCAGATTTAGGTTTTGAAATGGCACAGCTGTTCTACTGCCCTAGTCTTCATCAAAACATCTGAGAGTGAGCTCCGTCTTTAACGACCATGCTGCCTTTTGTGTCCCAGCCTCGTCGCCGCTTTTGTGTCTCGTTTCCGTCGTAGGTGTCGGTGGCCGAGTGGAATGAGACCGACACAGGAATAAAGATAGCACGCTGGTGCAGGTACGGAGAGGAGCAGCCAGAAACTAGAAACACTAGAGTAAATTAGAACGAGATATATATTGCACAGAATTTATACAATACTTAACTTTTACATAGTACTGCAGAATGTTGATACATAGTTGAGCTAGAGTCCTGCCTAGTGCCTAACTGATAGCCAAGTCTTCACTGGTGCCTATCTGATTACGAAGTCTTTACTGGTTGCTATCTCAGTCCCAAGTCAACGATGTCGTTCAGTGGTGGCCACGAGCGGAGTTCCAGCAGAGGGCGCTCGTGGCTGACGTCGTAAGAACGCCGCGCCGTGCGTGCATGGCGGCGCGCGACGAAAGTACGTGGCGTGCACTTTGGACTTGTGCGACACCACACCCCTCCCCCTCCCCCCAAACCGCCGCGCCATCGTGGCGTAGGGCTGAGGGCCACGGCGACGGCACTGGGAGGAGGGCCTGGGCGGGGGCGTTACTGGTGGGACGGGCGTCGTAGCAGAGGCTGGGATCGAGACGCCATCCGCGCCCCGGCATCCGCCTTGCGATCCCCCGGAAAACCCGCCAAAACGAGGGGAAGGGCGCACCCCTCCGCCCAGATGGAGCAGGTCATCTTCTTCTGAGGTGCGTGGCCCAGGCGGCGGGGGCACGCACGGTCCCGGAGTCGTCCTTGGTGACGCTGTCAGCTGCGGCGACGGAGGCGGAGAGGCGGACTGCGTAGGAGGCGCGTCCACCTCCATTGGGATCTCGTAGCCCGGGGAAGCTGGGCCCGGCGGCGAGCGATGTGGCTGTGCTCCCTGGCGGTGAACTGGGTCTGGAACCAAGAAACCGGAGACAGGATCACGCGACCTGTGCAAGCGCAATTGGTTTGCGTGGCGCCGCAGCTCCGACCCTGTGGAAGAACGTACAACATACATATTGCAACCGAGCACGCGCTGAATGGTGCCCGGCATCCATAGTTTCTTCTTGTTTCCAGCAAACACCCTGTACAGCACCGGCGTGGAAGCCTGAAAATGCGTAGCACCATACGAACCAACTCGGTGCGTGGGAGGCTGCAGCAGGTGAAGGAGAGTGCGGTGACTGCGGCCGTGTAGGAGCTCGGCAGGAGACGGGCCGTCACGTGGCATGCACCGATATGTAGACAGGAAAATTTGAAGAGCTTGCTGCCTGGAGTGCTGACCTTTCATCTTTTCCATGTGAGACTTTAATGTTCGAACGAAACGTCCTGCTCCACCATTGGACTGAGGGTGAAAAGGTGCGGTGGTGATATGCTGAATGCCATTCACACGACAAAACTGTTGAAATTCCGCACTAAAACTGTGGTCCATTGTCACTGACTATAGTTTCAGGCAAACCTTCGATGCAAAACACTGATGTTAAGGCACTGATTGTACTAGACGCCGTCGTTGAGTTCATGGCAATCACAAAAGGAAACTTGCTGAAAGCGTCTACAACAATTAACCAGCGCGTATTCTAGAAAGGTCCGGCAAAGTCAATATGTAAACGTTGCCATGGTCCCTTGGGGCGTGGCCAGTCTGAGAAACGCTGTGGAGGAGCCGCCTGATGCTCCGCACAAACTGTACACTGTGATGTCATGCTCTCTATCTGAGCGTCCATACCAACCCAGGTACAATGACGTCTGGCCAGTTGCTTTGTCCTAACAATGTCCTTGATGCAGGAGGCGTAACACTTCTCGTTGCAGGGAACGAGGAACACTCACTCTTGCTTGGTCGTTGTCGGTATGCAACAACAGTACACCCTGACTTAAAGATAATGCATGACATTGTGCAAAATAACGTCGAACCAGAGGCCGATCAATGTCTTTGGCTCTGGCAGGCCACCCTGAGCGAACAAAACATGCTACCACACTTAGGTCTGCATCCGCAGCTGTTTCCTGTGCAACCCGACGAGAGTTCAAAGGGAAATCTGCGACAGCGGAAGCATCTCTGGAGTCTATCTGACAACATGCCATTTCCGAAGAATCAAATGATACATCCTGGTCAACCGGAAGTCGGGAAAGTGTGTCCGTGTTGGCGTGTTTAGGGGTAGGATGGTACAAAACTGTCAATGGGACATTAAACCCTAAGCTTCCTTCCTTCCTTCCTTCCTTTATTTCTGTTGATTCTTGGTCCAATATTAATGATCCCATCTCCATTTGAATCCTTAATTGTGGTGTCATAGGACCAATGTAGGAATACACACAGTTTGTCTGTACTAGAATCCAAGTCCTGTATTGTATACTGAATGATGTGATGCTGCACCACCATTACTTTCTATCATTGGCCATAGACAGCAACTGAACCCACTTTACAGAGCAGTCACACCTGCATCCTCCACATTCTGTGTTGAGATGAGGATATCCAACACCTTGTCGTGTACTGGAGGTTTCACTCCCTTCAACCACTTGTTGGATTTAGTCAATACAATTTTATGTGAAGAGCTGATCAGCTCCCTTGTATGTGAGATGCTTGTTGCCAAGTGCTACAACTCCATTACATGTAATAGACTTGTTGCCAAGTGCTGCACCATTTTTTTTTGCTAGTGGATTCACAATGTGAAATATTACATCTTCCCTTGTTGTAATGTTTACTGTTATCTTTTTTATTTTTAGGTGCTCACTTGGGCAATTTTACCACTGAAAGTCTCTCTTTCACTTGTCTCAAAATAAGTGAAGAGAGGCAGACCAAATTTTTCTTTTTCAGATAGTCATGGAATAGAGTGGACACAAAGTTTATGTCTTTGTACCACTTTTGATAATAATTTGTAACTATTATACACTAGTGAAGTTGGTCAAGAATTTTTCATGGCTTTCATGAACAAAGTTTTACCCTGTAGTATTATTGTATACAAGTTCATATCATATATTTCCTAGTGTGTGAAAATATGTGTTTATATTTTATGCATCTCTACTGATCTTTATGGAACTGTGTACACTTGGTCTTCAATGCAATAGGAAGGTCACTGTCAACATAAAATTTCATACTGTGTGTAGTGGAGGGTACCTTACAACAAAAGTCCACACTGATTGATCGCCGAAAGCTGGCTCATGTATGTACGAATGCATGTTTTCTTGGTAAAAGTTTTTGTACTTCACCGTGTGGTGTGTATTGCCTTGCAGTGAACTTCAACACTATTTCATCGAACACCATGAAAGTTGACAGATATCTGCAGTTTGTCCTATTCATGGGGAAGAGGAGATGCACTGAGGGAGGCAGATGAGGATAAGGATGGAGAGAGAGAAGACGGTCATTTTGATGTGGAGGGTGGGGGTGTTCTCAAAAAAGGGGAGGACAGGATGAAGAGAGAGAAGTAAGAGGAAGAGAAGGACAGAGAATGGGAAGAAGAAATAATGGGCAAGTAGATGAAAAGAGAGAGGGAGAGCAGCAGGTGAAAAGAGAAAGTGGGAAGTAGGAGATTGTATCTATTACAATTTTCATTAGACTTAGTTCAGAAATGTCATTGTGGATTACATGTACAATTATATAAGCAGAAGGGGAAGGGGTGATGGATGTGGGAGGAGGAGGAGATGTACAGAGAGAAAGGCAAACAGAAGACGTGTTGAGAGTAGGGAAGAGCAGATGAACTAACAGAAAATTGGAATAAATAAATACCTGGCAATGCTGAGTTTACAGTTTATATTGACTATAAGCAGCCTTTGTCTAAAGATTTGTTAGTACTTTGTGTAAAAATTTTAAGTGAATTGTATAAGAACTATCTGAGACTTTTGGCATCAATGATAATCAAGGACTTGTCTTTATGTAATAGTATAGATTTGTGTATTAACTTGTAGATGGCCGAGTGCAGTGCAGAGAGCAAAGGAAACCACTTGCCTTCCATACTTGGGGTGTCATGGAGAGAGAAGCAATATGGGCACCATGCCACCCCTCTCCCCCCCCCCCCCCCCCCCCCCTCAAAAGCTGGCACCACAAACTGCTGCAAGCTTCTGCGAAAACAGAAGTCGCACACATGGCTTTAAATGATGTTCATATATGAAACTGGAATAGCAGGCACACCAGAAAGTACTGCAGGTGACTCCCAAGTTATGCCAGCAACTGCATCATCACTCATTTTAAAATTGAACATAACAGAATAGTGGTATGCAGAACAATAACAAAGCAGACAATGGCGGTCACTTCACACAGTAAAAAACAAATAAGTGTCAGCCAAAGCCTCCTGACACCGACCAATTTCTACTGATTCAGGTGTAGGGAGAGATCATTTATTATGCATATTATTTCACTATTTATTTATACACTTTTCTGCTCTCAACAGTATGATGAATTAAAAACTTGGTGGACGAGGATTCCGAAACTATCAGAAAGTATGTTAAGGAGGTTACACAGCGTTAGAGGTGAATGGCATGCTACGGGAGTCGAGAACATGGTTTATGGTTTGCCTGTCCCGAAATATGTTTAGTCTATTGGGAACTATGTGGAATGTGGACTATGTTATTCCAGTAATTTACTTAATCATATTGTTTTATTAATGATGAAACACAGCCAAAGATTTCTTCTGCAATTCAGCACCAATAAAAATAATTATATGATACCCTATTGCAGCTGTTATTATATGTACAATGATTCTCCATTTGTCTTTTCTCTGCTAACATTCTTTCCTTATCACATCAGGTGCCTGCTGTACCATCAGGCAGCATTCAGTCTTGTGGTGCTTGGTGATGTGGTGTAACATGTACAGTGAATGGAAAATACAAAGTCTCTGGAAGCTATGTACGCACTTTGGAAATATTGAATATTTGTTTTGTTTGTTGTTATAGTTACGAAAAAAGGAATAATAAAAAATGCACTGTATGCATTTTGTGGCAGTTTTTTCTTCTTTGTATGGTGTGCAATAAATAATTATTTTTAGAACACCACAACTGGTGACACCCGACGTGATCATGAGTACACAAGATTCACTCTCATCATTATTACTATTTTGGCTGCGGCAATTTCAATGCATCATCATGGCAAACGCCCCCACTGCCGAAGTCTGTATGGAAATATCGCATGTAGCAGTGAAAATACCACAGTTCTGGCAGAAAAATGTAAAGATTTGGTTTTTGCAAGTGGAATCCCAATTTGTTACCGCAAATATAAGCAACAAGGTAACCAAATTTCATTATGTTCTGGGATCGCTTGATAGCGAAGTGGCCGAACTAATTTCAGATTTCCTGGCCAAACTGTTGTCAACTACACCATACACAGACTTAAAAGCACGTATCGCTGCTGAATTTGAGGAATCTGAGTCGCATAAAGTTAAAAAAGTGCTAACAGAAGTAGAATTAGGAGACAAAAAGCCATCTGTTTTACTCCAAGAGATGCGCGTTCTTGCCGGAATGCAAGTAACAGCCGATTTTTTGCGAGCTATATTCCTTCAACGACTGCCAACCAATCCGCGTTCATTACTAGCCGCTAGTCAAGAAGTAAATCTCGATGTAATGGCTTGTATGGCCGACAAGAGATTACGACACCCAGTCAGTCAGTCTACAGTGCTGTAATAGTTTTGCCTTCCACTCAAGATAACAGATTTGCCAGGCTAGAAAGACAGCTTGCGGAATTAACGAACCAGATGCAAAAACTACGAATTAAGGCATGAATGTGAAGCGGATCTACATCACTGCGGTGCTCACAGTAACATTCCATGTGCTGGTATCATTATAAATTCAAACAGAACACACAGAAATGCACGCCACCACGTACATTTCTTTCTCAATCCGATAATGTTCAGTTGGAAGTAGGGGAGAAGGTGGTTTCATCTTGCCGCATGTTCATAACGGATTGCAATACGCGACTATGTTTTTTGGTCGATTCGGGAGCAGACGTTTCCGTATTGTCAGCAACAGTACGAGAGCACAAAAATGCACAGAAACGACAACTCTATGCTGCAAACGGTTCTGTAATACATACTTACGGTGAAAAGCTACTGAACCTGGAATTGGTCTTGGCCATTCCTTCTTGCAGACGTGCACCAGTCGATTATCGACGCTGATTTCGTGAGTCATTATGGTCTATTACTTGATGTCAAGTCAAAAAAGTTGCTCAACCAAGCCACTCTACTTACTAGTACAGGCTCTACAAATGTACCTGCTGACAGTTCAATATTTTTGATTGATCCACAGCACAAATACTGGGACCTACTAAAGAGTTACCCTAACATTCTCACGGAGAAACTTAATTAAAAGTTTCCTGAAGTTAACGTGCAACACACAATCACAACTACAGGACCTTCAATGCACACAAAGGGCAGACGCTTGTCACATGTCGTCCTTCTAAAAGTTGCTGGTCTAGCCCTCTCCATCTTGCCATCTTGTACCAAAGAAAGATGGAACTTGGCGGCCCTGTGGTGATTATAGAGCTTTAAATGCAGTCACGGTTCCAGATCGCATACCGCATTTACAAAATGTCAACTGTCAACTCTTCAACAAAAAGATATTCTCTAAAATCGACCTTACCTGAGCTTATCACAACAACTCTGTGGCACCAGAAGATGTAGCTAAAACAGTGGTTATCACACCATTTCAAAATATGCAACCAGTACTTGTGGAACCTTCAAGGAAGTCAACAGCCGCTTCTCTCATATACACGTTGATCTTGTCGGACCATTACCTTCCTCTCAAGGTTTCACTTACCTCTTAACAATGATTGACAGATTTACACGTTGGCCTGAGGCAAATCCGATGAATGACACCTCTGTTGAAAGTGTTGGCAATGCCCTCTTATGGTCATGGATTGTACGTTTTGGAGTCCCACAAATCATCACCACTGACAGAGAATGGCAATTTGATTGTCAGTTGTTCACTCAGCTCACAAAAACTCTAGGCATTTTACATAAATAAAACTACCGCTTTTCATCTGCCGGCAAATGGTAAAGTTGAACGATGGCATCAAAACATCAAGACAGCATTAAGAGCTCGCCTTTCAGATAACTGGGTTGAAAATTTACCATCAATATTAATGGGTCTTCGCACTTATGTGATGCCAGAATATAAGACAACTGCTGCAGAAATGACTTGTCATGACAAACTTCCATCAAAGTTCTCCGAACCTAAAACACTGGAATGTGACATACCAACTTTCATTTATAATTTGAGACAGCACATGGCATCATTTAAACCAGTCATTGTTCAACATCGTGCTTCAAAGTCTGTTTTTGTCCATCCTGAACTCATGACATCATTCACGTGTATATATTAGACATGATGCACAGAGAAAACCACTGCAATCTATCTATGATTGACCATATCTAGTACAGTCATGCTCTGACAAATACTTTGTTGTTGAAACACCACATGGCTCAAGCCAGCCTTCCTGCTGAAAAATATGGATCCTGCAACACCCATGTTGACTCCACATAAACAATCAGCTCCAGCTATCAAAACTCAAGGTCACCAGCCACCTCAACAAGCTGCAAATTCTGGGCGAACAGTACACTTCCCCAAGAAATATCTCAACATTGTCATTGGGGAGGGAGTAGTATGTGGCGTAACATTTACAATGAATGGACAATAGAAAGTTTCTGGAAGCTATATACACACTTTGGAAATATTTTATCTTTGTTTTGTTTGTTGTTATAGTTACGAAAAAAGGAATAATAAAAAATGCACTGTACGCATTTTGTGATAGTTTTTTTTCTTTGTGTGGTGCGGATTAAATAATTATTTTTAGAAGAACACCACAGTGATCATAATGCTCCTGTTCATAAGTGCATAAATACCCAAAATCCAAGGAAGGGGTCAGAAGAGTAAGGTTACAAGCTAGACCTTGCAATTCACTCAACAAAAGATATTTGCAGTAAAAAGAAAATTTTCATCATTATGCTACAACCTGCAATGCAATTTTGATGTGGCACAAGTCATTGTTGCATGCAAATTAAACATATGTCACCTAATTCTAGGCTGTTCAGCAGATGCTGCTCCAGCGCTTGTTGCACATGGGTTGTACACAGTTACACTGCCTGGAGGGCAGATTCGAGAATATATGGTGAAAGCACAGGTGCATGGGTCCAGTTTCTATTTATATCAAGTGATGCTATTATAAAATGTTTTTCTTGTAATAAGTAAGTGATTAGCAGCCACGTGTTTATTGTGTTGTATTTTACAATACAGGGCTAAAATGCATACATGAATTTAAAAAAAGAAGAAAAAAATAGTATTTTTAAAACAAAACATAGGCATTGCAGAAAGGGAAAGAGAAGTATCATGACATAGAAGGGACTGATAACCGTCGCTGTTTAGTCCCTTCCAAAAACCACCACCAACAACAACATGACATAGAACAAGAGAAGAAACTTCTAAATTGAGAAGTGATGCTAAAGCATACAAGTATGCAGCAAATGACAAAGTTAGATGAAGAAAGATTCCTAGACAGACAACACTAAATGTGATCAGAACAAAATGTTGAAAATTAAAATGTAGTTCAATTGGCTTAGGAAATTGCATTACAATATAGGTGAAATTGATATAAATTACTAAGTAATTGAAGGCAAGGCAAAATATTCAGACTTAAGAAGTAGGAACAGTCACATGAAAGTAGAGGAAAAAATAGTAAAAGAAGGAAAAGGGGGGGATGAACCTGGTAAGCAGCATTGATGGAACTATAAAGCAGAGAAGAGAGTGTCACCAATGAGACCTCAAATTTTGAGGAGGAACAAGTATGATTTGCAAGATATCAGCCCCAGCTATTGGTACTGCTTGGAAATTTGTAGCATAATTCTGGTAGTTTGCTCTTATGGCTTTCTGAAAGTTCAGCTTTTGAACTTTCATGAACACACTTTTTAAGCTTTAGTGTACACTGATTGTCACTTGCTCTGTCCTTTGCAGTTACTGTATGCTCGCCTCTGTACACTGGAGCTACAACAAAAGCCCTCAAATTCTTGGGAAGAGAAATGACACTTCTATCCATGTCTGACCGTCCTCCAGTGCATGGTCAGTTGGCTTTTCTGATTTAGTCACAGTGTGTATTGAAAACACATAGACACTGATCTACACCTGCAAGCCAGCAGTTGTCACCATCCAGCATAGAAGAATGGAGTTCTGAAGGCATTGGTGTACAGGAGACATAATTATCATCAGACACACACAGTTTAGCCAAACAGCCACTCTGCCACATGATCTAAAAGAAGATGTAGAAGAAACCAATACTGTGGTGTATCTTCCCAGTAGAGATCTATTTCTGCCATATTCCAAATTAGCAGCATTCTCAGGAAGCACATTGTCATTCATGTTTTCTGTCCACCAAGCAAAATCAGAATAGAGTCATTAGAGATAAAGGGAACACCCCGTGAACCGTGACACTGGGTACTAACTCAGTAGAGCATGAGATCCTGCACTGGCAATGCTGGAAGCACAGCAGGGGTAGCAAAAGCACTGCACAATATAGGGACTGTAAATGTGGACACGGGAAATATGCCCCAGACAGAGCTGCAGGCAGACCAGATCAAAGATGGAATACCTAAGATTGTGTCCAGCAGGTGTGGACTGTAGAGGGAACACCCAGAATCACACTGGTTGGAAAACAGAATGCCATCAGGCACAGATGGAACGCTTGATGATACATCCTGTGGGTGCAGACTGTAGACAGAAAGCCCAATACTGACCATGGAGGTATAAGACCATGGGTGCCAGACCTGTTCCACCTGAGGAGCAGTCTCTGGTAGCACCTGATGAAAGTAGCAAGTTAGGTTATCAAAATTATTTTGTGATAATGACTCTATTATCTGGCAGAATAACTGACACCTCAATGATGTCAGCAGATTGCCGAAAAAGCCTGAAGTGTAACAATGATGTTAATAATTAGTGCTCTGGAACTTCTGTAATGACACAGTCATTTATGTCATTCATTTACACTGCATTTGTGAATTACAACATAAAAATGTTTGAAACCAAGATACCTGTGGCACTAGCTTCAGGTAAAAAAACCATGTTACCAGTGTCAAAATAGTATTTCATTAACTTCATATTCATTCCAGTGTACAGCACTGTGCACTTGGGCATTAAACAGCTATAATGGAGCAAAGAGAGTGACAACTGGTGTAGATGCATGTTTAAAAGCTGTATCTTCACAAATACGCTACTGTGTACTATCACAAAGTTGGTGATTTTTCCCTGTGAGAGATTTAGACTTGGTCTTAGCTGACCTGTAATGGAAGGTTAAGTTATATTTCTTATAACATCTGGTCAAATATTCCTAAGAATAAATTTAAAAACTGTGTACACATGAAAATGTAGAAACACACAATATATTGTATATAACATATTGGCTTCATTACAAATTAAACTTCTCTGATATACTATTTGTAATATAATCTATTGAACATGACTTAACCAATATCTAATCCCTTTGTGTACCGTTTGCCTCGCTGTGGAGCGCGCGGTTTCTCGCCATGGAGGTTAGAGTCCTCCCTGGGGCATGGGTGTGTGTGTTGTCCTTAGGTTAGTTTACCTAGGTTTAAGTAGTTTGTAAGCTACGGACTGATGACCACGCAGTTTGGTCCAATAGATTTACAAACATTTGAACATTTTACCATTTGCCTCCATCTCTTAGATTAATGTCCATACTATACCTGTATGGTAGACCTAACAATTTGTGGAAGAATATTATATGTCATAATTGTCTATCCTAATTTGATCTGTATGTGGAGTATTTTTCTTGACAATATGTTTTAGCTCATACATGTTACCTACACCCTTTTTACTCCCAACACTTTCCTTGCCTTTCAATTCTTAGTCAGTCTGCCTACTGGACTATACACCATTTTCCCATTATAAACTAATTGAGGAATGAAACTGTGGATTTTAATATTTGTTTATGAGAATTTTATGCATGAAAATGCAGATTATTTATTTCTTGTCTAGTGTCTGTGTGTGTGTGTGTGTGTGTGTGTGTGTGTGTGTGTAGTGATTTTTCTTTTCTTTAATTTATGGAAGAAGAACTAAATAAGCACATTCTTGATAAAGAAGTAAACAGGATAAAATAAGAAAAGATAAAAAATTTAATGTTATTAATTTTAATACCAAGATGATGACGAGTGCTTACAATGTTCATGCACTGCAGCTGATCTGTTAAATATTTGTTACAGGTACGAACGTGGACTATTGGCGGCATTGCATTTGGTGTCAGACCCAAGTGATACTAACATACACCCAGCTGTACGGCGTGTAGCATCATATGTGTTGAAATTTTCTATTGCTGCAATTCGTCTCAGGAATCGCTTGCACCCACGTCTGGCTGTTAGTATAAAGATCTAAATATTGTATTAACTTAAATGTATGGGTATAAAATTATTTTATGTGTTATGAACATTTATTGGAATTTTTCTTAAATTGCTAAAAATGTCCATGCCCAGTTACTTTAGGTAAGAATGGTATATGTCTTTTTTTTTTTTAAATTAATGTCAGTAATTGAGGATAGGTTGTAACTCACTGCAAAGATGATTGCTGGGCCACAGACAGTTGTTTAGAATAAACAGTCACATACACACGATTCAAATTTTCAGCCAGAGCCTTTATCAGAAAAAGACATACATTCAGGCATAACTCTTGCACACATGATCATGATGGTCGTGTGTGCATGAGTTACGTCTGACTGATTGTGTGAATGTGTGTATAATGAAACCACTATTTCACATTTTCATGCGGTCCATACTTAAAAAAGGCAAAATCGAGGAAAACCCAGAGTCTAAGATCAGAGCATTGCTCATGCCCTAGTTCTGAAGTGCGAATGTTGCCAGCTCTATTAGTCTTTTGAACTTCAGGTTGGTGTTTACACATTCAAATAGAAACAAATTAGGATACAGTATATGTTGAGATTCATAGCAGCATAACTCATGTATCATTTATTTTGGAAAACGTTATTCGAGCACATAGATGTGGTTGAGGTATAAGAACTCCACGTGGGTAGATTTATTACAACGAACCACTTCTTACATATGTTTTGTTGGCTGAGTGGTTAGGCTGACGGTTTACCATCACAAGGGGCATGAGTATGAGTACCTTTGGAGTCACCTTTTTTAAAGGCCTGTGCAGGTAATATTTATTAACATTAATTCGCTATGAATTGTGCAATTATAGGTTTTTCTAGGTTCCACATGCTTAAACATATTCCATTTTGTAATGGCCTACAAATGAGACAAATTATAGCCATAGTAATTATGTTGAAAATAGTTGTAGGTGTTTGTAATTACTTAGACTGCCAAATGGTGAATTTATAGTGTTAAGCTAAGATAAATGTATGAGCAGATAGGCATAAATTTTCTAAGTTTGTACACACGGTTTACACAAGTGAGGTGCTGTCCCTTCCATTATCTGTTGTTTCTAGTTTGAATATTCAATCTTCAACTTTAGTAGGTCTATTTGACCATTACGTTAACGAGAAAGGACAGGTAGCTCATTCAGTGTTTGCCTTCCTGGTTAAGTGGTGTGCATCAGATCAGACGTCGCCCGAGCCTTTACTTTTTTTAAATCACAGTGCAAATGTTTCTTGCTGTAGCTACTTTTTGGTAATATATTTCATTGGTTTTACTTTTTTTAGTATTCTCTGTAGAAAATAACTAATTACAGTTTGTCACTTTGACATCTAAAAATTATCTCTTGGAAGATAATATTTATTTGACCTCCCATAACAAAAACTAAACATCCTTGGAGGGTATTTTCATCTGACCTACCATAAAAATTATCTTCCTTGAAAAGTAATATTCATTTGACCTCCAGTAACCAAAAATAAACATCCTTGGAGTGTTTTATTCATTTGACCTCTCATAAAAATAATCTTCCTTGGAGGTTGATTTTTGTTTGGTATTCCATTACAATAAAACTAGTATAATGTAGGCTGCATATATCTTCAGTTTTTTGTAGAAATTTTCAGCAATCAGTCATAAATATTTATTTATTGGCTTTTTACGATGATTGCTGAAAATTTCTACAAGTCAAATACAGTCATTGAGCACAAATTCCACAATGGAATCAAGCCTGACTTCAGTATTTTGTTTACATTCCATTGGCATCAAGAACTGCTTGGATCCTTCGAGGCATAGAATCTACAAGTCTGTGGAAAAAAGCCTCATTCATGGCAATTCTCTCCCATGAAGAATTGACCAAAGCCCACAAGGCATCTGCAGTTGTTAATAGTGCCAGTGGTGTACTTGCGTGTGTGGTGAGGAATGTTGTCAGTGCTTGCCATGACTACAGAATGAGACAATAGGAGACAGATTCTGTGATATGAAGAAAAGTGCAATGAAATATGAGATTTTGACTGTATACAAGAAAAGCAATTTACACGTCAAATGATATGTTTCAAACAATTATGTTATTTAATTAAATTATGGTGCTAAGTAAGTGGATGAAAGAGTGTATGTTGGTCAGTTTGTTCACTTAATTGAATCAATTTAATGGATGTCCCGCAATAAGTCCATTAAATTATGACACTCAACCGCAAATATACACTTCTAAACACACCAAATCAGTCGTTCCTTCCTTGCCTCTCATTGTTTATATGTAGGGACAGGAAAAATTTGTCTTAACGATAACGTGACAAATAACGCGAATTTGGCGGTTTTTAAGGAAATAACACAAATTCCTCAAAAAATTGCCGGCTTTAAATGAAATGAAACTGTATCTTGGTAAGAAACTGCATAAGTTCAATGATGTCAGTGATGTGTTTAATGTAAAAAGTTTCCATATCCAAATGTGGTGGCTATTTTATTATTTTGTAATACGTACTGTAATAATACAGCACTACATATTGCTAGCAAAATAGTCTGATTTAAAGTGAGTGTTGGCTTTACATTTCTGCAGATTGTATTCAGATTTATTGTTTAGCCAGTATTAAATTCACAGCTTGTAATTTTTTGATTTCGAGATACAACTTTCTCACTAACAAGTTATTGCCAGTTTCTCCTTGCTGACATACTGAAATAAAGCAAATTATTTAGTGAAATCAAACGTGATGTTCACAAAGTATACTGCTGTATCCCTTTTTGCACATGCGCAAGTTATCCCCGTGTAGTGCGCATGCCTTGAAACAAGAGTTAAGAATGGGCACATGCCCTGAAACATGAGTTAAGAATATGCGCATGCCCTGAAACACAAGTTAAGAACAGCTTATGCTAACTTTTTGTTGTGTTGCTATATGGTAGTTGCACTACACGAATACCGTTCACAGTGGATCTTTGCATACCCTCGCCTGCCTTCTGTGTCACTTATAAAGTGTTAAGTCACTTCAAACGTCAGTTGGAAAAAATAGAAAAAGTAAAGCAAAACATCAAGTAAGAATGTAGATTTGAGGTTAGCTTACTAGGGAGAGATGTAAAATTGGGGAATTTTTAAAATTCTTCTTATGGGTTTTTCACAGGGCTATGAATTTATTATGTAAAATCGCGAAAAATGTAAAATTGGAGAATGTAAAATCAAAGTTCCACTGTATATCTTTTTCTGATGAGGTTGTAGCTGAAAATGTAACTTATGTAAATGTGATGGTCTACCATTGTTATATAATAATAATAATAATAATAATAATAATAATAATAATAATAATAATAATAATAATAATAATAAATTATGTGAGGTATCTGATCTAGCTTTTATTATTTCAAATAACTGGACATATATACCAAATAGTGTCTAAGTTTGACAGAGCTGTATTAAATCTTGTTCAAATGAAGAAAAATAGAAAGGAATATAATCTTTACATATATTAGTGTACAGTTATTTGGTTTGTGAAGTACTAGTTGTATGCAGTTACAGTACTTAATTTGTTAGTAATTTATTTTTATCTTTTTTTTTAATGGAAGGAGAGTGGAACAAAACTAATTGCTGCTGTGTCTCAAACAAGAGACTGGAGTCACAGTCCAGTAAGATGTCTTGCATGGCACCCACATTGTACAAAACTAGCTGTTGCAGTTCGTGATGATTCAGTACATATTTACACAGCAGGCTCAAAGCATAAGCCATTCCTGAAATACAAGAATCAAAGGAATATTTCATCTCTTGCATGGAGGTAATTTTGTCTCCATTAACTTATTCTTATGGTTGCTATTAATATCCCTCTCTACCCTCCCCCTCCCTCCCCTTGTGCTAGCAATGTCTGACAGTGTGTGCTCTGACTGGCTGTTGGAAGCAAGGGTACAGTAAGGGAGGGAAAGGGAGAGACTGGAGTGTGTGGTGGAAAGGAAGATTTATGTTTGGCTAGACTGTGGGCAGGAATGGAAGTGAGGGTGTTGGTGGCAGGAACTAATGAAGATTTAGGTATGTAGGATTACAGGAGCATAGGGAAGAGTCCTGCTTATGCAATTCAGATAAATTGGTGTTTGTGGGTACAATCTATATGGCACGGGATGTGTAGCAGTCATTGAAGTAAGCCACATCGCACAGTGCAACATGCTCTGCATCAGATTGGTCCAGCTGTCTGCTTGCAACTGGCCACAGTTTGACAATGGCCATTCATGTGAACAGACAGCTTGTTCCTGGCCATGTCCACATAGAAATCTGCACAGTGGTTGCAGGTCAGTGTGTTGATCACATGACTGCTTTCACAGGTTGCACTGCCTTTTTTGGGATGGTAAATGCCTGTGACGGAACTTGAGTCTCGTGATGGGATGGTGGATAGGACAGGTTTTGCATCTAGACCCATTGCAGGGGATGTGACCTATGTTGGGAGCAGAGCTGGAATAGGAAAGGTCAAGGATATTACTTAAGTTTGGTGGGTGGCGGAATACCACTGTAGTAGAGGCGGATAGGGTAGTCCTCATTTCAGGGCAGGATGAAAGGTAAGATAAACCCTGGCAGAGATTGTGATTTAATTATTCCAGTTCTGGGTCAGTAGAGGGGTATTCCTTTGTGGCCGGACAGTGGATGGGATGGAGGTGGTGGGGGACATGGGCAGACATGGTCTGTGATATATGGATCCTCCCCACAAACACTGGCTTTTCTGAATTGTGCAGGTGGTAAGTCTCCCTACAATGTATCCTAAGCTGCCAAAATCCCCCAGACATTTGCTAGTTTCTGCACCCACCACCCTCCTCTCCCTTTCCCTGCCCACACTCTAGCTTCACATTAGTCTTCATTCCGCCACACAATCAGGTTTCTCCCCTTCCCTCCAACCTGCTTCCTACAGATTGTTAAATCTTTCCTGGAATTTCCATTGTTCAGAACTAATAAGCTTTATATGTTAAAATGTTCTGTATCTAAATATCCACTACTACTACTACTACTACTACTATTACTGAAACTAATTGAAAGTGTATAAAGAAAGAGCATATTTCATAAAGTATAAAAATCCACAGAGAAACTGGCCTCTTTTAATTGTACTTTAAGCCATTGCAATACACGAGAGAGATTATGACAAAGTTATTTCCTTTGGAGGCTTCTAATGTATTGGTACCATTTGTAATTGAAAACTTATAGACTTCTTACATACATTGTTGTACCACAGCTTCTCTTGACACAATATGAACCTTTATTAAATGATTAATTATAATTTTATTTTTGAGCCAAGACAAAATTATCTAGTGTGGATCTTCTGACAAACTTATAATATGTAGTATGATGAGGTTATAATTATGCTGTTTTCTGTTTCATGTGAGACATTTTAAAGGAATTTAATGTCATACTGCTACTTTACAGTCACTAAGTTTGTACTCAGCCTTTGGTCCATGCTTCTTTAGGTAGCTCCTCGTCCGTCTGGGAGCAGCCTACACACTTATCCATTTATTTCTTAATTGCTTCCACCTAAATTGTATTCCACATAGTTTCTGTTGATAGTCTGAGAGTACTGTCACACTGGATTGTTCTTTTGATCCATCAGCTTTCTATACACACTCCACAGTAGCTGACTGACATTGGAAATTGCATTTCTCTTTGCTGATTTCACTGTTTTGGTTTAAATGCTAGATGTGATAGCAGACCATAAGACAATCACATTCCAACTTCTTTTTATTTCTATTTCTTAATTGTACATTTTTGTCAGTCACATTAGCAGCAGCATCGCTGATTCTGGCTGATTATGAAGTCATTCTTAGATTATATTATTCAAAAGAGAAACAAATGGAGTTGTAAAATACTGAGAAATTAAGGTACAGTTCAGGTGTATAACAAAACCTCTCATATACTCTTTTCAGAGATTAAAAAAGGAAAGAAAAATGCCAATTCTAGGCAAATGTAAATGGTGTGCAATTACTTTTTAAGCTTGTATGTAAATTAATTATTAGTACACTGTAGGCTATACTTTTTGATGAAACATCCAAAATTATAGTTTGCTTCAATTTATTCTGGTGATTTTCTCCTCTCTGATTTTGTAGTTCAAAAAATACAATTGAAAATTCTTGTGTCCACATTACAAATTTTGGCAGAAGTCCTAAAGAAACTGCAAGACCTGTACAAAAGTGACATTAAATTGTACACAATATTTACAGTACATTTAATTTCTAATCATAAAATTAGCTACATGCAGTAATTTATTAAACATAAATGTTTACAGAATTGTGTGAAATCCAGGATTGTAGTTTGTGATAGGTCATATTAATTAATAATGTAAAATGGCAGCTCCTGTGGCAAAATTCAGTACTATGAGTATCATTATTAAGTTAAATACCCAATGCGCTATGCTACGATGGGCGTGGCCGTTCCCCATTGGGGGTTTGAATCCCCCCTCAGACATGGATGTTTTTGCCATCTTTAGTGTAAGCTAGTTCATAAGTAGTTTGTAAGTTTAGGGACTGATGACCCCGCAGTTAAGTCCCATAAGCTTTACAAACATTTGAACTCGTAACAAATATAATTTTGTTAGGTATTTATTTTATGTAAATGTATTCCTTTATTTGTATTGTATTCTAATGTAACAATAGAAAGTATTTACCTATTTTTTTTTTTTTTTTAACACTGTTCCCGATAACCTGGCATTTTTCACATACTCGGCCACCCTTTGGTCCACATTAGACAGAGTTTTCGGGACTCTACTGTACTATGTAGTTCATAACTTTTTTGCAAGTGCTGACACATACAATGTTTTACATGTAGTTAATATATTAACCAGAAGAGAAAATTCCGTGGCTCTTGTTCATTTTTGCTAACTTTTTCTCTGTTTGATCTCATACACATTGTTTGGTAGCAGAACTATGAAATTTACATATATAATAATTATTGTTAGGTTAGCAGTGGGGCACAAAGAATATAATTATGATGATGCAAAAGCAGATGAAATTAAAAATTCTGAGCATAGAGAACTGGAAGGATCTGACCAAAAATGTTAATGGCTGGAAAAGTGATGTTAAACACTACCTGAATCTGTTACATAGTAGCTTGTCAACTGAAGAGACCTGAAGAACCACTAACTGTGTTGGAACCTAAAGCTATAGTTGACAACAGTAGCCCTCACTTCCAGTATTGAGAGAATGTGTGTTGCTACATTTTGTATGCTTCTGTTATCAAATTTAAAACTTTCATTGCTTTCCTTATTCATATTTCAGCTGTGAATGATAAACCAATATTTTGAATGCAGGATGTCTTTTTTTTTTAATGATTGTAATCCATTCATTTGTCTCTTGTATAAGTGAACTGTGAGCAGTTTGTAATCTTTCAGAATTCTGGTCCCTTTCGCCCAAAGTCATGCCATTTTGTAATATGGTTAACAAATCTATTTAAAGTTCCCTCAAGGTCTTAAAACACCTTACAAGTAATTCAAATTCAATTTGAGCACCGCCAAGATATTGGCAAAACTGGATGCAACAACATTTCTTGAAGTAATAAGTTCACTTGTTCAAACTAAGGAACAAATGATCACTTATTTCTCTTCTTTTTTAGTTTTTGTGAAGTGTTCATGAAAACATTTAATTGGGAAATGGTTACTCTCCATAAAGCAAAAACATTAGGCATAATTGAACATGCTGGTGAGATGTTATGCACTGGCAAACACTCTTTGGCTGCAAACGTTTTATCAGAATTGTGTCTGAAATTATTATTAATTTGCAAAATTGTTTTTTAATTTTGTTTCTAATCACTGATAAGTCAGCTTAATGTAAGATAACATTTTATTTGTCTTATTTGTTATAATTGAGTATTGGTTTGTCTTTATAGGCCCTTATCTGCATCAGAACTTGCTGTCGGATGTGAAGCTGGTGTTTACGTATGGCATATAGATCCTAATTCTGTTGTTACGAGGTTATCTGCAAATTGTGCTACTTTTCTAGAAAGACCAAATCATTCTCCTGTTACTAGTGTTGCATGGAGTCCACAGGTGAGAAGAGTTATTTGATAGATTATTATCTTCACATTTCCTTTCTAACAGTAGTTTTTTTCTAACACTACTAACATGACATGTAATCCTTCGTAGACCATGGACTGCTGAAATGGTGTGGCTGGCTTGCATGCCCAAATGATGCGGATAGCCATACCATATGTGCATTTGGAATTTGGAGGGAGGGGGAGTTTCATGAAAGGACGTGATAGATAGATAGATAGATAGATAGATAGTGTTACTGAAAAGGAGCATCTGTCTTTGCATAAGGGCAATAGTGTAGATGATTGACTGAACTCGTCTTGTAGTGTCAGCCAACATGGTCTTGCTGCACTGGTATTGTCTTGCTGAAAACAAGGGGCAACTATAGTTGTTATTTTTTCCATGTTTATGCAGCTACATTCTGTAGTTAAATGATGATACCATGTTAGGTAATATATTCTGGAGATAGGCATAGTCTCCTTGACTGCTCAAGCCACATTAATGCCCACTGCTGCTATTCTCAGGTGCTCTGGGCATTTAATCCTTTCCAGCCCAATAATGCTATATGGTATTGTCATCTTTATCTGTTACTCTCGGCCAACCATTTGACCAAGGATTATAAAGGATACTGAAGGACTTGCCAAAATTGGGACTAGCTTGGCTCTCTTTCATTGAGAAAACAGGGGAGCATTAGGCTACAATGCATTGACAAAATATGTATTGTTGCGTACTGTCTAGGGACCTGAAAATTTAGCATCTATTTTTGGCCAAATTAGCATCTATTTTTTGGACATCATTATAAGTATATAGCCTATTTAATAAGTATCTGCTTACGTCCTCTTACAAATGTACAGTATTTTACACATTTTATGTGATAAATGCTTTATTAACTGCTGTTATTTAATCAATCTATATAAGGAAAGGAAACTGGTATTTTACAACATATTTTAAGATTTTTTTTTTTTAATTTTCAAAAGAAAGGATTGTACATATTTCAGCATTTCTCTCTTTGAGAGTGCTTCTCCTATCTGTCACTACTGTGTTATAGTGAGATAAAATACGCTTGCTGCCAACATTGTTAGTTGGAGTCCACAACAAAATCAAACAATGCTAAGTTGCAAAAATTTCATGATCTTTTACAGTGTGAATGGCATTCACAACGTTATTGATATCAACACTATCACTTTCTTTAAGCTGCTGTTGTAAAATTCTTTTTAAATGGGCATAACCACTAGACACCGCTTATCTTGATAAACTTGAAGATATAACCTCCTTTAGAACAGCTTTGTCGGTATTGTTCAAAATTATATTCCTTGGAAAAAGCGTCTAAGTTATAGACTCAAATCCCTTATGTTTTGGGTCTTTGTTTCTCAATAAAGCCAGTTTGCTCATGGCAGAATTAGCTGTCTTGCTAAACACATCTTTACATGCAGGCTGCTCTAAAGTAGTTAAAGCATGCAAGGCTTGTGTTGTTCCTTCTGAGAACTGTCCTTCACATACAGTTCCCAAATTTAATTCTAGATTGGCCAGTTTAGGGTACAGAATGAGCTGCAGGATATTTTGAGCCCTCGTGTGTGTGTGTGTGTGTGTGTGTGTGTGTGTGTGTGTGTGTGTGTGTGTGTATTCTTTTCATGTCTTTGTCTGTTATACTTTTGTTTATATATAAAATTTTCTCCACAGTTATTTACCCCTCTCATTTCTGGCAACTTAAAGAACTCTACAATGTCAAGGAAATAATTTTCTAAATAGAACACCGATTCAAACCAGCTGTTCCACCACATGACTACTGCTAATCGAAACTGTTTAACTTCTTTGCGCCGAGAAACTGGATGTATTTAAATTTTCGCTTCCTTGTATTTAGGAATGCTTATTTTACCAAGTTCATGACTTCATTCAATTCACACATAATTGTTGTGAAGCTTTTGTCAATTAAACCGAGTTTGTGTGCCCAGTACTGCACATGAATCAGATAGTCACCAATAATCACTTTTAAAGTATCATATCAGAGTGTCATGTACGAAGCCTGTCACTAACAAATACACGAAAGCATCATATGGCACTTTGTGCTCATTTAGTGTTTCTTATATTATTCTGCAACAGTTTGTGGCATTTCCTGCTTCTAGAAATTTCACAGCAGCAAGGAATAATACCTTCCATTCTTCTTTGTCAGACAATTGGAAAATAACAACAAACACACAGCGTCCCTTCTGTCCGTTGTTTCATCATAAAGAAATTTTTTATTTTTATTTTTGCCAGGTAAAGCTTCAGTGATCGACTGTTTGTGGTCAGAATCAATTACTGAGAATAAAGAAATAAAATCATGTAACACAAAAGACATAATAATCACAAGATTGTCATAATAGTATCTCTTACTCTTCAAGACATTTTGTGGAGTGAAATTAATTAATTTTATTCATTAGCTACCTGTACAAAATAAACTTGCAATGGTACAAACATTTATTTATTTATATATATACACGTGGCGTCTGTTCGGAAAGAAACAGACGTCACATTCTGATCCTGCAGCTGTTATTTTTTAATATTCATAGAATATATGACTTCAACTGCGATTGGGCAAAGCTGAAAATGTGTACCCAGCCGGGATTCGAACCCGGGTCTCCTGCTTTCTAGGCAGTTGCGCTGACCCCTACACCACTGGGGACACAGTGATCACCGCACCTGCAAGGACTACCCATGCACGCTTCCCGTCAGATACAAATTCCCAGCTCCGCCCTGCCCATAGTACTCAAACTCGTAGTTTAACTAATTCCCGTAAGAGTAAGGGCTTCAAACTTGCCCACCCCTCCCCACTAACGATAGGATCATTGCCCGTCACCGGCATATTATATATATACACGTGGCGTCTGTTCGGAAAGAAACAGACGTCACATTCTGATCCTGCAGCTGTTATTTTTTAATATTCATAGAATATATGACTTCAACTGCGATTGGGCAAAGCTGAAAATGTGTACCCAGCCGGGATTCGAACCCGGGTCTCCTGCTTTCTAGGCAGTTGCGCTGACCCCTACACCACTGGGGACACAGTGATCACCGCACCTGCAAGGACTACCCATGCACGCTTCCCGTCAGATACAAATTCCCAGCTCCGCCCTGCCCATAGTACTCAAACTCGTAGTTTAACTAATTCCCGTAAGAGTAAGGGCTTCAAACTTGCCCACCCCTCCCCACTAACGATAGGATCATTGCCCGTCACCGGCATATTATATATATACACATTTTCAGCTTTGCCCAATCGCAGTTGAAGTCATATATTCTATGAATATTAATTAATTTATTTATTTTTTTGAGAGACTCATTAAGATAAAACCAACCGTGCTTTTTCTAACTGTAACGTAATACAAGCACCCAAAAATTTTCCACTAATTAGGCATACTGAAATATCTTGTTTTATAGCTAGTGCCAGGTATAAAAGTGAACTATGAAAATGTGGAGCTTATGATTTTTTGCATAAAAGGAAGTTCAAAATTTCGTTAACTGCAATTAGTTGAGGATTTTCATGTTCTAGTTGCGGAGGAAATTCGGCACTGGTTACGGGTAAGACGATATTCATTTGTTTCTGAGCACTACCAATTTTTCTTTGTACCTCCAAAGTTTCCGTATAACCACTGCGGAAAATAATAAGCGGATCCTTTCTCCCACCGCTACTTGACCGACAATTTAAACGGCACAGCAAGACACGCCCCCTGCTGCTCTTGACAGCGACTGCATGAATCGTCAATTTATCGTGACTAAAAGCAGCAATTCATTTATGTAACACTAGCAACGAAATACAGTAACAAAAACACTTTCCAGTGGGTTTATTTACGAAAATGCATTCGAGGAAGGGTAATTGAAAAAATAAATAAATTATGAAAGTCGCGACTGGTAGCAGAAGCATTTTAAAAGTCAAACCTATCATACTAATTTTGAAGAGTATCGATCAAGGGCACAAATTATATGTTCCGAATATGCATTTCTTGCCCACATTACTTGAACTGCGAACTTCCATTTGTTGCAAATAATGCGATATTCTCGTTGCACACAAACATTGCATATTCTACGGATAACATTGAGTGCACCGAAACTAAGAACTGTTTTATTATTATTTGTAACATTCACGATACTCACGATACTTTCAAGTCACAATAGCAAATAACTTACCTAGCAAATATTACTCACGCAATGTCCTTATACATGGTAGCTTTTCATTATATATTTCGGTAATCCACGACTGTACGGCTTAATTTTCGACCTTTTTAAGTGGAATGTTGGCTTTTGCAAACACTTCAACAGTCCTTTTTGCGAAATTGCCTTTTTCTAGTTTTCTTCTTTTAGCGCTGTTTAATGTTTCAACAATTGATGATTGATTGTGTTCAGAAGCACCAGTATTTTCTTGCACGTGAATGGAGTGCTTCTTTGATTTAATGTGTTTTTCAATATTTTGCATACAAGCCCTGACTAGCATTCTGTTGACTCCTTTCATACGCATTCACAGCCTCGTGACCCTTATTCGGCAGCGCTACACAACAATGACAAAAACGAAAACAATAGAAGTAGTACTAATACCAAACTGAACGCTGGCGCGAATTCTTTTCTTTGTTAGGTGACAGGCCCCATGTGACAAGAATGCGTCCTACGTTGCCATATGTGGCATTTATCTTGCACAGAGCTCCCTCCAAAATGCGACAGTTGACGTGGCATCCCAGCTTGCAGGCTCAATTATACACGCTGGAGTTTGTGTTCAGGTGCACTCCCCGCCCCCCTCCCGTCCATTTTTCTCTCGCTCCAAATCATGCAATACTATACAAATGCTTTTTAATGAGTTTTATAGGCATAAAATGGTGGCAATAGAAGGCATAAAAAAATTCACGATAAAATCGCTTTTAAAGGCTTTTTTAAACCCTTATGTAAAATATCTATGGGTTTTTAGTGTGTGCAATATGGCTGGCTCATCCTGTTTTATTTTTGTGATCAGCCAGCCGTGGTACTCTGCTGTCCAGTTTTAGTTGAGTTCCTGACTTTGTTTTATCTATTGTGTGACCTTTTTTGTGTTGTCAGTGACTTGTCCATTGTCAGCCTGTCCGTTTTGTGAGTGTTTGTTTTCGGTGCTCTGATTTTTTTTTTTTTTTTACGCTCTTGACAGTGGACTCTTAGATAGGAACAGGAGACTGATGACCTAGCTGTTTAGTCCCTTAAAAACCACCACCACCACCACCAACAACAACAACAACAACACAACTTCAGGCTGTTGTGAAATATTTCTTATCCAATTTTGTTGTTGTTGTTTCAGCACAGGTGAGCAGTACAATGACTAAAGTTGCACTCAGCATGAAAGCATAGAGAGATGCTGAAATTTTTTACACTATGACAACAATCTATTACCATTTAGCATTATACACGTTAAAGCTGTTTGAATACCACACTGACTTTCTATGCCTATGACATATACAGCATTTTAAATGTTGCAAAGGAAAGTAATTGTGGTCCGAAAGAACAGAAACCCACATGTACATCAGTATGTTTTGAAGAAATGATTAACTTTGTCTCCTCGGTTCAGAACACGTCCTTTTGTCCAGTAGACACAGGATCCACCGTGGGCCCAGACGCCTTGTTCCATGTGTGATGGCATTGACGAATATAAGGCATGAATGGCTTTCTGTGGTATACCCATCCATGCCGCATTCACTAGTTTCGAAGATCATCTGTACTGGGTCACACACAATTTTGATGGGCAACGAGTTTGATGTTCTGGCCAGGGCAATAGGCTGACATCCTGTGACACTACGAAGCCACATTTCATGCAGCAACTTGTGGTAATTCATTCTGTTGCTGAAAAATAGTGCGGGTCAGACTGGTTACAATTCCCTGGGGTCTGTGGTTTGTGGTTATTCCCAATAGTCTTGTGCAAGATGCATTCACTGTGATACCACTCCCACTGTTGGCAGATTCAGACATTATATTCAAACAGAATCTGCATTCGTCTGAAAATACCGTCTGATGCCATTCCTCTCCCCAGTGATATTGTTCGTACACCATTGCTTGTTTAGCATGTTTTTGCTCATTATTCACAGGTAGATGCCAATACTGTCACTCCTGATAGTGTGGAATGTGTTACACTGTTGCATCAGAGCTGAGGAGGACGCAGACCTGACCTGCAACACCATTGGCGTGAGAAGTCTTCTTGAAGGGTGGCGTGGATGGTGTGACTTGACCCATCCGTTGTGTTCTACTGCCTTCCATAAACCACTCTGCACACACCTGTCCACTGCCGAAACACTTCATCCCACACAAGCAGCAATTTTGTGATTTAATGCATTAAAGTCTCTCATTCCAATATTGCTCACACTCTCCAACTCACAGATATGACGGATGGTATGGTTCATGTATATGTCTATGAGGCAACCTGCTCATTTGCTCAAGTTGCACTGATTCGTTTCCTTCGATTTACAGTGACAATGAGAGCCAGAGGCACATTTTCATGCATGGTGGTGGTGTTGTGCCATAGTATTGATGTTAACCTTGAACCTCCAAACTGACGTTGTTCAAATGCTAATAATTTCATTTTCTTACCAATTTTGATTTTTCAACACCACCTACTGTGTCCAGTCATAAGCTTAAACTATCCAGGGTGGTTGCAAGCAAGATCTAAAAACAACAATAATAATAATAATAATAAACAGGTGTAGAGACTGAGGTTCAAAACTCCCTCCCCCCTTAATATCTCTCTCTCTCTCTCTCTCTCTCTCTCTCTCTCTCTCTCTCTCTCTCTCTCTCTCTCACACACACACACACACACACACACACACACATATTCATAAAAATTGGTGCAGTGGTTAAGGAGAAGTTCTGTGACACAATACACATGGTTTTTTTTAACACATTTCATTCATGCCTCTTTGCTATGCGCATTGTGGAGGTTAGAGTTTTTTCTTGCCGCATTTTACTGAAAAACTAATCTCTGAAAAATGAATTCCAGTTAAAAGAAAGTACAAAAAAGTGTTCAAGCAAACTGAAAAAGAGAGAGAGAGAAAGCAATGCGAGGCGAATGACGTCTGTGTGAAAGCTAGAATTTTACACAGTTGAGCGGCGCACGCCTCGCCAGCACTGCTACCCTGTGCCAACGTGGTTTGATCTCACCACCAACTGACATTAGCTAAATGCAAGTCTATACCTCATTCTTGGAAGCCAGAGCTGCTTTGGCAAGGCGAGGTTGTCACATGTTTCACTGAGTGGAGTGCCCATCTAATAATTGGCTATAGAAGTAAGAGGGCCACATAGTGGCCTGTCGTTTTAAAGGTTGCCTGCCAGAGTCAGTGGATGGTCAATCTGTTGCTTATGTGATATAACCAAAAATTTGGTGGTAATCTTGATAACTCTTACATTCGCAATGGATAGAATATTTTTTGTCTATATTCGTCCACTTTAATGTTTATGTCAAATGTTTTCTAAATCCCATTCTAATATCTCTAAAAATTTCTTTACTAATTTAACTTTTGTGTATCTTACTATGTTTTTAACAAATTTGATTTCATTTGTCAAATTCTCTTGTTTTATCTTCCTTCCTCATTAAGAAGATTCATTCCATTGTAGCAGTGTTGGTACCAACATAAATTTACAAAATTTAAGATGTGTTTTTGTTCCACCTTATTTTGAAGAAATCATCTGATAGTGTCATAAAAGTAGTTAATTTTCTCTTTTCTTCTTTTTGGCAGCTTTGCTTTGCTTTCTACAGTATGTCTGCATAGGTGTGCTTGTGTTTGTGTATATGTGTGGGTTTGGGTGTATTTGTTTACACTCCTTTTTTTCCGCCAAGGTAAGTGTTTCCTGTCCTGGGATTGGAATGACTTCTTACCCACTCCGTTAAAACCCTCATCATTTCCTTTTCCCTCTCCTTTCCTTCTGCCTGACGAAGCAGCTAGGCTGCGAAAGCTAGTGTTTGTGTGTGTGTGTGTGTGTGTGTGTGTGTGTTTATTTATTTGTTACTATCACTTCCTGTGCTCCTTTGCCTGGTAAGTAATCTTCATCTATTTTTTTTATATATATATATTTTTCCTGCTAGGAATTTCTCCACAATGTCATCAGTGTATATACAGTAAAACCTCGTTTTTACATTCTCGGTTTTTACATTTTCCCGCCATTTACACCATTTTTTGTCGGTCCCAACAAATTTCCTACGTTTACAGTGTTAATTCACCCTCATTTTTGCATTAACATATTTACGTTTTTCCTGCGTTTTACACTTTTTGAAAGCATGTTCGTGAAGAAAAATGACGTAATGTACATAAATTGACACTAGCATGGCTTTCTCCTTAAAGTATAGCGTTAAAAATTATTCGCAATCGAGTTTCTTGACACTTTGCGTTTATTCAAACGTATATTTCGCGTTTCGTTGTTGACTTAAAGATTTGTGGCAATGTAGTTCTTCTTTTCACCAGCTTCTTTGGCAGAGTGCCTGGCATGTACTCAGACAAACAGAACGGTTTGGTAACGAGAGAATAACGCTGATTTGTGGTGGTGTAGTCTTTCTGCTAGCTTCTTTGCCAGAGCGGCTGGCGAGTACTCAAACAATCAGAACCAGTGGCTTTGTTGAAGTGAGAATAAATAGTTGCGTTGTTTTTGTGATACATATTTCTGGTTAATAAAGAACTTTATCTGTCACAGTTGGGTATCATAATACCCACAACCTCAAAAAAAAAAAAAAAAAAAAAAAAAAAAAAAAAAAAAAAAAAAAAAAGGGGGCGATAATAGTGAGAGATGCCGATCCCATGCAAACGTCACAAAAAATACTTATGCATATGTTTGTACTCGAGAACGCGAATAAATTCTTGAATATTGTCGTGTGAAACATCGAAAAATACAAAACTAACGGAACTGTAGGAGTTTTACTATGTAAATAATTAATTCCGGTAAAGGGCAGTAATTTTGAAGATGTGTTACATAGCCTGGCAGCGGCGTCCAAACGATATATATCAAAGCGGTTCAGGTAATTTTGAAGATGTGTTATAGCCCTGCAGTGGCATCCTCGATTATAATGAATGAAATTACATAAAAAATTTCTACTTCCCATAAAATTACTAGTTTTTCCTGGCACTTAAAATAGTAAAAATTTGGATAACCTTTATTGTATAATCAACTCCCTGGTGAGAATTTAGATGTCTATTATGTACATATATCACACATAAACTACAAAAATGCAAGGCTGATCCAGTAAGCATATTTTTCCATTTAAAACATTATTTCCTGCATTTTACACCATTTCACTGAAGTCCCCTGAAAAGCGTAAAAACGAGGTTCTACTGTATTGCAAACAATAATGAAAGACTGCAGTCTTGTTGAACTCCTATTGAATATCCTGTGTTCTTTTCTCATTATCCCTAATTATTTGTTTTCTTGTATTGACATAGATTTTCTGAATTAGGTGTACAGTGTGCATTGGTGTACCTCCTCTTCATAAAATTTTCCACAATAATTTTCTGTTTACTTTATTAAAAGCCTTTACTTAATCATAAAAAAGAATGTGTTTCTTTATTGTTTCTCTTTTATTTGTTGTGACATAAATATGTTTTAATTATACCTTCTTCCCTTTCTGAATCCATTTGTTCCTCTGATAGCATGCACTCCATTATGGACTTCAGTTGTTTGGTTATTGTTCTAGTATAGATGTTATATACTGTAATCTGTCTCCATACTTGAATATTGACTTTATAACCGATATCTTCCATTCTTTATTATTCAGTAAAGATTCGAAAATGTAAGCAACTTTGTTTTAAATCCTACTGAAGAATATTTTCTAGTTCACTAGCAAACCCGGCAACACTTCGTAATAGCTTCTCCCTATGTCTATCCCTTCCTTCCCCTTTTTTGTCCATTTCCTCTTCCCCCTACGTTCATACCACTCCCTCTTACCCCACACCATATCCATCTCCCCCCCCCCCCTTCCTCTCTGCATCTATATCATCTCCCCTTTTTAAATCCATTTCATTCCCCCATACTCAGTCTCCTCCTTCCCAGCTCTCTGATCTTATTTATTGTTGTTTCAATTATAAGTCTAGGCATAAAAACAACTTTCCTGTTTTATGTTAAAAATGACTGGGAAGAAAAGAAAAAAAAAAAATATCCACACAGCACAGCTTAGCAATTTTTTTCTTCTTTTTTTTTAGTGAGCAGTGTAGAAATGTTTCTTATAACACTTGTATATCTTCTTTAGAGTTTTTGAATTAGATACAAAGTAATTGCAGCATGATCATACTTTAATGATAGAAATGCCATAAGAAAAACAATTAATTGAAATAAAATAAGTGGGATGGCAATACAACATTTCGAAAGTCTTTGTGTTGCGTTCATTTCTTGTCTTATTAGGAATCTGACTGAAACACGATTAACAACATTGCTACATACCGGTAAAATTTTACAATCCGTGACAAATGTGTGGTATAGCTATGTTGGCAACAGCTGTTAGATGGTGGGAATGAAGCTCACCAGTCGTGGCAAAGCTTGAAATAGCCAATGAAATTTTAGATCGTGACAGTTTGTTCCGAAGCCAACTGATGCATCTGCTGCGTAATCGACTGCTGGATTGTATCTGTACACCAAACATCCAATTATAATTGCCATGCGTGGCCGTCTGTTTTGTCGATGACCAAAATTATTTTGTGCGTAAACTGCAACTGAGGGAGTCAAACTCAACTGTACCCTTTGTTTGTGTCATAACGGATCATGCTTGAGAATTTCTTTTCGATTTACCTCCAAGTGCTGTCTACGATCTTTGTTGGTCTCATTGACTACGATCACGTAGTAAGATTGTGTTGCACGTACGCCGACCGTTATTACACTGATGCAATGGAGGCATTGTTCTAAAAAATAAACCATGATGTGTACTTAATTTGTTTGTAACACTCAAAAATACCACGAAATAACATCAGTTCTATCTTTGCAATGCTCCAAAGATATGACCACCACCGAAAACATCATGGAGGTAAGAATAATACGGAGCGGCTTGTAAAAAAACGTTTCATGTTAAATCTGTCTGACAGTTTTAACCTTGTGTGCATAATGCCATCTTCCTATATTCTACTCTGCTTGGCGTATTTGTTCATTCTGTTACAGCATATTTGGTCACTAGGCAAGTAGCGAATGAATAATCTGATTGTTGGAGAACTGAGAAAATGATCCCAGCTTCAGTTTATCTCAAATTCTGATATAATACGCGGTCAAACGGGACAAAAAGTATCTTGTGTCCGTCTCCTGTTTCTAAGCTACTTCCCCACCAATTTTGAGCCAAATTGGTTCAGACGTTCTGTAGTTATAAATAGTGTAACTAACACAACTTTCTTATATAAGACGAAAAATTCCTAGCAGGAAAAATTATATATAAAAAATAGACGAAGATTACTCACCAGGCGAAGGAGCACAGGTGTGACATCATCACAAATAAATAAATGAATACACACACACACACACACACACACACACACTCAAACACAAGCTTTCGCAACCCAGTTGCTTCTTCAGGCAGAAAGGAAGGAGAGGGAAAAGGAAATGATGAGGGTTTAAAGGAGTGGGTAAGGAGTCATTCCAATCCCGGGAGAGGAAAGACTTACCTTGGGGGGAAAAATGGAGGGTAAACAAATGCACACACACCGACACATTCACACAGACACAAGTACACCTGGGCAGACATACTGTAGAAAGACAGTATGGCTTCCTTCGCTGTATTGTCGGATAATTACCTCCGTGCACTAAAGAAGACAATGTTCTGTGATATGGGGGCAACTGTGCTGAAGGTCGCAAACTGAAAGTACGTCCAGTCAGCAGGACCTTGTGTCGCAAGAATAAGCATCAACAACAGAACCCAGCCATTCAAATTTGTCGTTTTAACAGAATGTAGTCATAATGTCATCCTCAAATGAGACTTCCTTCAGGCATCCCAAGCTATAATTGACTGTGGAAGATCTGAGCTGCAAATTGAGGAAGTCGACCCGACGGGTACATGTAATACAGAATTTTCTGGGAAGTTATTTGCCGTTGACGTTGTGGCGATACCGCTGTTGACAATGAGAGGAGTTGCAGTCACAAACACAGATGACTGGTTAAACTGTGAAGTGCTTGTTGATAGTAAAAAGTTTATCAGACTCACAAAAGAAATTTACATACCAGTGGCTATCATAAGCATTACTGGTGGTTGAGGAGAGATTTGGATCACTAATTGTCATGAGCAGTCTCAACTTATCCCCAAAGGAATGTGAATCGGGACAGCTGAACCAATCCAGGATCGTGAGCTCAATGTCATCAACAAAGACCCATGCTCTGGTGTTAGTACAGACAACACGGTGGAGGAAACAACCGTGGAATTGCCAATAGGGCCCGGAATGACCAAGGAACAGCGCCAGCAGGTGTTGCTTATACAACTTCAATTTTCGGGTGCATTCACACCTCAGCAGGGGAAAAGTCAGACGAAAGGCACCGTATCAATACTGGGGATCATCCACCAATTAGCCAGAGTTCGTGTAGTGTGTCGCCAGCTGAAAGACGGATAATTCGGGAGGAAGTGGAAAAGATGTTGCACAATGACATTATTCAACCTTCGGAGGGCCCTTGGTCGTCTCTCGTGGTCCTTGTAAAGAAGAAGGATGGCATGTGGCGATTCTATGTCGACTGTCAGCGGCTGAACAAAATCACAAAAAAAAGATGTCTACCCATTACCGTGCATTGACGACACCTTAGATTGCTTGAAAGGAGCTACATACTTCTCAACTATGAACATGCAGGCAGGTTAATGGCAAATTGAGGTTGACAAAGTTGACAGGGAGAAGACGGCTTTTGTTACACATGGTGGCCTGTATATGAATTCAAAGTAATGCTGTGTGGATTATGTAATGCTCCGGCCACATTCAAACGCATGATGGACAACTTGCTTCGACACCTTAAGTGGATGACGTATTTTGCTATTTAGATGACATTGTCGTTTTTTCAAAAACATTTGAAGAATATCTGAGTCACATGTCAACTGTGTTGAAGTGTGTTCAGACTGCAGTACTCCACATCAATCCAAAGAAGTGCCTCTTCATCGCCAAAGAGGTAAAAATTCTGGGGCATGTAGTCAACGGAGATGGTTTCCGTCCTGATCCAGATAAAGTAAGGGCAGTCACGGAATTTCCAACTCCTCGGCACATTCATGATGTGAGAAGTTTTCTCGGGCTGTGCTCATAGTACCAACGTTTCATAGAAGGATTTTGTAACAAGGCATGTCCATTGCAAGAACTTATGCAGGAGACGCCAAGTTTTACTGGGATGAGACCAAAGAAACAGCTTTACAGGCACTTAAGGAGGCTCTAACTTCCCCACCAGTTCTAGCCTTATACAACGAGAATGCGGGAACTGAACTTCACACAGACTCCAGTGGTTATGGGATTGGTGAGTGCTTGTTCAAGTTCAGGAAGTTGCTGAAAAGGTCATAGCCTATGCATCAAGAGTATTTCAAAGCCCAAGATAACTGAGAAAGAATGTCTCGCAGTTACCTGGGCTATCAACAAGTTCCGGCCGTATTTATTCGGCAAACCATTCACCATCATGACCGACCACCATTCTTTGTGTTGGCTGACAAGCTTGAAGGATCCATCAGGTCGACTAGCAAGATGGGCACTAAGACTCCAAGAGTACAACGTCACAGTGCTACTCAAGAAAGTGCACAAACATAAGGTTGCCGACTGCCTTTCGAGGAATCCATTAGTGGAACACAACAGCATGAATTACTCGCTGAATTAGGTGACGTTACAGCTGAACAGAGGGAAGATCCAGCTCGATTAAAAACGATAGAAGCCTTGGAGAAAGGAGAACCGACCAATGGAGAGTTCCAACTTATAAACGGAACATTGTATAAGAGCAACTATGATCCACTGGGCCCCAAATGGCTACTGGTCGTTCCAGCTCAGGATATCTGGTATGGGTTTTTACCCCTGTACGGAAAGTTGGACAATCAGAAAAGTTATTGAAGCGATACTTTGGTCCATATCTTGTCATACGTCGCCTGTCGTACGTCACGTACGAAGTTGAGGATAATGAGCCATCGTCAAAACGAAGAGGCGTTGTTCACGTCCTTCGCATGGCGCCTTACTACGATCCTGAAGAGCAGATATGAGAAAATGGCTTCCTCACTCTAAGGATGGTAATGATAATGATGAAGCCACGAGAGGAACGTCTGTCACCGATAATTGTGCAGAAAGGAAGGATTCTCGAGAACTGCCATACAGAGGACCCATGACAAGATCAAGATCCAGGACATTACAGCTTGCTCCAAAGGGAACCTAACAGCGAGTCGCTGTTTTTTCAGGAGAGCGAGCAATGCCGCGAGACCCCAAGTTAACCGACTGTCAGCATGGCGCAAGGGATAGCATCACGGATTGTGGTGCTGTAGGTCGCCAGTTCAGTCCTGCCTACCGGCAAAAATTTATTTCTTTGTAATTAATATTTACAGAATGTTCTACATGTTTCGTATGTTCACTTGTAATTTCTACTTGTGTCTTACGTTAACTAACTCTTCTAATTTTTTGTACATTCTTCCTGTGTATAGATAGCAGAGCACTCTGCCCGAGAGGCAGTCAGTGCTGCGTGTACGTTTCAGTTCGCGATAAACCTGCTTTCAGTATAAGTGCTGTGTTCAGTCGACAACCCTGCTTTCGAAGTCAAGCCTGCTTCCATTTCAACGCGACAATATATCTGACAACAGTCATTAGATTAGATTGCATCAAAAGTGTCACACACCTGTCACGTCAATGCAGTAACAGCCTTTTAGTGCAGTGTGAATAAAGCAGTAGGAGAAATTTAATGTAGTTGAATAACAATGCTCATTCATTCTGCGTTTTGTGCCATTATATCAGTTTTCGTGTTAGCATTTAATTATCCTTTATTTTAAATTGGTGTGCCCAATTCTTGAAGCAGGACTTACTATGTTACTGCCAAGGCTTCCAGTAGAGAATAATGTTTCATATGCTGTGATGGTAGATGCTAGTCGATGCTAGTCCATATCCACATCATTCTGTGTGTCAAATTTAAAAGATTTCTGGACAATGTCATGAGAAATGAACTGAGCATAGAAAAACTTACATTTGAAACCACATACTTAATTATGTCATAGAATGTCTAAATTACAGCTGCTTTTGATACATTAGTGAACAAATTCAGGTTTGCTACTGAAGTGTTATCTTTTGAGTCAGCTAATGACCCATATATCTTTAACACTTTGTTGTTGGTACTTTCCAGATATTGATTACTTTCTTCGGTTTGTTCCTTAAGCTATTGCTACTCCTTGTCACTCCTTGATTTGTAACATGATATTATTTATTAGTAGTAAACAAATTTATTATTTCTTCTCGGGTGTCCCTAAACAGTTTGTATGTTTCTATATAATGTGATGTATTCAATGTAATAATCGAAACGTAAATGAAAGTCCTGGAGATCCTCTCATCCATTTTACTCATGATCTTATCACCACCACCACGTGCTCTTATCACTGTGTAACTCAAGCTATTTTTTATTTCCAGGGAGATATTCTTGTGACTGCTTCTGCTGCAGATACTGTGATATATGCTTGGGATCTAGCTATGGAATCATACTCAGTGATAAGGAAAACACACGGTGGTGGTATGAGCTTTATAGCATGGTCTCCTGAAAAGGTCTTTTCGGCAACTACTGGTGTTGTTTTCAGGTACTTATTGATAATGTTCCACTTACCACCAACAGATATGTTGAGATGCTCAGAGGAGCACACATTTGTATTGATGATATTCAACCAAGAGAATTTTATGCTCTTTTACTGTGGTTGTTGAATAATTGTACTAACAGTGAAAAGTCCAGGTTGGAATTCAATATAATGATAGCTTGCAACTTACTGCAAAGACAATTGTTAAGCCACAGACAGACCACAAAAAAATACAATCACAAACACACAGCTTAGTCTACGGCCACATCCCTTGTCAGTACACACACACACACACACACACACACACACACACAAAAATATATATATATATATATATATATATATATATATATATATATATATATATATATATATAATCTCCACAGGGTGCAATAGCTTAGGTCTTTGTGGCAAACGAGTCTGCTCCAGTCCTGAATCCCTGAACCAATACACCAATAACCTGATAACAGCCTTCACATCCCGCAGCTATCCTCCTGATCTGGTACAGAAGCAAATTGCCAGAGCCACTTCCTCTTCCCCCCAAATTCAGAACCTTCAACAGAACCCCAGAAGCGCCCCTCTTGTCACCGGATACTTTCCGAGACTGGAGCGGACTCTGAATGTGGCTCTCCAGCAAGGATACGACTTCCTAAAATCCTGCCCCGAAATGAGATCCATCCTTCACGACATCCTCCCCACTCCTCCGAGAGTGTCTTTCCGCCGCCCACCTAACCTCCGTAACCTCCTAGTCCATCCCTATGAAATCCCCAAACCACCTTCCCTACCATCTGGCTCCTACCCTTGTAACCGCCCCCGTTGTAAAACCTGCCCTATGCACCCTTCCACCACCACTTACTCCAGTCCCGTAACCCGGAGGGTGTACACAATCAAGGGCAGAGCCACTTGCGACAGCACCCACGTGATTTACCAACTGACATGCCTGCACTGTGAAGCGTTCTATGTGGGAATGACCAGCAACAAACTGTCCATTCGCATGAATGGTCACAGGCGGACAGTGTTTGTTGGTAATGAGGATTACCCTGTGGCTAAACACGCCTTGGTGCACGGCCAGCACATCTTGGCACAGTGTTACACCGTCCGGGTTATCTGGATACTTCCCACCGACACCAATCCTTCAGAACTCCGGAGATGGGAACTAGCCCTTCAGCATATTCTCTCTTCCCGTTGCCCACCTGGTCTCAACCTCCGCTAAATTCGAATTCCCACCCACCATCTTAACATCTTTGCCTTGGTTCTCTGGACAGAGCCTCTGCCTCAAGTGGCATCTCTGTCTAACTTCTAACTTCTTTGCTTTCTACAGTTCTACAGTATGTCTGCCTAAGTGTACTTGTGTCTGTGTAAATGTGTGTGTGTGTGTGTGTATTTGTTTACCCTCTTTTTTTTCCCCCCAAGGTAAGTCTTTCCTGTCCCGGGATTGGATTGACTCCTTATCCACTCCCTTAAAATCCTCATCATTTCCTTTTCCCTCTCCTTCCCTTCTGCCTGACAAAGCAGCTAGGCTGCGAAAGCTTGTATGTGTGTTTGTGTGTGATTTTATTTATTTTATTTGTTTCTATCGACGAGCCGGTCCTTTTGGTAAGTCATCTGTTTTCTATTTTTATATATAATCACACAGTTACAACTTACTAACACACGGCTGTCATTGTAGCTGTTGTGTTCACAACTTCTTCAAATGACTGAGAAAAAAATATAGATCCCCGCCTATAATTATTCTCTCCTGGAGTGAGTTGTTAATAAAATAAAAATTTTATAATCCAGAACAGTAATAATCTCTTGTAAATAATGATGGACTGGGAAACTTATAACAGTAATTATGTTACCTGATAGTAATGTTTACTTACATGCACAGTGTTCCTGAAATGTGCTTGTCAAACTTGTTGAAAAATTGTAACTGATTTGAAAATTGCAGAAATAAACAGAACTATTAATCTTAAGCATGCTTACAAATCTGAAATACAAACCAACGCATCATGGTGTCTTTTCTTTTCGGGCCTATCTTCAGGTCCTTCGGCAGTTATCAATCAAGACACAAAGGAATTTACAACATTAGATTGAATTAAATCAGTGCAGAAAGTTGGAAATTTGTGCCTAGCTGGGATTCAAACCAGGGTCTCCTAGTTACTAGGCAATTCCTGAATTCTTATGGGAATTGGAAAAATGGCAAGAGCAATAAATGAAAATGTGCAGGGACACTATTTCAGTAGTGTGTGGACTGTGCCTTGATGGCTTTGTGGGCAGCTCAACTGCCTAGTATGTAAGAGTCCCAGGTTTGATATTTGGCTGAGCACATTTTCAACTTTCCCGATTCATTTATTTCAATGTCCATTGGCAACTAATTATTTAAATTCCTTGTGTCTAGATAAAAAGTAAATGACCAAAAATGTAATCTGTAATTGTAATGTAGATGTCTCAGCAATAAGGTATTTAATATGTTTTTACCTTAATTTAGATTTCAAAAATAATTTTTGCCACTGGCTATTTTTATAAGACAAAACAGTTAACTTTCCGAGGCATATATTAAAAATACTTCGTTAACTCTGATATATATATATATATATATATATATATATATATATATATATATATATATATATATATATATATATAAAACTCCTTATCCACTCCCTTGAAACCCTCATCATTTCCTTTTCCCTCTCCTTCCCTTCTGCCTGACGAAGCAGCTAGGCTGCGAAAGCTTGTATGTGTGTTTGTGTGTGATTTTATTTATTTTATTTGTTTCTATCGTCGATAGAAACAAATAAAATAAATAAAATCACACACAAACACACATACAAGCTTTCGCAGCCTAGCTGCTTCGTCAGGCAGAAGGGAAGGAGAGGGAAAAGGAAATGATGAGGGTTTCAAGGGAGTGGATAAGGAGTCATTCCAATCCCGGGACAGGAAAGACTTACCTTGGGGGGGGGGGGGGGGGGAAAGAGGGTAAACAAAAACACACACACACACACATTTACACAGATGCAAGTACACTTAGGCAGACACCATATATACATATACCGGGAAAGTTTCCCTCTATAAAATATATATATATATATATATATGAAGAAGACAAACTTGGCATTATTTTTCTTTCCTGGCAATTTGCAGATCCTCATATTTTCCTGTAATGGGCCCCTCACGTATTCAATAATATTGTCAAATGATCAGTATATGGACTGTTTGAGGGTGCATGTATTAACATAAGTGTCATTACTTAAAATATTGACAAGAAGTATTGATGGCCACCAAAGTATTTTCAGCATTGTCAATATATATTGAGCATGTGAGGTTGAATACTGACAGTTGACAATATTCGCCTTTCAGGTGTTAACACAGCTTCATCAAACAGCCCCAACACACTAATGTACTTTGCTTTTATGTTCATTCTCTCACCAATGTTTGTGGTTTCATTTCGTGTACTGTTTTGTTCTCCTTGTTTGTGTGCTGTTTGTAGGGTTTTTAAAAATGAGTAGACCAATAATGATAGATTTTATTCATAGCTTCTAAAGTAATGAAGCTCTATGGACTCTGGCAGATGCCAGACCTATATTCATTGGAAGAATCAGGAAGTAGGTTACATTACACTTGTTGGTCCACTGCTTGAATACTGCTCACCGGTGTGGGATCCATGTCAGGTGGTGTTGATAGAGGAGGTAGAGAAGATCCAACGGACAGCAGCGCGCTTTGATACAGCATCGTAAAAGCGTTACGAAGCTGATCGATAAACTCCAGTGGAAGACTGTGCAAGGGAGATGCTCTGTAGCTTGGTACAGGCTTTTCAAGGTTAAAATCTAACTTTGGCACAGAAAGGGGTGAATTATGCTGCCACAAAAATCTTTGGTCAGTTACCAAGTAGCATCAAAAGTCTGACTGACAGCCAACTAGTATTTAAAAAGAAATTAAAGGAATTTCTGATGGCAACTCCTTCTACTCTATAGATGAATTTTTAGATAAAACTTAGAAACTTAAAAAATAAAAAATAAAAGTGAAAATAAAAAATCCTTAAAATATTGATTGTCATGTATAGACAACATTTACAGAAACTGACACATTTCACATCATTATGAAATGTTGTATATATAATCTGTGGAACAAGTATTAATCTAATCTAATCTTTGTCAAAGTTTTGAGAACATACCTTTACTGAGGAGTCAAGCAGTATATTGCTCCCTCCTACGTATATCTCGCGAAGAGATCATGAGGATAAAATCAGAGAGATTAGAGCCCACACAGAGGCATACCGACAATCTTTCTTTCTGTGAACAATACGTGACTGGAATAGGAAGGAGAACCGATGGTGTTACTCAAGGTACCCCTCGCCACACACCACTGGCTTGTGGATTATGAATGTAGATGTAGAAAAGAATATATCAACAGAATTTAAAAAATGCAGCATATGAAAAGCTTCTTGCAATATATTGTTCAAATTGGAAGACATTAAAAAGAATTATTGTGGGCAAATTTCTTCAACTATAGTATTTCTAAGTTGTTTTACTGTTCTTGCCGGTATCCAATGTGTTTCACCAAATTACATACAAACAAAACATATTGTATATGTATTCTATAACATATTTATGTAGGCCACATACCGTATATTAGGGATAGCGGTTATCGCTGAAACCACTGGTTTTCAGTTATACCAGTTCTTTTCATCTCCAGTTTAACCACACTGTAAAAACTGCTCAAGATAACCGGTTTTTTTATTGCTATTATTTCCAGTAGAGTTTGACCAAAACATAATTTGCGGCCGAAACAGCAACCGTAATCGAATTTTCGGTTCTTCTAGTTTCAGCCGAAACCGAAACTTAGGACATTTAGTTAAAATTTAGGTAAATTTATGTTATATGACAAATTGCTAGTCTTTCCATATTTTGCAAGATCCCCTCCCAATACTACACCTTCTCTAATGTGTGTAAGACTAGTCAGGAGTCCGTAGAAGACAAACTACAAAGCATGCAGATTTACTGGCATAGTATTTCCATCCGGCAGTTGCGAATATTGAGCCAACCACTCCTTAAGTTGGACTTGTGAGCCAGTGCATACGAATATCTCATTATATACACAATATATATAAGTTACAGTCTGTAAATGAACTTCAATCAGTGCTGCAGAAGTATTTCAAAAAATAGTCACAGTTCCGACTAACAGTATGATTGTTGTCAGTGTAAATTTACACAAATTGAACTAGAAAAGCTGTGTACCACATGATCAAAGAATGTTCAAATGGGTGTGAGTTCTTATAAGACCTAAGTGCTTAGGTCATCGGTCCCTAGACTTAGAATCTACTTAATCTAACTTAAGCTAAGGACAACATACACAACCATGACCGAGGGAGGAGGGAGGACTCGAACCTCTGCCTGGAGCAGCCGTGCAGTCCGTGACATGGAGCCTCAGACTGCTTGGTAAATTTGCCTGGGATTTTCACAGGTAACTTGAGCATAGTTTGGGGGACAAAATGCAACAAATTTAATTTACTCAGAACTGAAAAATAAATATAATAATACTTTTCCTTTAGTTTTAACTTTTAAGGGGTGTAAATAAAATTGTAAGTACTTACAGTTTTTCTGCTGGGCAACTTATACATGGGCACTGAAACTTTGGTGAAATGAGAAAACCCCTCTTTCTCCACAAGAGAGTGAGGCAAGTTGTCTTTGCAAACCATAAAAACCAATGCATTGGTAAGCTCAGTGTCACGTTTACCACCCTCTATAAAGAAGTTTGTATATATTACACATTGCATCCTGTTACTATCTTCAGGTATTTACGTTTGAAACATTTGGTTAAAGTATGTCTATAATTTTTTCTCATCGTATTGACAAAATTATGACTGACTATATATAACTAGAAGTTCTTTCATGGTTTTCGAACCTTAATGAAGGTGAATGAGTAGGAGATCTGGATTGAAATGGAGGTGAGGCTGTAGTGGAAATCGGTGTCGTCGTTTCCAGCAAAGATGACGAAGGTGACGGGCACGGTGATGGCTAGAGCGTACTGTCACAAGGTTCTTCATCATCGCATTCTGTTGTTATCATGTTTACTCCCTGAAGCAGCCACAAAATTAAGGGCTTGGTTATTATTCAAAGCTTATAGTACATCACTTGCATAATAGGTATGACTCGAATTTACCTTCTCTTCCAAGGAACATTTTGGATGCTTTCTCCTTAAATGACACAGCATGTTTGTAGTACCTCCACCCATTTTCAGCTTTTTAAAGCAAATGGAGCATTGTACCTCACTGCTCCCGTACTTTGTGAAGTACTTACACACTTGGGATTGTGCCATTTAAGACACAACCGATGTCTGGCGTCGACAGCAAGGAACTGCCGCATGACCAGACGTAGGCAAGTCTTGTACACTGCTGTTGCACGTGTGTCGTCTAATAGGCCACACCACATGGCAACAGATGCATCGATGCCTCAATACCTGCACCAGTTCTTATTCCACGCGTTTGTTGTGCATTTCTGAGTGCCAGGATTGTTCTTAAATTATCACTGATCGCTTTTCTTAGTTTCTGCAGTGACCTAATATTTCAAGCAGTGGAAATTTTAGGAATAGCCCTAAATATTAGGGTCTACTAGTTTTAATTTTTTTTAATTATTTGCAAAAAACACATTTTGAAGCACTAATACAGGAAGTAGTGGTACCGGTTTCTTTACCTGGTTCTTGGCAATAATTTAAGAAAACCAGTTACAATCGACACCAAATAAATACCTAAAAAAAAAAAAAAATGGTTATTCATCACTAAAATACCAGTATCGGTTTTAATCGATCAGTTTTTCCCATCCCTACCGTATATACTAGAGTAATCCACACATATTTTTTCCCAAATTTATTAACGAAAAACTAGGGTGCTCGGATTACTCAAATTTAGGTTGGTATTTCTCCATCTGCAACAACAAAACATACTGGGTGGGTATTACTCCACTTTAAGAAACGGATCTCTTTAGGCCGGTATTACATGATAATATTTTTCAATCAAATCTGTGTCAAAGAAATAAGTTATTATCAAATATTCATAATATTTCTTATACATAAATCATTGTGCTGTTAAAAAGGGGTATTCGGGTCATCATATTTCAAGATAGTGGATAATAATAACTTTTTATTGTGCGCTGCCTTAGCCACTATAAAAACTGCATATAATTTACTTGACAATGACAGTGACACAACGTATCATTAATTTCACTGTAAAGGGTCTCCTCACGTCACAAACCAGTGTGGCAGAGTAGCGACTCTTTTTGCCAGTTTCTTTACCAGTGTGGCTGGTGCATACAAATAGTTGCTTTGTTGATGTAAGAATGAATAGTTGCATCTGTTTGTGATACCATCTGAGTAATAAAGTTCGTTATCTACTCAAGTTCGGTATTATTCGGTTCACTACCACCATATTACCCACACCAGCATCGGTACTTCAGGGTTACAGCAATTTTTTGTTACTGGGATGAAACATTAATTACAGTGTGACGTTGCTTTTATGTTCAAACACACACACTCATCGATTAGCAATAGTGATGCTAGCACTACGAGCATTTGCATTGCAGCGAACAGAAGACAAACAACTTTTATAATCAAATATACAGCGAGGTGTTACATTTAATGATTTTTCTCTGATGAAAGATACCTTAATGTCAAATTTCCCTATTACATTAACAAATACCTTTGATGCAAATACATGACATATCGACTTTGACAAAGATGCATGACTGTGTAATGCCAGTCTCAGCTCCATTTATTTATTAATTGTTCAGATTCTATAAGTGTTCATTTCAGTGTGTGTTACTGTATGTTTTCACAGTAATATGTTACGAATGAAATAATTTTCAATTTGAATAAGAACGTTTAGTAGGAATGGGGTTGGTACGAGATTTGCACATCTCTCCTCAATCAGTGCGGTGTCAAGTGGTTCGATACTTATGTGTTGTTTTGAAATTTAACAGACGTGCCATCCCAAAATGGCTGCCCTCACGTGCTTGTTCAAAGCCGATGGGTGGTATTCTTATCCTCACAAATCTGTGTGTTTTATTTGGGGGTGCGAGGATAACTCGAGGGCGCGGATTACTCAAGCATATACGGTACAATGGCTTCACAGGTTTCCATCACAATTTTGTTGTACAGCATTTATTACCAGAATATATTTATGCAGGCCACATACAATGGCTTCACAGGTTTCCATCACAGTTTTGTTGATAGTATTTGCAGACATTATCACACTATAATTCAGACATTCAATCGATCTGCCTGTTGCAAAGAATCTTAATGTAACACCCAGTCCCTCATTGACCTCCATTCTCTCTCTCATTACAGTATTTTGTTTATTTTATCCTATATTATTGTCCTAAGATGCAGGACTCGTCCAAAAGTAATTGTGTTGTTGTGGTCTTCAGTCCGCATACTGGTTTGATGCAGCTCTCCACACTGACCTGTCCTGTGCAAATCTCTTCATCTGAGAATACTTTTGTCAACCTACATCCCTTTGAATCTGCTTACTGTATTCATCCCTCGGTCTCCCTCTACGATCTTTACCCCACACACTTCCTTCTAGTGCTAAGTTGACGACTCCTTGATGTCTCAGGTTGTGTCCCACCAACCTATCCCTTCTCTTAGTCAGAATACGCCAGAAATTCCTTTTCTCCCCAATTCTCTTGAGCACCACCTCATTAGTTACATGATCTACCCATCTAATTTTCATCATTTGTCTGTAGCACCACATTTCAAAAGCTTCTATTGTTCACACTTTACTTCCATACAATCCTACACTCCAGACAAGTGCCTTCAGAAAGGACTTCCTAACATATTAACTAATATTGGATGTCAACAAGTTTCGCTTCTTCAGAAACGCTTTTCTTCCCATAGCCATTCTGCATTTTATATCTTCTTTACTTCCCCAAGGTCGGATTCCACCAGTTTTTCCATTCGTCTGTAATTAATGAAATTTGTCTGCCATTAAATTCACATGAGACCAACGGCTCCTTTCTTTCAAGCATTCTTGGACCCATTTTCTTTTTTATCTGTGCTTTGCAAGCTAATATAATCACAGCTTACACTCTCTTCTGGGAGGTAGACAGTTAACACTGTGCCAAGAAGTTCTGGGTGACTTTGGACAGGTACAGGCTTCCTTTTTAATCCTTGGCATTGAGGGGCATTGGTGAGCTTTTATGTTTTGTATGGAGCACAGTATGGATTCTGATTGTCCTTTCACAGGAACACTATTACTTTGATCATTCTTGCAAAGCATACAAGAACTTTGAGGCTCAATTACATGGACCATTGGTGGACAGGTGTGTTAGAAGCCTGGTGTGACATAACAAAATGAGGTATCTTCTCTTTGCTGCAATATAATAAACTTACAAATTGAAATATTACAGATTAGTTTTCAGATATCATCTAAGATTCTATAGAATCTCTGAGCATTTTTCACAAATCAGTGGGTGGCTGCACTCCCAGGTGGCAGCATTTTATGCAGAAGGGATTTCAAAGCTTATTAAGTGGTGTGACAAATGTTACAATGTCTACTGAAATTGTGTTTAAAAGTAGTTGAAAGGCTGTGGGAAAAGTAGCTGAAAGGGTGTGGTGTACAATGATATGTAATAAAAGCCCCCATACAATAAACAAACAAACAAAAATTAAATAAATTGTAACTTACTTTCTAAATCACCCTTGTATATCTAAGAATTGGTGAGATTTATTTTTTATGGATAAAGAAAAGAATGTGTGGCTCAATGGAACCTAAAGCCTAAATTTGCATTGAAACTAGGAGGATGTACATTATTGTTACATCTGACAACAAGACATAAATGGAAAAATTGTTTTTTATTTTATGTAGTATTGTTTCAGAAATTTATTATGTATCTTTTATACACCTTATAGGTAATGCATGTATTTTTTTTTAACTTGTCCTACAGTTTTCTGACAATAATTTTTCCTGTTACTGTTCACAGAGTATGGGAAACTAATACTTGGACATCTGAGCAGTGGACTCTACCTTTTGGACATGTTAAAACAGCTTGCTGGAGTCCATGTGGCTCTGTTTTGTTGTTTGCAACATCACATGAGACTGTCATATATTCCTTATCTTTCACTAGAGCTGTGACAGTCTTTTTGGCTGATGCGGAAAAAGCTAGTAGGACAGCCATACCTGTTGCTGATGTTACAGCTACTGAGACAGACACTGGTGACAGGTGAGTTTGTGTGTGTGTGTGTGTGTGTGTGAGAGAGAGAGAGCGAGAGAGAGAGAGAGAGAGAGAGAGAGAGAGAGAGAGAGAGAGAGAGAGAGAGTTTTGAGAGTTTTGAACCTACACCTGTTTTTTATTTTTATTATTGTTTTTAGAGCTTGCTTGCAACAACAAAAATTTATTTAATTTTCTTAAATAATTTTTCTTACTGGGAATGTATACCAACATTTTCAGCCCTGAGTAACTCTTGCTTCCAATTTCCTCAATTATTTGTTAGATAATTAGTAAGCTCTGTCTTCCTATACAGTTTTATCTACTGATTCTCTGGTATAAAATACTGTGCTTCGGACATAAATCTAAGAAACATCTGCCTCAAGTTAAGGTGGATGTTTGATACTAGTAAGTTTCTTCTAATCAGGAATGCCCCTTTTTGCCTGTGCTTATCTTATTTTTATGTTATCATAGCTTTGTATCCCATGTTATTTTGTTGCCTAGGTAATTTAACGTTATTCCACTTCATTCTGGCCCTGTTAAAACCTGTTCACATCAGCGCAATGGCACATTGTTGCTGGAAGTGGAAAGTGCCTTCCAAACCCAAAAACTGATACGTACTACGTTGTTGCACACTTTTCCAGTTAAGGTCGAAGCGCACCGCACACTCAACTCGTCACGGGGGTAGTCTTCACGAGATCCCTTGACGGGTTGTCTGATGAAGATATCCAATCGTATATGTCCGATCAGGGTGTGACAGCCGTCCACAGGGTCATGAAAAAGGTCGATAACCATCTGACACCGACTCGTACTGTGTTTTTGACGTTCGACAGAGTTGACCTCCCGTCGAAGGTCAAAGCAGGGTATGAAGTCATCTCCGTCCGACCTTATGTGCCTAACCCAACGCGCTGTTTTCAGTGCCACAGGTACAACCATACCCGTGAACATTGCCCAAATGCAGCAAAGTGTGTCACTTGTGGTAGGGACGCCCATGAGGGGGATTGCCCACCTCCGTCCCCTCACTGCCTAAACTGCAACGGTGACCATGCGGCTTCCTCTCGCGACTGCCCTGTATACAAGGATGAGAAGGTAATCCAGCAAATTCGGGTTACAGAGAAGGTATCGACATCTGCCGCTCGTAAGTTGTTGGCGAGTCGAAAGCCCACTGTCCTCCCAGCGGGTACATACAGTAAGGTACTCACCTCAACTCGACCTACCAAGGATTCCAGTACCCAGACATGTGACTTCACTTTCGCTGACACAGTTGTGCGATCCGCCAGCCCGAAGATTGCCCGTTCCACGTCCCCGCTTCCTCCTGCTGCTTCTAAGGTACAGTCTTCGTCAACCTCTAGTAAACCGCGGGCACCTAAACAAGATGCCCGGACCTTGAAAAAGGAACCCGTCCGTGAGGATTTTCTGCGTTCTCAGGCTTCCCAACCGTCAACTGCCTCTTCCCGCCGTCACTCTTCCAGAAGAGCTGACAAGAAAAAGAGTTCCTCTCCTTCCCCGCCGAGGCGTGACCCATCTGTCACGCCGTCCAACAGTTGCCGGCCTCGGCCGTCTTCTGTTTCACCGGGACGCTCCGTTTGCCGGGCGCCCGGCCCTTTACCGGCGGTGGAAACTGCCCCTCCTGATCAACTCAGGGAGGTGGCAGGCGCGTCGGTCGAACCAATGGAACATGACCCTTTGCCCCCAGACAGCGATAGCAGTGCTCCCTCGAAATCCGGTCCTCAGCGGCCGTCGAGGTGACCCCGCTCGCTACTTGGTTTTTATCCTTATTTCTTCTCTCATTTCTATCATGGCGCTCCTTCAATGGAACATTCGCGGCATTCGTTCTAATCGGGAGGAGTTAAAACTACTCCTTCGATTGCACTGCCCGCTTCTAGTCTGCCTCCAGGAAACTAAGTTGCGTCCACGTGATCGTGCAGACTTTCCACACTACACCTCTGTGCGGTTCGACCTGCCACCCGTGGAAGGTGTCCCAGCCCATGGAGGGGTTCTGATGCTCCTTCGAGACGACGTCTATTTCCATCCCATTTCCTTGCACACTCACCTACAGGCAGTTGCCGTCCGCATCACCTTATCCACATTTACCTTCTCCCTCTGTAATATATATTCGCCATCGTCATCTGCCCTTACTAGGGCAGATGTGCTAAACCTTGTTGACCAGCTCCCTTCACCTTTCGTGTTGGTAGGCGACTTTAATGCCCACCTCCCCCTATGGGGCTCTCCGGCACCTTGTCCGAGAGGCTCCCTTTTGGTGGACATTCTCCACCACCTCGATCTTGTCTGCCTCAACACCGGTGCACCGACCTTCCTTTCTGACACAACACACACTTATTCCCATATAGACCTCGCAATATGCACTCCTCAGCTTGCCGGTCGGTTTGAGTGGTATGCACTTTCTGACATGTACTCGAGTGACCATTTCCCTTGTATCATCCACTTCCTACATCATTCCCCATCTCCACGTCCCACCAGTTGGAACATCTCTAAAGCCGACTGGGGGCTTTATTCTTCCATGGCTGTTTTTCACAATCAGAATTTTCCCAACTGTGACAGTCAGGTCGAATACCTCACAGAGGTTATTCTCACTGCTGCTGAACGTTCCATACCTCGTACATCCTCTTCTCCACGTCGTGTCCAGGTCCCTTGGTGGACTGCAGCCTGCCGCGACGCGCTTCGAGCCCGGCGCCGTGCTTTACGCACCTTCCGCCGCCACCCAACTTTGGAGAATTGCATCAATTACAAACGTATGAGAGCGCAGTGCCGTCGTATCATAAACGACAGCAAGAAAGCTTGCTGGACTGCTTTTACTAGTTCTTTTAACCGTTTTACTCCCTCCACGTTTGTTTGGCGTGGCCTACGCCGTTTGTCCGGCATCAAGGTCCACTCCCCGATTCCTGGCCTGACCGTGGAGAACGCAGTCCTCGTGGACCCAGCTGATGTTTCAAACGCATTGGGTCGTTTCTTTGCGGAGGTTTCGAGCTCTGCCCATTACCACCCTGCCTTTCTCCCTCGCAAACAGGTAGAGGAGGCACGGCCGCCTTCTTTCCGCTCTTTTAATCGTGAAAATTATAACGTCGCCTTCACCATGCAGGAGCTAGATCGTGCTCTCGCCCTGTCCCGGTCTTCTGCTCCCGGGCCCGATTCCATTCATATTGAGATGCTGAAGAACCTCTCTCCTGCGGGCAAGTGCTTTCTTCTTAGTACCTACAATCGCATATGGACTGAAGGTCATGTTCCCACAAGTTGGCGTGAAGCCATTGTTGTCCCCATCCCCAAACCAGGGAAGGACAAACACCTTCCTTCCAGTTATCGCCCCATTTCTCTGACGAGCTGCGTCTGTAAGGTGATGGAACGCATGGTTAACGCTCGGTTGGTCTGGCTCCTCGAATCTCGCCGCCTCCTGACTAATATCCAATGCGGTTTTCGTCGACACCGATCTGCTGCTGACCACCTCGTTACGTTGTCGACCTTCATTATGAACAACTTTCTAAAGAAGCGTCAAACAGTAGCCGTGTTCTTCGACTTGGAGAAGGCATACGATACCTGTTGGAGAGCGGGCATTCTCCGCACATTACACACATGGGGCCTTCGGGGCCGCCTTCCTCTTTTCATTCAAGCGTTTTTGGCGGATCGCAAGTTCCGGGTACGGGTGGGCTCTGTTTTGTCAGATACCTTTTGCCAGGAGAATGGGGTACCACAGGGCTCCGTCTTGAGTGTGGCGCTCTTTGCCATTGCAATCAATCCGATCGTAGATTGCCTTTCAGCCGACGTCTCCGGATCTCTCTTTGTTGACGATTTCGCAATTTATTGTAGCGCCCAGCGGACGTGTCTCTTGGAGCGTTCTCTCCAACGCTGTCTTGACCGTCTATATTCCTGGAGCATCGCAAACGGCTTCCGATTCTCTACTGAGAAAACTGTGTGTATCAATTTCTGGAGATACAAGGAATTTCTTCCACCTTCTCTACGTCTCGGCCCTGTTGCTCTCCCTTTCGTGGAGACTACAAAATTCTTGGGACTCATGGTGGATCGGAAACTTTGCTGGTCCACACATGTGTCCTACCTGGCTGCCCGTTGTGCCCGATCCCTTAACGTTCTTCGTGTCCTCAGTGGCACGTCATGGGGAGCGGATCGTACCGTCCTGCTTCACCTTTACCAGGCCATTGTTCAGTCGAAGCTCGACTATGGAAGCCTTGTATACTCTTCAGCACGGCCGTCGATTCTCCGCCGTCTCAACTCTATCCACCATCGTGGATTACGTCTGGCGACCGGTGCATTTTATACCAGCCCTGTTGAAAGTCTGTATGCTGAGGCTGCTGTATTACCCTTGACCAATCGACGTGACATACTCTTGTGTCGGTACGCATGCCGCCTACGGTCGATGCCCAACCATCCTTCTTACAGATCATTTTTTGACGACTCACTCGATCGCCAATATCAGTTGTCTGCGATTGCCTTGCTTCCACCTGGAGTTCGGTTTCGCCGCCTGCTACAGCGGCTCGATTTTACCCTTCCTTCCACCCTTCGGTTGAGCGAAAGCCCATTGCCACCGTGGCATCAGGCCCAGGTTCACACACACCTCGAACTTAGTTCGCTCCCCAAGGAGAGCACTCCGGATTTGGTATACCGCTCGAGGCTTGTCGAACTCCGTTCGCGGTTCGATAGCGCCATATTTATTTACACTGATGGTTCCAAGAGCACTGCCGGTGTCGGGTCTGCCTTCGTCGTCGAGGACAACCGTTTCCAATACAAGCTCCCTGACCGGTGCTCAAACTTCACGGCTGAGCTTTTCGCCATCCACCAGGCCGTTTTGTATACCTGCCGCCACCGCCACCCTTTCTATGCCATATGTTCTGACTCCCTTAGTGCCCTGCAGAGTCTTAAGGACCCTTTCTCGAACCATCCTCTCGTGTATCGGATCCAACGCTCCCTCCAGTTGCTGGCGAATGACAGCTGTCACGTTTCTTTCCTGTGGGTCCCTGGCCATGTGGGTGTGCCCGGGAATGAGGCCGCCGACACAGCAGCCAAGGCAGCAGCTCTTTTGCCTCGCATGGCTACCTTTTGCGTCCCATCGGACGATGTTCAACGGGCTCTTCGCCGGAGTATCGTGTCGCAATGGCACAGTGTGTGGCTTTCACTGTACAACAATAAATTGCGAACTGTCAAACCGATCCCGACCGCTTGGAGGACATCCTCACGCCCCTCTCGGCGGGAGGAGGTCATCCTGGCTCGGTTGCGGATCGGTCATTGCCGTTTCAGCCACCGTCACTTGCTATCCGCCGAACCTGCACCGCTATGCTCCTGCGGTGAACTGCTGACAGTGCGACATGTTTTACTGACTTGTGTTAATTTTAATCATCTCCGTGTAGCCCTTCACTTTCCGTCTACTCTGGAGGAAATTTTAGCTGATGACACACGAGCAGCTGCTCGAGTTTTGCGTTTTATCAACTTGGCCAACTTATCCAAGGATATTTAACTCTTTTAATTGTCTTTTATCTTCCGTTTTTAGCCTCTTGTTGATGTTCTGACAGTCTACATTTTTTTAGATCATAGCGAATCTATGTTCTTGGCTGGGCGCTAATGACCATAGAAGTTGTGCGCCCTAAAACCACAAAAAAAAAAAAAAAAAAAAAAAAAAAAAAAAAAAAAAAAAAAAAAAAAACACTTCATTCTGTCTTCTTCTTGCTCACCTATTTTCATGTAAAGCTTACATCAATCGAAGTTCATGGATGTTATAATATCTTAAATAAAAGAAATCATAGGAATGCACAACAGAATGCGGCATGTTTATTAGCTTTCGAGCTCAGGCCCTTTTTCTGGTGTAAGTTTACAGCACTATGGCTGTTGCAAGGCCCATTTTATTAATTATCTTATTTTGCCCATTGCACACTGTTGTTTGCTCTCACTTTACTTTCAATTCATATTATGTACTCACTCAATTTTCCATTTCATTCAACAGGTTCTGTATTTTTCTGAGCTTTCACCATCATCAATGATACTCTTTCACCCAGAAGTTTAACCTTCTAATTTTTTCTGATATTTTTGTCACTGCTTCTTTGATGTATAAATATTAATTTAACAGCAGGTACAAAATATGCATCTCTGTTTACACCTTTTTAATATAAGCAATTTCTTTTTTGGATTTCCACTCTTATTGTTCCCTCTTACTGCCTGTACATATTGTGTACAAGCTGAAAAATGCTTCTGCCAGAACACAAAAAAGGTAAATATGTTTGTTTAAAAGACATTGGCAGAGAAGTGGAGAACCAGCAGCCTCAGTTCCACCTTTCTCACCAAAAATGTTGGCTTCTAACCCTACATACCTACTCAACAGTCGACCCCATGGTGGAGGGTACTTTGTAGCACTACCACCATTTCCTTTTCAATTCCACTCTCATATAGAAAGAAGGAAAAACGAATGCCTGGATGCTCTACACAAGCCATAATTTCTCTTATATATGTGTGATCTTCACACAGAATGTAAGTTTTCTACAGTGGAATTATTCTGCAGTCAGCTTCATATTTCAGCCCTCTAAATTTCCTCAACACTGTTTCTCGAAAGGAAAGTCACCTTACCTCCACTGATTCCCATTTGAGTTCCCAAAGTAACTCTGTAACACTTTTGCAATGAACAATCTTAACCAGTAACAAGCCCAGCAGCCCACCTCTGAATTGGGGATTTCAAGTACCTCAGCAGTCCTGAAGACAGTGTTACACAAATGTTTAGTACATTGTTTACTATATCTTTCCAAAAATTCTCCCAATAAACTGAAGTCAACAATTTGCCTTACTCGCGACTGTACTTACATTCTTAGGCCTAGAGCACTCCTTGTCTCTGATGTACAGTTACTGTCAAGGGCAGTGTACTGAGTTCTAATATTTATGAAGTGTTTGAGCCATCACATATGTGGTAACTTACTCCATGCTCCTTTGTTAACAGTCTGCAGTGTGGCGCTGTGTCAAACGCCTTTCGGAAATCAGGAAATATGACGTCTGCCAGTTGTCCTTTATCCATAGCCTAAAGGATATCATGTGAGAAAAGAGCAAACTGTTTTCACATGATTGATGCTTCCAAAAGCCATGCTGATGCATGGACAGAAGATTTTTCTGTCTCAAGGAAATTTACTATAGTCAAACTAACAAGGAAAGTCCTGAGGCTCTAACAAATGTATCTTTATGAACGTTTGGTTACAGGACCATTATGTACCCCTCAGTGTGCTAGTGGGTGTCATTTTTTCTGCAAAACTTTGCAGTCATACTCTAGATAACATGAAGATGTAATTGTGGACACCATATGCAGTGCAGAAATCTTAACTATAAACGTAAATGGGGAATGTCAATAAAATGCTCCAAGCTATATGAATGACTGCAAAACACACAGCGAAGAAATGCAATTTGATTGCATGGCATATTTGCACATCCTATAATATCACTGTTGAACATCACATGAGTGACATTTTTGTACTTGTTCACTGGTTCACCAACATTGTGGCCAGTATTCTGCCAGGCGTAACAAAGCATTGGTGTAGCTACTTCCGCAGATAACTGATTGTAAATGACAAAATGCATATTCTTTATCAAGAATCTGTCATGCAATTTTGGCTGTATATTACAGGAAAGTAGTTGAATAACGTCTTCTATTCTCTTGGCATATATTTTTTATTGTCTAAACAAATACAAATCCAAAGGTTGTGCATATTTTTGTAGTTCAAAGTGGATTATTTTTAAATCTACAAGTGTTCTTCCAGATCTTTCCAGTAGTACTCGTTCATCCTTATGCCCAGACCAGGAGTCACAAAGTACTAATGACTATATCGACAAATGTAGATTCTGTATATAAGGAGAGGCAGTGAATTAAAATTTGTGCTGTTTCCAGAAAATTTGTGCTGTGTCCAGGATTCGAATGCAGGACCTCCTGCTTACTAAGCAGAAGCTTTAAACCGCTCAGCTAACACAGCCTTACGGATAATGTGGCTACACGGACTGTCTTAAGGCATGTCTCCCTCCACAACACACACCTTAATTTTGCCTCAATGTTCCTCTGTGAAATACTTATGAAATTGCCGGATCTCTCCTACACTAGATTAGCACCCCAGCAAAAATGTGAATAGATAAATCCCTCTTTATATCTCAGGCAGAGATGATATAAAATTTGATATGTATTTCACAAGTGAACATCAAGGCAGAATTAAGGTATCTGTAGTTGAGGCAGACTTGCCTTAAGACAGTCCGTGTAGCCACATTATCCGGAATACTGTGTTAGCTGAGCGGTTTAAAGCATCTGCTTAGTAAGTAGGGTGTCCTGGGTTCAAATCCCAGCCACAGCAAAAATTTAAATTCAGTGCCTCTCCTTATATTCAATATTTTATGATATAATTAAGCAATATATGTCTCAAGGAATTGTTTTATTATTGATATCTAAATGTGGATTCAAAACTGGCAGAAAAAGGTCTTCAGATGTTGTTTCCTCAACTTCTCACTCACACTTGCATCAACGACGACATTTAGAGGGCACTGTGTTTCTATTTCCCTTGACATGTGGGGTCCAAACTTCCCATGAGGCTCTTGGAAGCAAATACAGAGTTTGTCTGCCAATCATCTGTCCATGACGTTGCAACAGCATGATAGTGTTTCTCTCCCCTTTCATGGATAGTGTTATGTCAGAATAATGTTCATAGTTGATCTGACTGTGATCACAGTTCCATACAGAACTAATATCGATATTTTCTGTTGTTATATGCTCATTTACATCAGCAACAATTCTTTGAGCCAGGGAGGCACAATAAGCAATGTACAGAAAGTTACACTTTTTCTTAGTTCTGCCCATGTGATCAGTATAGAAGCAGCCACACTAAAGGGTATATTGTGGAAGCTATACAACAAACGCGAACATTATGAAAGATCCTTTGAGACTCTACAGAAACTGTCACCAATTAAGAGATATCTTAGTAAGGGCACATTTGCAGATGAAAATATTTATTCTGGCAGAGAAAAATTTACCTTGTTGAATGTTTTAATGTTAGAAAGACAAAATGCTGTTCTTAGAAAAGCGTGCGCGAGCACTGCTTCGAGCAGGTAATAAAGATCATTGGAATCAGCTGTTATGAACACAAGAACTTCTAAGCCACAAAAAAATTAATAAGGAAGTTTGTTCTGTCTAATGAAATTACTCATGTGTCAAGAAAAATATTTTCTCATACTCAAATAAAAAATTTGATAGAGTAAAAGGGACATTTGCTAATCAATTACTGTGTGTGCTATATCAGGGGAAATGTTATAATTTTCTAAAGGTAAAAACTTGGGTTTCATTTATTGGTAGTGTTGATATTGAGTGCCTGTATAAACAGCTCATTTACTTGCAAACCTGGAATTTTGTCGGATGTTTTAATGAGATGAAAATGCAGGCTGAAACGATGACTGACAGGTAATGTGTTTGCGTTTTGTCCTTTGACGAAATTGGTAGCAGGATTTGCTGTGAACAACAAGAAGGCTGTGTGTTAAGACTCCAAAGTAATGTTTTAGTTTTTATGGGAGCAGACATGGGAACAAAACATATGTCCATGTGGAATGATTTTGCACGACACACACAAACAGGTTTTTCCCTCATCTTAACGACACATGGAAACATGAGTGTGTGTTTCCTAATGTCCCACATTTAAGTGAGCTGTTAAGAAAATATTTGCTAGATGAAGGGACCTGGAACATTTTTATGGCCACCCAACTCCAGAACGGCAGAAGGAGTAACCCACTAAACTACAGGCCTATTTCATTGACGTCAATTTGCAGCAGGGTTTTGGAACATATCCTCTATTCATATATTATGCATCAGTTCGAACAGAATGATCTATTGACCCAAGGTCAACACAGATTTAGAAAATATCATTCATGCGAAACACAACAAACTCTTTCCTCATACAAAGTGATGGGTGCTATCGACAAAGGTTCGCAAATCAATTCCACATTTCTTGACTTCCAGAAGGCTTTTGACACTGTACCTCACAAACACCTTTTAATCAAATTGGGTTGGTATGGTATGTCGCCCCAAATTTGCAACTGGATAGGGGATTTTCTGTCAGAGAGGACACAGTTAGTAGTAATCGATGATAAGGCATCAACTAAAACAGAGGTGATATCGGGTGTTCCACAGGGTAGTGTTATTGGTCCTCTGCTGTTCCTTATTTACATAAATGATTTAGGAGATAATCTAAGTAGCTCTATTACATTGTTCGCAGATGATGCCATCATTTACCGTAAAATCATCTGAAGATCAAAACCAACTGCAGAACGATCTGAATAAGATACCACTATGGTGTAAAAATTGACAATTGACGCAAGTACACTTAGGCAGACATACTATAGAAAGCCAGTATGTCTGCCTAAGTGTACTTGCGTCTGTATAAATGTGTGGGTGTGAGTGTATTTGTTTACCCTCCTTTTTCCCCCCAAGGTAAGTCTTTCATGTCCCGGGATTGGAATGACCCCTTACCCACTCCCTTAAAACCCTCATTATTTCCTTTTCCCTCTCCTTCCCTTCTGCCTGACGAAGCAGCTAGGCTGCGAAAGCTAGCGTTTGTGTGTGTGTGTGTGTGTGTGTGTGTGTGTGTGTGTGTGTGTGTGTGTGTGTGTGTGTTTATTTATTTATTTGTTACTATCACTGCCTGTGCTCCTTTGCCTGGTAAGTAGACTTCATTGATTTTTTTTTTTTTATTTATTTTTTTTTTTTTACATATATTTTTCCTGTTAGGAATTTTTTCCTCTATAATATATAGGTTATTATTTAAATGGGGCATTTTAGAATTGCTGTCAGCAAGAAGGAGTGACTGAACAGATGCCCTTGTAGCCTCCCCTGTGGCATACAGATATTATATTTAGTAGGATACAAAGACAGTCCTTCCTCTCTTCTACTGTTGGGTCTTTTAAATGCTTTTCCTCTTTCAAAACATTGATTGCGTTCACCTGTCACCCTGGCAAGGGGCACTTACGGAGTGCTACCATTTGGAGCTGGATGGACACAGGTTTGTTTATTTGTAGGGCGAAGCTCAGGCTCGGGACCAACTCTGGTAACTTATGGCATATTAACTACTCTACATACTGTCTTCCTGTTCTTCTGAACTATGACCTTGTGAAACCATATTCTTTTTCTGTTAATTCGTTTGTGTGGCCAGAAATCTCCCTTTCCCCTAACTTGATCTTAACTGAGCCTTGTCATTTCCCTTTACAGAATTTGTAGATCTCTTAGCACATCTAGATTTTCAGCATACTCTGATGTGTTTATTACCAGTATTCTCTCTCTCTCATGCTCACCTTGTTCGTGGCTGCCCCTTCCTAGCTATATGAATGGAGGACTATTCAGGAATCATTTACCATTGGAGATATCAACATATCTGATCATTCTTGACTCTTCCACCTATTGGAGGCAGTTTCCCACTGAAATGTAAGTCCCTCACCTCCATCCATTATTCTGACATCTTTGACAATGTTGGCAGAACAAGAGGACTCCTTAGGCAAAAAGTCTTTAGTTGCCATCTGATGATTTTTGTTTGGGTTTTAAGGAGTGGCTGTGTCTGTACATATTTTCCAGGACATGTTGATCAGTAATCAAAGAAACTGCCCTTAGACCTTTGATTTCATGATAGAATAAAATTTTCAAGTGTTTCATGCTTTCTAGAAGGTAATTGGCTTAGAATATGTCATTTTAATGTATGACTGCCTTATGACAGTCATGAATTCCGCCCCACAAAGGAGATAGCTAACAAAACCTTTCTTTGAGTAATACTCCAGTATTGCTAGTCTATCTGGCATTTGTACCATCCAGGTTTGATAGAAGAAACAGTGAAAAGCCAAAGAAGAATAGTATGTTCCATTATAGGTTCATTTAGTGATTGTGAAAGTCTCACTGAGATGCTGAACCAAACCCAGTGATAAACAATGTTGTGGGAGTATCGTTTTACATCATGATGTGCTTTACTGGTAATTTTCCGAGAGTGTGTGTTCCCAAAACAGTCAAAGAGTCAGCCAATATTTTGCTTCCTACTATGTGTATTTTATACAGAGAAAAATCCTTGAAGCTGAAATTAATTATATTCATGGTGATATTGAAGCTTGCGAGCAGTCATTCTTCCCACGAACCGTATTTGACTGAAACACAAAAAGTGGAAATGTCACTGGTATTCAGCGTACCCTACAACACACACTGTAAAATGACTTGTAGAATATAGTTCCAGAATACTCCAGAGAATTAATTGAAGATTTATTCATGTCTGACTTTTTGCAGCAACTATAGAAAGCCATAAAAAATTGTGTGCATTGTGTGAAATTAATTTTGTGAACAATATACAATAGAAGGATGAGTTAATTCTAGCAGTGACGACGACTATAGTAATCAAATTCAGGTAATTTATCATGGCAATGAAATATAGGTTGAATAATCATGATCAGAAATTCACAGTTTGTCAGTGCTGCAATGAAAATTTTGTAACTTCAGAAGTGGTACTATTGACAGTTTTACCGAGCGAGGTGGCACAGTGGTAACATACTGGACTCACATTCAAGAGGGCAGTGGTTCAAACCCACCTCCAGTCATTCAGATTTAGGTTTTCCGTGATTTCTCTACATCAATTCAGGCATATGCCGGAATGGTCCCCTTTCAAAGGGCACGTCCGATTCACTCCCACATACTTACTCCAAAATCCAAGCGTTAGCTCTGTCTCTAATGACCACGCTGTCGATGGGACGTTAAACTCCAAGTTCCTTCCTTCCTTCCTTCCTTCCTTCCTTCCTTCCTTCCTTCTATTTACAGTTTTCTTCAAAATAGTTGCTTTGAGGAAAATATGAAATCATGAGCATCTAAAACTGAGTGCACCTGTTAGACAGTAACTTATGGTGTAGCTGAAAATAGATTCCTAAAAATGTAGGTGAAGGGGAAATAAAATAATGATGTACAGCTGTCAAGAAAATTATTCTGATTGTGTAACTGCTTTGTCAATGTCAATAAAATTCTTCTGGGTATGTGGCTATATTGTCAATATATGAAATTCTCTGCCATTTTAGCCACTGCTGGGAATGGCTAAAACAATGTCAGTGTAATTTATTTGTTGAGATTGTGGCACAGACCCAGAATTTTATTGGCAGTTGACAATGGATGTGAAGCCTACTCTTACAGTGATGTAACCATTTGCTATAAAATTTTCTGAAAAGGTGTGGAAGGGGTACAGTTAAGAGTTATTTCATAATCTAAAGAACTGTTTTATGAGAAGAATGATACAGGCATATGTGCTACAACACCAATGTCAGTAATGAATGCTAATGTTCTTGAAGGATAGGAGTGCTTCAATACAATTTTCCTCCAATTTAAGAAACAACAAAACATAACTGATTTAAGAGAGAGTTATCTTCGCAGAGTTTTTTATACCTTATTGTTATATAATTTCCAATCTTTGAGTAAGAATAGAATTATTCAATATATGGCTGCTGTGTTCTGTAATGTTTATTTTTAGTTTGTGGCGCACATTTAATGACATTTAATTTATATCTTTTATTTCTTCTTGTTTTGATTTTAAAGGATTGGAGGACTACCTGTTTCAATTGTCTGGGATGGTCGTGGCCAGTATGTAGCAGTACTATTTAAGGAAAGCAGGCACATTGCTGTCTTCAAAAGTAAACTGAAGCCAGTTTTTCAGCTAACACAGTGGTATGTACATTTTGCTATAATTGTTAAAACACAAATATATCTGCAATATATTTGTTGAACATGTATTGTATGGAAAGTAGAGTTTGGTTTTAACCCTCCAGCTGTGGAAGACGTGGATTAAATTTTTCAGCACTTCATGGATATTTTCACATGTTCTGTGATTGTCTCTCTAGACAATTTCTGGGCTGTTTGCTTAGAAGTAGCTAGCTGTAAAATGTTAGGAGTTACCTTTTTCACATTCGCAAATGCAACTCACCCACATACACACTTAACTACTCATGACAAACTATAGTAAAGATTTTTGTGTTTGGTATGTAGAACCATACTCCACACTTCACCTTACTCAGATTTTATTTCTAATAAGTTTCTTTTGATTTGAAGATGATTTTCTTATCTCCTTCATTATGTATGTTAAATCACAGTCAAAACTCACTTCTAAATTCAATTTTGGTGTTCTTGCTACATTCCCTGCAATTTTGACCAAAAAAATTGCCCACTGTTGGATGGTAAAAAGTTGCTGTAATTGTCTCCTTGTATCTGTTCACTAGTTCTTCAATCATTTCTTTCTGTTAAAACTCGTTCATTAATTCACTCTCAATTTATTCAGTAACATACTGACATTTTCGTTCTTTTTATTTGCTCTGGTTGTATAATAAAATGGATTGCTTTGATCTTATATGAGAAATATTTAAGCAGTGTATAATGTGTAACTTTTCCTACTTAAAAATACAATTTGCAAATACATTTCAAGATTCTTGAGGCAAGAGCTAACATGTGAAAGGATGTGTGACAACATAATGTTGTACTTTGGTGTTACATTCTGGGTCCCTTATCAATTCTTTAACGTTTGGAATTTTTAAATTATTGTTATTAAATATCTAAAATACCAAGTTATGGCAGTCTAGAGTCAACAATAAACTGTTGTCCTCATATATTCTGCTTGGTAAGACATTTCAAAGATCATAGAAAGGCAACAGTATTCTATAAATATTGTTGAAATGAGATAGAATGGCTGGCCAGTACTTACCATTGTGCTGTACCACTGATAGTAACACAAAATGAAAAAACAGAAAAAAAGGGGACAAAGGGACAAGCTTTCGGAACAGAGTTCCTTCGTCAGGTGGGAGAGAAGGGAAGAATAAAGGATGGGAACAGAAGGGAAAGGTGGTTCACGACCTAGGTCATGAAGGTGGTGTTTCGGGAGTGTGGACGTCAGAGATACTGCATGTATGTACTGAGCCAAGCCAGAGAGGATAAATATAACTAAAGAGGAAAGATCAAGTAGTAAAGAGAAGAGAAGAGAGTGAAATTAATGATGCTGAGGGGTGTAGGAGGGGCGGGGGGGGGGGGGTGTGTGTCTAAAACGTTTTTCATAAACAGGGAAATATGGATGGACACACACACACACACACACACACACACACACACACACACGGAGAGAGAGAGAGAGAGAGAGAGAGAGAGAGAGAGAGAGAGAGAGAGAGAGGTAAGGAACGGATAATGAATAGGTGAGCTGAGGATGGAGGAAGGGGAGGGGTTAGCGTAGATTTAGGCCAGGGGGGTGGCGGGAGGAGAGGATATGTTGGAGGGCAAGTTCCCACCTCCGTAGCTCTGAGGGACTGGTGTTGGTTGGTACTATCCAAATGGCACGTGTGGTGTAACACGTGCCCAGGTCTCTGGAGTTATGCTGGAGGGCATGTTCTGCCACAGGATATTGGGTGTCCCCCAGGCGAACAGTCCGTCTATGCCCATTCATCCGCTCAGCCAATTTGTTGGTAGTCATACCAACATAAAAGGCTGAACAGTGGACACATGTCAGCTGGTATATGACATGTGTTGTCTCACATGTGGCCCTGCCTTGAATTGGGTAGGTTTTTCCTGTGGTGGGGCTGGAGTATGTGGTAGTGGGAGGATGCATTGGACAGGTTTTGCAGCGGGATCGGTTGCAGGGGTAGGAACCATTAGGTAGGGAGGGTGGTTTTGGGATGTTGTAAGGTTGGACAAGGATGTTGCGGAGGTTGGGAGGACGGCGGACCAAACTGTTCTTCCCACACCACCCAGAGTAGCCTTCCGCCATCCTCCCAACCTCCGCAACATCCTTGTCCAACCTTACAACATCCCAAAACCACCCTACCTACCTAATGGTTCCTACCCCTGCAACCGATCCCACTGCAAAACCTGTCCAATGCATCCTCCCACTACCACATACTCCAGCCCCACCACAGGAAAAACCTACCCAATTCAAGGCAGGGCCACATGTGAGACAACACATGTCATATACCAGCTGACATGTGTCCACTGTTCAGCCATTTATGTTGGTATGACTACCAACAAATTGGCTGAGCGGATGAATGGGCATAGACGGACTGTTCGCCTGGGGGACACCCAATATCCTGTGGCAGAACATGCCCTCCAGAATAACTCCAGGGACCTGGGCACGTGTTACACCACACGTGCCATTTGGATAGTACCAACCAACACCAGTCCCTCAGAGCTACAGAGGTGGGAACTTGCCCTCCAACATATCCTCTCCTCCCGCCACCCCCCTGGCCTAAATCTACGCTAACCCCTCCCCTTCCTCCATCCTCAGCTCACCTATTCATTATCCGTTCCTTACCTCTCTCCCCGTGTGTGTGTGTGTGTGTGTGTGTGTGTGTGTGTGTGTGTGTGTGTGTGTGTGTGTGTGTGTGTGTGTGTGTGTCCATCCATATTTCCCTGTTTATGAAAAACGTTTTAGACACACACCCCCCCCCCCCCCCCGCCCCTCCTACACCCCTCAGCATCATTAATTTCACTCTCTTCTCTTCTCTTTACTACTTGATCTTTCCTCTTTAGTTATATTTATCCTCTCTGGCTTGGCTCAGTACATACATGCAGTATCTCTGACGTCCACATTCCCGAAACACCACCTTCATGACCTAGGTCGTGAACCACCTTTCCCTTCTGTTCCCATCCTTTATTCTTCCCTTCTCTCCCACCTGACGAAGGAACTCTGTTCCGAAAGCTTGTCCCTTTGTCCCCTTTTTTTCTGTTTTTTTCATTTTGTGTTACTATCAGTGGTACAGCACAATGGTAAGTACTGGCCAGCCATTCTATCTCATTTCAATAATATTTATTATCTCTGAGGAGAATTTTCATCATTAATCCAACAGTATTCTATCTTAGACAGTCTCATTTCTAATAAAGCACCTTTATTTTTGTGACGGATAGGTTGCTTAGTCACCACAAAGACAGATATGTGATGAGTCACAGAAAGATTCAAATAGGGTGAATCTATATGAAGTGGTCCAATGAGGTTGCTTGACCATTTTTTAATATTTTGATTTTGGTGCATGTGAATACCCTATAACTGAGATGTTCAAAACAGTTTAATATCTCTGCACTGGGTTAAGTTACAAAATTGCAATTGGCATGACTGTTTTTAGAAAAATCTCTACTACAAAACTGTTTAGTAAACAAAATACCTTAAACTAAAAAAATAAATAATAAAATAAAATCTAGTCAAGATGACTTCCAAAATTTGATATAAAAATTTCGATAATCTACTTTTTGGGCTCAAAAATAACATCCAAGGAGTGATTGATCAGAGTCCATGTTTTTTCCCTCTAGTTAGATATCGTAAACCACTAGCCTTATATAGAGCAAGAACACTTAAAATGTTTCTTTACTTGTTATTACTTGTTGAAAATTTTAATTTTTTCCAAAGTTTGCTGTTACTTATCTCTGGTGTGACTGGATATAAAAATTGATTTTTGCCTAGTTTGTACACTTATATGGTAGCAAAGTCTGTAAAAATTTCAACATAGGTATTTGACTGTAAACGAATATATGGATTTTTGAAAATGAGGAAAATTCGCATTAGACTTAAACTGATCTTAGGACTGTTACCTAATCCATGTGCAATATTGTTGGATGTAATCAATTATTGTTGAAGTTAAGGTACCAAATTACAAACAAAAACTGGAAACATTATTGAAATAAACATTTATATTCTTTTGACAGATTTAAAATAGGTGTTTTGAATCAATATCCTTTGCAAGATGCAATGCAAGTGGGTATAAGTGAAGAAACAAAACAGATCCAGCAGTTTTTTGATGATGAACACAGTAGAATATGCCCAGGTTGCATTGATAGCAGATGAGTTGTTATAAATTGAATTACAACAGGAAAATTACTAGTGCCATCAGATTTCAAAGAATTTCATGAAGCTTTCAAAACTACCCATCCTGAAATCAAAATTGGAAGGTCAAAATTTTATGACATTCACAAATTCATGGTAAAAGTGCATGCAATGGACTATAAGTTACTCTCAAACATGAAATAAATAAAGCGAGTCTACACAGAATAACCACAGACCAAAGTCTTACAGTACAGGAGATGTATATCTTTTTCAAGGATAATATTAAAGGCATCACCTACTTCTCTGTCAAGAATGAAGAGGTAAAAAAAACAACACTTCAAACCAGATTGGAAAACTGTACAGCAATAAAAGGAACAAGCAAAGTCCACAAATACGTTGACATTGCAGAAAATTGAGGTTGATACTACGAAACATCATGAACCGAAATTTACAAGGTGCACTGTGTCAGTTAAGTGTGTGTTCACTGTCTTTAGCATCAAATGACACAGTTGTATGTCTGTATGATGGACAATGGTGACTTGCAGAGGTTGAAAGAATGAGTTGTCTTTGTGCATTTTTACCATCCTACTAGGCCAAAAACATCATTCAAGAAATGGTAAAAAAAAAGTTTGGATACCAATGAAAACCATATTAAGGAAACTTCCAGCACTTGAACTTACAACAGCAACTGGAAGGTCTTATTCTATACTAAAAAATCTTTCTGAAGATATAAGTGTTCTTAACATTCACCGCCAGGATTAGAAAACACCACATCTCAGAAATGAGTTTATTGAAAATATCTATTTTAAATCTGTCAAAATAATATATTTCAGCAATGTTTCCAGTTTTGTTTATATAACTCATTACCTTAAATTCAATAATAATTGATTACATCCAGCCAATATTACACTTGAATTAGGCAACAGCCATAAGATCAGTTGTAGTATAATGTGAATTTTTCTCATTTTCAAAAATTCGTATCTTTGTTCTCAAATATCAATGTTGAAGTTTTTTATAGTACTTTGTCATCTTAGAGATGTACAAATTGTGCAAAATTCAGATTTTTATATTCAGTCCCACCAGAGATATTAACTCCAAACTTTACAAAAAAATCAAATTTCAATATCTAGCTAGAGGACAAAAATGGACTCTGAAAATCACTCCTTTGTTGTTATTTTTGGGCCCAAAAATTGGATTTTCAAAATTTTTTATATCATATCAAGCTTTGGAAGTAATTTCGAATGGTTATTTTTGAGTTTAGCGTAATTTGTTTAATAAACACTTTAGTAGTGGAGATTTTTCTAAAAACAATCATGTCAACTGCAATGCTGTAACTTAACACAGTGCAGAGATATTAAAACTATAGCTAACGTCTCCAAACTGAAAAATGGCTACCTGCTTACTAATAAAAATGGTCACCATTCAATAACACTGAAAGAAAAAAAATTAAAAATTGTTTTGAACTTAACAATTATAGAGTAATCACATATAAAACATTGAAATATTTAAAAATGGTCTATCAACGAACTTCATTTTTATTGGACAACTTCATTTGGACTGACTCAATAATAGAAAACAACTTGATAGCTTTCGGCTGTAAAGGCCTTCACACACACACACACACACACACACACACACACACACACACACACACACACACACACACACAGTCCAGTCGTGTGTGTGTGTGTGTGTGTGTGTGTGTGTGTGTTTGTGTGATCGATGAGAGCCCTTAACGGTTGAAAGCTATCAAGTTGTTTTCCATTATTTGTGCCTTTGCATGACTCTATGTGGTGAGTAAGCAACCAATCCTTCATGAAAATATTGTTGAATCCTTCCTGGAATTTTCATTGTCTAATAAAGCACCTTGTCGTTTGATCCAATCCAGCTTTACATTCTTCTATCTTTTTGTTTAATTAATTTTTTAACTTGATTTTACAATCTGGTGCGTGACAATAGATATACTAGTGGAAAGTCAGACTTTAAGAACATGCCAGAACCTTCATCATAATTCTGTGCCCTGTAAGTCTATTGCAAAGGCATGATTACATAATACACTCTTTATTTTTCAGTCCATATGAATAGAATAAAATTATCATGGTAGAGTGTAGATCAATTATGCTGTAATGACCAAGCTGTCAATGGGACTTTAAAACGCAATCTTCATACTGTAGTGCGATTGTGTTCTTGTCTCCTTGAGACCCACTACATAATTTCTTTAGAATTCTTTAAATGTAGTTCCCAGACAATAGTTCATTTATCAGAGGACCAGCTATGCTGTTCCTCCATACTTCGATGTACTCTTCTTGATGGTGTAGTCAGACTTCTTCTCCTTTGCTAAAGTTGTTACATAAAAAGAGAGAAAACTGTGTCTTTATCTGTAGGCATTAACTACTAAATAACTGTAGCCCACAAATTCAGTTGAATAGAAAACAGTGGGATTTATTTCCCACAAATACAGTGAGACACTGCATACAACTCTGTCTTAGTATGAACTTCTACATCAAGAACAACAGTAATGACAGAAGCCAATCAACTTACCATAGAACTTATATTTGGTAACTTCTCTTCCATATATAATGCCCATGCAGCTTCAATGATTCAAATACAATCGCTGCCACTTGATACTGACAGGCTGCCCAATACCTAAACAGAAAAAGATCTGGGGCAGTATTTGACCTCTCACCTGGTAATTCTCTTTTTGGTCATCTGTCATCAATACAGGCAGATATGTAGTGCAAATAGTTACACTACATTACCTCACTTTTAGCAGTTATGTATGTCCAGGATAGATGAACTGAACATAATATGCCAGATCCAACTCACAATAGGACCATTACATCATCATGGAATATGAGAGGTTGAGGGTACATTTGAAACTATTCCAAACTAACTGTAAATGTCAAGCAATTTTTATTTATTTGTTTGTTTTTAATATGATTTTTCAGTATTCAAAGCCTGCCCCAATACTTACTAAATGAGTACTCCAAATCTATGTGGAAATCATTATGCTGTTATCACATCTTGGAAAGCTCTATTTATAATCAAACTTTAACAACTTTTCAAGCTTTGAAACCCACACACTAAGAGAATGGAATAAAGCACTTTAGAGATTTGCAGAGTACCCCATGTAGCTGTAAAGTTTTCAGTTATGAATCAGTTTTCTTACTCACAAGCTGCACCTTTGACCTCAAATGCTTGGATTCACGTGAAACCATGCATAGGACAACTCGATCTTGGAGAAAAAAATAATTAATAATATTAATAAAACAATGTGTCAATGGTCTGTGTAATTTCCATGCAGAATATTGCATTCTATCACAAGTGACATTTTAATACAGAGAATCAAAGAACAGTGTGTTAATACTGCAAGAAGAAAATTAAATGTATTTCAGTGTATCATTAGATTATCAATCAATAGTGCAAAAACCACTCCACTTTCAGTAATTATAACTGTGCAGAACATACATTTTCGACACACCTGGTAGATGTTAGTTCCCACAGTGTAGTTATGGGATTTTGATGAAGTTATTAAAGCAAAGTGGAAGAGAGACGTTATACCTTTCTGGCTGTAGTTTGTTGTTTCTTGATGTTCTTGTTGATTGTTGCTCTCAGTAGTGGCTGGGTGAAATTTTATGGGGCAAAACTAATCTGCTGCAAAAAGCATTGGCAACATGTAGGATTGCAGTTCATTGACATTTTAATTCATTATTATTGTCCAATTTTCCCCCTTTATGGCCAGCATACAAATCTCATTAATTACAATTACTTAGATCCAGGAAGTACACATCAATAATACGAATTTACACAGTTCATGTGTGGAATACACAAGTCTGAGGTGTACATTGTGGCACAAATATGCACAGTAGTTATTCTTTCTGCACACATAACATTAAAAAACTTTAAACATGCTGTTGAAGGAAGACTCCGAACTGGCATGGATTGTGCCTCAGATAGCGCTCAAAACAACACTCTTTTACATAGCATGAACACATCCTATTTATATTTTCCAAACAATGTCCCTGAATATTGTTAATTGAGTTCATTACAGTAATTATAATGGAAAAGTAAAAAATTACATGCTACTATCTATAGTAAAAGATAGCATAAATAATACTGATTAAATTAATTTACAAATCTCGGTTCAATTACATGTATTTCATTTACCTATTCAACAAAATAGGTTTATCAACAATACTTTTATAATTGATGGTAATTATACAGAAACTAAAGAGGGAATCTAATTATTTTTAATAGAAATACTAATTAACATACTGTCTGAACTTTACCAATATGCCTCTGGCACAAATTAATTAATATTTGCTAATTAAACAAACTTCTGCAACACCAAATTATAGAAAATGACTTCAGCTAGTCATGTCAGGAAAAAGAATAACAAAAGTTTTAGAAAATAAAATGATAATAGACTAATTACGTTCATATCCATTATTATTCAACAGTGGTATCGGGAGGATCTGTAATGCAAGCAGATGGGAATAAATCACAACATGCTTCATTACAATGTGTTCATTATTTCATTATCAAAATTCATTGTGTAATTCAGTCAATTTTCTGCACCAAAATATGACTCCATATTGCAGTAAGTTTGGCAAAGGCACATTCTGATGTTGACATAACCATATCACCCATTTGATAATACAAGGATGATTCATATTATAAGCTTAAAGGTGCTCTAATTTTTTAAACTGTAACTCATATATGTTGTTTTGTTTTACATCTCCCTGATGTTGAATGAAGTTGTGCGCTGCATTTTTTGCCTCTTTGTTAACTCTGAAATGCTTGACTCCCATTACTTTTTTGAGTGCACCAAACAAATGAAAGTTATTATGAGCTAGGTCTACCAGACATTCAAATTTAATTACAGGAATAGGCTCATTTGTCTTATGGGCTGTATGGGGTAAAGTGTCATCTTGCATTAGTAATGCATAGCTGCCAACTATTACGGATAGTCCGTAATTGTTACGAATCTATCATCTTATTTACGGAGTTACGGGAAGTTCGTAAAAATTACGGAATTCAGACATTTTAAATATGATGTTTTAAGGAAATCGGAGTGGGCACTGTTTATATTTAGCTAATCATAATGCTAGGGAAAGTTTTATTGATCGCAATGATTTTCTTCCTGAGTACGTAGAAAAGCTGTAGGAAACGTTAACGATAGCATTTTCACTGCAAAAAGTCACGCATGTTCTTCTCCTCCATAGCTACCAAATGAACGCCTACTCGGCAAGAGCTATGTAAATTCCTTCGTTCATAACTAGTACTTGGTCTTCCGTCTCAGCTAAACAGTCCACGTGTTTTATCACGCGTCAGAAGTTAGCCAATTCATTTTCGAAGAGAAAAGTTTCCACTGTTTTTTCATTCTTTCTTTTTTCACCTGTTTTCGTTTTTATAACAGTGTTGTGCCGCTAGAAATAAATACGAGTTATGATATTTCGGCAAAATGTGACATTAATTGGGGTAGGTTGGTTTATTCGTTGTGTTAAAAACCAAACCATTTGGTATATAGTGTTACCTGCTAATGATTTTATATTATTATTTCATAAGCGCAAGGAATTGCACACTTATTTCTTTCTTCTGCAACTGTTAACTTTCCTTGAAGACAAGTGTTTGAAAATTGCAGGAATGTTTCTATGTCACCCTTGGTATTTACGAAAATAATTTTTTGGGTCATTCATCCTAACCTGATCTTGTACATTTAGAATTCTTTCTTTTCGAGGAATATATTTATGAACGGAGAGTGTCATAAATATACCTTTTAATGGTCTAAATAGGGCTTCTAAAAATTTTCTTGGAAGGTTGCACGTATGACCCCAAACCCTCCTCCTCCTCATTGGTCTGTCGAATTATTACTGCCAGTCTCTTCTCGAGGTTGGCAGCTATGGTAATGCTCCTGAAGTCAAAAGTCCTTGTCCCCTCCTGGTTGCAGGACAAAGTTGATTTTTAAGCTTGTCAGAATAAGTAGTACTCATTATCATCACTTCCCTGACTATGTAATGCTCCAAAATTACTTCATGTGCACCCCAGAAGCAAAACTTTTCCAGCAGAGAGTTGAGTGTGGAATTGTTTTGATGTTGTCAGTGAGCCATGGCACTGTTCCTTGCTTGACGTTTTTGCTTCTAGTTGGTAATTGTGGACCCATGTCTTATCACCTGTAATAATTTAACCAGAAATGCATCACTTTCCATTTGACAGTGGTATTGATGTAGGAGTGAGAGATTAGCCCCCACCAATTACTTTTAATGTATTTATATATAACAATGCAAACAAATAACAGTTCAAGAACAATAGGAAGTTTCATTTAATCAAAAATTTTGTAAGATACACAGTTTAGAATAACTGTTTCAGAGAGAACTAATGTTACGATAATATTACCTTTTCGTCACTCTTATTATTCTTTCAGGAATAGCGCCTCACTGTCAAGCTCTTTTACTGCCCAAATAATAGAACTTTTATTATCTCATTCCCTCAGAATTATGCGGTTTAATTAGAAGACATACCAGTAACCCTGTTTTGCTTTGGTTAATGTTTACCCACTATTTTTCTTTCGAGACACTGTCCATTCTGCTCGGATGCACTTGGAAGCAAACCATAGAATTTTTATATATTATCCCTGAACTGTAATAATAATCTGCAACAAGTGACTGCAGTGTGTCCAGGTACAGCTGGTAACCCACAGATTACACTCAGTCAACATCTGCCTATTGAAATGTTTTACAGTTTAAAATGTGCTTTTGAAATATGTCTTACTGTTATATAAACAATCTGAAACCATACATTAGCTGTAGGTCTCTTCTTTCCCAGTTCTTAAACAAAAGTATAATGATTATAAATATGGTTGATATTAACAGCTGTAAATTTATGAATTAGAAATATACATCTAATTTGTAATTTTTTTTCTTCTATCAGAATTCTGCCAGGTTGCATCCTTTTTCATTCCTTTCCCGCAGTCCATTTTCTCCTTTTCTTACTCTTTTAAGGTTTTATAGGTTTTCTTCTGCCTTAACTATATGAATTATTCTCTCTTCATACATTTCTTTTTACTCTTCTTGGCATTTGCAGAGCTAATTGGCATATAAATATTTAATACCGTGGTGTGTTGATTTGCTGTTTCCAAATATAAAGTCACTTACTCAGTCAATATATGGTCATGCAGCATTCAAATTTGTACATGTGATGGATGTTCCAGAGTTACTTTGAAAATAACTGATGATGTTTATTAGGTTTCCAAATTACAGACATTAGGTGACAAATAACGAAAATATCATGAAATACAAAACAGATTCAAACTGAAACATATCATAGTAGATCAATGGTAATTTACATTATTATATTATACTTCTTAGAAATTCTTTCTGCCTGCTAAAATCAACTTCATTTCTGTTGTGTTTTAATTTTTTCTCAAATATGGGAAGTTATTATGTTACAGGTAAATATCTGAGCAATGGGAAATATTGCTTAACATTACATTTTATCCCTTTTTTTCAGTTGTTTGATCAGTGGAATTTCTGATGAAATGCCAAATGCTATATGTTTCCAAAACAACTATGAGGAAGGAGCTTTACTAACAATTGTAAGTAATAATTCCAATTCATTTACAGAAATCTTAAATGTGTAGACATCTCATTAAAGATGTGGATGTATAATGAAATCAGTCCTATGAATTGATGCACTGTATCCCCCTGCATGATGGAAATGCAAATACAGCTTCTCATATTTTCACACCTGTAAAATAATGAATTCTAAAATGAAGAGTTGATTCACTTTTTTTTACTAAGACATTGTAAATAATACACCATTTTCACAAAGCATAGCAAATGAGATGTTTGTTTTAAAGAATTAAATGAACTGTGATATCTGTTTTTAGTGCACGTTACTTTCTTATCATCACATGTGGTATTTATTGACTACAGATGTTTTCATTGATTTCTTTTTCATTTAATAATTTCCAGCAAATTATTAAATCTGCCTATCATTGTAACTCACTCTCTTTCACAAGTCCCCTCAGGGGCTCAGCATTAATTTGCTGGGTATGGGCTTGGCGAACCCAGGGTCCTGAGCCGTGGACTGTGTCGCACCAACAGTCTGCCACACCGTAAGCTCTGTGCGTGCTTCAACGATCATCGTTCGGCATGATGGTGGAATTTTGTACATTTCAGAGCCCGGGGATCTTGGCTTAACCGCCGTGCCACAAGTGGCATCTCTGTCTAACTTCTAACTTCTTTGCTTTCTACAGTTCTACAGTATGTCTGCCTAAGTGTACTTGCGTCTGTGTAAATGTGTGTGTGTGTGTGTGTATTTGTTTACCCTCCTTTTTTCCCCCCAGGTTAAGTCTTTCCTGTCCCGGGATTGGAATGACTCCTTATCCACTCCCTTAAAACCCTCATCATTTCCTTTTCCCTCTCCTTCCCTTCTGCCTGACGAAGCAGCTAGGCTGCGAAAGCTTGTATGTGTGTTTGTGTGTTATTTTATTCGTTTCTATCGACGAGCCGGTCCTTTTGGTAAGTCATCTCTTTTTATATAAAAATCAATCTCAAGATGTGCTTCGTGCTGAGGAGATGCATGACTGTTGAGGTTCAACAGTCTCCAGTGAGCAACCTCTGAGGAACCTGCCACACCTCAGTTGTATAAGGCTTACCCAGGCAAGCGGGGCTCTGCCTGGGGGAACGTATAGTTCCCTAGCTGCTCGTGGGACCACGATGAAACAAGCCAATCATAGCGTTTCCAGACGCAAAACCGGTGTCTCTAAGCCTGGACAAACAGAATTTAATGCTACTACATAAGATCCCTAAGCGTTTCCTTCCATGGCAACACCATGGGAAGAATGCAAGGCTCGTCAGCAAGGTGAGGCATATGCCCCCCTATACCTGGTCTGCAGTAGAACAGATGGTGAATCATTTATGTTGATGAAGCCCCTGTTTTTTGTTGATATCATAGAGGACAAGTTCGGTGAGGTGGAGGGAATATCCAAGATGAGATCTGGTTCTATCCTCATAACATCGTCATCCCTAGCCCAGTAACGAGCGTTGCTTGCTTATGATAAGCTGGGTGATGTTCCCTTTAGTATCACTCCACACAAGAGCCTGAACATGGTGCAGTGCATTATTGCAGTCGGATAACGAACTGCGTAAGAACTTAGAGAGGCGAGGAGTAAAATTTATTTGGCGCGTATATAAGGGTCCGAAGGACAACAGGGCTGCTACCGGTGCCTTCTTCCTGGATTTTGAGGGTGATTCACTGCTCGAGAAAGTCAAGTGATGGTCTACCGGTGTGATGTCAAGCCGTAAGTTCCTCGCCCTGTGTGCTTCTTCAAATGCTGGAGGTTTGGTCACATGTCCTCCCGCTGTGTTGCCAAGCCACCTATCGGGAATGCGGACGTGCGTCACACCCAGACGTCCCATGTACTCCTTCTCCGGTTTGTGTTAATTGCGGCCTACACCACTCTCCCTGCTCACCCAACTGCACAGTCCTTCAGAAGGAAAGGAAAATAATGCAATGCAATACAAGACCTTGGACACGCTATCATATTCGGAAGCAAAGAAGAAATATTTTAGGCTTCACCCTGTGAGCAATAAACCTTCCTATGCCACAGCTACAGCTCCATCACCTTTGCCGTCCCTGTTGACTCCACCTTCTGTTTTGTCTCCTGTTGTGGGCCCCCAGGTCCAACCATTCACACCTGGCTCCTCAGTGTTTGGGGGTGCCTCCTCTTCTGTTGCTCCCAAGGTGCCTACTTCGGGTGCAATAACACCACAAACACAGGGGACAATGGTCTCCTCCCCTGAGGCAGAGAGACAACAGTCATTTCTGGATCTTCTTGCTAGTAATAGCTCTCTTGGAACCCTTCCTTCCAAGGTTTCTCCCACTGATACAATGGATACCAGTGAGTGGCAGAAAGAGCCACCAACTGCTGGCTGCAGGGCCTCAAGGGCGTTCTCAGTCCCTGACGATGGGTCCACAAAGCTCTACCAGCAAGAGAAACCTAAGGAACCGTGAAAGAAAAAGAAGAAAAAGCCAAAGAAGAAAGAATCCACGGTGGCTACCATGCCACAACAACACACATCTGCTTTTGAGGATAAGGTAGAGAGCCTCGTGTCCCCTGAGGACTTGGCAATTGCCAAGGACTTGGCTGTGGACATCGAGGCTCTGCCTCAGCAATCAGCGACAGCAGATGGTTCTGTGAACCCCGCTGGAGCTTTGAAATCAGGATGTCTCAGCGACCAGGAGACACTATGATCCTGCAATGGGACTGTGGCGGTTTCTCCCACCATTTGTCTGAGCTGCAGCAATTGTGCCGCCTCCCAGCCTTTTGTGTAGCCCTGCAGAAAACTTGGTTTCCTGTGCAGACGTCCCCAGCTCTTCGTGGCTATCGAGGCTATTACAAAAATCGTCCCTCATACGACAGGGTCTTGGGAGGTGTATGCATATATGTCCTTGCCACTGTGCCAAGTGCCGCTGTGCCTCTCCACACGACTCTCAAGGCAGTGGCTGTTAGAATACGGGCTCTGCAGGGACTGACGATCTGTTCCCTATACCTACCTCCGGATGAGGCGGTCTCACTTACTGACCTTGCTGCCCTGGTGGCATAACTTCCCCCACCATTTCTGCTTCTGGGGGACTTCATCGCTCATCATCCTTTGTGGGGTGAAACAGAGACAAGCCACTGTGCTAGGGACATTGAAACTTTATTAGTACAACAAGACCTTTGTCTCCTTAACACGGTTGCCTCTACACACTTTCGTGTGGCACATGGAACGTTTTCATCCATTGACCTGTCCGTCTGTAGCCCAAGTCTGCTCCCACATCTCACTTGGAGGGTCCACGATGACCTTTGCGGTAGCGACCACTTCCCTATCTTCATGTCGCTCCCACAGTGTACACCTGCTGATTGCCTGCCTCGCTGTTCTCTTCATAAGGCTGACTGGCCAACTTAAACCTTAGCTGTCATGCCTTCCACTCCACTTCCAGCCGACGTTAATATTGCTGTTCAGCAGGTCACGGAAGCCATTGTTTCTGCCACCGAGAAAACTGTTCCCACCACACTTGGCTCATTCCACCGTAAGTCAGTGCCTTGGTGGACACCGGAGATCGCTGGGGCCATTCGGGAACACTGGCAGGTACTACAGCACCACTGACGCCACCCTTCTGTAGACAATCTCATTGCCTTTAAGCATCTCCAGCCCAGGGCTTGGCAACTGATACAGCAAAGCAAGAGGGACTCCTGGGAGAGTTACATTGCCTCCATCGGTTCCCGCACCTCTCCTTCACGGGTGTGGTCGCACGTTTAACACCTTTTCGGGCACCGCCCACCGGCAGACATCCCTTGTCTCAGCATCCGGGGTACAATCTGTACCGAACCCGTCACCATAGCTGAGTACCTGGCAGATCATTATACCCGCAGCTCAGCGACTGCAGCTTATGGTGCAGACTTTCGCGCCCTTAAAGAGCGAACAGAGAGAAATCAGATTTCCTTTCGAATGCGATGCTGGGATCCATACAACGTCTCTTTTACTGAGTGGGAGTTTGAAAGTGCCCTTGCTGCATGCCCAGATACCTCCCTTGGACCTGATCGCATTCACAGTCAGTTCCTCCGACACCTGTCAGCGGACTTAAAGTGCCAACTTCTCGCCCTGTTCAATCGTCTTTGGCTTGAGGGTGTTTTGCCGTCCTTCTGGTGGGATAGCATCATCATCCTGGTGATTAAGTCTGGGGCAGATCCGCAGGTGGCTGATAGTTACCGCCCAATCAGCCTCACCAACATTCCATGCAAGCCCCTTGAATGTATAGCGAGTCGTAGGCTCATGTGGATCCTCAAGGACTGGGGACTCTTGGTGCCACAACAAGGTGGGTTCCATCAAGGCCGCTTCGCTATCAATAATCTCGTGTCACTAGAGTCGGCCATCCGTAGAGCCTTTACTCGCCGCGAACACCTGGTTGCCGTCTTCTTTGACCTGCGGAACGCATACGACACCACCTGGTACCACCGTATATTGTCTACGCTGTACGACTGGGGCTTACAGGGTCCACTTCCTATATTCATTAAGAACTTCCTCGCGATGCGTTCTTTTCGTGTTGGTATTTGTCTCAGTTCACTTCATTATCAAGAAGGTGTTCCACAGGGTTCCGTTCTTAGTGTCCCTCTATTTTTACTTGCCATTAATGGTCTTGCAGTGGCTGTGGGTTCATCGGTATCCACATACTTGTATGCCGATGACTTCTGCATGTATTTTAGTTCCACCAGCATCGGTGTTGCTGAAGGACAGTTGCAACTAGCCATTGGAAAGGCACAGTCGTGGGCATTTGCCCATGGTTATCAGTTCCCTGCATTGAAAACCGAGTAATGCATATCTGTCGACGTCGGGCAGTACATCCGAAATCCGAACTTTATTTATCTTGTGACATGCTATGTGTCGAAGAGACACACAGGATTGTTTTATGATCGTCCTACTTTGGTGCTACATCTCCGGCAGCTCAAACAAAAGTGCTGGCCATATCTAAACATCATGCATTATCTGAGTCACACCGTTTGGGGAGCTGCAAGCCCAACGCTCCTGCAGCTCCACAAAGCCATCATCCAGTCACACCTTGACTATGGGTGCATTGTACATGATTTTGCAACGTCTTTGACATTGCAGTCTTTTTACCTAATCCTTCATTGTGGTGTACATTTGGCAACGGGGGCTTTTCGCAAGAGCCCTGTGACAAGCGTCCTCGTCAAAGCTGGGTCCTTCCTTTACGGTACTGCCGGCAACACCTGCTACCTTCTTATGTTGCCCATGTTCAGGCCTCGCCCTTTCACCCGAACCGCCGGCTCCTTTTTCCAGACACTGCACTCCCTATCCCTCCACGGCGGCCCAGGGTGGGTTACCCAATTGCCATCCATGTTCATTCTCTTCTTTAGTCTGTTGCATCCTATCCACTCCCTGCCACCTTCCAATATTCCCTTCAAACCCCTCCTTGGTCCAGTCCTCGTTTGCACCTCTGTTTGGATCTGTCCAGTGCCTTGAAGGACTCAGTTTCCCCAATGCCTGTCCGTCGACAGTTCCTGCAACTCCTCGATCCATTCCATGGCACTGAAGCCATTTACACTGATGGTTCCATAGCAAATGGTTGTGCTGTGTATGCGGATCTGCATGACGACCGTGTTGAACAGCATTCTCTGTTACGTGAGAGTAGTATATTTACCGCAGAGCTGGTCGCCAATCTAAGGGCTCCGGAACACATCAAAGCCTGCCACAGGGGGTCATTTGTCATCTGTAGTGACTTCCTGAGTGGCTTACAGGCAATCGACCAGTGTTTCTCTCTCCACCAATTAGTGCGGTCAATCCAAGATACAGTATACACTCTTGGCTGATCTGGCCGTTCTGTGGTCTTTGTATGGACCCCGGGCCACATCGGCATACCTGGGAATGAACATGTTGATCGGTTGGCCAAGCAGGCCACTATAGCAACACCTTTAGACATTGGCACCAAATGGGCTACTGCGAGTGCACCGAATAAGCTTCGGGCAGTGAGGCTATCCACATCTCTGTGGAAATCTTCACTGCAGCCCATACGTCGAGAGTCAGTCAGCCTCTGCCACCTCCGTATTGGGCACACATGGTTAACCCACGGCTATTTCCTTTGTTGTGAGGCCCCACCTGTGTGTTGACGTGGTGCAGTGTTGAGAGTAGTCCATCTTGTGACAGACTGTCCACTTTTAGCTAACTTACGCCAGTTTTTTAATCTCCCAGACGTGCTACCATTCGTTTTAGGTGACGGTGCCTCCATGACTACCTGAGTTTTAAGTTTTATTTGTGCAGCTGGTTTTTACAATTCCATCTAGTAGTTGGTGCTATAGCCTAACCTCTCAGGTCCGCACGTCTCCAGCATTTTTGAGTCATTTTACGACTATTTTGTAGAATGCAAGGTAGTATTTAGTATATGCTGCATGACTGGCTCATCCTTTATTATATTTGTGATCAGCCAGCCATGGTACTCTGCTGTCCAGTTTCAATTGAATTCCTGACTATTTTACCTATTGTGTGTCTTTGTTTTGTGTTGTCAGCGAATTGTTCATTCTCTGTCTGTCCGTTTTGTAGGTTTTTATTTTCGCTGTTTTATTATTTTTATTTTATCTTACGCTGTTAACAGTGGACCCTTAGCCCCCTGAAAACCAACAACAATCCCTTTCACAAGTCTGACATCTTTTGAAATGTGCTTCTATGTGACTTCAAGTATAAATTCCTAAAATTAAAATTAATATTGTATGTCTATTTAAAGCACATCACATGACAAAATTTCAGAAATTGATACTTCCACTCTTATTAGAAAAAGAAAACCTCAATGAAATGTTGCTGAAAATTCCATTTTCAGTGTGCTTGTTACATTGACTTTTCTGTTTCAGTGCTTTACATCCCATCACTTTACATTTGTTTTTCACTGATTTTAAGCAAAAATTCTGTGGTTTTGTTTCACAGGCGTGGTCAACAGGGCGAATTCAGTACTTTCCCTTCATTAACTCAAGTGCAGGAACCAAGAATGCAATGAATGCAACACACATTTCGGGACATCTGGATTCTACATCATTCCACAGTTCAACATTTCACAACCTTTCAGCGTTCCATAATGTTTCATTTGCTTCATTTTGATTCAGTTTGTAAATTATTTTATTTTCAGTGAGTTAACTAAATGGCATATTATTTACACCTGCCTGTGAAAGTTAAATGAAGTGTTTACCAACAGAAATTATGCTTGGACAGTATGGAAATAGATGTGTAATTGTTCCTCCATTACAGCTTCACCACTTTTGTACATTACTGACTAACATGTTTTAAACTAAAGAGCCATTTAGCCAGTCCAGTGATTGGGCAAGTATACAGGATTAGACTTACTTCATATAATAGTAAACCTGAAAAATACTACAGTATCATATATTTTAATTTAGGAGTTTCTTGTGTAATTGTGATGTTTCATACATAATCAATCAGAATCTGTAAATAAATGTTAATAAATTACAAGTTTTAAGAACCAGAAACATGAGAGAACTGTTTATGGAAATCAAAATGTTTTATTGAAATGGAAGACTTGTATAGAATTGATTATAAAAATCATTGATGTGCACATTATACACTGTATTATTTAAAATGAACACTGCCACTTTTCTTATGTGAATGATACTCTAATTATTTTCTTTGTTGACTACATTGAACAAAACATTAGATCAGAAGATAGTGAAATTCTTGAAGACTATAAAAAGAAAGTACTGATTTTTATAGTGAAAAGAAGTATTAGACTAAAATAAATGAATTTTGTAACTTCCTAATTGTATGTTAACAGTTAACAAATTAATGGCCATTTCTTAGATTCCAAGTACAGTGTGTTTCAAAAAGGACTTAAATACTTTTAAAAAATTCATATAAATTTATTGAAGGAAGATATGGAGCTGGGTATAGAGGTTTCTGTAGGGAAACACATTAAGTTTGTTTACCTTAAAGTAAAGATGTTGTATGTGGCTTCTTTTGGTTATCCTGCACACATATCATCAGAAGCCACTTTCTACCCAAACTTGCCGTAGCGTTGCAGGTGTAACTTGCTCAGTGACACTGTAAATTCTTGCCCCAAAGTTCAGGTAGATAAGCCAGCACATGAGATACCCACACAATATCCTTGATGAATCCCCATTAATAATAATTTTAAAAAATGTGGTGTCAGGTCTGGGGAATGTGCGGCCATGCAGTTGGCGCATCATGGCCAATCCATTGACCTTGAAAGTGGTCATTGAGAAAATACTGGCCTGGTAGTGGGGTGGTGGACAGTCGTGCATGGAGTAGATATTTTGTTCTTGGTTATCCTTGTCGATCTAAAATTGTTACATATCCAGGTATCTGTTGATGGTTCTCTCAGACAAAAGAAAAAGGAGCCATTCACATTTTTCTTGCTCAGTGCACAAAAAACGTTCAGTTTAGGGCTATCATGGATTTGTTCCAATGTTGATGTGAATTTTCACTACCCCAAATCCTATAGTTGTGTGCGTTAACTTTGCCACTTTAATGAAAAGTCAATTCATCAGAAAAGATTATTTTGTCAAAGATATGTTCATCCTCATGTAATCAATTTAACATATTCACGCTGAAGTTATTGTGAACAATTTTATCAGTGTTTTTATTGCTTCTACAATTGTCAATATCTGTAAGTTTTTTAACCCGGGCCAGTCAGTCATATGTGGGATTTGCAGTTCATGAGAAGCATGCTGGGTCTGTTTCGTAAGGCTGTTGACAAAATGTTGGCTCACTCACTCAATGACGTCAACAGATAGTGCTTGAACAACTTGATGATTTCCCATGTCTTATTGAGCACTCTGTTTCTACAAAACATTTTTGCCACTCATTGTAGGCCTACTGAGAGGATCTTAGTATGGTAGGGAAATTAACGCTGAACTGTTGTTGCCAACTTTTCAAACCAAAACTCACATACAGCACGCTTGGGTCTAGTGAACCAAACTGCTCCTTACGGTGTCATTCGACACTAGCAATGTGAGTAAGAAATTAATGTATTTCCTTACAAATTGACACTATAATCACCTCTATTGGTACTATCAATGAATTTATAAAAATTTTCAAAGTTGTACAGTTTTATATTGATGAGTCAGTATATTTTTTAACAATTTGAGGAGTATTAACTATTAAATATATATCTAAAGAAATTGAATTCTTCTGGCAGCTCTGTTAAATTTTAAACAGAGTTATGTAAATGATGCACATGGTTATTTTGCAATGTTTTCCAACAAATAAAAATACCTCAATTATGGTAGATTTTTGTACCACAATGATTTTGTACTTAATAAAAATGGCTATTTGTGTTGAACATTTTTAAATCAGGCACACACAAACACTCTTTAACATTCATTTAGTTTTCAAATGAAAGAAAAATGTGAATTGTTTTCTGATTAATTTAAATGTGTGCAATTTATTTGTTATTATTACCAAATTGCATCAAGTGTTAGTGTAATAATGAACTGTCATACTAAAATGCATTGTAAACTTTCTCTTTTTTGTTAAATATCAATTATGAAATGCCAAATTGATTATAATTTTTATCAAATCGTCTATAAGAAACAATCAAGTGATGTGTATTTTGCACCATGAGAAAACATCGGTATATTGTTGTAAATCTATTTTTAAATAATTTATGTGGTACTGAATTTTGTATGGTCTGAAACATGTTGTCTTTGTTTCTGACTTTTATTACTGTTGACTGTCCTACTGCCATTCTTCATTCAACAGAATACTACACAGGATTTGAACATTTCTTAAAAATGCTTAATTTTCATATGGTGCCTTAAAACTCCTTAACAGTACTTGATTTTAATAGTGATCCTTAAAAGTCCCTATTTTTGCCTCTGCAATTATGTTCACACTTATAAATCAGTTTAAAATGTTTGTTAAGCTTACGGGACGTAACTGCGGGATAATCAGTCCCTAAACTTACAAACTACTTATGAACTATCTTATACTAAAGACGACACAAACATCCATGCCCGATGGGGGATTCAAACCCCCGACCATAGCGGCCATGCAGACTGTGACTGGTGCACCGCAGACCGCTCGGCCACTGCAGCTGGCTATAAATCAGTTTACTTGGCTGTTTGAAAGGATGGGAGAGGCAAAATGTGTGACCGGCAATGGCATTTAGTGGCGATACTACAGTATATGTTGGCAGCATTGGCGAGGCATGCGGAAATCTAAAACACATTTGAGAAGAACCATCTGTGATTTATCGACCATTGCTACTCTTGTAAGTTTGGTGGTAACATTTGCTGTATAGGTGATTTCTAAAATTGTGTTAAAATGCCTGGAAAGTTTGCGTTTAGCCAACTGTGGCTGCAAAAAGATGAATACAAACAATGGTTGGTGCCATCTAAAGACATCCACAAAGAAAAGTGCAAGATTTATCTAAAGGAAATTGATGTAACTATGATGGGAGAAGTGGCAATAAAAGTCAATATGAAAGTTAATGTTATTTCAAGTTTCATGTAACTTGACTTGATGTTCTTAAATTATGCGTATCACACATTAAATTGTAAATGAGCTGTTACTACACTTCGTCTGTACCTAATCAGTTAATTAATGTTTATAAAGGAAGTAACCATCCCTATGAACCACAGTCACAGCAAAGGGGTATCTGTGGAGAGGCCAGACAACCGTGTGATTCCTGAAGAGGGGCAGCAGCCTTTACAGTAGTTACAGGGGCAACAGTCTGGATGATTGGCTGAACTGGCCTTGTGACATCAGCTAATGTGGCTTTGTCACACATTACTGTGAATGGCTGAAAGCAAGGGGAAACTACAGCCATTACTTTTCCCAAGGACATGCAGTTCTACTGTATGAATATATGATAATGGCATCCTCTCGGGTAAAATATTCCGGAGGTAAAATAGTCCCCAATTCGGATCTCCAGGCGGGGACTACTCAAGAGGATGTCGTCATCAGGAAAGATAACACTGGCATTCTACAGCTCAGAGTATGGAATGTTAGTTGCCTTAATCGGGTAGGGAAGTTAGAAAATTTAAAAAGGGAAATGGATAGGTTGAAGTAAGATATAGTGGGGAATAGTTAAGTTCGGTGGAAAGAGAAACAGAATTTCTGGTCAAAATCTGTTGGGGGTATTACAGGAATAGGTCTAATAATGAGTAAGAAAATAAGAATGCGGGTAAACTGCGCAGTCATTGCATTGTCGTAGTCAAGGTAGATATGAAGCCAACACCAACTATAATAGTACATGTTTATATGCCAACTAGCTCTGTTGATAATGAAGAGATCGAAGGAGGTAATGGAAATTATTTAGACAGTTAAGGGAGAGGTAAACTTAATTGTGACTGGGCAAAAGGAATGAAAGAGGAAGCCACCTGGTAGAATTTTGCAGGGAGCACTGCAACTTAAAATCATGAAAGAAGGTTGTATATGTGGAAGAGACCAGGTGACACCAGAAGCTACCAGATAGATTTTATAATGGTAAGTTAAAGATTTCGAAACCAGGTGCAGATATAGACTCTGGCCATATCTTATTGGTCATGAACTGTAGGCTGAAACTGAAAAAAACTGCAGAAAGGTAGGAAAATAAGGAGATGGGACCTGGATAATTTGAAGGAATCTGAAACCGGGGAAAAACAAAAGGGACAATCTCAAAGGGTGCAGGTAGATCACAGGAGAAATGTAGATCTGGTAACTATCGGTATAACAGTTGTAAATTGTCGTAGCTGTGTCTGGAAAGTACCAGAATTCCAAGCGTTAATAGGAAGCACCGAAACACACATCATTGTAGGCAGTGAAAGTTGGCTCAAGCCAGAAATAAGTTCAGCAGAAGTATTTGCAAAAGATCTAACAGTGTTCAGGAAGGATAGATTAAACAAAATAGGTGGAGGCGTGTTTGTCGCTCTCAAAAGTAGTATTTCGTGTAGCGAAGTTGAAGTTGATAGTTTCTGTGAGCTATTATGGGTAGAGGTTGTACCTGAGAATCGTAAGACATTAGTAATTGGTGCCTTTTACTGTCCTCCTGACTCTGACGATACAATAGCAGAAAGATTCAAAGAAAACCTGAGTCTAATTACAAAAACGTACCTGACTCACACGATAACAATAGGCGATGATTTTAATTTACCCTCATTCTGTTGGCGAAATTATACTTACAAATTAGGAGGTACCAATGAAACATCGTGTGAAATTGTACTCGACGCATTCTCCGAGAGTTACTTCAAACAATTTGTTCATAAGCCAACTAGAATTGTAAATGGATGTGAAAAAACGCTTGATCTCTTAGCAACAAATAATCCTGAGCTCATAACGAGCATCAAAACAGATACAGGTATTAGTGAACACAGAGCTGTCGTAGAGAGATTGAATATTGAAAGTCCCAAAGTTATCAAAAATAAATGAAAAGTATATTTGTTCAGGAAAGCAGATAGAAATAAAATACATTACTTCTTGAAAGACAGCTTCCACTCATTTCTAAAACTAAACGTAGGTGTAGACCAGATGTGGCTCAAATTCAAAGCAGTGCTATCGACACCAATTGACAGTTTTATACCAAATAAATTAATAAAAGAAGGTGGTGATCCCCCTTGGTACGCAAAACAGATCAGGACACTGATGCAAAAGCAAAGGAAAAGACATGCTAAATTTAAACAAACACAAAATCCCCAGGATTGGCGTTCCTACATAGAAGCTCGAAATTTAACTAGGATCTCAATGCGAGATGCCTACAATACTTATCACAATGAAACCCTTTCTCGAAATTTGACGGAAAACCCAAAGAGATTTTGGTAATGTGTTAAATGTACTAGGGGCAAAACAGAAACAATAGCCTCACTACGTGATAGTACTGGCGATCCTGCCGATGACAGCTCTACTAAAGCAGAGTTACTAAACGTAGCTTTTAAAAACTCGTTCACCAAACAAGACGAAACCAATATTCCAGATTTTGATTTACGAACAGAGGCCGTAATGAGAACGTAGAATTAGATATCATCGGAGTAGTGCAGCAACTAAAATGACTTAACAAGAACAAGTCTTCTGGTCAGGACTGTATACCCATTAGATTTCTATCTGATTATGCTGAAGCGATAGCCCCCTTACTTAACAGCCATATACAACTGCTCTCTCAATGAAGGAAATGTACCAAAAGATTGGAAAGTTGCACAGGTCACACCTATATTCAAGAAAGTCAGTAGGAGTAATCCACTAAACTACAGGCCTATTTCATTGACGTCAATCTGCAGCAGGGTTTTGGAACATATCCTGTATTCAAATATTATGAATTACCTCGAACAGAATGATCTATAGACCCAAGGTCAACACGGATTTAGAAAATATTGTTCATGCGAAACACAACTAGCTCTCTATTTACACAAAGTGATGGGTGCTATCGACAAGGGTTCGCAAATCGATCCACATTTCTTGATTTCCAGAAGGCTTTTGACACCGTACCTCACAAACGACTTTTAATCAAATTGCGTGGTTAGGGTATATTGCCCCAAATCTGCGATTGGATAGGGGATTTCCTGTCAGAGGACACAGTTCGTAGTAATCGATGGTAAAGCATCGACTAAAACAGAGGTGATGTTGGGTGTTCCATAGTGTAGTGGTATTGGTCCTCTGCTGTTCCATGTTTACATAAACTATTTAGGGGAAAATCTAAGTAGCTCTCTTAGGTTGTTTGCAGATGATGCCGTCATTTACCATCTAGTAACATCATCTGAAGATCAAAACCAACTGCAGAACTCTCTGAATAAGATATCACTATGGTGTAAAACTTGGCAATTGACACTAAATAATTAGAAGTGTGAAGTCGTCCACATGAGTACGAAAAGAAATCCATTAAACTTTGTTTACAAGATAAATCAATCAATAGTGTAGGCCTTACACTCCACAAAATACCTAGGAATTACTATTACTTCAGACTTAAACTGGAAAGAACACGTAGATAATATCGTGGGAAAGGCGAACCAGAGACTGCGTTTTATTGGCAGAACCCTTAAAAGATGCAACAGAACTACAAAAGTAACTTCATACGCTATGCTTGTCCGTCCATTTTTGGACACTTGCTGCCCAGTGTGGGATCCTTATCAGGTGAGTTTGATGGAGGACATCAGAAGAGTCCAGAGAAGGGCAGCTCGTTTCGTATTGTTACGATACAGGGGAGACAGCGTTACGGAAATGATACAGGATCTGAGATGGGAATCATTACAACAACGGCACTTATCGCTGTGGCGTGGGCTACTTACGAAACTCCAATCACCAACATTCTCCTCCGAATGCAAAAATATATTGTTGACTCCCACTTACATAGGTAGAAATGACCATGAGAATGAAATATTAGAAATCAGAGCTCGAACGGAGAGATTCAGGTGTTCTTTCTTCCCTCACGCTATTCGAGAATGGAATGGGAGATAAATAATATGATGGTGGTTCGATGAACCCTCTGCCAGGCTCTTAAATGTGATTTGCAGAGTTTGCCATGTAGATGTAGAAGTTCTTGAGAATTTCAGCACGAGCTGTAGGCAACAATTGACAGAAATGGGGGGGGGGGGGGGGATAAAATAGTAGAAGAGGAATTGGTAGCATTGAGAGATGAATTCAGCAGAGGTCCGAATAGGTAGAAAGGCAAAACCTACATAAAATCCTTGGATGTTACAGGAAATATTAAATTTAATTGATGAAAAAAGAAAATACAAAAATGCAGTAAATGAAACGGGCAAAAATGACTAAGAAATGAAATTGATAGGAAGGGCAAAATAGCTACGCAGGAGTGTCTAGAAGGCAAATGCAAGTCTGTCGAAGAATGTATAAATAAGGGGAAAATAAATACCGCCGACAGGAAAATCAGACACATTTGGAGACAAGAAAACAGTAGTATGAAAATATAGAACTCGGATGGAAAACCAGTTCTCAGCGAAGATGGGAAAGGTGAAAGGTGGAAAGAGTATATAGCGGGGCTCTACAAAGGAAATGAATTTGGAGACAGTATTGTAAGAAGGCAATAGGAAGTAGATGAAGATGAAATAGAAGATACTATACTGAGAGAAGAATTTTACTTGGCATTTAAAGACCTAAGTCGAAACAAGGTTCCTGGAGTGGACAACAATCTCTCAGAACTACTGAAGTCTCTGGGAGAGCCAGCCATGACATAACTATTTCACCTGGTATGTAAGATGTATGAGACAGGGGAAATACCCTCAGAATTTAAGAAAAACATGAAAATCCCCATTCCAAAGAAATCAGGTTGTTGCAAAATTTTAACATGAACTCTTTACAGAAGTATGGATAAGCTGGTAGAAGCCGACCTCGAGGAAGATCAATTTGGATTCATGAGAAATTTAGGAATGCAGGAGGCTTATCTTAGAAGATAGATCAAGGAAAAGCAAACATACTTTTGTAGATTTGGAGAAAGCCTTTGACAAGATTGATTGGAATAAACTGTTTCAAATTCTGAATCAGCAGGAGAAAAATATAGGGAACGGAGGGTTATTTAAAACTTGTATAGAAACTAGATAGAAGTTATCATAGTTGCAGGGAATAAAAGGGAGGAGAGGTTGGGAAAATGGAGTAAGGGTTGTAACCTTTCTCCAATGATATTCAATTTGTACATTGAGCAAGCTATAAAGGAAAGCAAGGAGAAATTTGGAGATGGAATTAAAGACGACCTGGAAGAGCAGTTGAATTGAATGGTCAGTGTGTTGAAAGGTACATATAAGATGAACATTAACAAGGGTAATGGAATGCAGTCTACGAAAATCAAGTGATACTGAAGGAATTAGATAGATTAGGTAACGAAACACTAAAGGTGGTTGATGAGTTTTGTTACTTGGGCAGTAAAATAACATATGGTCGTCGCAGTACAGAGGATTTAAAATGCAGGATGGCAATGGGAAGAAAAGCGTTTTTGAAAAAAGAGATATTTTTCTTAACATTGAATATTAATTTAAGCATAATGAAATCCTTTCTGAAGGTATTTGTGTGGAGTGTTGCTTTGTATGGGAGTGAAACATGGACAATAAGCAGTGCAGACAGGAAGAGGACTGAGGCTTTTGAAATGTGGTGCTACAGAAGAATGCTGAAGCTACGGTGGGTGGATTGCGTAACAATTGAGAAGCTGCTGAACAGAATTGGGAAGAAAATAAATTTCTGCCATATCTTGACTAAAAGAAGGTATTGATTAGTTGGACACATTCTTAGACATGAAGGAATCGTGAATTTAGCATTGGAGGGAAGTGTGTGGGGTAAAAATCCCAGAGGGGGACCAAGAGATGAATACAGTAAGCAGATTCAGATGGCTGTAGGTTACCGTTCTTATGAGGAGATGAAGAGGCTTGCTCCAGATACAGTACGGTGCAGAGAGGCACCAAACCAGTTTCCGGACTGAAGTCCACAACACAAAGGAAGTAAAATTTATTGGAAACGGGATATGAATAATTGCTAAAAGATTAGTGTGTAATCATGATCATTTGAAATTTGTAAATTTATTGGAAAGATGAAGTACTTTTTAATGAAAATAATAACAATAAAAGAAACAAGGTAAATTACTTGGGTGTTGCACTTACTGACATGGTACACACACAAATTATATCACAAAACCCATAATTTTATGAGCACTTCCAATATATATAGGTTATTACGTAAATGTGTAGAACTCGTATACCAAGATGATTTTTGCTTAATGGTGTGATTTATGGATCAATCTTAAATTTTAATGTGCTCTATGCCGCGAGATTTCTGCCGGCTAATACTGCTTAACCGTTGCGGCAAAAAATTTATGCAACAGTGTTTTATTGTGCACTGTCTCAAAATCTCCACACTTTTGGCACAAGCGAGAACTAGAGGTTTGTATTGATTTCTATGAGTAGGTCTATTGCTAAACAATATCAGCACTTTTTATTTCTTCTAGGACAGAAACACATTGCAATGATGAAACAGCACTTTTTTATACGAACCACTGGAACATCTCAAAGAGTGCATACTTTACCTTCATCTTCTAAAGACTCAAATTCAGAAATGCACAAAGTACGGCGAGGCTTCTTTTTTAAAAGACAGGGAGGGAAGGTCAGTGCATAGTTGACAAAGTTCCTAAAACACCTCCCCTCTTTCATGCCTTCCCTCGGCAATGTTACCAACGCACTTCGTGCTAGTGCCCCGGTTTGTAAACTGGGCAGCACTGCACGCGAGGTGCCGTGTCAACATGCAACTTCAGTGCAAGTCTGAATTCACTCTTTTACTAACCTTGTATCTTCTGTTGTAGTTGATGTCCCATTGCGCAGTTGAAGCACACAGGTCGCACATCCGTTGTACTTGAAGTGATGCAAAAAGAGGTGTTGAGATGTGGCTAGGAGTACTGCACTACAAATAACTTTAGCCTTTGTAGGATGCCAGTGCTTGTTTTTATTGAAGAAATGCCAGTGTTTATCCAAGCACAAATATACAGACTAGGTAATGTTAAAAATATAAATGTTGCATAACATATAAACTGTCCCTGGCCCGCACAGAACTAACATGAATGTGCAAGGTATCGCGGTCGGCGCTCGACTGACTGCCGCCGCCTCTCGCTGCGCGCCACAAGCCACCATTTTGGCGCCAAGCGAAACTTCTAGACTAACATTGTTCAAGTTATTACAAAATATACAAATAATTAAATCTTTGAATTAACCGAAATATAGCTTAGCACAAAAGCATTACAGAAAGTATACAGATAATTTTTAATAGACATAGGAAAGTTAAATATTAATAAAAGAAGCTTAAAGTTTTGGCGGACAACTAGTATAGGCGGGAGCCAATCGGATCTCAACTTGCAATAGGGGCGGAGCTTTCCCACGGGATACAAGCTCATCCTCTGTCTCTCTCTCACACCCTTTCTACTATTGCGTTACACAGTTCTCCAACCAAGAAAACTTCTTTAACACCTAATATATTGATATGCGAAATAAATGGCTTCATGTCAGCCCCCTTACAAAAGCTTCAAGCTTTCAATCTTTACCGACTGTGAAATCTTACTTGTCAGGAAATGAATGTCTGAAGGCTGAAGTAACTTGGGCATTGAAATGCTTTGAATCAAATTATTCTTTTAATTTGTGGACATATATTTCAACTTTATTTGTAAATATGTTTCCTGATGGTGAAATACTGATACACTTCACTTGTGGAGAGAGAAAAAAGTGCCTATCTAATTTGTTTTGCTATTGCACCACATTTCAAACAAATTTTGTTTGCATTCTTGGATTCTGTGGGTGAGTAAACATTTTCATTTGATGAAACTAAATACATACAACCAGATGAAGCAGATTGATATTTTAGTTAGGTTTTGGAACACAGACTTACATCAGATTCATACAAGGTACTTTATGTCTACATTCATGGGCAGTGTAACTACAGAGTACCTTAATGATTCATTTATGGCTGCTGTAGAAGATATTAAACTTCAGAACGTTCTGAAAGTTTGTATGAATGGGCCTGCAGTACATAAAAAAATATGAAGAAGCTGCAGAAGAATATGAAACAATACCATGGAAAGAAATTACTACAATTAGGCCCTTGTGGTTTACATACACTACATAATGTTTGAAAAAAGGTGCTCAAGCTTCTGGTTGGGACATAGATAGTTTTTTTTTTAAAGTTTGTATTATTTATTTCATGATTCGCCTTCAAAAGTTGAAACACACATGAATCTTTCAAATTCAAAGAAAGTAGGCTTGAAATTTTGCCGCCATCAGTGGTCAGAAAATCTTTCTTCAGCTCTGAGGGCTCTGGAAATTTTGGATGATACTTCTCTGTTTGTTGCTAATGTAGAAAAGGGGAAACTTGCCAAGCCAGCTTCCAATTTCTAAAAGGCTGTTTTGTCTGCGTTAAACGGTATGTTATTAAAAATAAAATTTAAATTTTTTTGTTGCTGTTGTCCAAATTGTTCAGCCTTTTTTTGACTACATATTAGTCCGACAAACTAATCTAGCCTTTTTTGTTAAATAATGTCACTAAATTAGTGAATCATTGTCTTCTCAATTTTGATATTCTGAAGCAAGTGGACATCAGGAAAATTTGTTCTTCAGACAAGTTTGCCGATTACGAAGTGGAACCAGCCTCACTTAATGATGTGAGTAATATAGTTTTAGGCTTTATAGCAGACAAAATGCGGTGGTTCCAACCATTACAATTTATTCGTAATTATTAAGAAAATTGTTTACTATTTGAGTGGTTCGAATTCCGATTTTTTAGGTTCAAATACCTAATTGGTGTCATTTGTTTTTCTTCAGTGAAAATCTGTTCCTTTAGAGTTTGTTCATGTGACGTCATTGACAAAAATAAACTGATTATGAGCAACAACTTATAGCATTTCCTTGTGGAAAGCATTAGTATTGAAAGTAAGTTCCACAAAATCGAAAACTGCGTAATACGGCATATGGGATGAATTCACAAAAGGGCACCATTCTGGAATCTAGCAGCAGCCACATACCAAAATAGCTGATATATCCAAAAGAAAGATGAAGAACTTAATGTCTGTGCATTACTTCTTGGCTCAGTTTCCAAATGTCTTATGTTGGAGTGACAGTAAGGACTCGAAGAAGAGTTCAGAAATTTTGGAAGATCTTGAATGAGCAGATGTCACATAGTTTTAACATTTCCTGCTTGGAGGATTCCTCAGGCAAAACACATTTCACAGGATTGTCCAAAGTGATTGACAGCTTTCTTGGTGCCTCAAAATTATGCAGCCACTCAAAGAGTTTTTAGGATTGTGCATAAAAACCAAACAGAATTCTGACAAACACTTCAATATTGAATTCATTAGTAGTGGAAAAATTTCTTCAAAAACAGTATGCCTTCCGTTAACATTTACCAAAAAGCAGTTGAGTGATGGCAAGAAAGTTACCAGTTTGTACTGTTCAAGTTTTAGGAGCTCCACTGTCACTTAAGGTTCTTTCTCTCCCAGTGCTGTAACTTTCAGGAAAGTTTCAACAAATAGAATTATTTAATTTTGCCTACTGACATGCTGGAAGAAAAGGATGTGAATGGAAACATCAAAATTTGACAAATTTTTTAACTATCTTAACCTGCACTGTTAATGTAAGTTATGATTTTATGTTATCATGTGTTTGTGTACAATGTTTAATGAGTAGATTTTTTTATAAACACATATCTATAAATATTAATTTGGAAATCAAAAAATCTAAGATGTTCAGTTCTGAAGAAGAAAAGATTTAGCTGTTAAGTTTTGTTCCCCACACCCACACACATTTCTATTGTACACATGAGAATGATGTAGTAATATGCTGCCCCTAGCTCATCTGCAACTTTGTAGAAACTGTTTTCATAGTTCTGATGATTCCTTATTCACTTACTCCCCTTGGATCCTTTCTAAACACCCCTCCCCTCTCATACATATTAGGTCGCATTACTATTTAGCATATTCAAAAGTTGGAACCTCTGAAAATGTTGTCTAGCATGGTTAAGGACGGAAAGATGACCAAGAAAGATAAGTTAAAAACAGAAGCACAGTCATTTAATGTGAAAGTGATTAAAAGTATTTTGGAAAGTGGACACAAAATTAATTCTTGAGAATAAAGATGGTTGCAAGAAAAAGTAGAAATTATTAATAAATAGTCTTGTTGAGTGTGGCCATGTTTTGGCGGAAAATTGTGATTCTCTCCTATTGGAGTTTGGAGATTTTTTAACACCAAATTCCACATAAAGAATGTCGAAATTTTTATGTTAAAATTTCAAGCTTACATGACTTTCTCTACAAAAATATGTACTCAAAAGGATTCCAAGAAATGTGGGAAGATTTGTAAGAAGATTTTAATCTATTCACATGGTCAGGCAGCAGTAGAGTGGATTCTCAATTAACAAGGCTCTGGAAGTAGAGAAATTGAATGAAGGGTTCTATGTAGCTTTGCGGCAGATTAAAGACCACCTTAAATTTCACGGGGTGAGTGCAAAATGTAAAAATCACAAAGGATTTGTTGACGTCTGTGTCTTCTGCTAGGAAAAAAATCTGTGGCTTACCTTGGAGAACAAAAACAATTTCAGAAGGCCAAGACACTAACAAATAGGAAGCACAAATTGCAAGAGGAATTAGAAGGTCTACAGCAGAAAAGAAGCACCTTGATTCTGACATTTCTGCATTGCAGACTTTCAGATGTTGAGGAAAAGACCAGGATTATCTCTTATTGCTCATAGTCTAATGCACTAAAGTAAAAAGCACATGAGGAAAAAGAAGAGGTTCAAGCAGTAGACAGCCAAATCGAGGAAAAAACTGATGAACTTAAAAACATTTTAAGATTCCCTGTTTTATATCTATGCTGTGGATTTGTTAATAAATTTGGTTTTTAATGCTTACAAATTTTCATTATTCACAAGTAATTCCTAATTTCATCAAAATTCTCACATTTTTAACTATTTTTATGTGTTTTGGTAAAAAAACAGTCTTGGTTGCACAAAATTTGTTTCTTTTATTTATACATGACACATTTCGCATCTTCTGGGCATCATCAAACGTTGAAAGGGGGGAAATTTACAAATTTGTTTACAAAACAGAACTAAAAATATGATAAATCTTTCCTAAGAAAGAAGTATTAGAAATAAGGAAGGTGCAGACTGACAAAATTGCAGGTCACATGACCACATTCACATTTTGGCGTGGGGGGAATCAAGATTGAACTAATAAATACCGCTAAAGAGCTGGTTTAACAAATAAAATTACTTATCTCTGAGGTTACAGAGTGTCAAAGTATTAAATTCAATAATATAGAACATTTACAACAGATATGGTACCTGTTGCTCAAGAATGTGTGGCAATGAAGTCAATGGTAAAACCTAATTTTGTGTAACCAAGACTGTTTTTTACCAAAATATCTATTATGATTGCTGTGTTAGTGCCACGAAAATACGGAGTGGAGTCATTTTACTTTTATTTTTTGTTGTATGTTAAAAAATGCAAAGAGGATTATAAGTCGTGACCCATGTAATTTATCTGCTTCAATAAGAAAAATATTTATGAAAGATCAAGCAGACATGCAAGTAAGGATAATGTTACTAAGTTTTTAAGGATTTGCTGTATTTGTATTAAGTTCATACTGCTGATTTTTATTATAGTGATACTATATTGAAGTTACCATTTATTTGTGCATGTTTGTTTTATTCTTGACCTGACTACAACACCAAGTGAAACTATTGTCAGTAAAAAAAGTTGCTTAAAAGTCCTTAATTTTTTACTTTGGAAATTCATTATGAACCCTGCTATATAGTAATAAGACTAGATGCTGTTTGTAGGAATACATCGTACAATTTATAAGATGTAGACTTAGCAGGGGAGGCTGTGGGATGGGTCTCACCATTTTTACTCAAACCTGTGAGAAGAAGCAGATACTTCTAAATCCCTAAAATATTTTGACTGAGTAGGCCATAGGTAAAGAAAAGACTTCTGAACCATTTCCGATTACATCAATTTCCATAATGTTTTGTGATACAGTCAATCATTACATGTTTGTTTCTTAAAAGCTGTAAGTTGGCTGCTCTGTGAGAGAGAGGTGGGATTTCTCTCAGCTGATGATGCACTATGAGCTTATCATAAGCTTCCAAGTAAAAGGTGCAATCAGTACAAAACACAGCAATTTTACTCAGTAGAACTTATGTAAAATACAGAAAGCTCAAACTTGTAACAATCACATATAAAGTATATTTTGAAGTTATAAATTGCATTGTTTACATACAAGAATGAAAATTTTTTGATTGACACTATATCAAATCTTAATACATTATGTTGAATTACAGTTAATTTTTTGTATTCAAGATGTAAAATGTGGGAAAGACAACCACTCCCGTTAAATGGATTTATGTTTGCTGTATTGCAACAGAAAACTGCTTTTAGTTATCTTTTGGGTATTTTGCCTTTTTTCCCAACAGTAGAACATGCTGACCTGTACACGACAACACAGACACGAAGACACATACTTACAGTGGCCTACAAAGACTGATTTTTGAGACTATATTATTGAGAGTGGTTGCCTAATCTGAAGGCAGTGGCGGACTAAGAGGGGGGGGGGCGCAGAAGAGGGGGTGGACCACCCCGGGCAACTTGTTGAGAGCCCTTGGCCTCTCTTTATGGGGCCTCCAAATCTCTGAAGCTATTTTTTGTAGATTGTCTCATTCCTCTCGTCCTAGGGGGACTCCAAATCTCAAAAGTTACTTTTTTATAGTAATACATGCATTTGCAAGTGGAAAGGGGGCCTAATTTTTTTATGCCACAGCCCTGGGCCTCCGACAGCCTTAGTCCGCCACTGCCTGAAGGAGGTTGGGAAGTTTGCAAGGAAGGGTATCTTGAACAAGGAAGAGGAAATATGGTATATTTGGTCTGAAAATAGCAGCCAGACAGTAAGATATCGGCTTGTTCTCAACATGCAGCTGATATCCACCTGTGTCTAACTTAAGACTGAAATTTTCTGGTAAATTTTCCAAAAATTTTCTTTCATACAAACCTTGTATTAAGAATTACGAACAGAAAAAAGAAAAGATCAGCCAAGTCGGTAAGCCATTCTCAAGTGATGCACATTCACATATGTGGAAATTCATTTTTATTAATATAGAAGACTAGCAAACCCAGCAATGCTTCCCAGTAGTTGATGTATATGGTATATATACCCTAATCTCTTCTCTTCTTCTTTCTATGTATATCCCTTCTTCCCTCCTCCATTTTCCCATTGCCCCCTCTCCCCTTCCTTTGTCCATCTACTCCTCCGCTTATCTTTTTCCATCACCTTCATACCACTCCCTCTTATCCCTCACCTTCTTATCCCACATCTCCTTCCCCCCTCCTCTCTGTGTCTACATTATGACCCCATTATTTATTTATTTATTTATTTACTTTTAGTTCCGTTTCATTCCCCCATTCTCTATGTCATCCTCCACCTATCTCTGATCTTATTTTTTCTTACTGCCATATATTTGAAGAAATTTGTAATCATCATTCGCTGGCAGCAACAATGCTCCTGCACGATGGTGGATTTGGCCTTGAACCTATAAAAATGATGGCAAATTATTTATTTATGATCCTGGTAATACTTTGTGAATGGTTAACAGGGTTAAAGCCCTGTTCTTCAATAATACTCGTCCCAAATTATGTCATCTGGAAGGAACTGTTGTACGTCTGTATATTATGTAAGAAATGCTTCGACCGAGGATCTTGGCCAGCAACCAATTATGTAAGTGGCTCCAATGGTGGTGTCAATTCTGGTAATTCGACCTTATCACCCGCAAAACATAATCCCGATGGTTTTTGTCGAAATCTCAAAGCATTGAAATATTGACAAATATTGTTCATGAAACTTCCTGGCAGATTAAAATTGTGTGCCAGAACCAGGACTCTAATCTGGGACCTTTGCCTTTCGGGGGCAAGCGCTCTACCACTGAGCTACCCCGACAACTCACGATTTCACCCAACAACTTCAATTCAGCCAGTTGTGGGGCGGATCGTGAGTTGGGTCAGGGTAGCACAGTGGTAGAGTGCTTGCCCGCGAAAGGCAAAGGTCCCAGGTTCGAGTTCTGGTTCTGGCACACAATTTTAATCTGCCAGGAAGTTTCATATCATCACACACTCTGCTGTAGAGTGAAGGTTTCATTCTGGAAACATTGTTCATTGTTCTGAAACCAACTGATGTATCCGCTGCATAAATGATTGCTGAATTGTATCTGAACACCAAATGTTCAGTTCTAATCGTCACTTGTGGCCATCTGTTTTGTCAATGGCCCAAATTATTTTGTGCGTAAGCTGCAACTGAGCGAGTCTTAACTCTACTGTACCCATTGTTCCAGAGTTGTAACGGATCACGCTTGAGATTTTCTTTCTTGATTTACCTCCAAATGCTGTGTATGATCTTTGTCACTCTCATTGACTCTATGATCATGTAGTAGGATTGCATTGCTGACCAATGTTACAAAGCCGCCATGGAGGCATTGTTCTAAAAAATTAACTACGATCTGTACTCAATTTGTTTGTAACACTCAAAGATACAACGAACTGACATCAGTTCTATCTTTGCAATGCTCCAAAGATATTATCACTGCCAATAACACCATGGAGGTAAAATAATATGGAGGGGGCTTCTAAAGAAACACAGTTGCATGTTATATCTGTCTGGCTGTTTTAACCTTGTTTGCGCAACGTCATCTACCTTTATTCTAACCTCCTTGGCGTATTTGTTCCTGCCATTACACCGTATTTGGTCACTAGGCGAGTAGTGAAAGGATAAACTTATTCTTGGAGAATCTAGATAATGATCTGAGCTGGAACATACTTACCGGTAGATGTATTTCTGTGTAATTATATGAGGAGGAGTTGGAAAATAACTTTCCCCTGTCATCTGTGGTCAGAGTTGCGAATGAAAAAAAAAAAAAAAAAAAAAAAAAAAAAAAAAAAAAAAAAAAAACACACACATAGAGTGAGATATTAGAGATAAGACATATTTTTATTTTATTTATTTATTTATTATATTTTCTTTACATAATTTCCAAGTATATTGAGGCATTTGTCATACCACAAGCTTTAAAAAGCCTTCCAGAAAAAAATCATGACTCTCATATGGAGGAAGCATTGTACTCTATAAAATGACGATTAGCACTTTACCTGCAGATGGAGTGCTTTTGTCTTTTGGACAGGTGCTGATGGATGTTTCCACATCATGGATGTGGCCTTCGATTCAGGCGTGTAATGATGGACCCACGTTTCATCCCCCATCACAATCCAAAACAAAAAGTCGTTGCCATGATCATGGTTGACCTCTACCCAATGATGTATTGGTGTCTTGCATGTGTGTGTTCACGTACTGTGCCGTCTTTCGCCCATACCCATTCAACACTTCTTCCATATGCAATGCCCTTATTTTTTCCTGGACGGCTTTTTGAAGCTGATAAAGCAGTTTGACAAATGTCTCAATGTACGTGGAAATTATGTAGAAACATAAATGTATATCTTATCTTTAATGTCTCATTCTATTTTTTCCTTTAACACACAACTCTGCCCACAGTCAACAAGGAAACTTGTTTTCCAACTCCCCCTCCAACCTATGATATGGTTAGTGGCGATGATTGATGGTGATCAAGCCAAAAATTCTACTAACCTAGATTGAGGCTCTTTGCTGAAACTGCCGCTTCCTGGCAGCTGGCCTCTAGACCTACTAATGTAAGCTTCGAGTGTACCAATAAAGTAATGTTGGAGTTGCATTTTCGGGTTTCACTACCAGGAAACAACCATTCTCCCTCAATGGTGACACCGACTTCGTTATTTGTTTGTCCGACATGCGCCGATCTTAAGTTGGTGTTTATTCGCGTACGCATTACCGTCTTTGTACGTGAACGATGGGTGTGAACTGGAACACTCATTCTTTGCTGCTGAACTTGCAGCTCCCGCTGGGTTTCTCGCCTGCTTCTAACACGTTCGGCTCTGCTACATGTCAACAGCTTCGGAATTTGCCGTATTCTTCAGTTTATGGGACTTTGCTACAACGACAACTTGTGCCCTATCCGGTGCCTACAGTGGAGTCTGGTTATGGCAGCCCCGACATATTTGGTTCGCTGTTCGCTGCTAATGCAAGAACTGAGTAGACTCCTCTGCCCCCGCAGGTGCATCGTGTTGATTTTGTGAGTGAACTACCTGTACCTAATTCGCAAGTTTTACCAATGGACGGTAGTTTGAATTTGAACTCGCAACAAGTGTATCCTTTCGTGCGAACGTTGTATTCCGCGCCATGTGCAGTAACACCGGCGAGTGCTGTGAACTTTGAACACTTACAACTTCGAGCTGGTAACTTAGCTCCCAGTGCTTGTGAACATTTGGTCTCGCACAACGTGATAATTAATGTGGAACCTTCTTCTGCGCCGCATGTTCAGGATGTGCGACAGGCCCAGCAGGTCCTTCTGCCACAAGAAGAGGTCCCGCCGGCTGCGTCGTTCAGTGCACAGTGCTTGCCACTGCTGACAACGTGTATGCTGCGTACAAGTCTTACGGTGGCCTCTGAGGCATCCTCGCCTTTGATCCTGGATCCTTGTGTGATTTTATCTGCATACTTCTTCAGCCTTTTCAGGTATAAATGAACCGTGAAACTTTCTGAAAGACAAATCTTATGAATATAGCAGTCTGTCCGTGTGTGTGTTTCTATAGCATGCAAATTTACAGTTTTGTTCCAATATTGATGAAATTTTGCACACTTGACCTTGAAAGCAAAAGGAAAGTCACTGTCTACATCAAATTTCATTCGGTGCATGGTAGAGAGTACTTTACTTACTAACTTTGACAACAACCACCATTTGCTCTGATCTTGATGAAATTTTACTCACTTCATTTTCAAAAGAAGACGGAGGTGACTGTGTACAATAAATTTAGTATGGTGCATAGCGGAGGATACTTAAATCGTTCAGTTTGACAGAAACCACAGTTTGTCTCCGATCTTGTTGAAATTTTGTACATTTGACCTTCAAAGCAAGGGAAAATTCATTGTCTGCATCAACTTTCGTTTGGTGCATGGCGTAGGGTACTTTACATACTGACTTAGACAAAAACCACAATTTGGCGCCGGCCGCGGTGGCCGAGGGGACTGAGGCGCTAGAGTCACGGTCTACACGGGCACTACGGTCGGGGGTTCGAATCCCCCCCCCCCCTGGGCATGGATATTTGTGCCGTCTTTAGGATAAGCTAGTTCATAAGTAGTTTGTAAGTTTAGGGACTGATGGGATTGATGACCCCGTAGTGAAGTCCCATAAGCTATACAAACATTTTAACACAATTTGGCTGCAATCTTGATGAAATTTTGCAAACTTGACCTTTAAAACAAGGCGAAGGTAACTGTGTACAATAAATTTCTTAGGTGCATGGCGGAGGGTACTTTGCCTACTGACTTTGACAAATTCCGTTTGTATTTGAATTTTAATAATATTTTTCACTCTTCACCTTAAAAAGAGAGAGAATAGTCTTTGTCTACATCTACTTTTGTTCGGTACATGACAGAAGGTATTCCAGACTTTGACGCCAATATAGAGTTTTATTCCGATCTTGATGAAATTTTGCACACTTGTCTTTCAAAACAAGTGGTAGTTCACTGTTCATCTAAGATTTTGTATGTAACATGGCGGAGGGATGGAATAAACCTCCACACCGTTTCACCGATAAACTTTTTCATAGACAAGGGAAGAGACGATGGCATGAGAAAGCTGAGGAGGAAATAGAGAGGAGACGAGGAAATGGAAGGTGGAGGGAGATGGACCGAGAGAGGGGAAGGAACAAAAAGAGGGAAATCAAAAATGTTCAAATTTTTATTAAGCTTAAGGGACTTAAGTGCGAGGTCATCAGTCCCTAAATTTACAAACTACTTATGAACTACCTTATACTATACAAGTCACAAACTTCCATGCCCAAGGGGGGATTCGAACCCCCGATCGTAGTGGCCGTGCAAACTGTGACTGGCGCGCCGCAGACCGCTCGGCCATTCCGGCCGGAACAGAGAGAGGGAAGATGACGACATACAGAAATGAAGGGTTAATAAACACCTAGGCAACGCCGGGTTCTCAGCTAGTAAAGTATTTAATGAAAAAAAAGTGTGAATAAGAAGTATATTTTGAAAATAAAGTACTTTAAGTATGTATTTATTTATTTACTTACGCACGAATTTTCGTACTTGTGACTATAATTTCATTTTTGATTGGTTTAACATCTGGTGCTGCACTGTAAATCTGTGGTTTTCTAAATTAACATTTACTTTTTATCACGTCTTTATTAGGTTTGTGTTCACCAATAATTTTGCAATTGACTTTAAACTAACTTTCTGATAAGCTATAGACGTAAAACTATCAGTTCAGCTCTGACCCTGAAGACTTATCTAGCTTTAGTCTCGGTGTGTGGCAGAGGATACTTCGTTTTCTGCTGTACAAATTTTGCAGTTGATTAGAAAACAACATCCTGCTAGAGACTTGACACTTTCTGCTTCACTCAGAAATAGATTACAATGAAAAAGTAGCTTGCTTTCGTGTCAGGTGTGTGACGGAGGGTACTCGTTTATCTGTTATTTTACAAATTTTGTAATTAATTACAGACCAACTTCATGACTAGCAAGGGACATGAAACTTTCAGTTTTATTCAGAAATGGAAGACAATGTAACAGTAGTTTCCTTTTAGTTCTGCTATGCGGTGGATGGTACGTAGTGTGCCACTGCTGTTTCTCTATTTTACTATTCCATAAGTGAATGTTCACAATTAAGAAAGATTCTTGCAAACTTTGATTCTCCCTAATTTTTACATTCGCACCCTGTGCGCAAGATGTACGAAGGAAAATCAAGTGAGTATAAATAGATTCTTAAATAATAACGATAATTAAATGAGCTAATTTCTCCATTATAGGTTATTTAAAAACAGAGGAAAGCACGCTTAGACGCTGTCCTGTACACATACAGGATATTCCAAAACAATTCTATTTTTGATCACTGATATTGGAGATATGCGGTTAGGTAGGAAGGCTAGATTAGTGGCATGATGTTCACACTCATGTAAATCTGTGTGTTTTCTTCTTATTATTTTCCCATGTCAGGTTATTTGCTTGTCACCTTTCAGTAGTTGGTACAGTGTCTGGGATAGTTGTGAGCAGCAAAAGCACACGTTAATGACGAAGTACAAGGCGGACAGGGAATTGAAATGTCGGTTAGATATCTTGAGTGCTACGTATTCAGGGCCGGATCTAGGACACTTGCCAAGGGGAGCAAGCTTAAATTTGCCGCCCCTTCTTTCACCCCCCCCCCCCCCCCCTCCTGTAAGAATCGACTTTTTGACGCTAATTGGTTACATATTTTTAAATAAATGTCACAATCTCACAACATGAACTTATTTTATTGACTGAATGAAGATCAAAGGAAAACAGAACAATTTTAACACATACAAAAATATTACAAGATTACTCGTCGTACAAAAATCAATTCCAAATTTCGCTTTTCGAGCTTTTTTTGCTGCAAAACTGTTTTTGATATCATCATAGTTTAGAGAAGTAGCTCGTTTGTGTTCTATGGATATTATATTCAGATTTGTTAAGCAGTCGTGCTCCTCAAGTGTATTTAATTACTTTCAGCTTGCTGAAACTTCTTTCTCCAGATGAAACATAAACTACAATGGTAAGATATATTTTAACGCTGTAGTAAGATTGGGATACCCCTCTACCAATTTATTTTTATAAATTAAATTTAATGTTGACGATGCAGTGGAATATTGCAAGGCTCTGTCTACTGCCAGCGCATGTTGTCTGAAACTTTCAACTTCAAGTTCTTCCTCGCTAAGATCTTCTGCCAGTTCCTCTACATTCGCCTTCAAGTTCTCCACTTCCATTTCTCGAATTTGCACACCACACAGAAAACTAATTTTTGCACCAATTTTCTCAAGTGCGGTAAACCTGGTACTAAGCTCTGTCAATTATTCCTTATTTTTTCTGTGAATGTTGGATACTTCATCCTCACAAAGCTCATCGGCCATTTTCTTCTTTCTTCGAACCTTTTTTTCGGAGAATACCATTGATACCTCATTATCTTCTTCTAGCACTTTGGCCTCAGAAATAGTTTCAGATGTACAAGAATCCCGGGAAGTTTCGAGAAAGCCCAAAAGTCCTTGAATGTTTCGAACAGCTTTATCAATTGTAAAGTATTAACTTCGCAGAAACTGATTAACATGAGCAATTTATTTTACTATTGCATACCAGAAACAAGTTAAAGTAATGAATTTGAGTTTTCTCATATTTTTTAAAATAGATCTTGTCTCTGATTTTGTTTCTGGTGTTGACAATTTATAAGTTTCAGTTTCTTCCAGGGCCTTTAAAACTCTATGAAAATGCTTGTAAACAGCTTCAACCGCATCTATTCTTGCAGATCACCTAGTCTTGCTGAATGTCTGCTGAATTTGCTCCTACTAAATTTAAAGAGTGAGCAGCACATGGTACGAAATAGGCCAGTTCATTCTTCTGAAGTATTCTTGACTGGACTCCTTTGTACTTTCCAGCCCTGTATGCCCCATTGTCATGAGACTGTCCCCTGCAGTACTTAATGGTCAACCCATCTTGTTCCAATTTTTGCAGTATCTCTTGACTAAGGTCTTCTCCTGTTTGGTCTGTAACTGTAAGAAAGTCAGTAAAACTTTCCACAACCTCTGAGTCATTCGACTTGACAAATCGAATTACTTGTGTCATCTGCGCATTGTGGCTGATATCTGGAGTGCAGTCAAACATCAGTGAAAAGTATTTAGCAGCTAAAATATCTTTAATTATATCTTGTTTTATTTTTTCAGCAATCAAGTCACTGAACTCATTTTGTATATTTTTGTAAAAATAGCTAATCTTGCCTTTCTTGTGGCGTTCAATACGCAGACGAAGGGGTACACTATGGTATGATATGAGATCAATTGTATTTATAAATTTGCCGATATGTGGATCACCAAAATCACCATCTTCTTTTGTTCCTCTAAAAGGACTTCCTTGCTTGGTTAGAAAAAAAAAGTCCAAATGTTTGTATAGCTTATGGGACTTAACTACGGGGTCATCAGTCCCCAAACTTACAAACTACTTATGAACTAACTAATACTAAGGACGGCACAAATATCCATGCCCGAGGGGGGATTCGAACCCGCGACCGTAGTGGCCGTGCAGACCGTGACTGGAGCGCCTCAGTCCCCTCGGCCACCGCGGCCGGCTAGCTAGAAAAAGGACAGCATCGATAATACAGTGAGATTCCTCCTGTTTTATCTGGTCTTTCTGCCCAGTGTGCGAAACTTATCAGATGAGTTTGTCGGAGGACATTGAAAGAGTCGAAAGAAGGGAAGCTTGTTTTGTATTGTCGTGATACAGGGGAGACATCGTCACGGAGTCACGGAAATGATACAGGATCTGGGATGGGAATCATTAGAACAAAGGCGTTTATCGCTGCGACGTGGGCTACTTAAGAAACTACAATCGTCAACATTCTCCTTCGAATGCGAAAATATATTATTGCCTTCCACTAACATAAGTAGAAAAGATCAACTGAATAAATACGTGAAATCAGAGCTCGAACAAAGAGATTCAGATGTTCTTTCTTCTGCGCGCTATTTGAGAATGGAATGGGAGATAAATAGTATAAGAGTGGTCCGATTAACCCTCTGTCGAGCACTTAAATGTGATTTACAAAGTATCCTGTGTAGATGTCTATCAATTCCACCGCTACCGAGAGAGGGCTCTAGATCCTTAATGCTTTTGACTTTCAATAAGAAGTGTGCGCACCTGAAATACTTTTTTTATAAGGACTAGAACGTTATTCAAATTCACCTGTTCTAAAAATATTACCTCGATATGAAATATGAATATTCGTTCATCTGAAAAATGAAATCTATGCAAATTAATAAACCTTGTGCATTTACTTTTGGAATAACGAAAACATCTCCCTCATTCTGGCTAATATCTAGTAGATTTTTAAACTTTGATTAGCTGAAGTACCTGTGGCAGGGCAACACTGAAGTCAGCAACCAGGAATTTTAGTTTTATTAAATGATTTCGGTATTTCTTGCAGTCATTTTACTTTTAATAATTCTGTGTCAGTTAATTTTATTAAATTATATCAGAAAAAAATAGAGAGAGAGAGAGGGAGAGAGAGAGAGAGAGACAGAGTCGGTCAAAATTTGCCGCCCTCTAAATTCTACCGCCCGGGGCAACTGCCCCCTTTGCCCCCCTCTAGATTCTACCCTGTACGTATTACACAAATGTCAGGTAACCCTATCCCCTTTTTTTATTCTTTTTTTTCTGGTGTTTGTAGCTCTGTCTCGAACTTTTTCGAAAGTTTTTCGGGACTCCAGTTAGTCCTCCATTTAATAATTATGAAATGATTAATCTGAAATTATATCCCATTTCACCTGTATCAGTTTGCTGATACTGAAAGGCAATTTTAGAGAGTGAGTGAAGTATGAAGTTGTGATAGAACACAAGTAGCATCAACTAAAGAAATATCTGTGACAAGAGTGAATAATGATGAATGTTTTCATATACTGTTGACGAATACAGGCATTCTGAAGAAAATTTACAGCTCTGATAAATGTTGTATGTCTTCTCGTACTCCAAATTAGAAGGAATTAATAAAAAAATACGTAAGAAATATATTTTTATACAAAATACTTTAATGAAGGCTCTTTTTCATTACAATAGCTAATGTTTTAATGATTTTTCGAATTTGGATCTAGTAAATATGCTCAAAGTTAACATAGTGAAGTCTGTTCTACTAGAACCTTAGACATGTATGAACAACAAGCTACCTGTTCCCACTTCGGAGATACAGTATGCGAGATTAAACTTGTAGCGATCATTTTGGAACACCCTGTAGTTTCCACGCTTCTTTATTGAGACAGTAAGAAACCGACAAGAATCGGCGATGACACGCCCCGCCCCGCCCGCCAGACTGTTGTGTGGGTTTGGCGCGCGCCTGCTGGCGCTGTCAGCAGTGAAAACTCAGGCGAGGCAGCACCCCCTCTCGTGTTCCCGCTCCCCGAGGTACTTGGTGGTCATCGGCCACTTACCTTCTACAGATTGTGGGTGTCTGCGAAAGTGATCTGATCGGGCCCAGATGATCGGCGTGTTTGAAGTCTGAGGTGGGCAATCAAAGTGATCGCAGGCCTGCTCCAGCGGTATGACATTTAATTACTCGTAGTTACTCGTTGATGGCACCCCGAACAGTTTAATCTACAACAAAATATGAATCACTGTTATTGTATATATTAAAACGAAAAGTTACTTCATTCAGTACAAAATTAAATGAACATTGTAATACACATTTTAACTTTGGCATTCCCCTTTTCCATGGCGGTATAATGTATCACTGCTGTAGTTTTGATAGTGCATGCCAGTTTCATTCATACAAATAAATGACTAGCTCTGTAAGCTAAAACAGTAATGAGTCGTTTCAGTTGAAATAATGATTACATGGTTCAACCGACTGAAAAACTTACTGCCTGTTTTCACGTGAAAAGAAAGAATGAGTAATTCAGTCAGTGTAAAAAACTGCAAAAGTGTCACATGCTTTCAGTCGGTTGTTACCACAGACTACTTTCATTCTAAAAAAATAAACGAATATTAATCCATACACATACACATAAAACTGCAACCGACTGATTTCACTCAAAAGAAGGAATGAGTAGTCCAACCGACTGTGTCGATTTTTTCATTCGGTTGATACCACCGACTGGTTTCACTCAAAAGAACGAATGAATAGTCCAACCGACTGAATCGCTTGTTTCATTCGGTTGGTCCCACCGACTGGTTTCACTCAGAAGAATGAATGAATAATTCAACCGATACGAGAAACTACAACCGAATGATCGATTTTTTTCCAACAACTGAATGAATCAATTGTTTCCATTCGATTGTTCCCATCACTAATTATCACAACCGATTCGGCAGTGAAGCAAGAAAATGCCGGTCACCGTGCCAGCACCCAAAGGCCCAGCGCAGGTAGATTCCGGCGCTTCTGCCTGCGCGGCTCCGGCAGTGCGCCGTTCGTCGCCTACACTTCATTCGGTGTCTACGGTTTCCTCTACGGTTTCCCATCCTGGACGTATTTATCTACGTGATCTATCTTCAGGAGAGCGTTTTTTATTGGACACCGGAGCCGATGTTTCTCTCTTTCCTCCAAGGCTGGTTTCCGGTAGAGTTCGACCAAATAATTTGACTTTACATGCTGTCAACTCCACCGGCTTAAAGTGCTTGGTTATACCTCCTACACGCTCACGATGAGAGAGATTGTGAACTTAAGTGGACATTTTTTTTTAAATCTATCGGACCAAACTGCGTGGTCATCAGTCCGTAGCTTACAAACTACTTAAACCTAGGTAAACTAACCTAAGGACAAACACACATACCCATGCCCCAGAGAGGATTCGATCCTCCACGGCGAGCAACCGCACGCTCCGCAGCGAGACGCTTTAGACCGCTCGGCTACTCCATCGCGGTGTGGACCTTTCTGGTTGCTCAGGTAGACGAACCTATTTTAGGCATGGAGTTTCTTAGCCACTATAAACTGTCTCCAGACCTTCTTCATGAATCTGTTTACTTTCCGGAGAAGCAGCTTCATATTCCGTGTGCTCCATCTCGCTCTACCGATATTTCGTGTTTGAGCATTCTGCAGGAGTGTATAAATACTGTTTCTCAGCTTGACGATGTTTTCTCGCGGTGGTTAAGCGAACACAAGCAAGTGACAAGTCTCAAGATAGAGAATGAACAGATTGCTCGCCGCCTCCAAGATGCTGAGGCTCAGCTTGCTGCGGCTCAATGTCGCTTGGCGCATCTCCACAGTTCCACTAGGGACAAGTTTTGTAAGGTGAAGCTCCTGTGGGCGGTTTTATACTCTGATTAAAATTACTTGCTAGTTGACAGTTCACGGGCTGAAGCTACCTTCCTCCAATCAGAGCGCTCAACGTCACGCCCAGACTGCTCCCTGTTGCCAAGCTGACGCAACAGGTGTACAGCTCGCGTCCATCGTTTGGCTAGTGCTGTGTAGAAGCGTGCGTCTTAAGGCTAGCAACCGTTTTCGTTGCTGTCATTGTGCTTGTGTGTTGTTATTTGGTGTCGTCGTAATGTCTGGACTGGAGGGCTGTTATGATGCATACAAAGCGAGTAATAGATGAAGCATGGAAAAATAAAGGTCTTCTGGAAGACAGTGTGACGGAACTTATTACTTTCAGCGGTTCATCCACCTCGGAAACTTCTAGTTATTCCCTCTTTCCGATGAAGCAACAGCTTGCAGTTAGCAGTCGGTGAAGGTATGTACACACAGAAAATTTCCTTAATTTTAAACGGTGAGCTTCGTTTTACAATGTATGTGTCGGGACTGTGTCGCCTATATGCTGTCAGCTGATTGAGGACAGTTTCATGTATCTAATTAAGGCGAGAAATTATAGTTTGTTTTTAGCATTGACTTCTGTTTCGAAATTGCTCGTAGATGTTAGTTTTAATCGTCGAGTATGGGCATCTTGACAGCATTCCACATTCATATGCTGACAAAGCTTCACGAACCAGCCACAAAGCGTTAGTGTGTTCACTATTTCTCTTAATCTCTAAGTACAACGACTGTCAGATTCAGTTTTTCAAGGTGTCTTAATTCTGAACAGTTTTAATAAAACTATGGAACAGTGGTCATATTAATAATTTACAGTGGTGAACGGCGTGGTAACTATGACATGTCTTTCTTCATTAATTTGGAAACATGGAAGTCCCTGCAGTATATATGTAAATATTCAATGACTGCTAAATATGAATCAGCATTATCGGATTACGAAGAAATATAAAAATATGTATTTGACGTTTGTTACCTGACTGTATCTTTGCAGCCCAACTATAATTATTTCACTGGTTTTAATAAAAGTTTTGCTAATTGTGTTGGCTAATATTGCAGCACTAAACTGCCTGTCGCCAATAATCTCAGTTACGCAACACTTAATCTGTCATCCCATTAAAGATTTTTGTTATCACTCATCCCATTAACGAATTTTGTTTATCACTCTTTTCAAAAATGTTTGTATAGTCTATGGGACTTAACTACGGGGTCATCAGTCCCTAAACTTACAAACTACTTATCAACTACTTACGAACTAGGACGGCACAAATATCCATGCCCGAGGGGGGATTCGAACCCCCGACCGTAGTGGCCGTGCAGACCGTGACTGGAGCGCCTCAGTCCCCTCGGCCACCGCGGCCGGATATCTCTCTTTTATCACGTCAACACTTTAAACAGTGAATAACAAAATATCTTTGTTCTTTTACATCCATTCACAGACGTATTTATATCATCCATTCTCAGAAGTATGCCGCCTTTTTCGTTGTATTCGTTACAGCGAAAATAATTGCGGTACACGCTTTCTTTTTGGTGTTCGACATCATAGCATTGTAAAATCGCATTGTCAACAGTAAATGTTAACAGTACAATTGATGTGGACAATGTTAACAATATATAACTGTGAAGGTCATCTCAGTACATATAAAGTTTGACTAATTAGTATCGTCATCAAGTACCGGTACTGAACGTGTGCAAATCGCTAGCAGTACTCGGCGCAGTGCCGCCTGTACGGAACTCCAGCTCTCAGCCGACAGCTGTCGTGGCAACACTGTAGCCGCAGCTGGCAGACGTCAACTTGCAACTAATTTTAATCGGACTATAGTGACTGTGTTCCCTTCCGCTGGTCCTCGTAATGATAGTGCTCCTCTGTTGAGGTCATTCGCTGGCATTTGTAAACAGAGACCCGTTGCCAGGGCAACAGCGTTGAACGATATGAGTATAGTGCCTCCAGCGCCGCAAGAGTCACCTGCCGCAACTATTTCTCAGTCTACCAACTGTGATCCGCTAAAAACCAAATGACAGTCAGTATACTTGTGCGGATAGTTGGCACCTGTGTAGTCTCGCTCCTTCAGCACCTCAGATTCGCGCGTCCACCACCGCTCGTCTCGTGCCTGTGACATCTGCTGATCGCTCCGCACCACCAGTGCCGCTGCTTCGCTCTGCAGCCGTAGACTGTCACACTACACAGGCAGTTGCCACCTACGCTGCTTCTACTCCTCGCGCTTCGACACATCCGGCCGCCACGCCTGCCGTAGGTGTTGTTACCAATGGCACTCAGCACGAGCTTCGTCTTAGTGACGGTCCGCCTATTTCGTGTCGCCCACGTCGGCTTAAGCCAGTACTTATGAAGGTCGCGCGAGAACATTTAGATCAATTGTTAAAGGACGGAATCATTGAGCATTCTTCTGGTTGCTGGGCCTCTCCTATTCATTTCGTGCAAAAGAAAGATGGTTCATGGCGCATGGTTGGGGATTATACTAAGCTGAATGCATGCACAATCATTGACAAGTATCTTGTTCTCTACATTGCGGACTTTAACTATGTACTTATTGGGACCAAATATTTCTCCGTGTTAGTCTGTAAACACGCATTCCACCAAATTCCCATGGCTCTGGAGGATGTCGAAAAGACTACGATTGCGACTCCTTACGGGCTCTTCCAATACAAATTCATGCCTTTTGGTCTGAAGAACGCTCCTCAGACTTGGCAGAGGTTTACTAATTCCATTTTATCTCACTTGGATTTCTGATCGTCTATTTGGATGATATTCTTGTGTTTGCTCCCACTCTCCAGCAAAGCATTGAGCGTGTGAAGGTTGTTAAAGACAGTCTTGCAGCAGCTGCTGTCGAACTAAACTATAAAAACCTGCAGTTACATCAGCCTACTGTTACCTTTCTTATCTATATTGTGTTGGTTGATGGCCTTATTCCCACCCCCTCCCCTCCGCCACTCCCCGGACAAGGTTAAACCGGTTACCAATATACCTCATCCGCAAACTTACAAGGAGCTCCATAGGTTCATTGGAACTGTGAATTATTATCGTAAGCACTTGCCAGCTGCCGCCGAAATCATGGCTCCACTGACTGATGCTTTGGCTGGTCCTAAGACTTCCGGTAACTGATCAGTGCTTTGGTATCCTTTGATGGAAAAAGTGTTCACGGATTTAAAAACTTTGCTTGCGAATGCCATGACTATTGCTCGCCCATGTAGTGACGCTGCCTTGTTTTTTTACCACGGACACTAGTGACAAAACTGTGGGTGCTGTCCTAAGTCAGATAGTCGGTGACACTAATACCCCTCTCCAGTTCTCAAAGAAACTGAATAATGCTCAAAAGAAGTATTCTGCCTTCAACCGGGAGTTGCTCGCTGTTTATGAGCCAATCAAACATTTTCGAACGGAGTTGGAGGGCAGGGATTTTTACGTCTTAACAGATCATAAGCCTTTAGTCTCGGCTATTCAGAACCCGCCGGCTGACCCCCCGACTCGTTGTTTCCATCATTTGGACTATATCCTGCAATTCGCCAATGACATTCTATACATAAAGGGAGCGGATAATGTCGTCGCGGATTTTTTGTCTCTTGTGTCTGCCGTCACCTCTCTGATTGACCTCGCCGAATTACCTCAGCTGCAATCAGCTGACCAGGACACTATGCAGCTGATCTCCGACCTCAGTTCTTTGCTCAAACCTGCTTGAGCTGCCTTCCCTGGCGTTTCCAGTTATGTTTGGTGCAATGAAAGTACTGGAGTTCTACGCCCCATCATCCCCTAACCGCTTCAGTGCCAGGTTTTCGACAAGCTTCACTCCTTGGCCCATCCAGGCGTAAAGGCTTCGACTCGGCTTGTTATGTCTGGCATGACATGCATCGCAATTGCCAGTCTTGGGCTCGTGCTTGCATCCCTTGTCAGAAAAATAAGGTTTTTAGGCACACATCGCCCCCGCTCGGCAGTTATTTGCAGCCCTCCGGCCATTTTCAGCATGTACATGTCGACCTGATAGGTCCTCCCCTCCTTTCGAGGGCTTTTGCTATAGTTTTTCTGCCATTGACAGAACCACTCGTTGGGCAGAGGCTTTCCCTCTCCCCAATATGACCTCAGAATCAGTAGCCCGTGCATTTCTCAACTCTGTGATTTCCCGCTTTGGCTGCCCGGTTTACCTCACTACAGATCAGGGTTGGCAGTTTGAGTTCACATTATTCTCTACCCTCTGTGATCTTTATGGTATCACTCGTATTCATACGACGGCTTACCATCTGCAGAGTAATGGGCTCGTGGAAAGATGGCACAGAACTTTAAAAACTTCTCTCCATTGTTACGGCTCGTTATGGACGGAGGCTCTACCCTTTGTTTTGCTTGGGCTTCGCTCCACATTTAAAGAAGACCTCCAGGGTTCTGTTGCTGAATTTGTTTACGGCCTTTAGTGCTGCCTGGTGAATTGGTCTCACTTACTCAGATCGCACAGTCTTCCGAGCTCCCCACATTGGTCGAGCATGCGCCAACTCATTTCTATAAGCTTCAGCCCCCATCCCCGTCCAGTCACATGCCTCCTCGCGTATACGTACCTCGCACGCTTTCTTCGTGCGACTTTGTATTTTTACAAGGCGACACTGTCCAGTCTCCATGACAAGGTCATTCGGTGATCGGCTAATAACATGGACATTCTTATTAGGGATACTGTTATTACTGTCGCTCTTAATCGAGTGAAACCTGGTTTTGTCGAGCAGTCTACTACCCTTCCTGTCGAGGCTTCATCTAGGCCTACCCCAGTGTCATTTGCTCCCAGCGATCCTTCTTCCGGCGCTGGCACATCGACTTCTGACGCCCCTCATCTTGCCTCATCTTTGGGCTCTGCTTGGCAACATTCAGGCTCTTCATTGAGCTCTCACTCGTTCAGAGGTTTCACTCCACTGCACTCTAATAGTCGAGGCACCGAACATTCGTCTATGACTCTTTCCACTCCATGTTCACCGCCAGACAGTTCGTCCAGTTCTCCCTTTCGTGGTTTCCACCTGTCTCCATGGCAGCCTACGCCCACTCCGTTGTGCGACACACATGAACTCTGCACTTATCTCCACCCGGAGGATATTTGTAGGTTGTCCAAGATGGTGTGGCGATCATACTTGTTACATGTGACAATGTTGAGGGAGGCAGTGTGAAACAGCATGTGGTGCGGCGTTTCCCATTGTCATATAGTGTGTCGTGTGGTAACTTGCATGTATTTGTGCGCCCCTTCAGCAAGATTATCCTTCCGCATGCCGTCGTCTTGCTCGCACTGGTTGCCACCTTCATCTGCCACCGATGCTGGCCGACTTCGACGTTAGCATTCCAGGGTTCGCCCCTCCGGTCACTACTGTCAGCACGGCTCCCTGTCGACACCTTGGAGATTGCTGTAACCTTCTTGGACACTCACCCCCCCCCCCCTCTGCGAGCCAATACCCAATACCTACTCCATACTGCGGAGGAGGGCTATGTGGAGATGATCGATGGTGATGAGCCAAAAATTGTACTATCTTGGATTGGGGCTCTTTGCTGCAACTGTCGCTTCCCGGCAGTTGGCCTCTAGACCTAGTAATGTAAACTTCGAGTGTGCCAATAAAGTAATGTTGGAGTTGGATTTTCGGGTTCCACTACCAGGAAACACCCATTCTCCCTCATGTTTATTGTTGTTTGAGAGCATGAGCTAGTGTTTGACGAGGAGATGAAATCCTTTCCTACAGTAAATCAGTAGTCCGCAGAATGTGTCCCTCCACCACCCCCCCCTCATTGTTGCTTACCACTACTACCCAACACACGTGCAGCCAGAAATGGAACACCATATGAACTCATTCAGTACTCTGAATGTGGTTCAGTATGCGTGAATATAACATCTTTGTACTACAGTGTAATATTTGTGGCTTGATTGGGATTATTTGTGTGGTTCGATGGTGGAGATGACGAGTGAATACAGTGAGCACACATCACTACTAACATTAGTACATTAAAGGGTGAGGTATCTGTGGTGTCGCACAAGTCTGAAGTGCGTGCTACGTACTTTCGCCGACATGCAAGCACGGCGCAGCGTTCTTACGACGTCAGCCACGAGTGCCCTCTGCTGCAACCCCGCTCGTGGCCACCACTGAACTGCATCGGTCACTTGGCAAGAAGACAGGCACTAGAACAGTCTCTCATCTGTAGGCAGGCCTGTACCTAGTTAAACTATGTATCTGCATTCCACTATACTTCAGTTAACATAGTTAAGTATTGTACTACCTCTACGAAATACATATCTTATACTAATCTAGCTTAGTGTTTCTAGTTTCTGCTGTCCCACTGGCTGGTCACCTCAGACTCTGTACCCGCACACGCGTGCATCCTAATTCCCTGTGTCGGTCTCTCACTACTCAGCCACCGACACCCAGGACAACCGGTGGTGACGAGACACAAAGGTACCAGTTATCGACATGTACGGTGACCCAGTGCTTGAATTAAAATTTGACGTTTCAGTTGTATATATGAAATATTCAAGTGTGGAGAAAATTAATGACTAGCACAATCATCCTCATATTAGGCTTGCATACTAAGACTTCATTACATTTTTAATTTTTATCTGTACAACTATGTGTGTAAAGCAACTAGAACAGTGTATAAATGCTTTTATTCAGCCAACATCAAAATATGCAATAGAAAACCCAATAAGGCACACTTCTGACGACACCGTGTCAGCCATAGAACTGAATACAATTCAGGCTTAATTCAAAGCCTACAGAAATTAATCATTTGTTCAATACTGAAATTAACAATCTGAATGTGTATATAATGTAGATTAAATTAAAAAGAAATCATTGTAAAAACTTTTCTCTGCCTCTACTCTACATTTATCCATAAACAAAAATGGAATTAATAAAAAGGAGTAGTTAGTAACAAAAGTGATACAATAATTAAAGAAAACTCATGATATTTGATAACAAAAAAGTTGAAACAAAGAGATACGTAATTTTTTTTTACGTCAGGAGTACAAGGTTATTATTTTGTACACTAAAAAAGAGAAATGCATTTCTTGCTATTATTGTAAAACAAAGAGTATTGAAGTATACAAAAATGTGCTATACACTTCTTTAAGGAGTCCTTATAAAATTCAATTGGGTCCATTCCATTGATTATCCTAGTGAAAGCCAACTTCATTCCCCGTCTCTGTACTGAACTTTTATTTCCTCCTCATGCATGGAGAAGGAGAAGCAAGAGGGAGAAATATCTTTCCAGATTCTAACACCAGTAGTGTTGCTTGTCCATAACGAGTGACCACCCATGACGACTGAATGGTCATGTGCTTCACATTAATGCTGAACTCCAATAATTTGGTAATATACTTTGTCTCACTGAACATCCTAGCGAATACAGCATCTGCAAAGTTGGAATATAAATTATAGGCTCTAAAAGCAATAGTAAGATACATAGAGTGAGTCCAAATACTAAGAGCCCAGTATCATATTCTTTGCAGTGCCAGGTACTGACTTCTCTAGAGCAGAAGTTAGCTACACACTAGCGCAAACTCAGTATTGAGTAGATAATGTTACTTACATTCACAGAACATGAATGCAGCATGCTAATAAGATAGCTAGTAGGACCATTCGACATCTTCACGGGATAGTCTGCATATCAAATATAAGTGCCTGGCAGAGGGTTCATCGAACCACCTTTATACTATTCATCTACCATTCCATTCTCGAATAGCACATGGGAAGAAAGAACATCTGAATATCTCTGTTCGATCTCTTATTTCTCGTTTTTTATTCTGATGATCATTTCTACCTATGTAGATGGGATCAACAATATATTTTTGCTTTCGGAGGAGAATGTTTGTGATTGGAGTTTCGTAAGTAGACCATGCCGCAGCATGCTGTCTCCTATGTATAGTGACAATATAAAATGAGCTGCCTTTCTTTGGACTCTTTTGATGACATCTGTCAAACCCACACTGGGCAGCAATACTTCAAATGAGGACAGACAAGCAGAGTGTATGCAGTCTCTTCAGTAGTTCTGTTGAAACTTTTAAAAGTTCTGCCAATGAAATGCAGTCTCTGGTTTGCCTTTCCTAGGTATTTAGCACATTTAACAACCTTCACATTTGATTGCTTTATCTTGTAAACAAAGCTTAACGGAATTCTTTTCATACTCATGTGAATGACGTCACACTTCTCATTATTTAGAGTCAATTGCCAATTTTTACACCATACTGATATCTTATTTAGATCATTCTGATATTGGTTTTGATCTTGAGATGAATTTACTAGATGATAAATGATGACGTCATTGCCAACAACCTAAGAGAGCTGCTCAGATTTTCTCCCAAATCGTTTATGTAAATAAGGAACAGCAGAGGACCAATAACACTACCCTGTGCAATGCTGGATATCAGCTCTGTTTTAGTTGATGCCTTACCATTGATTACTACAAACTGTGTTCTCTCTGACAAAAGTGATACTGTACATGCTTGTCATTTCCTTGATGCTAATTCTATTGATGGAGATTTCACATACCTTGTCGACCTTCTACATATTTTAGAAACCAACTTGCTAACATTCTAGCAGCACGGTCTAATCGTCCACTTTCTTATTGTATGGTTGTAAAGTTTATGTGGTGCCATTAAAGGCCCCACAGCATTGTAAGTGTCCCTACTTTCTGTATATCAAAGTTTTTTACTCATATTATTTTATTTTTTAGGCTTAATTAGTGTCTTTTCATTAATGATTAATGTTATTAAGGCTTTGAGGTCTCGTTCATGTATCTCAGAGTACCTGAAGAACTAAGAATAGCAACCAATTCGGATACAAAGAAGAAACAATGTGCTGTGTGTGTGTGTGTGTGAGAGAGAGAGAGAAAGAGAGAGAGAGAGAGAGAGAGAGAGAGAGTAAATGCTAAGCAATATTATAGCTGCTGCAGTCATTAAACTGGAAGATCAGTAACGCATAAATAGTATGAATACCTGAACATTTGTGAAAAAATGTGTATAACGTTATATGTGAAGTTCATTATAAATGGTACTAAGTTTTCAAGCAATGTATTACTGTTTCTATAACACTATAAATAACTCTGAATTTTTTATGTTACATTTCACTAGTTTGTTTTGCAAATGTGTAGTATCATACTACCCACTCTTTCATATAGCTTATGAGATAAGTAACCCAGTGCTGTTCATTTCAGAATAGATAGGGTGCTTAGAAATTAACATTTTGAATGCTTCATAATACTGTTTTAAATATTTTATTTATTCATTTATTCTAAAGTGGTTCCATTTTTGCTAGTTCTTTTTTACTATGACAACTTTAGTAATTCCATATCTTCACTCATCCACCTCCACCACATAGCAGGTGGAATTTGTAGTAGACTCTGTTAATTCCTTTCCATTGAATAGTGGCATCAAGTGTTGATGGCATTGGGGGATATGCTGTGAAGAGTAAGGAAAAAACATAATTCTCTAAATCACACACACACAAAATTTATCAAATGCACTTTATTTTTTGCAGATCAAGCTATGATCTTTCTAATCAACCCAATTTGAAAAAGATTTATGACACATAGTTTCTTGCAAAAGCAGTTCAAAAATGCCACATTGTAGCCCTTTATACTATAAACAAATAAAAGAAAATAAGAAACCAATTTCAACTTTGCGCTTAATTTACTCAGCCGAATATGGCTCGTCAAATTATTTTTCCTTAGAGAACATACATAGTTGTGCAATATGGCCAAATTTCATTCCTTTCGACAACCTATTGTCCGGAAAGTCATGCCCACTATTCGCAAGGTAGCGCATGATGTCAAACAAGTGAGTCATCCAGTAATGTATCGATGACTATTAAACTTTGCAGATTATCATAGAGGACGTGTGTCAATGTTGCCTTAAAATTTTGTCAAAATCTGTAATCCTGGAACAGGGTGGCCTTGGGGAGTTGCACATATACACATATTTTATGATAAATATGGAGGAAAAAAATTCAGACTGTAAAAAAACTTACAGAATGTGTTCTACCACTCCCACTACATTGCCTCATTAATTAGAACTACCAGTGATGATGATGGCAGAAGTGATGATAGTGATGGTGGATGTGCTATTAAGAGTAAAAAAATATATTAAAAATACTTACCTTAACACAGACACATAACTGATGAATGTGGAGAAAATGAAATCAGATTATAAGCATTTATGGATTCCAGCCATCATCACCTCGCCTGTTTCATTGACGTACAGTGCAGTAGTCTGGGCATATATGTATTCATCTGGCACCATGCTTCATGCTTCTATGGTAACACAGCCTTTCCCGTACACAGTACAACACTGTGAGTAAACATAGCTACTTTGTGAACACGTGTAATTGTGTATGTGCATGATCTGGGAGTCTTTGTCTCATTTTACAGACATGTCAATTATTAAGATTTGTCTGTAATTATCATGGTTACTAGGCAAAATTTAAGGTGTTGTCGGAGCTTGTGCTAAAATTGTGGAGGAGTTTGCTATTTTATTTATTTTAATAGTTTTTGTTGGGTCATTTTATGAACCATTATAGTTTTAGAAATAATGTAATACCGTACCTTTTTAGTGTCAGTTTTGTTCAAACAGTATAATACAAACACTGAAGTGGAGCTTTGATGACTTCAGTACTGCAGGTATGTAAACTTGCAGTTAGGTTGTGATTTGGCATACTCGTGTTTATGCTGTTATGTAATTAGCGAGTGTAAATAACTTTTTGTGTGCCCCTTAAATTAACTCTCGCACTGTTTTTGGTCTGTTTCGCTCACAGATAAACAAATGTAAAGTTTAATGTAATTGTTTCCTCTAAAGTCACATACTGTAAACTCTACCAGAGGTATATTTATTTTTAGTAGGTACCTTCTAGTGTCTTAAGTTGTTTTTACTATCAATTTTTTAAATAAATTCCTGGTTAAGGTCCTCGTACAACTTACCCCCTCCTTTCCAATCCTGGCCCCATTACGGATAGCTTCTTTCCAAACTTCGCGTCTCTGATTTCATCCTAGGTAGTAGTGGTGAGGCCAATAATTTTTACGATAAACCTTCAAGTACTTTTTGCACCGAGTGTGAAACTTGTGTTAGTTCTTGTAAACCATCAGTGCTATACACAGTAAGTCAAACCGCATGGAAGTGTGAATCACACACACCGATTGATGCAAAACAGACTGACTAAACCACACCAGGCTAGCAGAGAACATGGCATATGTGTAGGCTACTCTGGGAGGCGAGGGCCTGCCAGGGCCTCATGTAAGTACTTGGTTGCCATGGTAACTGTCACAGGGGTGCTAAGGACAGATAAGGGAGGACACTGGTTGTGGTGTCTCTTTTCTCTTGTGGGCAGGATGGGTGGTTGGGAGATACACAGTGCCATATGACGCTTCAGCCAATAGCGTCAATCCATCACTGTTGTGCATGTTGCAGAGTCTACTGTTTTCTTCTCCAGTATATGTACGTACTAGAGCAGATTCAGGGGTGGGGGGAGCACATACCCCTCCCCCCCCAGACGGCCAATGAAAAATGAGAGAGAGAGAGAGAGAGAGAGAGAGAGAGAGAGAGAGAGAGAGAGAGAGAGAGATGGTGAGGAAGGGAGGCAGGGAGAGAGTCTTAGCATTAAAATAATTAACTTTAATTACAGGCAGCATTTAATTGTGAGTTTAAAAGTGCAAAATCCCTGTAATTAACATAATGTAATTTGAATTTTGTTTTATGCTTCCATTTAATTGCTTCTTGCTAATTTAAGATAAAAATAAATAAAAGTTGTTTATTGTTTCATGATTGCTTGGGAGATAAATGAGCTATTGTGTATGTTTTACTCATACAAAAATAAAGTTAAAGGATTTAACTGTGTAAAGTAACTGTGAATTTCAAGGGCTATGTCCAGGCTGGAGCATTCAGATGTTTTCAGTAATTGGTTTATCTGAGTCTTTTCCTAGATACTATGAAATGGTACTCCCGCCCATTATAAACAGTTTTATTTGAAGCTACATGTTTCGCTTTTCCAGTTATTAGAGTAAATTAGAAATTTCTATGGCATTTTTCCACACATCAGATACAAAGGATTTTCATGGTAGTAAAAATTCTTCTTGCAACACATTCAAGTGTAATTTTCAGTATCAAAATTTCACTCTGCAGCTGAGTGTGTACTGATATGTAACTTCCTGGCAGATTAAAATTGTGTGCTGTACCCGGGATTTGAACCTGTGACTTTTGACATTTGTGGGCAAGCACTCTATCGTCTAAACTATTCCGACACGCTCCACAGTTCATCGTCACAACTTTACTTCTGCCTGTTCCTCACCTCCTATTTTCCAAACTTCACAAAAGTTGTCCTGCGGACTTTGCAGTACAAGCACTCCTGGAAGAAAGGATGTGGTGGAGACATAGCTTAGCCATAGGATGTTTCCAGAGTGAGGAGTACTAGTCCTGAAAGGTTCACAGGAGAACTTCTGTGAAGTTTGGAAAATATGAGGCGAGGTACTGGCAGAAGTAAAGTTTTGTGGACAGACCGTGAAGCGTGCCAGGATAGCTAGGATGATAAAGTGCTTGCCATCGAAAGGCAAGGGTCGCAGGTTCGAATCCCATTTATGGCCCACAATTTTAATCTGGCAGGAAGTTTGAAGTGTAATTTTGTTGATCGCGAAAGCTTTCTTGAAAACTCGTCTCGTTTTGCATTGCAACTTTACAAAGAAAGAAGAAGAAATTGATTCAGTACAAAGCAAACACAGGAAATTTGATTTTAGGTTTTGAGGGAATATCAAACTTAGCACGACATACTCTTATTTACTGGCTGTTCATTTCTGACTCGTAATTGGGCGACCTGTTAGGCTACACTGTTTTTCCAATCTCTGCATTGTTTGGTAATGACACAGCTACTCTGGTTACTGTACTGTTCAACCACAGTAAGTTGACGATTTGCACGCTGGCTGTTGGCAGTGGCAGGAGGCGTGTACCATAGACGATAAATAAATTATAAGTGGTCTATGGCGTGTACTATGGCTGCCATTCGAGCATTAACCTTGGAGCATCAGCAAGGCAGCGTTGCAGTGTTGGTAACATTACCTGTAACAGTGTTTGCAGTAATGTTTCGCGTCCAGCGGCAGCATAACGTTGGCAACAATCTGAAATAAATGGAGGTCCTGCAACTAGTGCAGATGTTTCGTGCTGCTGGCATCACCAGGGAAAATCGTCTTCACTTGTCAAATTGATATACCGTATTTGCGTGAATATAGGCCGCGTGCAAATATAGGCCGCACTTAGACTTTTGACACGACATTATAAGGAAAAAAATCTCGAGTATAGGCCGCAGTTTATATATATAATCGAACTTTTGTGTTCAAAACAAAATATGCAAAACTGTAAATCAACGAATAAAGGCCAATTCACACTGTCCGTCACGTCACGTCACCGTCCGTCAGGACATTCCCCGATGTATTTCTAATGGCGGCATTCATACTATCCGTCACCGGACCGTCACATCACATCAAGCTTTCTCGAGAAGAATGTTTTGACGGAACGGCCGTCTGCTAACATCGGAAGTTAACCTATTTTCGTCACGCGAATTACATGTTGCAGTCGACGATTGCACTGTTCATATGCAAATGTGTCTTATTAATCTTTATTTTGTTGTTTTACTTCGTTTTAGGGGTAAATCTCAAATATTTTTCTCAATTGAGTGTCCCCCTAAAATCGAGGTCGGATATCTGAAACCAAACAATAGTAACAGAAAAGGTTGAAGCAAACTATTTATTTGAATAGGATTGTAATTTGATTACCCATTTTTTCTAATGAAAAATAAAAATTCAGTTGTTTACGATGATAATAAAAATCTCAGCGGGCAAATCGTAATGGATAAAGTAAACAGTCTCTATTTATGCTCTTATAAGTATTGTTTGATGTTTTCATATGTTTATTTCTTCGCTTGAAAAGAGATGTCAATGTTTTGAAATGTTTCAGTTACCAGTAAGTCAGTCAAAACATACATTGTAAAGTTTTCTTTGTATCTCAATAACATTTAGTGCTGTCGTTCCCTTAATTCTAGTATTAAACTATGACTTTCTACATCACAGATCGCCACTCATAACCTCACTTTCAACATCGCATATTGAGATGGGCGAATTGACGAGACGGATACTGACGGACAGTGTGAATACAACTTGACGTAGCGGTGCCGTAACGTGACTTTGACGTGATGGAAAGTGTGAATTGGCCTTTAACCTCCCATCACTGCTCGCGGTAGGTGTTACAGTACCAACGTAAACGTTACAGTAAAATCTCTTGCGACACACACACACACACACTAAACTTTTATCACGAAGACTAGCTTCTTTGACTACATCAAATTAAAATAATTTGTGAGATTAGGGAGTGTGTGTTACATATTATTTTTGTTTAAGGCCGCGCGGGCGTGTCGTCAGTTTTTGTATGCTGTGGTACAGACTACAGAATGACCCCATTTGATTTATATCGAAATATCGACTTCCACGAATTCCCGCGCCGTGTCCATAAACGTGTACAAAAACGTATATGCAATTCTTCGAAACTGCTACTGTAGCATTTTTGAAGGCTATCTAGTTTATTACGTTTCTCAAACCAAAATAAAAGCGAACGTGTAATTTTTGAAACTAACGGCTTTGAGAAAAGGATCGTAGAGGGTGGGGGGGAGGGAGGCTTGAATCTCGATTATAGACCGCATCACGATTTTGTACAGCAAAATTTGGGGAAAAAAGTGCGGCCTATATTCGAGCAAATACGGTACTTCTATCTAATTACCAATGCACTACTAGTTTTGATGCACTATGCCATAATTCTCAAGTTCCTGTGATTACAAAAATAGTATTACAATGATTCTACCACATTAAATAGTGAAAAGTTTAATAACATGTTCGCTGCAGTCACCAGTGTGGGTCACAAACGCTCTAGGCGGGCGCCTGTAAGCGCATGTGTGGTGAGAGCTGAAATCATAGCCCTGCGAAACCTGTAATACAGAAAGCGAATATATCGTCTGCACAAAATGTCGTGCTAGATATATAAATTCAAGTACGCTTAATCTGCATTCAGATTATGTGATAAATGCTGCAAGCTATCTGACACTTATAAGCGTCATATACATTTATTGCAAATAATTCTAACAACACCTCTGATGTATTGATTTTATTGCAGGCTGGAAAGAAAATGAAATTCAAACAAGTGATAAATCCGATTCATTGAGATTTAATTAGTCTGAAACCACCAAAAGATTTATCAAACGGAGAAAAAGAAACAGGTCTCATCTGCAATTTGGGCTATGAAAACCCAATCCCATATAACAAATAAGTTTGCAAGGTGTATAGGCGATGTTTTTATAGCAAACTACTAAATACGAAAACAAACGACTGCAGACAGGAAAAGTTACGTGATATTTTTTGGTGGCTTGTACTAAAACGAGTACATAGCCAAAGAAACTAAACTGAGAACTCAGCTAGCGAACACGCTGCTTATAAGCATTACCCGCACTGGCATGTTGATCGCAGAAACACTTATAAGCGTCAGTTGCAGCGAACATGTTAATTTATCAAACCATGCGTGCCGCACAGGAATAGCAGTGTGGTCTGGGGCGCAACGTCGTGGACTACACGGCTACTCCCACCAGAGGTTCGAGTCCTTCCTTGGGTATGGGTGTGTGTGTGTTGCCCTTAGAATAAGTTAGATTGTAAGACTAGGGACCGATGACCTTAGTAGTTTGGTGCCTTTGGATTACAAACATTTGAACTATTTTTGAAATAATATGTCCTACGTTTTTATACAGTCACCATTAAGTCATTTGGCTCATTTAATATGTACAAAACATTTTTCGACCATATTGTACTCTCTCTCTCTCTCTCTCTCTCTCTCTCTCTCTCTCTCTCTCTCTCTCTCTATATATATATATATATATATATATATATATATATACAGCAGTTATATGTGAGCAGTTATATGTGAGAATATATATATATATATATATATATTCTCACATATAACTGCTGTAAGAAACACACAAAATATGTTCCAAAGCGCCACAGTCGCTTCTTAGAAAAAAAAAACTTCTTAATTTACTTCCATCCATTATTTAGTTTCTGCACACTATGGCGTCATTTTCAAATGCCTATGATTACAAAAATATTATAACGATTCGATCACATTAAACAGAGTAAATTCTCTAAATTTACCACAAAATAAAAAAATTAAAAACAAAGAATTTAGAGCATAGATGCCCTGTGTTCAGCTATGGGCACACTTGTTTCATCTTTCATCATCATAAAGGATGATTAGGTTAGGTTGGGTTAGGTGAGGTTAGCGTTAGATTTAGGTTAGGTTCGCACACGACATGGGGGCCAGGGATTTCCACGGCAAGTTATCAGCAAAACTTTCAAGAGCAAAAACATCATAAGAAAGTTATTTCTGTTAGTCATTAGTTTTTATGTCGAAGTCTAATCGCAAGGTTAAGACTTGGACTACAAAAGGTGGTCAAGTGAATAGTATATCTTGGACAGCTATTCATCATATTAATCATTATCGTTCGGAGAAGAAATTGGAAAAATTAAAAGAGTAAGCTGTTGAAGAATTGAATACAACAGAAGACTTGTTTGATTCCCAATTGGAAGCAGTTGCTGCTGTGTTACAGAATATTCAAGCTTTGAATAAGGATTTGGACATTATTAACAAGAATAGGACAAAGCGCTTAGCAGAACAAGAAGAAGAGCCTTTTGCTGGTCCGTCTGGATACAATCTTCGTTATCATAATAAACGAAGAGATATTGATACGTCTGAAGATATGCATGTAGAGGAAGCTGTTCCTGGTGCATCGTTGGGTGCTGCTGGTGAGAAGAGAGGTGCCATGTGAGCTTCGCACAGGTCCAGCGGTGGAGCTGGGTCTCACGGTGCTGACAAAGGAATACTTTTTTTTTTTTGTGGAAGAGTGTTAATACGATAAAGTCTGGTGATATTCATTTTAGTAACACCCATTTGTTTTTTACATGGGGTTACAGTTATAACTGGTTTGATGTGAGTGTTTCCAATAAAACTGTGAAGTGTGCAATGAAACTTGTTACTAGTGGTGCTCAGTCAATGACAAATCATTTGGCGCAGTTTCTGTCTCCTGGTCAATTTGAATCACTGCCCCCTTATGCATACATGAAAAGTGTTCATATGAATCTTATTCCTGTGAGTCTTGAAGCTTCATTTGATACTCATAGTACGTTGACTGCTTCTGGTAGTATTACTCATGTTCCCTTTTTAATTTATAATACTGCTGGTAACTTGGCTCTTGCATACGAAAGTGTACAAGTTAAACCAAAGACAGGTGCTGATAAAAGTCAAATATTATTAGTTCTATTTCTAAAAGTAGTGATAATACTGCTACTATTATGTGGGGAGAGTCTGAAAATAAAACATTTTCTACATCCTTAACTGTTCCTCGTAACTGGCCAAATTATGATTCTTGGGTTGTTCCTATTGAAGGTGATGTTTCTAGTACTGGTAGTTGGTGGACGGGTAAGAATTATCCAATGTTGAATAGTATTTATTATCAGGGTATCGCTTCTCATGCTGTGGGAAGTGTAGAAGTGTTTTCTTGGTCTTATAAACCTCGTATAGGTGTTATCAGACATAATACTTATAGAACTCATGGTCCTTTGACTTCTGATGATACGTTTTTGACTTCAAGTATTACTTTTCCTAGTGAGACTGATAGTTTAGATATTAGTGGAAATGCTGGCAGTATTAAAAGAGTTGATAATGGTGTTACACCCATTTCATTAAAACAGGATCAGTTTGTATATGATCAAGCTATTGAAAAGAGTTTTCTTATGAGTAAATTGAATGAGAGTCATTTTGCACCTCTTATTCCTTCATTTACTCTTGGTATTAATCATGTACCAAATAATGCTCCTGGAGCTACTAATAGTTTTGTCAACTGTAAAATGATTGTGCAGTTGACAACTCATATTACCATTAGTACAAATTATGAAACATACAATAATCAAGTACAAACACTTTGTAGCGGTACAAGCCACTTCCCCCACTTCTCCAATACCTTGAGGTACCCAAATAGTTATCAATTTATTTTAGTGAATTGATTAGGCATGTTAGGAACAGCAGCTGTCACTAGAATCTGTTTGATACAGATTCTGGAGGTGGTGGCAGCAGCAAGTGGCCTCAGATATTATGTCAGCCCAGTTAAAGATATATATTGGAGTTCCTTGGAGAAAGTGTATGTTTAGACGTTTGCTAAGAAGACAAGGTGTTGATTTTGATTTGTATTCTGTGTCTGACATCTGTCAAGATATTTTTGTCATATTCCTATATACTAATTGATAGAATAACTTCTTGAATATAAATAAATATGGAGTTAAATGTATAAAAGAGTGGTTTATTTTTCAAAGTACATAGATGAGTGAGAAATGACAAATTCATTTGGTAATTAATTAATGACTAAAAGCACTTAGAGGCACAGCTATTGCTGGACATCATTGTTTCAAGACTTTCATATTTTGAACCTGAAAGGAAGATTTACTAGTTTAATTTTACTCTTCATAAAGAAGAACTGTCATTAACTGGTGAATTACGAAGCATCTACAAAAGTAACTATTACACTGCTTATGTTGAAAATTATTTAAATCAGGGTCAGGCAGCCATGCTAGTTCAACTTTCACATGCTGATGAAATTTATATTAGCAGTACTGTCGCTAATATGAAAGATAATTTCTTCCTTGCTGCCATTTCATTTTGGTTGCTGTTCTTGGAACTACTATTAATGTAGGTACTGCAAAGAGTAGTAAAGCAAAAGCTTATACTGAGCCTGGTGATTTGTTACGTGAAGGTGTCAATAAGCAAGAAGAAGAACTTAATAAAAAGAAAGGATCTAAAAAGGATTGTGAAAGGAGGAGGAGTCCTGTGAATAAACAGTATGTGGAATTGATTGAGAAATAAATTATGTACATAGTTTTGTATTTATAATGTAATTAAATTATATTCTGAAAATAAATGGTACAGACACATTGGATTTAATTATTTTTCTAAAATAGTATTCCATTTTTTCCATCTATATCTTTCCATTCTAACATCCCAAACTTAACCCTTAAACATTTCTATGTTTGCACAAAGAATAACAAGCATTTTGTAGATGGTGAAATCTTGTTTATGTCTCACTTGAATGTTTGTAGGATCACCACTAAAGATAGTCATGAATTGTTCGAGTGGTCTGACATCAAAGTTAGGATCATCCATCATGATTAGTGTTTCGTTGGCACATTCTTGAAGTCCAAATTGAGATAGCTTGTTATTCTTGTTGCACCAGCCAGTGTTGATCATAGCTGAAGCAATGATACAAGTGAATGTTGATTTAAAACTATTGGGCTCTCCTACAATCTCCAAACAGTTTTTTTCATTGGTTCTGTTAAGTAAATTATATATAACAATAATTAATTCATGAATTGTATTACAACGGTCACCAAATTGGAATGCTGATAAATATTTAACAATATCAAGACACATGTCTACAGAATAATAATAGTCATTATATATGGAATGATTCAAAGTATACATTGTCAGCTATGTTTAAAAATGAATATAATTCTGAAATTGTATAAGTTGAAGTTATAATTTGAACGTTCTCCAAAGCAGTTTCAAAGATACGTTCTGTAAGAGTACATAAGTAAACTTCATTTCCCCCAAGATTTAATAACTTTAACTTTATTTATAGGAACAGTAATATGGTTCTGAATAAATGTGATCAATCTTGAAAAGAGAATCTTTTTGAGTTACAGGATGACCTTTGGCTTTCATACTGCCCAGGTAAGTTTGCGAATTGATAATGAATTGCCTGATTGGTTCGACTAGATCCTGGTTCGTTGCTATGTCGTCCAGGTCTAGAAACATATTTATCTCCCTCAGCTTCACTCGAAACTATTGGTTTCTGTGTAAGTATGGAAGATGTTTGGAGTTTCATATTGTGAGTGAAAGTAATATTGTATACCCGAATCGGGTTTTTACCAAAATACTGGATAAGATTGGATTTCCCTGTTTTGTCTATTGAGTTGAAGACCCGGGTATCCTCAGCTCTCCCAATTCTGTTACAGATTGTGTCTGTAAAGTTACACTGGCATGATCCGTGGTGTCGCTTACAGCCGTGTATGATGTGAACGTGTTCCCTGTCTGTGCCAATGTCTTCAAGGACGATGAGGTAGATTTTTCTGTATCTGTTTTTCCTGACATAAAGTATCTTGCATAGTGAGTAAAGCCTTTTCTATAATTTTTATATCGCCTTTGGCTGAACACAGAATGCGTCCAATCGGCTCACTCTTCGATAGAATTAATGAAGGTAGCGAGTTCGTACCAGGTTTGTCCGATTGGGTCACTTCTGTCAACAGAAGTTGGCAGATTTTCGTTAGATATGGCTGAGTATTTTTCTTTACATTTGTTGCCAATGAAATCAATGAATTTAAGCATTTTGTACTACAAGAAATTAAATTAGCAAGTTTAATAAGCAAAGCAATAAAATTAAATATATTCCCGTGTATAATACCGTCTGTCGTATCGTCTGAAGGTTTTGCTTTTTTAGCTGCTGCCGTTGAAGCTGTTTTAAAATAGATGGAGCTTTTCGTCTCTTGCTTTATGGCACTTGTGCAGATGGAATGTCTTCCTCCGATTCAGACAGAAAGTGTGTACCAGGAGTTATTGGATGTTCCTGTTCAAGCTCAATCTTATTCGCTCCAGAATCTTCAATGTCACTGTCGTCAGAGCAGTCACTTGCCGAGATTTGAGGTTCCTTCTCATTAGACATACTGTATTTAAAGAATTTATTTATTTCTGTTTGATAAGGTTTAATATAATATATTGGTATCTCTCCTTCATGTAATAATCTGAAAATCAGACAACACAATCATCAGTTTGTTTATAGAATTTATCAGTGATCGGACCGACGATCCTCTCACTAAAATAAGCTCTAAGACAATAGTTACAAAATAATAATATTGCCAGAGAATGGACTGTCACCAGTAATCGTCTTGGTTGGAACACGTTATAGTTGTGGAAGTAAATTTGTACTGATCCTGCTGTGGCATGTCACATCTGTACTTCCATTCAGTTATTTGTCACACCTCTGGATCGATTCTGTGCACAGCTTCCATTTGTACATTGCATTTATTATCGTTAGGTAAAATAAATATGTGAAAACATGTGTCTCAGACACTTGTAACGAATTGTGGTGCAGTTAAAATGTTTCTGTGTTTTGTTACAATAATTGTGTGTAGAATTCAAACTAGTAATTCGATACCCATTATATACAATATAAAATTGCCACTCAATTCTGCTTTTACGTTCATTCAGTAAATACTTTGGCATTTCTGTATGTAATAAATGAAAAGGCATTTCATTGGGTGCAAAATGTCTAAATACTCTCAAGAAATGATCGTATCTGCAAAATGAAGGTTTAATCCAATCAAAGAATTCATAAAAGTATTTGTCTGAAGGAAAGAGTTCATTGCTGAGTATAACTTCAGCTAGATTGGTAACATTAGTATTGTATTTCAAAGTATCTAATATAACTCCCTCGGAAACAACAACCGCCCCCTTGGACGGTTTAGTTGCTATTGAGTTATGGAACATATTCCTTAAGGCATTCTTCTACTTGAAATACAATTTCGTTACACATGAGATCGATAGCAGCTTCCTCATCAGATAGCAGAGAGAATTAATAACATTTATACAAAACCATATAACTGTACATATTAATAAAGTAATTAAACCTTGGCGACCCCAGCCGGAATCACACTAGCATGGAGACCAAATCATTAAGATTACTTTCATCTCTGCATTTGTTGTTCAAATGTTTGTCAAGCGCCGGCCGCGGTGGCCAAGGGAACTGAGGCGCTCCAGTCACGGTCTGCACGGCCACTACGGGCGGGGGTTCGAATCCCCCCTTGGGCATGAATATTTGTGCCATCCTTAGTATAAAGTAGTTTGCAAGTTTGGGGGCTGATGACCCCGTAGTTAAGTCTCATAAGCTACACAAACATTTGAACATTTTTCTGTCAAGCTTATGGGACTTAACTGTGGGGTCATCAGTCGCTAAACTTACAAACTACTTATGAACTAACTTATATTAAAGACAACATAAACATTCATGCCGGAAGGAAAATACGAATCTTCGACGCGGGAAGCCGCGCGATGCGCAACGCGGCGCTCCAGACCACTCGGCTACTCCACCGCAGCTAAATAATTGACAGTCCAGACTCTAGTCAACCATTACAAGAGAAGCCTATAGTCTCAAGAGTACTCTCCTGAACTTTGTTTTTATTCTCTCTGTTTTTAAAAGCATATTTTTCGAAGACTGGACAGGTTTTCAACATGGTTCAGAAAAAAACCCACGTACAGTTTGCAGTAATTCCATCTCAGAATGTATTGCTTACATGAAAATATTATGAGATGGGGCAAAACTGATCGACTTTTTAAATTCTACAAAACGGGCGACCAATTTGGACCTTGAAACTTCCATGTTATAAAACAAGTGAAAACAAGATTTTCACTTTGTGATAAACTGTTCTTCCTTAAATTAGGAGTTACAAATCAGTTCGGCAGATCTCAACATTTCCCAGTAGACGATGTAGATTCATTACTACAAACGTATGGTTATTTCTTCAGTAGTTCACAGTTTCGGTTAGAGCTGGAAATTTTCTATCCCTCCCAGCAAAAACAAACATTTCAATATGTCAGTTTAAGAGATATGATCAAGAGAATGATTAAGGATGAGATGGATCACATTGTTCCAAAAGCATTCAAATTATTATTTTAAATTGCTATCATTCAGTACGATGATGTCATCGAATGATTCGGAAGGAAGATAGTTCGTCGAGTAACTTGTTTTACAAATAACAGCGCTCAAACACAGAATCTACTAAGTAGTTCGTTTGTTCTTCGTTTGCGCCCTTACACAATAGTACCTCTCTTTGATTCGAACTGATACTCTTATGACGAACGTTTCAATGGCTAATGGTACCAGATTTACACGATACCTGATACTAGCAGAACCATATTATCATGCATGTCTGTCGCAGATAGTGAAAAACTGCTGCTGCCCTTGCTACCAGACTGCCACTGAGGTTTCCCCCCCCCCCCCCCCCCCGGGCGCCAGCCTTGGCACTTTTTTCCCTCTGCCCATAACACTACTATAATCTATAAAGGTTTTCGTCCACTTCAATCTCCCGATGGATCGTATTAGCAGCTAATCACACCCAGACATACGGACAACATCACACTCCTACATTCCTGTGACTTCATTATTAACATACTATAGTCGGCGTCAGCTACGAAGGTGGCCCAGTTTTCATCCGTTCTGCGCATCCCCCTCCATTACCACAGTGGCAGCCAATAATGTTCACTCTGTAGACGCGTGGCTGGCTGCGAGTTACGCAATGTTTCTCCCGCAGCCGCAACTGTTGGCGCTCGGCCGTAGCTCCTCGCCTCCACGCTTCCTCTATCGCTCCGCTTCTACGCGCGGAAGCGCCTTCTTACATGATGCCAGGCAGAGGCGTGCAGCGGGCCTGCGCTACCCGCCCGGGCCCGTAGCCGCGCCTCCCGGGCGGGCCTGGCCACGCGCTGCCCGGCCTGCCGGCTCGAGCCCCACCGGACGGCGGCGGGCAGCGCGGGTACCCGGACTACCCGCGCGAGCCCTGGTCCGCCCGGCCGCCCGTGGCGCTCTGCTGCTAGCCGGGACACGCGCCCACCAGCCGCTGCATTCTTAGCGGGAAATACACTGTTCCGATTTTCACACTGTAAAAACTGTTCACGTTACAAACGACCATCCCACATCGGCTTATTAACTTAGTTTTACCTTAAAATCTTTACTTTCCTTGGAAAAAATAACATGTCTGCTTTTCATTCCCCGTGAATTTTCAGTTTCATAATGCTTTTCACTCGATTATGAAGAAACTATGAGGTTAAATCTGATTTTTGGACATCTGATAATACAGCAACTTAGCTTTCTAACAAAGCATTCAACTTTTCATTAACAAACCATGTATTGAAAAAGTTAGATAGCGGGAAGCTTACTAACCGATGCATTTTAGAACACTCATTAACGTGAGTGTAATAGAGCGGTCTCAAATCGTGAGTAATTGCGAGTTAATGAGCAGCATTAGTGCTGCGATAGCAAGTATACGCATTCAGCACGTGTTCGAACAGCGTTTCTGTGGACATTTCGCTAAATTGCTTGATGTTTCCTTGCTGCTAAGAAAAAGTAAGTAAATATATATAAATAAGAATAAAAGTTCAGTTGCAATCGAGGTCATTAGAAACGATTAACTGGTAGAATGTTAGGAGGTTCAGCTTACGCTTAATCACTCCAAGGGAAGTAAACTAATTACTGTTACTCGATACAGGCGTGTGGACCATTGTTGTGGTTTTCTATTATTTCATATTCCTCCTTTTCCCTTTGGCTGGTGGTAGCTGAAACCCCGAGGGAGTCACCACTATTCGAGAGGTGACATTCAAGGTCGCAGTCGCTGGACAGTCTTTCATGTATCTTGAAACACTTGTGATTTTTCCTCACTGACTGAATTGTCAGTGTAGTATCAGTTGCGAGGAAAAAAAAAATTGACGTGTGTAGTAATGCACCTGGTAAAAGCAGATCGTGCAATTTTGTGGTGCAGAAGCAAAACGGTAGCCGAATCGGCTCGCGCCGGAAATTAAACATGTTGAAAGTCGTTGGCTTCGCGTTAGCCGGCTCCAGCAAATTTGTAGGTAGTTTTATACTTTGCTCAGTATTTACTTACACAGTGTTTCACTTTAACTTCATATTAAACTATGTGATGGCTCTAACATAAAGAACAAGATTATTCCTTAAATCTCTTCAGTTCCTTGTTGCTAGTAAATCTATGTATTTCATGTATGTGACAAAAAATTATATGCCCTACGATGATGTGATATTTAATTTTGTTCAAGGTTGTCCAACTAATTATCTAGCTAAAATTCTGCCAAGGTAAGCAGGAAATCTTTAAAAAGCCAGTTGTTTGCGAACAGGTATTCGTATGTTATTCTTTTTACGTTTCTAGAAACTGTTGAAGGATGAGGAAGAACGTCTTTGGCACTTGCAGTGGGGTACTGTGCTCCTATCTCCATCAAAGTCTGTGCGAGGTCTCGAAATCCTTCTGCCGCAACTGTGCTGAAGAGCCGCAAATCTATCGCACACATTCTTACACATTTCTCCAGCACAAAAGATTTTTCTGACCCTGGAATATTGCTACAACCGTTCAAATCAGTATTAAGATAAGCTTTGCAGCTATTCAGGTGCCATAACAGCGTAGTGGTACTGCCATCACAGAACGCCAATAATTTACGGCAGCCATTACACTCTGCAAATCCCACAGGTTTATTTTCATTACCTACAATCAGCATAAAACGCTCCCATACAATGCTGTCTCCAGATATCTTTAAACGCTTGTAGATTCTCTCCGCGAGTTTCCTGGAAACGTCTTTTTTCTCTTCCTCGGATCGTCTACTCCTTGCACGTTGGTACGATCTGTCCTGTTCGCTATTTATTTCAGACATAACGATCGATAACTTATAAATGGCAATGTAGGTAACATAAAAGGTGCGTGAAGCCTACGCTGTGAGTATTACAACGCCTTGCTCAGAACTGTATGCATTCCCCCGCTCGCAGCGCCTTGTGTAGCGCTGTTGCACGGGCCCGGCGGGTACCCGCTCGCCCGGCAAGTGTCGGGACTCGACGGCGCACCGCAGCTCGCTCGCTGTGTACAGCGGTGCATTGGGACTCGACTACCCGCGGTGCGGGCAGCAGAGCGCAGCGGCCGGACGCAGGCGAGCTCGGGCGGGTAAATGTGGCGCGCTGCACGGCTCTGATGCCAGGTACACAAGAAATGCGTCGCTATGCTCCGATGCACGAGGCCGTTCCCCAAAAAAATGTTCAAATGTTTGTTAAGCTTATGGGACTTAACTACGGGGTCATCAGTCCCTAAACTTACAAACTACTTATCAACTAGCTTATACTAAAGACGGCACAAATATCCATGCCCGAGGGGGGATTCGAACCCCCGACCGTAGTGGCCGTGCAGACCGTGACTGAAGCGCCTCAGTCTCCTCGGCCACTGCAGGCCGTTCCCCATCGGGGGTTCGAATGCATGTTAGTGGTCTTTAGTATAAGTTAATTCATAAGTAGTTTGTAAATTTAGGGACTGATGACCCCACAGTTAAGTCTCATAAGCTTGACAAACATTTGAACATTTTTGAACAACAAATGCAGAGATAAAAGTAGACTTAATGATTTGGTCTTCATGCTAGTGTGAGTCTGGCTGGACTCGCCAAGGTTTAATTACTTTATTAATAGGTACAGTTACATGATTTTGTATAAATGTCATTAATTTTTGGAAGAAGATTTATTTTGTGTGATATGGGCTCCTGTCGCTTTTAAATTGTCCAGGTAATGTTGAGAGTTTATTATAAATTGACGTAACGGTTCTACTAGGTCCTGGTTCGTCGTTGCATTGTCCAAGAACATGTTGATTTCTCTCAGCTTTGCTCGGAACCATTGGTTCCTGTGAAGAAATGGAAGTAATTTTAAATTCCAAATCGTGAGTGAAATGTAATGTGGTTGAGTCTTTTCCTCGAACGAGGAGGTTGAATATCCGAATTTGTTTTTGATTGAAATACTTGGGAAGATTTTATTGCCGTGTTTGGTCTCCACAGTTGAACACCCTGGTATATTTAGCCTACCCAATGCGGTTACGGATCTCATCTGTAAAACTGGATCTGCATGATCCGTGGTTTCTTTTGCATATGTGTATGACGTGGATGTGTTCTCTGGTCTGTATCGTTGTTTTCAAGGAAGATAAGGAACATGGTTGCGTATTGGTTTTTTCCTGAGATAAAGTGTCGTACATAGTATGTATGACCTTTATATTGTTCTTTGCTGAACACAGAATGCATTAAATCTTATCGCTCTTGAAGAGAATTAATGTAGGAAGCGATTATTTGGTAGTTGAGTCCGAATGGATCACATCTGCTAATAGTAATTGGAAAATTTTCAGAAGATACGGCTGTGCACTCTTTTTTACCTTTGTTACTAATGAAATTAAATAATTTAAGCATTCTGTACTGCTGCTATATAAAGTACTAAGTTTAATGAGAATAGATATAAAAGTAAATATGTTTCTGTGGACGATACCGTCTGTTGAATCTTCGGTGTTCTTTCTTTTCTTAGTTGGTGTAGTTGAATCCGTTTTTGGAGTTTCTTTAACTCTTCTCTTGTTCCTTTTAGGTACTTGAGCCGATGTTATCTCTTCATCCAATTCTGAAATATAATGGGTTCTTGGCGTTATTGGTCTCTGTGGCTCTAATTCAATTTTGTTTGCTCCCGGTTCTTCTATTTCGCTGTCTGGACAGTCACTTGCAGATGCCTGTTGTTCTTTGTCATTAGACATACTCTATTTGAAAAATGTATTGATGTCTTTCTGAGACGGTTTAATGTAGTATGTCGGAATTACTCCGTCATGTAATAATCTGAAAATAATCAAACAGTGCAGGTATTGGTATTGTTATAAAACTTGTCGGTGATCGGACCAACGATCCGTTCTCCGAAGCAAGTTCTTAAACAATAATAATAATAAAAAAATAAGTTGGCTAAAGAATGGATCGTACAACAATAATCATCATAGTCTGAGCATTTAATATTAGTAGAAATAAATTTATAGTGATCTTGCTGTGGTACGTCACAGCGGTATTTCCATTCTGTTATTCTACGTTCTTCTGGGGATATTCTATGAATTGCTACCATCCGTACATTACAACGATTATCATTGGAAAAATAAATCTGTAGAAGCAAGTGTTACATACACTAGACAAATTGTGGAGCAGTTAATGTATTTCTATGTTTTTTGCAATATTGCTGAACAGTATTTAAACTTGTGATACGGTATCCATTATATATTATACAGAATTCCCAGTCGATTCTAGATTTACGATCTTTGAATAAATAATTTTTCATTTCTACATTAAGCATATGAAATGGCATTTCATCAGATGGAGGAAAATGTCTGATGGCTCTGATGAAGTGATTGTACCACCTAAAAGACGGTTTTGACTAATCGAAAAATTCGTAAAAGTCTTTGTCACTTGGAAATAGTTCGTTTGTTAACATCACTTCTGCTAAGTCTGTTACATTAGTATTATATTTTAACTTATCATAATTTAGTTCCCTTGGAAACAACAACCGCACCCTCGGGCATTGGAGTTGTACTTGGATGAAAGTCTTTTAGGCATTCTTCCAATTGTAATACTACTTCATTGCACATGTGTTCAATAGCCACCTCTTCGTCAGAGTCTGGCGCGTGGTTCATATGTTCTAGATTTCTTAAGCCATAGCCTACCTTTTAGATATTGAATTCTTCTTGTTCATTTATAGATTATAGAGATATATTGAGTTCATTCACGTATCCTTCTCTGTCGCGTTAGACGCTTTGCGAGAGTTAGAGTCGAAGTGATTGCCATATTGAAATCCCCAATATTATCATACCTTATCATGTTTTGACCCCACAAAATTATACTGATAACTTCCCATGGAAACACCCACCCCCAGGTCGTTAACGTAACTCCCTTCCATTTTTAAATAAAAGTGAGTACTATTATAATTATTATTTCACCTCGGGTGGGTCCGCAGCATACATTAAATAACATACTAATACTAGCTGAAAACCCGCCGTTGCCCGGATGTTTGTTTGTTCAAGACTTCAGTTAGTATTTCTCCAATCCCTTATTTCTGTCCATAACCTTTTTTTTTCTATTAATATGTTACATTTATTGGAGAATCTACCTACAGAGAAGCCATCTGTGGGGAGTTAAAAACCGATGGAATAACAATATTTAACAAGCATTCATTTGAAAAAGTCGTAAACCTATACTTCCATACGGAATTACCACAGGTTTGTGTATCAGAAGAACTGGCAGCGTACACACACAGGGATGTGGAGTGCAAATAACCAGTATGCCATGCAAGAAATAATGGGTAAAGTTAAAATACCCAAATATTCTCGTCTAGAAGCATTTCGAGAAGATACAGAGCTGGTTATTAAATCTATAAAAGAAGTGGATTACAGGAAGAATTGTAGATATTTAATGGAGTTCGAGAACATACCTTCATTGTAGTTTTCTAAATTTCTGGCTGGAAAGGGAAATAGAAGACGCTGATGGGGATTTAAGCTACAATTTAAACATTAAATTAGACAAAATTAAAGTTACATCTAACAAGAATAAAGAACGAGTTGTGTTCTGTGTCTAGATGTATATATACATACTTCTTTTCTGTATGTAAACAAGTATACGAAATGTAATAAAAGTTTTTGTACTGTTATATTTGTGTGTTTATTTATTACCTTACTAAAAATCCTAAGAACCCCTCATTTACTGTGTTCTATGTGCCTATCTTTATAGAGAGTTGACCAATAGTTTAAAAAAAAATTCAATCTTAAAATTCTATATAGAAATTCCACATTAGTGTGGAGTACATAGCCTTAATAGTTGTATTATGTAGGAAATAAAATGTAAAATTACAATCCTAAACGCTTTTGCTTGGAAGATTTGCAGGAGGGAAGAGAGATGCTAATATTTGGAGAAGAAACTCTGCTATCTACAATGGTCTGCGTGCAAGTATTTTGCTGGATGAAACTGAACAGTTGGATTACCTTGAAAAGTATTGGAATGCATAGCATTGTAGCTTTCTTGCCTATATGGAAAATGCATGAGCAATATTGTTTACACTCGGTTGCTTACAGCACAAAACGATATAACTTGTTCTATTGAAAAATAAATAATTTTATCACTGATTATGAAAAAGAACCTTACCGATCTCAGCCCACTGAAGCGATGCCGCGGGCAATGTCGCTTCCTCCGCCAACACATCATGCCGATCTGACGGTTTTTCAAGGACATTGAAATTGTGCCAAAGATCAAGGCTATCTTCCTCCTTATGGGATTATTTTTTTTCTGTCCATGGGCTGCTGCATCAGGGCGTCAATAAGCTCTAGGTAATCAATTACATTGTCTGTAACAAGATCGAGACATGAATTGTAGAACATAGCATCACTTATAATCATTAATGGCTAACTTATTTGAAAAGTAGGACTTACATGAATGCTGCTGATGCTCTTCTCCCCCTTCCATGGCCTGCACATGCACCCACATGTGTATTCAATTATCATCACAGCTCTGCTGCTGTGAGAAAATAGGAGGTGTTTGCTGCTGCCTATCTGCTGCAGCTAGATCGTCCTCCAGCTATTGCAGCATTTTAGGGATGAACGCTATAACAATGGAAACAAAATCAGAGAGTTACTCCCATGTAAATTTCAATATATGTTTAGTATAAATTAAAAATGAATTGTTATGGGAGTAATGCAAAGGATGTCTGAACGAATGTAATTATTATAGGAAGATCAAAATCAACTACAAAAAATGATATTTGCACATTGTAAAAAATTGGCAATTGACCCAAAATAATAAAAAGTGCGAAGTCATCAATATGATCACAAAAAGAAATCCACAAACTAGTCAAATCTATAGACTGTAAAAAAATAATAAATAAATAAAAATGTTTTAAATACCTAGGAATTGCAAATATGAACAATTTGAATGGGATAGAAGAACACGTAGAAAATATTGTAGGGAATGCGGACTAAAGGCTTTGTTTCATTGGCAGAATACTTAAAAGTTCCAACAGTTCTTCTGTAAGGCTCAAAATTATCCTAAGGCAAGTAGGACTGGATAGGTACCTAGACTAAAGGCAGCTGCCACCTTCAAAAATATTATTTATTAAAATAAACATGAAGCACATTCCAAAAATTTAAATCTTTAAGAAAATTGATCAGTTTTATACTTCGAACTTGACAAGCAGCAGGCGAGGTCCCTACATTATAGGAAAATTTATAGAACAACAATTACAACATAAATTTTTTTCTTTAAAATCAACACAAAATTGAGCGTCAGGTGAAGACAACTTAAAATCTCAATAGATTACACCAAGAAAATGAACTCAGGGTTAAACGCAATTAAAAAATTTCACAAACAGTGGATGAAACCCAATGTTAAATTTACCAATCACCGGGTGAAGGCCGTACCTTGATCTTTAAAAGGATTTATAAAACAACAACAACTTCAGAATTTTTAAAAAAATAAACTGATCATCGGGTGAAGTCTACTTAAAATTTTAACAGATTACATAAATGGAATTAAACTCGGGGTGAAACACAATTTAAAATTTAACAATGAGTGGGTAAAACCCGTGCCTTGTTATTACAAGAGGTACAGCAACAAGTTGGCATGAAACTGTACAATTATGACAAGAAAAGGCATTTAAAGTCTAAAACCGGCTAGTGACGCCAACCGTTAAACACCGCAGTAATTCTGGTGGGTAAGATAGTAGCCAGCAGGTGGAAACAGTACATTAAAAAACAATTCAACATGTAACCCCAGGAAATTTTGATACAAAGTAGGTGTGTGGTTACCAAAATTCCTTAAAATTTGCCAATACACTGGTTACAACTACGAAATGACAATAAACAACAGAAGCTTGCAACGTTCACAAAACACCAACAAATTTGATCAAAACAACGTCGAGAGGGAACTCAGAAAAATGTTCAAATGTTTGTAGAGTCTATGGGACTTAACTACGGGGTCATCAGTCCCTAAACTTACAAACTACTTATGAACTACTTACAACTAAGGACGGCACAAATATCCATGCCCGAGGGGGGATTCGAACCCCCGACCGTAGTGGCCGTGCGGACCGTGACTGGAGCGCCGCAATCCCCTCGGCCACCGCGGCCGGCGGGAACTCAGAGACCGGAGGTATTCCCTAAGCGATACACTCATGTGAAACATTTCGCACTCATGAGCTGACACTGGCAGACACGAGCCAACATGACGAAGCTCGCCAACGGCGCCACACACAATCGCACTGCCAGAGCGGGGCCGCCCACTCCACTGTCACAGTTGAACTGCGACTTCTGCAGCTCTGTCGACCAGCCACGGCATGGCCAATGGACACACCGCCGGGACACGCCCCGGGCCCACTGAGCCGAACTGCAAATTGCCTCACTGGTCGCCGAACGTGTAACTGAATGACTCTTTGAATGAGGCTTTGAAGGACTCTAGCTCTGTGACTGTGGAACTGGGACACTGGTAACACCCTCAACCATTAACTTGATTTTGCTTATAACTTTTAGATGCACCCAGATAACCTCACAGTCAATTTGAACTTTGGCCTCAGTAGAAACAATTTTTCACGACTGCATTGAACACACCCCATCCATTTGTACCTGATATATCTTTGCAATATACATTTCACTCTTCACTAAATATTTCGGAGCTTTCTTAGTCAGGCTTCAGCCAAATCTCAGTCCTGAGCACAACAAACTTCATGAAATGCAGAAAATTCGGGAACTTTGTTTCTAACAATCTGAAAATTAATTGCTAATATTTTGACGGTCAAAGGGTTCTTCTGAATGTGACCTGATTTCACTGTCTGCACATCGACTGACGACTGTTCATCAGAACTATCGCCTAGCCTATAAAACCACCATGAGTCCTCCACAAGTAGTCTGTCACCTGAGTAGCTGCTTTCTTTGTGTGTCAGACTCCTGATCTATCAAGGTGATCCCTATAATTCCCCACCTGATAATACTGGTCTAAAATCTGCAGCCATGACCGTCACAGAGTCAACAAAACCTTTGCTTGAGACCCTCCACTCAACTCCAAACCAAAGGAACCCAATTCACTCTGGTAACAATGCTGCAAATTGAAAGCTCTGCTTGCACACTACATAAGAAGCCAGCAGTCTTCACCAATTCCCCACTCGCCCTTAGATTCCCCAGTCGCCCTTAGGATCTGAAGATGACCTCAGAACCCAAGAGAGAGGAGTCAATAGTTCTGACATGAGCAAGAACTTGCAGACGACTGGACCCTATACGCTCAATAGCTGTTGGCAAGGCCACCTCCACTTTTCAGATGAGACTGGCCGAGCAGACATGCTGAGTGCACATCGGATTTCTTTCCATCTCTGGGCACTATCTGCCTAAGAGGCTCCCTAATGCGCCTAACTTGGAGCTCCCAATCACTAACAGACACCCCTCCCCTCCCCCCATGTGCCTGCTCGTACCCTTCTGAATGACTGGCCACCTGTCCATGGGCCACATGGATGGCCGCCACATTGGCCCTCTGCCTCGAGCGATACGAACACGCTACCTGCCCCTCACTCAGTAGTAAAATGGTAAAATTGAATTTTAAACTTTTGAACTGTAATAACTTTTTTTATATATATTTGTGTCAACAGATGGATTAAAAAGGATTCGATGCATTGCAAAATATACCGAGGATATGGGTTGTGATGTAAAGTATGTTTCTCTGATTTGTGTAATATTATTCTTTTAGTTTCTTGTTTAATTAATTTTTAAACTGGAAACTGTCCTCATCTTCATCCTGTGATATAGAAAGTGTTCTCTTTTTGCTTCGTCGTGGAATGATTTTCCACCAAGATGTGACTTCAGATAACGGAAGACATGGAAGTCGGTGGGCGCAAGGTCCGGGCTGTATGGCGGATGGTTCAATTTGAACTGTTTGGGAGAGAAAAAAAAAAAAAAAAAAAAAAAAAAAAAAAAAAAAAAAAAAAAACATCAGAAGCCACGATTTTCTTTGCTGAAATCGACGTTTTGCATTTTTTGGCTTCTGGTGAATTCGAATGGAGCAATTGCAATGATTGTTGCTTGGATTCAGGTGGATGGTGATAAACCCACGTCTCGTAACCTGTCACAATGTGATCAAGGAACTCATCACCTGCTTCAGCATAGCGTGTAAGGAAGTCGAGTGCAAAGCCCATCCTTTCCTTTTCGTGTTCTTCCGTTAACATTTTTGGAACCCAGCACGCACACAATTTCCTGTACCCTAACTTGACAGTCACAACGTCATAAAGAGTTGTCATTGACATGTCCGGTATGGTCTGATGCAATTCTTTCAATTTGAGACGTCTGTTCGCACGAATTGCTTCCTCCGTTCTCTGAAGAAGGGCATCAGAGATCACAGATGGCCGGCCTGTTCTTGGTTCGTCATGAACTTCGGTCCTACCTTCAGAGAAATGACGACACCACTTCGTTACATTCTGTTGATTCATAATGTTCCCATAAACAGAAACAATTTTTTTTGTTAATATCCGCTGGTCGCTGACCTTTTGCATGAAGGAAACGTATGACGGAGCGCACTTCGCATTTGGCGGGATTCTGAATCGACGCAGCCATTTTAAACACGACCTACTCCAACCAGAAGCAACGTTCAACTGCCGAACGACCGCAAGGAGAAAGCTAACGGTTCAAGGTAACACCACTGTTGTCAACTTGCTCGCCAAAACTCTTCTGTTCCTCTAGCGTAAGGTGTATCTTAACTTTCCGAAATGCCCTTGTATAAGGAGAAACGTTGAATAAAAATTTGTGATGTGACCCGGATTCGAACCTTAGACCTCCAGCTTACTAGACAGGCGGTTTAGACCGCTGAGCTAACACAGCGTTACAAACAAGGCGACGACAGAGACTTTAAGCACATCTCTCTCCACATCACATACCGTACTTTAATTCTGCCTCAATGTTTCCTGTGGTGTGGAGAGAGATGTGCTTCAAGACAATGCGTGTAGTCGCTTTGTCCGTAACGCAGTGTCAGCTGAGTGGTCTAAGGCGCCTGCCTAGTAAGCTGGAATCCTGGCCACAGTACAAATTTTAATCCATTGCCTCTCCTTACATTTAAGACTGATGCTATAACGAGACAAAGTTTGTTTCAGCGAACTGAAATATTGTTGACTTAAAAACTAGTTAAAGGCAACGCCTTAGACCACGCGGCACTCCCACGCAGCTTGCTTTTCTTTCCTTCTGTTTATTTATTTGTTTTATTTGTACTCACAACTTGGTAACTACACTTTAAGATGAGAAGTACGGGCAATAAATATTTATTCATTGTTGTCTATCCTGTGGTATTAACAACATAGTATCCTATGATATCTACATCTACATATACATAGATACTCTGCAAATCACATTAAAGTGCCTGGAAGAGGGTTCATTAACCACTTTCATAACTTTTCTCTACCGTTCCATTCTCTAATAGCGCGCGGGAAGAAAGAACACCTAAATCGTTCCGTTTTCGATCTGATTTCTCTTATTTTATTGGGATGGTCATGTCTTCCTAAGTAGGTGGGTGCTAGCAAAATATTTTCACATTCAGAACTAAAAATCGGTGATAGAAACTTCGCAAACAGAACACGCCGCAATGAATAACGTCTTTCCTTTAAAGATTTCCACCCCAATTCGTGCAACATTTCCGTGACGCTTTCCCCCCCGTAACGTGATAAAACAAAACGAGCTGCCCTTCTCTGAACCTTCTCAATATCTTCCGTCAGTCACACCTGATGAAGGTCCCACAAGGGGCAACAGTACTCCAGGAGAGGACGCACAAGTGTGATGTAGGCGGTCTCTTTGGTGGAGCTCTGGAACTTTCCCAATACAGCTACGACAATTTACAACTGTTATACCAATGGTTTCTAGATCTGCTTTCTTCCTGTGTCTGACCTGCCCCCTTTGAGACTGAAAATCATTTTGTGTATTCCCGAGGCCCTCTAACCTAAAAAACCGCCCAGTCCACGCCACACTGCCCCCGCTACCCGTGTAGCCGCTTCCTGAGTATAGTGAACTCCTGACCTATTTAGCGGAACCCGAAAACCCATCACCCTTTGGCGCAAGTCGAGGAATCTGCAGCCCACCCGGTCACAGAACCGTCTGAGCCTCTGATTCAGACCCTCCACTCGGCTCTGAACCAAAGGTCCGCAGTCAGTCTTTTCGACAATGCTGCAGATGGTGAGCTCCGCTTTCATCTTGCGAGAAAGACTGGCAGTCTTTACCAGTTCTGATAGCCGCTCAAAACCAGAGAGGATCTCTTCCGATCCAAAGCGACACACATCATTGGTCCGGACATGAGCCACCACCTGCAGCTGGCTGCACCCTGTGATCTTCATGGCATCCGGAAGGACCCGTTCCACATCTGGAATGACTCCCCCCCCGGTATGCACACGGAGTGCACATGGGAATTCTTCCCCTCCCTAGTAGCCATTTTCCTAAGGAGCTCCATTACCCGCCTAACGTTGGAGCTCCCATCTACCAACAAACCCACCCTCTGTGAGTGTCCGGATCTTGAAGGCAAAGGGCGAGTACAGGACAAGCGACACCATCTGCGTCAGGAACATCCCCTGCCACAGACAGTGCCTCGAATCTGTTGGCAAGACTAACCGGGGAGGCCTCCACTTCGGTCCCCCGGGAAGTCTTACGCCGCCTGACACGTGCTGAGGAGACCTCCCAATCCACCACGGATTGGGGGGCTACCTCCTCGCGGGCAGTGAGAGGGCTGGCCACAGCCGCAGGCCGATCGGAGGGCACAACGGACGCACAGGGCGTCTGCAGCTCCCTCGCGAGCGGCCCACAACAGCGGCGCCCACCCACCGCAGTCTCAAGCGTTGCCAGCGTAGCCAACGCCGCCTGAAGCTGCGAGCGAAGAGTCACCAACTCTGCCTCCATCCGTTCGCAGCAGTCACAGTTCCTAGCCATTCTAAAAACCTATGTTCCTTCCAAGTAAGTACCTCTGAGGACACAGAAGTTTGATAAACAGTGAGTTTTGAAAAATATAAACCTAACGCTGAACTGTTTATTTACGGCGAATCTGAAAAATATATACGCGAGCTGATAAATCAAAAAGTCAACAACTGAACTGACAACTAAACGCGATTCTTAATAAATAAACACGCGAGCACACTAAAGTATAAAGAGCTGCAAAAGAAAGCACACACGAAATGAAAATAAGTCGCTTCTATTAAGATGCCGGTTACAGTAAAATCTAGAGCTGCTGCTGGTCACGTGTGCACTGGCCGCCGGTAACTGAGCAACTGATATAGAATATAGAATCCAATAACTTGATCTTCAAGCAATGGTGCTTGTGATAAACAATTTAATATGAACGCCGATCAAGGGGAAGCTGGTGGGCTCCACCATTGTGACGTCATGAGTTTGTATACTACGAAAAGACATTTTTCAGGATATGCTTTGATGATGCTATAATACTGATTCATTGTGATTCAGTAGTCTGGTCTAAGAATCTGCACTGTGTTTTCTTATTTTATATTATTTGAGATGGTCATAGTATTAAAAGGGCATTACTATTTGATTTGATTGTGGGTTTATAGGAGCTTTGTAGTAGCCATGAGCGCTCTAGCAGTTTAATGTAACACTATTGATACCTGTAAAGCAGCAAAGCCTCATATTTTTCTAACCTCACCGTACAATATATGTCGACCATAGTGACCGAGCGGTCTGCGGTGCGCCAGTCACAGTCAGCTCTGCCACTATGGTCGGATGTTCGAATTCTCCTTCGGGCATGGATGTTCGTGTCGTCTTTAGTATAATGTGGTTTGTAAGTTTACGGACTGATGACCCCGCAGTTAAGTTACTTAAGCTTAACAAACATTTGTACAATATATTAGATCACACTGCTCACTTTCGAGCTCTGTTAGTGTCTCTTGCACGCCTACATGTTACGAGAGACAAGTGGTCCATATGTAATGGTCGGCTGTATGGAATTGGCGAAGAATGAGGAATCCACGTCGTTACACAAGATAACGGCAGATACGTGCACCCATGAAAATCACCGATTTTTCCCTGTATAAATTGTACTGTTCAAAGTTTCTACAGGGTATGGTTTACAAGTCGTTACCATGTAACATAGTGAAAGGATCCTAATACCGTAGATCATAGTCGGGTTTCACTGGTATCCGGTTTCAAACAAGGACATTTGTGTTGACGCGATATAATTACACTTTAGCGTTGTCTGAGTTGCTTAATGCATACATCTTTTGTTTCAACTACTGTGTTCACCGGTACCTAGACTTATGAACTACTTAAACTTACTTAAGGACAACACACAAATACTCACGGCCGAGGGAGGACTCGAACCTCCAGCGGGAGAGGCCGCGCAGTCCCTGACATGGGACCGCGCGGTACATCTTTTGTACTTGAAGCTTGCAGCTTTAATTTCCCCACACATAAAGTTACATAGTTTATTTATTACTGGAAATTTCATATTATTAGTAACTAATGAGGCATAATTTTTTTATTAATATAGTTTAAGACTACTGCGAACAAACGTCGATGCGAAAAAAATTATTCTATGCGAGTCGAATTATAATCTAAGGACTTGCCTCCGATATTTTGTACCCGCATACAACCCAAATCCCATCCACTGATATTCTGGAAGAGATTTCCCTTACTGCGGGTGTTTTATCTTGCACTCTTTGTCAGCTTGCTGCTATGAGTGAGCAGGAAACTGTTTATCGGTGCTTTGTTGTTTTATTCTTTAATAAACTGCAAATCTATATCAATAAAAATGAAAATTTTTGTGCAAAATCGTTAATCTCCGAAAGTTGTTGACTGATTTCTTTGAAATTTTGACACCACGTTACTTCGTAATACGGAAATGATTTTAGATATGGACAAAGTTACATTGCTAATTTATTAGGAAAATTTCGTATTGTCTATATTAATGAGCCCTAAGTCATTTTTATTAATTCAGTCTAAGACTACTGCCGTACATACGAGAAAATAAACCTATGAGAGTCAAATTATAACGTAATAACTTGCCTCTTCCGTTATTTTGTACCCACATATAACCCAAATCCCATCCACAGAGATTCTGGAAGAGATTTCCCTTATTGCGGGTGTTTTATCTTGCACTCTCTCTCAGCTTGCTGCTATGAGTGAGCAGGAAACTTTTTTCGGTGCTTTGTTGTTTAACTTTTTAACGAACTGGAAATCTATATTCATACAGATTAAAATTTTTGTGCAAAATCGTTAATCTCCGAAAGCTCTTGATTGATTTCTTTGAAATTTTGACACCACGGTACTTCGTAATACGGAAATGATTTCAGATATGGACAAAGTTACATTGCTAATTTATTAGGAAAATTTCGTATTATCATCAATTAATGAGCCCTAAATTATTTTTATTAATTTAGTCTAAGACTACTGCCGTTCATACGAGAAAATAAACCTATGGGAGTCAAATTATAATGTAATAACTTGCCTCTTCCGTTACTTTGTACCCACATATAACCCAAATCCCATCCACAGAGATTCTGGAAGAGATTTCCCTTACTGCAGGTGTTTTTTTATCTTGCACTCTCCCCCAGCTTGCTGCTATGAGTGAGCAGGAAACTTTTTTTCGGTGCTTTGTTGTTTAACTCTTTAACGAACTGGAAACCTATATTCATACAAATGAAAATTTTTGTTCAAAATCGTTAATCTCCGAAAGCTCTTGACTGATTTCTTTGAAATTTTGACACTACGTTACTTTCTAATACAGAAATGGTTTTAGATATGGACAAAGTTACATTGCTAATTTATTAGGAAAATTTCGTATTATCATCAATTAATGAGCCCTAAATTATTTTTATTAATTTAGTCTAAGACTACTGCCGTTCATACGAGAAAATAAACCTATGGGAGTCAAATTATAATTTAATAACTTGCCTCTTCCGTTACTTTGTACCCACATATTACCCAAATCCCATACACAGAAATTATGGAAGAGATTTCCCTTACTGTGGGTGTTTTATCTTGCACTCTCTCTCAGCTTGCTGCTATGAGTGAACAGGAAACTGTATTTTGGTGCTTTGTTGTTTTACTCTTTAACAACCTGCAAATCTGTATTAATAAAAATGAAAATTTTTGTGCAAAATCATTAATCTCCCAAAAGCTGGTGACTGATTTCTTTGAAATTTTGACACCACGTTACTTTCTAATACGGAAATGTTTTTAGATACCTATTTCTTTAATACAGTATATGGTGTACTAGCTGAAACTCAGTGTCATCCGGGTACTTATTTATTCCAGTCTTAAGTTAGTCCAGCTCTCCTTCCCTTTTTTATCTCCCTGTTCAGCTTCTCTTTCCTTCTCTTTCTGAACATCTTCACCTTACCTTTTTCTCTTCTTTGACAATCAGCTCCTCGTCTCTCTGTCCAACTCCTCCTCCACCTCCTCAGTCCTTTGCTTGCATCATCTGTAAAAAATTATGTACCTCGGTTAACTTCCACAGTGATTAGTGAAGTGGTGTCTAAGTTTATTGCAAGGTACCTCTACTTTGCATGGTATCAAATCTTAAGTAGACAATGATTTCCTATTGGTCTGAAGGTTAAGTGTGAACAATTACATCATAATCGGAACAATGCCATAGATTTTGTCGAAGGTCGTACGTGAAGTATAAACCGCCCAAAATTTTACGTAGACAGTAACTCTTGATTTTAAAATCAAGTGTGCAAAGTTTCATCCCAATTGAATGAACGATACGTCGGCGAATAAAAGGCGAACAAACGTGATGGGGTAGTTTCCCAGACGTCTTAATGTTCACGACGTCATATCTCTTGAACTGTAAGTCGTGTAATCAAATAATTATGTAGATACATTCATTGACATAAATGAATACTGTTCCCAAAGTACGTTGCGAATACATTTAGTAGCAAAGAAGTAAATTTAAACTTAACTCATAATTTGGCAGCTTTTCACGCATCTCAGTGTTCATGACGTCATATCTCCTGAACTATGTGTCATGTAGTGATATGATTATAGCTATAACCTTTGCGGAAGTGCAGGCAAAATGTCACCGTTTTATCGCAGTCGAACGAACGGTATGGTAACTCATAAAATACGAACATTCCTTTTTATTTTTTAGGTGAACTATATATGTATGTAACTTCCAGCAAATTTTTAACAACGTTTTTCTATATTTAAATTTATATATAACATAAATTAATAAAAAGATACATAAAATATGCGCATATAATAAAGCAACAGTACCGGTATATGAAAATTTAAATACACCCAGTCAAGAACTTTCATAGATATAAGATTTTGAACATAACAATAAACACGTATCTAAACTGCTCAAAACAATTAGGGGATCAGTTCAGATATTTAGTTCTTGAAGTATTGTAGTCGGCAGATTGAACTAAAATGGTTCGACGTCTTTCTGTCGCTTCTATGGAGTGCAACCGAGATAGTGGTAATAACAGATAGTTGCTGCAGAGGGAGTTGGTGTTGACTTGTGTTTACCAAACGAATTACACTAACAGTTGGGCTCAGATAGCGTAGTGAGCTGGTAGTGCAATGCAACACAACGTGGCTTTTCCTAATCAATGGCATGGAGAGCCATAAGAAGGTTGGGAGGATGACAGACACTGAGGAAGGTTATTGTATTGGTGTGGTGTCTGTTCTTTCGGACCACTAAATTGCGACCAGAATTTTCACTACTTTTAGAGTTGGAATCTGAGTCCATGTTTTAGTTTCCATGAAAATCCACTATCAAAACTTACGGCTCAGTAATGGAACAGCAACATTCATCAGCCAGTTATTCTCACGCGTACTCGGTTGTTTCAATTAATGACGCTCACCCTGCGTGGCTCCATATCTGCTTGACCTCCATGGCGGGAACTCGTCACAACATGATTTTTGTGGACTGCGCGGCAGTTTTCTAATAAAATTAGATTCCATTTTACGATTAATGGACCTAGAGACTGTAAAAGGAAGTTCGATATTCGAAAAGTTAATTTCTTACTTAACGAGTTTACGGTCTTTTGACAAGGAAGGAAGATTGCCGGCCGCAGTGGCCGAGGGGACTGAGGCGCTCCAGTCACGGTCTGCACGGCCACTACGGTCGGGGGTTCGAATCCCCCCTCGGGCATGGATATCTGTGCCGTCCTTAGTATAAGGTAGTTGATAAGTAGTTTGTAAGTTTAGGGACTGATGACCCCGTAGTTAAGTCCCATAAGCTTAACAAACATTTGAACATTTTGAAAGAAGATTAGGGCTTAACGTCCCGTATACTGCTTGGACATTATGTAGAGACGGAGCGCAAAGAAGGAAATCGGCCATTATATATATATATATATATATATATATATATATATATATATATATATATATATATATAGCTTGTGGGACTTAACTCCGGGGTCATCAGTCTCTAAACTTACAAACTACTTATCAACTACCTTATACTAAGGACGGCACAAATATCCATGCCCGAGGGGGGATTCGCACCCCCGACCGTAGTGGCCGTGCAGACCATGACTGGCGCGCCTCAGTCTTCTCGGCCACCGCGGTCGGCTCGGTTATACCCCTTGGAAAGAAACCATTCTGGTATTTGTCTAGAGTGATTTAGGGAAATCAGGGAAAACGTAAATCAGAATGTTTAAACCGTCGCCCTCCCGAGTGTGGGCCCACATAACTTACAGTAAGTACCTCTTCTGATATTTTGTAACCGCATACAACCCAAATCCCATCCATGGGGTTTCTGGATAAGATTTCCCTTACTGCGGGTGTTTTATCTAGCACTCTCTCCCAGCTTGCTGCTATGAGTGAGCAGGAAACTGTTTGGCGGTGCTTTGTTGTTTAATTTCTTAACAAGCTGTTAATCAAATTCTCTACCGGCCGCGGTGGCCGAGGGGACTGAGGCGCTTCAGTCACGGTCCGCACGGCCACTACGGTCGGGTTTCGAATCCCCCCTCGGGCATGGATATTTGTGCCGTCAGTAGTACTAGTTAGTTCATAAGTAGTTTGTAAGTTTAGGGACTGATGGCCCCGTAGTTAAGACCCATAAGCTATACAAACATTTGAACATTTTTTTTAATCAAATTCTATAGGTCCTATTGACCTAGGAATATAGGATAAATCGGGAAGAGATGACGCCCATTTTCAAATTATTCATAAAAAATCCCATTATGTACTTAAGTAAAAAATATTCCTATTTTTTGAGAATTTTACATGCGCTCATTCGTCATGATATTTGACCATTCAGAAAACCTTACAGTGTGGCATCTATCGCTTAGGCTTAGGGTGAGATGCCACGCCCTTATGGGTGACATGCCACATGATGATATTTGTTGAAATTTATAATTTTTCAAACAAAACATGTTAAAATTTTAGTTTATGATTGTAACAAGTGAGGAATAAAATAAACACTGAAGAATTGGCAATCAAATCCTTTAATTTTGTTATATTAGAACCCTGAATTAGATTTTAAATTATTTTTTAAGGTTAAACTTAGGCCTAAACAGAGATTTTCAAAAGAAATCCCCTCCATCATTAGCACCTAACGTGCAGCTACTCGAGTTCTATTGATCACTGAGTTAAAGTGTTCTGTATAGCCTTTGGTCTGCTGATCATTTGTATGCATATTAGAGGAACGTTAATACTGCAGCTGACCTACAGCACAGCGTCAAAATTTCAAATATTACCCACTTTCTGGAGCCCATCCAAATTTAGAAAATCGCTTGCTTTTATCACTCGTGGTCTGTGGTAGGCTTTATACGAATTACAAAAGCCCCATGTATTCATATGCAGATCCTGAGAAAATCACGAAAAAGCATTAATTTTGCGTAATAAAATCACAAATTGTGGGGATGGAAACTTCGATATTTTCTGATCGTACTTTTGCACAAAATCACATAACTCGGATTTTTAGCTGTTTTTGCACCGTGAGGCGCAGGTATCTAAATGAATAACCATAGGAAATTGTTCATATAATTGTGACTTATGGCCACAAAGTAAATTCCGTTTAGTTTTATAAAACAAACGTCTACAGATACTGAAAAATATTTATTGGACAAAAATTCACAAATGTTAAACTACTTTTCTACATAGCGTCCGAAATTTTGTAGGCACTTGTCATAGCGTGGCACAAGTTTTTGTATGCTTCTTCATAGAAGGTTGTCGCCTGTGGTAACATGTTCTTTCAGCTCGTTGAAGTGTTGACCACTAAGGACAGATTTTAGATGTAAGAAGAGAGGAAAGTCGCTAGGAGCGAGGTCCGGGCTGTACGGAGGATGGTCAAACACGTCCCAGTGCAATTCCCGTAAGAGTCGTTTGGTCATATTATCTGTGTGAGGTCGGGCATTATCGTGAAAAAAAAAAAATAAATAAATAAAAATAAAAATAAAAACATTTTGACAGTAATCCTCGGCGTTTGTTCTGTACTGCACAGCGCAATTTCTTAATGCTCTCGCGGTAAACATCGGCATTGATTGTTTGGCCTCGTAGTAAGAAATCAATCAGCAGAATGCCTTTTCTCTCCACTTCGTTCTTCATCGCGCACTTGATCACGTCCTTCATCGAACTGTTTGACCCATCTTCTAATCAATGAATCACTCATAGTATTTTTTCCGTCAATCTCGTAGATTTGCCGATGAATTGCCTTCGGTGTAACTTTCTTAGCATTTAGAACACGAATCACACGCGGTGGAATTTTCAAATATTTGTAGTTCTTATGGGGCTTAACTACGGGATCATCAATTCATAAACTTACGAACTACTTATGAACTAGTTAATACTGAGAACGGCACAAATGTCCAGGCCTGAGGGGGGATTCGAACCCCCGAGCGTAGTGGCCGTGCAGAACGTGACTGGCGCGACGCAGACCGCTCGGCCACTGCGGCTGGCTGGAAATTTCAATTACGGCGAACATTATGAAGAAGCCCTATAAAGCACACGTCGACATCGGCATCTGAAAATGACCTACATATCTTCTCCTTGAGTCAGAACGAGCGAGGTGGCGCACTGGTAACGCACTGGTAACATTCGGGAGGATGGTGGTTTAAACCTACCTCCGAGCATCCAGATTTAGGTTTTCCGTGATTTCCCTAAATCACTCCAGGCAAATGCCGGGATGGTTCCTTTCAAAAGGGCACCGCCGATTTCCTTCCCCATCCTTACCCAAAACCCCGAGCGTTAGCTCCGTCTCTGATGACCAAGCTGTCGATGGGGCGTTAAACCCTAAGCTTCCTTTCTTCCTTCCTTCTCCTTGAGTCAGAGGAACTGCCGCGCTTGTTCGGAACTGTTATCGTAGCGCTGCCGCGGACAGAAATAGAAACGGTACTTACTTTGTGGACGACCATCGTTTTTACAGTTCTTCCTGCAGACATTTCTCTAGAAAGGGAATATTTTCGTTTTCGAAAATCTTTCTCCGTATCGAGACGCAAACTAGTAATCTTTCCCCAGCAAAAGTGCATATTTATCTGAACGACGGTCGCTCTGAAACTTACCACACGATTAGAAAATATCTACTCGGGGAGAAAATTTGATTTTTGCACATCTTTCTTATTCATATCTTATATCGATGAAGCAGTGGTTTTATTTTCGTTATCCATCACACTTAATGTGCAGCTTCCATTTTGTCAACTACTGCAGCATATTTTAACGAGTTTTAAGAGGTAAAATACACATCGCACGTTCTTTTCGAATGGTTAATTTTAGGTCTTACATAACTACCAATCATCACCAACACTTGGTTTAATCATCATGCATGCAGGCTGTATAAGTGGAAGAGACCGGGAGACACTGAAACGTACCAGATTGACTTTATAATGGTAAGGAATAGATTTAGGAACCAGGTTTTAAATTGTAAGACATATCCAGGAATAGATATAGACTCTGACCATAACTTATTGATCATGAACTGCAGATTAAAACATAAGAGACCTTAGAAAGTTAGAAAAGTTAGGTGATGGTACCTGGACAGATTGAAGGAATCAGAGGTGGTTGAGAGTTTCAGAGGGAGCATTAGGCAAGGACTGGCTGAAACGGGGGAAAGTAATACAGTAGAAGAAGAATGGGTAGCTCTGAGAGATAGAGTAATGAAAGCCGCAGAGGATCATATAGGCAGAAGGACAAGGACTAACAGAAACGCCTGGATAACACAGGATATACTGAGCTTAATTAATGAGAGGAGAAAATATAAAAATGCACCAAGTGAAACAGGCAAATGGGAGTACAGGAGTCTTAAAAATGAAGTTGACGGGAAGTGCAGACTGGCTAAGCAGGAGTGGCTTGAGGAGAAATGTAAGACTGTATAAGAATGTATAAAGATAGATAACGCTTACAGGAAAATAAAAGAGACATTTGGAGACAAGAAAAACAGCGGTATGAATATCAAGAACTCAAATGGAAAACCAGTACTAAGCAAAGACGGGAAAGCTGAAAGGTGGAAGGAATATATAGAAGGCCTGTACAAAGGAAATAAACTTGAAGGCAGTATTCTAGAAATGGAAGATGAAGTAGAGGAAGATGATGTAGGATATATGATACAGCGAGAAGAATTTGACAGAGCGCTGAAAGATTTGAGTCGAAACAAGGCCCCTGGAATAGATGATATTCCGTCTGAACTGCTGATATCGTTAGGCGAGCCAGTCATGAAGAAATTGTTCCAACTGGTGTGCAAGGATGTATGAGACAGGGGACACCGTCAGATTTCAAGAAGAATAAAGTAATTCCAATGAAAGCAAGTGCAGATAAATATGAAAATTACAGAACTACCAGTTTAATAAGTCATGGGTGCAAAATACTAACACGAATTATTTACAGACGAATGGAAAAACTTGTGGAATCCGAGCTTGGAGAAGATCAGTTTAGAGTTAGGAGAAATGTAGGAACACGGAGGCAATACTCGCATTACGACCTATCTTAAAATATTGACTAAGGAAAGGCAAACCTACGTTTTTAGCATTTGTAGATTTGGAGAAAGCTTTTGACAATGTCAACTGGAATACACTCTTTCAAATTCTGAAGATAGCAGGAGTAAAATATAGGGAGCGAAGAGTTATATTTAACTTATACAAATACCACACAGCGGTTATTAGAGTTGAAGGGCATGAAAGAGACGCAAAGGTTGGGAAGGGAGTAAGACAGGGTTGTAGCCTTTCCCCCATGTTCTTCAATCTTTATATTGAGCAAGAAGTGAAGGAATGCAAGTAAAATTTTGGAGAGGCAATTAAAATTCAGGGAGAAGAAATAAAAACTTTGCGGTTTGCAGATAACATAGTAATTCAGTCAGAGACCGCAAAAGATCTGGAAGAGCAAAAGAATGGAAGGGACAATGTCTTGAAAAGAGGGTATAAGATGAACATCAACAAGAGTAAAAAAAAGGATAGTGGAATGTAGTATCAGAAAACCGTGCGATGCCGAAGGAATTAGATTAGGTAATAAGACAATAAAAGTAGTAGATGAGTTTTGTTACTTGGGTAGCAAGATAACATCTGATGACCGAAGTAAAGAAGATATAAAATGCAGAGTGGCTGTGGGAAGAAAAGCGTTTTGAAGAAGCGAAATTTTTTGACATCCGATATTAGTTTGAATATCGGGAAGTCCTTTCTGAAAGCATTTGTCTGGAGTGTAGCATTGTATGGGAGTGAAATGTGGACGATAAGGAGTTCACACAAAAAGATGATAGAAGCTTTCCAAATGTGGTGGTACAGACGAAAGAAAGGGAGTTTCTGGCATATTCTGGCTAAGAGAATTGTTAGATTGATGGAACACATTCTGAGACATCAACATAGCATTAGAGGGAAGCGTATGGGTTAAAAATCATCAAGGGAGACTGAGGGACAAATACAGTAAGCAGATTCAAAAGGATGTAGGTTGCCGTACATAATCTCAGATGAAGAGGCTTGCACAGGACAGGGTAGCATAGAGCTGCATCAAACCAGTCTGCGGACTGAAGACCACAACAACACAACAGCAAATGACTCAAAAGTTATCTCGCCGGCCGCGGTGGCCAAGCGGTCTGCGGCGCGCCAGTCACGGTCTGCACGGCCACTATGGTCGGTGTTTCGAATCCCCCCTCGGGCATGGATATTTGTGCTGTCCTTAGTATTAGCTAGTTCATAAGTAGTTCGTAAGTTTAGGGATGATGCCCCTGTAGTTAAGTCCCATAAGATCTACAAACATCTTTAGAAAAGTTTTCTCTACATTCTTTTGATAATTTTTGGTATCAGAAGTACCAATTGTGTGGATTCGCACTTTAGACTTTTTAGCAAATCGTCACAGTTTTTACGATATGTACTTTAGGTGAATATAGCTCAAATGTTCAAAATCTTCAAATGTTTGTAGAGTCTATGGGACTTAACTACGGGGTCATCAGTCCCTAAACTTACAAACTACTTATGAACTACTTACAACTAAGAATCGCACAAATATCCATGCCCGAGGGGAGATTCGAACCCCCGACCGTAGTGGCCGTGCAGACCGTGACTGGAGCACCTCAGTCCCCTCGGCCAGCGCGGCCGGCTGAAGATAGCCATGCAAGTTTTATCCATAATACTATTCGTTACCGAAATCCGTTACGATCTAAGTTACCGTACATAGGCACGTGAAATATGCCCGTAAAAGACGGTGAGACATGCAACTGCAGTTTTAACTAACGCAGGGAACCACCAGCAAGGCTTCTTAATTCTGAGGTCACGAAACTATGTTTATAGTCGCCATTTACCACCAATAACATTTACTAAAGTCACGAATCATCTTAATTTGGTGTGACATACAAATTTTCCAATGTTTACTTGTGTTCTTCACAGATCGGCTTAAATTGTGCCTGTGACAAGATTTTGGATTTTCACGTTTAAACCAGTCATATATTGCCTTAAATCGCTCCTGTGACGAAAAGTTGTACAGTTTAGACTGTATACGCTTTGCATATTGACATTCATCGGGGTTGTACTGAAAAACTTTGCACATTCGATGATAGGTATGACAATAACTTATCACCGTACACTGTGTCTAAGCAAATACTCTTTGCAATGAGCGATCCAGCCATCCACTATGTATTCCTGTTAATTTGTTTCTTCAGAAAAAAGGTGGACATTGGTAGCTCCTCTGGATTCCACGAGTATTCGAATAATCTGATCATTAGTAGAAAAAAGATCAACAATATTTTTGCGAATCGCAGATAATTTGTAATGCTTCCGTTAAAACTGGTGAACATTGCTATTCTCCCCCGTTTTTCCTTCGGCAAATACCGGGTGATCAAAAAGTCAGTATAAATTTGAAAACTTAGTAAATCACGGAATAATGTAGATAGAGGGGGTAAAATTGACACACATGCTTGGAATGGCATGGGGTTTTATTTAAAATAATAATAATAATAATAATAATAAAGTAATGCTAGACGCGAGAATGATCTCTTGCGCGCGTTGTCTACATCTACATCTGTATGGGATACTCTGCAAATCACATTTTATCTCCCATTCAAACAATCTAAGAGAGCTACTTTGATTTTCCCCTAAATCGTTTATGTAAATAAGGAACAGCAGAGGACCAGTAACAGTATCCTGTGGAACGCCCGATATCACTTCTGTTTTAGTCGATGCCTTACCATCAATTACTACGAACTGTGTCCTCTCTGACAGGAAATCCCCTATCCAATCGCAAATTTGGGACGATATACCGTAACCACACAATTTGATTAAAAGCCGTTTGCGAGGTATGGTGTCAAAAGTCTTCTAGAAATCAAGAAATACGGAATCGATTTGCTAACCCTTGTCGATAGCACCAACACTTCTTGTGAATAAAGAGCTAGTTGTGCTTCGCATGAACGATATTTTCTAAATCCGTGTTGACCTAAGGTCAGTAGATCATTCTGTTCGAGATAATTCATAATATTTGAATACAGGATATGTTATAAAACCCTGCTGCAAATTGACGTTAATGAAATAGGCCTGCAGTTAAGTGGGTTACTCATACTGCCTTTCTTCAACATAGGTGTAACCAGTGCAACTTTCCAATGTTTTGGTACAGATCCTTCTTTGAGAGAGCGGTTGTATGTGACTGTTAAGTAAGGAGCTATCGCTTCAGCATAATCAGATAGAAATCTAATGTGTATACAGTCCGTGATTATCGTGTGCTCAGCCGCCACATTCGTCATGCTTGGCCTCCCAGGATCCCAGACCTCATTCCGTGCGATTATTGGCTTTAGGGTTACCTGAAGTCGCAAGTGTATAGTGATCGTTCGACATCTCTAGGAATGCTGAAATACAACATCCGACGCCAATGCCTCACCATAACTCCGGATATGCTTTACAGTGCTGTTCACAACATTATTCCTCGACTGCAGCTATTGTTAAGGAATGATGGTGAACATATTGAGCATTTCCTATAAAGAACATCATCTTTGCTTTGTCTTAATTTGTTATGTTAATTATTACTCTTATGATTAGATGAAGCACCATCTGTCGGATATTTTTAGAACTTTTATTTCTAATAAAACTTCATGTCATTCCAAGCATGTGTTTCAATTTTTACCTCTCTATCTACATTATTTCGTTATTTACTAAGTTTTTAAATTTATACTCACTTTTTGATCACCCGGTGTATTCTAATAAAATTGCCATGGTTCAAGAAAAATGTGGCACTACCAGTTGCAGGAAATAAAAATATTGTAACAGCTCTGGAATTTTCGTGAAACAGATATAATAATGCATTTGTAAGGAATTCCATAGTACTTTTGAAAAGCATATTTCTGATGCATTCTTTTCCTGTACCTTAATACCTTAAAGTGTCTCATCAGGAACGCCTCGACAATGGCGAACAAGTTTGTTCAGAAAATCATTTCACCCTCTATATTTAATTAGAAGAAATAGACGTTTATTTAGAAACGCCGTTTACTTGTTTCCAAAAATCCTTATCAAACACTGGCACCAAAAGTGGCAACTGTGCTAAGAGGCTACGTTCCGACCGCTATGAAACTTAATATCCGATTTTAAGAACTCTTCTAAGCGAAAAAATACGATTTTTGCACAACATACAGTTCGATATCTTCGCCCGGTGAAAGTTTGATTTTATTTTCGTTACGCGTCACAGTTACTGGGCAGCATCAAAAGAAGTAAACTATTGCTACATCTTATAAAAGATTACAGAAATAAAAACACAATGCGTACACTATATGTATGTTTGATATTAACTTATACATAGCAGCGTATCAAATCCAGGCGAGATGTCGGAATTTTACGTAAAACTGATAGCACAACAGTATCTCGCTGGGTTCTTGAGATGTTGGTTTTATATCCGTCGGACGAACCCATGTAGCGTGCTCACCTGTGTCTAATGCGAAATATTTACCACTCCATTTCAAGAACACTATTCTGTGAGAAATTTGATTTAGACTCGTGCGGTCTATTGTCTCTCGACAAGCTACTGAATTTCATTTTCTTATTTGTCAAACTCCTTATATAAACGTGTCGAAGCAAATATAGAAATTGTCACATATTTACTGAAACACTCAATTTATTTTAAATAAGCAGCACAACCTGCCGCAGAAAGAAAAGAAGAAAATCAGCTGCACAAAAGGCAAATACGTTCCTGTTTAAACAACACTGTCAGGAAAAAGGCGAACCAGCCGCCTCAGACCTCATGTTTACAATGACGCTAGTGGCGGCTTGGCACCCTACATTCGTAATTACCTCGCAAACGGCTCCTCTGCGGATCCATGTTTACTGAGATATTTCTGTTTCTACTATCGTATACTTTCAAACGCGTAAGTTTGCACCATCCTCTTTGATACACCATGTATAAGTAACACATCCTACTGCGACAGGGAAAGGATGGCTACTAATTAAAAAATGTTTCTGTCGGAACAAAAAAAAAAAAAAAAAAAAAAAAAAAAAAAAAAAAAAAAAAAAAAAAAGGGACGAATACCTTTCTGTTTAACAGACTCTGAAAGAAAAGTGTCGAATCAGCTGCCTTTTTTGAGCTGCAACTAGAACATTTTTTTGAACATTTGTCTGAGGGACCACTTAACAGATTACTAAACTCCTTAGCAGCTCAAAGTTAATAACAAACGTAAACACATTAATATCCACAACTTCTAATGCTATACGTCAAAGCTAAGTGTTTTCCTCCAACTTGTAAAAGCGTACAAAGAGTTTGCAGAAATCACATTGACTTCCGATGTTAGTACAAGCAGATCATTTGTCAATGAGCACGTGTCTAAATCAAGCAATAGTAGAAATGAAATTCCCAACTAACAACAGCCTATGCATTAAACGTATCCTTTTAGAAGTAAAACATGTTTATATTAACAAAAGAATTATGCTATATTTGGTGCTAGTAAACAACACTTAGATTTAAGGTTTGGTTGTTGTACTTCATGTAGCAGCTACCTTTACTTATAAAATTCGTTGACAGTTTATTAACAGACACCCAGACAAAGGAAATAAGTTTATATTAGAAACTTTATTTATTATCTGTATCTGTGATACAAGGAGAAATTTAGAGAGATGTAAAGAAGGACATGCTAATCGCTGTGCACATTTATACTATTTATAAAATTTGTTACGAATTATTTTTGAAGCGATGGCCTAACTAAAGGAACTGAATTAGAAAATGACTATGGCATTATGTTTCTTTATTATATTGGACTAAAAAAGAACTTTGTCATGAAACACCAGTTAATGGAAGCATATTAATATCTTTAATGAAAACGCTACCGATGATGCAAAGAACCAAACGAAGGTGCTTGAGAATGTAAATAAACCTTTTCTTCCAAATGAAATCGTTGTAAATACTTAAGTTACAGTTTTCTGTCTCATTTTCTGATACATCTTAATGTTTTCATTTGATGTTATTCAATTTACTGCGCAGAATAAATGATAAATAAAATAAAGAAACAAAAGAAACATAAATTTCCAGGGAATCGTTTCACAGTTGTGTGAACAATATTGAGGACGAATTATTCCATTTATGTATCTCTAACAGAATTAATTACAATATATAACGCTTGTATCCTCCACGGAAAGTTATAAGTGTCCCAAGAGTATAGCATCGATGTATTCATTTTCAAGTAGTAACGAATATGATAGCTCAGAGATTAACTGGACTGAAATAATCGCTTCATTTACTAGCTTTCTTTTTCTCTGTATAACCTTTTCTGGATTATTTACTTATTTGTTTATTTTTCTTGATTAAATCACATATTATTTGATAGTGCTGTACTTAGAGTTTCATTATTATTCTGCGTTCATTCTATAACGAGGTAAATAATATCCAGCGTTTAAATATTCTACATGTGCTAGTGCTCAATTTTTCACTCTTCAGTGATTAAGAATAGCTCTATCTCTTAGCACACTTTTTTTGTACCTTGGAGTTTGCAACATATTTTACAGTATGAAACTAGAATAGAAGTGTGGAAATGAAGTGACTGTTAGGAGGCAATATCGTACTTAAAGCATACTTTTTAAAAAAGAGAGATAGGATAGACAGAGAAGAGAGAGAGAGACACTGTTCTTCTTGTCAAGAACGCTGTTTGCTGTTGATTTAATGGAAGTCTTCCGTGAAAACTGTAATCGACAAGCAGTTTTGAAACGACAACAATTGACAAGTAACTGACGCAACAATTTCTAAGACGAGCGGATGACTATCGTGTGATAATTCTATTCGGCTAGGACAATATATTGTGTACATAGAAGAAACAAAGCTTACCACACATCGCATGCATCTCGTCTCCTTGTGCTGGTGACCCATCCACCACCAAGTCTCAAGTTTGAACAACTTGTATGCAGCTGCCGTCCACAGCTGCTAATGCCTCCTGTAGAATAAAGATACAAATCGCATTTGATATTGTTGGAGCACTGTATTCCGGCATTAAACATACCATTAAAACCTACCTTAGCTGCTGTTCTCTACCATCCACACGTTTCGTGTTTATTTTTTCTTTCGTTTGCTGTAAAAGTGTTTCTTCCTCGACTTTGGAAATAAGTGAAAGTTTGAAGGCATGAGCATGCGGAGGACTGTAACAGTTCTTGCGTGCCACACACAGTGTGTAGGCCAGCGTTCCCGTTAAGAAAAAAGGAATTGTCCAATTCCTGAAAGTTAGTTTCGAATGACCTTAATTTGTGCAGGGTACAACTACGATAGTGCGAAAGAATAATGTCTCCAGCATTGAAAAATTGTTTTCGTTTTTAAATTTCCACTGTAGTTGACAACATGGTTGGAATTACAAGGTACTGGATTTTAGAATTTTTTAATAATTTTGGTACGTGAAGTTCATAACTCAAATAAGAACCAGCCAAAGTCATTCGACGCAACTCTAAAAATTATCGAGAAATCGACTTTGAAGTTTTGCAAGTACAGGTAAGTACCAATAATTAAATTAGTTGCAGTAACGCAGGTGCTAACGCCGAGGCCTTACAATCATAGGTCGGTGGTTCGAATCCAGCCGTGACAGGGTGTTTGTTTTTTCCTTTGTGTTCGAATATTTACACAATTTTAGTATATTATGGTAATTTTTACGAAAAATGTACTTGGTTTTGTATATTCGTAACTTTTTATATTTTATAAAAGGTTGTTAATAATGATGGTTTCAATAAAAAAAAGTTAACATTTCTTACAGTATTGACTTCACTATTAGTTGACGACGGTACCTTTGTTGAAAAAAATGTTTGTAAAGCTTATGGGACTTAACTGCGGCGTCAACAGTCCCTGAACTTACAAACTACTTATGAACTAACTTATACTAAAGACAACACAAACATCCATGCCCGAGGGAGGATTCGAACCTCCGACGCGGGAGACCGCGCGATACGCAACGTGGCGCTCCAGTCCACTCGGCTACTCCCGCGCGGCGGTAATCTTTAAGTGTTCAGTTTGTGAAGAGCTAAAACGCCGTTTTTGTGAAGTCATGTTCATAGCTACTAATGGCACCAAGCAGCTAACCTACTCAACCATCATTTTAGGTGACGACAAGGTGTTCAGCTCGTCTACATACATATAAAGAAAAACTGACACAACATGTGGAATTATAGATCCAAAAATGTTTTGTTCAACTGACTTCGAGAACAAAAAAAATAATATATATATATATATATATATATATATATATATATATATATATATATATAATATAAAAAACTCTCACAGTGGGATCCATACGATCGACTCCATGGTTATTAAATCCAGAACGCTGCCACCTGAGCTACACCACCAGACGTTTCAAATGTTTTAATTATTTACGTGTACTTGCAAAACATGAAAATCGATTTTCTCGAGAATTTTTGAGAGTTTCGTCGAATGGCTTTGGTTGATTGTTATTTAAGTCCTGAACTTCACGTACCATAACTATAAATAAATTCTAAAATCTGATAACCATATGGTCTCCTTGTTAGATTCAAATTCAAACACCGACACAGTGGAAGATACAAACACAGCCACATATTAAGCAAAATATAGATAATTGGTCACTGTGTGATAACAAAAGAAATGGAGTACAATTAATTAACAAATAGTATGTTGCATGAAAATAATCTCTATATATAAAAGGAAGTGTCCCGATTGACTGACTGACTGACTGACTCATCATCGCCCAGCCCAAACGACTGAAGATAGAAACTTGAAATTTGTGGAGGGTGTTGATCTTACTCTGTAGGCGTCATTTAAGAAGCGATTTTTCGATATTCCGTCCGTAAGGGGGTTAAATAGGGGAAGAAACGTTTTTTGAAAATTCGTAGCTATTTAGGCAATTTTGAAGCCAAAACTATGAAATTTCGGGTTTTAATTCAGGGTTCGAATTTAAAAGACACGTGTTTCGGCATTTTTTTTAAAATTCGACAAATAAGGGGGTAAAACAGATGACGCAAGAAAATTGATTTTCAAAAATATGTTGCTCTAACTCAAATTTTAAGCTACAGCTACGAAACTTTGGATATGGAATCTTGGTCAAGATTAAAAATCCATGATTTTTAGTATTTTTGGAAATTCAACAAGTAGGAGGGTTAGATAAAGGATCAAAAACGCTTTTTGAAAACATGTTGCTATTGATACAATTTAGAAGCTAGAGCAGCAAAAATTGATATTTGTATAGTTGGTTAGTCGTTAAAAAATACGCGTTTCGGTAGTTTTGGAAATTCAACCACCAACGGGGTTAAATTGGAGAGGGGGTGTTTTTCGAAAATATGTTGCTATTTAGGCAATTTTGAAGTTATAACTACAAATTTTCGGATTTGGATTCGGGGTTCGAATTTAAAAGAAGTGTTTGGGAATTTTTTGAAATTCAACCAATAAGGGGGTGAAATAAAGGACGCAAAAAATTGATTTTCAAAAATATGTTGCTGTTAACTCAAATTTCAAGCTATAACTACGAAACTTAGGATATGGATTCTTCATCAGGATTAAAAAGAAACAACTGGTGCAGACCAACCAGCCTACGCATGCGAAGCAGCGGGGGTTCAGCTAGTACATAAATATAGAAACCAAGAAATATCTAAGGAAGCATATAATCAGAAAGAAGTTCAAATTGAAGATGAAACTATGAAAACGTAAATCTTGAAATCGCTGAGCACGATGTTCATGCCGTGCCCCTGCTCCCACATTCATTAACTAGTAAAGAGTAAACACTACATGCGCAAATTATTTCAACAAAAAAAAAATAATGAGCTCTGAGAACAAAGATGGTAATATAAATAGACAAATAAATCATTAAATAAACAACTACATAAATTTCCGGATACCTCTCTTACAACGGTGGCAGGTAGTTGAGGTCCCGTCGACAGGAAACAGCTGTTGTTATGAATAGTAGCCAGTTACGACCGCTCAATAAGCATTACAAAGCGGCAACACTGATGCATCAGTACTCCGCTACATTTACATGGTGTGCCTGGATGCCAGAAACCCTTACGTGCTTCAGCTCGGCTGCTTCGGAAGAAACTGAGACTGGTCGCTGGCAGAGCTGCAACTCCTGGCAACATTACTCGAAGCGCTATCAGCAGAGCGATAAGATAAACGCACTGCTATACTCGCACCCTCTCGACACTGTGGGTTGGAGCTCGCGTACGACGTACACATATGCAGCATATTGCTCGTTTTAAAACGTAGTTTCATGCTTGTTGATATAACGCTTCCTCTACGTCTACATCCATACTCTGCAAGCCACCTCGCTGTGTGGTGGAGGGTACTTTGCGTACCAAAGCCACTGCCTCCTTTTCCTATCCCAGTCGCGTTTCTACATCTACATCCACCGTAAGCTGCGTGGCGGACGGTACACTGTACCAATACTAGGTATTTCCTTTCCTATTCCACTCCCAAGTAGAACGAGGAAGAAAATAATGCCTATTTGCCTCCGTCCGAGCCCTAATTTTTCTTATCTTTGTGATCAATGTAAGTAGGGGGCAGGAAGATCGTTCTACACTCAGCTTCAAATTCCGGCCCTCTAAATTTCCTCACCAGAAATTCGCGAAAAGAACGTCGCCTTTCTTCCAGTGATCCCCAATTGAGTTGCCAGAGCATTTCCGTGACACTCGCGCATTAGTCGAACCTACCAGAAACGAACCTAGCTGCTCGCCACTGAACTGCTTCCACGTCTACCTTTAAAACTGATCTGCTACGGGTCCCAAACACTTGAACTATACCCAAGACGTGGTCGTACAAGCGTTTTATACGCGGTCGCCTTTACAGATGAAGTACTCAAAATTCTCCCAATAACCGAAGTCGGCTGTCCGCTTTACTCACAACTGTCCTCACATGTTCGCTCCATTTCATATCGCTCGGCAAAGTTACGCCTAGATATTTGAACGACGCGACTGCATCAAGAAGCTCACTACTAATGCTGTATTGTTATTCCTACTCATGCGCATCACCTTAGATTTTTCTACATTGAGAGATAGCTGCCATTCAGCGCACCAACTAGAAATTTTGTCTAAGTCATCCTGTATGCTATTACAGTCAGTTAAAGACGACACCCTCCCATACACCACAGCATCATCAGCAAACAGCCGCAAATTACAACTTACTCCGTCCATCAGATCATTTATGTAAATAGAAAATAATAGCGGTCCTATCACACTCCCCTGGGGCACACCTGACGATACGTTCGTTTCTGATGAACACTCGCCGTCGAGAACAACGTACTGCGTTCTATTACTTAGGAAGTCTTCCAGCCAGTCACAAATCTGTGAACCTATTCCATATGCTCGTATCTTTGTAAGCAGTCTGTAGTGTGGCACCACGTCAAACGCCTTTTTGAAATCGAGAAAAACACAATCTGCCCGCTGCCCTTCATCCATGGCTCGCAAGATGTCATGTGAAACGTGGGCGCTAATCTCTCTAACATTATCCTTGTGTTCTGTTCGCGACATATACTTAGGAAGAATCAATGTATTGGTTGACACCTCCAGAAACGTACGTTCTCGGAACTTCGACAAAAGTCCTAATTGCGGTACAGTATGTTCCTCTTACTGCGTCCAGAGTTTCATTAGCATCCCTGTAACACTTTCGCTCGAATTAGAAGAGCCTGTAACAAAGTGTGCTACAATCTTTTGGATCTTCTCCTCGCCTTCTATCAACCTTGCCTGGTACGGATTTCGCAGTGATGAGCAATATTTAAGAATCGGCCGAATGAGAGTTTTGTAACCTACTTCCTTTGTTGACAGACTACACTTTCTGAGGATTCTTCCACTAAATCTCAGTCCGTCATCTGCCTTGCCCACTATTAATTTTACGAGGGTCCGATTCACCGTAAATATTTGAAAGCGGTGCCAAGGACAAAACACGGATGCACGCCGACTCCTGGCGTACACTGCGCGTTAAACGCCGCCAGTATCGTTGTTACTGTTGCTGTGTGCTGTCGATAGTGTCAGTTCACGACGTTTAAGACTATAAATCAGCCAGCCGATTGGGAAGTAAGGTCAATGATACATTTTTTGTCTGCAAGAAACGTTTCAGCGGCAGAAATCCATCGGCAGATTACTGAAGTGTACAGTTCTAACATAATGAGTTACAGTAAAGTGCGCAAGTGGGTGCGAGCCTTTAATGAAGGATGGGGAAATGTGCACGATGCACCACGCTCCGGCCGACCATCGTGATTTCAGACGAGTTGGTTCATGCGGTAGACGACAAACTATGTGACGATCGACGATCACTATTTCAGGTTTAGAAGTGCATTTGCCGAATGGGAGTAGAACAACGTTGTACAGAATTGTGTCTGAATATTTGAAGTTTCGAAAACCGTTGGGTTCCCAGGCTGCTTACCGAGAGCCATAAAATGAAAGGAATGGCTTCTGCTCTTGTATTTTTGGAGCGATATCATGAGGAAGGTAGAAAAATAGAGAAAAAACGGAAGGGATGTGAATAAAACAATTGCGTTGGAAACAAGTTTGATGTTGGATGTTTTTGTTTTAACCGGACCTTACTTTTAGAATATCCCTCGCACATGGTCGTTCCATTTCAAATCGCCCCTTCTGTCTGCTCCCAAAAAATTTGTGGAAGGAAGTATTGCTTCCAGTGTGTGCCCCGCTGTTGCTTAGTTAGGGTTACCATACGTCCTCTTTTTCCCGGACACGTCCTCTTTTTGAAGCAAGAAAATGTGTACGGCCGGAATTTATAAAATTCTACAAAATGTCCTCTTTTTTGGGTTCCGAGAAAGAAAATTTATTTTTGTATCATTGACGACAACGGATTCGTTCGTACTGCAGTTCCAAACTGTTCGGAAATATCACGCCGTTCACAATTTTACTCTCCGCATGTGTCTGACAGTTGCAAACGATTCGGAACTTCTCTGCGAAGGAACCCGGTTGTCTATCATTATGTCTTCTGCATTATGTTACTTGGTGTTGCGTTTGATATACTTTGTTGTTTAGGTTAAAGCTGTATAGTGTGTTAGAGATCGTACCTAGGCTTTTGCTTCAAAATAAATAACGAACTTAAATACAAATATAAAATGGCGAAAGAATGATGTGCTCTTGGAAAAATACAAACCATTCAAGAGAGGAATAAACGAACATGGAGTGGAATGTTTGATTTGCTTGCTGGGACGTACACATTCGTTGCAAACAAAGGTAAGTCGTATAAATATCGTAAGGTTCAATAATGGATCGTAAATATAGTTGGTTCAAAACTGAAAAAGACGAGAATGAGACAAATGAGTCTAGTGATGATGAATAAACTGTCGAGGTTCATAATGTTTTATTTTACAATAACCTTACAAGGTTACTGATTTAGTTTGTAATAGTTTTACGCGGTTCATTAATAAAGTTGTAAATTACAGTATGTTAAGAATAAAGTGTCCTCTTTTTTGATGAGGAACATATGGTAACCCTATGCTTAGTTATGTAATGTAGGATCTATCTTTCTATGTAAACGCAGCACTTTACATATGCTGCAAATCATCTTGCATTTCGCTACACTATTTCATTGTTGTGATTCCTCGATAAAACACAGCAACATCCGCAAAAAGTCTGATGTTATTTGCGAGGTGACATAGATATATGTCGAAAAGCAACGGTCCTCTAACACTTCCTTGGGGTACGCAAGAAATTTCTTTCTCGTCTGAAGACATCTGAAATCAGATCGAAAACGGAAAGATTCCGGTGTTACTTTTTCCCGCGTGATATTAGAGAATGGAATGGCACAGAAATATAATAAAAGCCTTTCGACGAACGCTCCTCGATGCACTTAAACGTGATTAGCATTGTATTTTAACGATTTTAACAATGGAAGGTCCACATTGGAATGTTGATATTAAGTGGATAGTTAGTAACCCACCATAAAGATGATCGCTGAGCTGCCAACAAACTCATATTCACATACATACAACTTGCAAATTTTCGGCCATGATCTTCGTCAGAAAACATCACACAATCACTCAGGCATAAATCATTCATACGTGACCGCCATCCCCAGCTCCTCTACCACAGCTGCTGGAATGTATGGCATTGTTGTCGCATATTGAAACGACAAGGAGACAACAGTTGGTTTTATTTTATACACAGTATTGCAAGGAAACGTGTCTAAAATACAGAGAAACGCTATGAGGGGCCACATTGGCCCTGCGGTTCTTCTAGGTAGTAATCTTAATATTTAGGAATCTATTTAAAGTAGAACACTAAAAATGTTCAAATGCTTGTAAATCTATCGAACCTCCGCATCGAGGCGCCTTAGAGCGCTCGGCTACTCCACCCCGTCAGACCACTTCCTTCAGTCGAGAATGACACGCTGCGTTTTGTTAGCTAGAAACTCTTCAATCCAGTCAGTTGGTCAGATATTCCATATGATCGCAATTTGTTTATTAGGCGAAGGCGCTGAACCAAGTCGAATTCCTAAGTCAAGAAACACGGCATCTGCATGGGATCTTGTATACACTTCTCTATAGTTCTCTTTGATGTATAGAGCGAGCTGGGTTTCACATGATCAGTGCTTTTGGAAAGCGTGTTGATTCCTAGAGTGGATATTTACAGTCCATAGAAAACTAGTGCATAAGATGTGTTCCAAAATACTGCAACTGACCAACGTCAGAGATAAAAGCCTATAGTTTTGTGATCAGCGAAGAAAAGTATTGCAAATGTTTGAAATTATGTATAAATATTATTGAAAGTCACTATGTTCTCTCATTCTCGCATCATGCATGCATAAATTTTGGGTATTTGCGTAGCATGCATTACACGTATTTTTCCACTGCTATCTCACTCCTTTGATCATTACAGCAAAGTGTATAACACGAAAGACTTCTTCATGAAAAATGCACTATTCTGTCAAAATTTCAAGGCTATTGTCCGATTACTTTTCAAATTTTGCGAACAGAAACATACGCAGTCTCAATTTTTTATGTGTAAGGTACTAGATGTAGCCGGCATGCGTTGCAATGTCCGTATTAGGACCAGCGAGCACAGAACGACATAGAGGCCTTACAATGGCAGTGAAATGAAGCTGGGCAGAGAGCGTGACACCCAACTAACATGGCGGCCGCAGAGCTTGACTTCCACCCGGCCACAGCTGCGAGCACAGGGTAGTTTATTGAGTTCGCTGTCTGTTAATTCCTTTTTCATATATTTTAAGGCGTTTCATTTAGTACATTCTTTTTGCCATAGGTAATTACAAATTTCAGCTAGGAATAGCAAATCACACTATTATATAAAATAGAAGCACATTTTCCCTCTGTCTGTGCCTTTAACCTTTTATAACTCGAGCAGTACCAAACGTAACGTCAAGCGGTTTCTTTTAATTTCTTCTTCAGAATCCTGCGATGAACTTAGGCTATATTTTATACCAAAACGAACAAGTGAAGCAACTAAAATAAGATTAATAACGTAGAATCGTTTACCACTTCTGCACTTTAGTGAGCTCTGGAGCATAAACTATAAGAGCTAGGCCAGTGAATTGAATTGCAGAACTCACAAAGATCTAAAGTAAATAAATAAATAAAATACGCGAGAGTATGTGTCTAACTTTTACGAGTGAACCAGGTGTATCATTTTTCTCTTCTTAAAGCGCTGGCGCCAGATGGCTTCAGACTACAAATATAGTGATTGTGGGACTCTATAAAAGTTAGACATACGATCTCGCGGTTTTTGTTTTTCATCGTCGTCAGTGCTATAATTCTATACTATGTACTCTGGCGCAGGTAGTTTACGTTACAGAGGTCACTAAAGTGCGGAAGTGGTAAACCTTTCTACGTTATTATTTTTATTTCAACTTTTCACATTTTCGTATTGACATCCCAGAATTATAACGAAGAAGTTGAAACTAACCGCATTACGATACAGTCTGCAGTTCTCGAGTTGAAGAAGCTAAAAGATTACCCGTGCAAAGCTAGTTAGTAATAAAATAAAGTATTAGGTCATAATTATTTAATACAAAAAATTGTATCCTAAATTAAAAGATGTTTATCGAAATTGGTAACAAAGTACAAGGCGAGTGAGCAACAGAATCTGCTCGTGGGTCGGCAAGCTCGCTGAAATCACGAGTAGAATTTGAAAGGTTACACCGCTCTATTGTATCCAAATTTGTGAGAAAAATAGGGGAGCTATAAAAAAGTTGTTTAAATAAAATGAAAAGTTCATTTCAATATCTACAACTTTCTCGCCGACGAAAATATACTGGCTAAAAAAAAAAAAAAAAAAAAAAAAAAAAAAATGCGGCAGTTGACTAACTTTTTTATGTTGAAATTTTAATTTCATATAAAAGTAATAGTTTCATTTATAATTTTTATACAAACACAATACGTATTGTACTTGCTAAGAACAGGTGTCCATCTGCAGATCAATTCTATGAAGTTACAGAGTAACATGTTGCGTGATGAACGAGTGTGAACAATCACCACGCGACAGCTTACTCTGTAACTTCAGAGAATTGATCTGAAGATGGTCAGCTGTCCGCAAAACCGGTAATGTTCTAGAAAATAAAAGCGATCTGGAGACGGATATTCAAGAACTTTCTTTTTGGGCTACAAACTATCGCGGGCGCTCGGAGAATAAATAATTCATCAAAGTTTCATCACGAATTATTTTATAATGCATAGAGAAAAAAAACACATCAACATTCATTGTTATATGCAGAGATTGGTTCGTATAACAGATTTAATGGTTTAGTTCAGCGCCTTCGAAGCGGCTGATTAACCGTGCGTACTGGGGCACCTTGCTGCGGTGCGCGCGACCGTTCGCCGTCGGGGGTTCGAGTTACCCCTCGGGCATGGGTGTTTGTGTGTCCTTAAGGTTAGTTTAAGTAGTTTGTAAGCTACGGACTAATAAACACGCAGTTGAGTCCGACAGATTTACAAACGTTTGAACATTTTTTTCAGCGCCTTCAGTATTTTTGTATCTACAGGCAATCACTCGAGCAAAGTTTGCTGATAACATACTTGTCGATGAAAACGAAGGCTTCCGCGGCCGTTGCTATTGCCAATAAAATTATTGTAGGCACCGCACTGCATCGTCAGAATATCAAAATTTCACCGACGTTGGTGAAATGCGGTCCAATGCCCAGAAGAATATAATTGGTCATACTTTTCTATGTGTTAATAGACATTCTGATATTTAATACAAATCACTCTTAAGTAGAAAATTCGATCCTTTTGCAATGGAGTTAACCTCACCTTTTCGTCTTCGTTATTCGTACTCTGTTCTTTACGAATCGAGAGACGAACTACCTGGCTATATTAGTGGTTGAAAAGTAAATTAATTTCCCTATAAGTGCGGTAATTGAACGGTGATGTATTTCATTAAGGTGAATGCCTTATTGTCAAAAACAGTCAAGCAAATACGGTTACATCTATTTCAGGAGGCTTTTACTGCCGCACAAGTGGATGGTAGTACACTTTCATCCTTTTGACCTGATCTATATTGATAAATTATTTACTTTTCAATCAACGTAATTGCTTTGTAGCACTTAAATGAGAGGCGTCCTGACGCAAACGAATCATCCCAGAACTCTGAAACAAGCTGCAGTTATGACGCTACGTGGATTTCAAACAGTAACATGTATTTGGATCGCAATTTACTTGTTTTATTTTCAACGAGAAAATGGTTGATACTTCGCTACGGTCGGGGATATGCAAACTCGTGATGCTTCTTACGGGCGTTATCACTTCATATCAGTCGAAAGCAGTGGGCACACCTATCTACTACATTCATGAAGCACAGCACCCGCTTTGGATTTGCCTGAAAAATATTTTAACTTGGAATCCGAACTTTTTAGTACTTATATCATCGGATTACACACGAGTACCAACATTTTTATTCACGCACCCAGTCACGATTATCAGAACTAGTGAGCGAAACTCAACGACTGCATATACCGGCAGTTGGAAAGCTGACACCTATATCATCGTTGTTACCAACGATATAGTGATAAATACAATGAGAATGGTGGATCACTTGTGTTTCATCTCACATTGGAACGCTCGAGCGAAGTTCGTGATAATGGTTCCGAAACATGCTACTCTACAGTCTCCGACAGATGTGTTTAGAGTTTTGTGGGACAGAAAGGTCGGGAACGCCATTATGCTACATTCGAGGCGCTGGAAAGATCAGCTAGTTGTGAGTATTTATTCCCCTTTGGTCTACTACCCAGAGTTTGGCTGTTCTGATGTTTCAAGTAAGTTGCTGGCCATATGGTTCCAAAATAACGGCAGTTTTTATGAGGAAAGCTTAGATTTTTTCCCAAATGAGAAGATAAAGAACATACACGAGTGCCCGTTCAGAGTGTCGATACTGCAGGAACCGCCTTATGTCATTGAGAAATACACTGAAGACGGACAGTTGCTCTATGACGGCTTGGATGTTCAGGTATGTGCAAAATATTGAGTTACTGACACTGCTGTTAGGCACAGGTCTAGGTTTAGGTTCTCACGACGAGGTTTGGGGTTCGGGACGGGGAGGGTGGACGACTCATAGGTCATAGATGTGAGGACAACTAGCTTTTGCTTAAAATTGAGCGAACATTATCCATTAACTCATCCATTGTTTGATAATGAGAGCACTTGGTAGCTTCCAACAAGCTTTAAACACAATTTCTAAACATTTCCAACCTTTTTCTCGATTACATGCTTAAAGCCAAATATTTAGCACATTAATTCATTTGTAAGCTAAGGCCTTTGAATGATTTCTTTATACTGAAAGATGTCCAATATTCCGGGTACTCTTTCATAAACTCCTTCCGTGTCTGGTATAGATCTCAATGTCACCACAACTCATTGGTCAGTACAACCCTTGTAATTTGGAAGTAAGGTGCATGAAATAAGGCATATTTAGGAGGGATTCTTTATTGAGAAGTAAGCTTTGCTGCCGGTGATCGTGAGGCGCTGCAGAAGGACAGCGAAACGGGCCATCCTGACCGGGACTTTTCAAAGGGAATGCATCCGGCCGGTTTCGGCGAAAAGCGTCTGTCGCTAGGAAGTGAAGGACAAAGTACGCCGTTACCACGTAGGCCACGCTGGCAGTCAGATGTTCCTCTTAGGTTACTGACCGCCGGTCCCGTACGTGAGCAGCGTTTACCACCTCATATTCTTGTGGTTCTGTTGTCATTGCCCGAGGTGGTTATGTATGTGGTATTCCTGCGCGGTTTGCGTGTAGGGAGAGAACGTTCAAAAACCATTGGCGGTTTTTCGAAATTGAGAGCTGGGAATTGGCGGAGAGCGCCCGCGCGTGCGTTGGCGGATTTTGGAAGCTTTGCTTTGCCTGTCGTCTTTAAGCTTGTATACGCTGCTGATTTCTGTGATGACTTCGAAAGTGAATAGATATTTCTAATTGACGAGCAGTTTTCGCTAAGCCAACACTCCGCCAGATTTCGAGTTACGTCCACAGGACCGCTGATTTAACTGCGATTACGTGTACTCGTCGCTTGAGTGGAGAACAAATTAGACTCGTAACTGTGCCGGCAGTAGCACTCTGATTCACTTGTCATACACACCGTAGTGGGCAAGGACAATGTAAACTGTGCAGATCAAGCGCCGTTATCTACCTGATAGTCGCCCAGAAAGAAGTCGACACAGGCTTTTACACAAAGGCAACTGACTTCAGGATCACATAAGCAGCAGTGCGCCATCAGCGGCGTTCACGATTGTGACTTCGCATTTCCGCGTCTCTGCAGCTCGTCACCTGCTCCTCTGCCTGCAGCGCCACGTCGCAGGCACATCGTGGTAACATATATTCGCAGCACTGCACAATAAATTCCATTGGTGTTTTTTTTTAGTGCACTTTAATTTACCTCCCTTGCTTTATGCCACTGTGAGGGTCCCTTCTCGGCAAGCAACTGGATAAAGTCCTCATACTCCCCAATACCCCTCCTTTTCCAAGGCATCAAAATTGTTGTTCCGACTTCTGTGAATTTAATATTATTGCTTCTATATGTTGATTGATGACAATTGTGTCAGAAAAAGGTGACTTCACCACCAGTCGTGTTATTTAGATCCATTTCAAATGTTTGTAAATCTATCGGACCAAACTGCGTGGTCATCAGTCCGTAGCTTACAAACTACTTAAACTAAGGTAAACGAACCTAAGGACAACACACACACACACACACACACACACACACACCCATGACCCAGGGAGGACTCGAACCTCCGACGGCGTACATCCATTTAAGCGTCAAGTTTGTAATCTTCCCTATATCTATTTAATGCGTCAGTAATAAATTGTAATTGTTTCCTCATGTCAATCATTCTAATCATTTTTTGGAGGGGCGCATCAATTTTTTTACTATTATTTGCATAATATTGGAGTGACAGGTCCATCAGATCCCTTGGCCATCAGCCGGTAGCATCAACTCCATGTGTATAAAAAGCAAGAGCCTTAACAGGTGACTGATGAGTAGTGCTGTCAGAAATTTCTTATGGTTGTTGGTCAATTATTGAAAATATGTTTTCCTTAGTAGTGGAGTCTGAAAACTTTTGCTTGACTTGCCCAAAATATTATACCATATGACTTTATGGAATGAAAGTAAGCAAAGTATGCAAGCTTTTATATTTTCATATCTCCTATGTCTGATGCCATTTGTATTGCAAATACAGATTTGTTAAGTCGTTTCTGCAGTTCTATGGTGTGCTCCTCCCAACTGAATTTATTATGAAGCTGTAATCCCAGAAATGTAATACTGTCAACCTCTTCTATTTGCACTTCTTCATACTTTATCCATATACTGGATGGGAATCTCTTACATGTTGTGAACTGCAGTAAGTCTTTTCAAAGTTTATTGTCAATGAGTTGCCTTTAAACCATTTATTAATGTTAATGAAAATATCATTAGAAGACCTTTCTAGAAGTATGCTTGACATGCTATTTATTGTAATACTTGTATCATCTGCAAAGAAAACGAACTCTGCTTCTTGCAGTGTAACTGATGAAACAGTGGCCCTAAGGTGGATCCTTGTGGGACACCACATGTAATTTCTTCCCAATATGATGATGTTTGCTTAATTCACTAGTCTCTTTCACTGACACCCTTTGTTTCCTGTTAACGAGGTACGACTTGAACCATTTTGCAGCAATTCCCATGACACAATAGAATTCTAATTTACTTAAAAGGATGTTATGATTCACACAATCAAAATCAGAGAAAATACCTGCTGCTTGTAATTTATTATCTAATAAATTAAGTCATTCTCACTTTGTTTTTAAAGATTGTTTCTTGTGGTGAGGTAAGTGACATATTCATGTCCCTAAAGTTATTTGTAAATGCCCAGCGGCACTTTGTAATACAGGAATCTAATTCTTTATGGAATCGGAATTTTACTAGTAACCTGTAATCTGTTGCGTTAAATATCCCACAGTTGCATACAGTCTAGTAATAATATTAATGCAATGCATAAAATGTTTTAATTTAAGAATTATGATTTAAATATCCCACAGTAGCCTACAGTCTAGTAATAATATTAATGCAATGCATAAAATGTAAAATTTAAGAATAATGATTTAAAGGTGCATGTCGTGCAGTGTATTAAGCATCGTATGTGCCATAAGACGACGACCTGCAACTGGACAACTTTCATTATTCAGCATGATGGCGCTCCTGTCAGGGCTCCTCCGATCTGAAATCCGCAATTAGCGGCCATCAGCTGTTGCGGTATCCATTGGACAGCCACACGCTTTGGTTCACTCTGAGATGTCTGGAATTTTCCCTCGAAGAGAGGCCCTTCTGATACAATGAGAATACGAACAAACGTCGGAATTGACTTACTAGTCATGGCAGAACTACAGCTAACACAAGCGGTGTACTTCTTCCTGGTGTTAGATCTGGAACTGTCGGCCGTCTTACCCACTTCGTCATATGGGCACTGCTCATGTCTGATTGTTTACATCTTTGTGGGGATTGGTTACATAATGGAGAATCTAGGTAACTGTGTTCTTGATGCAAATCACACATTCAACCTCAGTGTTCATGTGAACTGAGAACCAAGGTGATGCAACACTGATGACCACACTGTCAACAGGACGTTAAGCCCTACGCTTCCTTCCTTCCTAGCTATTGACTCACATGTAAAGATCGCCAAATCTGGTAAAAACATGCCGTCCTGGGCTCTCAGCCAATCAGGAGCGGCCTCACGCATGGCCACTCTCTCCCTATGTAGGATCTCTATTGACCGGTAAATCCGCACGCCCCCTACACCATATACGGTCTTCTATTTGTCAAAAGAGGGGTTGGAGTGGTTTTGATCCAGTCAGTGTGTCGCTGTTTCCCCTCAGACGGTGAACATGGTGGCGCGAGGCCTGAATGCGAGTGTGGTGCTGTTGCCTCCAGAAGACGAGATGGGCGCGAGCAGGCTGCGCCAAATCTGATAAAAACATGGCGTCCTGGGCTCTCAGCCAATAAGGAGCGGCCTCACGCATGGCCACTCTCTCCCTGTGTAGGATCTGTATTGGCCGGTAAATCCGCACGCCCCCTACACCATCTACGGTCTCCAATTTGTCAAAAGAGGGGTTGTAGTGGTTTTGATCCAGTCGGTATGTCGCTGTTTCCCCTCAGACAGTGAACATGATGGCGCGAGGCCTGAATGCGAGGGTGGTGCTGCTGCCCCCGGAAGACGAGACGGGCGCGGGCGGGCTGCGCGGCGGCCGGTGGACGGGGCTGGTGGGCGCGGCGGCGGCGGGCCGCGCGGACATGGCGGTGAACGCGATGGCGCTGGTGCGCCGGCGGCTGGCCGCGCTCGACGCCTCCTACCCGCACGTCGTGGACGGCCTGGCGTGGAGCGTGCGGCGCGCCGGCCCGCTTCCGCACTGGCACGCGCTCGTCTCCGCGCTGCCGCCCGCCGCCTGGGGCTGCGTCGTCGCACTCTTCCTGGCCGCCACGCTGCTGCTGCGCGCCGCGGGCATCGCCCACTCCCTCACCTCTGGGTACGCCTGACCACAGACAAATATATACAGACGGGAAACCTCCGTAAGGGCCCGGTTACAGACAAATATATACAGACAGGAAACCTCCGTAAGGGCCCGGTCCTACGCTCAGGGGTGCGGGGAGGGAGGGTTTCCAGCAGTTCCGTAAGATGTCCCATGATGGCGCTGCGGTCAGAAGCAGCTCTTTAAACTGGCCAGAGCAGGCGGCAGGTAGCAGCTCTCCCCACCACCACTTCCCCTCAAAAGCCAGCAAGCTGGACACAGCTGTGGCCTCATAGCAGGCGGCACAAGCTCTCCCCTCAGCCTCCCCTCCACGCTGCCCTCTGACGTGCGAGAGGCACCCTAAGGCAGCGATCCGCCTGAGTCCTGCTAGCGTCTTATGGAACTACGAGGGGAGCGTAGGACAGTGGTTTAGGGGAGGGCTGTTCCTCTTTATATGTTACTCTGTGGCCCGGTCCCACGCCCAGGGGTGCGGGTCGGGAGGTTCTGAAGCAGTTCCGTAAGATGTCTCATGATGGGGCTGCGGTCAGAAGCAGCCCTTTAAACTGGCCAGAGCAGGTGGCAGGTAGCGGCTGTCCCCACCACCACCTCCCCTCAAACGCCAGCAAGCCGGCCACAGCCGTGGCCTCGTGGCAGGCGGCACGAGCTTTCCCCTCAGCCTCCCCACCACACTACCCTCTGACGTGCGAGAGGCACCCTCAGTAGTGCCTCTAGTGTGGTCTACCGGTACTAAGTCAGGGAACCGCCTGACACCTGCTAGAATCTTACAGAACTACGAGGGGAGCGTAGGACAGTGGTTTAGGGGGTGTTGCTTCTCTGTATATGTTACTCTGTGGCCTGACACAGCACTCCTACCACACAGTAACGGGAAACTCACCCTATCTCAAAAGACCAACAAGGAAACATCATCAACTCGACCTCGTATTTTCTTGAGAAAAAAAAAATGTGAGCTAGATATCAACTCCAAAAATCGATATCACGAGAAAATTTGGCCATTATTAAGGTACTACAAAGTTACGGCTTCCTCAAAGTACAGATGTTAAACATTCGCGTTCTTGGGTTGTTCCTCACTCGGCCACTTAATCCCCAAATGCGAAGTGCTGTGCAATGAAGGAACGACAGAAATAATTTGATGATAAAAGTGGGAAACCCTGTAAGGACTGCCAATCCATAATGTAATTGGCAGCCAGGTAATAAGATGAAATAACTGATATTCGAGTAAAGAAGTGCAGGAAAAGAGTGAGTTGGGTCTTATTTAGTGTATTGTGAAAAGTGGACCTACAATTGCCTTTGAAGCCGAACCTAATGTGGAGAAATCACTAATTTCAAGCATGTCTCCCTCCACACCACATACTTTAATTCTGCCTTGCCAGTTAGGATACGTATTTCGCAGGGAACATTGAGGCATAATTAAGGTGTGTGGTGTGGAGGGAGACGTGCCTGAAGACAGTCCGTGTAGTCCCTTTCTCAATATCACTCTGTTAGCTGAGCTGGGCGCATTGTGGCTCAGCGCGCCCGGTCAGAGGGCTGGACGCTCTCTGTAATAAAAAGCTGAGCAAAGTCGCATTGAACATCAATGAACAAACAAGATCAATTACCAATTACCGCAAAGAACAGAAATACTTATTCAAAAAAATGCATCATCATCAAGTAGGCCTCATATTTTCAAACGAAAAAAAAAAAAAAAAAAAAAAGAAAGAAAGAAAAGTTAGCTAGATATCAACTCCAGAAATCACGAGAAAATTTGGGCCATTATTAAGGTACTACAAAGTTACGGCCTCCTCAAAGTACAGCTGTTAAACATTTGCGCGCTCGGGTTGTTCCCAGTGAGCTCAAAGATAATCTGGAGTCAGTACTGTGTATTAAGAAAGCGTGACGCTCGACTCCATACTGGTGAACGTCTATCTGTCTCCATCTAGTTATTAGTAGCATTTGTGTACACCAAATTTAACATTATGACATCTGTAATCTTTTGTTCTAGTTGCATTCCGAACAAAGCAACACAAATACAACGGCAGCTACCTATGAAAATTTTGTTGTTGTTGTTGATGGTTTTGAGGGGACTAAACAGCTAGGTCATCAGTCCCCTGTTCCTAGCTGAGCGTAAAAAGTAAAACAAAACTCCGAAGATGAACACTCACAAGTGGGGTAAGCTGAAAATGGACAAGTCGCTGACAACACAAAAGGAAGACACACAACAGGTAAAACGAAGTCAGGATCTCACCTAAAACTGGACAGCAGAAGAACATGGCTGGCTGATCACAGAAAAAATAGGATGAGCTTCTTTCCAAATGTTGGAAACAAATTGAGGACCATTATCGGATAACACTGACTTTGGTTTGCCTATTGTAGCAAAGCATTCCTCCATTTTACTGACCACTGCTTTAGCTGTAGCCTTCCTGTGAGGGTATAATTTTATAAATTTTGAGAACAGTTCCAAAATTACAAAAATATATACAAAGTTTCCAGAAGTTTATGGAAGAGGGCCATATAGGTCCACAGAAAGCAATTCTAGGATGTCATTCGGAATAGTATGTTGCATAGGACCTTGATTGGTTTTGTTAGTTACTCTAGCCCATTTGAAAAAGGTCGCATGGTTTTATGCATTCAATAACATTCTTTGTTGTATTATAAGGATCACCACTACATCTGTTAATTTTACAACACATTCCTTTGCACCGCAATGTCCTAGTGCTAAATTTAGTTGCGTGATACTACATAAAAAAATCGCACTGACGTGTTTTACGGCCCACTTTAGATTTGTAGTTTTATAAGTTTTTGCTAACATTTTGGACCAAAATAATAATCTAATAAAAATTAATTAATAAGAGTGTCTGAAACCCTTTTAGGAAAGAAAATTAGGTAGTGGCGGGTTCCGAACCACCGACCCACCGACCTTTAGTGTCATAGTCCAGCGCCTTGCCCAATACGCTACGGCCATCAATCAAAAGATTAATCCTTTAATTTCATACTATTGATGGCCTTTGTTAACTGATGCTAATATGACATTTGTAGACACTAGATTATCATTTATCGTACGAAGAACGATGTGTTTTTCTTAATTCTTCAGTGCGCCAGTGCTTTGAAATGACAACGTGTAAGTTACAATAAGTTAATCATCAAATACGTAACGCAAGATAGCGTATGCCAGAGAGAGTTTGGGCGAGGAATGTCACGTGACATCTCCGAACGGCTGGTTTTCGTTAATTCAATGGAGGGTGTCAAATCTCCTTTATTTTTGGAAATATGTCTCAAACGATACGAGATATGAAAAAAACATAAGGGAGCTAAGTTGTAGAGATTTCCTCCTCTACCAATTAGGTTATTCAATTTTCGTGTCAGATGAACGGTTCGTTTGCAATTACAATTATATTACTAACGGCTTTTTTTGGTATTACTAGCGTATTTTTTGTTCGAAAAATTTGAAAACGGGAGGTTCTGGTCTCTGGCGGCCTACAATCATGTCTGTAAAAGTTGGTGCTGATCGGTTGAACGGTTCGTTTTAAAAACAGGGAACACGTTACGGACAGACGGACAGACAGACAGACAGACATACATCCCAAAATCTCCGTTATTTTTGCAAATATCTTTGGAACGCTACGAGATATGAAAAAAACATAAGAGAGCAAAGTTACAGAGAATTAATAATATCAAAAAGGAACAACTTCCTGATGTTCTGCAAACTTTTTTATTGGTCACAAACCGGCTTTCGGCTTCTTAGGCCATCATCAGGTGACCTAAGAAGCCGAAAGCCGGTTTGTGACCAATAAAAAAGTTTGCAGAACATCAGGAAGTTGTTCCTTTTTGATATTATTATCATGTTCTGTCAAGTACCGACGGAAAAATCAATTAATTTTACAGAGAATTTTCTCCTCTACAAATTCGGTTATTCAATTTTCATGTTAGATGAATAGTTAAGCCGTTATTTTCATTTAAATTTCGAGCTGTCAAAAGACGATCGCAAAGGCCCACTTTTAGTGTTACTACCGTAACCTAAAGTGGGCCAATAGAAGGAGCACTTATAATTTCATGGGCTACTAAATGTTTTGTAGCGATATCTTGTCCTAGAGCGAGCTCAAGATCAACTTTCAGTACATCCAACTGTTAACTGGTGATGGTGCATGGAGGAGCATATTTAATACCTTTATTTAACACTTTTAGTTCGTCTGTAGTAAAAAGGGAACTGTTGCAACAGATACCTCTGATGTTGCAAGTGTTTTGTCACTAGTTAACTTCAGCAGCTTTTCATGCTGGCGCAGTTAAATTTGGTGGGTAATAGAGTTTACATATTCACGCACAATACGATCAAAACAATCGTATTCGCACGGTTGTGTGTTGTCAGGCTGTTGAGCACGTGGGCGGGCCTGATGCACGTGCCGACCAGGGAGCCGCGCCGCTGGCGGCGATTCTACGCGTGGTGGCTGGCGGCGTGCTTCCTGCTGGGCTCCGCCTACAGGTCCTGCCTCGTCGGCCTGCTCGTCGAGCCTGGCTACGAGCGACAGGTAGGCGCGCGTCTAGACTACAGGCTGCTGCTTAAGGCTAGTTTACACGACGACACTTGGTTTCATCAAACTGCGCTACTGGCCAATGCGCATGCGCGGCAGGCGTTCGCGAAACTCGTTGGCGAAACTAGACAGTTTCGGCACCTTCCAACTTTGGCGAAACTGATTGCGCGTGTTTTTAGGTTTGATGATAACCAATGCAGAACAAAATACAACATAAAAAGGGGAACTGACGAAATAATTCGGTTTTTGAACATATAATGCGTTGCGTAGGTGTTTGTGCGATTTTAACGGCGTTTTAGTGCTCTTCTAGCAATTATTTGTGAAATTAAATATTGATGGGTTGACGATTTGTGAATTGCAGACTAAAATACAACCAGTTCGAAATACCTATACAAACGAAATATGGCAATTGTGGACTTCGGAACACGGTACAAGTACTTGCAGAGACGAATATCTACTTGACAAGAAACGTAATGGAATTTGTAATTTCAGTTCTGGTAACAATGCTTCACGCATAACGGTAACTTGTTTCTTTATTGAATTACTAACTCTGTTTAAAAGGAACGTGAACTGCTCTGGTGACATTCTAAGTTGATTAAAATAACATCTAGGGTCTTCAATCACAATTTCTTTCAGCAAGGTCGCTGCGCAACAGAGCTGACGTCTTTTGTTAATCCATTCACGAACCCAAACACGTTTCTTATTCTTTTTATGTTTAGTCTTATGCAGCGACTTCACACAGACAAGCAATAGATTCGCCACAACTCTTACAGCTACCAAACCTTTTATTCTATGGCGACTACGGCACTCACAAAACAACGAAACTGAAGTGTATAGTATTGGCGCCGTGTCTACAGACGTACACGAAACCAGTTGCGCGCAATTCATTTCATGCAACGAGTTTCGCAACCTAGTGTCGTCGTGTAGACTAGCCTTTAGTTCTTCACATAGCCACGTGGATGGCACGGCACCTCATTTTTATTTATGTACACGGTGTTTCAGAAGGAACTGAAGTGCGCTGGTCAAAACAATTAGGGGATCAGGTGAGATACCATACACAATGTACATATGGTAACGTATTTTTTTCTCAGATATTCGTTACAATTGTAATTTGTGTGTGATACAGTACGATATTTTGCTGTTTCAACTCTTTAGCGAATTAGAAATATTTAAAATTTTCGACCGTTTCAGTGCACTGAAATAAATCCAAACGCAATGTTGCAAATTTGCGCTGGACCGAATTCGAACCCAGATTTTCTGCTTCGGGCCAGCAGTCGCTTAAACTTTTTTTTCCTATCTTTCTGTTTGTTGCCATCGCTGATCATGTTGTTCACTGTTGTTCGATGTGTTTTAGACTCAGCTGTTTTGCTTCCCTTCCAACCCAAATTTTCAACTTACAACACACTACGATGGTAGTGGCCCCTGCCCATTAACTAGTTCCTCTTGCTCGCAGTCTATGCTGGATTCCCACAAGGGATTCAGCGTATGAATGCTTACCCATTGAAATTGTCGGATATGTCCGAAAAGGACACAATATCAGTAATTTTATATATGTCCCCAATTTAGTTATTTTTCGTGTTCAGAACACCATCCTTTACAATCTAGTGTGACAATCTAGTGTGACAAGAGGTTCCGCGTCGAGGTAACCCCTTCTGGAAATATTGGAATTTGAGACCCCAGTCCTCAGCCCGTTGAGAGCCTTCCAGGTTGTAAAGGATTTGTCACCTCCAGCAGTAAGTTGTTCTTTCAGGACCAAGATAGGATTAGGAGTTACCTCCTTCCATAGCTGAAGCCTCCTCTCTCTTGGACAGTGACATCAATTGGTTCTCCTATCCAAGGAAACTCCTTGTTTAGCGAAGCCGCCTAAGCTGTTGTTGCTGCCCATTTAGGGGATGGCGATTGTCTGTCAATTGTTTCTTTGGCTCCACCTCGGCAGCTACTTGACGCCGTATGCTAGGGGGACATATCCCTATGATAGGGCATATCTCTGCTGGCGTGGGTCTCAAGCACCCCGACATGATGCGGGCTGACTCGTTTACGGCCACGTAGATATGTTTCACGTGGGCCGAATTCTTCCACGCAGGAGCGGCATATTCAGCAGCCGACAGACTAAGTGCCATGGCTGTTGTTCGAAGCACTTGTGGGTCAGCACTCCAGTTTGTGTTCGTCAGTTTACTAATGATGCTATTCCTAGTCTGACCTTTTTCTTAGTGTCCAGACAGTGTTGTTTGAATGACAGAGTTCTGTTCAACTTCACCCCTAGGTATTTGGGAGCGTAGCAGTGCTCCAGCTCATGGCCTTTCCAGATTACATGGAGTTTTGTCTTAGCTTCCGTATTCCTCAGATGGAAACTGCAGACTTGCGTCTTAACTGGATTGGGTTTCAAATGGTTCTGGTTATAGTAATTACCAAGTAATTCCAGAGCTCTCATTAGCTTCTCCTCCACATCCTCGGCCGGCCACAGCTGTGTTGTCAGTATTTATAAACTTCTTGACATCGGGGTGCGTTGGTTGGTCTTTTGTGTGTATGTTGAACAACACCTTAGCTAATACACCTCCCTGAAAAGACCATTTTTTTTGGATTCTCCATCTGCTGCTTTTTCCTTGCAACGTGATATAAAAGAGCCTGTTTTGTAGTATGCACTGCACAAATCTTTAAAGTCCAAACTTCTTACTAACCTGATAAACATTATGTACCAGGCTACTGTGATTAACGGTGGTATAGACTGAGCTAAGATCAACGAAAGCCATGCCAGTTACTTGGTTTCTTTCGTATCCATCTTCAATATGGTGGGTTAAACTCAATATTTGCCCAGTACATGAACGTCCTAGTCTAAATCCAGATTGTTCAGGCTTTAGGACTTCGTCTACATGTTTTGATATTCTATTAAGCACCATCCTCTCGAGGGCCTTGAACAGATGGTACAGCAAGGATACTAGGCGAAAGTTTTTGACATATCCTGCCTCCTTTCCTGGTTTCAATAGGACAACCACTCTTGCTTTTCTAAAAATGTTTGTATAGCTTATGGGACTTAACTACTTACAAACTACTTATGAACTAGCTAACACTAAGGATTGCACAAATATCTATGCCCGAGGGGGGATTTGAACCGCCGACCGTAGTGGCCGTACAGACCGTGACTGGAGCGCCTCAGTCCCCTCGGCCACCGCGGCCGGCTCTTGCATTTGTTTTAGCCATATAAGAGTTTTGGCCAAAGTGTTTTATTTGTTCGACCCTTAAATCATCTTCGCCGGCTGCACTGTCGTTTTTCATTTTGTCTATAGCCGCCTGCATTTCCTCAAGCGTGAAGGGTGCCACAAGTGAGTGGTGTTCATTTTTCATGTCTCTTACTACAGAAGGTCGGGGTGATCTGTGGGTGGTTTTCCCGTTGACTAGGAGGTGATGGCCAATTTGGTTTGGTGTAACACTAGTATGAACTGTCTTAGAGTTAGTTGGGTCGTTGCTGAGGTTACTGAGAAGGCTCGAGGCTTGTTTGCTGATCTGTTTGCAATCAAGTGACATGACTAAGTCACACCACTTGTCTCTGCTAGTAGTCGCTAAGGCTATTGCAGCCAATAGACAATTGACAATTTCAGTGTGGATGCATTCATACGCTCGACCCCTTGCGGAAATCTAGTATAGGTTGCGAGCAATAGGATCTAATGGACATGGGGCACTACCATCGTAGTGTGCTATAAGTAAAGAATTTGGGTCGCAAAGGAAGCGTGCCTAGATAGCCTAATTGTTTAAGGCGAATGCTGGCCCAAAGCATGAAATAGGGGTCGAATCCCGTTCCAACACAAATTCTAAACTTTTCCGTTGGGTTTATTTCAATGCCCTGAAACGGTCGTAATTTTTAAATGTTTCTAATTGGTAAAATTACGGCCGAAAAGAACAGACACAATATCATTAATCTTAACTTCAGGTTTACAAGGCTTTTACTTAGAGTGAGGCACCATAGAGCTACCATAATAGTGAAAAAGTAATTCTTGTTGTCCTCTAATATGTGATCACCTCGGACGACCAGTACAGTTGGGTAATAACAGACCGGCCGCGGTGGCCGAGGGGATTGCGGCGCTTCAGTCACGGTCTGCACGGCCACTACGGTCGGGGGTTCGAATCCCCCCTCGGGCATGGATATTTGTGCCGTCTTTAGTTGTAGCTAGTTCATAAGTAGTTTGTAAGTTTAGGGACTGATGACCCCGTAGTTAAGTCCCATAAGCTCTACAAACATTTGAACATTTTTTGGTAATAACAGGTTATTAATCAGCTCTTGAGCGATATTTTGCCATTCTTCCATGCGTGCAATTTCCAGCTCTACAACCGTTGTGAGAGGTACTGGTCCGGATGCAATTCACCTGCCACGTGCATCCCAGACATGCTCAATCTGGCCACTTATTGTCGCATTGAAATGGAAGCAAGCTTAACTTCGAAGGCAATTGAACACAGCACTTATACTGAAAGCAGCTTTATTACGAACTTAACGTACACGCAGCACTGACTGCCTCTCAGGCAGAGTGCTCTGCTATTTATACACAGACAGAATTTACCAGAAATTAGAAGAACAGTTAACATAAGAAACAAGTGGAATTTAAAAGTGAACAGAAGAAAGATGTAGAACATTAGGGAATTATTAATTACAAAGAAATAAATTTTTGCCGGTGGGCAGGATTGAACCGGCGACTTTCATCACCACAGTCCGTGACGCTATCCCCTGCGCCACGCCGGCTGTCGGTGTACGTGGTCTTTCGCGGCAATATTCTTTCACTTCCCTCAGCTTCAAGCATGTTGTCCTCCAGTGCAGTTCTGTAGATTCGAGCGTTGTCGTCCCCAGCAGAAACCCATATCCTATGGCACCAGCGTAGGGCACGAAGAATCTTGTCGCTGGACCTCTGAGCATTCAAAACTCCGTTCTGAACGACGTAAAGGTCCGTACGGCCGCCAATATTGACTCCTGCCCACATGATTCGTCCAAATTGGTGATGTTTTATGCAAATAGGCATGATTGGTTCCGAGTTCCACCTTCTCTCCAGGTGAGAACGACGATTGTCCGGCTGAAAACAAAATCTTGACTCAAATTTTCATTCGCCGCACATTGGTATTACATCTAAACCTACTACAGCGAAGCCATAAGTGATCGCAAATTGCGATTTATTTCATTAAAAATCTTGAGTCATCTGTCAACAAAACCTGGCGCCGTTCGTTACCACTCAGATCCTGATGTTCCTGCGCCCAATTTCTGCGGATTCAACGGTGACTCGTTTTTAATGGGGCACACACCATAGGCCTCCTTGTGTAGATGCCACATTCTGGAAGGCGATTTCGGACTATTTGTGTTCATGTTGCACGTCCTGTTGCTGCCTGGAGGGTGCGTTGCAGCTGAGTTGCATTCAGCCTCCTGTATCAAATGTTCAAATGTTTGTAAAGCTTATGGGACTTAACTACGGGATCATCAGTCCCTAAACTTACAAACTACTTATGAACTACTTACGAAGTAAGACGGCACAAATATCCATGCCCGAGGGGGGATTCAAACCCCCGACCGTAGTAGCCGTGCAGACCGTGACTGAAGCGCCTCAGTCCCCTAGGCCACCGCGGCCGGCCCTCCTGTATCGACGGGCTGTTAACCGGAGATAATGGTCGTCTCTTTATGATGTTACCCGTAGACGACCTTGGACTTGCCTTCTTTTAACGCGTCCTGTTGTCTGAAATCGCGTCGAATTTTTGGAAATTACACTTTGGAACACTCCAATCTCCAACTACTTTCCTCTGTGTCTGTCCCACTTCGAACCTTCCTATGGGTCTTCAAGTTAGGTTTTTGTGCTACCTACTCACTATACTATCTGAACCCAACTGCTTTTGTAATTCATTTGGTAGAGTAAACACAAGTCAACACCAACCCCTTCTGCAGCACCTTTCTGTTATTATCACGATCTCGGTTGCCGTAATGTTGTTTAGAAGTGTATTTTTGGAGGTGGTAGTATAGACGAATTGTAATAAAACTGCCATATAAAATGTATCTAATTGTTATTGATTACAGAGATACAGCCGTTAGTATGACACACATAAAATCTCGAATCAAAGTCATATTATGGCATTTCCACTGATTGGCCTATCGGTTCTAGGTATATCATCGTCATATGAATTAAAAGTACAATTTTGTGTATGTTCTAGAAGTTTATTTCTATTTACGTAACCGGTTTTCGGCTTACAATGCCATTTTCAAACTTGGAAATCTGAAGTGCTTAAAGTCTGAAAAGGACCTTGTAAGCCGAAAATCGTTTAACTAAATAAAATATATAAACTTATACAATATAAAGAACTTGTGCTTTTAATTAAATATGATTATGTTCCACCAAGAACAGACGGAAGAATCAATGAAACTGTCCTCGTTTGCCTTTGATTTCAATTTTTATGAGTTACATAGTAACAGTTCTATTTCCGTACTCATTAAAAATTGAACACTTGCTACTCGTCTGTACTCCCATACTAAAATATTTAATATTCCTCCTGAAACAACCTGTATATCATGTTCGGTATGACTAGATTGAGGAGAAAGTCACCATGGCCACGGAATGAACACATACATGAAATTGTAACGGAGTAGTAGAGATAGATAACATGAAATGTGTAGGAATCCTTTGCAGACGAGAGGACTAAGCCCAAGCAAACACAATCAATAACCCAACACAGGAATTAGTTTAATTTTCCAATTGTTCCAGGAGTTCCTCGATAGAATTGGAAGAGCAAGCCAAGAGTAAACTCTTCAGTTTAGTGTTTTTTTCTGTTTCTTGGGCCTTCAGTGAAATATAGGAGTATGTTGTAAGGAAAGGTCCACTTCAGTGCTTGTAAGTTTATTAATTACTCACAGCAGCTGTTTCGGCAGTTGTCTCCACCAAAGATTGTATCTGAAACTGTGGAAAAATAGCAGCCAAAATGACTTCTTAGGCATCCATTCGACGTGCCTTATTTTTACTGCATTACCTTTTCTCTATGTCTACATTCCACCTGCTATTCATGGACTTGGATGGCCTAATCATATACATACGATATGAAACTTAAAAAGTGGAAATCATTCACAAATTAGAGATTGCATTCAGGTATCAAATGATTACCAATCAATTACCAGGTAATATTTCATCTTGCTTCTCAGAAGATAGTACACTACACAATATACTTAAAAATTTGGTGCGCGCGGCTGTTCGCAATCGGGGGTTCGAGTCCCCTCTCGCGCATGGGTCTTGTTGTCCTTAGGTTAGTTTACCTTAGTTTAAGTAGTTTGTAAGCTACTGACTAATAATCACGCAGTGGAGTCCGATAGTTTTACAAACATTTGAACATTGGAACTTAAAAAATTCAGTGGCTGCGTTCCCGATCTTTCCATATAGCTATTCGTGACAGATTCATTTACAAACAATTGTATACAGTGATGATAAATTCATACAGTTTACTCTGATGACTACGGCAAAAGAGTCAGGAAGACACAGAAAAGTGAATATCGAGTAAAAAAACGTGAGGCAGTATAATACCGCAATACTTATAATCAAATTGTACTCCCATTACCTTTCTTTGAGAAACAGTCTCAGGAGGCTGAAAGGGGGTTAATTAATTTTAGTGATGATATATCTTTCTCGCCCTCATTCACAAATATGACTGTAAGCCAACTCTATATTTATTGTATCACAGACTTCGAGGATTTTAATAATAATAATAATAATAAAATCTAGAAATCATTTTAATATTATGTTGGGTCGTTGGGGTAGACAAAACTTGACACCGGTGACCCATTTTCCCCCTCCACCTAAAATCTTCCGCCATCTCCGTAACTCCTTGGATCTGACGACCACGGATCCCTCGAATCAAAAAGCTGATAAAGTAGCCTTGAAAAGTGTCCGAAGTTGTATTGCTCGAGTTCAGCCAGTATCAATAGATGTCGAATATAAGAAGCATCTAACTGTATAAGTACTGCTCACGCCAGTTATTTGTGCCCTTTCAGGTGGACACAATGGACGAGATTCTGGCGAGCAAAGAGCGCGTTGGCTTCCAGAGGGTGATCGACAACTTCCTGGAGGGGGACGACTGGCGCCTGCAGGCGCTGCAGCGCCGCTACTCCATCGTCTCGACCCAGATGGTGGAGTGGGTGGTCAAATACGACTACGCTTACATATGCTCGCGCCTCGTCGCCAGCTACTTCCAGAGCCACGGGCCCAGGGACAACCATGGGCGCTCACGCATCCACGTGTGCTCTTTCAACTTTGTCACCTACGGCACCACCACGTATCTCACTAAAGACCACCCTCTGCGCGACCGAATCAACGACATTGTCTTCTCCATTGCTTCCGCCGGCCTCGTAAGTTACCTTTACAATCTATTGACCAGAGTATATGAAACAATATATGGTAATTCTTCTGTCGGTGGAGACCATTTTCTGACAAAATATTCAGCTCGAAAAGGTATCTCTAATAACCCGTTTCCACCTGATTTATCCATCCATTTCGACATCTATTTCCAATCAAGGTGCCGATTGCTATAACAATGAATAAGATCATAGAGAGGGGGAGGAGGAAATTTTGGGAATGAAATAGATTTAAAAAGGAGGGATGATATAGATGCAGAGAGGAGGGATGAGAAGATGGATATGGTGTGGAATAAGAGGGAGTGGTGTGAAGATAGGGGAGGAGGAGATGAACAAAGGAAAAAGGGAGAAGGCGATGGGGGAAACAGATGAGGGAGGAAGGAAAAGATGTAGGGAGAAGAAGAGAATAGATTACAGTCTATATCACATAAACATTAGCTACTGCGAAGTGTTGCGGGTTTGATAGTTTGCAATAAAAGTATATTGAGGTGATTAATGAAGATAAAAGGTATCCTTTTATGTTGGACCAAATCACACAAAGTACGCAAACTTTCATTAAGATCAGTTGAGTAGTTTCCGAGTTCATCACAGACAAACACCGTGTCATGGGTGATCAATCCTCAGCGCAACCGCCTTTGCGGCGTGCGACTTGCCGGCGATGGCAACTGTGGTGCCTGCTTAGCAGGGCACCCGTCTTCTACACTAAATTTAATGCGGGTGGCGTGCATGTTATTTCTGACATACATCACACAAACACGCAGAAAGAAAAGTTTATTATTCACCTGCATTACGCAAGGAGGTGCTGGAACTGCATCCCTCTGTTGTTCAAGCATTTCTGACATCTGCTGAGGAAATTGCCCATCACACTCATTGATTCTGAAAAAGGTGCATGACGGAGAAATTAACCTGAACTTAACTTTCTTTTCCGACGAATCATGGTTCCACCTAAGTGGGTATGTTAATTCGCAAAATAATCGGTACTGGAGTTAGGAAAAGCCTAGCTTAATTCACGAACAGCCCCTGCACGATACAAAAAAAAAAAAAAAAAAAAAAAAAAAAAAAAAAAAAAAAAAAAAAAAAAAAAAAAAAAAAAAAAAAAGGAGTGTGGTGCGCTGTTAGCGGCAAGAGAATAATAGGCTCTATATTTTTTCAGGAAACAATTAATAGTGACAGGTATGTTGAAAACAAATTGCGGTCTTTATTTGCCCAATTAACTAAAAGAGAACATGTCTTCGCGACATTTCAGAAAGACTCGGCGACGGCACATGCAGCGAACTTATCATTACTGGAAATTGGTAATGTGTTCGGTGAAAGAAACATCACTAAGAACATTTGGCCCCCTCGTTCTCCCGATTTAACCATGCGGAATTTTTATATGTGGAGAGCATTAAAAGAGAAAGTGTACAAATCAAATCCCCACACTTTAGTTGACCTAAAACCAAACATTCGCCATGAAATCACTGCTATTTCTAAGAGGGAACTTCAGAATGTAATGAGCAACATCCTCAGCAGGTGTCAGAAATGCTCAAACGACGAAGGGAGGCAGTTCCAGCACCTCCTTGTGTAATGCAGGTGAATAATAAACCTTTCTTTCTAAGTGTTTTGTGATGTATGTTAGAAATAACTTGCGCGTCAACCTGTATTAAATTTATTGCGCACGTCGGGCGACCCGCTAAGCGGGCACCGCAGCTGTCGTCGCCAGCAAGTTGCATGCTTCAAAGGCGGTTGCGCTAAGGATTAATCACCTGTACAATAAAACTTGCAGTAAACTTCTACTTTGTGGTACTTATCGGCATGTTAAATAATGAAAAATAACGAGAACAGCATAGCAAACGACACGCAGTGACAGAAAAGTTCAGTTCAAAACAGACAACAATGCAATCAACACTGTCGAATAGGTCGCTGCCTAATTGCACGAACATCTGTAGCAACTGTATGACATACCCCGACTGCTGCTGATCAAAACTGGGAACTCCACACGCTCCTGTAGTTCCCACGCAGTAGTACCTGTACAGTACAATGTTGTGTTTCGTTTGTAGACTGTGTGTCTCATTGTATACCTTCCAAAGATGAATGCTGTAACGAAGGAAAGGAAATTTTGCCTCTTCATGTATTATTAGAAACACTAAGACGACAAAAAAAAAAAAAAAAAAAAAAAAAAAAAAAAGAGAGAGAGAGAGAGAGAGAGAGAGAGAGAGAGAGAGAGAGAGAGAGAGAGAAACACTCTCGAACATGGTGGCGTCAAAGTAACTGTTGGTTCCTGGCGATGAAATCGACAAAATTGGAATAGTTTTCTTTACAGAAATATTACCAAGAATGTCTTTGCCAAAGAACTTAAAGAAGTCAGCCTTCGAAAAAACAAGTGAGTGTTTATGTAACACAAACAGAAAGCTGCTCCGATTTCTGGCCCTGTCTTACAAGAAAAAGCTTCGTTTTTCAGATACCAACTGCAGTATGCAGGTATCAGTGTGGACTGACTCGACAAGTGGAGCAGGAGAGTTATGCAGTGCATCAATTAGACATATGTTGAGAAAAACTCTCGTGACGCTGAGGCCGTTCCAGAATTTATTGTAGAGTTAAAAAAAATCGTAACTAAATAAAATTTGTCCAAGGAACAAATTACACAACTGTAACGTAACTGGGCAAAATTTCAAAATGTTTCCAGCGAGAAGATGGATGTATATATTTTATTTGTGACTAGAAATTTTATGTTTGGTGACGCCTCACCCTTGATGCACTCTTTTAGTGTGTAAAAAATGGTGTGAAGTTATGTAAAATACGACAGGTCTGAAGATGGCGTCGAGCACGCCGAAACCGGTAACATAATAAATGAAAAATGCGATAATGGCTGCAAAATCATTATTAAACAATTACAGATCGCCCCATTGAACAATGATTTCCTTATATGGAATTACATACTTTTTAACAATGTACAAAAGCTCTAGAAAAGGTAAGTGTAGTGACATAATGAGTATTAGTTGTTAATGTTGGTTTTTATTGTAGCTGTGTCCGCTAACCTGCCTCACTTACATGCAAATATATCATTTGATACGGAAAATACACGGAAGAGTCCAGGGCTCGCGGAAGTAGCCGAGCGGTTTGGAGCGCCACGTTAGGAGTCACGAGGCCTCCAACGTCGGAGGTTCGAATCCTCCCTGGGGAATGGATATGTGTGTGTTGTCCTTAGGTTAGTTTAACTTGGTTTACGTAATTTGTAAGTTTAGGGACGTATGAACAAAGTAGTTTAGTCACATAGATTTACAAACAATTGAACATTGATTTTGAAAAGCCCAGCTTTGGAAATGATGGTATATGTGTGCAAACCGTTACCATATTTCGGAATGCAAACATGGGAACACATTCTATATTTTTGAATGAAAAAAAAAAAAAGAACCCATTCCATATTTACAACTTATTTCACAATTAAAAAAAAGAAAAGGCGCAATGAGACACATCACAATTACCTACATCTGTGTGTAATTCACCAGATCAAATCTTTCTCAACATTCCCTCCTCTTGATATAAATATTTACAAAAAGTTTTTTTCAGTTCCAATGAAGAAAATCAATATGCATTGTGCAGCTGTTAAAAAATTCTAACAAATAAACGGATATTTCTATGCCAATAATTGTAGTTTGAAAATTACCCAATAATATGATTCGTTAGAAAAGGAATGTAAAGAGTTGTCCAGGAGGAGTAGCAAATATTGTAGGAGGTTGTAGTACAGATGAATTAAAAAAAATCCATGTCTACTTGGGTCCAATTTTTATTGAGTATAAAGACACAGCAGTTTTTAGTACGTAACCCAAATAAATTCAAAGCAAAGGCAAATGAGGACATTTTCACTCATTCTTCATACGGTTCTTGATGAAACATCATCATATTGTATTACAAACACCACATTGTGTTATAATAAGTTGCTTGTAGTGGCCATTTGAGCAGCAGCTGATAATATGTATTTTCACTGTACTGTTTTTAAAGAAAAAGCCTTTTGCTACTGCAAATGAAGGGCTTTTTATTTTTATATTTCACACATACGCGTTTCGCCTTTGTCACAAGGCATCATCAGTGGGTGTCCTGAAATATTTACATGTTTCTGTTTACACATAAAGGTTAGGTTTTTTTTTACATATGTACAAAACGTTTCGTTTCTGATTCAAAACAGTTTGCTAAGCAAAGGCGAAACGCGTGTGGGTAAAATATATAAAAATAAAAACCCTTCATTTGCAGTAGGAAAAGGCGTTTTCCTTAAAAACAGTTCAGTGAAAATACCATATAGTGTACGTTATACAAGTTTATTTTTATTCAGTTGACTCGTTTTCAGTTTACAAGGTCATCTTCAAAGTTTTGAAATATACAGAAGGAAATCTAAATCAAAAGATGTTAATAGCCAAAACTTGAAAATGTTGAGTTTTGGAGAGATCATGAAAATGTTTTTGTATGTTAGATTTAAGATGTGTGCTTGCAGTAACGTTACGTGTGCAGGTACCCAAGTGGTCGTCGGACATCGAGCACGCAGCTCGGCTGCAGCGCAGCAACTGCACGGAGGCTGTGGCGGGCGACGGCTCCCCGCAGGCGCTGCAGACGCACCACCTGAGTGCGGCGTTTGCGCTGCTACTGCTGGGGCTGGCCGCTGCCGCAGCCGTTTTCGCCGGCGAGATGGCAGCACACGCATGGTGTAGGTGCAAGCAGCACCCCCTGTAAAGGGACTCTCGCTTTCAGAAAACTCTTCAACAGGCAGTAACATAAACCGACAACAGCACTTCTTGCTTTCTCAGTAAAAATAACAACAAATTGTACTTCGAATAACACTTTCAATTATTGATCTGTACACATATTCAAATTAAATTAGTTTGTGTTTGACTGACAGGGAGCAGTGTTGCCGACCTGCAGCCAACTGTGCTTCAGAAGGCACTGCATGTAACCCACAAAACAGGCAACATGGTAACACGTGGCTCAAGAAAGAACTAGGCATGACTCGGTGGCAGCTCCTCCTGGAACTAGACACCCATATATATATATATATATATATATATATATATATATATATATATATATATATATATATATATATAAGTGTGTTTGCCTCAGTAACTTATAAAATAATAGGCGACGGGAAATTTTAATGCGGTAGGTCAACACAAGAAATGTTACACTTTCTGCAGAGCTATGAACATAGTTTATTGTCTTATTTTCCAAAGAGTTACGGTACAAAGATATAATTTTTTAAATGGAACAATAGTTTCTTCTGTCGTGGATTGGAATCGTTGAAACCAGCTGCGTCCAAATCAATTGAAACTACATTCCTATCACTGTTAGTTTGGGAGCTACAACCCTTCAAAGTTTAGGGGGCGGAGGCTACAACAGCGAAGCTGACTGGCTGTTGGTTATGAGACAGTGGGCCGTGCCCCAGGGGATAGCCACTTGGCCGGTCAGCTACACTATCGCAGCCTCTGCCCCCGGAACTTTGAAGGGTTGTAGCTCCCAAACTAGCAGTGATAGGAATGTAGTTTAAATTTATTTGGACGCAGCTGGTTTAAACGAATCCAATACACGATAGAAAAAACTATTGTTACATTTAAAAAATTATATCTTTGTGGTGTAACTCTTTGGAAAATGATACAATAAACTATGTTCATAGCTCCGCAGAAAGTGTAATCAAATTGGAGCATATTACAGAGACAATCACAATTTACAAATGAAACTAACATTAGTGAACGAATTTGATAACAGAAGAAAGATGTTGTGGTCTTCAGTCCTGAGACTGGTTTGATGCAGCTTTCCACCCTTCTCTATCCTAAACAAACCTCTACATTTTCTCATAAGAATGGCAACCCACATCCATCTGAATCTGCTTAGTATATTCGTCTCTTGGTCTCCCTCTGCCATTTTTACCCCGCACACTTCTCTCCAATGCTAAATTTAAGATCCCGTGATGTCTAAGAATATTTTCTACCAATCGATCCCTTCTTTTAGTCAAGGTATGCCAAAAATTACTTTTCCCTCCAATTCTGTTCAGTACTTCTTCATTAGTTGAGCAATCTACCCACCTAATCTTCAGTATTCTCCTGTAGCACCACATTTCAAAAGCCTCTATCCTCTTCCTATCTAAACTTTTTATCGTCCAAGTTACACTCCCACACAAGGCAACATTCCACACAAATGCCTTCAGAAAGGACTTCTTTCCATTTGAATTAATATTCGATGTTAGCAAATGTCTCTTTTTCGAAAACGGTTTTCTTGCCATTGCCATCCTGCAATTTATATCCTCTGTACTGCGACTTTCATATGTTATTTTACTACCCAAGTAACAAAACTCATCTACCACCTTTATTATTTCGTTACCTAATCTAATTGCTTCAGCATCGTCTAATTTTCTAAGTCAGCATTCCATTATCCTTTCTTTGCTCTTGTTAATGTTCATCTTATAGCTCCTTTCAACATACTGTACACTCCGTTCAATTGCTCTTCCAGGTCCTTTGCTGTCTCTGACAGAATTACAGTGTCATCAGCAAAACGCATTGTTTTTATTTCTACACCCTGAATTTTAATTCCTTGTCCAAATTTCTCCTTGCTTTCATTTATAGCTTGCTCAGTGTACAAATTGAATAACATTGGAGAAAGGCTACAACCCTGTCTTCCCTCCCAACCACTGCATTCCTTTCATGCCCTTCAACTCTGACAACCGCCGGCTAGTTTTTGTACAAGTTGTAAATAACTTCCTCTTCCTTATATTTTACTCCTGCTTGCTTCAGAATTTGAAATAATGTATTCCAATCAACATTGTCAAAAGCTTTTCCCAAATCTACAAAAGTTAGAAATGTAGATATACCTTTCCTTAATCTATCTTATATGGCAAGCTGTAAAGTGAGTATTGCCTCCTGTCTTCCTGCATTTCTCCTAAATCCAAACTGATCTTCCCCGACGTGTTAGTATTTTCCAACCATGACTGATGGTTCTGTAATGTTTACACCTATCTGCGCCTGCTTTCTTTGGAGTGAGAACTATTAGATTTTAATTAAGTCTGAGGTTATTTCGCCTGGCTCATACATCTTACTCGCCAGGTGAAATAGTTTCGTTATGGACGATTCTCCCAGAGACTTCAGTAGTTCTGGGGGAATGTCGTCCGCTCCAGGGGCCTTGTTTCGACTTAGATCTTTCAGTGCTGTGTCAAATTCTTCTCTCAGTATAATAACTCCTACTTCATCTTCATTGTATTCTCTTCCTTTCCTACAACATTGTCTCGAAGTTCATTTTCTTTGTAGAGCCTATTTGTGTACTCTTTCCACCTTTCAGTTTCCCCATCTTTACTCAGAACTGGTTTTCCATCTGAGTTCTTGATATTCATACTGCTATTTTTCTTGTCTCCAAATGTCTCTTTTATTTTCCTGCAGGCGGTATCAATTTTTCTCCTAGTTATACATTCTTCTACAGATCAGCATTCGGCTTTTAGCCACTCCTGCTTAGCCCTTTTGCACTTCCTGTCCATCTCATTTCTTAGTCGTCTGTACTCTATTTTACATGCTTCATTAACTGCATTATATCTTCTCTTTTCGTCAATTAAATTTAGTATTTCCTGTGATATCCAAGGATCATTTGTAGGTCTCGCCTTTATATCTACTTGGTCCTCTAAATGTTCAAATGTTTGTAAATCTGTCGGACCAAACTGCATGGTCATCCGTCCGTAGCTTACAAACTACTGAAACTAAGGTAAACTAACTTAAGGACAACACACCCACCCATGCCCCAGGAAGAACTCGAACCTCCGACGGCGAGCAGCTGCGCGCTCTGCAGCGAGGCGCCTTGGACCGCTCGGGTACTTCGCTGCGGCTTTGGTCCTCTGATGCCGTGACTATTTCGTCTCTTAAATCTAACCATTTCTCTTCTTCAGTTTTATTTTCGCCCGTTTCTGTGAATTGTTTCCTGAATCTGCCTCTGTAATTCTCAAGAACTTCAGGTTCCTTCAATTTATCCAGGTCCCAACTCCTTATAATACTACCTTTCTGCAGTTTCTTCAGTTTCGGTCTACATTTCATAACCAATAAGATATCGTTAGAGTCTATCGCTGCCCCTGAATAGGTCTTACAGTTTAAGCAGTGGCTTATGCAGGATCGTGGTCTTGGGGGAGGCTGAAATAAAAAAAATGGGGGGAGGAGTGATCCTTTTTCCTTTCCTCTATGTCTCTAGGGGAGGCTGCAGCTCCTCGCCATTGGCAGATCTAGTGAGCTGTTGTACTGCTGTGGTCGGTGTTGGCTTCGTATCTATCTTGACTACGATAACGCGATCACTACGCTGCTCATAGTAGTTTACCCGCGTTCCTATTTTCTCCTGTAATACCCCCAACTGATTTTGTATTTATAATCCGGTTCTCACCTGACCAGAGATCCTGTTCCTCTTTCCACTGAACTTCACTATCACCCAACTATATCTGACCTCAACCTATCCATTTCTCTTTTTAAATTTTCTAATCTCCCCATCCGATTATGGGATCTAACATTCCACAATCCGATTCATATAATGCTAGTGTTATTTCCCTAAGGACAACACATTCTTGAGTAGTCCCCGTCCAGAGATCCGAATGGGGGACTATTTTACCTCCGGAATATTTTACTCAAGAGGATGCCATCATCATACAATCATATAGTAGAGCTTTATGTCCTCGGGAAAACTAATGGCTGTAGCTTCCCCTTGCTTTCAGCCATTCACAGTAACTGTATGGGAAAGCCACATTAGCTGATGTAACAAGACCAGGTCAGTCAATAATCCACATTGTTGCCCTGCAACTACTGAAAAGGCTGTTGCCCTTTTCAGGAACCACACATTTGTCTGGCCTCTCCACAGATACATCTCACTTGTGGTTGCACCTACGGTTGGCTATCTGTATCGTTGAGGCATGCAAGCTACCCCACCTCAGCAATGTCTGTGGATCATGGGGGTGAAAAGAAGAAAGAACCTCCCAATAAACATATAACAAAACTTGTCTCTGAATTGTTTAAATGGCTTCCTTTAATCCGATCTAGTGAGGGAATTTAAATACCCGAGTAAAACTATTCTTGTACCTATGGCCTATAGGTAACATATTTGATTCATAATCAAAATGCCTTCTGTTCTGGGCGTTAACATATACTCTGTTTACTCTGAATGAAAATCATCATTAATGGAGACAGTGATTCACTGACATGAGGATGCAGAAAGCAATGAAAACCACTACATTAAAGACATATAATGCATATTCACAGGACATCTGATTTGTAATTGGAAAACTGTCATACTGAACTCTCCATTGGCCAAAAATTCCAAATTAGTCCCCTATCTGGATATGGAGTAGGAGCTGCCATTTGAGAGGTGACCATAGGAAAAAGGGATGACAAGGGCATGGTATGTATGAAGTGTGAATATACGAGAACAGCTATAAAATCTGAAAAGGGAACTATGAGAAACATTCAGAAAGAAAATTTCTCAACATAGAAAAAAAATAGCAAAGACATCATAGTTACATGAAAAACTTTATTGGCAACAGTTACAACAATTTTGAGCTATTTTCAACATAGTCATATAAAGATTTGAGACAGTCGATATATTGTAGGATCTGCTTTTGCATTATTTTGTCATAGAAGTCTGAAAACTGTGAATGGAACCAGCATGTGATAATCGTCTTCAGCTCTTCCTGGTTGTCAAGATGCTGGCCAGAGGACGTGATACTCGGTACAAGAGGTGTGGAATGATTACTGCAGGTGTTATGCTGCTCCATGGCAATCCCCTATAAGACTTAGCATGCAACAACTTTTTGGCAGAACTTAGGCAAGGAGCTCTTTTATTGACCAGAAAAATTTTATTTGAAATGAATAGCACTATCTTTGCTGTTGCACTGTAATAGTACGCCATATCTGTAAACATGTCATGTTCTTTGGCACATGCAATCAGCAGCTGACATAAATAAACGCCATCATTTAGTGTAGCTCACAAACCAGCATAGACCAATACAAAAAAAATCATATATCTGTCTTATAATTTGTACAGAAGAGTTTTCTATGAAGTAAGTACAATGTATAGAGCATAAATACAAAGTACATAATGGGGTAGGGCGGATTCTAGATACCCTTGACCCCTACCCAGATGTTATTCTGGGAATGCTGACTTTATCCTTCCAGCAATAGTCACATATAATGTATTTCATCAAATTCCTTATGGGAATCCAGAGTATTATATTACACAATTGAGCCGCCAATATTGTTGGAATTGATGGTTTATATCAATATTCTGAGAATTGTGAGGAACACAAGTGTGATCTAGGGAATTACACTATGAACAGAGCTTTTAGCTTTTAGTCATGTACAATGCATTTCACCATGTTCGTTCTGGGAGTCAAAAGTATTATATTAAACAGTTGATGAAATGGTGCCCTAAGGTCAATATTCTCATAATTGGGAGGTACATAAGTGTGCTCAAGGCAACTGCACATATGCCAAAGGTCCATGCCACCCTGAGGCCAACAATTTTTCTAAATTTATTTACGGCTGTCCACCCTATAAGAGTTTGAGGAGATAGAATGATGGCTATATAACAGTGCATACAGAATACTGCAATGAGATTAAAACAAAATATGCATAAATAGCTAAAACATCAACTGTTGTTTATGAAACGTGAATAAGGTAATAGTAATATGCGGTTGATTACAAGTTCTTTTTCATCCTTAAGTACTTTTGCACCAATCCACAAAATGCGAAATATAAGCCCTTGTTCTGCACCATAGTAGTATCTACTTATTAAACATAGATGTCAGCTGTGACAGGCCATCGAACAGATATTGTATTGCGAAATTAATACCCTGAAAATAGATAAAGGAGGTTATCTGACCTAGAGCACACTTGTGTACCTTCCAAATCTGAGAATATATATGTAAGGGCGCCAGGTTAGCAATTACATAATATAATACTCATGCTCCCCAGAATTAACACGATGGAATGCATTGCTTGTGAATAAAGGTGGTGACTTAAAGTGTTTATCGACTGAAAGAGGTAATTACAATCGCTGATTATAGAATAATTCTTGTAAGGATAATGTCAGCATCCTTGGAATGACTTCTGGGTAGGGGTCAAGGCTATCTAGAATCTATCCTGACCCCCTACTAGTGTAAAGTCAAGTATAAATAATGCAAGCATAAAACTTTGTTAATTTGGACAGAAATGTAAAATTGTTTATGAGATATGAAAAACTTTGTAATCTATATATTCACAAAAAGTTTGTTATGTAAGAACGCCAATGTATTTCTCATCTGAAATTAATACTACTGTCTGATGATGGACTCATGCCTTAAATAGTAATGGTGCAATAAAAACAAGTGTGGCTGGTTGCACTATTTATTTATTCAACTGTTATTACGAAAACAGCTGTGGTATTCTCAATCCAAAATGGAAAAAAATTATGTAATATTTAATCTAATACTACTCTCCATTTTGTCAGCCGTATATTAATATTTCCAAAGTAATATCGCTCACTAGGTCTGTTTTTCTGAAGAAAGAAATGCACAGTTTCTTCTGTTGTAATATTTCGTCATTCCACATGATCCACCACATTAATGTCTTAAGCAAATATATATGTGTGTAAAAGTTTGTTTATTCATTCATCATTAAGAACTTTCAGGCTAAAGATAGTACTCACACAGATTAGTCAGAGGTGACATTATAACGAGCAAGGAGGTTAGAATAAAGAGAGGTGGCGTTATCCATGCTGAGAAAAGGCATTGGTTGAAGCCAGTGTGTCATTGTTTTGTGCCCAAAATAAGGATTTTCCGCTTAAAATCCTGAGTCAATATTGCCCTGTTTATGCAAAGCCACCAAATTGGTAATCACATCAGAATATCTACTAAGGCATGACATACATTTCAATGACTAGAACTACTTTAACATACAGTATGACCAATGTTTTGTGCACAACCAAATGCCAGAAAGCGCATTTTGCTGGCTTCACTTTTTCAGTGTTTGGGCATCTCCAGAGACAACAAGCTGCCACACCTCCACTTGTCCTTGTGACTAGCTTTCTTTCCATTCCCCTGCTTAAACAGCTAATAATTTGTGAGAACAAAGAAGAAAAAGTCTTTGCTGCTAATTTCCGCTCACAGCAAACTAAGCCATACCATTAAGTTGCTGCACTACCTAATCATACCCCAAGAAGTCGCTTTATTTTTTATAATAAACAACAGATATTTGTGACATGTGACGACTTATAAATATTATTTAAATTGTAGTCTTAGTTTCGTGCATAACTACACTCTCACGAACTGTGAATCAGAAATGAGAAAAAAATTGTGCTTGTCACAAACATGATCAGGAAAAGAAAAGACTATAGCAGACACAAACCTGTGATAATTCTCTATCATTCAATATCTGAATGCCTTTCACCATCCTGCCTTGCTGAACATTGCTACCCATGACCTTTGAATATATTTTAGTCTCTTGATGGTTTTTAGCAGCAGTGTGTCACTGACTGACATTTAAGTATAAGAAGGTAAATCCTCTTGCATCGAAAAGGACTATAAATGGTGAACGTATCTGATAAGGAGAGAGTGGACTATCATATCTTGTATGCTGGAAGCATTACTACCTCTTAGCAATTGAGCATGTAATGAAAATATGTGATAATTGTCTATCGAAATCGTATGTATTTGATTCATAACATAATAACGTTGTGCCTGTTATACAAGTGCAGGACCACTTTGAAACGAACAGAGATAAGACATTGTGATCCTGACCCTGATTCCAGGTGTAGTGAAGGTTATAACCAAAGTGTTTCTACAGAGTTAACTTCTGCAATAACGATCAATAAAAAGGATGGAAAAATTTTGAGAAACATCTCAAAGTCAACAAACAGTGCCAAGTGAATAAAATTAGCCAAAGAATCGATTTTACAGTAGGCATCTTACCATGTGAGACAAGACGTACATGCTGTTCCCCGTCGGGGGTTCGAATACTCCCTCGGGTATGGATGTTTGTGTTGTCTTTAATATAAGGTAGTTTATAAGTTTAGAGACTGATGACCTACAGTTAAGTCTCATAAACTTAACAAACATTTTAACATTTTGAACAAGACATGCATAGTCTGAGCTCAATTGAAATCACTTATCGTGTACACAACTGAAATGTTAAGTGACAACTACTTACATCAAACATAAGAAACCCTGATAATCAGAAAAAAAACGATTGCGCCCCTTGGTTTAAGAACAGACTTTACATAAGAAACTTCCTGGTTGATTAAAATTGTGTTCCGGAACTGGGACTCGAACCTGGGACCTTTGCCTTTTGCAGGCAAGCGCTCTACCACTGAGCTATCCTGACATGACACATGGCCTGTCCTCACAACTTTACTTCCGCCAGTACCTCACCTCCTACTATCCAAAATTGTGAGGATGGACAATGAGTAGTGTTGGGATAGCTCAGTGGTAGAGTGCTTGCCCACGAAAGGCAAAGGTCCCAGATTCGAGTCACGGTTCCGGCACACTATTTTTATCCATCAGGAAGTTTCATATCAGCGCACACTCCGCTGCAGAGTGAACGTTTCATTCTAGGCTTTACATAGTTTCAACATAACAACAAATTACTAAACTACTAATTATGGAGAGTTTTCATCAATAATTAGTTATTGGTAATATACATCCATTGTAAACATTAGTAATTTTGGCTGTGGTAAGGTGGTAAGGTCATGATATTCCACATGACTATTCTTTTGCCTTACTGTGGATGAAGCATATAATAAGCATTAGGCTGAGGAACACGCTTAATTTCAAATGGTTGATTATAAATAAATTTGAATTTGGAGACTTCATTGTCTATCTCACTGGATATACCACATGTTTTGAACAGAACCCTATCGCCAACTTTAAATTTTACTTGTTTCAAATTTGCATCCTATCTTTTAATCCACACGTGAAGACAACTGTTCATCATTTCTGTCAACATCAGCTTTTTCACAATATCCCAGTTTTGTCGCAGATGGCAGTTAATAATTTCTTTCACTATACTTTCCAGTCTGACCCCAACATTATCTCATTAAGTGTGTATTAAAACTAGCCTTATGTATCTTGAGGGATATTCTGCGAATGTCATATGAATAAAATTCTTGAATGTCCGTCTGCAGACCATTTTTATTTTCTATAATATGACTGGTTTTGGGACAGCTGTTCATCTTCAGATCTGTTATTCCTGTTGGTCGTTTATTTCCACTCAGGTAGTCTTAAACTATGTATATTGCTAGCACTGTAACTGCGTATGACCAGTAAACATTCAAGAATTTTATTCATCAAGTGTGGACCCTATATTTTTGTGAGACAAAGATTTCTTTATTTCTGCACTACCAGATATATATGTCGTCCTTACTTTATGATTGTTGCAGCAATATATGCTAAAATATTTAGTAAATTTCAAATTTTGGGAATACATTGGCAGTTATTATTAGGTAATACAGATTTTGATTTTCCTGTCTTCTCGAAACAATCTCCCACAAATTTCCTGTAGACTTATTTAGCTGTGGCCTTGAGTAATGAAATAACTTAATGAATTTCAAAAAGGTATCTAACACTACTAAAATATACTCAGAATTACCGGTTGCCTACTGTAGAGGTCCATTCAAATCCACATCCAAGATTTCTTAATAATTGCCTTTAGGCTGAATACTTTGCATTGGCCCATGGTTAACATTTTTGTCACTTTCACCTTTTGACATATATCACATGTTCTTACCCCACATGCTCAGCTATTTTATCTGTACTCCTTTATGGTCCACAGTGACCATAGGCTAAATGAAATTAGTCATTAACATGGTCGAATTTACAGCTGGCCAACATAAGTACCTCTCTTCCCGATTTATATTCTTAAGGGGATACAGTACGCTGTCATATATTTTCTACTTCCTCAACTTTTCACTCTTTCCATTTTTGGCATAAAAGTCCACCTTAACTGACGACCAGCTTTTGTCATCATTTTGGTGTTGTCAAATGTCGTGGCACTGATTCTTTATTTTCTTTTTACCTGCTATATTTATAAAAATACGTCCCTAAAAATATACCTTCTATGTTTTGTCTGCGACGCACCAGTCACTTTTTGCACGGCCACTACGGTCGGGGGTTCGAATCCCCGCTCGGGCACGGATATTTGTGCCCCTGGGGCATGGGTGTGTGTGTTGTGCTTAGGTTAGTTTACCTAGGTTTAAGTGGTTTGTAAGCTACAGACTGATGACCACGCAGTTTGGTCAGATAGATTTACAAACATTTGAACATATTTGTGGCGTATTTAGTATTAGCTAGTTCATAAGTAGTTTGTAAGTTTAGGGACTGATGACCACGTAGTTAAGTCCCATAAGCTCTACAAACATTTGAACATTTTTCTTTGGTGTTTGTGGAAGGAATACTGACTAGAACTCGTTAAGTGCAGAATGTTATAAGGCCAATACTTTTGACAATCGTGTAACAGGAAGATGATGTGTAGTTCCAATAGAAGAACAATCCCCTACACATAGCATGTGAAACTCAAAATGCCCAATAAGATGTGGAGCAATTTCCCTGGCCAGCACTATATTTGGACCTGTCACTGATTGATCATAGTGGGATATATTGTATGATTGAATTCAGGAGTTCCTAGATAACAGAAAGCAGTATGCCATTCTCAGTGGAGAGAAGTCTTCCGAAGTAAGAGTGATGTCAGGTGTGCCACAGGGGAGTGTCGTGGGACCGTTGTTATTCACAATATATATAAATGACCTCGTGGATAACATCGGAAGTTCACTGAGGCTTTTTGCAGATGATGCTGTAGTATATCGAGAGGTTGTAATAACGGAAAATTGTATTGAAATGCAACGTATTGACCCATGGTGCAGGGAATGACAATTGAAGGAAAGAAGCTTATGGTTTAACGTCCCTTCGACAGCGTGGTCATTAGAGACGGAGCTTAAGGTCGGATGTTTGGAGAAGGTTATGGGAGGAAATCGGCAGTGCCCTTTGAAAGGAACCATCCCGGCATTTGCCTGATTTAGGGAAATCACGGAAAACCTAATCTGGATGGCCGGAGGTGTATTTGAATTACCATCCTACCGAATGCGAATCCAGTGTCTTACCACTGCGTCACCTCGCTTGGTAATGTCAATTGATTATCAATGTCGACAAATGTGATATGCTGCGAATACATAGAAAGAAAGGTCCTTTATCATTTAGCTACACTATAGCAGATCATCAACTGGAAACAGTTAATTCCATAAATTATGTGGGAATAGGCACTAGGAGTGATTTAAAATGGAACAACCATATAAAATTAATCGTCGGTAAAGCAATGTTCCTCCCATGAGAAAGTTGCTATTAATAAATTGTCCATATAGATCGTAATTCTGAAAATGAGATCTTTGCCTTATACACTACCTAAATCGCAGATGATCATCGATACAAACATGTTCAAACCAAAAGTAACGACTTATACTGTAGTACTTTCGCATAAATAAGAACTCTGACATTCCTCGACTCTTCTTCCGTTACTAATCTGTCAATATGTGGCATCTCTTCAACAGTTTGAAGCATATCGCGCAATCACTCTGGTCGATCTGTCTCACCTTTCTCAACCTTACTGTGAACGTGTGCATCAATTAGGATTCTAACACTCCCATCTTTCTGAAAAATCAAAACCATGCGATTGTTATATGGGCTCTTAGATCGTTCCCATTTGGTTTCTTTTTGAACTGCTTCTCTCCTAGCTAATACTACCTAATAAACTAGTCCAAAACCGCTTCATGCAGTATATCTTCGATTTTGTATTCAAAACCATGCATTGTAGTGTTACTGGGAGAGTTCTTTTAGTGTTGTTGAATGTTCTTAAGGCGAATGACCGTGAAATCAGTATTTCGTCACTAGTCAGGATTACGATTTAGTCTTCTTTTTTGTCTTCTTCACTATATGTAGAAATGCCATAAGAGGTCCACATAGTCTGTACCCCAAGCATTTAGTTTTAGTCTTCTTTACCTAAATAAAAAATCAGGCTTTCTTCTCCAAATATTGTTTCAGCACGAGAAAATAGAGAGAGACGCCTACTTTTGAAATAATTGTCTCGAACTCGAATTTTAATGTTTAACAAATATTTATTCTCTCCTGTAACTAGACAGAGGCACTGCCATAGTTATCACAGAAGCTGATACAATATGAATGACCGTCAATCTTCTCGCAAATTTTCCGATAATAATCTTTAACAACGACAAACAAAGAACATGTATTAACTTCAACAAGGAATAAATAAAGTCTCTGTTTAGTAGTCCATGGAAACTTCAGCTCGCTACAGCAAGTGAAACCCATCCATTATTTACCTTTAAAAAAAAAAAAAAAAAAAAAAAAAAAAAAAAAAAAAAAAAAAAAAAAAAACCACCGAAAGAAATATCTGACCGCTAATATTTCCTACATAAATATATTTGACATTCCTATGTCGGGTCATAGGTTTGCAGTGCAACTCATTACACTACATACCCCTCGCCTTAGACATAAGATGGCAAATAACTACTTATATGTTTATTTAATATTCAATGTTTATTTAATATTCAGTATACATTATTAATGTTCTTTTACAAACTTTTTGTTATTAATATTTATTTCTTTGAGATATGTATATAAAGTTGTATTTTACTTTCATTATTTACAAATTCATTTGATATGAGTAATATATATATATATATATATATATATATATATATATTAAACATCAGAAATTTCTTCTCAAGTTAACAAATTAGCCTTTTCTTTTGTCCCAATTAGACACTCATGTGGGGTAGGAATAGAAGGAGTATTACTTTTTAAAATAAAATTAATCTTAGTTATAAAACTGGCTTTTATTGTGTTAACCAATTTAAGTGGTAGTTGAATATGTCGTTGACAGTAGTCGTATCTCTTGTTGGAGGGATTAGCACCTAATTTTTAATTATAATTTTTTTATTATAAAAATTGAGGATTCCTCCTCCCTTGCTCACTCATAACCACCAAATTGGGAAATTAAGAGTAACCTTACAAATTCAAAGACAAGGCAAAGATCCTATTTTGGGACTCCACTAGCAAAATTAGAAGAAAATGACAGCAAGACTCTACTTGACAGCCCCTTCTCTTCTACAAATGGGTTGGGTCCTCTTTATGGGTATCCCAAAACCCGATTAGGCCCTTTCACTAGGTACCTAACCATGAGTAGTAGCCTCTCCTGTGGGCCTACTTACTCACTCTCCACAATACACTACTTACATCTTTACTAGGGACTCCTTAGGTTTCACCCTTCTCATTCTTATTCAGGATTACTCTAATTCCTGTAAACTCTTTTTCTTAACTCTCACCTTTCTTCATTGGTGTCCATATATTTCCATTCTAATTGGTCATGCTTCCCTCGTACCAAGTAAATGTACTGACAACTACATCATTTTTTTCATGCTAACATAAATAGCCACCTTCTTTCTCCAAATCCACTTTTTACACTATCTATCTACTAAGTAGAATAACTGTACTCTAATTCCATTCCCCACGATACCTAATACACATCTGTATGTGTGAGTATTAATTGTACTGTTGTTATTAAGTGTAAATTTGTAAGGTGCAAATAAGAAATGTTTGTGTATGTGTAAGTGTTTGTATATGTAGTGATCGCAATCTGAATCTCATGCAAATCCTCTCAGGAATATACACTGAGGGTTGTAGTCAAGAAAAAAAACCTGAAACGAAAAAGAAGGGTCTTAGCGATAAAGACATATGAAAAATGAAAAGGGGACTAAAAGACAGATTCTCTATAAAATAGTTGTAAGAAAGGAAGAAAAAGACTAGGAATTGGAGCTGAAGAAAGAAAGAAGATAGCTCGAAAGACAGGAAACGCTTCCTTCCCCCCCTGCCCAGGAACCCCTGGTTCTTTCATACATCACTATGGCACTGGAGGGCAAAAGATGGCAGGCTAGAAGTGAGCCGCCCCACTACAGAACGGACGCTATAGCTTCACGTCCAGAACCCCCCGAAGAGAAACTCCAATCCCTACTATTGTAATACATAATGAGTCTTCAGTATTGCGTGTTTGTGCAGTGTGCTTCTGCGTAAAACATGTATGTGTAAGTGTGTGTATGTAGAAGTGTACCTAAAGACCAACCCATCTCAAATGTATACAAACCCACCCTTTTGGTTTGCATTCTTCATAAAATGTACAAAATTCCCAAGACCATATAAATACTATACGAACTTAATGGTGTAACATACCGGCATTATTACTCGTAGGCTATAATGGAAGTAAATCAGAGCCTAGCATTTTATTATACAAATTTTGTTTGTTATTCACCATTCACTCCAGTAAGAGTTATTTTCACTTCCCGGTAAGTATGTAATCTCATTGATCACATAACGTCAAAATCAGTATTTGTCACCATCAGTGTAAATGTCAAGACAAAAAAACTATGAACTTTCGTCTAAGTTAAAGTCATATTTCTACACATAGTAAAATTGACTTATTGTGGTTTCATATTATTCATTTGCATTATAAAATTTGTAGCATTCTTTCTATTTACCTTGGATTTCTATTTATATACTCTCAGCCAAAACCATATCACTTATATTGACTGAGTAAAATTTTACTTGCATGTCTATTGTAACGGTTGGTATCACAAATGACTTTCTACACACAAATATTATGTTTTTACATTACTATGGTAATCAAATAATCCGATAAAAGTAATTAATACATCTAAGGTTATAACCCTACCCGTTATACACCACCGGTTATCATACGATAATTAGAAAAATGACCCGTGTGCCTAATTATCTTAATCGGGTGGAAAAGCTATCGGTAATGAAGCCGATGATGTAGTGGAGGCTATAAACGGAACGTTGCTGTAACTCTTTGGTAGACAACAACGATAGATAGGAATAAAGAAAGTGGAAAGTAAAATTTGGAATAAAATGATCAATGTTTAAATGAAAAAATGCGGAACAAACGGGACACAGAGATTAATTTTGAAAGACAGGTATAACTTATTGATTTACGGTCGCCAGCTCGTTGTACGAGCAAATAATTTAGTGGGATCTCAATAATAGAAAAGTTAATTAATAACGTGAAAAATTATGTAAAATTTGGGTGGACCGTGAATCACAGTATGTGCATCAAATGTGGTACAAAAGGCACTGACAATATACTAATTACTGAGAAATAATTCATTAGCACATGGGTTCAATGTAAGACAGCGAAATGCAAGGCATGGCTACGCAAATGCAACATGCAGCAGATCATGCAAAACTCTCTCCTTAATACTTACTATTTACAACTTCAAATAAGTAATTGTTTATATAAGTACCAGAAATTATTCAACAGCGAGTATGCCATGTGCTTTAGCAATAATCAAGTTGTAACTGAACTATTAACTGTACTAATAGCAAGCTCAAAAATTAATTAATGACTTGTCATGATAACACTGAATATTTAGAAATGAACTATTTAACCTTCTAATTAACTTTTACTCTTTCTTTAACCAGGAATTATTAACATTTCAAACACTTTCAAACAACTACTATTCCCACTAATCAGTAAAAAACTTTACCTCAAAACAATATGCGATGGAAAACAATTAATCTTTTCCACATTTATTGAAATGTCTCTTGAAATTGAAAGTTAGTCTAGCAGTTTCGTTCAACTTAGCAAACCTATTGATCAGCAACACTGGCATAAGCTACATTTAGTAATACGTTTCTGCACAAATTATTGTCAATTACTGTCACCTTGTCCTTTGATTTTCTTAGTTTTCTATAACTTTGTGAATATTCTCGGTAAAACAATGGATGAGGAAGGAACCTGTCTGGACAATGACTATGGGTAATGATTTTCGAACACAGGTTCATAAATAACAGTGTTCACTATTTAACCAATATCACTAATACGCTGGTTATCTGTACATGCTAAGACAAACTGGACAGATCATACTAATTTTGGTGTGTCACGTGGTGCTGCTGATTGGAGACTGTTGGCACTTAACAATCGGCAAACACAGGCTCTTCTTGGCATGAATGTTAATTACAATTTTGGGCCCACAGCATTCCTCTTGATGCATTTATTAATTATTTGAGCTGTGCGCGTATGAATAAATAATATTGCCTTTTTGTCTTCTCCTCCACTAGTGCCAAACCATCACGCCTTCTCCTTCACGTAATTTTGCCGTACACCATTGTGCGCACCCTTTGACGATTCCGTCTGTCCTCTCTCAAGTCACAACCACGACTCCTTCACGCTGTGCGCCTCTGCGCTACCAGCGATAAAACTCCCTACTCAAAGATGATTCTATACAATAGTAAAGCCCTTGCTAACCCAGCGTGTCTACTACATTTATAGTATTATTTTTCACATATACGGAAATTAGCAGGACAATGAAAATATGTTACAGAAACAAAATATACGAACAAATAATAAATTACAAAAAAAATAAAAAATAAATAAATAAAAAAAAAATACAAATAATGAGGAAAAATACATGAATTATCGTTTTACATTACATACTATACGCACACATGAATGGAAAACGGCGTTGGTCACTGTGTTGTTGTGTCACAAGGTGTTATAGACATATTATTTCTTACGTATTTTCCAAGCATCAAATTTTACTTACTGTTCGGCATGTTACAGTTGGCAACACTACCGTTCTATGGCGCTCGATAAACTGAACCGTATTTTGTGTTTTTCTTTTTTGACTGCTTAGTGGTACTGACTAAGAAGGATAGTTAAAGGAATGTTATATAGTTAAATAGGATAGTATGAGACTATAGACCTGTTCCTCGGAAAACGAAAATGAAAGTAAAAGAACAGATAACTGGCTTACCTAGAGATCGTCAATCTCTTAATTAACATAATCAGCCTGAGGGGAAATGATTCTTTTTTTTTTCTCTCTTTTTAAAGTTAAATAATAACTGTTCCTTAAAATCTTCCCACTCACACTGTAAGGTTCTACACAATGTCTTAATAAAGTGATCAGGGTATATTGCCCTATCAGATTTAAACCTGGGAAACTGTTTAATGATATTTATGCCAGGTGACGTAATTACTTCGTCCTCCCTAGTCATTATTTTGACATTATTACTTCGATCTTGAAGTTTTTCTCTTAGCTCTGACTTCGTCTTTTCTATCTCCTGACACAATTTATCGAATTGACTATCTGACACTTCTACATCGGAATTTCGATCCTCAATATGTGTGGAAAGTTCTGTCCTATCCATTAGCTTTTTATCTAAAAGTTCTTCCATCTTATTTTCCCAATTACTTGGTTCATCAGTAAGCAAGGTAAAATTTTAATTACTCTGATTACATTCAAGACTATCAACTCTAAATATTGTTTTAGCTATGTTTTCTTTTACTGCCTTTAATTGATTTTCTGAATTAGTAGGTAAACCCTCTAACTTTAGATTTGAGGTGGCTAATCCATCTTCCACAGATATGACTTTATCTAACACAATTTTTTCCCTTTCCTCTAACGTATTTGACACAGCTTTTAGTATAGATTGTTTCTTTACAGTATTGTTCTGTTCAAATACCTGTTCTGCAATTTATTTAGTCTGTTCTTTAGTTACAAAATTTTGGGACCACGCATTAAATCTATCATCAAATAAATCAAATTCCTCCCTACACTCCTTCACATGAGTCTATTTGTTTCGATAAATTTTTTAGGTCTTTATTTGTTTCAGCTACACTGGTTTCAATTTTTTTCTATAGTATCTAATCGAGTTTCAATTTTCCTGTCTATTTCCTGTTGAAATCCAGTTAGCATGGCTTCAAAATTGTTCATGAATAAATCTAAATTAACACTTTTTTCTGTTTTATCCATACTCCTTGTTTCTGGCATACTTCTGTTCCTACTTTCGATAATTTCGCAGATATACCGTATAGCGAAGCTTGGACCTCCAAACGATATATATCGAAGCGGTTGAGTATTGAAACGATAGGTATCGAAACAGGCGAATGTTATAATTTTTACGAATACGTCGTTATTTTAAAGGATGTGGTTAGGCAGGAACTCAAGAGTGCAGTTTTCAGGGTAATTTACAAGAAAACTTACATTCCACTTAATTGATTTACTGTTGTACGTTCCATATATACCATTTCAGGCCAAGCTACTACGAGTGTAAGCTTTCTTGTATATTACAGCCTTCTAAACTGGAGAGTTGTCCGCTATGCGTCCTCACTAACTAAAACGAAAACGTCACAAGAAAGTATTAATTACAAATGTACTTTACATACCTTTCTTAATCGGTAGTTTGTTCGGTGTCGCTCAAGTCTTGCTTCAGTCCTTTTGTTGTATATGATACTGGTTTCAGTTCTTGTTGGCCGTATCCTGGATAAACACGAGATATGTCTCTGAGGAACACTGGCAGTGTTTCGCAAAGAAATTTTTTACCTTCGAGACGTAAATGGTGGAAGTAAATATATCAAAACAAGTACATCTCGTCCTGTTCAACTGCCCTACCCTCTCGTTTGATATTGCTCTTACACACTTTTCCACAGTCGTTCTACGTTCTGTGTGTGCACATATGAGTCTTCTGAAGATACAAATTCGACACTGTGATTGACGAACTCGTCTTGGAAGCCTCCATTTTTTAATGTTTGATACGAAGCCCATCCGTCCGTTATAATTTTCGTCCCTGGTAGTATGAAATGTTTGATAAGGGGTACTAAACTTGTCTTTTCCCTTGAATGCACCTTTACCATAAAACACTTTTTACTTTCTCTCTGTATACCACCAAACACCCAAATGTGTTCCACCTCGTTTCTCAGTTTTACTAATATGAGTTTCGTCAATTTCAACGATCTTCCCCACTCGTCCGATAGGCTGACTACTATTCGTTATAATAACGTAACATATTTCCCTACAAAACCCATAATATTCACATACAGTGTTCAATGCGAGATTAGGCAGCAATTTCTAACGAAAAGTTCCTTACCCAACATGAAATTAATACAATATTTGGTTCTATTCCAAATGTGCAATGTTCAAACCACGTATTTCTTCAGAACGCCGCTCTTTTCTTGCAATTGCCACAAAATAATAGGAACGGGAAGTTTTTGTCAGCGCTATTACGGATAACTTTCACACTACGATCACTATCACAGTCAATGCATTTCTTTAAGTCAACGTCTGGTAATAATTTAAAAAATCGACAAACCTCTATACATTTCTCTGTAGTTGACAGTTTCGGAATCAGTTCCTTCCATGTCAATGACGAAATCACACTTTTCTCTGCACTTCCACTAGCCATTACATTGAACACGAAACAACAAATGACCCGCAAATTTAATCCATTAGTCTACTACGACATTCACCTGTTCGATATCTATCGTTTTGATACTTTATCGCTACGATATATATCGTTTGGAAGTCCAAGCCTCGATATACGCGATAACTGCGAAATTACCCTACTTTCTACTCACAAAAACACCAAAATAATTTTAACAGAGTACGCTCACCCCGGGACTGTGAGGCGACATGTTGGCGTTATGACGTTATGACGCTGGAACTGCAGATCTGGATCAGGAACGCTGTTCGAACAAGCCGGCCGGAACCCCGCGACGCTCGAACAGCTTTTCTTAACTTGTGGCGTAATTTTCAAAATGCAGTAACACCAAGTTTTGGTAATGTTACTGCTATATTCACTTCCCTTTTACTGTTTGTAGGTCAATATTGACTGGTTGCTATGACTACCACCCAAATCCGTAATGTCGTAAATAATGAATTTTTTCTCCGTTTTTCGTTCACTCTTTTCACTCTTTTCGTTTCTCTCTCTCTTTTTTATTCGTGTCCTGTTTTTTTCGGTCGCCATCTCTTCTTGTAGTGTTACTGCGAGAGTTTTTTAGTGTTGTTGAATGTTCCTAAGGTGAATAACCGTGAAATCAGTATTTCGTCACTAGTCAGGATTACGATTTAGTCTTCTTTTTTTGTCTTCTTTCTTCCCTATATGAAGAAATGCCATAAGAGGTCCAGCTAGTCTGTACCGCAAGCATTTAGTTTTAGTCTTCTTTACCCAAATAAAACATCAGGCTTTCTTCTCCAAATATTTTTTCAGCATGAGAAAATAGAGAGAGACGCCTGTCTCGAGGTTTAATGTTTAACAAATATTTATTCTGTCCTGTAACTACACAGAGGCACTTCTATAGTTATCACAGAAGCTGATACAATATGAATGAACGTCAATCTTCTCGCACATTTTCCGATAATAATCTTTATCAATGACAAACAAAGAACATATATTAACTTCAACAAGGAAGAAATAAAGTCTATGTTTCTCTGTTTAGTAGTCCATGCAAACTTCAGCTCGCTACAGCAAGTGAAACCCATCCATTATTTATATGAAAATAAATCGGATAGAGATATCTGACCGCTAATATTTCCTACATAAATATATTTGACATTCTTATGTCGGGTCATAGGTTTGCAGTGCAACTCGCTACACTACAGCATTGATCCAGTTTTGTGTCTGAAATTACCTCTTTATTATACAACCAAATCTTATCTAACTCTGTCTATTGCTCAGTCAATATATCATAAACATTTTCACTGTAATTGTAAAATAATCATCAGATGGATGCATCATACATTTACAACTTGATAATAATATGACCTTTCACTTAAATCTCTACATGTAGGTAATGAAATTAGGTGCAGTTGCTTATCTAGATCCTCCACCATCCTGTCATATTCGTCAAAACTGATCTCCAATTTATTTTTCCCTGCCAAACACGCCATAATCTTCCTACTAAAATCAATGATCACCTTATATTTCATCATCCAATCTATTGCAAAAATTATCCCAATACTTATTTGAGACACCGCCAAAAATTCGTGCTTGAATTGGCATACTATATACACCATTATCACCTATCAATTTCACACCCATAACAGGCAATGAAACTACATCCTCTTCGTTCTTAATACGTATGCTCTTTAAGTGATTGAACAGAGCACTAATCTGACTGTCATTATCCACTTGTACTTGAGTTGTAGTGTCATAAACATTGGCAGGAAACACAATCTGCTCACATTTTTTGATCCATCACCCTTTTCGTCCCCAATTACTCTTGCTCTACCTCTAAATCATGTCGTAAGTCGCCCTCCTGTACAACTATTTTATCCAAAGCCCTTTTCTGCTTGCCCAATTCATTTTCCATTTGACATAAAACACGTTTCCATGCCGGCACATTTGACCAATCAGCAGACTGACTCCAGACATCACATTTGATTGTATAATATCTGATATGACTTTGTATACATCGTAATCTCTGTTTCACCCACTAATTTCAGTCTGCGGAGAAAAAAACATAGTTTCCTAACACCTTACATTTTCCAGCTTGATAGATCTTTGTCACATTCCAGAATGGCATTAATGGAAACCTCAGCTATCAACGATTGACTCTGGACCTGTAAATCCTAAAAGGACATGTGCGAGGGTCTATAACTTATGAACAATCGCATCATGTCCGTTAGAGTCTCTTTCGTTGGCTAAGTGCGTGGAATTTTCGTCACGCCTTGCGGATGGTAATCTGACATCAGCCACAACATTTACAGTCTCTCTATCATCGAAGAAATAACCTTTATGTTTCCAAGACCCAACTATTAAAATTTTCTTGTCCTCTTCACACTTTACTAAATTAACAGTACTCTTTTACTATCTGCGACCCATGCGACCGGGTCATTGAATAAATTGACCACAGTTTCAGTGGTCCAGTCCATGACAACCGCTTTGCTCGAGAGAAAGTCATTATCAATTATGAAATAAACCGAAAAACCACCGATGACAAGAACATTGACTTGGAAACTAATTCCTTCGTCACTGAGCGTGACCAAGACCTGCTTTTTCTATCTTCTTCCTTTTTTCCCCAAATGCTGCAATTAGCGAGATTCCTGTTACGGGTATCCCTGACAAATTGCTACCACTCTCCACCAGTTTCTTGTAAAAAGATGTCTAAAGTGCGGTCATTTCCGAACCAGAATGAAGACACGCTTTCGCCTTTATTCCATCCACGGTTATTTCAATAAGGGGACACTGGTTATCCGCCCTTTCCGGCAACTCAGGGTCATCACAGTTCTGGTCAATAACATCCTGCGCTTGCGACTGCCAATACCGCACATTGCGTATGTGATGTCCCTGATTTCCTGAGGTGTCCCCTGCGTTTCCTCACTGTTTTTCTGTATTTACTTTGGCAACTTCAAGAACCTCTGTCCGAAGTGTGGTCGGTGGGGAACTTCCGTTATTATCCGGATCTTTCTCATTATGCGACGCCTGCACGCAATTCACGAGGCATCCTTGATTCGGCACTTCATTTCTACATTGTTCCTCCAGATTTTGACCATGTTTTCCATTTCGCTCTCGCCTGTGCCTTTCTTCTCTCTTTTGTCCGTCATTATACCATTCCGGCTTTCCATTGCGCCTGACAAAATCTTGTAGTAACATATTTTCTGCCATTGCGCTGGTACGTACCGACCTCTGTTTCTCGTGCTCCTCAATATCGTCTAATGATCTCAATATATCGAGGAACTACTGCTTCTCAAGTGCTCTGATGAGTGCACGCTGAACCTGAGCAAGAAAGTGTGGGCGCATCACACTACATCACTCCTCGTCTGACATTTTATCGTCCAGGTATCCCTCCAAAACGACAAAGCGGACCGCGTACGTCGCCATGAACTGTCGCGCCTGTGGCCCGTACTGTACCCTGTATACACTCATCTTTGCACTTGCCTGTGAAGCGATGTCCTAGTATGTTGCCAGCAACTGTGTGCAAAACTCTTTGTAATTACTGTTCCCATCAAATGTAACGTCAAACCACGCGGCTTTTTCCTGGTCCAGTATCTGCCGTACAAGAAGTAAAGCATTGCACTCTGCCACTCTTTTAAGACGCAGATACGTGTCTAAGTTCTTGTGATAAGCTTTTAGATTAACGCTACGCGTTCTACCGTATCTAGGCAGTGGTATATCCACCTCGTGCATTGGGAATGCAGCTTGAAAGAGTGATGGATTAATCTGCCCTACATTCGCTTGTCGTATTTCTCAAACCTCTTGTTCTAGAGCTGACACTTGCGTCTCTTTGGACGATTTAGATTCATTATCGAGACCCACGGATATGGCTGTCATCTTCGCATTCACCCTCATTTTTAAATTCTCAACCTTCTTTTCGCACACTTTGGTTACCTTTTTCATACTTTTAGTGATATCAACACGCAAGTTGCTCGTTTCAGTTCCTTGCGTCTTACTTCCCCAATTTGGCCATCAAGTTTCTGATTGCAAAAATTTAAGTTTGGCTTCGAGTTTTTCGAATCTAATGTTATTCTCCTTTCTCATGGCAGTCAACTGGGTAGTGTGGCTTTATAAAATGGGGAGCGTTTTCTGAGTGAATATCACATACTGACATGCCTTATGTTCCCTGAATTAAAACTGAACTTTCCCAAACGGATTTGACAGATTCAAATGTTCAAATGTTTGTAGAGCTTAAGGGATTTAACTACGGGGCCATCAGTCCCTAAAATTACAAACTACTTATGAACTAGCTTATACTAAAGACGGCACAAACATCCATGCCCGAGGGGGATTCGAACCCCCGACCACAGCGGCCCTGCAGACCGTGACTGGCGCGCCTCAGTCCTCTCGGCCTCCGCGGACGGCTTTGACAGAATCCATATTGACTAATCTCCCAGACCCTAAAAGCATGAAAAACCTGAACGCTAATCAACACAACACATTACAGACAGAACTGATCAAACAAAGCAACGCTGGTGAGAACAAACTAGAAATGGAACCTAACCGACGCTGATGTCAACGCTGGTGGCAGCGTGCAGAACAATGTAAGGAAACACAGCAATACAAAGTTCAAAAGAACATGCTAGAGGTTCTACAATTCCTTCAAACTACAGAGAAGCTGCGAGAACTAAAAACTACAAACACTAACTACAAGTATATCACATTCATACTGATCATATACAAGCACACAGCACACACAAACATACCATCCATGCGCCAGACATCACACATTAAATGGTTAACATTATTCTGAATTAGTTATAGGAAACTGACTATTACTGAGTCATGTTCAAAATTTTCTATAGATCCCGGTAGCAATATATGAAAATTAAATAAAATCGTGGCCCATGTTGGACACAAAAGGTGGTAAATCAAACCTCTCCCTGAATAGCCCCCACTCTGCAGTAAAATAAATTAAAAACCTAATGAGAAGTTATGGAATAGGCTGCAATGGAAATTGCAGTCAAGGGATTTATTAGAAAACAGTTTACACAGATGATTACCACATGCAATTTAGTTTTATTTATTGAATGATTTGAAAAACAGTAATCTCTCAGGGCTGATTTGACTGGGCATAGACAAGACTCAAATATGAATGGGGAAGGGTGAGGTAATTTCCTATCTCAGCAATATTAACTGGACATGGGCGTCAGGCGTTGGATTGGCGCGGTGGAGTCGCATGTGCGTTGGCGGTGGCAGCGGTCGCGGCAGCATAGCACACGTCTGCTCTGCGGCAACACCACCTAGAGACAAGGCCTCACAACAGCCCGTGCTACGTCACATGGGCCAGGACACGGCCGCCAGCTTACTGGCTGGCCGCTACGAGGCAGTGGGCGTGCCCCAGCGGCCAGCCATTCAGCTGGTGGCCGCGGCCTGGTCAGTGTGACGTATACCCTGGCCGCCGAAACATTGCCCTTGACGTTTCGCGTTACGGCGAGTTAAGTTGGCTACACTGATTTAGCCATGTTGTAACACTAGCCTCTATACAAACAGCAGACGAAACGGTTTTCAGTTGCAACTCGCAAATGTGAACTGTTGAACAATAAAAGTGCATATAATAATTCGTTCTTGAGCTGCTACCACAAAGCTGCAATTAATTAACAGCATAGTAATATAGACAAGAGCACAACAACGGACACACTTTCAATAACGGAGCAAAGAAATATAGGAAATAAGTATTGGGTCATGACAGATACGAAATAAACAGTAATCAAGATATTAACTCCTCTACGTTTTATAATCACAATGCTTTTAACTCACCAAATTACTGCGACAATGATACAATTACATCCAGCTCTCCATCTTCACTGTTGTCGTCACTGCCAAAATCCTCGTCATCACCAAGACAAATCATTAATAATTCATGATTACTGATGATCCCTTCCATAGTCTGCGCTGCCCGAATCAGTTTTTCAACGTGCTCGACCCTTTTTTTTCCCCAAGATCTAGCTTCCACATTGGCAACAGCTTCACGCAACAGCCTTTCCACCTCTGTTATTATGAAAGACTTACTATTGTTCATTATGTAGTTCTTCACGTCACTCCATTCTAATTCTGTAGGTTTAAAATGGTACTGATTTGTGACAGTCTTATTACATTATGACCCTGCTCCTTTGCGATTTCGTGGGCGTAATAGGCTTATTTTGTTTCACGAGCGAATACAGAAGAAGTTTTGACATTGACATATCTGCAGGAATATTTCTTTCTTGTAGCCATTGCACCATAATTTCTTTCCGATCGTTTGATGCGAGAATGAACATCCCGCTCAGAGCATATGCTTCGAAGTTTTTATTCATACGAAATTGAGAACTTACTCAGAAAACGTCACTAGACAAACGTCTTTTCGGTGACATTATCAAATTACTTGAACTCGGAAAGTCAAGTTAAACCACTCGCAGTAAAACAAATCGCAGCGAAAAAAGCGCACACAACGTAAACACGCGGTAGACACGACACACAGATTTGTTTACGGTAGCACTGAACAAAGCTGGCAACGCGGGAACTGTGACGTCACGGCACGTGACGACCGGAAGTGTTTAGCGCGCTGTGATTGGATCGTTCCTAGCAAGGAGGTTAGAATAGAGGGAGACGCCTTTAGGCTGAAAAATTGAAGCTGCCTCCGCCATATTGCTAAGTTTTGAAGAACTGTTCGTATTGTAGAGGTAATGTTATTTGTCACTTAAAACAGAAATAAACCGTTCGACGGCTTTGCCTTGACGTACAACGTCTTAAACGAGTGCAAATTAGCCGTTAAAAATTAAGTTTTCAAATATAATATGCTTAGTATTTATTACTATTTATTCAAGAAAGTATATTGTTTGAAAGTACATACTTCGCAGTGACTGTCAGTCCAGTGCATTAACAGTAAGAGGGTCGACTTAACACACAGTTTTAACGGAGAAATAGCAATCCAGCACTGACCAAGATGGCGGACAGGCTTCAACTGACGTATGTAGTCCGTATACATAACGCCACCTCCCTTCTAACCTCCTTGGTTCCTAGCGACTAGCGCCTCGCGCTTCTTGCTCTTCACTTGTTATTTGTAAACGTCAAGTGCAAAGTTTCAGCGGCCTGGGTATAGCATGGGCTGTTGTGAGGCCTTGTCTCTCGGCGCTGTTGTCCGCGCTTGCCAGCTATGCGGCGTGTGGCGCGGTGCGACAGCCGAGCGAAGGCATCACAGTCCAAAGCGCTGCGTCTGCCAAGGCTGGAGCTACCTGCACGTCTTCTCGTTTCTCCGGCGTCAGACCAAGTGTCACCTTTGGCGGTTTTGCACCAAGTCCTCTCCAGCCAGCTGTAGCTCGCCAGCTACAGTTTCTCCTCGAATTTTGCGTCTCTTTGGCACTGTGTTTTGTGGGTTGGTTTTAGAATGTCATACAATAGCTGATTGGGTTGGTTTTAGAATGTCATACAATAGCTGATCCCGTTTTTACGACCACGCCTCTCAGTCCCCGGTGGAAATTTTCTGTGGGCTGAGATGGGACTCGCGAACAGGGCCAATTAACGACGGACACCAGCTCAATTACTCGAAGCGAAAACTGAAGACAACTGGTAAAGTGCTTAACATCTACGTAAAATACCTACAGTTTAGCAAAGTCCAGCACAACCAGGGTCGAGCACTAGCTCATTTACTTTCAGAAAAATTTTAACGCAATTGGTAAATTGCTTAACATCTACGAAAGATGAACACTAGCGCATTTAACTGTAAGCAAAAACCTTTTAAAGCAGCTGTTACGATGCTTAACATCTGCTAAAGATAAACAATAGTTCATTGAAGTTTAAGCAAAACTTTTAAGGCAACTAGTAAGGTGCTTAACGTCTACGTACAATACCTACAGTTTAGCAAAGTCCATTACAATCAGGGACGAGCACTAGCTCATTTAACCTTAACCAAAACTTTTAACACAACTGGTAAATCGCTTAACGTCTACGAGAGATGATCACTAGCGATTTAACTTTCAACAAAATTTTGACACAACTGGTAAATTGCTCAACATCTACGAGAGATGAGCACTAGCGCATTTAAGTGTCAACAAAATTTTGACACAACTGGTAAACTGCTTAACACCTACGAAAGATGAACTCTAGCGCATTTAACTGTAAGCAAAAAGCTTTTAAAGCAGCTGTTACGATGCTTAACATCTGCTAAAGATAAACAATAGTTCATTGAAGTTTAAGCAAAACTTTTAAGACAACTAGTAAGGTACTTAACGTCTACGTACAATACCTACAGTTTAGCAAAGTCCATTACAATCAGGGGCGAGCACTAGCTCATCTAACCTTAACCACAAATTTTAACACAACTGGTAAATCGCTTAACATCTACGAAAGATGAGCACTGGCGCATTTAACTTTAAGCAGAAACATTTTAAGGTAACTTAAGATGCTTAACACCTGTTAAAGATAAACAATAGTTCATTGAAGTTTAAGCAAAACTTTTAAGACAACTAGTAAGGTGCTTAACGTCTACGTACAATACCTACAGTTTAGCAAAGTCCATTACAATCAGGGGCGAGCACTAGCTCATCTAACCTTAACCACAAATTTTAACACAACTGGTAAATCGCTAAACATCTACGAGAGATAAGCACTAGCGCATTTAACTTTAATCAAAATTGATAAGATGCTTGGCATTTACGTAGAATAACTACAGTGTAGCAGAGTACCTTATCATGGACGAGCACTAGCTCGTTTAACATTCTAATTTTAAAAATACTTGAATCATTAGAGAGGCAAGATAATGAAAAATATCACCTTGAGGTACACAATCGTAGCCAGGTTAAAACATACTTAGCGCCTTGTATCGCATAACAGAAAATCCATACCACATGTGACGCCTATAAAAAAATCACAAACTATATGTTTTTATACTCTAAACTTCGTCACTCAGTAACGCACGGTGTGTTTTACACTAGCTAAACAACATTCCATTTTTGGGGGGGGGGGGGGCACCAAGCAAACGCTAGCTCTGATAAAGATCAATAACGTCTACCACTGACCAAAAGAGAGCTACAAATGAACTTAATCTCACACTGGAGTACACAGCAACGAACGACACTCTGAAACTTGGCGCTATTCAAACAACAACTAGCCGTGCCCATCACGGTGACAGGAACAAGTACACTCATAGGTCATGAAAGCTGGTTAGTACAGCCACTCAAACACCGTCGTCGCTAGCCAAAAGAAATGGAAATAGTAACTTGTGATTGCATGGCCACGCGTCCTTTTCAGATCACACCGACGCTGCTTCCTGCGTCAGATCCGCCTCTCCGAGCTGGTGTCGGCTGCCCTCCTGTTTACCACACGCGACACACTCCACCGCCGATCACGTATTGTCTCTTTTCTCGCAAGACCCTGAACGATGCTCGATCCTCACCATGAAGCGACCACTCCCCTTGCCATCGATGGTGCGCGTTAGAATCTCTGGACACACTCGATACTGAACCCCATGGGCACGCCTCGAAATGGTAGGGGAAAAGGCATTAATTTTGATCTACCTTTTTAATTATTTAAATTTTATGTGTTTTGTGTGTGAATAGGAATCCACTTGAACTCTGACAAGCATACCTCTGCAGGAACATTTTCTTTTTTCTTGCAAGGCAACAGACATTTTTTCCCGTGGTGTTACTTTAATTTTTATCTTCATTTAGAGGTTCTCAATGTCATTTTTCACACCACTTGAAATGAATGTATCTAAAATGATTTCCAATTCATGGTGGACAACAGCAATCAGTTAGAATAAATATTCCTTCAAACCGTCTTGATTGCAAATTTTTTTATTAGTTAATGACGCGTTTCGCCCTTTAGCAAGGCATCTTCAGATTATCTGCGTGACAGAATTTACACAAAATTACAAGGCGGAATTACATATATCTAAAAGCCCATGTACCATTATAACCGTTTGTAATTCCGCCTTGTAATTTTGTGTAAATTCTGTCACGCAGATAATCTGAAGACGCCTTGCTAAATGGCGATACGCGTCATTAACTAATAAAAAAATTTGCAATCAAGACGGTTTGAAGGAATATGAATGTATCTTGTTGTCGATGTGATAAGCAAGGCCCAGATTTCAATTACTTAAAAAACCGTGAAATATGCAACCATTTATGACCTAAAAATTATATAAATATGACCTTAAAAAGTAAAATATGACTTAATAGAAGTTTATTTCAAGCATTCTTGTTTCTTTATTTTATTTTTTATTTACCATAAAATAACACAAAATTCACTTCTCAAGATATTGTAAGAATAGTTCTTTCTTTTTTTAGGGTTTGAGGCTAATTAGCACCTATTTTTTAAACTTCTGAATCTTTTATTTTCTAAACACAATGTACAGGGAACAGGAGATCATCTATCGAAACACTAAAACGATATTTTTATTTCTGCACACAAATTATTTAAAGCACTTCATTTAATACCGTCTGTTAATCTTCAGTATCTGCAAAGTTGCACTGGATCACAAGGTGCATTTTCAGGTTTTCCATTGTCAAAGATCTACGGTTGTCGCTGAGAATATTTTTGTACCTGGAAAAGCTCATCTCCACTTCACAAGACGTCACTGTAGCGTACTTGAAGGCAGCCAGGTCACTACAGGTCAGCTTTGCTTCACTATCTTGAAATGCTGCGGCATTCCCAGAAAGACTGTCACTAATTTTACACACTGTAGAATATCCAGGATTTCGTTGTAGAACACTTTGCTGTTTGTTTTTCACTTTGTCAGCCACATGACCACGGGCTCGATCCAACTCACTCTGCACATGTTGCACAATACTCAGGGCCTCACATAGCTAAGTGCCAACAGCTTCCAGTCGTTTGATGGCTTTTGATGTTGCTGTTGTTGTGGTCTTCAGTCCGGGTACTGGTTTGATGCAGCTCTCCACAATACCCTATCCTGAGCAAGCCTCTTCAACTCCACATAAGAACGGCAACCTACATCTGTCTGAATCTGCTTACTGTATCCATCTCTTGGTCGTCCTCTGCGGTTTTTACCACACACACTTTCCTCCAACGCTATATTCACAATTCCTTGATGTCTAAGAATGTGTCCTACCAGTCGATCCCTTCTTTTAGTGAAGGTATGCCAGAAATTCCTTTTCTCCCCAATTCTGTTCAGTACCTCCTCATTAGTTGCGCGATCCGACCACCTAATCTTCAGCATTCTTCTGTAGCACCATATTTCAAAAGCCTCAATCCTCTTCCTGTCCGCACTGCTTATCGTCCATGTCTCACTCCTATACAACGCAACACTCCATACAAATGCCTTCAGAAAGGACTTCCTTAGACTTAAATCAATATTCGATGTTAACAAATTTCTCTTTATCAATAACGCTTTTCTACCCATTGCCATTCTGCATTTTATATCCTCTGTACTGCGACCATCATTCATTATTTTACTGCCCAAGTAACAAAACTCATCTACCTCCCTTCTTGTTTCGTTACCTAATCTAATTCCTTCAGCATCACCTGATTTTCTTAGACTGCACTCCATTACCCTAGTTTTGCTCTTGTTAATGTTCATCTTATAAGCACCTTTTAGCACACTGTCCATTCCGTTCAGCTGTTCTTCCAGATCCTTTGCTGTCTCTGATAAAATTACTATATCGTCGGCAAAACGAAATGTTTTTTATTCTTCACCCTGAACTTTAATTCCTTCTCCAAATTTCTCCTTGCTTTCCTTTATAGCCTGCTCAATGTACAAATTGAATAACATTGGAGAAAGGCTACAACCCTCTCTTACTCCCTTCCCAACCACTGCATCCCTTTCATACCCTTCAACTCTGACAACCGCTGTCTGGTTTTTGTACAAGTTGTAAATAACCTTACGCTCCCTATATTTTACTCCTGATTGCTTCAGAACTTGAAAGAGTTTATTCCAATCAATATTGTCAAAAGCCTTCTCCAAATCTACAAAAGCTAGAAATGTAGGTTTGCCTTTTCTTAATCTATCTTCTAGGATAAGCCGTAAAGTGAGTATTGCCTCCCGTGTTCCTACATTTCTCCTGAACCCAAATTGATCTTTCCTGAGGTTGGCTTCTACCAGCTTTTCCATCCTTCTGTAAATAATTCGTGTTAATATTTGCAACCATGACTTATTAAACTGATGGTTCTGTAGTTTTCACACCTGTCTGCACCTGCTTTCTTTGGAATGGGGATTATAACATTTTTCTTAAAGTTTGAGGTTACTTCGCCTGTCTCACATCTTACAAACCAGGTGAAACAGTTTTGTCATGGCTGGTTCTCCCAGAGACTTCAGTAGCTCTGACGGAATGTCATCTACTCCAGGGGCCTTGTTTCAACTTAGGTCTTTGAGGGCTCTGTCAAATTCATCTCTCATTATAGTATCTCCTATTTCATCCTCATCTACTTCTTCTCCCCTTCCTAAAATATTGCCTCTAAGTTCATTTCCTTCGTAGAGCCTCTCTATATACTCTGTCTTTTGATATCACTGAAAAATTGGCGTTGATGTATGCCAAGTTTCCAGACAATGTATCTGTAAATACGTCTTTCACAGTTTTGATAGCACTTACTTCATCGCTATCAAGTTCACAGAAAATTGTCTCTATTTGGGTTAGTTGGTGCAGTAATACTCAGCAGCATTAAGCCAAGAATCCCATCGTGTAAGAACAGGTTTTGGTGGGAGGGGTATTGAAGGTGCCTGTTTCTTGAATTTCTGCACCCATAGCGGAGCTTTGATATAGATTTCCTTGCCACAGGAAATTAATTTGTCCACGTCAGGGTAATCTGATCGTACCTCTTCGGCAACTATGTGTAACGCATGTGCAAGGCAAGTGACATACACCATACTGGGGTAGAGACTCTGAAGTCCTTTGGCTGCTTTAGCCATATATGAAGCGGCATCTGTTACAAGCAGCAGAACGTTGTCTCTTTTCACACCATCCGGCCACAGTAACTTCAGAGAGTTGTCAAACAAAATAGCAATCGTCGAATTGTTTACTCTATCGAGAGCTTCACACGTTAGTAGGAAAATATCTCCAGGCCCATCAACTTTTAGAACACCAACAACAACATTTGCAATATACCGTAGTTTCATCTAACAACAGCCGGATCTTTTGCTCAGCAACAGTAATTTATATTTTGTTGAGCACATCATTGTAGCATACCGATGAATAGTTTTTTCTCAGTGTAGATTCATCTGTAACTGGATGTGTTGCATACTTCTCCAAGAACCGTCTGAAGCATGGATTCTTCAGCTTTTCCAATGGGATGTTGCAGGACACCATCATCTCACACAAATCCTTGCAGAATGATTGCACGGTTGAAGATTGACCTGTCTGTTCAAATAACAACATTTGTCTGCTGTTATTTTCATCATTTCGTTTCACACAGATTCTGTGTTTGGCGGTATTACAGTGTTGTTGCACATTAAAGCGCTTTCTGCACTAACTTTAACTTCACACAGTTTACGAAATAGCATTTTCCCATCAGCACTAAAGAACTTCTCTCCAAATTCTCGAACAAATCCTCGCAACTTCACGCTGTCTGAGCACTTTGCTTTAGGCATGATGAACAAGGCACAGGCTGTATTCAAACTGGTTACTGTGAACACCTGCGCGACTGCGATTATTATTACAACAGAAGCCGCCTTTGTTGACTCTGAGAGCGTATTGTCGACTCTGCGGAACAGTGTTTTATGTTCGTGAAACCACTGTTGTGCTACACTGCTTTTCTACTACAGTCCTGAGAAATAAAGCTCTGTACCTAATTTATCTGTTTATGTTTCATAATATCACGTTAAATATTGTCTCATGAGCAACATATTCATTTTCTTATTCCTGTATCCCGAAAGATACAAGAGAAACAGTATATGCATTTTGGCAAAATTTGGTGGAAATATGACCTGTTATAATAAAAGTTAGCCGCAATATGACCTATTACTAAAATATGTAGAAATATGACTTTATATGCACAATTAAAATACATTTTTTCTACACTAAACTGCCTAGATTTGTGTATAAATTGTTCTAAAATTCACCCTGAAGTTCAGAAAAAAATATGACTCGTCATTAAAATCGGGGCCCTGGTGATAAGATAGGTGATAGGAATATATTATTGTGTTGATTGGACAATTGATGCTGTGTAATTACTTGTGCTAATGTGAACGACCTTCCTACTACAATGAATTCACCTTGCACATTGACTTTCAAGTTTCTCAACTTTTTCAAACATATTGCAAAATGTTCATATAATACAGTAGTATTTCATTTACATTTAAATGGATTATAATTACACTAAGAGTATATCATAAAAATTGAAGACCATTGTAACAACACTCTACAAACGCCATTTTTAAAATTTTACAAGAGATGAATTTTTAATTACAGTCTTTGTCCTCAGTTCAAAAAATTTCAAAATATTCATATTGATCGTTCATTTAGGCAGGGATAGACTCATGAAAAATTTAAATTTATCACTGAAGTCCTTCATCAAGAAAAATATGGTTGCAAATTATAAAATTTAACAAAACTCAACGTATCAACTTTTTCATTATTGTTTCTCCCTCATTAAATGATCTTGGTGTTATAAATATAATCTCTGTGGATTTAAATTCAAAAGGCACTTACCCATGATACATTTTATAGACAATACTAGGATAAAAATTTGACAATATGTTAGTAAATTTACATGTTTGTTATAAGTTAAGACAAAAAAGTTTCCACAGTAACAAAATCTGTTTTTGACACCTTAAATCTATTGTAAACCACATAATCATGTAGTTTAATTTTTTCCATAATTAATGGAGGGGGACTACAGCTGAACTATAAAGTAAACTGAAAGAAACTAGCAGCAGTAGTGTTTAAATTTTGTAATTAATTAAGCGAAGGGTGCTATAATCGCACCATCTTCAGGCCCCCATTACGAAACTGTCGCAAGTAACAGTGCATTGAAAAGGGGTGGCCGTTGACACCGGTTACCGCAAATTTCTTCGTCCCTGTATGACAGGTATCAGTTGCTGTTTGATACGTCATTCAGGGATGAAGAAATTTACGGTTACCAGTGTCAACATCCATCCCTTTTAAATGCACTGTTACTTGCGAAAGTTTCTTAATGGGGGTCTGAAGATGGTGTCATTACAAAACCGAAACCGGTCGTTAAATTAATTTTAAAAACATTGAACACAGTTGCTGGTACTTTCTTTCAATCTACGTCGTATGTTTGAATGTCAGTGCAACAGTCCATATTTTAATACAATGCTTACATACAGTACTGAGTGAAATCTAAAAAAATTTTGAATCACTATTATCTTTAATGTAAAGGCTGAATTTTGTCCTCAATATCATAAACATTTACTTGTAAAACTTTTGAATAGAAAACATTACTTTCCTAAGAAACATTTTCCATGTTTCACCTCCTCAACTGTTTCAGAATATACTGAATCTTCGAACATGTTATTAATGCTGTTCCATTGAGAGTGTTTTAGAACAGCTAATAACATAATGCTAGCGAAATAATGACGGAATTTGAAAGAGTTAAGCGGGAGAATACGCATTGTTGTCCAACAAGCGCTTGGCAAACACTTAGCTTATCTTGCAAGCGTATCAATTTTCAACCACTTTCTGTAAAAGGTAGATTACTTGAGTTTTGTGGAATCTTGAAAAATGGAGATATGGGGATGTTGAGTTTTATGAAAATTCGATATATTCAGTTTTTTTTACATTGCAAATATTCACGTTTGTCACATTTTCTGATTGCCATTGTGTTAAGCTGATATAAATGTATCAGAATCCGTTAAAAACGTATTTCGAAAAAAAAAGAAGGCGTTTGTTGAGTTTTGTTACAATGGTCCTCAACCTGTCTAATGAGGGCTACTTAAAAGGGCATGTGATTTCTATCACTTTAAAATTGTACGCTGTCTTAAGTGATAAAAAATGAACAACACTAGTTTAAGTTTAATATAACGTATACAGCTCCCTAGTTATTCAACTTAAGGCAAACTATTGATGCATTCTAGGAACTAAACTGCAATTTTTACCTTCGGAATACGTATAGCTACACTTTAGATCAGTTCAGATGAGTGATTTCCAGCTTTTATGGAGACCACTACCTTTCAAAAAGATCACAGTCATCCAATATCAGTGACAAATTTTGGAACTTAATTAAATATTAAACTGTAGAAAATGATTTATTAATAATAGTTAATGTTAAAACGATTGAACTCGTGTGTTTTGTATGTCTTACACTAAACCAAAAACAAAAAAGAAATATATATAATGTGTCAGTGATGTGTCTGGTTCTGCTCATTTCTAACAATCCTTTTATACCTGGTTTAGAAGCCATTATTGCACATCAGAAGTCATGTACCAATTTCCTTCAGTTGTGGCAACAACAGAATTTCTGACCAAAGAAATTACACGGTCAACTGTGATATCTGCAACGAGTACTGGCAGTATGATCAGTGACACTTATGTACATATGTGCCTGTAATATGGTTGTTTTGAAAATAAATCCTTATATAAATATTACTATGTAGTCCTACTGAAATTACATGTTACCTCTTCTAAGTACATTGGGATTTGCTATACAGGTAATATTGAATGCACGTGCAGTACAGTTAATGAAATACTACAACATTTCTGATAATGCATCCACCGAAGCAAATTTGGCACCCTCAATTGGCCCTCATAATTCTGCAACTTCAGTGGTTATGAGAACAGTGAATTATAAATATGCAGATCACTTCTAACAGCATGTAAAGAGAGGGATGGAACAGTGCTTCAGTGTTAATGATTCTACAACAGCGACTATACAACAGAGATAACCTTCAGATGGTTATTTTTTATACAACACAGTTCTGAATTGAGGTTAGGTACAATTTTTTTTGGCAGTTCACATTTAATTCCTACTGCCTCAAACTTCAAGATACACACACTGCCCGTGCCTACAGTCTGCTACAAATATAACCTCGACCCCAAACTCGACACAGTAATTGTGCAACCACGCAATGTTGGTCATACAGTGGTAACATGATTAGATTACATTAATACTTTTCCATAAATCCGTTTTGGGGGCCCCTGCGAAGTCTGATTTTTGGGGCTCCTCAAATCTTTCAAGAACGTAATTTTGTCTAAAATTTGTATATTTTTATACACAGTTATATACACTGGCGGGGAACTTAATATACATCATACACTCCTTTTTTTAACCTCTCTGCCCATCACTTCCCTGTCTCACATGTGTTTCTTACCTCTTTGTCCTCTTATGCAGGGTTTAAAGTAGCAAGCCACTATCAGATGTTATTGCTGCAAGTTATTGCGATACGCTTACTGCTGTGTTTACGCAACACTAGCAATAAGTAAGCAAGATACTTCTTTGAGAAGTACTTGCACTAATAACGCTATGGAAACAGGAAACAGAAATTGGCTCTGAAGAGCCATTACTTATTTTATGTCGTTATTCTCTTACTTAGTGCACAAACAACATCATCATGCCATCTCAAATATAGAAGAATTTTCGTTAAGTATCTAGTGAGATTTGTTGGAATACAGTTAATTTATTACATCTGTACACTTGTTCTCTTTATTCTGGCTTGAAAATCACGACTGCACACATTCCATATTTCAGGGAAAATTTCCACAGCTTCAGTCAACTTTTGGTATCTTGCTTTTTCCACTTTCATTTCTATATTTCTATTACTTGTTAACATATAATAGGTAGGATGTATATATGAAATTCATTATGACATTCAGTGAAATGTTTAATATATATGTGAGGCAGATGACATATTTACAAAAACTTGCACTTTAAACTACTTAAATTAATACTAAAAGCAGTAAGTAACTTGCAGAAGCTTCTCGCACACTGTTAATACATTGGTGGACGGATTTGAATTATTGTATGAAGCTTTGTAATATACTGTAACAAAGCTGTGAACCAAAGACCATCATTATCAGGATAATCATTTATGTTATTAAACAAATCTTGGTCTGTAAAGAAGTTATCTATTAGAGTGCTGCTGTTCTTTACTACCAGAGTACGTTTATTTTAATGAATAATAGTTGATTCCTCTTAAGCCTTATGGATTTTCTCATGCTTTAATAATGGTTTAACGAATTTATTCTGTTAGATTTTTGCCATGTTAAAGTTTGTATGTAAAATGTCAACTGCGGTTAAGATGACGAATTATGCAGAAGCTAAGATGGGGAGTTCGTCATCAAGGGTTTTATGGACAGAGGAATCGAGCCATTAAATTCACATATATCTAGTGATGAAGACTGCGCCATCGCTAACAACAGACAATAACATCAATGAAATTCCATCCAAAACAGATGCTCTACCAGAGATATCAGCAAACCAACCTGCAGAATTTGACGAACTACTGGGGCTTTAATCTAACTCTGCAACTACCTCTATTTCCCACCGTTGCCCCAAATAAAAAATCTTCCACGGCCTTCATCTAGCCCTACATCCACTTCTGTTATAGCTCCATTACCCCTTGCAGAACTTTGTGCATTAGCAGTGCCCTCATCCACCTCTGACTCCAGCTCTGCTTTACATCCTTTAAGCTCAAGCTGTACCTAAAGGAGGTCCAAGAAAACTAAGAAATAAGTGACCATCTCTACACATAAGAAGCACATCCGTGAAAATAGCTCTGAAAGAAGAGAGAAAGAAGCAAAAAAAAAAAAAAAAAAAAAAAAAAAAAAAAAAAAAAAAAAAAAAAGAGAGAGTTTCAAAGGTCCTAAACGTAAACTTGTGTTCGGCGGATGTTTTGGAACGAAACGAAGAGTGGATCCTAGAATGGACTTCTCCGACTCATCCTCGAACTGATGCATTGAGATTGAGTACACCGACAGTGATTCCAATTACGTCGATGAAAGAGACTGTATCCTTTGTGGTGAAGCTGGAAAGACTGAATTGTGGTACAAATGTTCTCGATGCCAATAGTGGGCTCATGGTGAGTGTATGGGTGTGAATTACAAGGAAGCAAAGGAGAAATGCTATGTTTGTGACTTTTGTAATGAATAGATAACTTTCAAATAAAATGTCTTTGTTTCCTAAATAAAATGTTCATTTCGTCATCTTACCCATACCCCAAAGTCATCTTACCCTCCTTTTAGGGTAATTTGACAAACGGTACTATCACTAACAAAAACAGGTCTACCTAGAAAAACTTCAGTTTGACAATAACAAATGGCAGGAAGCATTATATCATCACAATGTTGGGACCCCTGTAAGACAAGGCAAATAAAATAGCTATTCTATGAGTGGTTATTACAGCTGCCTCAATAAGCAAACTACCCATGCGAGTTATCCAATATTCAAAATTTTACCCACTCCTTGGGAGACCACTAATTTTTGGCATGATTGACTGCTGCATCGCCTGGAAGTCTGACACCTCAAAATGATTTCACAATTTACCACTAACAAATGGTATCTCTGAGGGACAGACAATACAGTGGCCAGTTGCCTGTCCAAAATCAACACCATTTCATTCCACATAGATTACACATAGATAACTGGCTGAGGAACAAGGAAACAATCCTACCATTTTAGCCTTTCTCAACAACAAATCATCCAGCCTAAAGAGACAGTGCTGAACCTTACTGGGTTTCAATGTCACCTATGTCCCATTTACCCACGTCAATGTGAAACTATTTTTTTAAAATTTGATGAGAGATGATTTCTTCAATAAATCCACTCCTAGTGTGGCTTCCATGACACTGGACAAGTAAAATGTCCATGGACTGTTGACGTGATCGTTGAAGCATATGATGTACTGTGTGATGCCATAGGTCAAAATGGAGGCTTTGTTAGTGGTATGAAGTTGTAAACCAGAGATATCAGGTTGTACATTTAGAAACTTTGGGCGGGGAGGGGGAGGTCACTGTGCATCCCCCTCCCCCAGGAAGTAGATGTTCACTTACTGATCATACTGTATGTCTACAGTGAGGTTGTGGCATGAATGACACATGTCACATGACTTAATATGTGATATGAGCTGGGGCACCTGTTGTGACACACAAATATTTGGGTAGGTGCAGGTGAGGGGAAAGTGGGAAGTGGAGAAGGTAACACTTGCAAGCAATGCAGTGGTATTGTCTCTGGGTGTTGCCAGTAACTGTTTTGTCTTTGACTCCCAGCGGTATGCTTTGGTATGCGCCATATGCCTCTGCCACAGAATAAGGAGTATACAGAAAGGAAACTCCCGCTGCAGTCTGTCGTCCAAAATTTAGTGCGCATGCGCGGGATCGGCCATCTTGAAAAGCAGTAAACGCGTGATCACTCCCTACTCTGTAGCGTGGTAATGCGCCGTCTTTGTTTGTTAATTTTGTATTTCATCTGCCTGAATCGCATAAAATTAAACAAGTATTTGGTGCAATGAAAAGAAAGAACTGTGTGTCAGTAGGTGTAGCTGTTCCGTTTTTATTACGAGCAGCAATAAAAGTAAAGGCGGCCGATGGTGTTCAGCACCTAATTGCCGCAATAATTCTCATACGAATAAGGATATAAGCTTCTTCACTTTCCCAAAAGATGTTGAACGGTTAGTGAACGTCGCTATATGTGTGGTAAAAGTTAAATGTTGTCAGTTTCGAATGAGACCAATGTGTGCATAATTATTAAAAGTAGCCTTGCTGCTTCTCTTGTCGATAACTCTCGCTGTTGCTGTTGCTGTAGCAGTTCAACAGCATCGAAATGTTGAAGTACATTTATATTTTATAAGTTTAACGTCGCAGGGTATAATATAAAATGAAAGATAAAGAATAGTGCGTAAGTAGCGGGACTTCAACATTTTGCGCGTGCGTTCCCTTTTCCGATTGACCACATAGGCGAGATATTTCAGGAATTTTTAAGGCTCATCTACCTGCTCACCTTCACATAATTTGATGCAAAAGGTAAAATTTTACTAACGGCAATGGAGGCGTAGCGTGCAAATGTTAACGACCGTTGATCCTCTTACAAGGGGAGGTCGGCAAACGGTACCCGCCGATTTCGCCCGACCTCTCCTTGTTACGATATTCAAACAAATGGAATAAGGGGAATAATGTTGCTGTTCTTGCTCTATGATTGGCAGTTTCTTGTATCTACCTTTCTCTGGTCGGGAAAGTAATTGTCCTCGTAAAACGAACATTATGTTGCCAACATTAAAACATTACTCTTCCATTGCCGTAAGTAAAACTGAACCATTCAAATCGATGACACTCATCCTGCCTCCTCCCCTTGTTCTACGCTGCTTAGGCAGGTGAAATTTTACTTATGGCAATGGAGGCGTAGTGTGCTAATGTTGGCAACGAATGCTCTTTGGATACTAGAACAAATAGATTAAGGGTAATAATTATTTTATGCTGTTCCTGCTCTATGGTTGACAGATTTTTCTATAAGCCCTTCTCCGATCAGTAAATTAATTATCCTCCTAAAGCAAATACAACTTTTCCAACACTGAAACACAACTACATCACTGCCATAAGTAAAATATAACATATGGGTATGTTTTAAAGGCAATATTTATTTCCAGTGCTAAGAAACGGGCTGAGAATTCAAGGAGAGCTTATTTACTTAAAAATATATTATCCAATATTTAGAAAAACGTTTTGTCGGAGTGAGAATTTTCTATTTCTTGAAGTTAACAAACAGAGACTTGAAATGTAAAAAAATTGAAAAAAAAAAAAAAAATTCAAAGTGATAAAAGTGACCCATCTGTGAGGTACAAATGGTATGTAATGTTCTAGTGAATGCATATTGACAAGAAAGACTAAGAGGAAAATGAACACTTTTTTCCTTTGCTGTAACTGAAACAATGTGTGCCACAATATGACAAGTACAGAGTAAGTTTGTTTTGTAGTTTTGTGTTTCCGCTACCTGAACTCCATTTTCCATTTGTGTGTAATTTAACAGTTTTATACATGCGCAGACGTCATTACTTCTGGGTAATCACGTTGTACTGCTAAGTCTGACTTGTGCAAATGTATTCGTGTCAAATAAAACCTGGCAGTTGTAAAGCCACTTTCTTGTTTATAACTTATGTCCCAAACATAACTTCGCGTTACTTGGGATTTTTCTGGAGATAAGCACCAAATAAAACGATCATTGATTCCATCGTGCATTTTCGTAGTATTAAAATTTAGGCCTACTTTTTTTTCGTTGGATTACAATTAGGTGCAAGAACAGGGCGCAAAACAGAGGAGAGCATAATGAAAAACTGTTTCCTTTTTTAAAAGTCGGCGAGGTTTGCTGCAGTTCGTAAAAAGTCATTTCCAGCCAAAGTACTAAGTGGCTGTAGTTCCGCGTTTACTGCTTTTCAATATGGCGTCGAGGGCAACGCTTGGTAACATACAGATCAAAGGTACCGCCTCCAGCTTTCCGTTCTGTATATTCCCTATTCTGTGCCTCTGCTGCATTGGACTCCCTATGACACCAGCTTCATGTGTCATCACCTGTGCTGAGGGGAATCTGAAGGCTACTTGATGACCTTTGGAGCCATTTTTAGCTCGATACAATAGATACATTGTCGACGTTGTGTGATTACACACAGTTATTCTGCCAAGGGGACCATCTGTTCTAAAGGCTCTGCTTCATGTATAATTGCTAACTGTAGGTTGAATGGTAACTTGACTATTTATAGCGCGCATTTTGTTATATGTATGAGAATGATAATGATGAGGTTGTGTAGTGAGCACCATAACTGGGAAGATCTTCTACGTGCTGTTCTTTGTAAAGTACTTGATAAATTTTTTTGGGAGATATGTGTGACCCATTTGAGCAGCAACAATTTTCCCATGATGCGTTTATTGAGTGATGATAAGTTTGTATCACTAGCTAGCTGTGCGTGCTTAGATAGGTGGTCTCCAGAACCTCGCCAATCTTAGAATTTAAACAACAGTGCTTATCACTTAGCATTTCATTTGGATGAAAATCAAGGTGGTTGCAAGCTTGCCTTGCGTACCAACTTAGCAATGTAGGCCACCACACACTGACATCATTTGGTACTTTCAACATATCACAAGAAAGTTTACCCCATGCACACCGAGACCTCGTCAGACTTATCCTATATTAAGGAGGTTTCAAGTATCGATTGGGTCACTAAGTGAGTTTAGGCCCTCTAAATACCAAACATCACAGTAGAATCCACAGCCTGTGCCTTCGTCACAGCTTACATAGTAAGATTTGGCAACAATGACATAACTACACACCAATGGCAACAAATCGAGTCTTAGTGGTTCCCAGTCCATTGTGATCTCTGCAGTGTTACATGCAGGGGACTAATGCATATCACCCACAAAGCATGCATATCGGAGATATACTTATGGAGAGACGCAACAGCTTGTTAAAAGTTTTTTTGATGTGTCAGACCATCTCCTGGACGGAATAATTTCCTTGCGTTGTCTTTGGAGGGCACATTGTGTTCAAGAAAGACCTCTTGCAAAAGTCCTGGAGTGGCCGAGCGTTCCAAGGCGCCTAGCTGCTGAGTAAGCCACTTCTCACCATCGGAGGTTCGAGTCCTCCCTCAGGCATGGGTGTATTTGTTGTCCTTAGTATAAGTTAGCTTAAGAAGTTTGTAAGCCTAGGGACTCCTCGCCAGAGTAGATGAGTCCCATAGATTTTAAAGCAAACAGAAGTCCTGTGTGGTGAAATGCTAATGCCCCAAACAGACTTTCTTCTTTCAGCTCCCTCCCTTCTGATGACTGACATGCCAGCCCTGATGCAGCAAATGAAAAAGTACATCCCCTACATGCTAGTGCTTTCCTTGTCCACACTCGACACTCTGAAGAAGTTTATCCATGAAACTTTGAGACACTGTGACAATGCTATCTGACCAGCATTACACCCCATCCCTCCCCAATTTCACATACTGCAAAGTGATGTCTGTACATTCAATGGACATCAGTGACACTGTGATAGAGATCTCCTTTAATCAGCTCAAACGGCTATTCATCCATGTGGATAATGAAGGGGTAAACGAGATTCAGGACAACCTTCACATGACGACACCTCAGCCTCTTCCCACAGAAGAAATGACCATCAATGTTGATGTACATGTCTTTCAGCCAGAGGAATTAAAAAAGAATGGAAGATTAGGGTTTCAATGTCCCACCAACAATGTGATCAACAGAGTCAAATCAAAAGCTTGGATAGGTTTGTTATGGACGGTGAATGAAAGAGGTCATTCTAATTTGAAAACAACATTCCCAGCATTTGCCTGGAATTATTTAGGGACATAATTGAAACCCCCTTATCTGAATGGCTGGAGGCCCAGGCACATTTGAAGTTCTGTCTTCCTGAATGTGCCATGTCACAAGGTGCTGGAGGAAGTGACACTAGTTGAAAATGAGCTGGTTATTGATGCTCAATGTGGAGTATCTGATGTACCCATGACTCCAATTGCCACACATCTCCATTATTGGATTTTGTGGTGCTTTACTCCTGCCAGTTGACCTTAGGTAAAACAAAAGTCTCTTTATCTATCAGAAAATTTGACCATCCACAACTGTTTTCACCATACAACAAGATGCATTTACTGGGGGACAGTGACCTGACTTTTCCAACACAACTAATCAATACGCTACCTTATAATGTCTCATGGTTCAACTGGTGCTACTGATCACCTACTCGGCTGACTCTGTACTAACTTTACAGGTTTTCAACAGACGAACAACACCCGACCAAGAAATGAGCAATTCTTTTCATCATGCAGTGATGCAGTGAAACAGCATCAGCTGCCTTGATCCACTCTCATGAGAGTGAAAGAAAGGAGAAGCTGGGGGGGGGGGGGGAAATCTGTAAGTACAACAGTCTTTGATTACAGAATCCATGTAGTCAAGTGTGGTATCTGTGGTCTGGACTGGTAGTACAGTCTGAGGTTATATTGAAAGAACACTTGTAAAGTAACTCATTTTAAAATGAAGCATTTATATTAAGGATTTTCTAGTCAGTTTTTTTACTTTTGTTTTCATTGTAGCCATAACACAAAGTCTACCTTAAGATGTGGTGATCTAACAGCTACTCATTGCAAATAATTAGCTAAAGCAATGTCAGTTAAATTGTATGATATTCTGTTAATAGTGTGTTGCCTTTGCCAGATCCAAGAAGTTGCACTTTGGTTCAGGTATCACTATATCTAAATTGAATTCATAAGTCTCTAAATGTATCATGACAAAAATAGTAATTCTTCAGCACTGCTATACCTTTACAGTACCTTATTATTTCTGTGTACAGATGCACTCAAAAGAATGAGAAACATGTTTGTAATTGGTCTTTTAGAACATGAACCACTTTTTATGAGTACCTACAAATATATTTATGAGGTATATCAAAAATTATGTTTCTGTGATTTTTTTATATGCCATATAATTTTCACCAAAATTTTGTTTTGTGAGGGATTCATGTATGTTGTCAGGTATTAATGATCTTCCAAACAAATTGTACAAGTTTTTCTTTCTTTATTAGGGTTTTAAAAAATAACATGGTCTTTACATTTGGCAAGTAGAATGTGCTGAAAATAAATAGAACTTTTATATAAAGTAACTGTTACAAACATATAGCATATACAACTGATATATGATATCTCCAATGCTTATAGCAAGTATCTCTCAACTTTTGTCACATAGGTCATTAACTCATAAGTTTACCCCTCAAAAATAAGAATGTGCTCATTATATGTTGATAGTGCACTTGATACATAAATATTTATCTTTAATTAGCAGTTTTGGTTTCAGAAATGCATAGTTTTATCTTTCATCTGTGTAAGGAATAAGAAATTAAACTGAAATGTGGTTTGCGTATCAAAGCTGTATGGTAATTATTTCTATAGTGTGTTTGTCTCATGTTAATATGTATTTTGACTCACTCCACATCCCTGAAAGTACTACTTGACTCTATAGAACATGATGAATGCGCAACAATGTACGGAGGAATTATTTGTGAATAGAAACACTACTTTCATATGTTTAAAAAAATTACAAGTATTGTACTGGTTTTATTATGGTGCACTGCTAAATGCCTTACTAGGAGGAACACAATTTGTAAGATTTAAAGCTAGTTCATTGTGCTTAGTTTGTTTGCATTGGAGCAATGTTGTACATAATACTTAATAGAAAAGTTGGCTAAGGCAGAACAGAGCTAATGCTCAGCTTTCTCAATCAGTACAGCTATGTTTCTGTACATCTTTGGTATTACATTATTGTGCAAATACTGCTTTGTATATCTCAATGTACAAAATAGGCAGTTTTCATTGACTGGCAGTGAAAGTGTCTCGTCATCATTAGCAAAGTCTCATCATTCGTTTCCCATATTTCAGGCATCGTTCGTAATGTAACAGTCAACATATTTGTGCTCACTACAAAGGGTTACGTCAACTTTTTCTTATAAAACTGAAATCATTTCTGTGACTTCAGAGGAAAGGGGTTTTGCTTGCTGATATTCCGGAAATGTTACTTTCCATAATAGTGTTTGCAGCAAGTACAGTGGCATCTTTGGAAACCTGCAGTAAAATAATTTGACAGATACTTGTAATTGTGATGAAACTTATTTGGATTGATGTATGATGCCTGTTTAGAATGGAATAGTCCTGTAGTAATAAAATCCACAGGAGGTATGCCTTTTTGTTCATTCTTCCTTCTTATTGGTTCCAGTAAACAGAAGTTGTTGAACAGTAGGGTGTTTGTAGAGGTTTACAGAGGCTGCAGCTCCAAGACAGGCTCCCACCCAGTATACAATTATATGCTCTTCATAAGTATTTCCAGGACAGTCATATTTCAGTGATGAGGCCAACACTGGATTTAAATAGCCACCTGTGTAGTTGAATGCTGTAAACAAAAAATATTTTAGATGTCTTGTTTATACCCAATTGAAGAGTACAGGCAAAACAAATTTTGTTAATCAAATAGTATAATGAGGACAGTTTTGTTGAGCCATGTCGGCACATAAAAAAAAGATGCTCATACACATGCAATTTAGCTTTCAGCCATAGCCTTCATCAGAATGCACACATGCATAGACAATATGGCCATCTCCAGCTGATGCATTCCGAATAATGCTCCTTGGCGATGGGATGGGAGAGGAAACAGGAAGGATGAAAGGCGATGGTAAGGATGGATATTGTGCTGCCTTATGGAGTGTGTAGGTACTAGATGGGTGGAAAGAGATACAGTTTAGGAATGGGAGAGGGGAGGGGGAAAGCAAGAGAAGTTACAGACACACACACACACACATACATATACACACAGAGCATATAAAACAAATTGGAAGAGGTTTAGGACAGATGGGTCATGTACTGTTGGGTGTGGGAAAAATAACTTACTCTAGGTTCAACGACTGGATAATTTCAGGGATGGAACATGTACTCTAAGGATAACTACCATCTGAGCAGTTCAGAAAAACTCGCAGTGGGAGGGAAGGGGGGGGAGAGAAGATCTAGTTGGTCCAGGTTGTGAGCAGCCATTAAAATCGAGCATATACTCGGCTGCATTTTGTGCCACTGTTTTACCTTGTTTTTGACCACAGTTTGTTAGTGCCTACTAATTCTAATGGACAGCTGGTTGGTACTCATACTGATGTAAGAAGCTGTGCAGTGATTGCAGCAGAGTTGGTAAATCACATAACTGGTTTCACTGATGACCCAGCCTTTGACAGAGTAGACAAATCCCATGATGGGACTGAAGTTGGAAGTGCTGGATAGATGGATTGTGCAGGTCTTGCAACAGGGTCTTCCACAAGATCCCTGGGGCATGGATTGTGGTAGGAGGAGGCATATAGATGGACTAGGATGTTGTGGAGGTTGCATGGGCAATTGAAAACCACTCTAGTAGTGGCGGAGTTGGTCTTGAGCATGATATCTCTTATTTCAGGTCATGATGACAGAAATCAAAGCCTTGACAAAGGATGTAGTTTAGTTGTGCCATTCCAGGACCATATTAGGTGATGAAGAGGGGTGCTCTTTGTGAAGGGTCCAGGGAAAAAACCAGGTAAGTCCATTTTTCTCTCGAAATGAGTTAGAGATGCCATTCGATTCTCCATCAATAGGACTATGCGTTAGCAGCTTGAAACAGGGCATGAACCAGCTTAGTCACAGCTTTATTTGCCCTTAAAGTTTTGGAGTACAGGAAAAGAAGCAGGTAAGTCCACAGTTTCAGCGAAAAAACCAGGCAAGTCCACTGCATCTCAACAGGTGGCCGTGCGATCACCAGACTTTCGCACCATTATATCTTTGACATTTCATTGTTGCAGGTGTTACTTTTCTTACTTGTGTTTCTGAGTGTGATTTGTTATTGCGGAACTCTTTTAATAAATCAATCTGTGCTGCGCTGTGCCGTGATGTCGACATTAGGAACTGAAGAAGTTCGAATTCCACAAAATGAACCCAAGAAGCGGAGGAAAACTGGCCGAATTGCTGATGTTGGTAAGAAGATAAGGCTAAGTTCACATGAAATCGGGGAGTCGTGCAAATGTTCCCATCTTAAATGCTTTGATGTCAGCACTGAAGCAGAAAGAGCTGAAATACTACGCAAATTCAATAGTCTAAATGCGTATTTAGCAGGTTTAATAACCGTTCTCTGTGTTAAAAAAAAGGCGACCGCGTCAGACAAAAGAAAACGAGAAATTACGAGATGCTGCATTTGCATACAGAGTCAGAATTCCCGTAGGGTGTGACAATAAGTGTGATGTACCAGTTTGTGCAAAAGCGTTTTGTGCAATACATGCTATCACAAGAAACAAATTGGAATATATACAGAAGAGCTTGAAACTAACTGGTTCTGCACCGCAAGACAAGAGGGGTAATCACACACATCTTCACAGTAAGCCGGACGAATCCACAAGTTCGTTGGTATACAGCAATATAAGCAGTTTAAAGGTCGACAAAGCTATTACAACTTAAAAGATTCAAGAAAGACTTATTTGCCTGAAGATTTGAATATCAAGAGTATGTTTGTGATATGAACACGAATTTCAACATATCCTTCGGATACCCACGTAGTGACACGTGCACTCATTGTGATGAATTCTCAGCCAAACTTAAACCACTCTTCCCAGAGAAAGATAAAGAAGAAATTAAGAAGTTAACAACCACGAATGTCCTTCACAGAAGAAAAGCCGAAACACTCTACCAACGCAAAAGGGATGCAAGGCATAAACCTATGAAAACAAGAAGATGGAAGCTATTTGTATGGATTTTGCTAAAAATGTATCGTTATCAAACATAGCTTCGAATGATGTGTATTATAAGCGTCAATTATCAATGTATTCTTTGAAAGTCGACATTCTCTCCACGGGGCAGTCAGTTTTCTATGAGTACCACGAAGGTATTGCCAAGAAAGTTCCTAACGAGGTGGCCTCTTCACTTTTTCATTTCGTTATGAATTACCTCGATAACAATGTTGAAGAGCCTCAAGTGTTCTGTGATTCTGCTGGAGGGCAAAACAAGAATTTCACAATTTCCCGCTTCTTGCACTATCTCGTTCATAATAACATTAGTGTATTGAGAAATATCAAGATCACATTTCCAGAACGAGGTCATTCCTACATGGAATGTTGGTCTGTGAGATTTGAAACGAAGGATGGAAACCCCAGAGGATTTCATGAGTATGATGGAAAATTCGAGAATGAAACCATCACCATTCATTGTGGAGAAAGTTTCTCAGGAAATGGCACATGATGGGAAATACTTCTTAAATCAGAAATATGTACCGAAATGTCCATTTAAGATCCTACCAGTGATGGAAATTTAGACTTCGTCCATTCACCCTCTCCTGATGGAGAGACACGTATAATGGTCACATGGTATCCAGCATCATAAGGAAGCCTGACAGAGATCCATCAAATCATAAGGCTAGAGAGTTCGAGCTACCCTCTTTGTCCTACACAGGTAATTGCCACATGCCTTATTAATGCTACCCTTAAAACTTTTATTTAAGTTGCTTATGTGTAAAAATATGTAACAAAATTCTCCATTGTCTGCAGGTCACTTACTTATATGTAGAGCAAAGTACAATGATTTAATGAGCCTCATGAAGTTCTGTGGTCCAGCAGCAGTGGAATTTTTCCATTGATTGCCTCATGATTCATAACTTGGAACAGACCTGGGATTTTCCATAATAATAATAATAAAATTATAATTGATGATAATATCATTAGAAATGATAATTATAATATTATAAACAATAAGAATAAAGTTAGAAATTACAATAATAATAATAAATGAAATGACGTTAAAACATTCGTTCATACAAGGGAAAGGAATAGCTGACTCATATGCTCCGTTCTCTTTCTGTTTAATGGACTTACCAGGTTTCTTTCCTGAAAACTTCGTAGTTTGAGTAAATTTTTTAATTTATTTTCGTGCTATCAATGGTGAACACCATAGAAACGGTCTCATTTTGTTCTCTATACTTAGGACTTCAATGTTTTATATGGTTTGAAAACATTAGTTTGTATGAGATGTACTTATTGCGTTTTAAAATTAAAAAATCGTTTTCTGGGTTTAATTGAAATTGTGACTTACCTGGTTCTTTTCCTGGACCCTTCTTTTGTAGGTGGTTATTGGGGGTGGAGGAAGGATTGGAGGTGTGAGGGATCAGAAAATTGCCCATGGCTGTATATATTTCCCTCAAAGGGAAACTAGTTGTTTGTTAGGATAAGTTAATGAAGATTATGAGGAATGAGGTATCAAGTTTGGATTCCAAGGGTATGGGGAGAGGTAGTTTTCAAGAGTGGCAAGAGCCTGGGTATGAGGAATTTTTGACGCGTGGAAGTAGCCATGTGGTCTAAGGCTTTATGCTACGGACTGGATGGCCTCTGGAGGTTTGAGACCTCCCTCTGGCATGTGTGTGTGTGTGGGGGGGGGGTGTTGTCCTTAGTATAAATTAGTTTAAGTAGTTTATAAGCCTAGGGACTGATAATCATAGCAGTTTGATACAATAGGTTTAGAAACATTTGAACATTTTTTTGAGGAATGCTGATGTATAGGGAGTTGATAATTGTGACTACTAAGAATCCAGGAGGTAAAGAGGGGAGTGGGGATGCTGACTATTAATCACATCTGTATCCTTCGATTGGTACTCATACCCTTATACCTTCCTTCCATGAGCAATACCTTACCATCTAAATTCATGACTTGTAAATCTTCTAAGCCTTCATTAATATGGAAGCTATAAAGCAGAGCTTAAGACAAATTGATGTTTTGAATCGGTCCATGAGGTATCCTCAGGCAGATACAAAATACTTACTCTCATACACAGTTTCCGCTTGTCACAAATATGCAACTAGTTTGTTGTTAATCTGTTTTTGAATTAAAAAAACAGTTACTGTTCATTTGTTTTGGTATTAATTACTATTATTTTTGTGTGAAAGATAGTAAATTGATGAAAATGGAGAACTTATGGAAAAAATTTGATGAACATGTAGTAGTTTCAATTAAAATTATTTTAATACTAGCACTTTTCATTATTTTGATGTTTTATATCAACATTGGAACAGGCATGTATTATATAACAATACTGCATATCATATCATGTAGTGAGAAAATTGCAATTAATTTATTTAAGTATACTGTGATAATGAAGTTTTTATAACAATTAGATTTATTTACCTCCTTATTTTCTTCATTTCTATCTCATCTTCATTTTCTTGCTGTTGTTACTAACAGACAATGTAATAGACTCCCATATCTTTTGTCATATGTCATTTCATTTAAAAGTAGATATACTGCATCTCATTGCAATTCTCTGATAAGGACTTCAGTCTCACTACATGTGTATACATATACATGCATAGACATACATTTTCCAAATAAAGTGTTAGAGTCAAAGATACAAGCTTTTGGACAAGTTCATTCAAGAGTTTGCTAGGGTATACAGAGAAATCAAGGAAGAAAGAATGAGAGAGAAAGAGGGGAGAGAGAGAGAGAGAGAGAGAGAGAGAGAGAGAGTGAGAGAGGTGAGTACTGGGTAGGTCCTTATGTCAGTGGTTGTCTTTTCTCATTTTTTACTGTAACGTTTTTTTAAAATTCATTCCTTTACTTATTTCTTTGTCAGAAATAGATGTTCAAAAAAACTCTGTTCTTCGTCTGCATTGCTGAAACAATCTTGAAATTTAAATGAATCAGTAGTACATTAAAATGCATGTAACTGTTCATGAAACAACTGTTAGATATAACCTAGAAAGGTTATTAATAAAGGGAGGAAATCACCATAAATTAAAGGATGTATGTACATACATGAAACCAAATAAACAGTCACAAACACAACCGAATACACAAAACAAAAGATAAATAACACTCATATATGAAGCTAAGCAAATTATTTAATCTGAGGCACATAATACTAATATGTTATTCTAGTAATAATTCAGCCGCCATAAATAACTGCATTGTGATGAGGAATGCAGTGGTGAACTCAGGGTTTTGTTTTGGGGGTGGCTTAATGTCTTTATGCACCTAACTGTTTGTAATTGATATATTTAGAATAGAAAAAAATGTGGGTTATCAAACTTCTTTCGTTCTTTCTCTCCCTATTTTACTTCCTTTTAGAAAGAAGCAAGTCTAGTCCTGGAGGAGGCGCCATTGTAGCCCCACAGCCTCCCCTCCCCCGGCTTCACCATTGGAGGAATATGAGTCTATAATTATACATTACTAGCTTACCTTACTTTTATTTGTTTTATAAATGGCTGTTGGTACCATTTTTTCAGTCCTTCGTGAAATGCAGTTTGACACATTGCTTCTTTAAAAAAAAAATGAAACAAAGGTGGTGTTATTGGTTGAGCACCGGCTTTTTAGTGATGTAGTACTATTTGCAATAAGTTATTTAATTCTGTGGAACGTATGTCTGGTTTTGCACATGCACACTGAAAATGGATGACTTGGTGTATCAAAGAGAGTATAGGCAGCTTGCATTCGTCTCTTTGTCATGTTTCCTTGTAGCATAATTTTTATAGAGTTATCATACAGAATAATGTCAGCGACATTTGGTACTGGTGCCCTTAAGAATATTATTGTGCTAGAATGGAGTAATATTAAGTTATGTGCTGATGTGATCAATTACCTGAGAGTAATTCAGTGTAGCCTGAGATATCTCCTACGCTCAGTAAACAAGGAGAACAATATATTTCAAAATACTTGGTCACTGAAATTCTTTAGAGAAAGGCCTCACTTCTGGCACATCAGATCCATGTATTGGTACCTCCCTACGCAGGGTCGGCGCAAGGCACGTGCGAAACGTGCGGACGCACGGGGCGGCACTTTACGAGGGGCGACAAATCTGACGCCCCCTTTTTATATTTTTTTTTAGGACAAACTCAACATTCATGCCCAAGAGGGGATTCGAAAGCAAACCTCGGAAGGAGGGGCTTTGGGAACTGTGGCACGGCGCCTCGACTACCTGCCAGCCGCCCCTGTTGATCAAGGGGAGGGAGGAGGACTAATTTCTTCCTCGCCACTGTGGCAGCGCCGTCGTGTTTACGCCGTAGGAACACGGGGAAGCAGTCTGGCGTACACGCCAGTATTCTTATGGAGCGTTGCCAGTCTGTTACGCACCTTGCGTTTACTCGCAACTAATATTGGAGAAGACGAAATCTAATTTGGAAATTCAAATGCAATGTTCGATTCTGCGATTATGTGTTAAGCCCCAAGCAATTTTGCTAAGCCCTTCAATGGCAGTTTCCGAGTGTTTTATTCTTCCCGCATTATGGATAAAAATGGTTGAACATTACTAGTCAAACATGTCCAAGACCTACAATGACTAGAGATATTCCGAATCGGTAAATATGCAGCGAGTAATTACAAGAGATAAAGACATTGGTAGTAACTGTGGCATAAGTTGGGTTTCGACGTATTTTTCAAAATTTTTGCTATCCGTTTCTGAGTGATAGTCAAACGTTTTGGTTTTTGAGCCATGAAACACCTGTCTGCGCCTGCATGAACAACAATTAAACTGACCGTCACTTTTGTTTGACAATACTACTCGCACACTATCATTTTGCCAACATTTATTCACTGTATACGGTCTTCCATTGAATACATTATCTGTTCACAACAACTGAAAAGTATTTATTTATGTTAATTTTGTAAGTTCATGTTGCGCAGGATTAACCGAGCGGTCTAAGGCGCTGCAGTCATGGACTGTGCGGCTGGTCCCGGTGGAGGTTTGAGTCCTCCCTCCAGCATGAGTGTGTTTTTGTCGTTAGGATAATTTAGGATGAGTACTGTGTGTGTGTGTGTGTGTGTGTGTGCGTGTGTGAGCTTAGAAACTGATGACCTTAGCAGTTAAGTACCACAAGATTTCACACACATTTGAACACTTTCGTAAATTCACAAGGCTTGTTAAAATTAGCTATATTTCTTCAATCAGGTGTAACTATTTTTGTACTGGTGCCCAGCGACTGTTATGTACAAATCTGTACAGAATGTCACATATCAGTAGCATTTTTTGTTTTTATTTTCCAGATCTACATATATATTTCGGGTACAGTGTGGCTATTCTCAATGCTTTATGTTTACATCTATACCGTCATGCTGAACGTAACTGTCGACCTGGCGGGCGAATCCTAGGTAGATCTGAAAAGTAAAAAGAAATATTGCGATTGATTGCTGACTTTTCCTATAGATTTGTTTAAATGAAATTCCACAAACGTATTGAAAAACAAAAAATCGTGGGGTTGGAGGGGGGGGGGCGACAATTTAGCAGCTCGCACGGGGCGGCACTTGGGCTTGCACTGGCCCTGTCCCTACGCCTATAATCCAATGATCAGGTCTCACATCAAGCCGATCAGTTCAAGTAGAGATTCTATAGTTAAGTGCTTACATGTGACACACACATTACTATCATTATCCACACTAATGAACAAACAAAAACTGCTTCTCCAAAATGGTGTTATTGTTGATACTTAACAATGGAAAATCCAGGTTGGAACGTCAATAATATGAGTATAGGTTTCCTCCCTCCCCTCGCCTCCCCACACTCCTCATTCACTGTTAAGCTGCTAATTGTTGCTTAGCAGCCACAGATGGCGAACATGTCTGCATGATTGGGTTTAAGTGATACTGTGAGTGTATCTATCCTCTTCTTCTGATGAAGGCTGCGACAAAAAATTTAGAACTTTATGAACGTGATTGTCTTTCTACATGCCTGTCTGCAACTCAAGAATTTTCTTCACCTAGAGTTGCTACCTTTTTCCATATTTCATATTTCTGACATTCCAACCTGGACTTTCCATTGTCAAGATAGTTCTAATCTTCAGGTTCTGAGAAAGGTTTTTGAGAGGTTTCGTTGGGTGATATGGCAAAATGCAGAACTGGCTTGTTTATTGACAACTGGGACCCACTGCTGTACCAATATCTTATTTTCTGGCATTTCTTTGGAAAGGGCCAAGACTATAAAGGGTTTCATCCAAACTTCCCATAAAAAAGACAGAAAAAAGTATCACACTTCCAAGCAATGTTCCCCATTACTGAGTACACAATTTTTGCATAAAATTATAGTGAAATGCAACATCAAGAAGGACCAGATATATCACACTTAGGTTCGTGTGGAAGGTAACACATTGCACAAACATCTCAGGATTGAAAATACAGTCTGATATGAAGTGAGGAAGGTAATTAAATCAGTACTGAGTGTTGCCACAATTGTTGGCTATAATTGCTACTACACACCTCAACAATGAATCAAAGAGACTCTTGATGTGTTATTTGGGGGATAACAGTCAACATATTGACAAAGTTGATCTGGTGTAGCAGTAGGTGGTAAATCAAAGGCCGGTCATTCCACAATATTGACCACAAATTTTTAAAACGTGAGAGACTGGGAGAACATGGAGGTCAAAGCAGAAGTGAAGTCCCATGGACGACAGAGAAGTCACAGACATTGTATACCATGTGTGGTTGTGCAATATCCTGTCGCAATGTGGCTATTGGCAAGATATGATATTATGGGATGACAACAGTCTCCAACACTTAAAAGCTATAACTCAGCTTGGGGTGCTGAAGTGGAATCCAATACCACCCCACACCATAAATCTGGGAACAGGCTCAGTATGGTGATGCATAAGGCAACAGTTCAACAGACTCTCACAATGTCTCCAGGCACTGACCATTGTGGTGGTGCAACAGGATTGTGATCCATCAGTAAAAAGTAAAACCAATGTCATCCCAATGCCTTATGCATCATCATACTGTTCCTACAACCGTTCTAATGATTTGGGATAGTAATGGATTCCATTTCCCCCCTGCTCCCACTATGCATTTATAGTATACTAGTCAGCATGTGTTGCTTCGCTGACATGTTGAAATTTTCTGACAGCCACAATGCAACTTGATAATGAACCACCATGTGCAGCATGCATTGTTGAAACCTTCTTCGTTGACAATGAGATCGCATTGCTGCCTTGGTATCCCTGTTCTCCTCATCTCTGCTGCCTCTTTTCAAGCAGAACATGTTTTTCTAGCCTCTCCACATGTACACTACCATCATCTATGGTTTGGCTGCCTTTATCACTGACGCACACATCCCCTTCAGTTGTTCAAGGTCCGTGTAATTAAGATGAACATATCTCTGCAATAAATTCCAGGGGACCACATAATGTTGCTAGTTGTCTGCTGCTTTATCTTATGCCTAAGAATAAATGAATTTATTGTTGGGGGGGGGGGGGAGGAATCATCAACATAACACTCTCGAAACCATTATCATTACTTTTAAACATTAGACCCTAGACTTAGTATCAGTTATAATTAAGAGGTTGATTGGGTTATATTCTATTTCTCCTGTTTAGCTGTTTTAAGATAGTTAATTTATTCCAGATAATTTAATAGCGTTGATGCAGTGTTGCTTGAAAAATTAAATTTTATCCCCAGAAAGAAAACAATAGAAGAGCAATATATTTTCATTACCTGCAACAACCATAGCTGTTGAGAAGAGTGCATCGAGTATGTTGGCTAGCGGTGTCTCCCTTTCGTTCAACGCACGTGAGACAAGTCGGCAGGCACATGTTGCTGCACCCTCTATTGCAGCACCAGTGAACATGGGTACCTGGATTGAAAAAAATCATTCGATATAGGGAATAGGGGATATACAACATCGAACTCTACATCTTTAATGAACAAATGCCGTAATGATTTCAATACAAATTTGTAAGACTGCTGATAATTGTTTAAATATGAACTGGCTGACAGAAAAGCAATAATACATACTAATTTTGACATTTATACCTAACCAATATTTCAGGTCACAGAAACAAATATTTGTTTAGAAAATAGTATATTGGTACTAGCCAACACATAGTCAGGAAACACATTATGAATTGTGAACTTCGAAAAGCTGATTGTTGAGCATCTGAATGTGTTAAATAAATAGATTAAAATTCAACAGTAGCTTCTACCAACACCTTCAGGGAATTCTCATCATCCCATCAATAGACTATAACTTTGGGATGATCCACAATGTCAAACACACTACTTTGAGGCCCTAAGAAAGGGATCAGATTGGGTACCACACTTGCAGATAAGATTACAGAGAAACAGAAACTTCCTTCCAAAGTGCTGAAAGTTTTGGCAACAGTGAATAAAAACATTATGCTCATGGAATTCCTGAAAAAGTTGCCATAAAATTATAAGCAGTGAGCTTTATGTGTGTGTGAGGGTGAGAGAGAGAGAGAGAGAGAGAGAGAGAGAGAGAGAGAGAGAGAGAGAGAGAGAGAGTTAGAGCGAATATATTTTGCTTATTTCAAACCAATTTACTTATGGTAAGCTAAGAGGCATAAATAATTCTACTGTGTTCATTGTGTTGTTTTTATTAAAATCATCAAATTGTGCTTGCATTATAGTACTAGTACTCATTAATCTGTAGAAAGAATGACTGATACTTTTTATGGGCAGATACCTTTGTAAATTTGAATTGGATTCATTGGAGTTATCCGAGTCCTGTATAAAAGCCACCCACATACTGATCAAACACTTTTTCTTGGCCCCTGAGTACTAGATACAGGGAGTGAAAGCTTTCGATCTACTCAGAACATTGGCTGTTGAGAAAGCCCTGCCTTTTTCTCCCAGAGAAATTGATTAACATGATATGAAGTAACATCTCATAGAAATGACACAAAAATGATAGTGAGTCACTAAAATGATCAGGTACAAAATCAGTACCCATTGTGGTAAGTAATAACAATAATTTGGCACATCACCACACACATATCAACACTTGATAACATTCACAACAGCTACTTATTGTTCGACGTGCAAGACTGTTATGTAGGTAAATAATGGACACAAGCATAAACATTGCAAAACAGCATGAAGAGAGCAGACTTTTGCTGATGATCACACAGTGGCCAGGTAGGAGTATGAGATCAGTACTTACGCCAAAGAGATTATCTATAGTAAGGTTCAGCAGTAAATCTTGTAGAATAATACCTTTCCTCTGAACGTTTGATCATAAATAGTTTTTGTGTGACTACCAATGAAGTAAGTTCCATATTTCCACCCAGTGTGCGACATACAGCTGCTTCCAATCAAGTTAATATTTCAATAAATGGTTTTGAATGGTCTCTAGTGGTTCTATCCTGCATATAAGAACAAAACCTGCAGTCGCGCTGCACTCTAGGTCGAACCACGTTCAATATAGTTTCAGCCCCACAATGTCCTTAAGAAAGGGATCCATTCTTCTGGGGGTGTCAACAGTCTCCAGAACATTGTCCTGTTCCTCGTCGCAGTGCGAACTTTTGTTTTATACCATCAAATTTGTGGAATCAATAACTAAAGGATAGGGATGTTCCAATGGCGCACTTTACGCAACCACTAAGCTCTTTTCCTGTAAATTCTGAGCTGCAGCATGTATGAATCTTTTCCTCAGCCATCCATATGGAAACTGTTTGCTGTTCAGTATGATTGCTATCACAGGGGAGTCAAAAGAAGGGGTAACACATGTGACGACCTTTCCATTGTGTGATTTGTTCATGGTGTTCGTGTGTGGAACCTTATAACTCACAAGAATTCCTGAGGTCTGGCCTTTTCTCCTTTCATCTGTTGACATAGTGCGGTTTGGTGCAGCACCTAGCCCAATGGCAACTTCATGGGGCACTACACTTTAACAATAATCCAAAAGAAGACGGTATTGTCTGTTCACTGGTATATGGTAACTGTCGAGAGTCACTGTTATGACATACGTCAAATGGTCTCAGTTGGTACTGGCAGCGGTTACGCCTAGTGCACACCTGATGCAGCACAGAAAGAGCAGAGGCAGAGGAGAGGTGCAGGAACTGTGTTGATGAGCACAGGAGCGTGCTGTGCTCCACCACAGAGCACGAACTGCATGTAAACCTCAAACCTCTCGATGCAGTTACACCTAATTCCTGAGACCCTTTAAAAATCAAGTAATTTCATTTATGTGTGTGTGTCTTCCGGTTAAGTACATCATACGTGGGCAGTGAAAGGTCTCTGTCGAGTAACAGGCAAAAGTTATGAATATATAGCGAACTTGTGTAGTCTATGGAAGTTTTTTTATCAGTTACCAGCTAAAAACCCGCCGTTTCCCGGATATTTATTTATTTATTCCTGCCTTGAGTTAGTACTTCTCCTATCCCTTCTCTCTGTCCATCTCTTTTCTCTAAAAACATGTTATATTTATCGGAGAATATATAAGAAATAACGCTGTCTTGCATAACGTACAAAATTATAAGTGCAGTATCCAAAAAAGAAAGATAGCAATCAAAATACATATAGCATGCAAAATTAGCACGTTCTCATATTTATTGAGTTATACGTTATAAAATTAATAATGTTTCAGGTATATATTTGTATAAATGCTGTATGTCTGTAAAATCCGTTGAGAATATAATTAGTAGTAAAGAAGTAATATATTAAAACTTGGTGCGTGATAGGGCGTTTTTCTATGAACGTTACTGTTCATGTGCTCATATATCATAAACTACGTGTCGTATGGTGATACAGTTTGGAAGGTACATTCAGCTATATGTGAGTATACTGTTTGTAAAATTTCCTGCGGCTGCAATTTGTAGTGTAGAAATTATAAATTGTAACGTCATACCGAATTCCATAGTTTTAGTTCATGAACAGTGGAAAAGTAATACGCGAGAAACTTGTTTCTTTTCCTAATTTTACTATGGTTATCAGCGAGAAGAAGTTCAATAAAGGTTTGAAATTATGTTTAAAGTTGGTTGCAAGTCGCTATGTACTGTCATTCTCATACAGTGTTTGAATAAAGTCTCGTCACATTATGACAGTTTCTTGCAACTACCGGTATATTGTTTATAAGGTCATCCCTGATGTGACAGTTTTACCGCACCTACAGCGAAACGTTTGCGAACGGTAGACTTCTTTTCGTTTCATCATTTAATCTGTGTGTGTGTGTGTGTGTGTGTGTGTGTGTGTGTGGTGAGGGGGAGGTCAGTTACAAAACGCTTCATAAATGTGAAATTATATGCAAAATTTGTTACAGGTCCCTAACAACTACTCCCATTTTCCAATAATTGACGCATAAATCTGGGTATTCTCACGCGGTGGCCTCTCATTATTTATGACGTCATATCCCTTGAGCTATGTGTCGTGCTCTTTTGTTTTTGGGTCAGGAACCTTTGTGGGCGTACGATGAACAGTTCACCGAAGTTTCATTGCAATCGAATGAATGGTTTATGAAAACGTAGAGGACATACAGATAAACATTTAATATATATATATATATATATATATATATATATATATATATATATATATATATATATATATACGCTTCTGACAAAACAGATCAGCGGCGGATTAGCCGTGCGCACTGAGGCGCCGTGCTGCGGGGAGCGCAGCCGTTCGCCGTCGGGGGGTACGAGTGCCCTCTCGGACAAAGGCGTTTTTGTTGCCTTTGGTTAGTTTAACTTAGTTTAAGTAGTTTGTAAGCTACGGTCTAATAACCCAGCAGTTGAGTCCGATGGATTTACAAACATTTGAACATTGTTTTGACAAAGCATATGACAGGGCAAAGAGATTCACATGCTGATAGAGGAAAACTTAAAAGAGGAGCAAAGTGGCTTGTGAGATGCCTTACCTGCTAAAGACATAACTCTAATTGCTTTTCTTTAGGCTACAAAATTTTTATGCATGTAATTAAAATCAGATTTAGTTTTCTATCATCTCTCTTATAATTAAGATAAACAAGTGCAACTACAAATGCAATAATTGAAGAAAGCACTATACACCTGACATATTTAGTCAAGAATGTGGTGCAGTTTGTACGATATTAAACACATTTCTTCTCAGTGACACCTGGCAGGCTTTTAACATGTCTTTGGTTGAAAGATAAATCTATATGAAAAATTTATGAAAGTCATAGTTTCCTTGTTTAGCTGCGTTCGCACGCAAAGTATCTCATTCCTTAGCTCTTTAGTCATAGCTCTTCATGGTCCTGGGTACTGTAATATTGGCGTCTGATTTTTTTCCTTCTTCTTGCTGTTCTTGTATGTCGAGTATTTTGTTACAATGCGTTTCTGTCCTCTCCCTGTCATCATTTCTAATGATAATTACCATCAGCAACTGTCAAATTTGTTAATAATTAGTAAAGGTAGGGTAGTAATTTTGCAACTGTTGAATTTCGTAAATTAGTATAAAATTTAGCTTAAGAAGTACTGACAAGAAACGTTTCTAGATTTCTGGATCATTCGTCATCTATGGTGTAGCACTGGGTGATGAACTTCACGAAGGTGTGTGTGTGTGTGTGTGTGTGTGTGTATGTGTGTTTCAAGAATGCAAGAAAGCCACTGATGAAAAAAGAAAATTGTTGAACATCCCTCCCGGCTTGGGAGAGCTGATCATTCAGGATAAACGGGACTATAGACCGAAAAATACCCTATAAGTATCATAAGCTGATGACTCACGGTGTCTTTTCACTTCAGTAAGTTGTTCAGTTACAGCTTCGGTCTGTATCGGCAGCATACGAAGAGAGATACTTGGCAGTCGCACTCGGCATAACAGGCGGTAACAGCAACGCGTGTGGCGCGTAGCTGCCGACCGCGACGAGTCAAACTTTTCTCATGTTATTTTCTCGAGAATGGAAAGAGGTACGGCTCACCCTTAAAAATAATTCAGACATGTTAGCTGTATTTCATACCCAATAATGTGTGATGTAAAATCCACTAAACGCAAAGTAGCCAGTGACTACATTGTATAATGCAAACTCTTCAAAACATGTGCGACGTTGTATTTAAGTTATCATTATAAGAATAACTATGAGCAATAACTGAAAGCAAACCAGTCCAATATCATGCAGCGACTTCTGGCTATAAGATACAGAAAAATATTCTTTTTCTTTCGAATAATTTCTGCAAAATTGATTGAGGAAACGGCGTTAGCGCAAAACACGGACAAATCAGAAAATACAGTTTTTTTGGTATGCAAAAAGTAATTTTATTTATTTTCCCATAGTCTCTGTTCGTGAGCAGGTCACATGAGATATAGAATGAACCAAACGTACAGGACAACACAAATAAAAAAAAAGAATGTTCTTCATATAAAAAAGCTTTACGTAATTGTAATTTTTGACACTAAAATTTAAATAACAAAACAGATAATGTATATGTAAAAGGAAATTTCTATATTTACTTATACTAATGAGCAAGCAGTACTACAATTTTAGAAAAATTGGAAATGTACTCCTTCGATTTAAAAAAAAAAAAAAAAAAAAAAAAAAAAAATATATATATATATATATATATATATATATATATATATATATATATATATATATAGTTCTGTTTAAGTACACTATCATTAATTCTTGAGTAGACGGACAAATTTAGCAAATATTTCTTTAAACTATTTTTAAATAGAGATTCATTGTCTCTTACAGACTTTATCTGCTCTGGGAGAGAATCAAATCTTTGAAGCCAGACCATTTGACACTTCTACGAACCAGTGTCAAGTTCTTGAGGTCATGATGAAAATTGGAAATACAAGTCCATGACAAAACAATGCGTTGGGTGACAAAATTTTCACTCTCCGTGCATTTTCCGCTCCACATTTTCTTTCCGATTGTGAACACAGACACAGGCAAACATGGCAACAACATCTTAGCATAGAAGTTGAAGAAGTTGGAAGATATTTTAATCTTTGTAAGATTATTAACCATTCTTTTAAATCTCATTTATACAATCTGCATAGCGTTTACGTATGAAGAGAGTTAATCAGAAAAATATTGGACACATCTAGTAGCTAACTAGTGAACAATCTTGGATAAAAGTATATCAAACAATAAATTTTAAAAATAGTTTTCCATTAAAACATTGGTACAGCATCAACAAAAGAGAATGTATTTTCCAGGGAAGTCTGATTCAATAACTTGACATGAGGATCTAATGCAAAAGGAAGCGGGAGCTTTATGTGTTTACAAACAAAAAAAAAAAAAAAAAAAAAAAAAAAAAACAAAAAAAAAAAAAAAAAAAAAAAACAGCATACCAGAATTTCGAAATTATTAACAAATGCACGTTAGTTTTCAGTCATTATGCTTGGTGGTAGGTGGCGATCTGTACGGTAACATAAGAACTCGTACAGTCTTTTGATTTACCTCGAAATATCGACTCTCAACAGTCGCCTCATCATGGTTCTTTAGAAAGAGAACAGGCAGGCATCCTGGTGGGAGACTATTACTGTTTACCACTATTATTTTGTTACGAAGTAGAAATAGGCTAGACAAGATCGAAAACAGCATTACACTTTATAGTGATGAACTGCTGAAATACTGGGCTTCATTAGGAAACGTAACTTATTCTTTAGAATACGATGCGCAATGTCAGTGTTTATCGATGGAATCAATCTAAATGTTCTTCAGAGATGAATGCATGGTAGGTGTAAGAAACGTCTCTCCATATGCAGGGTTTACATAGTAGAATGTACTAGCACTCATGGGCAGTAGGTAATGGGAGTATGAGTTAGTACGGGAGGTGTGGGAGGATAGCACAATGGTTAACACGACCTCTCGCGAAAAGCGAGAAACTCGGGATTGAGTCTCCGTCCGGCACAAATTTTCATATGTCATCAATAAAGTGTATAGCCGATGCTGATGCATATTCGTAGTTGTGAATACATTTGTAGTATTCTTTAGCATGTATACGGTAGAGTAGGAGAATTATGGAAATGAAGCTTGAGAAATTTCCGTTTACCGTTATTACACTCGACAACTTCTGGAATTAATCTGAGATATAAGGATGTGTCATGCCGCAGTTACTACTTTCTGTTAGGCCGTCCGCACACGGGTCGATTGACACTCGTTATAGCTGCGAGTCGTCCTCGACGCGATTCCGTCCCCATGCGACTGCGCATGTAAGTAAACGGGAGGCCGCCAACGGGTGGGTTTGCACGCGCCTCGTAGTCGTCTCGAAGTCGTCGCGAGCGACGCTCGTCTCTTGCGACTTGCAGTGGACTGGAAAATTCGAGCGTGACGAGCGGATCGTGCGTCATGGAAGTAATTTATGTGTATTTTTTCTGTATTTCCAGTGCATAACACACTTTTAGAGTCCAAGATATCTACACGCAATTACTGTAATGAGGTTTAAATAAATAAAAAAGGTACGTAATATACAGGGTGTTACAAAAAGGTACGGCCAGACTTTCAGGAAACATTCCTCATACACAAAGAAAGAAAATTTGCTATGTGGACATGTGTCTGGAAAGCTTAATTTCCATGTTAGAGCTCATATTAATATTTCTCTTTAAATGAAATTGAAATAATTCCTGCAGACAATTGTCAAAATACCCAATTGTTTCGTTAGTATGTACTGTACTTCCTCGATTCACCGCCAGTTGGCCCAACTCAAGGAAGGTAATGTTGACTTCAGTGCTTGTGTTGACATACGACTCATTGCTCTACAGTACTAGGATCAAGCACATCAGTACGTAGCATCAACTGGTTAGTGTTCATCACGGACCTAGTTTTGCAGTCAGTGCAATGCTTACAAATGCGGAGTTGGCAGATGCCCATTTGATGTATGGATTAGCACGGGGCAATACCCGTGGCCTGGTACGTTTGTATCGAGACAGATTTCCAGAACGAAGGTGTCCCGACAGGAAGACGTTTATGGGGGCATTTGAAAGCTTTTGTCTACACAACCCCGGTACCAAATGTAGAGACTCTTCGTGCTCGTATTGTGGACGGCTGTGATACAATACGCCATTCTCCAGGGCTGCATCAGCGCATCAGAGATTCCATGCGACAGAGGGTGGATGCATGTATCCTCGCTAACGGAGGACATTTTGAACATTTCCTGTAACAAAGTGTTTGAAGTTACGCTGGTACGTTCTGTTGCTGTGTGTTTCCATTCCATGATTAATGTGATTTGAAGAGAAGCAATAAAATGAGAGAAAGAGAAAAAGAGAAGTAATAAAATGTGCTCTAACATGGAAATGAAGCGTTTCCGAACACATGTCCACATAACACATTTTCTTTTTTTATGAATGAGGAATGTTTCCTGAAAGTTTGGCCGTACCTTTTTGTAACACCCTGTATAAATATTTTCAGTATGTCGTGTCTTACAACTCGCAAATATTTAAGAAAAGACCTATTCTTATATCTCAACCAGAGCTGCTGATGTTTATTTACTTTTTGATTGGCGACTATTTTTGGGCATATCGCAGTTTCTGAAGACACGTTATTTATATTCTGCAGAATGTTAAAAATTGTGTATCACTCTCTTGCAGTTCTCTAGCACCAACGAACAACCGATGATTGAAAATTCCACTCTACGTGCAATTGTGCAATTGTGAAATTGTGCGATTGGATTCACGATTTCCTATCAGAAAGGACACAGTTCGTTGTAATTGACGGTAAGTCATCGAGTAAAACAGAAGTGATATCTGGCGTTCCACAGGGAAGCGTTATAGGTCCCCTACTCTTCCTCGTGTTTATAAATGATTTAGGAGACAATCTGAATAGCTCCCTTAGACTGTTCGCGGATGATGCTGTAGTTTATCGGTTAGTGAAGTCAACAGAGGATCAAAAGCAACTGCAAAGCGATTTAGACAAAATTTCTACTTAGTGCGAAAATTGGCAATTGACACTAAATAAAGAAAAGTGTGAAGTAATACACATGACCACTAAAAGAAATCCGCTGGACTTCAATTACGCGATAAATCAGTCAAACCTTAAGGTCGTAAATTCTACCAAATACCTAGGTGTTACAATTACGAACAACTTTGACTGGAGAGAACACACAGAAAATATTGTGGGGAAGGCGAATCAAAGGTTACGTTTCATTGGCAGAACGCTTCGAAGATTCACCAGCTCCACCAAAGAGACTGCCTACATCACACTTGTGCGTCCTACCTGGAGTACTGTTGCCCCTTGTGGGACCCTCACCAGGTGGGACTGACGGAAGATATTGAGAAGGTTCAGAGAAGGGCAACTCGTTTTGTTTTATCACGTTACGGGGGGAAAGCGTCACGGAAATGTTGCACGAATTGGGGTGGAAATCATTAAAAGAAAGACGTTATTCATTGCGGCGTGATCTGTTTGCGAAGTTTCAATCACCGACTTTTACTTATGAATCTAAAAATATTTTGCTAGCACCCACCTACTTAGCGAGACATGACCATCCCAATAAAATAAGAGAAATCAGATCAAAAACGGAACGATTTAGGTGTTCTTTCTTCCCGCGCGCTATTAGAGAATGGAACGGGAGAGGAAAGTTATGAAAGTGGTTAATGAACCCTCTGCCAGGCACTTGAATGTGATTTGCAGAGTATCTATGTAGATGTATATGTAGATGTACGGATGCAACCATAACACTCTTTGTATCTTCCTTTTCTTGCGCCGGTACCAGTAAAAAATCACTGCATCCCCCTCATCACTAGAACTGTCCATTATAGGGTAACTATTGGAGGAAATAACCAACACCGTTTTGTAGCTCCCTGTTGGAAGTCACAACCTAAGTGAAGGAAAATCGCGCCCGCGACGAGTGCCAATCTACCCGTGTGCGGACGGCCGTCGCTGGCATCGCGAGGTTCGCACGAGACGCGCGCGACGGACGAAACGCGAGTCGCGCCCGCGACGAGTCAGAAACGACCCGTATCACCACCACTTAGAGCAGGGCTGGGCAAACGCAGTTTCGCGAGCGCGAGCGCTCTCAGCGGCTCACACGGCCTGCTCGCGGCTCCCCCCACTCCGCCAACCAGCAGTGCCGTCACTCATACTCGACTAGCTGCGCACGTCACTGCACCACGCGGAACCACTCGTTCTGTTTACTTCTGGAAATCGCGTCCGGTGTTCTAGATAAAGCAGAACTAGTGTCTGAAAAATTGCTGAAGAGGACGTAAAATCTTTGAAAAGAAAGTCTTCTGAACACCCACAGTGGGAAGAAGAGTACTTTTTTGTTGGGACGCAAAGCGGACCTCAGTGTTTGTTTTGCAATTCAACATTGTCTTCATGGAAGAAGTACAATGTGAAGCGTCATTTTCAACTGCTTCACGAAAAATATGTAGTTAGGTTGAGTAAAGAAGAACGAAACGTCAAACTTCTAGAAATGAAGCAGAACAAGGAGAAAGGCGTAAGTATACTTGTAGATAATTATGTTATTAATTCAATTTACTGTTGTAATTAATATGTTGTGTGCATTTTCCGTTAATTTTACCTTCTCCTGTACGTATTTACAAGAAGAAACCTTCTAATCCACAACGCTGCAGCGATGAGAGTGAGCTATCACGTAGCTCTTAAAATAGCTAAAACTGCGCGGGCCTTCACCGATGCAGAATTTGTGAACGAATGTTTTGTTGCTGCCGCAACAATTTTGTGCCCAGCAAATCTTCCTCTTTTTGAAACCGTTCCTCTTTCACGGAGAACTATTTTCGCCTGCTATTTTCGGGCATATCGCAGTTTCTGAACACACGTTATTTATATTCTGCAGAATGTTAATAATTGTGTATCACTCTCTTGCAGTTCTCTAGCACCAACGAACAACCGATGATTGAAAATTCCACTCTACGTGCAATTGTGCAATTGTGAAATTGTGCGATTGGATTCACGATTTCCTATCAGAAAGGACACAGTTCGTTGTAATTGACGGTAAGTCATCGAGTAAAACAGAAGTGATATCTGGCGTTCCACAGGGAAGCGTTATAGGTCCCCTACTCTTCCTCGTGTTTATTGAAGAAACAGGCAGGCGCAGGCGCATTGAAGAAATGGCAAACGACGCGGAAGCTCAGTTGAGAGACAGGATCAAATATTTAGTTTTCTTTTGTTTAGCATTCGATGAAAGCAGTGATGTATGTGCACTGTGCACCAGCAAGCGGCCAGCCACACCATACAGCTCTGCTAACCGCACTCAAGGCCGCTCAGCTCTGCCCTCACGGCTCTCGCTGCTCGCGGGCAGCTCTCGTGCCCACCCCTGAACCCCTGACCTAGAGAGAAGGCCGCGGCGCTCTCGTGTGACGTCAGAGTAGGTTGCGCGCGCATAGCTGACTGGCTCGCTGCTTCGGTATAGTGGACCGTGCCCCTGTGGCTACCCAGTCAGCTATTCGCGCGCAACCTACTCTGCCTGACGTCACACGAGAGCGCCGCGGCCTTCTTTCTAGGTGGTGGTGCCCGTGTGCGGTCGGCCTTACTGTACCGGGCCGCGCAGGAGTAGCCGAGCGGTCTGGAGCGCCATGTTGCGGATCACGCGGTCTCCCGCTTCGGAGGTTTGAATCCTCCATCGGGCATGGATGTTTATGTTGTCTTTAGTATAAGTTAGTTCATAAGTTGTTTGTAAGTTGTTCCCATCTATTAGTGCCTGCAATCATTCTTGCTACTTTCATATCAGTAACCTCTACCTTATCAATAAGGTAACCTGTATCCACCCAACTTTCACTCTCATACAACAAAGTTGGTCGAAAGGTAGAGCGGTGCACTGCTAGATTAGTCTTGGTACTTACTTCCTTCTTGCAGGAGAGAGTAGATATTAACTGAGCACTCATTGCATTAGCTTTGCTGCACCTCGATTGCAATTCATTCACTATGTTGCCATTCTGTGAGAAAATACATTCCAGGTACTTGAAACTATCTACCTGTTCTAACTTTGTTCCTCATATTTGGCACTCAATCTGTTTAAATCTCTTTCTCACAAACATTACTTTTGTTTTAGAGATGATGATTTTCATATCATAATCCTTACAACTCTGATCGAGCTTTGAAATATTAGTTTGCAACCTTTCAATCGAATCGGCCATTACAACTAAGTCATCCCCATATGCAAGACTGCTTATTTTGTTTTCACCTACTTTAATCCCGCCCCGCCAATCTGCAGTTTTCAACATATGATCCATGAATAGTATGAACAACAGTGGTGACAGGTTACAGCCTTGTCTTACCCCTGAAACCATGTGCTTCATTTGCCATCTACTCTAACTGCTGCCTGACAGTCTACGAAAAGCCCTTTAATTGCCTGCAGAAGTTTGTCTCATACACCATAATCTTGTAGAAATGACAGTAGCTTACTACTAGGAACACGGTCATAAGCCTTTTCTAGATCTATGAAACATATATAAAATTCCCTGTTCCACTCATAGCACTTTTCCATTACCTGTCGTAAGGTAAAGATCTGGTCCTGACAGCCTCTAAGAGGCCTAAACCCACACTGCATCTAACTTGTGCTCAATTAATGCTGGCACTCTCCTTTCAACAATACCTGAGAATAGTTTGCCTACAACGCTAATTAAAGAGATACCTCGATAGTTGTTACAATCTTTTCTGTTTCCATGTTTGAAAATTGGCGTGATTACCGCTTTCGTCCAGTCACACGGAACCTGTCCCGATTCCCACGTCTTTTCAATTATCCTGTGTAACCATTTGAGACCTGATATTCCACTGTTCTTGACGAGTTCCGGCTTAATTTCATCCACCCCAGCCGCTTTATTGCACTGTAATCTACTCACCATTTTCTCCAATTCCTCAAATGAGATTCTGCTTCCATCGTCGTTCCTATCCCATTCTACCTGAAAATCTGACACATCATTGAACGTTTCACCTACATTGAGCAATTCTTCAAAATATTCCCTCCATCTGCTCAAGGCATCTACAGGATTGACTTGCAGCTTTCCTGACCTGTCCAAAACACTTGTTAATTCCTTCTTCCCTCCCTTTCTAAGATTGCTAATTACGCTCCAAAATGGTTTTCCCGCGGCTTGACCCAGAGTTCCTAGCTTATTTCCAAAGTCTTTCCATGATTTCTGCTTGGAGTCTGCAATTATCCGTTTCGCTTTGTTTCTTTCTTCAACGTAACTTTCTCTGTCTGCCTGATATCTAGTATGGAGCCATTTTTGAAATCCCATCTTTTTCTTTTTACAGGCTGCCTTGACTGTGTCATTCCACCAGGCTGTCTGCTTCTTCCTACCTTTACACACTACTGTTCCAAGACATTCTCTAGCTGCTTCCAGTAGTGTGTCCCTGTACCTTGCCCATTCTTCTTCCAGTGACTGTAAATTATTACATTCAACTAACTGGTACCTTTCCGAGATCATTGATATGTATTTGTGCCTAATTTCCTTGTCTTGAAGCTTCTCCACTCTTATCCTTCTCCACATGGACCTGACTTTCTGCTCTTTTGGCCTCACAAAACCAATTTGACTGCAGATTAAATAATGATCAGTATCATCAAAGAACTCCCTGAAAACACGCGTGTCCTTCACTGTCTTCCTGAATTCCTGGTCTGATATTATATAGTCATTGATAATCAGAATTCAGTACATAATTCACAGAAAAATTATTAACGCATGCTTGTTGCCAAATGCGAAATGGTTTTCAAGACATTGTAGTACCGTTAGCGAGGAACGATGTTTAGTAATTGTTATTATTTACTTATAATCCAATGCACATCCACACATTTTATTCTAAGTGTGTTAGTAACATTATGTTGACTTAAATTAACAGCTGTTGCTGAAGGTACTCAAATCTCTGATCATGGATTGACGGAGATTTGTCTGACTTTGCCTTAATCTTGCACTGTGTTTCATTCGCAACCTATAACGAATGCTGCAAATTACTTTCCAGTGCTAATCTGTTAGGTATGTTAGACACAACATACAACTTAAAGCTAACTTTGTTAGCAAATGTTAGATACAGTGAAACTATTATTTATACCGTACTTTACAGGTGTTTAAATTTTTCGGTAGGCGAACAATGTTTTTATGAATGTAAATCTCTATTTTTCAAGGACACTATAGTTCAGTTGTAGTTCGAACATAGGATAGGAACCACTGTGAAACACGCCTTACTTCTGAAAAGTGCAAATAATCTCAGAACCAAAGGTAGTTTGAAGAAATAATGAATTAAGTGTACTTCTCTCCCATATTTTGAGCTTACGAGGCCGAACAGCACGATCATTTGTGGGAATCCAGTATATGCTGCGAGCAAGAGGAACTAATGGGTAGGGGACACTACCGTCTTAGTGTGCTATCAGTTGAGAATTTTGGATAGCCTAATTCGTTAAGGCGCCCCCTGGCCCGAAGCGGGAAATTCGGCTTAGAATCCCGGACAAGCACAACTTTTCCGCCCTGAAACGGTCGAAATGTTTAAATATTTCGAATTCGCATCAGTACATCTACTATCCACCAGGTGGCATCTGGCATTTTCGGATGAACAGCGATGTCGTCTTTCCAGGTGTAGAACTTTTTTCCTGTCAGTATAATTTACCGTGTAAAATTTGAAACTCAAAGAAACCCTAGTTACACAAAGCCGCACTTGCACTCGAAAATCCTACATAGTTGATTTAGTAGCATTACAGACAATTATTTCTAAAAAAAAAGACGATTACCCTATAATGATAAGTGAAAAAAGGGGTCTGTGATCAGATACCAGGAGGGGCAAGTGCCTTTTCCTCCATCCCCACCTTTTCCTGTTCCTCCCCCTCCCCAACTCGTGCCGACTGCTGTGGTCTTACGTACGAAACCAGCTTTTACTTGCTTCAAATAAACCTCTGTAATCATTAACGATCCAAAAAAAGGCAGTCTAGATGCAGTAATTTTAATGCGAACAGCAGATAAAGGAAATGGAAGATATTATGGAGACTGCAATTGGCATCGAATACTGAGCGACACACCTGTTGCCAGATACATATAACTAACCTTAACTTTAATCATTAGGCTTATAGTTAAGTTATAAGAACATATGCCAATTTCTGTAAGTCAATGAGTTACCACTGAAAAAAGAGGGTAAAGCAATTAATTGACGTGGACGATGGGTTGCTAGTTCGCATATTTGCGCTCCGCAAAACTACTACTAATGGTACTGTAATCAGGTAGCCTCCTTTCTATGTATCAGATATTTGCGTTCATGATTGTCGGGATATTAATGTTGCGAGCAAAGGCAACTGGGAAAACCAAAGTAATAAATAAAATCAGCCGCGGCAGAATAGCCGTGCGCACTAAGGCCCAGATGCGGTGCGTTCGGCCGTTCGCCGTCGGGGGTTCGAGTCCTCCCTCGGGCATGGGTGTTTGTGTTGTCCTTAATATAAGTTAGTGTAAGTAGTTTGTAAGCTTAGGGACTGATGACCAACATAGTTAAGTCTCTTAGATTTACGAACATTCGAACATTTGTAAATGAAATCGACCGACACGTTATTAACCAGATCTGCGATAAAGGACCTTACGGGGATTAGCGATACATCATACTCAAAGATACAGGACAAGGTCGTGCAAAACAGTGGCAACAATTTCTAACTTCTTCACGAACATTTAATTTCGGCCTGTCCTTGCTGTTGTCAGTGGAAGCTCGATATCATCGTATTCTCAACCTGCCTCCATAGCTGACATTACTAACACGCTACTGTGTGGCGTTTCTTGACTGAGAGATAGCCATTACGAAATTCCTAACTTGTTTAAATTTGGCGGTAGATGTTTAATTGTCTCATTGACTTGTTCATTGATCCAACCACCATGTGTGGATGTGATAAGATTGCTATTTAAACCGCCGTTTAACGTTTTAAGGTTTTTGATTATCGGTTGTTAGTTCATTATTTATGTTCAAAGAACTATTGCGTGCGGGATTGCACCTGTCCTTGTTTCTTGTTTTATTGAATTGTTTATGAACTGGAGCGACCGTGGGTGGATGGTACAAGTTTGGTATTTTAAGGAAACTTTAACATTTTAAGAACATTGGTTACTTATTGATAATTCACTACTGCATGTTTGATGAAACTTGTACATTGCCTACGATACTGCCTCTGGCATTGTTGTTTGAGCCTGTTGTTTGGCACGGGGACTGGATTACCAGCGGTGGCGCGGGGTTGCGACCCTTGGCGGAGCGTTGCCGATGTTGCTGTTTGTGTCCAGTCGGCCCCACCGTTGCTCGGGCTTGCACCTTGAGTTAAGTATTTCACGGAAAGCGGAGGTCTTCCGACAAGATCCGGCAGCCCCATTTCCCGCACTAGTCACAGTGAAAGAGACTGAATTTGTTTACTTATTGCAACCGAAAATTTAAATTTTCATTGTCTGTTTCCTTGACCCTGTTCTTAAAACTCTGCAGTCACCGATATTTCATGTGGCTTATCTTCACTGGTAATTAATCGTGACCGATGTGTATTTCACTAACCCTAAGGTTCAGCACTCTAGCTGTGTCTGTTATTGCAAAGACATATTTGTGGTCGCGGCGGAGTGGCGGAGCGCATTGAGGCTCTATGCTACGATACGCGAGGCCGCTCTCCGTCGGGGGTTCTAATCCCCCCCACGGGCATGGATGTCTGTGACGTCTTTAGAATAAGCTAGTTCATAAGTTGTTTGTAAGTTTAGGGACTGATGACCCCGCAGTTAAGTTCAAAAATGTTCAAATGTTTGTATAGTCTATGGGACTTAACTACGTGGTCATCAGTCCCTAAACTTACAAACTACTTATGAACTACTTACGAACTAGGACGTCAGAAATATCCATGCCCGAGGGGGGATTCGAACCCCCGACCGTTGTGGCCGTGCAGACCGTGACTGGAGCGCCTCAGTCTTCTCGGCCACCGCGGCCGGCCGCAGTTAAGTCCCATAAGCTTTACAAACATTTGAACATATTTGTGGAAAGTTATTCTGATGAGCCGATATATTTGTTTTGTAATTACTAGAGAATTAGTGCTGTAAGTTGTTGTCCCTACTCATGTCACATTTGAGCTGAAACATTTAAATATTTTAATTAGTTTCGGTTACTTTTGCTTACTGTAATTATCAGAGATTTAATATTGTAAGTTCTGCTCTTACTCATGTCACATTTGACCTTAAGGTTTAAATATTTCAACTTGTTGGTGTGTTCAACTCTTGCAACCATTATCTTATTGTTACTACTTCAAGTAGCAATTGATTTTCGCATATTATAATATCGTGATCAGACTTATTAATAAAGATAAAGACAACAACCTTTTGTTGTGGGCTTGCCTTTCCACCATCCAATCCTATCTTGCACCAAAAGATGTAACACTTCTGAACAGTCTTAATGTCACTGTCGTCGTGGTTTAAATTCCTAATATCTTCACAGTATGTTGTGGAATGAAAGCGTTTTATGCTGGTGGTGGTGGTAATCCATCCTTTAGAAAGAGACACTAAGTATGGTAGTCAACGGCCGGTTGATACACCATTTACGGACAGTTCACACCGAAGTTAAGCGCGGTCGGGCATGGCCAGTGGTTCGATGGGTAACCATTCGGGTACGGCACGGGGTGTTGACAATTTTCCCTTTGCCTTACTGCAGGAGGGGTGGTGGTGCAAAGTTCTTGATGACCAGTCTTTGCACCAATGTCCTGGATTAAATTCCAAACCCATCCGCAGTGTTTAATGGAGTGAGGGCATTTTTATTTATTCGTGTCAGAAGCTCTTAGAATGTATAAACTAATGTCCAATATTTACATGCTATGTGAATACATAATATTTACAAGACGATTATTTACACTTTTGATGCCCAGAACGTAACGACCTGTATTGCATTTGGTGTTGCATGTAGCATATCTTCTGGTGTGCATGTTTCTGGACACTGGGTACACTGGAGCAGGTGGGAGGTCGTCTGCGTTGCTCCACATTCACAGAGTGGCGACTCCACTAGGAAGCCCCATTTAACCAGATTACTCTTACATTTTGTGACACCTGAACGTAGTCTGTTGAGTGATCTCCGTGTACTCCACTTCTCTGTATAACCCGGTGGTAGTTCTTGACATGGTGTAAACCATCCTGCAGTACCGGTATACCTTGCACGCCATAGATCGGTTAGTGAGGGCATGGGACACCGTCAATGATGAACCGTCCGTCGTATAGGGCCGTTAAGCTCGGCGGTCTCGTTGGTGCTTTTCGAGACGAGTAGGCTGTGTGCCGGGATGGGGTTTCACCCTCTCCCTTCTCCCATCATCTCCAACAAGACACTTCACTACCCACGCACCCACTACAGTCACCTACTCTTAACGCAGACACTTCTGCAAACAGTTATCTCACTTCGCGAACGAAAGGTAGCTTCGGGCACATTGGATAGGGAAAATGTTTCCATTAAGCAGCTGAACCTGCCCTTCAAAATGTTCAAATGTTTGTATAGTCTATGGGACTTAACTACGGGGTCATCAGTCCCTAAACTTACAAACTACTTATCAACTAACTAAGACTAAGTACGGCATAAATATCCATGCCCGAGTGGGGATTCGAACCCCCGACCGTAGTGGCCGTGCAGACCGTGACTGAAGCGCCTCAGTCCCCTCAGCCACCGCGGCCGGCAACCTGCCCTTCGGGGTCTCCCAGCATTTCTTGTCATACGACTTTACTAAGTACGGTGTCCGCCTCCGTAGTCCAGTGGACAGCGTGGTTGGTTGCCACGCGGGGGGCCCGGGTTCGATTCCCGGTCGGGTTGGAGATTTTCTCCACGCGGGGAATGGGTGTTGTGTCGTCTTCATCATCACTCCATCATCATTGACATGCAAGTCGCCGAAGTGGCGTCAGATAAAGAGACTTGCACCAGGCAGGCTGAACACGACCCCAGTTGGGGTCTAACGGTCATAAATGCCACACGATCATCATCACTAAGTACGGTTACCCCATTCTTGCTTTCAAGAGATGAGAACTGACACTGGACATCACCTTTTCCTTACTTGTCTTATATTTATTTACTAGCTTAAACCCGCAACTCCACTCGCGTGTTGGTTGATTATGATAGATAATGCGCGAAACGTCAAATCGATTTTTTTTAAAGAGCCGTATTAAATTCTTTTTTCAAAATGTTCAAATGTTTGTACAGCTTATGGGACTTAACTACGGGGTCATCAGTCCCTAAATTCTTTTTTTAGTGCTTTATACATTCTTATATTTCCTTATTCGTATCTTTATCCTTACAGAGAAAGAGCTGAAGACATTGCAGCACGCATAGACCAAAGATATGGTCTGTGGCATCACGTTTCGCTGTTTGTAACCTCCTTGCTATAGAGTCGCAAACGTCATCGCTGGCCTTCAGTCCGAATTTTTTTATAATTGACGACTTTCAACCACCATATATTCCAACCCTTTATAGCTATCGGCATGGAACTGCAATGGTGTACAACGGGAGACTTAGGACAACAATTACACACAGACCATTCGTTTGCGTTCTGTAGTTTTCGCTGCAGAGCGAAATATTAACACACACACACACACACACACACACACACACACACACACACACACACACACACACACGTAGAATTTTATACTCACAGATAACTTTCCATCCCAATATACTCCCCCCTCTATCATTATCAACCCTCAAGCAACAATGCAACCAATAAAACCATTTTCAAGGAGTAAATATAATTTTCGAAGAGTAATTATTGTTCCTCATTTCGCGTTATATTCTTCAAATTACTAAATATCTATCAGATCGCTATAAAGCCGTGCCTAAAACCTTCATCACGTATAAATTAGTAACTGTACAAATATTTAAGTCTCTGCGTCTTGTCATTCGGACATGATAAGCGTACACAGAACAGACATTTACATTAATATATGTAGATAAATAGCTATCCAATCGCCAGGAAACCGTGCCTAAAGCCTTCCCCAGGTAGATATTAGTAACTGTACAAATTGTTAGCTCTTTATGTATCGTGGTTCAGACGAAAAAACATACACCGAACAGACATTCAGATTTAAAGATATAGATTTACTAGCTTAAACCCGTGGCTGCGCTCGCGTGTTGGTTGATTATGATAGATACACTTGAGGAAGCGACGTATAATTGAGCACGTGAAAAACCTGAGGGCTGTAAATGGATTCCTGCGATCTTTTTAGAGATGTATTAAAAGAAATATCTTTTTTACTGCTTTATTTATTTATTCTTATATTTCCTGATTCGTATGCTTATCCTTGCAGAGAAAGAGCTGAAGACATTGTAACACACACAGACCAAAGATATGGTCTGTGGCATTATATTTCACTGTATGTAACCTCCTAGCTATAGAATCGCAAACGTCATCGCTGGTCTTCAGTCCAAATTTTTTTTATAATTTGACGACTTTCAACCAGCATATCTTCCACCCGTTTATAGCTATCGCCATGGAATTGCTATGATGTACAACCATAACTTTCTATCCCAATATACTCCACCCTTTTATTATTATCAACCCTCAAACAACAATGCAACCAGTAAAACCATCTTCAAAGAGTAAATATAATTTTCAAAGAGTTATTATTGTTCCGTATTTCGCGTTATATTCTTCAAATTACTAAATATCTATCAGATCGCTATAAAACCGTAATAAAACCATCCTCAGGTATAAATTAGTAACTGTACAAATATTTAAGTCTCTGCGTCTTGTCGTTCGGACGTGATAAGCGTACACAAAACAGACATTCACATTAATATATATAGATAAATAGCTATCCGATCGCCATAAAATCGTGCCTAAAGCCTTCCCCGGGTATACATTTGTAACTGGACAAATTTTTAACTCTTTATGTCGTGTGTTTCAAATTTGATAAACGTACACCGAACAGACATTCACATTTATAGATATAGATATTTATCATGTTTCACAGTACCGATTGATGAGCAAACTTCGATAGTCATGGAACTAGTTGGTACATCCGATTGTTACAAAGGAGTACTAGTTGACAAAGTTAAACGTAAAGCTATCGCAAGCACACGATAGGTGTAAACATAAATAAAAGAAGCCACAGTGAAACACAGAAATTTAACTTAATAGTTTAATTCTTCCATGAATTCCTCGGCAGAATAGAAAGAGTTAGTCTTGAGGATACTTCTCACTTTAGCCTTGAAAGTGCGTGTCTTCGACCATAGATATTGGTAGACTGAACATGGCATTGCTTTCATGGCACCAACATTTCTACAGCTAAACCACTGATTTGCCAACAATCACGTTATTGTTTCCAACTTTGCTAATAAATTTGCAAAGCATTTGGTCTCAAGGAGATTGACATTAAATTTCATGTTAAGTATTATAAGTTTAAAATAGTGTAATTTCTTGAAACCTGCTAAGTTGATTTTTATATACGACTAATGTTTTCCAATACTCACGTGGCCCTTGTTGCTGCCACAGCTGCCGCTCTGCTGTCTGCCCGGCCTACTAGTATCTATGGTCGAAGGTGCGTCTATTGCTACTAAGCTCTTTGAATTGTTGAGGCAGCAGAAAACTGCAGAAGGAAGAAGGAGGTGTGATCCAAATGCAGATTAGATTTCTGTCTAGCATTAAGTGAAAGAAAGCTGACAACTCTTGGAAAAAATAAGCAAATATTGTTAGCAACCAGCGACATTATAGAAAATATGTATTGAGAGGGCAGTGTCAGAATTCCCAGACTACTAATAGACGCCGACGAGAGATACGTGAGCTTACCCCACATATTGCACGGACAGCACCGTTTCTGCGCAGTAAATACCCTTTTTGACCAGAGTAGCTACAACAAAAAATAATACCGTACGTCACAAGCGAATGAAAATACGCAAAGTAAACTATTTTTCGTGTTGAAGTATCACATATTTCAGAAACAGTGGCAAACAACGCAGCGCACTTGTTTCAACAGGAGGAAGACGTAAAAAAAGCCGAAAGGTACTCATCACAGTCACCTGTAGTTAACGTACATACCTCACACCTCTCATCCTTGGCCACGTAAAGATGCCACATTACCAGATGGACGTAAGTATTTCAGATTATGAGGTTAACGATGCCTCATGGAATCTTCCAGCCAACAACGCAGTGCCTAGCGGGCTGTACATAATGACCGGGAACAGATGCGGTTTCATAATTACCGGTGTCAGCAGGCAAGCAACACTGCGTTAAATGACACAGAAATTAATGTGATGCATTCGACGAAAGCATCGTTTAGGACAGTGCAGCGCTATTTAGCGTTAATAGGCCATGGCAGCAGACGACCTGTTCGAATGCCTTTGCTAAAAGCACATTATCTGAAAGCCCCATATCAAATGGATCATAGACTACTGGAAAACCGTGGCTTGGTCAGGTAAGTCCATATTTGAGATGGTAAGAGTTAATGACAGGGTTCGCGTGTGGTGTGGACTCCACGAATCCAAAGGCCCAAGTCGTCCAGAAGGCACTGCACAAGTGTGGACCTTTTTCATATGGAAAGGACTGTGTCCTGAGGTCCATCTGAACATTTGCTGGAAATGGTTATATTCGGTTACTTGTAGGAAATCTGCACTCATTCATGTGTTCCATATTCCAAAATGACGATGGATTTTTATATGGATGACAATGAGCCATGTCATTCGGTCACAGTTGTCCGTGACTGGTTTGAAGAACATTCTGGACAATTCCATGGAATGGTATGTCCAGCCAGCCGACATGAACCCCATTGAACATTTGCGGGATGTTATTTAGAGCTCAGCTCGTGCACTAAATCCCGCATCGACAACACTTTTCGAAATTATGGGCAGCTATGGAGGCAGCATGGCTCTTTATTCTTTCAAACGGCTTTTAAGGACTTGTTGGCTTCATGACATGTGGAAATATTGAATTTTGCCCCTGAAAATGAGAACCGAAACGTTTTTAGGAGGTACCCCACGACTTTCGTCAACTCAGTATAAAGATTTACAGCAGATCGCGAGTGACATGAATTCGTACAGCTTATGAAGAAAGTGGTGAGCTTCACGAAGGTGGTCATAGACGAGATGCCCAACTCACAAATGCTGTTCTGAGTCCGCATCACAGGAGAGAACGTATGCCGTAGGGACGACAATAAACTTTGAAAGGACTCACTACATGCAATTCAGAAAATGTAACAGGTTTCCATGCAGCATATGCAAAGAAGTATGAAGAAGAGCAGCATTAAATTACAGGGATTACAATTTGACAATAACTCAGTTGGGAGGAGCACACCACAGAACTGCAGAAACTACTTACGTCACTAGACGTAAGCGACAAAAAAATAAAAATAAAAATAAATATAAAATAAGATAAAAAAAACTGGTAAACATTGCTCACTTTTATTCGATAATGTCATATTGTATAATATTTAGGGGTAACTCTTGAAATCAAACGAAAGTTTTCAGATTCTAAAAGCATGTAATATGTATTACTTGTGGAGTAAATTTACGGACATCCTGTAGAAGTCTCTTCAAAGAACTGGATATACTAACTACTGTCTCTCAGTATATTTATTCCTTAACAAAACTTCACGTAAATATGATAACCCTTATTTCAACAAATAGTTCAGCTTATTAATACAGTAGTTGGAACAAAATGGATCTACGCAAGGATGTAAAATTACTGACAAAATAGCGGACCACTACTGAGGAACACACATTTCAATACATTACCAACAATCATAAAAATTTAGCTACAAATAAAAATAACTTTGAGAGGATCCTGAAAGACTTACTAGTGGCCAACTCCTCCTAATCCAGTGCCGAATTTCTGAATAGAACCAAATGATGTATGTATTCATACTATTAATGTTATTATATCTGCTACTAAAAAAGAAAAAAAAAACACGTATTCCACATCCACGGGGATCTCATTATGGATCTATGGAATGAACAACTAATCTAATCTAATCACGAGATGTACACTCAACCGTTTCTCCACGTTTCATTTTAATTCATTTGTACTTTATAAAGCTAGTGGAAAACATCCTCTGTACTGAAGTTGCTTGTGATACAGCTAATGCATGTACTTTCGTAAGATGATCGAATTTCGAACACGCATTGCGAAGTTTGTTTCCGTGTATTATTCATAACATGTCACATGTTCTACAACTTGACGTAGTTTAATAACATTCGTCATATAACTTTTAGATTTTTCACAATACGCGGCATTTTTCTTGATTTACATTGTAGTTACGGAAGGCCTTATGGTAGGCAAGTAATAGTAAAATAAGGTCGCCGATTCATTCAGGAAAACAAGAGATAATTTCAGTTTGATACATCCAAAGAAGTGCATTTAACTTCACATTCACAATAACATCTGCTAGTGAACCAATTATTCGTTGTCAAGCATAAGGCATGCTATTGATGGGAACACATACACCAAAATGCACATATGTACTCACGTTCGCAGAAAAATAAATGAGTACACAGCGCTCTAGAAATCGTGATATGGAGGTACGCATAACCCCTCTGCAATTAAGACAATGAGTGACTGTCACGTTATATCGCCTAATCCGTGGCCTTCATCTTCCTCGTACTTTCAAAGAAAAGTTGAGTATTCCCTGTGGAGAAACTATCTTGTTTTCGGTGCACTTTGTAGCCGAGTGACGGAAATTAGAGTTAATTTAGTAATGTCACTGACACAGCGATTAATTGGCTGGAGAAAGGAACTAATTTATTAATTTGAAGCAATAACGTCAGTATTCAGAAATTAAGACATGTCTTGGAGCTGACATTTGTTAGTTCAGAATGCTAAGATGTCGACACTTGGTTTCCTTGAATAGACCGTTGTATGCAAGTTTCTGACCACTGAATCCTAGGATAGTGGTTCAAAATTTTTGGAAATATTGATTTATCATGGCCTCGCGTTGGATAGTAATACCTTTGCTGTATTGTGACGCAGTGTCAACAGCGTTATTCTGACGTGTGTTATAGTTAGACATTTATTTCGATAGCCGCAGGAGGGGAACATTATCCACAATGATTTTCTCATCTCTCACTGTTCTGTATTTGGTGACAATAGCGGCAGCTTCTTTATACGTGCCAAACACGGACGAATCGCTCTGGATCGGCGTGAGAGCTATTCTTACATACCCCTCCAATTTCGTAGTTCTAATTGCACCAGACTACACGGACGTTTCGATCTTTCCGTTCCCATACCCGATCATGATTATGAGAACTAATTACGGAAATGCGACGAAGCGTTTTTGGGATGAGTTCACGGCACATGCTTACATCATTTTCCTTTTCGATGATGTGATAACGGAGACGGTCTGGGCGATGAAACAACTACATTCCTCCTCACATTGGAATGCTAGAGCAAAATTCTCGTTGTTACTTCCACAGGACGCTCCTTTCATACCTTTGTCAGATATCTTCAGAGTGCTTTGGGCAAAGAATGTTGTTAACGCCATTATTTTAGAGCCTAGAAACCAACATGGGAAATCCATAATTCACATACACTCTCCGGTAATTTATGGTACTAATAACGGTTGTTATACTGTATCCAGTAACCTTCTGGGTACATGGTCAAAAGGAAGTCCTAATCTCTTTGTAAAGAACTATAATTTGTTTCCAAACGAGCTGGTTATGAACATTCATGGTTGCCCGCTGAGAGTCTTGGCTAAGGATGAACCACCGTATGTCATTCAGAAGAGGTCTCCGGACGGGAAGACGATTGTCTACGACGGCTTGGATATCAGGGTGAGTACATAGTGAAATGAACTGAAGTAGCAGTTAATAGCATCGAATAAAGAATTTTGAAATGTGTCGTTGTTATTAAATGTTTATAAACCTAAGGTAGCATTTAATATTTCCGTCTTCGAAATTCAGTAAGGTGTAATATTTATTTCATATGGTATAGATGCTATATGTTTACAAAGATGTTATAATGGAAATTAAATATAATCGTTTGTTATGTGATAAGTGTCTCAGGTCTCTCAGTGTTATGTGTTAGTATCTTCTGAATTTTGTTATCTATCGATCTAAAATAGTGCACCTTTGGATTATCCGTTTCCTAATCTATTCCTAATTCTGTGTGGTCATTGAGAGTTTCGTCAGGGGTTGTGTTTATATGGATAAATATTTCCCTGACGAAATTCTCAATGACCACACATAATTTAACCAAAAACTATATCTAGAAAATTTTATCGATATATTGAGATTAGAAAATGGATAATCCAAAGGTGCACTACCCCCGTTAGATCCAAAGATAACAAAATTCCGAAGATATTCACACATAACATCTAAGAGACCAGAGACATTTTATTGCAATAACAAACGATTATATTCAATGTCCATTATAACATCTTTGTAAACATATTGCATCTATACAATCTGAAATAAATATTAAACCTTCCTAAAATACGAAAACGGAAATATTAAATGAAATAAACGTTTTCGTATCATACAGACGCTATATGACGTATCGATCTACATGATGTAAGAATTGTTGCCTCAAAGACATTCTTTTGAAACTCATAAAACGTGTATAGAAAATAACTAACAGAGGTTTCTTTCAGGCATCACTTGAGATCATCGGTTTTTAGAATGACAAACAAACTACTTTAATTTATGCTAAGAACAACCCCTACATTCATGCCCGAGGGAGGACTCTAACCTCTGACGAGATACTACAAATTAATTCCTCTCTAATCTGTCTACAAGGGTTAGAATAATATGAACAACTACATAATGTGGTTTGTATCTACTTCCGTCATTCTAAATAATTTGATTTCGCTAGCTATCGAGCGTAATCACAATGACTAGAGGTCACAGGATTTTTTGCTATTCTACGCAGAGAAACTGCTCGTACTCAAGAAATTTTACATCAGTCTCACAGTCACTTTCTTTTCAACACTTTTCAAATAAATGTTGTAAAAACCAGTATTTCCGAGATCACACCACAGTCACGACCGCGTTTGTAGAGCTGTGAGTTAACAAAATGTATCGTTCGTTTCGTTACTAAGTGAAACAGTATTAGTTACAAGGGTATCGTTACTCTCGTTACCAGCTTTACTGTCTTTGAAACCTTAGAGTTTTCACTGTTACTGTTAATATTACTTTATCATTTAAATTTGCCACGTAGTTCCTGTAAGCCTGCCTTTTGAGGCAATTATACTTCTGAGGAAAGGATCGGTACGGTCCGTGTCCCTCGTGATTAGAATAGAATTGTCATACCAATTAATCAAAATTAACGCAACCCCTCCCACGACCTCCATTTTAAGCACTGTTCCCACACTTTACTTAGGGGCTTGGAATGTCAGAATCAATCGGATTATTTCGTGACAAACGCCTGTGTGACCGATCATGCATTTGCGAGCAGCGGGACTGTTTTTCTGTATTATGTGACATTAACAATTAAGATAATACCGCCATGAAAGAAAAGTGTAGATGATAACTTTTGAGTACTTTTACAAAAATTTTCATAGTACACAAGACCAAACACAAATAATTAACTATTAAGCTGAAACCTTTACAGGTAAAAAAATACGATAAAACGTATGCTTGCATTAAAAGCGGACGTCATCATCGAGGCTTAGCCTGCAAACATTGGCCAAGAAGTAAAATCCAAAATGTTTAAAATAAAAAATAACAATCTAAAATAGTAGATCTACGCAATATGCACTTAAAATTCGTCACGGATATCTATATAAATTACGCATCTCATAATAAATAGCATCAATGTATATATGAATCCTCCGTATTGATTTTCGTTACAGAATTTATATCGATACGGGAGATGCGAATAACGAAATGTATGCATGAGTAAGTTCGTATCGATACGGTTGATACGAGTAACGAAATGTATTCAGGAGTAACCATTCAATATTTCGTATCAGCTAAAGTATTCATTACTCAGTACCGAATACATACGGCTTGCTACAGCTCTAATAGTTTGCATACTGTGCCACCCTTCTACTTGTGACATTTTATAGCGCATGATTTTTGTTTTATGGACATTATACCGTGTTTCCAGTACTGATCACATCACCAGAGACTTTAACAAATCATAAAACAGTCTGTCTCAAACAAACTCAGCAATCCGAAAGAGTTATAAGTATCCACACAACGATCGGTTTATGACGTCATCAGATCGCTGGCTAAGGGGGTCTTGCACTCGTTCAATATTTGTTAACAATACTAGCTTGCTAGAACCTGAATAGATTGGTGCAACCCAAACACTATCAAAATTACTGTCAAAAGTTTCAGCTGGGGACACCACTTTACAAGGTTTAGATGTTCAACATCTGAGAGAAAGCATGTGTTCCAATTACATTAATTATAACAACAGAAAACAACGTAGACGAGAAAACAAGCTAGTAAACAGCTAAAATAGATGAGCTACTTGATTTCATTAACTGTTTTCTGATCATCTCTATACCGTAGGGCAAATTATTATTGCCGATGCGTAATAAAACTGAAAAGAATGTACTTTACGAGTAACTTTGAAATTTCTGGCGACAGGAAGTTCATTAGAATGCATGAAGCTTAGTTCAGTGATACATACAAATTTTGTAAAATTGTGTGGTAGCCTGTGAAGCAATTACACCTCACATTGGTGGTCAATTTTTATGATACATGCTGAAAAAAATAAAATAAAATAAAGATAGAATAGAGATATACAAAAATAACATTTCAGTTCTCTTAATTGCTAGTGAAAACAGAGATTGAGAAATTGTACGACAATAACCTAGACTTTTCTCATTGCAGGGCCCGCAGTATGAAATACAGGGTGTCTCACGAAAGACGCCTGCCAGGAGCCCGCGGATCGCGCGGTACGGCTCCCGGACGCCGCCACCGCATCCGCCGGCCACGGCAGCGCCCGATTCTCGGACTCTATTGTGCCGCGGGCGTATACACTGAGTTAAAGTCTGAAAAACTTTGCCATCTGAGTAACCTAAGCTTACCTTTATTTACAGTAGATTTTCAAAATGATGTCCCTCAATGGAAAGAGTGGCCTGACATCTCTCGAACACATCTGAGAACACTCGACGAATTTCGGCAGCAGAAATCTGGGAAATGACTAGTCGAATCCTGTCTTCCAAGTCTTCGAGTGTATGGGGATTGCTTGTATACACCTTGTCTTTTAACATTCCCCAAACATAAAAGTCACAGGGATTTAGATCTGGAGAACGAGGAGGCCAGTCAACTATCCTATAATCAAAATCACTTCGTATTGCTGCCATAGAAGCATTGGCAATATGTGGTCTTGCATTGTCCTACATGAAATAACAGTACAGCTATTCGTTGGGTGGAAGTTCTTGATGGGTGCAGGATATTGTTAACATATCTAGCAGAATTTATTTCGACTAGTCATTTCCCAGAATTCGGCAGCCGAAATTCGTCAAATGTTCGCAAATGTGTTCAAGAGATGCCAGGCCGCTCTTTCCATGGAGGAACATCACTTTGAACATATACTGTAAATAAAGTAAGCTTAGGTTACTCAGGTGGCAATATTTTTTAGATTTAACTCAGTGTAGTAAAGGCAGCAGAGGACAAAATAGGTAGACAGGCAAGACCTACAAAGAATCCTTGGATAGCAAAGGAGATACTAAATTTAATCGATGAAGGGAGAAAATATAAAAATGCAGTAAATGAAAAAGGCAAAATGGAGTACAGACGACTAAGAAATGAGATTGACAGGAAGTGCAAAATGGCTAAACAGGAGTGGCTAGAAGGCAAATGCAAGGATGTTCAAATTCAAATGTTTGTTAAGCTTAAGGGACTTAACTACGGGGTCATCAGTCCCTAAACTTACAAACTACTTATGAACTAGCTAACACTAAGGACGGCACAAATATCCATGACCGAGGGGGGATTCGAACCCCCGACCGTAGTGGCCGTGCAGACCGTGACTGAAGTGCCTCAGTCCCCTCGGCCACCGCGGCCGGCTGCAAGGATGTAGAAGAATGTATAAATAGGGGAAAAATAGATACAGCCTACCGGAAAATGAAAGAAAGAAACATTTGGAGATAAGAGAAACAGCTCTATGAATATCAAGGACACTGATGGAAAACCAGTTCTCAGCAAACAAGGGAAAGCTGAAAGGTGGAAAGAGTATATAGAGGGGCTCTACAAATAAATGAACTTCGAGACACTATTGTAGGAAGGGAAGAGGATGTAGATGAAGATGAAATAGGAGATACTGTACTGAGAGAAGAATTTGACAGAGCCCTGAAAGACCTTGGCCTTCCACAAGGAGACTGCCTGACGGTTAAACTGAATGTCATGAGTCAACGGCTAGCATTCGCTAGTTTAGGAACGGCAGAGCAGCCAGTCAGGAGTCGCGTTGCCGCGGCCATCAAGAAAGAACGTTACAATTGTACTATGTAAACAAATCGAAGCGATGTACGTAAAAGTTTTTGACGATCAAAAAATTACACTTCCTATCAGTACTTTAAATATTTGTCGTTTGCAGGCGTTGATCCAAAGTACCTTGAATGGGTTTTGAAAGAGCATGCACCTTTTTTGTTCACCTTCAAATAAATGTTATTGGTCGGCATAATTAGATTCCTGATTGGCTGCTCTGTCGTTCCTAACCTAGCGAGTGCAAGCGCTACCCGCTGACGCATAGAATTCAGTTTTACCCTGCCTGATTGTAGCGGTGGTGCGGCCGCGGTGGCCGAGGGGACTGAGGCGCTCCAGTCAGGGTCTGCACGGCCACTACGGTCGGGGGTTCGAATCCTCCTTCGGGCATGGATATTTGTGCCGTCCTTAGTATTAGTTAGTTCATAAGTAGTTTGTAAGTTTAGGGACTGATGACCCCGTTGTTAAGTCCCATAAGCTATACAAACATTTGATTTTTGCAGCGGTGGTCTTCCTCTTCGTGGGGCAGGGGTGCGGCAAAGCAAGACCACCTGTACTCCGTTCACAGAAACGAGAGACGAACAGTAAACACATGGAGGTGCGTGGCCAGTAGTGGACAAAACGGCGGCGCTTGCTCAGTGTCGCCTCTTTTTCTCTTTTATATAGTATCACGTAAAAGTAAATTCATTTTGTCATCCACCATTTTGGGTCCACCCTAAGAAGAGGTAGAAGAAGAAATCATTAAGTTTTTAGAGAAAAAACAGCTGCATCTACCGGCATTGGTCATTCCTCAGTGTATCGTGTGGCAAATCAGTACAAAGCCACTCACTCTTTGAAGCCTATCAATAAATAAATAATCACACGACAGAAATTTCTAGAAAGTGATAATGACTTTGAAAGAAATGTGATGCAAAGAAAAGTACACGAATGTTTCTTTCGGAACGAATGGCCAATAGGCAATTTTCAGAAGCCAAATTTTATAGATTATTAAAAAAAAATTAAATATGTTCGGCATCCAATATCAGTGATTGGAAGAAAACCGGCACAACTCAAAAAAAAAAAAAAAAAAAAAAAAAAAAAAAAAAAAAAAAGAAACAAAAAACAAAAAACAAAAAAAAAAACGATTTTTCGTTCAGGTCATTACCTAAACGAGAGAGTGGAATAGTTTTATGTGGAAGAGTGACACAGACGTAACTGGCGTATTCGGCCACTAGAGAGCAGTTAAGTCAGTGTTGCATTAACAACACCTATTCTGACAACTGGAGAAGACTGTCACATTGTCAGTTGTGCAGCAGCGTTCGGACAGTGCTCATGTGTATTTTGTGAGAAGACTTTTCCATTTCAAAAAGCAACACACACTCTTTAAATTTGTTGGACAAATTTTTTTTTAAAAAATAGAGAAAAATAAAAAAAATTAAACAATAAATAAATAAAATATTGAGTGTCATGTGTAGACACCATTTAATAGACTGACACATTTCATATCGTAGCGAAATGTCGTGTATATAATCTGTGGAACAAGTATTAATCTAATCTAATCATAAAACAACTGGATCAGAAAAATTAGAAACTGACACGCAGAAGGCCAGATGAGATTTCATAGATAAAAGTAATGTTGAGTGAAACTTTGATTGTTATATTTAAGTGGGGTTTTCTCTAAACTTCTCTAAACTTTAGAGATGTGCGGTTTTCCTCCAAGGTAGCATATTTAACCAAAGACACAGCAACCTTACACCTGCAACAGATGAGGCGACACTAAGTGAGCGAACCCTTTTTGTTCGTCTAGTGCCTCGTTGTGTTTACAGTCCGTCTCTCGTTTCGGTGAACGGAGTATAGAGAAAAGGCCTCAGAACAGCCTGTGCTACATCACACTGACCAGGCTGCGGCCGCTGGCTGAATGGCTGGCCGCTATGAGGCAGTGGGCGTGCTGCACCGGCTAGCCATTCAGCTGGCGGCCGCGGCCTGGTCCGAGGCCAACGAGAGAGGCAGCCCATGGTGCGCACGTCATGCAACGTAAGCAAGGCAGTCCTGAGCCGTGCGATCGCCAGGTAAATGGCTGGCCGCTATGAGGCAGTGGGCTGTGCGATCGCGGCGGCTCAGGACAGCGTTGCTTACGCTGCATGACATGTGTGCCAGGGCCTGTCTCTCTCGTTGGCCTCGCCTGGTCAGTGTGAGGTAGCACGGGTTGTTGTGAGGCCTTGTCTCTAGGTGGTATTGGGCAAAGACCACTGTGCCAGCGGGGGACAGGGTGGAGGGTGAGAAATGGCGCGACGAGGGTCCCTGCAGGGCCGTGTTTGGCCTTGTTCTTTGTATAGCTTATCGGACTTAACTACGGGGTCATCAGTCACTAAACTTACAAACTACTTATGAACTAGCTAATCCTAAGGACAACACAAATATCCTTGCCCTAGGGGGGATTAGAACCCGCGACAGCAGTGGCCGTGCAGACCGTGACTGGAGCACCTCAGTCCCCTCAGCCACCGTGGCCGGCGGTCGTTCTTCAGTGTATCGGGTGGCAAATCAGTACAGATCTATGAACTCCTTGAAGTCTGCCAATAAATAAATAATCACACGACAGAAGTTACTAGAAACTGATGATGACTTTGAAAGAAATGTGATGCGAAGAAAGTAAACGAATGTTTCTCTGGCAACAAATGGCCAATGGGAAATTTTCAGAGCCCCTAATTGTGTAGATTATTAATTATTTTTAAAATATGTTCGGCATCTAATATCACTGCTCTTTAACAAAAGACACAGCGACCTTACACCTGCAACAGATGAGGCGACACTGAGCAAGCGAACCCTTTTTGTACGTCCCTCGTCTTGTGCCCCATTGTGCTTACAGTCCGTCTCTCGTTTTGGAGTATAGAGACAAGGCCTCACAATAGCCTGTGCTACATCACACTGACCAGACCTAGGCCTACGAGAAAGACAGGCCCTAGCGCAGTCGTCATGCCTCGTAAGCAAGGTAGCCGGAGCGATCGATGGCCGATTGGCCGGCCGCTGAGTCACTGCCCACTGCGTCATAGCGGGCAGCCACGGAGCTAGCGATCGCTCTGGCTCGGAAGTACCCTTCTTACGTGGGATGACGACTGCGCTGGGGCCTGTCTTTCTCGTAGGCCACGGATCAAGCCGCGGCCGCCGGCTGAATGGCTGGCCGCTACGAGGCAGTGGGCGTGCCGCATCGGCCAGCCATTCAGCTGGCGGCCGCGGCCTGGTCAGTGTGACGTAGCATGGGCTGTTGTGAGACCTCGTCTCCAGGTGGTATTGGGCAAAGACCACTGTGCCAGCGGGGGGAGGGGGGGGGATCAATGGCCGTGACAAGGGCGCCCGTGGGGCCGTGTTTGGCCATGCCTGGCCTAAAAAGGTAAAGCAGTAAACAATCCGAAGATTGGTTTGTAGAGTGCTTTACTAGGCATGGTCCTGTTTGGAGGTGGTATGCCGTTGCCTTCCTCCGACCATCGAACTGACTTACCCAGCCAGTTATAGGGGGACCTACAGTTTAACGTGGGTTCCGAACCACGGTGCTACTCGTTATTTTTCACATGAGCAATACTGCCAGAGGTGAAAGTGGAAAGAGACAGATAAAAATCCTAGGACCTGGCGGGGATCGAACCCGCGACCTTTGGATTTATAGTCTGGCACTCTACCACTGTGCAACCGAGGCGCACATTCCTGGCCTAGGAAATACGGTATATGAAACAGCTCCGCCAGCCGAGCTGTCTGCGGCGCGCCAGTCACGTTCAGCACAGCCACTACGATCGGGGGTTCGAAGCCCCCCTCGGGCATGGATATTTGTGCCGTCCTTAGTATTAGCTAGTTCATAAGTAGTTTGTAAGTTTACGGACTGATGACCATGTAGATAAGTCCCATTTGAACATTTTTTTGAAACAGCCCCCCCACACTCCCCCCTCAGAGGCGATTCCTGGAGTCGCCACTGCGGGACGTTAAGCCATAATCTTGCACTTTGTTGGTGCAGATGGTGGAGATGGTGCAGCGCGGCCTGGGCGCGACGCTGCTTTTGTCGCCTGCAGAGGAGTACGGCGGGCGCGGCCAGGTGTGGGAGCTTGGCTACGGTAGCGGCGCGCTGGGCCGCGTGTCTGCGGGGCAGTGGGACGCGGCGGTGGGCGCCTTCCTGCTGGTGCGCGGCCGGCTGTCGGCGCTGGACGCCACGGTCCCGCACGCGGCCGACGCCACGGTGTGGGTGGTGCGCCGCGCCAGGCGGCGGTCGCGCTGGGGCCTCGTCACCGCCGCTCTGCCGCCCGCCGGCTGGGCCTGCCTCGCCGCGGGCTCGCTGCTCGTCGCGCTCTTCCTGCGCTTCTCTCGCAACGACACCTGCCTCCTCAGGAGGTATGTCGCAACGTCTACACCGTCACAACCTATTCGACACTAGTCCGGAAACTAGGGTTATAACAAAACTAAAAACTAAATCTAAACCCCGTCCGACAGGTCTCGAGAGGCCGCCGTGTCATCCTCTGCCAGATGGCGTCAACGGATGCGGTATGGAGGGGGACGTGGTCAGCACGCTACACTCCCTGCCGTTGTCTCAGATTTCATGACCGGAGCCGTCCCTTCTCAGTCAAGTAGCTCCTCAGTTGGCTCATGAGGGCTCAGCGCACCCCGCTTGCCAACAGCACTCGGCAGATCCGGAGGGTAACTCATACAAGTTCTAGCCAAGCCTGACAGTGCTTAACTTCAGTGATCTAACGCGAACCGTATGCAAGTCCAGAGTATCGATAATGCGCCACCTCGCTCGATGTCTACCTAAGATTTCGTATGTACGTCGGCACCAGTCTACAGTTTTATTCCGAAATTGATGAAATTTGGAGCAGTTATCCTCGAAAACCAAGAGAAAAGAAAGATTACAAAAAAAAAAAAAAAAAAAAAAAAAAAAAAAAATCAAATGTTTGGTTACATTATGAGACTTAACTATGGGGTCATTAGTCCCCAAACTTACAAACTACCTATGAAATAACTAAGGGCGTCACAAATATCCATGCCCGAGGGGGGCATTCGAACCCCCGACCGTAGTGTTTGTTTGTTTGTAAATCTATCAGAGCAAACTGCGTGGTCATCAGTCCGTAGCTTACAAACTACTTAATCCTAGGTAAGGACAACACACACACACCCATGCCCCAGAGAGGACTCGAACCTCCGACGGCGAGCAACCGAGCGCTCCGCAGCGAGACGCCTTAGACCGCTCGGCTACGCCACCGCGGCCCGACCGTAGTGGCCGTGCAGACCGTGACTGGAGCGCCTCAGTCCCCTCGGCCACCGCGGCCGGCAGCAAATTTAACATTAGCGTGATACCGACAGTCACAACTGATTTTTCGAGTGGCGGTCTGTCATTGGCTACCGCTAGCGTCTGCCGCTCCAGGTCGAACGCCAACACGGAGTGCAGCCTTGTCTCTGTGGGCAACGCTTGCAGCTGCCGCGCGCCGGTTGCCGTTCTGCCGCTCACAGGTGGGAAACGGCTTTTATGCTGGGCGCCAAGTCGACGCTCCGGAGTCCACACTCGCCGCGCGATTTCTGGACGTAGACAATCGAGATTCTGTACTGAAGGCGTGCTTAATGATACATGTTGTTACTGAGTGAGCATACCTATGCACATATCCACGAGGGTACTGGATATCCCTGCCGCGGTGGAGTAGCCGAGCGGTCTAAAGCACCTCGCTGCGGAGCGCGCGCTTGCTCGCCGTGTAGGTTCGAGTCCTCCCTGGGGCATGAATGTCTGTGTTTGTCCGTAGGTTAGTTTAACAAGGTTTAAGTAGTTTGTAATCTACGGTCCGATAACCACACAGCAGCAGGAACCACGCTGCGTACCGCTATCGAGGTGACTGCTTTTGATGATACAAGTTGCAATAGCGGCTGCGCGATGAACGGCGGTAGCTCGCGCACGATGTATGGAAGATTCGCACTTGTGTTGGCATTAAAGCAAAGTTGTCTGTATGTGCAATAGAATAGCGCCGGCGCATCCAACGTTTCCGTAGTGTAGAGGTTATCACGTCTGCTTCACACGCAGAAGGTCCCCGGTTCGATCCCGTGCGGGAACACGCTTTTCTTTCTCTCTTTTTCTGAGAGCTATATCACTCATGCATCTACTTCAGATTGTCATGTTACTTACGCAGTTTGGTCCGATAGATTTACAGACATTTGAACATTTGTACTGGATATCCCCACCCAAAGATCCCATTCACGCCGTTGTGGAGCAGAAGTGGCTATCATGTGGGTATTTACTCCGAAAAAAAATCAGAAACTAGCTGCAAATTTGCAGAAACGCGCAGAATAATGTCTAGGCCAAAATTACGACAAGTACCAAAAAAATTCACTTTGAGGGAAATCTGGCATCTTCGAAGTTTCGGGTTTTGATCGTTGTAATCGACCAAGCGTTCGATCGGCTTCATTTTTGGGCCGAATTGTTCGATTTGCTATCTATTAATCTTAAATATAAAAACTAAAATAATCGGTTATACTAAGATAAAATCCTATAAATAAAAATGAAAACTAACTGAAAAGAGTAAATATTCTGTACACGTAAACTATGTGACTTATTTGCCTCCACTTATAGCAAAAGTTTCAGCTTCAGCAAAAGTTTCAGTTCTAAGAAAATGTTACTCCCTCGATTACCATCAATTGGTGAACGAAGCTTCAAATGTTCAAATGTTTGTAGAGCTTATGGGACGTAACTACGGGGTTATCAGTCCCTAAACTTACAAACTACTTATGAACTAGCTACCACTAATGACGGCACAATATCCATGCCCGAGGGGGGATTCGAACCCCCGACATTAGTGGCCGTGCAGACTGTGACTGGTGCAATACGCTCGGCCACCGCGGGCGGCAACGAAGCTTCACTGTAAAACGTTGTCAAATGTTCTCGATAAGCATATGCACTAACGCGACCATAGAACAAGTCTTGATAATGAAGACGTTCAAATGTTCAAATGTTTGTATAGTTTATGGGACTTAACTACGGGGTCATCAGTCCCTAAACTTACAAACTACGTATCAACTAGCTTATCCTAAGGACGGCACAAATATTCATTCCCGAGGGGGGATTCCAAACCCCGACCGTAGTGTCCGTGCAGACCGTGACTGGAGCGCCTCAGTCCCATCGGCCACCGTGGCCGGCTAGTGAAGACGGAGGGTGAGCTCTGGCATGGACACGGATGTGGGATGACGTATTTGCACGATGGGTTGCTGTGTAAGTGCACAATTATAAAAATGTTCAAATGTTTGTAGAACTTATGGGACTTAACTACGGGGTCATCAGTCCCTAAACTTACAAACTACTTATTTACTAGCTAATACTAAGGACGGCATAAATATTCATACCCGAGGAGGGGGGGGGATTCGAAAACCCGACCTTAGTGGTCGTGCAGAACGTGACTGGTGCGCCGCCGACCGCTCGGCCTATGCGATCGGCACACAATTGTATCCAATGCAACGGAACGTGTATGTAATGTCTTCTACGAAGCCTCTGGCCATATTGTGGAGCTAAGAATCTTGCAAAGAGGGATAAGGCAGATTTTAGTAGTGTGGGATACAATAACGTGTTCTGTTACAACCGCGGCGGTGTGGCCGAGCGCACTGAGGCGCTATGCTCCCGATGCGCGAGGCCGTTCCCCGTCGGGGGTTCGAATCTCCTTCGAGCATGGATGTTTGTGCTGTCTTTAGTATAAGTTGGTTTTTAAGTAGTTTGTAAGCTCAGGGACTGATGACCCCGCAATTAAGTTCCTTAAGCGTATCAAACATTTGAACTTTTTTTTCTGTTTCAGAGCATGACAGCGCTAACATTTTTTTAGAATCAGTATCTAGTCTTGTGACAGTCGATGACAGTGTTTACTGTGCCAACGCTCTTTCCCTTCGGTCTGCGTGAAATGAAATCGACTGAGGGTCAGCGATTCAATGAGACCTACCTCAAGAGAGAGAGAAAAAATGTAATGTTTAAATGTTTGTAGAACTTTTGGGACTTTACGGGGTTATCAGTCCCTAAGCTTACAAACTACTTATGAACTAACTAAGACTAAAGACGGCACAAATATCCATGCCCGAGGGGGGATTCGAACCCCCGACCGTAGTGGCCGTGCTGACCGTGACTGGAGCGCCTCAGTCACCTCGGCCGGCAAGAGAGAGAGAGAGAGAGAGAGAGAGAGAGAGAGAGAGAGAGAGAGAGAGAGAGAGAGAGAGAGAGAGAGAATAAAGCCCTCACTCCTTCCTCTGTGTTTAGACGGCTACGTTCAAAGGCTTCGTCATGAAAATAAATCCAAATAACTTTTTCGTCGAGCACTGTGTCGTATGCAACGATGATTACCTTGAAGAATACCATAAATGGAAATAGCAGCAAAATTGAGGACACGTTTGTGCGAAAAGGCACGATGTTAGAATTTCTGCGTTCTTGAAGAGATAGCGGTGCCCAAAAATGACTTTACATCCAACGATTTTATTTTAAAAATGATGGCGGATTATTGGCGCATGAGTTAGTGTGGTCGCTTCAAGCAAATTACAGCCAACACTGCTCCAACACCTCACATCAGGTGGGACGTCAGTGTGGTTGGATGTCTACGACTCTCTAAGTACCAAGGTTCAAGAACGCAACAAAATAAAAGCAAGGGGAACAGCATCAGAGGCTGTAATGGACTATGCTAAACCATTAACATCTCTCTTAGCCTTGCTGGCAATGTTAGAAACACAGTAAAACATAGCTCTGTTAACAACACACCTAACACGAGATGGAATGGTCGTTAATTCAAGCTCCAAGGAACGCGGGTATTGTGCTGGTGAGGACTGCGGCGGATAATGCCGACAACGGTGAAAGCAGTCTAAGACCTTCTCGTCTTAATGGCCACTGCATCCAACCCTGGAACTGATTGCCGAAACTACAAGGAAAGAAAAATTCGGAAGCACAGACTTTTGACATTGAAGAAATCATCATCGTGAACTTGCGTAATAAATGGGCCAACGAGTTAGCATCCCTTCGGTGAACCATTCGGGCTTACAGCTCTCTCTGGCCGAGCGCTCTAAGGCGCCTTGCTGCGGAGCGCGCGGTTGCTCCGTGTCGGAGGTTCGATTACTCCTTCGGGCATGTGTGTGTGTGTGTGTGTGTGTTGTCCTTAGGTTAATTCAAGTAGTTTGTAATCCTAGGGACTGATAACCACAGCAGTTAAGTCTCACAGATTTACAAACATTTGAACAACTGTCAGCACTTCCATGAAAAACAAATACGAAATATTATTCTTGATGATTTTTCACGTATTATGTAAATGTTGAAACATTACTTTAATAAAAAATAAACCCTAAGCAGTGTACGGTCAAAGGTTGCTGATTCTTTTGTCAGTTATTCCATCAGTGGTTAAAATAATTTTTTTTTCTTGAAAAGTAAAACTCTAAAAAAATTTTCAAATGTTTGTATAGCTTAAGGGACTTAACTACGGGGTCATCAGTCCCTAAACTTACAAACTACTTATGAACTAGCTAATCCTAAGGACGGCACAAATATCCATGCACGAGGGGGGATTCGAACCCCCGACCGTAGGAGCCGTGCAGACCGTGACTGGAGCGCCTCAGTCCCCTCGGCCACCGCGGCCGGCAGTAAAACTCTACTGTAGTAAATAAATGTATAGTTATAGACTATGGTCGTGCATAAATTCATTAAATTGATGTAAAAATGAACCCAATAGACCCTTGGTTCAGTTACTATGGTTAAAACTCCAAACTTCAAGACTACATTAGTCTTTTCCCGAAAGTGAAATTTTGGGATTTTTGTGATGAGTGTTTCTGCAAAGTTTCCGCTTGTTTCTCAAAATGTATGGCTTAATATCTAATTTGAATAAACAAGTTGCCTCTTGTGCCATTGCACTTTGAAGACATTTCGTATCTCAAGAACAACGATTTATACCAAGATGACAAAACTTACTGAATACTATACGTTTATTCGGCTCGATATCTTATTGAAGATCCGCCAAAGGTGCCGATGATTTCTGTGAGAGTTGTGCCTGTGTTAAAGTGTATAAATGTGGGTTTGTGCTGATTTCCTAATAAAGACAGTGCCCGAAATCGCTAGTTGCGTGAGTGTGATTACCTTTTTATTGTGCCTGTCTGGGACTCAGTAATCGTCTTTATGGTGGTTCCAACCTGTCCTCAAAACAATGTTTAAATTTTTCGCACCACTGCATGCGATATAAGTTACAAATTGACAACTCACTCCATTTGTAAGAGCTTATAACAGTTGGACAGACAAAGGGACACGTATAGGGGCTTCGATTTTGGAGATTGAAGTTCGGAACCCTGAAAATGAAAGAACAGAGAAGTACCCTCTTTAGTGTATAATGAGAGGCAAAGATTGCCCGGCCGGAATGATTTAGTCCAACAATAGAGCATTGCATATGCCGAAGTACAGAAATGACAGTGTTTCTATCTCTAGCGATTTGTGGTGCTTCAGTTTGGTGTTTATATCGTAAAATACAAGAAATATAATTGTTCGGGTACAGTATATGTCGATATTCATTACAATTTATCTCATACTATTATTACTTTTGAAAATCAACATTAGAACACTAGAAACGGTCGAAATATAAGAATTCCACGTCGGTGTACTTACTACGGCGACGAGTGTATTAAATGTTACAACAGCTGAGTGGATAGACTGAGAGTTTACGAACGTTAAGGACGAGCGTTCGAATCCAAAAGGATTGTCTTTTTTTCTTTTAGACCTTTGCAGGCGACGAGTTTTTTTTTAAATGTTACAACGGCTGAGTGGATAGACTGAGAGTTTACGAACGTCAAGGACGAGCGTTCGAATCCAAAAGGATTGTCTTTTTTTCTTTTAGACCTGTGCAGGTAATATTTTAAACCTTAATTCGTTACAAATTGTGCAGTTTATGGTTTTCCAAATGTTCAAATGTTTGTACAACTTATGGGACTTAACTGCGGGGTCATCAGTCCCTAAGCTTACAAACTACTTATGAACTAGCTAAGACCAAAGACGGCACAAATATCCATGCCCGAGGGGGGAATGGTTTTCCAGGTTCAACCTTCTTTCAAAGATTCCATTCTATTATAGCCTAATCTTTAAACAAACTTACAGATGGTCATAGTAAAAATATTGAAAATGTATGTATCTGTTTGTAATTACTTCGACCGCCGCCTGGCGTGTCTGTAATTTTCAGCTGATTGGCATAATGCTCGAAGTGCTTATGCGCCATTTACACGGGCGAGTAGACGAGCCTTCCAATATCTGTTGTTTCCAGTTTCATACTGGTATCTTTAACTACGGTAGATCTACTAGACTGTTACGGTAGACAGGAAAGATCGGTAGCACCTTGGTAACCTACTATACTGGTAACTGTAGAATGTGTCAAAGCCTTTGTTTTCGCGTAGGAAATGTTTCGTATTTTACTTTTGATTGTTAAATTATTATTATTATTATTATTATTATTGAATATATCTCCAGTAATTAACTAACTATGTTTTGTGTATCTCATTTCTAAAAATAATCTTCCTTGGAAGATTATTTATCTGAATTGCAAATAAAAACATTTGTTTTCAATCTTTGTATTATGACCATTTGTCTGTCTGTTTAAAGATTACAAGATTATAAAATGGAATATTTTGAAAGAATGTGGAACCTACATAACCCTACGCCTGCACAATTTGTAGTAAATGAAGGATTAAAATATTACCTGCAAGGGTACAGGCCTAAATAATAACAAAAGGATAACTGAGTCTATTTGCATTCGAACGATAGTCCTTTACCTTCTTCGACCGATCATATATTTCAACCCTTTCCACAGGCTCGAATAATGATTTTCGAAAGAAATGATAAGGTGAGTTAAAATGCAAAAGATTTCTACATTTACTGTACCCAAACCATTACATTGCTCCATATTATGAGTAAACAGTAAGCTGAAGATCTACAAATAGCTGGAGACGGGAACACTGATACTTCTGTATTTGGGCATTCGCTATGCTCCATTGACTCTTATTCGTGTCGGACAACATTTTTGCCCCTGATTGAGCATTTAAAAACAGCCATATATGAAAATACCCACGAAAGACTAATAGTAGGTTAGAAACTACTGAAAACCAATATGTGCCGCGTGGTAATGGCCGAGCACTCTACGGCGCCTTGCTGCGGAGCGCCCGGCTGCTCCACGTCGGAGATTCGAATCCTTCCTCAGGATGTGTTTGTTGTCTTTACCGTTAAGTTTAGGGACCGATGACCAATGCAGTCTAGTGTCATAACTTTACAAATATTTGAATATTTGAACAAGGACGCCTACCGATGTGTGTCGGCAGTATGACTGCGGCGTGGGCGGTGATGATGCACATACCGACGGCGCCCCCTCGACGACTGCGGCGGTTCTACGGTTTTTGGCTGCTGGGCTGCTTCATAGTGGGCTCCGCATACAAGTGCGCCATTGTGGGGATGCTCATCGATCCTGGCTACGAAAGACAGGTACGTGCTCAAGATACGTGTGGCCTAACACTGCGAGACGCGTTCGTCTACGGATAACTCATTTCTAACATTCTGTAACGATTATTCATGACAAGAATGATAGAAATGAAACATAATCCTGATTACGCAGAATAATAAAATAAATAAAGAAGCAACGGAGTTTAAGACATTTGCTGCCTGTTACGCATTAAATTAAATCAATACAGGAAGTGTAAAGTTTGTGCCTGCCATAGTAAGGCAATTTGTGCTGTCCACATCGCCACCCGGATACAGTGGACAGTACACCTGCAGGGACTTCCCCAGCACACTTCTTATCAGAGTCAGACGCGACTTCCCCGGAAGGAAAAGACGGTCAGGGATCCAAACTTCAGCAGATTTACACTATACAGGAGAGCTCTTCCGCGAATCGCCGAGTCGCCGCGAGTGATAGGTCAAAATGAATAGCGTCACTACGTCAACAGCGCGTGGGTAAGTTGGAAATTTGCGACTGACTGGAGAAGTGCTAGAGTTGCGCATGTGGTGCCCATTGTATCCGGGTGACGTAGTGGACGGCGCAAGTACCTAGTAAGCAGGATACCACGGTTCGAAGTCACAAGTTTTCAGCTTTCGCCATTGATTTAATTCGCGCATACAGGCGGCTAATGCAGTAAATTCCTTAAAAGAAAAAAAAAGAAAAAGAAAAAAAAAAAAAATAAAGAGAGAGAGAGAGAGAGAGAGAGTGAGTGAGAAAGAGAGAGAGAGATAACATTTTTACATGAAACACTTTATTTACAGATACAGCAATGTTTTACCTATTTTACGACTTAGTCACCAAAAGAATTGGGACACTTGTCGTATAGTGGGATGAACTTTTCTATTCCTGTGTCGCAGAATTCTGCCCCTATGAACGGAACCAACGAATGACAGTCGTCTTCAGCTCTTCATTGTTATCAAAACACTGGCCGGAGGGCAGGAGTTTCATGAGGTGCCAGAAAAGATAGAAATCGCTGGGAGCAAGACCACGACTGTATGTTGGATAATCAGACAGCTTATTGCCGAATATCTGTTAAGTAGTTGCTGTGCGCCGAGCCGTATGGGGACGAGCATGGTCATAGAACTGCACCACGTCAGGAGCAAGAATTCTATATCTCCTTATACCTCATAAAATTCCTGCCCTACTGCCAGCGTTTTGACAGAGGTTAAGAGCTGAAGACGACTGTCACACGTTGCTTTCATCTACATGTGGCAGACGTCTGCGACAAAAGAATACCAAAGTTGATTCCACGAATAACTAGTTTATTATTTTGGTTACTAATCCGAAAAATATACCTCACTTTACCCTACCAGTTGCCATTAAATTTTATCATTTAATTGTGTTACGTTTGGAAAAATAGGGGAACTTCCTTTCTGGGTGCCTCTCGTAAAAATCTAGACGTATTATCAACGATGAGTGATAGAGTATAACATCAGCAGTCAGGAATGGGGAATCAAGGCTAAATATAAACCTGTTTCCAAGTACATTAGCGGGGACTTTGAGTTAATCATTAACTTCAAGTGTTTCTGCACCATTAATATTGTCTATTAGTATGTCAATTATTTTTATTCTGTTTATTGATGATCAATGACCTATGTTTATATATGTTTCCACCTGTGTGATCGAACCTGTGTGTTCATGTGAATGTGGAAGGTTGCTTTTAATATTGACTGACTGTCGAGCAATGGCTTACAGTCGCCGCCTCTCGCTTATGGGCCTCGTTTAGTTGAAAACGCATGGCTTCGTTTGTCGTCTCCGCTGGCGTCTGCTGGGTGGCCAGCAACAAGCTTACTTGGCAAGATGGCGAGGTGGCTGTGTTCTTAGTGTGGTTACAACCTAATCTTGGGCGAAAGAGGTGACAAGAGACCTCTCTGGGAGCCGTTGATGAGGGTATTATCTTACTCAGGTAGAGAGGGTTGGTAGACACTATGCTCTGAACGTGCTCAGAGGGGTTTTTAGCGCGCTCTGCATCCGGTGTGTGGTGGGGAAGGTTTTGGCGTGGCCTTAGGACTTCACTCTTGCTGCGACAGCAGAAGTAAGTACTTCGTCGAATCATGCGGAGGGAAAGGCATGCTGTTAGAACTTTGCTTTCTTTGTGATCAGGTACTCTTGGTTTATAAGTGATAGTTTGTTTTTGAGTAATTTTTTCACTATGCGAGGCGAAGTGTTTCTTAATTTACAGAACTCGAGTTATTTTGTGTAAATTTAGTATTTGACTTGATTTTCTGGTGATGATTTTGTGTTAGGTTTTTCTCGAGTTAGAATACTCGTGTGTGGCCTTCAGCCTACGTGTAAACTTAGTATGTTTAAATTTTCTTGTTGTTTTTTTAACTTACCTTTTTAGCGTAGTGTCTGTATCTGCAAGTATGCTAAAAATTTCTCAGATTTTCTAGTTTGATTCCGTCTTTCCCAGGTAGGTCTTTATCAATACTAGCTTCCTTCTATATGAATTCTCATGTGTGCTTTACTTGCTAATTCTAAATTAATTTCTTTTTGTAAATTCTATTTGCAATGGTCACACACCACGTGGTACTTAAGAATAGGATGCCGCTGCCTCCCCAAACATGAGTTTGTTTGGTGCATAGTGCTTTTTAAATTTGTGCTTCAAGACACCCGCCATCTCATCAAAAACGCCACCGCAGCTTCGTTTGTCACTGCTATCAAGTGATCCCGTATGAGTAAAGTGTCGCAAGCATTATGCGTGTGTCTGTGAATGAATAAGTGTGCTTTTCTCTTCCAATTGTGTATTTGCAAATTTCCTCCCACGTTACCTCCATATTCATAAAGGGCAGAAACAATTTTACTATGGGCAGTAACGTCTTTGATTTAATTCACGTTTGTAGAAGGTGTGTGCTTTATTCTGATTAATTTGGTCTCCCCACATTTATTTGCTTGTTCATTTTATTGAATAGATGATGATTTAAGTATCAAATCTCTGGTTTACAATTTCATGCACCCCGCCCCATGTCTAATTATCTATTCGTTTTATGTGTGTTATTTCTATTGGTTATAACATTGGTTGCTCCCTTAAGGACTGGGCAGTTAGATAAATTTCCGTTGCGCAAGTACTGTGGCCACTCATAAAGTAATTTAGAGCAGCAGTGAGCGTTTTAACTTGCATTTGCAGATCTCAACCGCCCGAGGTCTTGCTTAAGTAATTTAACAGGCTACTTTCAATATTTCTAGCTTTTAATCAGAGCTACCAGCTTATTGTGAATTACAGTCTACATTGTAATTTCTGTTACTAACTCACATGCTTACCCTATTTCTCTCCAGTGCTCCATTAAACGGAAGATGACAGAGCGCCAGGACCCAGTTTGTTATTCCCATAAAAAACTGGAAATCTCAATTACTAGTATCTCCATGCCAGTGAAACACTCTTAATTGTAACTGTTCTTCAATTACAAAAAATGTATTTATGTAGTCTGTAATAGCAGCAAGAGTTAGTGTTTAGAAATACTTTTGGGAACAGATTTATGTGACGGAAATATGTATAACGGCAGAAGAAAAATCAGTTATCAGAAACGGGAAGTTTAATGATTGTCCTTGATGTATACCTGCACTGTTAATGATAAATTTCATAATCCAGTAATTGAGTGGCAACAAGTTTTAACAACTGCAATTCCATTTTCACACAGAATGAAAAAACAAGTTTTGTGATAAAAATATCCACGATATTTAGTTACTGATCGACTAAGACTAAAGACAGGTGTCCTGAGATGTTTGCAGTGCCTTGCTTCCTGTATGCTGTTTTATAAACACTACTGAATTTGAATCCCGTACATTCAGTATTACACAGTTGTCCACCAAAATAAAATCTGAATCTCCAATAATTACGGCAGTTTCAATATTACATAATTGTCTATCAAATTAATATCTGAAACCCTAAAAATTACTACAGTTTCAACAATGCAGGAAGCCAGCCCGATTTTCCGAAAGTTCCGTCTTGAGCCATATTTGCAGAACAGCATTGCTGGAAAGGATGTTAAAGGGAAATTGATGACCTACCTAGGTTTTTGCCCGTAAATATCATTTTTTTGGAGGAGAAAGAGCGTCTAGTCGACTACTACCAACCATAATGCTTATATTCTTGTAACCACATTGTTTTGCTATGTTTGGAGTTGTTTCACTTAACTATGATTTGCTGTTTAGTTTATCACTTCCAAAATGAGTGAATCTTATTTGATTTTTAATTATCAGTATCGCCTGAGCCCAATCGTACCAAACAATGAATGAATTTTCCAGTGACATATGCCTCAATATATCAAAGATATTGGTTATAAATTCAAGTACTGAATTAAAATAAGTTCTACGACTGGAATTCAAACCCGGGTCTCCTGTGTCTAGACAGCAGATTAACCCATTAAGTTACTGTGGCATTACGAGTGTACAAAATAACCCTCCCTCCATTCCGCTATTGGAGAGTTTTGGCAATATTGACACGAATTTCATAGAGGAACATCGATGATCTGAAGTTTATGTTGTGAGGCGCACTTGGATTATTCCATGCATTCGTAGTTCTCCATAACGTCATGGTGGCTGAATGAGTTTCTTTGGGAACTGCGTCATGGTCTGCGTGGAAAGTCGACGCAGTGGCTCGATGCGATAGATGAGAGGGCTAGATGCTCTCTCTGACAAATAAACAAAAATAAGTAAATAAAAATGAGCAAAGAACTCAACGATCAACATTGAAGAAAAATGTGCCCACGTCCGCAAAAGATCTCTCTATCCCAAAAGAATAAATAAAATAATATGATTAAAAAATAATAATAAAAAAATGAAAAAGGAAAAAAAAATCCGAAGAGGGATTGTCAAGACTGTCAAGTAAGCAGAAAACTCGGGCTCGAAACTTGATCGTAGCACACATTTTTAATTCAGTGGCTCGCCTTATAATAAATATATTTGAGACCATTCGTCTTGTATTGAAACAGTGACTCGAGAATGACTGTGCTATGGCTCTTTTGAAAGCGAACAAATACTTCGTGATAATCTCGAGAAAAAAAAAAAAAAACAGAATGCTGTGGGGAGCAGCTTTATAGCCTTCTTCAAGACTATGGCAGAAATGTAGATTATTTTAAACATGTCTTGCAAAAAAATTGCTGCAACTGTACTAAATTTACAATAATTGTAGAAACAGCCCAACAAGTTACACGTTTTAGATACTTGATGTAGATTTCGGCACCATCTAAGGGTCCCTTCATCAGAAGATTAAAATTATTACCTAGAAATGAATTTTGATTACTTTAACAGACATTGGTATGAAACACTTTATACAAATAATTTTATATACAAAGCAATATGTAGAAATACGTACACACATGAGTGATAATTTTCATTTTCTGATGAAGGCACCCTTAGTTGGTGCCGAAATCTAGATCAAGTATCTAAAAAGTGCAAATTGTTGGGCTGTTTCTACAATTATTGTAGAAATGTAGGTAATCGCTGGGTTTTATTGTTATGGTGTCTTTTCTTTTCGGACGTGTCCGAAAGAACACAGTCAGTCTGTTAAATGTAAGAGTCAGCATGATATCGAACTGTTCTAAAAAGTGTGGCATAAACTGGCAAAAAGCCAAATGGTCATCCCCATGCACTCGAGACACAACGTTATGTACAAAGTGACCAATCAACCACATGGCGGTGTTAGTTTTTGTCTTTGGAAAAATAGACGTGGTTCGCCGCAGAATGATATCGGTGGAATATGCAGATTCAGCAGAACGAGTGAGAAAGGCCAACCGCTTCCGGAGCCAGGGCCAGTTAGCCTGATGGCCACAACATGTGAATCGGCGCTGCAGCGTATCTAAAGATGTTACATTTGTCTGTGTCACTAAGTTCAATATGATATAACCGTTCTTTGGTGGAAATCAAATTGTTTACAAACCTTGTACCATGATGAAGCCACTTCCATTGTTGGAATGGGGAGACTGATGTCAGTCCACACAATTTTCCAGGCTGTTCGTGGTGCTGATAGTCCTACGCGATTAGGCCAGGGGATCCCTTCCCAAGGAGCCATCAAGAACTTGGTCGTGAACACTGGTCGCTGCAGTATATCAGCACCCAGATAACTAACAGCTAGATAGAACTCCCGAATGTGTCTCAATTTATAATTTATATGACCTACACCAACAGGGGAACCAAGACTCTCTGGACGGACTAAAGTGAAGAGCCGAGACGTAAAGGTATAATCCTTAGAAATTGCCAATGTGGTGCACCGAACATATAAGACACACGCTTTCTTCTTGATGTCACAAAGGCCCAATCCGCCGAGGGAACGTGGCTTTGTCACAACCTCGTATCGCAACCTGAATGTATGATAGTTCCATAGAAAACGACCATATAACTAAGTTTCTTAGCCATCATGGAAGGAAGCGGAAAAAGTTGTGCAATGTAATATGCTTTGCACAACACATATGTCTCCAAGACTCGTACCTTCTGAAAAAGGGTAAGGGAACGTCTTTCACGTTCTAGTATTGTCCCCTGGATCTTACCAGTAACCAATTTCCAATCGACTGTCGCCATTCGGAGCGGACAACGATGAACGACAACTTTGATCCACAGGAGTAGCCCAGGTGATTACTGCTTCATCAAAACCTCGTAAATTAAGAAGTTTAAAATTGCCCTAATTAATTCGCACTCCGGAAGTATGGCAGTAATAATCGATTATCACCTTTAACTTACATATCTCTGAACGTCGAGGTAGTAAAACCATCACATCATCAGCATAAGCACGAACTACAATAGTCCTTTCAGTAAGTGTACAACTCTGAAGCTGAGTTGCAACCTCCCAGAGAAGTGGTTCCAGAAACAATACAAACAAAGACATCGAAAGAGGACTCCCCTGAGGCACTCACTGACAGATAGGAATCGGGGGTGTCAGTTGCCTATTGACAACTACTGAAGCCTCAATTCCCATCAACAAGTTCGATAATACCTTACGAGCGTCGACTTTGAACCCGATCGTAGACAGTACGCGAAGTAAGTATCCATGATTTACACGATCCAAGGCCTTATCAAAACCCAAAAAGGCAAATGCGCAATGGACGGAAGTAACGGCAGCAACTGAAACCACATCACGGTACTCAGTCATGGGGTAAGAAAGGAAGACTGCTTTGATACTCGCCAACAATAATTTCCAGCAAGACCGACAACCTGCGATTTATACCAATTTGGCTATTCAGACACGCTTCCCTTGCAACCCAAATTCTCAACTTCTAGCCCCTTGCCCATTGATTCCTGTTGCTCGCAGCTTATACTGAATTTCCCACAAGGGCTCGAGCATTTGAATGCGTCCGCATTGAAATTGTCATTGCCTGTTGTGGGCATATTTACAGTTATTGATATGGTGTCTATTCTTTTCCGTCCAAAGCGGAAGCCGCGGTGGAGTAATCGAGCGGTCTAAAGCGTCTCGCTGCGGAGCGCGCGGTTGCTCGCCGTGGAGGTTCGAGTCCTCCCTGGGGCATGGGAGTGTGTGTTTGTCCGTATGTTAGTATACCTAGGTTTAAGTAGTTTGTAAGCTACGGACTGATGACCACGCAGTTTGGTCCGATAGATTTACAGACATTTGAACATTTTGAACCAAAGCGGAAAATCCGGGTTCGAATCCCGGTAAAACACAAAATTTTGACTTTGTCGTTGAATTTATTTCAATCCCACCCCCAAACGGTCTAAATGTTTAAATATTGGGATTTCGTAAATTTACGGTCGTTACTGTCAACAAATGGACAACAATTTTGGACATGTCCGAAAACAACAGACCCCATGTCAGTAATTGTAAATATGCCCACAACAAGCGATGACAATATCAATGCTGAGGCCTTCAAATACTCGAGCCCTTGGGGGAATCCAGTATAGGCTACGAGCAAGAAGAATCAATGGATAGAGGGCTAGAAGTTGAGATTTTGGGTTGGGAGGGAAGCGTGTCTGAATAACCTTATTGGTTAAGGCGACCGCTGGTCCAAAGCGGAAAATCCGGGTTCGAATCCCGGCCCAGCACAAGCTTTAAACCTTGTCGTTGAATTTATTTCAACCCCCGCGAAACGGTCGAAAAGTTTAAATATTTCGATTTCGTAACCGGTGGGCATTTCAGGTGGACACGCTGGACGAAGTGCTGAGTAGCGCGCGCGGCTTCGCCTTCCAGGCGGTGATGGAGTCCTTCATGAAGGAGGCGGAGGACCCGCGCCTGCGCAGCCTCGTCGGCCGGTGCCGGCTGTCCACGTCGACGGCGCAGCTGCTGCAGTGGGTGGTGGACAGCGACTACGCAGTGCTCACCGCGCGCCGCGTCGCTGCCTTCTACGAGAGCGACCGATTCCGCTCCCAGATACACGTCTGCAGCGCCAACTTCTTATCCTTCGGCACCACCTTCTACCTCACCAAGGACCACCCGCTGAGAGAGCCCATCAACAGTATCGTACACCGAACAACAGCCGCTGGCCTCGTAAGTACATTTTTTGGCCCACTTTAGGTTACGGTAGTAACACTAAAAGTGGGCCTTTGCGATCGTCTTTTGACAGCTCGAAATTTAAATGAAAATAATGGCTGAACCATGCATCTGACACGAAAATTGAATAACCAAATTTGTAGAGGAGAAAATTCTCTACAACTTAGCTCTATTATGTTTTTTTCATATCTCGTAGATATATTTCAGAGATATTTGCAAAAATAACGGCGATTTCGGGATGTATGTCTGTCTGTCTGTCCGTCTGTCTGTCTGTCCGTAACGTGTTCCCTGTTTTTAAGACGAACCGTTCAACCGACCAGCACCAAATTTTGCACGCATAATTGTAGGCCGCCAGAGACCAGAACCTCCCCTTTTCAAAATTTTCGGACAAAAAATACGGTGGTAATACCAAAAAAAGCCGTTTGTAATAAAATTGTAATTGCAACCGAACCGTTCATCTGACACGAAAATTGAATAACCTAATTGGTAGAGGGAAAAATTCTCTACAGCTTCGCTCTATTATGGTTTTTTTTTCGTATCTCGTATCGTTTCAGAGATATTTGCAAAAATAACGGCGATTTCGGTATGTCTGTCTGTCTGTCTGTTTGTCCTTAACGTGTTCGCTGTTTTTAAGACGAACCGTTCAACCGACCAGCACCAAATTTTGCACACATAATTGTAGGCCGCCAGAGACCAGAACCTCAGTTTTTCAAAATTTTCGGACAGAAAATACGGTAGTAATACAAAAAAAAAAGCCGTTTGTAATATAATTGTAATTGCAAACGAACCGTTCATCGGACACGAAAATTGAATAACCTAATTGGTAGAGGGGAAAATTCTCTACAGATCCGCTCTATTATGTTTTTTTTTATGTATCTCGTATCGTTTCAGAGATATTTGCAAAAATAACGGCCATTTGACGATGTCTGTCTGGCTATAACGTGTTCCTACTTTTAGGTCGAACCGTTCAACTTATCGGCATCAAATTTTATTGATATAATTGTTGGCTACCAGAGACCAGAACCTCGCTTTTTGAAATATTTAGAACAAGAAATACGTTAGTAATACGAAAAAAGCCGTTTCTAATGTAATTTTAATTGCAAATATACCGTTCATCTGACGCGAAAATTGAATAAACGAATTTGTAGAGGAGAAAATACTCTACAACTTTATTCCAATATGTTTTTTTCATATCTCGTATCGTTTGATAGATATTTGCAAAAATAACGGAGTTTGACACTTTTCATAGAATTAACGAAAACCAGCCTTTCGCAGATGTCACGTGACATTCCTCGCCCACACCTCTCTGTGACATACGCCATCTTGCGTTGCGTATTTGATGATTTTCTTATTGTAACTTACACGTTGTCATTTCAAAGCAATGGCGCACTGTAGAATTAACAAAAACACGTCGTCCTTCGTACAATAAATGATAATCTAGTGTCTACAAATGCCATATTTGCATCAGTTAACAACGACTGTTAATAGTATAAGATTAGAGAGCACAATTCGTAAGTGTTTGCTGTAGCGTAGTGGGCAAGGCGTTGGACTGTGACGCTGGAGGTCAGTGGTTCGAAACCCATTGCTCTCTAATTTTTTCCCCTAAAAGGGTTTCAGACACTCTTAGTAATTAATTCTTTGTAATTTAGATTGTTATTTTGGTCCAAAATGTTTTTAAAAACGTATAAAACTACAAATCTAAAGTGAGCCGTAAAACACGTCAGTGCGATTTTTTAGGTTAAGCTGTAGAAATGGAACTAGAAAAATGAACAAGTACTGAAACATGTATGAGTTACCCATCCCAGCAACTCATTAAAACTCTGATTTGACGCCGGATGATACAAGTCACGTCTGAAAAGTTTGATGAAATGTCTCAGGAAGTATTGGAAACAAGAGTTACAAACAAAATACCTGTACATGCTTTCAAAATAATCGCCATTGGCTAAAATGCACTTGTGATATCGCTTGTACAGTTGTTGCAAACTGTCAGCAAACGCTTCTTGTGGAGTCGCTTGAAGCACTGCGGTCACGCGTCGTTGGATCTACGTAAGCGTCGTGAAGCGTAAGACTCTCGTGGCTAATTTAAGGCGGGGAACAGAAAGAAGTCTGCTTCTGCCAAATCTGGAGAATCAGGAGGGTGTGGAAGCACAATGACCTTGCGTCTAGCGAGGATGTTGAGCACGCGGGTCGCAGTGTGCGAGGGGGGGGGGGGGGCATTGTCATGCAGAAATTCCACTGTCTACTCCGGTACTGTTATGGCCGAGCCCGCCGGATGCGTTGCAGCAGCCGCTTCAAAACTCCCTCGTAAACTTCAGCGTTTACAGTATGATCCTCGGGTACAAAGTCATGATGGTTGAAGGGAATTGCCGGCCGCGGTGGCCGAGGGGACTAAGGCGCTCCAGTCACGGTCTTCACGGCCACTACGGTCGGGGGTTCGAAGCCCCCTCGGGCATGGATATTTGTGCCGTCCTAGTTCGTAAGTAGTTCATAAGTACTTTGTAAGTTTAGGGACTGATAACCCCATAGTTAAGTCCCATAGACTATACAAACATTTGAACATTTGATTTGTTGAAGGGAATTAACATCCCCCGTATCTTGGATTTTGTTAGGCGTCTTTTTCTGGGAGGCGGGTAAGACGACGAACACCATATCATTGATTGTCGATTGTTCTCTGGATCGTATTGGTAGTACCAACTCCTGTAATGATGGTTTCCAAAAAATGCGGATTCCGGTCAGTCGTGTCGATGAAATCTCCAGATACTTCCATTTGAGTTTGCTTCTGCTTGTCTGTCAGCATGTGCGGTATGAACCGGCTACAAATCTTCCAATTTCCCACATGTACGTGAACAATAGTGCTTACAACGTCTGTGCTGATCTTTAACTCGTCTGTTATCATTCTCAAAGACAGACGCCGATCATCCGCAAGCATCCGTTGCACTCGTACGATATTGTCTGGGACTGCGTGGACGGTCGACCCGAACGTGGCTCATCGTCGGCACATTCCTTTCCGTCTCTTAAGCGTTTAAACCATTCAAACACATACTTTTTACTTGCTACTTCAACACCATACACTTGCACTAACATCCCATTTGTCTCTATCGCCGTTTTGTCTAATTTGAAACAAAACTTTATGTTAACGCGTTGTTTCATTTTGCGACCCATGTTGCTCACACTGACCCTGTTAGCTGGGTTGCAGCGTGTACCACAGCTACATTGCAGTGATTTGCACTATAGGGGGCGCTTGTCGACGTGTCTCTCAATGTTATGCGCGGGCACCTCATCCTTGCCATTCACCCCACTTTTCAGACGCACCTTTTATTGGGCATATCACACAACTGTTCATCGATGCAAATGTTCCACATCTGCAGATGGTAGAAGTTGCCGTTGTCACTGTTGCATGACGCTACTGATGGTAATCCGCGTTCCTCCTTTCTTTATTGTATTTCAGTAACCCACAAAAGTGTTGGGGTACCATCGGATAAAGCCGCTCTTCAGCCAAAGGTTGTATTCATTTAACAATGGTTACAATATAAAAAATGATGACAGTAATAAATGAATTTGGAAAAAAATATTGGTCAATGACATATACGATTTTTACATGATGATAGATGATGAAGTGTGAGTTTTTTTAGAAAACACATATAGATTGAAGGAAGAAATAGATGTAATACATTTTTTGACGACTATGAAACACTGATATAATGAGTCACTAATGATAATAACTGAGGCACCGATGATAATCAGAGTGCTACTGTGATGTGATGGTGATGGTGCCAATGTCATGTTGGTTATGACGACTGTGGAAGCTATAGCCACGAAGCCCTGAAGATAACGATTAAAAGTCAAGTTCAAGGAAAGGAGAATTAGATAAAGAAGGACGGTACAAGATGGAGTGTTATGATTACGACTGCAAAAAAGGATATATCTCAGGACGAATTTCGTTGTTGGGGAATAGGAGGTGGTTGAAATTCCGGAGGGAGAGAATAGATAAAGGATGACGGTGCATGGTAGGTGAAGTGTGGTATAGTGGCGCCACAGGGTACCTGGTTTGGTGATGAGTGGTTTACAGAGTGATATACCGTTCTCGATTTTGAATATTGTTTGATGACTGTGTACTCATACAGATTCTTGCTGGGAGCCAAGAATACGTCTATCACGCATGCGGCATTGGCAATGATTGTACTACCGGACGATTCTGTGGTTAAAATTTTCAACTGAAATCCAATTGAATTCAGGGAGGCCAAACATATCCGTCCGGCGGATAATCTTATCAGTATAGTTGCAGGTTTTCAGCTGAGCACTGTTTGCAAGTCAACAGTGGCTGCTATTAAAGGAAAACAAAAGAAATGAGAAGCTCCGATACATTACAGAGACTTAGTTGAAAGTTTAACCACAAGAGCGTCCAGCTACACAGTCATTGCCTTCGGCGCACACGCGGAAGACGCCTTCTGGGCTCCCAGAAGGGGGCACTTTCAGCGCCGACGTCATCCATTGGTATGCTCCTAGGGGATTCTCAGATATGCATCTTTTCTGCTTCCGTCCTCATAAATGTCGATGCCACCACGCGATTACTATCAGTCGGGTCTTTAGGCAGTGAAGTCTGCAACTACCAGCACTCGCAGATGTCGATCAGTTGCATCGATGGAATGTTGTGGTATATGCACAATATCATCCAGTGACACTCTGCAGGTTAATTAACCAACGACCTCTTGCTTGAAAATGAACGCAGTTAATTAAAATGTAGTTCTTGGCTATCTGTACGCCACAAGTACCCAACTATGGAGAGTACCTCCGCCAGAGAAAGAAGCAATTCATCGCATGGTTGTGTCCTATAGAAAGACAACTGAGAAGGACCTCTTCTAGTCAGTATTTCTGGAAGGACGAACAGCGAGATTGCGTTGTTGAATGTACTGGCAGTGGCTTTCCTTGAATTCCCATGTAGTAACCACTAAATGACACCTCCTACCGCGGCGGAGTGAACGAGCGCATTGAAGCTCTATGCTCCGATGCGCGTGGCCGTCATGGAATCCCCCCTCGGGCATGTATGTTAGTGCTGTCTTTAGTATAAGTTAGTTTATAAATAGTTTGTATGTTTAGGGAGTGATGACCCCGCAGTTAAGTCCCTTAAGCTTAACAAAAATTTGAACATTTTGATACCTCCTTTACAGCCTTTGTAGGCAGAGAAGGGCGTTTGGCTGCTTAATATTTATATAGTTCTTTCAGCGTTTTGTCACCCTGTTCAGAAGGTATGGTGTCATTTCCCGTTTACGTAAAGTCACACAACTAAAGAAGTTGCCTGAACTACGTTTGTCCGCTTTGTGTTAGAGTGTTTCTGCCAGGTAGTATTGATGGAGCACATGGCACAATTCTAAAGATGAGCAGCTTGTTTTGTATTAACGCGAAGTAGGGAGGAGACTGTTGTGCACATGATACGTGAGTCAGGGTGGAAATCATTAAAACAAGGGTGATTTTTGTTACGGCTCGATCTTTTCGGGAAATTTCAATACCCAACCTTTCTCCTACGAATTCGAAAATATTTTGTTGCCTCCCATGCAAGCAAAAAAAGTCAAAATTAAATGTTTGTATTTCTAACGAAAAAAAAAAACAAAAAAAAAAAAAAACTACAGAGCTATCGGTCTCTAGACATATAAACTATTTAAACGAATTTATGGTAATGACGTCACACACAACACACACACACACACACACACACACACACACACACATACACACGCGCGCGCGCGCGCGCGCGTACTCACATTTTGCTTGGCAAGATATTAATGTTCGTTTTTCCCGCTCGCTTTTCGAGTGTGGAGGGGTAGAGCATCAAAGTGGTCCATTGCCCCCTCGGGTAGGCACTTGAAGTGTTACTTGCAAAATAGTTATGTAGATTTATATGTATATGTAGTTGCACCGTTTAGTTTGTTCAAATGTTTCTTAAGCTTAAGAGACTTATCTACGGGGTCATCAGTCCATAACCTTACAAACTACTTAAAATACTACCTTATACTAAAGACGACACAAACATCCTTGTCCTAGGGGGGATTCGAACCCGTGACGAGGAACGGCGTCACGCATCGGAGCATAGTGCCTCAATGCGCTCGGCCGCTCCGCCGCGGTTCGCATAGTTTACTCAGACCCTCCGCCCACCAGATGGGGTTCTGGCAGACCCCATGCAAACCTCTTTTCCGAGAGGTAAACAGCTATATTTGAGAATAAAATATAATACAAAGTTGATTTTTACGGTTAAAATCATTTTCCGGCGTTGCTGATTAAAATACCTACGGACTGATGACCACGCAGTTTGGTCCGATAGATTTACAAATATTTGAACATTTTTAAAATACCAAATACGAGCTTGATGGAGTCTGTGCGCACCCCACCTGGTGAACGATGTTCCACTTCTCCAATTTGTGGACGGAGGGTTAAGAGAGAGAGAGAGAGAGAGAGAGAGAGAGAGAGAGAAATGTTCAAATGTTTGTTAAGCTTATGGGACTTAACTACGGGGTCATCAGTCCCTAAACTTACAAACTACTTATGAACTACTTACGAACTAGGACGGCACAAATATCCATGCCCGAGGGGGGATTCGAACCCCCGACCGTAGTGGCCGTGCTGACCGTGACTGGAGCGCCTCAGTCACCTCGGCCACCAAGGCCGGCAGAGAGAGAGAGAGAGAGAGAGAGAAATGTTTGCTCGTTGCCATAAAACAGAGTGTTGATAAGGAAGTTAACAGTTCTTGGGTTTCAAGAGTGCATTATTCTATCCATATCCTTGGGATATAATTTTTCGGTCCTATAATTAAGGTGTTCTTCTCCTGGCTGAATGCACAATATGGGCAGCTGCCTTCTTTAATATTACTTTCAGTTCATCACAAAGGACGGGAAGGTAGCGGATTGAAACACTCTTCAGCTATATGTTATACATATTTAATCCAAGGTTTAAATACATAAAACGAGATGACAGGAACTATTTTTTTAAAAGCATTTGTGGTCAATTTTTGTGATTTTTGAACCATTTCAGAAGGCTTTATGTTACAAATACAATACAGTCTCTGAAGAATATGTTAATAATTTTCTGGTGCAATAGTTACACTAATGGGGGGTGAACATTATCTTGAACATGATATGGGTGGAATGATGAGTATGACTAAATGACCTTGTTAAGGCCCAGCTAGTGACAAAAGTCATCGAGTTGAGTGAAAGGAGGAGGAGGAAAATAGGATGGCGCAATATGGAAAACTGGGGCTAGGACTTAAAAGAAGGGTTGAGTTGTAGTAGTTGGTTTCAGTTTCGGCTGGGGAAGATTGAGAACAGTATGGAAAATGAAATATGGCTGAAGTGGTGCAGGAAGGCACCATGAATGATGATTGGTGTGTAAGGTTTTGGGTACCGGAACAAATTTTTGCGATTAATTTATTGGGCCCCAAGGAACTACAAGAAGGAAAGTTGTGGCGTAGGTAAATAGTGTGGCATATGATGATAGTAGGGGACAATTAGGCACATGCAGAAGGTGTTTCGGAGCGCATGTCATTCGAGAATTTTACATGTGACTTTTGTAGTTTTAGGAGAGCCAAGGATCGAGGCAACGTTGGTACAAGGGTAGGGTTTATGAGGTATCTGTAGGTGAGGACAGTGGCAGAAGGATGTAGATCGCCAACTCTCAATCTGCGAGCCGCGTGGGAGTGACCGTGCGCTCTAAGGCACCTTGTTGCAGAGTGCGCGTCTGCTCCCCGTCGGAGTTTCGAGTCTTTCCTCGCGCATGGCTGATCCTGTTGTCGTTAGCATAAGTTAGTTTAAGTAGTTTAGTAAGTCTAGGGACTGATGACCACTGCTGTTTTGGTCCCATTGCCTTAAAAACATTTCATTTGATTGGATTATCTTCGCCGGCCGCGGTGGCCGCGGGGATTGAGGCGCTCCAGTCACGGTCTGCACGGCCACTGCGGTCGGGGGTTCGAATCCCCCCTCGGGCATGGATATTTGTGCCGTCCTTAGTCTTAGCTAGTTCATAAGTAGTTTGTAAGCTTAGGGACTGATGACCCCGTAGTTAAGTCCCGTAAGTTCTACAAACATTTGAACATTTGAATTTGGATTATCTTCGGGTCCGGTTCGAATCCAAAGTGAAAGGTCTATTAAATTTAAGGAGAGTATGTTCCTTGGTTATGAAGCGTCATTCAGTGATGTTTCCGAGATTGGAGGAAGCATTGGGTGGAGAGCAGGAAGTGTCGGCGCATTGTTTGTGTATACAGTGCGTCTGCGTTCAGCCTGTTGAGGTTGTAGCACTCACCGCCGGCCGGGAATTCGCCGAAAGACTAAAGCCGCTCACGGAAAAAAAATTCCTCTGGTGTTTACCAATCTCGACCGCCTCTCTTACTTTTCGTAAGTATTGTGCTAAAACTTGTACCTCGCATCATATGAACGCATGTTTCTCAGTGTGAAATTGTGATCTAGTATACAGATAGGACAAATGTCGGACAGCTAAAAAACAACTAAAGCAACACCGACGAGTGTACTTATCAAGCAATCCATCAGGTCAGTCGTGAGGGAAGAGAGTGAAAAATGCGTTGAAGATATAGAGTTTGCAAACCTACCAATTCATAAACACAAACTAAAAGCCAGAGAGGGAATCGAGAGCGTGGCGACAGCGCTATGCCGCTATCAACGCGCATGCAAGCATAAACACAAATGAGAGGCCAACCATGTCCCTCGCTCCAGGCTGTAGTACACCAGTGATAACTTGCTTCATTAAATGAAACGTCAATGAATGTCCTATCACAAACATTTACGTTGATAATCTATGACACAGTGCTAACGGAGCTAGGACGTCAAGCAGAACGACTTGAAGCAGGAGAGGCGCGAAAGGACATTTTAATTTACACTGGCTTTACTATTGCAAATAAATTCATAAAACTTTGTCAGCATGACAGGAAAGGATTCAGGATTCACATCCATAGATAGCACTGGGAGGTCTAAAACATAAGAAAATAGTTTTCATTTACTTGTAAAATAGTCATCATTTTTCTATTGACTATTGACTACATTTGTTGCTATAGGTACACTTTTCATCATAAGTAAGACAGATTCTTCGACGAATTTTGCTCAACATACAAACTATAGTTAGTTGTATGAAACTCCAGAATTTTTCAAATATAATGAAGTCTGTGGAAAAAATTAAGTTTGTTACCCATAAAATTTTCGTTTTTTTCTAAATATAAAATTTAAAATGTAGCAGCTCATTCATTATTTCATAAATTAAATAAATTCTAGAGTTTCATGCACCTGTAAGTATTGTTTGTATGTCGTGCAAAATTCATCGAAGAATCTCTCTTACTTATGAAGGTAAGTGTACCTCTAGCAAGAAATGCAGCTTATAGTAAGTGAAAAAAATTATGATTTTTCATATGTAAAAAAATGTTTTCTGTTATGTTTTAAAACCCCCACTGCTATGAGTGTGAGTCCTGAATCCTTCCCGGTCATGCTGACAAAGTTCTATGAATTTCTACAATTATAAACAGTTAAACAGTGGACATTAAAATGTCCTGTCGTGCCTCTCCTGCTTCAAGTCTGCCCGCGTGACGTCCTAAAACCCTTAAATCTGAGAAATCTGACAGTGTGTGAAGTGTGCTCTTAGTTTCCCGAAGTCAACGGCCGTGCCGAGATGGACACAGCGGTTTCCACCAGATCAGCGAAGTTAAGCACCGTCGGGCGTGGTTAGTACTTGGATGGGTAGCCGTCGGGGGCGCCACGTGCTGTTTATAACTTTCCCTTCGCCTTACGGCAGAGAGGAAAGGAAGGGTGGTGGTGCAAAGTCCCTGCTCACCAGTCTTTGCACCAGTGTTCTCGATTAAATTCCAAAAGTCTTTGCAGTGTCTCATGGAGTGAGGGCATGCGACACTGTTGATGGTGATCCGTCCGTCGGATGGGGGCGTTAAGCTCGGCGGCCCCCTTGGTGCTTTTTCGAGAGGAGTAGACTGTGTGCCGGCACCGGGTTTCACCCTCTCCCTTCTCCCATCATCTCCAACTCTTCACTACCCACGCACCCATTACAGTCACCTACACAGACACATCAGCACACAGTTCTCATACTTCGCGGAGGAAAGCTGCCTGCGGGCGCGGAGGATAGGAAAAACCTTTCCAATTAGGCGGCTGAACCTGCCCTTTGGGGCCTCATTCGTGCCATACGACTTTAAGTTTGCAGAAGAGGAACTCAAACGGGACATCTGTGACCTTGAACGCTCGGAACCGCACGAAACCAAGCTCAGAATAACAGTCGATCATAAAAACAACCGTGGTCTGTGTCATTTCCATGCAAACACCGTACTTGCATGATGGCGCCACCAATCGGTGCCGTGTTGTAGTTCCGTAGTTCTAATGTGTCTATTGGAGTGTTCGATTGAGGGTTACAGAGATATCATGGAGAGAAAGAATAGTACGAATGTGGTTTAAATATTGGTGATAAAGCTGTGACGAGCTGAAGATGGAAATGAAGTAGATATCGAGGTTAGTGTGTTCGCGGATATACGAGTGTCGTCCACAAAGTAAGTTCCTTTTCTATTTCTATCCGCGGCAGCGCTACGATCGCAGTTCCAAGCATGCGCGACAGTTACTATGACTCGAGGAGAAGATATGTACGCCATTTTCAGATCGCTGCTGTCGACGTGTGATATGTAGTGCTTCTTTATAATGTCAGCCGTAATTTAAAATGCTGCGTATGAAATCAGGTGTGTTATTCGTTTTCTAAATGCAAGGATATTTAAATCCAAGCAAATTCATGGGCAAATCTGCGAGACAAAATGCTATGAGTGATTCAGTGATTAGAAGATGGGTCCGATTCTTCAATTAAGGACATGATCAATGATCAAATGCACGATGAAGAACGAAGTGGACGCAAATTTTCAAATGTTTGTATAGTCTATGGGACTTAACTAAGGGGTAATCAGTCCCTAAAGTTACAAACTACTTATGAACTACTTACGAACTAGGACGGCACAAATATCCATGTCCGAGGGGGGATTCGAACCCTCGACCGTAGTGGCCGTGCAGACCGTGACTAGAGCGCATTAGTCTCCTCGGCCACCGCGGCCGGCGAAGTGGACGCCCTTCTGTGGTTATTGATGAAATGGTTCACGCAATTGAAGAGAAGATTAAGCACAACCATAAGTTTACTTTAGCGCCCTTGCTATGGAAGTTCCGCAAATCTCACGATCACTAATTCATGAAATTGTTAGTGAAAAACTGAAATTTCGAAAATTTTGCCCACGTTGGGCACAAAAAATTCTTACTGAACAACATAAAAAACAAAGGATGGGCAGTACACTTCAATTTTTGACACGCTACAATGAAGAAGGCGGTGGCTTTCTTTCTCGGATAGTCACGGGGGATGAAACTTGGTTATCGCACGACACCCGTGAAACAAAACGTCAATCAACGGAATGGAGACACAGTTCATCCCTAACGAAGGTTAAACCTAAGCAAATCTTGACACCTCGAAAGTCATTGTGCACCATCTTCTGGGACAGAAAAGGCATTTTGCTGATTGATTTCTTACCATGGTAATGCGAGACCATTAAGAAATTGCGCCGCACTATACAGAAAAAGTGCCGAGGATTACTGTCAAAAGGTGTTGTTTTTCCACAATAATGTCTGATCTCTCACATGGCGAATGTGACCAAACAACTCTTACGGTAATTTCACTGGGACGTGTTTGATCATCCTCCGTACAGCCCGGATCTCGCTCCTAGCGACTTTCATCTCTTCTTACACCTAAAATCTGTTTTTGGTGGTCAATACTTCGACGATGATTACTAGCTGAAAGAACATGCTACCACATGGTTGAATACTCAGGCGTTAACCTTCTATGAAGCATATATACAATACTTGTGCCACGCTATGACAAGTGCCTACAAAATTTCGGAAGCTATGTAGGAAAGTAGTTTAACAGTTGTAGATTTTTGTACAATAAATCTTTGTTCTGTATATTTACACGTTTGTTTTATATAGCCACACGGAACTTTGTGGACATACCTCGTATGATTCATAAATATAAGGGGAATGGCACAGAAAAATGTGACGTTACGATGGAGCCGTAATATTTTGATGACAGTGCACGAGAAAACATTTATGAGGACAATTACAATCATGGCAACAATTACAACAGAAAATTAATGAGGCGCTGTAAGTTCATTAAAAGTAAATCGAATTGCAGATTAATTCTAAATTATATGTCTAACAAAAGACGACCACGAGCTCGTTTCAAAGAAACGGACTGTCGCAATTACAAACTATAAAAGAGCACGTAATAGTGCAAGGACGAATGAATCAATGGTTCACTGTTGGCATCTACAAGTGTAGGGACTCGAAGCGTCTGCCTTGGACAATTTCAAAGTTGCGATTTCTTTCATCGACAAACTTAAGCCTGAAAATATCATTTCGTCCAGGAAAACTATTACATTTGTCATAGGTAAGGACGCAGAAGGATAACAGTAGCACAGCTAGGTAGCTGAATATGTCACTTACTTGGTAATGCAGTCTATAGCTCGTTTCGCCAACCAGTAGAGAAGGACATTCCAATGTGCGATTACGAGTTTGGTGAGGCTGTGAACGTTTCTTTCTCCAGAGCTAGTTTTGCATTACGATTTCTAAGAATTTCTATGTAGAACACCGTACTTTTGAAACAACCATCTGCTGTGAATAAAGGTTGTGCTACTCTAATTCATTAAATTAAACACCTAAATTAGGAACGAAATTTTTCAAAGGTAAAAATTATACGATTTAATTCGTTGTTCTGCAAATACTGAATGAGTAAATATTCATAATATTTTTTGCGAGACTAGTGTTTCAATCTTCAGTAGTAATGGAGTAGCCCATTTTCCGTAACTTATAGGCTGTAAATTTATTCGTGACCTCATGTTTAAAGAAGGTACTCGATATCTTGGCACTTTTCTCTATACGGCTGAAACTACAATAATTACCATTTCGGTGATAATCTCTGCACCAGAAATTTTGCCGATTTTGAAACACTACTGTATACCGAACCAGTACTGAAGATACATGGTCGTTATTTTTATTATCAAACTTCACTCTGTAGTTTACAGACAGTTTTCTGTACCAAAGTATAAGCTTATGTTCCACTACGGTTGCCGAAAATCACTTTACGACGTTCCCATACTCATTATCCACATCATTATTTGAAGATGTAATTCGTGTGTCTGTTGATATTGGACCACTTGAATGCGAAAGTGATTTTGAAAGTAAAAACTTGGCTTTAATGAGGTGTGCTCATGTTTCCTAATTCCGCATCTGTGCTCTGAGGGCTGATATATGTACTATTAGGGATGTAAGATACATGTGTTTTGCTCTATCAAAATTACTCTAAGCAGAGGTTATTAGACATTGTTGATTGTAACTGATTATACACTGACATCTTTGAATTTCGTATAATTTCCCTCCTATATCATCCTGATTTGTTTCTATTAAAATGTAATTTGTGTTAGAATGAAACGTGTTGCCTGGAAGTGGTACAGACCACTATTTTTTAAAATTGCTATTTCATTCCATCAACCTCATATGGGCGGGGTTTTGGCTGTCAGCAGTAGTATCTCCTGTCCTTCAGCCAAGAGTGACAATGTGTATGATCGCAGGAATTACAAGTTTACATGGCGACAAAAAACCAAGACACCTGAATACCAAAGACACACAGATATTGAAAGTTGCGACTTGTTAAAACGTATATTGTCCATGCTAATACAGAGATAGAATGGAAGTGAGTATTCACACGATAAAACACGTATGGTTAATTGCATATGAGGGTTGGAACTTAAATAGTACCAACTATTTATTCACAACCGATACAAAAGCGCTACATGTTTGCACCTGTTACTGTCCTTCAAAGTAGTCACCAGCGTTGTGCAGAACCCATTACCATCGATGTGGAAGGTGTAGTATACGGTTAGCAGAGCCTGTTCTGTTCATGATGCAAATGGAGTGATGTACAGCCGGTCGAATCTCTGGAACAGTTCTGAAGAGAATGCCACAATGTGGTTCCTTGATCTTCTCATTCAAAGTGTGGCCCAACTTCATTCTATGCAACGATGCCGAGGCATAGGACTCGAAGACTCTGGATAGAATGCAGCTGTGTGTAAAATGGAGAACTACTACCTTAATCGAGAACGACCGCAAAATCGCACGTTGTTAGGAGTGTTGAGAGAACAATGTATTCTTTTGCAGATTCCGAAATGGACGTCCGACATAGAGCACGAGGAACGGCTGCGGCGCAGCCGGCAGTGGCTCCCCGGCAAGTTTCCTCGGCCCCTGCAGCTGATCCACCTGATGCCGGCCATGAAGGCGCTGCTCTGCGGATTGATAATCGCCACGGCTGCCTTTGCTGCGGAGTTGTGTGTCCGCTGTTGGTGTCAGGCTAGGGCGCTCTACACGGGGGAGTTCTGCCTGTATCAACTCTTGTCGCGACTGTGCTCAACCATGAAATCATCTGCGCGGTCGAGTTTTCAGCGGCGGACCTGATCACCTTTACTGTGCATTGCAAGCCGCATATATATGAGGTTTGGAACTTAAATAGTGGCAACTATTTATTCACAACCGATACAAAAGCGTTACATGTTTGCACCTGTTACTGCCCTTCAAAGATGTCACCAGAGTTGTATAGCGCCGGTTGCCATCGATCTGGACAGTGTAGTATACCGTTAGCAGAGCATGTTCTGTTGATGGTGCGAATGAAGCGGTCTATTATCTATCGAATATCTGGAAGAGTTCTGAAACGAATGCCACGAAGAGGTTCCTTCATCTTCTGAATCAAATCAAAGTCACAAGGACTTAAGTCCGGGGAGTACGGTGGATGGTACAATACTTCCCAGTCCCGTAGACCGAACAGAGCAGCCACAGCTTGCGCTGTACGTGCCCGAGCTTTGTCGTGCAAAATGATGGATGGGTTGCACAGGAAGTGTTTCCGCGTTTTTCGCAAAGATGGTCGCAGGTGATGCTCCAAAAACGAGAAGTAATACTGTGTATTGACGTTCTGGCGTGGAGGAACGCAATGTGTCAGGATAACACCATCACCATAACTTTCACCATACTGGGTTTATAACACACTTTAGACTTTCTCAGCGACTCATAATCATGCTAGAACGACCTGCACGATGGATGTCTGCCACAATTTACCGACCTTCGTTGAAGGCCTTTTACCCAACATGCCACAGTTTTGTATGGCAATGCGGATTCCCCACACGCCACTTGAAGACATTGATACCCCTGTCGTGCTGTACGACCTCTGGCACATTCAATCTTGATCCAACACCGTTGTTCCTATTTCGGAAACATAGTGGCCACCGTTACGTTAGATCGTTCGCTCACAAGTGACTATGTTTCGTTCGACTGTGCGCACGCCGGTGACGTGGACGGGCGAATCCATTAGCTCGGAGGTAAGGTAGGTACAGGGTGTCTCACGAAAGACGCCTGGGAGTGTTCCGCGAGTTGTGCGGCGCGTTTGCCGGCTGCTGCCGCTCCGCCTGCCGGTCGCCGCTCTGCTTGTTCTGGGACACTTGGCAACAGCGCCGAGTTCGGCCCTATTTCGTCAGGTAGAAACACCGGGCTCTTGTGTACTGTACTACGTCACAGAGTGTTTGGTTGTTTTGAGTTTGCTGTCGAGTTTCCTTTCAGTATGGTGTGCACGAAGGATGAACCAGTATTTCTTGTGCTGAACTATCCAAAAACAGAATCGTATGTGGAATTTCGGCTAGTATTCATAGAGAAATTTCCCGGTATGCACGTTCCCAATGAATCCATGATACGCAAATTAGTGAAGAAATTTCAAAAGACTGGATCTGTGTTAGACGACGAAGGCCTAGAGGAGGTAGTGTTCTAACCGAAAAAAAATAAATTAGACGTCATTGGAAAAAAAAAAAAAAGAAACGAGAAAATCTCTTCGCCGCTTGGCACTTCAGACGTGTGTGTCAAGAGCATCTGCTCACAGAGCAGTACACAAACTGAATTTGAAACAACATAATGGTAGTGCATCAACTAAACAACTCAGATAGTGTTGCTCGACGTCGTTACTGTAACTGGCTGCTACAGTCTGTGCACGATGGGGAAGTTGAACCTGAGATGCTTTATTTTCTGATGAAGCTTGGCTACATTTGTCAGGCTACGTAAATTCGCAGAACAATCGACGTTGGAGCTCAGAAAATCCACATGAGTTACATCAGCAACCTCTTCATGGCGTGAAAACTGGAGTGTGGTGTGCAATTAGTGCGAGGCGAATAATTAGACCAATCTTTTTTCACGAAACAATAAATTCTGACAGGTATGTGAACAATATCCTGCATCCATTTTCTCAAGAACTTTCACCCAACGAAAAGCTGTACTGTTATTTCAAGCAGGACAATGCAAGACTACACATTGCCAATGCTTCTATGGCACAATACGAAGTGTTTTTGATGATAGTATAGTTGCTGGCCTCCACGTTCTCCAGATCTAAATTCCTGTGACTTTTATCTTTGGGGAATGTTAAAAGACAAGGTGTATGCAAGCAATTCCCATACACTCGAAGAGTTGTAAGACAGGAGTCGACAAGTCATTTCCGAGATTTCGGCAGCCAAAATTCGTCGAGTGTTCGCAAATGTGTTCAAGAGATGTCAGACCGCTCTTTCCATAGAGGGACATCATTTTGGACATCTACTGTAAATAAAGGCAAGCTTAGGTTACTCAGATGGCAATGTTTTTTTAGACTTTAACTCAGTGTCTGCGCCTGCGGAACAATAAAGAACGAGAATCGGGCGCTGCCGTGGCCGGCGGATGCGGTGGCGGAGGCCGGAAGCCATACCGCGTGATCCGCAGACCCCTGGCAGGCGTTTTTCGTGAGGCACCCTGTACGTCAACAATGTGTGATATCAGCGACAATAGTAATTCCATACTGTTGCCACAGCAGTGTTGCCACTATTTAAGTTCCAACCCCCTTACTTATTGTCCAAAAAGTTTGAAGCCCATACATACATCTACAATGAATACAGGTCATAGCTCTCACAGTCCTGTCAGTATGTTATTTACTTGAACATTTGCAATAGTTTGATTACAGTCGTTAATATAGTGAATACACTGTCCTTCATGAATGCCTTACCTTCTCACTTTGCAACATAAAGCTGTAGTAATCTAAATCAACTTAGCCACAGCACGACAATTGCATTTATGCACAGCCAGAACTCTAAAAATCTGCACATATGAAAAATTTGTAACCGACCGAAGTGTGTACATGGGGGATATTAAAAATATATTTATGTGGGGTCTTTATAACAGCAGTAGAAACAAAACAAAATATTATTTACAGAATTACTGTTTCTTTCCTTGTGTCTTTCTTTATATGTGAATACACGCGTCACGGAAAAACTACTACACAAAGTTGGATGCGGGTTTCACAGTTGTATTGTTCGAAGTCTATCTTAAATTCTGGTACATGTTTTTATCTTGATAAACCGTACTGTGTATAAACACCAACCGTTAAACTGGTTCAGTACGAAGAAATCGGAATTAATAGGAGATACAGGGAAACTTAGGAGACCTTTTTATCTTTATCTATTTATTTATCTATTTTCTGTAGAAACAGTTTAGCCATAATATTATTGTCAAGCATGAGTTGTCCCTATATAAGTAGAATTGGTTTTTCCTTTTTTGTCAATAGACTGAGTGTCGTGGAAAGATCATTTCATTATATTGGCAGGCAAAATAGGGATAACATAAGTTTTGCAAAACTGTATCGTCAGATTAATAACAATGCTGACATTTTAACACTAGAACTTTTCTGTAGCCCTATTAGTACCATGTGGATCATTTTTAACCGATAGTAGCAAAGTACGATTTTTCTTGGTATTTTGCTGGCTTTTAGGGGTTTTGACCATATTGGTATTAGATTCCAGAAAAATATAATTTTATTCTCTAACATGCGTAGTACACAAACAAAAATAAAGTTTCAGGAGTAAATGTTATTTTATTTAAAATGTACAGAAGCAATTCCACAGACTACCATCAAACATCATTAAAACAAGTAAATAAAATAATTTTACAATGTTTATTATACAAAAATATTGAAACAGACTCAAAAAATACAGTTTTTATGACTACTAATAGTCAAAGGTATAAGACAAGTGCCGAGTATTTGTAAACATGCAACATGGTTTTTTTCGTTATTGTAATGAAGGGCCGCGGTGGAGTAGCCGAGCGGTCTAAGGCGCCTCGCTGCGGAGCGCGCGGTTGCTCGCCGTCGGAGGTTCGAGTCCTCCCTGGGGCATGGGTGAGTGTGTTGTCCTTAGGTTAGTTTACCTTAGTTTATGTAGTTTGTAAGCTACGGACTGATGACCACGCATTTTGGTCCGGTAAGATTTACAAACATTTGAACATTTGTAATGAAGGGTTCAAAAATATAACAAACACCAATTTCAGTCTATTATTGTGTTTTGAAATATTTAGGAACAAATAGTTGACAGCATCGCATAAACTGACGTTACACAAGTGTTTTGGCTTGGCAGTTTTTGCACTTGAAACGTAGGGGAGACTGCGGCTACAGTGGACATGGGGTAAAAGTGTACATACATTTACTTCAGTGATATAATCGTTGGAATTTTTTAATTTTCACGTTGGTGGTACTACATAATGTTCTAAACAACTAAACAAAATTTGACGCCAATATGGTCATTAATGCAGGCAACAAGAGTGAAAATATTATTTAATTGCTATTGTATTCAGTTTTTGGGATAAAAAATTTCCAGATAAGTCCAAAAGTTTAGTACTGAAACTATTAAAAGTGTCCTATCTTCTTCTTGTGCAATACTTCATCTAAATCAGTAGATGGTGAGGACATACATCCGCAGAATTGTGAGAGCTAATATTGTTGAAGGAAAAGTTCAGAGAGCTTTAAAAGAAATTCTGTTAAAAAAGGGGAGTATTCCAGGAACTGCGGAAAAATATCCACTAAAGAAGTCTATGCTGCAGAAAAACATCACCAAAACCAAGAAATATAGAGCTAAAAGCATTCAGTTCTGCAACTTAAGTTTCCAAATACCTAGGTTAACATGGTTTTTGAAAAAAAAATTGCTTGGCCAAATAACAGTTATGAAATGGTTTTAAAAAGTCCTCTTCTATTCTGTCATTGTTACTGACTACAGTGCCCAGTTACTTTTTTCCCAGATCCATGTAATTGAAGTGCTTCTGGAAAAGCAGACCATAAGAAATCAAAACACTGAATATAACACAGTGAAATACAAAGTTCGGAAGGTCTTTACAGACCCTGAAGAGCAATTATTACCTAAATACTTCTTAAAGGCCTCCAGTTTGCATGATGTACTCATGTGAACTGGCGTACATGTATGCTAAAAAACTAAACACAAAGAATTACCCAAGGAACTGGGATGAGATTCATTGAAGAAGATTTAGGCCATCAGAAGTGACTGAGCAGCCAATAGCCTCCACATCAAGTTGTGATACACCTTCACGTGGAGAACCTGCAACTGCATGTGTTGCTTCACCTTCCACTTCAGGTGTGACCCTAACTGAAACACCAACTCATGAAGAGTGTACACCTTTATCAAGAGCTACATGGCGAGAAGCAAACTCAAGGCAAAAGTAATAAGCAGATTACATTAGCATTATAGTCAAAGACGAACTACAAGCATCAACATTGGCTAAAATGGGACCAGCTTAAAAGAGAGCATTGCTCCAGGACAAGATGGAACTGAAGACATCTGCAAAAAATAAAATCTGTGATGATAGAGACAGTGAATCAGGAACCTTTTCACCAAATGTGCTGGAATCTGACAATGAAGGATGCCGTGAAACAGGTGATGATGAAACCAAAATCTAACAAAAGTTGACAGATTATGAGGCAGTGAGGTTTGGTGATTTTGTTTTGGTTTGTTTCACCATAAAGAAGACTTAAATATTATGTAGGCCAAGTTAAACATATAATTGGGAAAGAAGAAGTGTTTGTTTACTATTTTAGGAAAAAAGGCTCTAGATTTGTATTCCCTGTTGCCCCAGACGAATCAGTATTAGAGAGGTCAGACACTATTTGTCTCTTGCCTTCTACAAAAATACCTGGGACACAAAGACAAGAGAGGATGTTACAGTTAATGTTTGTTAAGGTATAAATAAAACATTTTTGGGAAATTTGGCCTTATTTATACAAAAAACACAGTCCACTTTTACGCCATGGAATTTCAGCCAATGGTCACGCTTACCCCACCATGGGGTACATATGGACAGATTGCAGACTTTTGGTTTTTTTTTTTTTTTTCATTTGGTGGTCAAAATGTTGGAGATATAAAGAATTACTTCTATGCTTCTTATAGAGTGGAAACTGCTTAATGCTCAGATAGTAAATTCCAAAAATCAGCATCAATTTGGTTTAAGATAAAAACATGAAACATAAAAAGTGTCCACACTAGCCCCACTCTCCCCTAAGTTCGGAATTTTATTCTCCTTTTGTTGTTTGTATGAATCCTGGATTTGAAAATGCCTTCTACTTCCATATTGACCAGAGCCGCCACCGAGTGCTTGCAAGGGAAGGTTGGCTTCCCTTTGAAGTTTGTAGGGGGCAGCAAGCTCATACGAGGCGCGTCCAGAAACTAAGTTCCGTTTGGTAATAAAATAAAATTGTACACAGATACAGAAGAAATTTTTATTGCATAAAATTCTACAACTCTTAAACTACTTTTCCACATAAATGCCGAAATTTTGCAGGCATTTGTCATAGCGTGGCACCAGGTTTTGTGTACCTTCTTCATAGAAATCTGCCGCCTGTGTCTTCAACCAGTTGGAAACAGTTTCTTTCAGCTCGTCCATAGCGAGAGCACTAATTGTAAACCTACGGTTTTCCTTAATCTTGTCATCAATCGCGTGAACCAGTTCCTCTGTAACCAAAGGTGGACGCCCACTTCGTTCTTCATCGTGCACATCACTACGCCCGCCATTGAACTGCCGGACCTATCTTCTCACCATTTGATCACTCTTCGCATTTGGTCTGTAAAAATCGCAAATTTGCCGATAAATTTCACTTAGTTTCACTTTCCTCGCATTCAGAAACCGAATCACCTACCTGATTTCACAGACGGCGGGATTTTCAATGAACGCCGACATTTCAAACAAGCACAACAAAGCGTACGTAACTGACAGCGATCTCCAAATGGCGCACGTTCTTCTCCAGGATACACATCGTCTACAGCGCATGTGTGGAAGTGCAATCGCAGCGCTGCAGCGGAGATAAATTGAAACGGAACTTACTTTCTGGACGCGCCTCGTATGCTACTCTGACAATACATTCTCACTTTGCCATCTTCTTACATGTACATAACTTAAAAATTGCGTGAGAACTGATCATTGTAAGGTCACAGTTTCTGGAAGTTTTCTCTCAGTATTTTCATTGACCTGACATCTGGTACGCTCGTTACGTAGAATAAAGAGATTCATAAGCCCGAAACCTAACTAAAAGAACAAAAAAAGACATACAGTGAACTGCGCGCATATTGGTTCTAAAACTAAGGTAGGACGGTACGTGCTTACGTTGTGCGAGAGATAAATCATCTCAAATGTTCCTATCATTTTCTGCCTTTCATTTGATGCATCTGCATCAGCAGGGATTGACATTCGAATAGCGCTTGTCGCCTGGGTTCCTCCGGAGGTGTTGTCACCGACTTGTGGGCCGCCGCCAGCGTGGAGCGATGGAGTAACAGCTTGGCGTCCAAGAAGTTCTAGTTGCCTGGGTAGCTGTGGTTATTGTGTTACCGTTATTGCGGGCCGGCGTGAGCGCACAACTTAGCGTCCTAGAGGCGGAGTCGCTGTTTGGTCCTGAAGTATTTTGCAGCTGAATGTTTGGGCAGCAGGACAGGTAGCTGGAGATGAGTACTTAATGTGGGCGACGGCGTGCTGTGCCGCGTGTGTTACCTAGTCTAGCAAGTTCTTTCCTCTGCTCCCGAGTGTAAGTGCTGTACTGGTAGACCTGGTACGAGCGCCGGAAGGCTTTAATTGTCGGTGTCCTTCCGTGTCGGGCTCTGCTATACACCTTGTGAACGTTGGTTCCCTAGGCTTCGTTGATTATGCAATAGTCTGTTGTGTGCCTTTTGAACAGAAGTTCGTCGAGAGTAGGGTGTTTTTCTCCTGAACTTTGTTTTGAATTGTGGATTGTGTCTGATGTTTCTTATGGTTGTCCCGGCATTGTCTGGTGTCCGCCCCCATCTGAGTGTCGTTATTCTGATGGGCAGTCTTGTTGGTTTTGATTGTGGAGGTCTGCACTGTGCGCCCTGGTGATTCTGGAGCAGCTCTGGCTTCGTGTTGGAACAACGTCGGCTCAGAGTCGTGGGAGCGGGTCGGTTAGGAAACTGTTACTGGGCTGATCTCTTACAGACAGTTGTGGTTTGGCATTTGACACCAAAGTGTGGTATTGATGTTTAAGCAATGCCTTCAATGTTATTTTGTTTTACTACCCGCTACTGTTTCTGCAAAGAATATTTAAGTATTTCAATTTTGTACTACCATTTATTTGAATTTTAAAATTTTACTAAGTTTTAATGAGTGCCTTTTATTTCTCAAGTTGCTAAAGAGGTTTGATATTTTGGCACTTGTTATGTATTGTTTTATAATTCAAAGCGTTTTGGAGGTGTATGTCGGCGTAATTTGGTGTCGGATACTGTTTCTGGAATTTATGTTGCAGATTTACATTATTGGGACTGGCCCGGCGGTACCGCAACGGAGGAGGAAGTTGTGATTTCCGGCTACGAGCGTGTGGTGACCGCGGTAGCGCTAGATTGTTTTGCTTCCTTCAGTTACGCGACCCGTCTCCTCCTTTGCGGTCCTGCAGTGTCCGCCGAGTAGTATGTATGAAGATGGCTACCAACGTGCGTTGTACGTGGTGGTCGAATGTTTAAATTTCCAGTTTCAACATTTGCCAGTTTGTTACCTGCTTCGGAAGCATTGTTTAAATTGTGATTTTAAGCAATTCAGTAGTTGTAAAAAATTTGTTATTTTAAAATAGTTGTATTTAACGTTTTCCCTTGGTTTAAATTGTTGAAGTGATTTCCTCAAAGAAGTCCTTTAGGGCTTTTATTATTGTTAATAAACCTGTGTGCATGAGATTTGTTGATTTTACCATTCTGCCATCCTGTTCTTAGTTTCCTTATTTCCTGAACTGCTTTCAGTGGTTCAAATGTTCAAATGTTGGTAAAGTCTATGGGACTTAACTACGGGGTCATCAGTCCCTAAACTTACAAACTACTTATGAATTACTTACAACTAAGGGCGGCACAAATATCCATGCCCGAGGGGGGATTCGAACCCCCGACCGTAGTGGCCGTGCGGATCGTGACTGGAGCGCCTCAATCCCCTCGGCCACCGCGGCCGGCCTTTCAGTGGTGCCCCCTCCATCTGCATCATAGCAGTTGTCCTCTTCTGTGCTTGTCTCGCTACCGGCTTCGTCACTTGACTGCGTCGGTGAAATATAGATAGCAGAGACTCTCAGTATATGTGCAACAGCGTCGATTTTCTATCAGAGCTCCAATGATGGGAACTCACGAAAATAATCCACAAGCTGACGTTGATGCTACCATAAATGCCTCAACCAACACCGCCTATAAGACAAGACCTCACAACTGGCCGTGCCTCCGTCATACTTGAGAGACCGCGGCCGCCAGCTGACTGGCTGGCCGCTGCAGCACGCCCACCCCTTCGTAGCGGCCGGCCAGTCAGCTTACGTTCGCGCCCTCGCGGTGTGACATAGGCTCGGCCAGTTGTGAGGTCTTGTCTTATAGGCGGTGTTGCCTCAACCCACACGGCATGACCAAAGACAAAGATAAGCAGAGAGGGAACTTCTGTAGCCGGCCGCGGTGGCCGAGGGGACTGAGGCGCTTCAGTCACGGTCTGCACGGCCACTACGGTCGGGGGTTCGAATCCCCCCTCGGGCATGGATATTTGTGCCGTCCTTAGGATAAGCTAGCTGATAAGTAGTTTGTAAGTTCAGGGACTGATAACCCCGTAGTTAAGTCCCATAAGCTTAACAAACATTTGAACATTTTTGAACTTCTGTAAGGGCGACGTGTCTGACATCTGCTGTCGTGTGGTAGAACTATTAGTAGTGCCTCAGACAGAGGTGCGATGATTTTGTGGCTCCCCAGTATCACTGCATAGGTCTGAATGTTGCTAGTCCACGGAAAACCGAAAGCCGCGCTCATATAAGTCGTCGCCTGATGTTCAAATGTTTAGTATTTAACGTTATTTTTGACCCAAAATGTCGTAATATACTTCATATCTCATGAATAACATTGATGCACGCCAAGAAATTATTTCAAGTCTAAAAACTGGTTTTGCTGTGTTAAACTGAGTTTGGGTCAAAGTGACAGTAACGAAACAATAACAGGTCAATTTTAGATACTTGTAGTTGGCCTAGGGATATGAAAGTATGGTGAGCTCTAAACTCCATAAATGATTAAAATACACGAGAGGATTTGGTGCTATGATGAATATGGAGGGGGTAGGGTACTCGAAACACCCCCATTGGTCAAAAATGACCCACAGGGTACTTATAGTGTTAAATCATTTATTCATAGACATTGTAGAATTTATTATGAAATCGTTTTATCTTTTATTGTTGATATAAGTTGATCGAGTTAAAACTACTATTACGTTGATAAGTCTGCCAAGTGTACGTTACATACATAAGCATGTGCTTCGTCTTAACCACCAGTTCGAGCCGCCATACCAACTATTTCTCGCATGGACAACTCAACGTAGCTTTGTCGCGGTTCACTAGCTCAGATAATTTGTTTACTGTGACTGCTTGGGACAAAATAGCAAATGTTGTATACAAAGTAATTCTTTAACTTTGTTAATTTCTTTAAACACAACACTAACCTGTTCCCTATCAAATTTATTGGTATTTCATACTTCAAATCCCCTTATCTGTGCTTACGAACACATCAATTATTTACTGTTGCACCCTGCTGTCAGATTTACTTTCAATTTTTCATAACCGATTATCAAAGTTCAATCATTCTTATCTTTAAATTGTGTAGGACACGATTTATCGAAATGCAATCATTTACCGTCTTTTTTCAAACAACATTCAAACAATTTTGGCAACATAAACACTTCATTGTGATGAAATAAATCTGCGAAAAATCCAATAGCGAGTAGTTCGTTGTTTCGCCGTTGATGGGCTCTATCTCAAAGCAGCAACCGGTGAAATTTCCCAGAAAATGCCTTTTGATAGCCTCCCATAACGGCACTGTCTACTGGTACGGACACTAGTGAAAATTTGGTAGTAGAATAAAGATGGGACTACATCAGACAATTTTTATGACCAAATGAGTAGTTGAATTTGTAGCCTACAGGATGCTTGTCATATGAATTGTATTTAGTTCTGCTAACTTTGGCAGACTGCATCGAATTATAAACCGAGACGAATAGTCAGTTTAAAGAAATGAATGAATTTTTCAGTTGTATCTAAAACACTCGCTTTATTTGGCGTTGCTTTCGTCGTCACAAAGCACCATCTTCAGCCCCTCGGTGATAAATCGGGTAATCACGTGGACAGCTATGAACACAATCAAGTGGAGATTTACTATAAATGGTTCTTGGTTATTCACTTTATGATATGGGTTATCACATAGAGAGGTCTCACAAAGGTACATCACAGCGCCAAAATCAAAACAAAATAAAGCAAGACCTTTAAATACACCTGAAGGATTAATCTATATCCACAAAAACATAGTAATAATTGATCTCTCCAGATATACCTGAAATTGAATATTTGAAGTATAGTCGTTTGGTAAGAAAAGTAGAAGATTTCTGCTCAGAACTGGTATACATTAGATGTGGAAGTCATGTCCTACACCCTGATAGAGTCATTTCACTGTTGTACAGTGCCTTGGTGACATCTGGAGACTTGGCTCCTTTGAGTAAATGTCAGACTAGACATCAACTGATATGAACTGAAATTATCATAAATGATAACCCGCTACTATTTTCCAGCTATCATATAGGCACGAAGGAATATAAGTGTAGAATGTCTAGTAGATGTCTAAATATTTAGAAAGTATGCAGAAGTTTGTAGGGACCCGCATGGTTAGCCGTGTGGTCTAACGCACCGCTTTCCGAGACGGGGAGGCGTACCGGCCCCGGTTCGAATCCGCCAGGCGCATTAACGAAGGGGGTCGGATCGCCGGCCAGCCTGGATGTGGTTTTTAGGCGCTTTTCCACATCCTTCTAGGTGAATACCGGGCTGGTCCCCAAGTCCCGCCTCATTTACAGGATTCGCAAACTTTTCATATGACTTTACACTTTCACACATATAACACTATACACAGATATTTGGGGTAAACATTTCCTCCCCCGGGGGGGGGGGGGGAGGGGGGAGGGGGTGCCGGCAGGAAGGGCATCCGGCCACCCTGTCAATATTAACACGCCAAATCCAGAATAACAAGCCGACCCTGCATGTGCGGGAAAGGGCTGAAGAGAAAGAGGAGATGCAAAAGTTTGTGTGGATAAGGATACAGAAGACAGAACATTTCAAACCCTGCCCTCACATTCATTTTAATCCATTTTGGGAAACAATAACCATTCATCGTAGTCTATGTAAGGATACTATGTTAAATAAGTATGGATTTCAGTTTTGAATGCCGGTTCATAGAGCTCGTGTCTCTAGTTTCAAACAATGTACTGTATTGATCGGTCAACGAATGTAATCGCGTTATGATCCCAAGAGAGGTGATGTTTCCGAAGCTTTTAGTTCAGAGATTCTCTTTGACTTTCTTTCTACACATCACACAATTCAAATGTCGCTGCCATGAGTACAATGAGACGTTTCCGGTATGCTGGATATAGTGCTACACAGTGAGAAATTGTGTATGTGTGTGTGTGTGTGTGTGTGTGTGTGTGTGTGTGTGTGTGTGTTTGTAAGTGTGATGTGGGCATTCGAATGCAAGTTGTTCAACGCTCTTATGAAAATTAGTAAAAAAATTGGTTAAATGTCTAAAATGTTATAAAATAATTAGGAGTAAATCTTTCACAACAATTGCACTCACACTCTCCCAATGTCAGTCACTGCCACACTATCTTACTTTGTGTAAGGACGGTTAGATGTCTAAAACTACAGACGATGATTATAGTTTTAAATGCTGATCACAGTTATTACATCGATATCGAACACCAGCGTGTTTTCCGTACTGGGAGAGAGATTGGGTTGGGTGAGGTGTATAAAAATCTTTCTCGCTACTTCTTTTACACTTTTACACAGTATATATTGAGGATTCAAACACCTCTCACAACAGAATGTGCAGTGTCTCGACACAAAGCCATTATCACATTAGAAGACTCTACTTCGAAGTACTGAGTGACGGATATCACTGCAACTATTTATAAATGTTTCAGCTGATACCTGCATTTCACGACATATGTTAATACAATTTTCTCTAATGGTTCAGTGTATGCCATTTTTAAAGGTGAATCAGTTTGTCAATAAAGTTATTTTCTGAAACTATGTAATTTTGAATTGGCGTTCTTACAAAAACTAAAATAAGCAAATAAATAAATAAAACTTGGCAGAGGGAGAAAAGGAAAGAGATAGAAATAAGAGAAAACAGTAGTAGTTCCATCAGTAGTAATAGTAGAAGAAGTTTCCGGTAAATATTTCCATGCACGCTCCTCTGGGGACTTCAAAACTAAATTCAAACACTCGTGATCATTGATGTATATGTATTGTGGGGTCCACCATGGTGTCTTTTTAGCATGAATTTGATGATGGAGTTTCACCTATCATCTTTATGTATTATGTAAATGTGTGGGATAGATTCTGGAAGTGAAGTGTAATTTAGTTGTACACAATACATCAATAATTAAATGAAAGAGAGGGTGAGAATGAAATCCAGACAAACGTGTAGTTTTCGCTCCTGGAAAATATAGGAAATCATTACGCGCGAGCATGTGTGTGTGTGTGTGTGTGTGTGTGTGTGTGTGTGTTTTGGTGTGTGTGTGCGTGCATGCCATGTTTGCTTTTGTCTTTGTTTTTTTTTTTTTTACGAAAATGTTCGTGTCACTGGTGAACCAAATACAGATATTAAGAAAAACAAAATTCAAGCTTAGCCTCTTACGAAACTGTAACAAAAGCTATAATAATAAGCAACAGAAATGAGGAAACTGTGGTGTCGCACAAGTATGAAGTGCGCGCCACGTACTTTCGCCGGGCGCTGATATGCACGCAAGGTGCGGTGTTCTTAGGCCGTCAGCCACGAACGCCCTCTGCTGCAACTCCGCTTGTTGCCACGACTGCTGCGTCGGCCACTTGGGAATCAGATAGGCACCAGTTAAGACTTGGCTATCGGATAGGCACTAGGAATCATCAGTAGGCAGGCCTCTATCTAATCTATGTATCAGAATTCTGCAGTCAAGAACTATGTAAAAGTTGAGTATTACTAAGTCTCTATGAAATATATATCTCGTTCTAATTTACTCTAGTGTTTCTAGTTTCTGCTGTCCCACTGGCTGGTCACCTCCGTACCTGCACACGCGTGCATCCTTTATTCATGTGTCGGTCTCTTTCTACTCGGCCACCGACACCTACGACAACCGGCAGAAAGGAGACACAAAAGTGGCGACGAGGATGGGATACAAGAGAAACTATGTTAGTTAAGCATTGAACATGTGGCTAATTCCACAAAAGTTATGCTTAGTGTAATACGTACGTCTTCGTGAGCCTGAATAACAAGTTGTGTCACTTGGTTTTCTGACTTAATCCTGAGGTAAGAGTCACTCAAGACATAATTTACTGTGCATACGTTATTAGTGAGTTTGGAATTGTTGCGAAAGAAAGGAGCAACGTCGTTCGTTTAAGTGGACGAGCAATATCGAGAGTAGCAGCTATAGGTACGCTGAGCTGAATTGTAATTTACCTGTAGGTCCGCGGTGCACTCTTCCCACGCCTTGTTCACGTGTGTCTCGGCAAGCTCTAGATCCCACAGGTACTGGATGAACCTGCAACACCAATAGGCCAAAATTGGGCTACTACTCTTCTCTTAGGCCAAGTTAACATGCCGCGTGAATATAAATTACTGGACGGATTTATAAGGCTGTATTTTCGTCAACAGGAAACACAGGTACACGATCGTTGAATTACTAACGCTAGTATGTAACAGTCTATGCAATCTACAAGTAAAATTGTACGTTTAAAATGAATCTATGTAAAAGTGAACTTGTCAATGTGTAGTAATTATAGAACAGTGCCTCCCAATCTATTTTAGGGCAGGGAGTGCTTTGATTTCTTTGTTGTGATCAGGGATCAGAAGGTGCAAAAAAAGTTAACCGTGTCGGTCCAAAAATAAACCTCAATCAAGTTTTAACATATTCGTTAAAATAAAAGTACACTACTGGCCATTAAAATTGCTACACCAAGATGAAATGCAGATGATAAATGGGTATGCATTGGACAAATATATTATACTGGAATTGACATGCGATTATATTTTCACGCAATTGGGGTTCGTAGATCCTAAGAAATCAGTACTCATAACAACCACCTCTGGCCGTAATAGCGGCCTTGATACGCCTGCGCATTTAGTCAAACAGAGCTTTGATGGCGTGTACAGGTAGAGATGCCCATGCAGCTTCAACACGATACCACAATTCATCAAGCGTAATGACTGGCGTATTATAACGAGCCAGTTGCTCGGCCACCATTGACCAGACCTTTTCAGTTGGTGAGAGGTCTGGAGAATGTGCTGGACAGGGCAGCAGTCGAACATTTTCTGTATCCAGAAAGGCCTGTATATGCGGTCGCGCATTATCCCACTGAAATGTAGGCTTTCGCAGGGATCGAATGAAGGGTAGAGCCACGGGTCGTAACATATCTGAAATGTAACGGCCACTGTTCAAAGTGCCGTCGATGCGAACGTCCCCATCTGTTGACTCGGTGGTCGAGACGTGGCTGCACGATCCGTTACAGCCATGCGAATAAGATGCCTGTCATCTCGACTGTTAGTGATACGATGCCGTTGGGATCCAGCACGGCGTTCCGTATTGCCCTCCTGAACCCACCGATTCCATATTATGCTAACAGTCATTGGATTGCGAGCAACGCGAGCAGCAATGTCGCTATACGATAAAACGCAATCGCGATATGCTACATCCCATCTTTATCAGAGTCGGAATTGTGATGGTACACATTTTCCTCCTTACACGAGGCATCACAACAACGTTTCAGGCAATTTTGATCAACTGCTTGTGTATAAGAAATCGGTTGGAAACTTTCTTCTTGTCAGCACGTTGTAGGTGTTGCCACCAGCGCCAACTTTGTGTGAATGCTCTGAAAAGCTAATCATTTGTATATCACAGCATCTTCTTCCTCAGTTAAATTTCGCGTCTGTAGCACGTCATCTTCGTGATGTAGCAATTTTAATGACCAGGAGTGTAATATGTATTGACATTACTATTATAGTAGAAACTTATGGTAGGAAATTAAATTCGGCTTACAGCAATGTGTTTTTAGACTTTTCGTCTTATTTTCAGTTTCGCTAAGCCTAGGGCTAATTCTGATGCTCAAAGGTACACGCATATCATCGCTTATTTACAATAGATTTGTGAAATTGATTTTAAGCAGAAAACTCTTTTTCACCTAAGTAAACCTAAGACAAGGGGAAAATCGTTAAGATGGTAGAAGGCTATTTCCGGAATGTTATTGTATGATTTTGCCAAGAGAATTCTTTCAGATGCCTTCTTAGATTTTCTCTCAATTAGGAATTCAATAAATGTTTCTTATACTGGGAGACAAATGAATATATTTTAAATTAATGATAAAGGAGAGGAAGGAAGAAGGATTAGGAATGAAAGGATTGACAGCCATAGCGTGCGACATGTTGGAGTTTGAGACGGCCGGGAGGCGAGCACGGGTGGCCAAATGGTTAAGGTGACCGCTGGTCCAAAGCGGGAGACCCGGGTTCGATTCCCGGTCCGGCTCACATTGTTACTTGTCGCCATTGTTTCATTTCAATGCCCTAAAGCAGCCACTGTCAATCCTTTCCTTCCTAATCCTTCTTCCTTCCTCTCCTTTATCATTAATTTGCAAATGCAATTGGCTGCGAAGCAGGTGTAGTGTCTGTTCTTTCGGACATGTCCGAAAGAACAGACACCACACAAAAATAATGAAAATATTTTAAACAGTATCGTTGTTATCTACTTCTGTCATAACAAGTGAAGTTGCCAAGTTATCATAAACACACAGTACGATTAACTGACTAACAAAGAATTAATAATTTACAATGAATAAAAGTTTAAATCTTTCATAGATCGTATTTTAGCTCTTGCGGACCACTTATGGTTGGGAATGACTGTTATAGAGGGATTAGTTGGACTACACTTAAAATCTGTTACGATCTGACGGTAAATTAAGGGTATGTTTTCTCCCAAGATGCTACTGAGAGACGAATAATTTCTCGATAGGTGGTTCACATTTCATTTAAAAAATATGTTGCAATGGTCTGTCAAGTGTGAGTTATGGGTCAGTCAACTAACTGCGTGAAAATTTCCTATGGGGCCCGCAGGAATTGGTGCAGAATGCAGTCAACAGTTGTCGGAACAGAGAAGCAAATTCTATGAAAGCGATTGTAGTTTACCCGAAACATGTAAACTAAAAGTGTCACAGAAACTGCGTCCTGATGATTATGTAATGGGCATAATTTTTATGATGATTTTGTGATCCTTACCAAGTTGTAAGTGATATTGCAGATTGGCCGTTATGTAAGATGAACGGGTATTTCATTAATGTGGAATAGGTAATAGAAACACTGTTTACATGTGGTTAATATATACTTTTTTATATTTAGTCCAGACGCATAAACATTTACGTTTGAGCAATTTGTCCCCACAGACAACCCAAATCTCTTCCACTGGACAAATGAGCAGAGATTTCCCTTTCTGTGGGAAGATTAATTTTGCACTCGCTCACGGTTTCACAGCTATAAGTGAGCTGTGAACTACTTTGCGGTGCATACATGTTGTTGAAAGGACTTTTCATTGTCCTTCGTTTTACACAAAATTATGTATTAAAAAGTAGTATCATTTAAGATAAATATGGTAATGTTATGTTATAGACGTCAAAACTAGACATAAAAATTTTTCATATTGAGTGGAATAAATTAGCAACTATTCTGAGAGTTAAATACCCATCCAGTAGAAATAATCAAAAAATAAAAATCCCAAGACCAAAGAATTATCTATATTAGTTTCTTTTATTATATCTCCTCTTTGTCACTTCCTCTACGTCTTTTTCCTGAACAAAAACCAAATTTTTCTCCACTATTTGTCAGAGTGATTATAGCTCGTTGGATTCTAGGCTAGATGTAACTTGCAAAATGCTTATAGTAAAGATTGTACATAAAAAGATGTCACTACTACTCTTACTGGGTTAACTAACCAAATAAATAAAGAAATCAATCAATAATTGATTTATATTAATTTACAATGCAACAGAAGCTGTAGATAACTGACGACACACTATCATGAGATATGCCAAAACAATATAATTTTAAAAAAATTTTCACAGATTCAGTTGCAAATTGACGCAAATGGTATCTAGTTAAGATTAATTAATGATCATTTTCAGTTTAATGAAGTTATGATCTTCCAAATTGTTATACATGATAACTAGTTTAGATCACTTGATGAAGCTAATGATATTCTTTAAGTGACGGAAACTCCCATTGGTGAAAATCTGAACGTGAGAATATTCCAATAGGTTATATTTAAGATGTAAAAATAATTGTAATTGTTCTATACTAACGTATTTAGATACTTTTAAATCAAACACAGAGGGTTTTATTTTTATCATGTTTTATTTACTACCAAAACAAAGGTGAGCCGCTGTACAACTCAATTATTTTCAGCCAAATCCATATGAATGGGTTAAAGTGTTTCCGAAATGGGATTATCTGACAACGAAATTCCACTGCCAGCATTCGCATGATAATCAAGAGAAACTTCTCTGAACTGCCATCAATCGTTTAATTCTTTTCTGCTTTTGTTTCGGTTACACGTACTGGTGGAAACTGTAGTGGGTAATTCAGTGTACATGCTGGCGTAATAATAATGTTCCTCAATACTATAGGCTGCTGAACATTAATACTGACTCACCAGATAAGTTAGCAAATAACTTCACAGTTTTATACCAAATGAATTAATAAAAGAAGGAGGTGATTCCCCTTGGTACATAAAACAGATCAGGACAATGTTGGAAAATCAACGGAAAAGACATACTAAATTCAAACGAATACAAAATCCCCAGCATTGGCGATCCTACACAGAAGCTCGAAATTTAGCGAGGACTTCAATGCAAGATGTCTACAATACTCTTTCTCGAAAATTGTCCGAAAACCCAAAGAGGCTTTGGTCATATGTTAAATATACTAGGGGCAAAACACAAACAATAGCCTCAGTACGTGATAGTAATGGCGATCCTGCCGATGATAGCGCTACTAAAGCACAGTTACTAAACATAGCTATTAGAAACTCATTTACCAAAGAAGACGAAACCAATATTCCAGATTTGGAATTACAAACAGAGGCCAAAATGAGTAACGTTGAAGTAGATATCCTTGGAGTAGTGAAGCAACTTAAATCGCTTAGCAAGAGCATGTCTTCTGGTTCGGACTGTATACCCATTAGATTTCTATTTGATTATGCTGAAGCAATAGCTCCTTACTTAACAGCCATATACAACCTTTCGCCCAAAGAAGGATCTGTACCAAAAGACTGGAAAGTTGCACAGGTCACACCTATATTCATAAAGGCAGTAGAGTAACCCCTAAACTACAGGCCTATTTCATTGACGTCAATTTGCAGCAGGGTTTTGGAATATACTCTGAATTCAAATATTATGAATTATCTCGAAGAGAATGATCTATTGACCCAAGGTCAATATGGATTTAGAAAATATCGTTCATGCGAACGTGATAAGTGCTATCGACAAGGGATCTCAAATTGATTCCTTACTTATTGATTTCCAGAAGACTTTTTATACCGTACCTTACGAACGGCTTTTAATCAAATTGCGACTGGATAAGGGATTTCCTGTCATAGAGGACACAGTTTATACTAATCGATGATAAGGCATCGACTAAAATAGAAGTGATATCGGGCGTTCTACGGGTAGTGTTATTGGTCATCTGCTGTTCCTTATTTACATAAACGATTTGGGAGAAAATCTAAGCTGCTCTCTTAGGTTGTTTGCAAATGTCGCCGTCATTTACCGTCTAGTAAAATCATCTGAAGATCAAAACCACCTGCAGAACGATCTAAATAAGATATCAGTATGGTGTAAAAATTGACAATTGACACTAAATAATGAGAAGTGTGAAGTCACCAACATAGGTACGAAAAGAAATCAGTTAAACTTTGTTTACAAAATAAATCATTCAAAAGTGAAGGCTGTAAACTCCACTAGATACCTAGGAATTACTATTACTTCAGACAAATTGGAAAGAACACGTAGATAATGTTGTGGGAAAGGCGAACCAGAGACTGCGTTTTATTGGCAGAACCCTTACAAGATGCAACAGAACTACTAAAGAAACAACATACACTACGCTTGTCCGTCCTTTCTTGGTCTATTGCTGCCCAGTGTGGGATTCTTAGCAAGTGGGTTTGACGGAGTACATAGAAAGAGCTCAAAGAAGGGCAGCTGGTTTTTTTATTTTTACGATACAGCGTCGCTGAAATGATACAGGATCTGGGATGGCGTTTCTCCTGCGGCGTGGGCTACTTACGAATCTCCAATCGCAAACATTCTCCTCCGAATGCGAAAATATATTGTTGACTGCCACTTACATCAGTAGAAATGATCATCAGGATAAAATACGAGAAATCAGAGGTCGAACTGAGAGATTCAGGTGTTCTTTCTTCCCGCGCACTATTCGAGAATGGAATGGGAGATAAATAGTATAACGGTGGTTCGATGAACCCTCTGCCAGGCACTTAAATGTGACTTGCAGAGTATCTCATGTAGATGTACACAGTATAGTGTTAAGAAAACAGTGATTAAATTATAGGTGAATTGGTGGGAAGGAGGGGGGGGGGGAAGGAAATTATATAAAATTTAGAGTTACTATCTCTGGTAAACGACAATGGATATAACTTGGCTGGACAGCGGGTCAAAATAATCTTGAAAGAAAAAAAAAAAAATGTTCAAATGTTTGTAGAACTTATAGGGCTTAACTACGGGGTCATCAATCCCTAAGCTTACAAACTACTTATGATCTACTTAAGACTAAGGACGGCACAAATATCAATGCCCGAGGGGGGGATTCGAACCCCCGACCATAGTGTCCGTGCAGACCGTGACTGGAGCGCCTCAGTCCCCTCGGCCACCGCGGCCGGCTGAAAGAAAAATAACAGGTATCTCATTGCACGCTGGTTCAGATTGTGCCAGAGGTCATTAATCGTGGCAGCTATGGAGTGGTGACATACCGTGCAAGTTTGGAGGTAACTCGTAATCAGAAGTCACAAAATTTTCTGGTTATGGCCGCGCGTTATATTGTATATAACTGTTAGTGGAGAGACCGACTTTTAGTTCACGATTACATTGGCATCCTTTTTAGTATATTGGCCCAATAACTGAGTCCAGCTACGAAAGCAAACATATAACGACCAGATGTTTCCAGCGTGTGAGAATTATAGAGAATACATTGCCCAGTATAAGAATGGAACAATCTCTGTATCGATGTAGCTCAGGAAGCACTGGTAATATGGAGTCATGCTTTATCTGGTTGAAGCCGGCCGCGGTGGCCGAGGTGACTGAGGCGCTCCAGTCACGGTCAGCACGGCCACTACGGTCGGGGGTTCGAATCCCCCCTCGGGCATGGATATTTGTGCCGTCCTAGTTCGTAAGTAGTTCATAAGTAATGTGTAAGTTTAGGGACTAATGACCACGTAGTTAAGTCCCATAAACTTAACAAACATTTGAATTTTTTTTATCTGGTTGAAACTTACGTCATGCATACCTATCTCTCTGTCCAAATTGGTGGTTTTTCGAACTTCAGATGACTATGATGCGTTACCAATGGCGCTTCAAACAACTCTCTTGGTGGTGAGCCCATATGACGAACAGAGGGTGTGGAGCAATGGCAGACTAAGGCTGGCAGAGGCCTCGGCTGCGGAAAAACAATATGAGGCCCCCGATCCACTTGGAAATACAAGTATTACTGTAAAAAATTAACTTTTGAGACAGAGGAGTCCCCAGGACGAGAAGCTCGGAACAGTCTAAAAAAATAAATAATAATAATAATAATAATAATAATAATAATAATAATAATAATAATAATAATAAAATAGCTTAGCAATGGTTTCGGGGTTGTTGCTGTGCACTTTGTCTTTAACGTAGCCGCAACAGAAAGAAATCTCATGTGTTCAGATCCGGAGAATTTGGCGGTCAATCGAAACCCATCCCAGTGGCCGCTAGATACCTCAGAGCTAAAAATGTGGTCCCAAAGTGCTCCTCCAGGACATCAAACTCTCTGCTGCTTCGATTGGATTGAAATCCATCTTGTTTGAACCACATGTTTTCGAAATCAGGGTCACTTTTGATGATGGAGATGAAATCATCATCCAACACTTACACGTACCGTTCGGTAGTCATTGATTATTCCGTAACTGGCTATTGAAGATCACGCAGTCGTCCGTTGAGGGTGAAGAGACTTCCCAATTACGAAATTCGGATTTTCTGCCCCCACCCGTAATGAGCTTATTTTGCTTACTGACAAACCCATCCAAATGAAAGCGGAATTGGTCACTAAACCATACTACAGTCACTTGCGCCTGCGTGTACTAATTCTCGTCATGCCTCGCGACCAGGTGTTTGAACGTCCTAATGCAAACCATTCAGAAGTATAGCTACAAGCAGGCCCGACCTTATTAACGATGTCAGTGTAGATACAGGAGTTAGTGATCATGATATCGTCATAGCGTCAATGATGAACAAAGTTAATAAACAAATCAAGAAAGCTAGGAGCGTATTTTTGTGAGAAAGAACCGATAGACAATTTTTAGCATCAAACTTAGAAAATGAATGGACATCGTCTAGTTCCGGTACAATGGTTGTAGAGGAATTGTGGACTAAATTTAAATGCATTGTACATAAAGGGTTAAAGAAAAATGTGCCTGTAAAGTCGATTAAGGATGGAAAAGACCCACCGTGGTATAATGTTGGAAAGCTAGTGAGAAAGCAAAGGATCTTGCACTCTCGGTTCAAAAAAGAACATGCAAATGAGGACAGGCAAATATTAGTAGAGATTCGTGCGTCAATGAAAAGATCGATGGGCGAATTATACAATAATTACCTCAGCCATACCTTAACAAAAGATCTTTCCGTGAAACCGAAAACATTCTGGTCCTATGTAAAATCGATAAGCGGGTCAAAGGCCACTATCCAATCACTCGTTGACCATTCCGGGGCAGTAATAGAAGAAACCAAACGGAAAGCTGAAGTTCTAAATTAAACCTTTAAGAAATCTGTCACGCAGGAAGACCGTACAAACGTACCATCAATTTGGCAAACGCACTAGCTCCCAAATGGAGGAATAGTAATAGGTATTTCCGGTGTAGAGAAGCAGCTGAGAGAGCTGAATACCAAAACGTCCTCCGGTCCGGATGGAATACCAGTTCGGTTTTACAAAGAGTATTCAGCGGCATTTGCCCCTACTTAGCTTGCTGCATTTATCTCGAATCATTAATTCAGCGCAAAATTTCTAGTGATTGGAAAAAAGCGCAGGTGACTCCGTTGATAAGAAATGTAAAAGAACTGACTACTCGTTGACATCAGTTTCCTGTAGAATTTTGGAGCATATTCTCAGCTCGAATATAGTAAATTTTCTTGAAACGGAAAAGCGTCTTTCTATGAATCAGCACGGGTTTAAGGAACATCGATCGTGAGAAAATAAGCTTGCTCTTTTCTCACATGATATCTTGCAAGCCATGAATGAAGGGCAACAGGCACAGTGTGTTTTTCTCGATTTCAAAAAGTCATTTGATGCGGTGCCACACTGTAAGCTGCTAACTAAGATACGAGCATATGGAAGAGGTTCACAGATTTTGACTGGCTGGAAAACTTCCTAAGTAATAGAACACAGTACATTGTTCTCGACGGCGAGGGTTCATCAGAGATGAGAGTATCGTCAAGCTTGCCCCTGGGGAGTGTGATAGGACCGCTATTATTTTCTATCTATATAAATGATCTGATATACAGAGTAACTTGTAATTTGTGGATCTTTGCTGATGATGCTGTAGTGTATGGGAGGGTGTCGTCTGTAACTGACTGTAAAGTATAGAGGATGACTTAGATAAAATTCCTAGTTGATGTGAAGAAGCCAACTGTTGTGGCCGAGGGGACTGAGGCGCGTCAGTCACGGTCTGCACGGCCACTACGGTCGGGGGTTCGAATCCCCCCTCGGGCATGGATATTTGTGCCGTCCTTAGTGTTAGCTAGTTCATAAGTGGTTTGTAAGTTTAGGGACTGATGACCCCGTAGCTAAGTCCCATAAGCTATACAAACATTTGAACATTTGATTTGATGTGAAGAATGGCAGCTAGCTCTAAATGTACTAAAATGTAAGGTGATTCACATGAATAGGAAAAACAATCCCCTAATGCTCCGTAGCACAGTGGTAGAGTGCCAGAATACAAATCCGAAGGTCGCGGGTTCGATCTTCGCCCGGTCCTAGGATTTTTATGTCACTTTCCACTTCTTTCACCTCTGGCAGTGTTGCTGATGTGATAAATACCGAGTAGCACCGTGGTTCGGAACCCACGTTAAACTGTAGGTCCCCCCCATAACAGGCTGGGTAAGTCAGTTCGAAGGTCGGAGGAAGGCAACGGCACCACCTCCAAACACGACCATACCTAGTAATGCACTGTGGTGTTCAAACCAATCTTCGGATTTTTGACTGCTTTATCATTATAATGTTAGAATACAGCATTAGTAGTGAGCTTCTCGATGCAGTCGCGTCGTTCAGATATCTAGGCGGAACATTACAGAACGATATGAAATGGAACGAGCAAGTTGTGAGTAAGGCGGGCTACCGACTTAGGTATATTCCGAGAATTTTGGGAAGATGTATTTCATCTGTAAAGGAGTCCGCGAATAAAACGTTTGTACGACCTTGTCTTGAGTATTGCTCAAGTGCTTGGGACCCGCAGCAGGTCACTTTAAAAGAAGACGTGGAAGCAGTTCAGAGGCGAGCAGCTAGGTTCGTTACTGGTAGGTTCGACCAATGCGCGAGTGTCACGGAAATGCTCCGGGAACTCAAATGGGGATCGCTGGAGGAAAGATGACGTCCTTTTTGAGAAATTCTGTTGAGGTAATTTAGAGAGCCGGAATTTGAAGTGAGTGTAGAACGATCATCCTGCCGCCTACTTAAATTTCACGTAAAGATCACAAAGACAAGGTAAGAGAAATTAGGGTTCGTTCAGAGGCATGTAGACATCCTTTTTGGCCCACTTTAGATTACGGTAGTAACACAAAAGTGGGCCTTTGAGATCGTCTTTTGACAGCTCGAAATTTAAACGAAAATAACGGCTTAACTATTCATCTGACACGAAAATTGAATAACCTAATTTGTAGAGGAGAAAATTCTCTACAACTTTTCTCTCTTATGTTTTTTCATATCTCCTAGCGTTTCAAAGATATTTGCAAAACTAACGGCGATTTTGGGATGTATGTCTGTCTGTCTGTCCGTCCGTAACGTGTTCGCTGTTTTTAAGACGAACCGTTCGACCGATCAGCACCAAATTTTACAGACATGATTGTAGGCCGCCAGACACGAGAACCTCCCTTTTTCAAAATTTTCGGACAAAACATACGGTAGTAATACCTAAAAAATCTGTTTGTAATATAATTGTAATTTCAAACAAACCGTTCATCAGATACGAAAATTGAATAACCTAATTGGTAGAGGAGAAAATTCTCTACAACTTACCTCCCTTATGTTTTTTCCATATCTCGTATCGTTTGAGACATTTTTGCAAAAATAACGGAGATTTGACAACCTCCATTGAATTAACGAAAACCAGCCGTTAGGAGATGTCCCGTGACATTCCTCGCGCAGAACTCTCTGTGGAATACGCCATCTTGCGCGTATTTGATGATTTTCTTATTGTAACTTACACGTTGTCATTTCAAAGCCGTGTGCACTGAAGAAGTAAGAAAAACATATCGTTCTTCGTACGATAAATGATAGTGTCTACAAATGCCATATTAGCATCAGTTAACAACGGCCATCAATAGTATGAGATTATATGACTCATATTCTGTTTGATAGCCGTAGCGTAGTGGGCAAAGACTATGATGCCAAAGGTCGGTGGTTCGGAACCCGTCACTAACCTAATTTTTTTTTCCTAAAAGGGTTTCAGACACTTTAATTAATTAATTTTTTATTATTTAGATTATTATTTTGGTCGAAAATGTTTGCAAAAACTTATAAAACTACAAATCTAAAGTGGGCCGTAAAACACGTCAGTGCGATTTTTTCTCTCGTGTTTGGGAGTGGTATAGGAAAGGAAATGCCTAGTAGTGGTACAGTGTAACCTCCGCCACGCACCTACGGTGGATTGCGGAGTATATATGTAGATGTAGAAGTTACGATGATTTTATTTCATAAAAGAAAAAAAAAGAAGGTAAATCAGTCAACAATCCGAAGATTGGTTTGAACACCACAGTGCTTTACTAGGCATGGTCCTGTTTGGAGGTGGTATGCCGTTGCCTTCCTCCGACCTTCGAGCTGACTTACCCGGCCAGTTATAGGGGGACCTACAGTTTAACGTGGGTTCCAAACCACGGTGCTACTCGGAATTTTTCACATGAAAAATACTGCCAGAGGTGAAAGAAGTGGAAAGTGACAGATAAAAATCCTACGACCTGGCGGGGGATCGAACCCGCGACCATCGGATTTGTAGTCTTTTTATTTTCTATGGGTTGTTCTCGTTATTGCGGATGCTGATCGTTTCTGTTCGTTCTTGTCCGATGCATTGTTGGCTCAGTTATTTTATTACAGAGAGCGTTGAGACCTCTGACCGGGCGCGCTAAGCCAGGGCGCCCGGTGTAGTCTGGCACTCTACCACTGTGCAATAATTGTCACCCTGTACAAAGGCGTCAGAGTTCCGAGCTTTTAACGCCAAACACAGGCATGTAGATTGAGGGGGGAGGGGGGGGTGGAGCGTCCGCCTTGCCTGAAGACGTAGACTCCGCCGGCGAGCTCCGCGCCGGTGATGAGGAGAGCGGTGAGCACGTCGGAGCGGCCCTCCAGCACGTCTTCCAGGTGGGTGTAGGGGCACGCCGTCGCCTCTCCCCAGTTGGACGACCACCACACCGTCAGCAGGAACAGGAACGCCGCGTACGCCCACACGCCGTAGTTGTCGGCCACTGCAACAACAACACCCCAGCCAATCAGGTCACAGTATTCAGTCAAAGATGTACCTTGTCTAGTCCTGCAAAGTCAGCCTTGAACTTTGTTGTTGGAGCACCGTGACAATTTCTTCAGTTACAAGCCACATGTCCTGTAGATACACCTTATTGTTGTTGTGGTCTTCAGTCCAGAGACTGGTTTGATGCAGCTCTACATCTACTCTATCCTGAGCAAGCCTCTTCTCCTCCTCATAAGACCTACAACTTACATCCATTTGAATCTACTTACTATATTCATCTCTTGGTCTCCCTCTGCGATTTCTCTCTTCCCTCCTTTGCTAAATTTACGATTCCTTGATGTGTACGAATCTGTCGTACCAGTCGATCCCTTCTTTCAGTCAAGGTATGCCAGAAATTCCTTTTCTCCCCAATTCTGTTCAGTACCTCCGCATTACTTACACGATCCACCCACCTAATCTTCAACATTCTTCTGTAACACCACATTTCAAAAGCGTCTATCCTCTACCTGCCCGCACTGTTTATCATCCATGTACCACTCCCATACAAGACAACACTCCAAACAAGTGCCTTCAGAAAGGACTTCCTTACACTTAAATTAATATACGGTGTTAACAAATTTCTATTTTTCAAAAACGTTTTTCTTTCCATTGCCATTCTGCATTTTATATCGCCTGTACCGCGACCATCGCTCGTTATTTTACTGCACAAGTAACAAAACTTATCTACCACATTTATTGTTTCGTTACCTAATCTAATTTCTTCGGCATCGCCCGATTTTCTTAGACTGCACTCCATTACCCTCGTTGTGCTCTTGTTAATGTTTATTTTATGCGCACCTTTCAACACATTGTCCATTCCGTTCAACTGGCCTTCCAGGTCTTTTGGTGTCTCTGAATTGCAATGCCAACGGCAAAACGTAATGTTTTTATTTCTTCACCCTGAGCTTAAATTCCTTCTCCAAATTTCTCCTTACTGTCCCTTATAGTTTGCTCAATGTACAAATTGAATAGCATTGGAGAAAGGCTACAACCCTGTCTTACGACCTTCCCAACCTTATGTGTCTTTAATGCTGTGGTTTACATTGCCTTCTGCAATGTCACGCCTTTGATCGTTGTTGATTCTTTCGCCTTTTGGGGCAGTTTCCCACTCCAGGGGCAAGAGAATGTCCTGGTCCTCTGTCCGCTCCTCCGCGATATTTTACAAGGGCCGTTGGCTGAACCAGTTTGAATTCTTATTCCGGAAGTGTTCTGTTGTCAGAGGTGATGATTTTTATTCGAATTGTAAGCATTAACGGTGTTTCAACCCGAGATGGAGGACTTTTGTTTAGGATTGAAAGACACTGGGGACTTTTTTCTTCTTCTGGAAGATTTTTTTCTGCGCAATTGGGATCGTTGTTATTTTAAATTACTCGATGAGTTTTTAGCTTTCTATTTTGAATACAGAGGACGGCGAGTCCTGTAACTGAACGCGCTGAGCTACCCCATCGGAACCCCTAGATCACACGTAGGTTATGATGAAAGGAGCCAGCACCACATTTTTTGGTAGCGAAATCATGGGAAATCAAAGTCAGAATGGCCTGAGGCGGGTTTGAACAGCCATCCACCCGAATGCGAGTCCAGTGTGGCAGCCACTGTTCTACTTCGCTCGTTGATATTAATACTCGCATGATGGAGAGTCTTTCTGTGAAATAAGCTGCGACTTTCGGTTATTAACACTCAAAATCCTTCACAATAATAAAAAAATAAATAAAAAACAACATACAGCGAGACTCCTGCATCTAGTCAAGTTTTCACTGCCGCAGTCGAGAGGTACAACATCAGGAACTGGAGTCACATTTAGATGTTACAACAGCAGTGTTATAGCTGACATCTTCCATTTTTTTATACATCTTTTTAGATCTTGGACAAGTTTTCGGTGAAGACGATGTCTTAGCAGCCTTGTGTACACTTATTTTAGACAACCGTCGATATTTTGAGATCGGTTAATTAATTGGACAAGTAGTTGACCGGGGTTTCCCAATTTGTGGATAATGAAATTTTCTGAGAGGTAGGAAAAGAACTAGCCTGCCTTTCAGACATGGATCTAAATTATTTTTGAAGGATCGTATTTATTATTTATAGCAAAGACAGTTAGTTTGGAATGCAGAAATAAAGTAATTCACAAACAGTAATTAGGTCCACAGGACTATAGTAGACACATTTTAGATTAATTGATTTTAAATGGGAGCACATAGCGCCGGTGAATCAAGTTTCGTTAGAGAGAAATGTGATATGTAACAAGTGTCTGCTCTCACTGTGGATAGTTATATATCTTTTCTGAGAAAGAATTGTAGGTAGCACTCACGATACATCGAAATTCACCATTTAATCTAAGACAGACACACACAAACACACACATGCACACACACACAGTACCCAAACAGAGTACGTGGAAAATGTAGTGTGTATTATAAGATTTTTCAGACTGAGCAGTGCCAATTCTCTCTCTGACTCGTCAGAGCGTGATTTAATAAAACACCTCACAAACTAAATAAATTATATTTATCTTAAATAATTTAAAAATTAAGTGTTGAAATTAATTGTCATTTTAAGGTTTAGTTTCATGCTAAACTAGGTGGAATGAAGGGTGTCAGATAGTAGCTGACTGTACACCGGGATAAAGGTCTATCAAAGGTTTGGAACCACTAATATCGCTAAGAAGTGTCCGAGAATGCGGAATGGGTTCTCAGCTATGTGAGAGGCTCGAAGACTATAGAAAGCAGTATGTTGTCCTCGAAGTCACGAGCGCTCCAGTGCAGTTCTGTTTATGCATAAACTATCTGACGGATAGGGTGATCGATGCTGGAGTGTCCGGTAAAATGTCGTCGCTGAATAGCTATACGAGGAATGTGATGACTTGGACAGAATTTCTATTTGGGATGCTGAGTGGCAGCTTGTTCTAGATATAGTATAATGTAAGGTAATGCAGGTGAGTAGGAAAAACAATCCTTTAATGTTGATTGCATTGTTGATTGTGAGCGTGACAGATTCACATTTATTTAATATGGAACCTAATGCTGCCAACCGATACGAAAAGAAACGAGCAAATAAGGTCACTATTTAGGAAGGCGAATGGGTGACTACGGATTCGTGGAAAAATAATCGGAAAACGTTACTCATCAGTAGCGGAAACCGGAACAAAAGCGCGACCCGGTGTTGCGCACTGCTCCAAGTGTTCGAGATCTCCAGAACGACGGATGTTAAGGGAAGATATCGAAGCAATTCAGACACATGCTGCAAGCTGTTACCTATAGGATCGATCAACACGCTAGTTTTACGGAAACGCTCCATATACTGAAATGGGAAAAACTCGAAGGAGGCGAAGTTATTTTTGCTGTATAATATTGAGGAAGTTTAGAAATCTTCAAATGTTGGTAAACCTATTGGGCCAAATTGCTATGGTTATCAGTCCCTAGACTTACAAAGTACTTAAACTAACTTACACCAAGAACAGCACTCACACTAACACCCACTCACCCACTCACCCACACACCCACACACACACACACACACACACACACACACACACACACACACACACATACCATGCCCGAGAGAGGACTCGAACCTCCGGCGGCAGCGGCCGCACAGTCCTTAGCGGTTACTCCCGCGCGGCAGAAGCTTTGACGACTGGCGTTTGCTTCTACTTCCGATAACGTAAAGTTCGTGAAATGACGGAGAAAACTAGAGGAATTGCCGCACGGAATGGCCATGCCATCCAAGGCGCCATGTGAGGATTGCGCGGCCACTCGCGTAGGAGGTTCTAGTCCTCCCTCTGGCATGTGTGTGTGTGTGTGTGTGTGTGTGTGTGTGTGTGTGTGTGTGTGTTCTCTCTTTAGCGTAAGTTAGTTTAAGTTGTAACTCTAGGAAGCAATGGTCTCAGGAGTTTGGTCCCTTAGGTTTACAAATTTTTGAACAAGATAAATTAGGGCTCATGCGGAAGCACAGTGACAATTTTTTTACCTCGCTCTTTTTGCGAGTAGAAAAAATATGTAAAGACATTATAATAATACAAACCCTCTGCAAATCGCCTTATGGTGGCTTGAGAGCTTGTCAGCATATCTCTACGTGCAAAAAATGTAGTAATGAATATATTTATAAAGCACACGAAGACTATTCCATCCCCCTGTACATAAGAGCATACCAGTGGTTACGCAGATGCTACTTATTTAACTAGATTTTCGGTGATATTCAGTTCGTTAAGTTTACTATCAACTTGCAACATGCAGTAATGAGGAGATACAGTAGTGCTCAACTTGAAACTCCCGGCGTTTCTGTTCAGGCAATTTACGAAAATGCAGACGGTTGAAGTCTTTGTCAGCCGCCAACATTTTGACAGATGAACAGTCTGTTACTCTCAGATGCAACAAGAGAGCATTGAGGGAGATAGCATTGTGCAAAGGAATAAGTAATCAGGTGGCACCTAAGTCTGCGGCCTTCTTATCTTACGCCAGTAGCATTTCCAACAGGATTGATAATATTCTGTAGAAAGTCGGTTTGCAGTTCATAATTCGATTACCATCTAAGAATAGATCCCTTTTATGGTCTTTAAATAATGATGTTAGGCTGGGTAAGGCGGTTATCAGCCTTATCACATGCAATTATGACGTATCACCTTTTTTCAGACCATTAGCACTGAACACTAGAATATAAGTGTCACACACACACAATAGCCGAGCACTTCTACTGTTTGCGAACATTGCAGTGAAACGAGTCTTTCAATGAAGTATAACAAAACGAGATTATGGTGTGTATTTCCATCTGTTTGGACATTCGAGATTAAATTGGCAACGATCTTCTAAAGAGGGACGTATGCATTTGCTTTAATTATCCTAGTTAAAAGAAAAAGTAAAGCAACAGAAGTTAATGCCACTTGCTGACTCTTTGGTAAGTAATATTCTTGAACTTCTCATATTGATTGTTGTTGTGTGCCGGAGATAGTTGATTATAGTGCTTATGTTGACTTTCTGTATATGATCTTAGTTGGCGTAGCCCCCGCTACCTAAGATTTAAAAGTCCCTGTACAGCGCTTCTTGCGCTGAAAATAAGGGTTGTTCCACCTGCCGAAGACGCCACACTGCTGCTTTCCCGAAAATGTCCACACAGTCCTCATCCAATGTGGGTAACCCGGCACTTCTTTGGATTCCATAACGATTTAATGGTTCTATTTGCAAAGAAAACGGTAGGTAACGCAGAGTTTCGAACTCATTGAGGAAGCAATTTTGAACTACCAACGAGTGCAACTGTGATCCTTATCACAGCATTTCGACATTTCTTATGGTGCCGTGTACGATAATGTACATGTCCAGTTGAAATTGCAGCTATTACCGGTCGCTGTTACCCGTTACACGGGCTCCATTGGAAGAATGCTACGGTCCATGTCGTCGTCTCCATACACGCCACGCAAATTCCTATGAATTTCACTCTGTTTAAACCCTTTGACCTCCATTTATTGAACTACACTTCGTTGCTCATCTTAAGTTGACGACAGTAACATGAGTGTCAATTTTGGTTCCTACTTCAGGCTTATCTCGCTATGCACATGAAAAAACAGTGGAATTTCAATATTAGAGCTGCAGTACCAGCGGAGAAAAAAATTATTGTGCGCTACTTTCCGACCCTCTATCGTAACATTCAGTGTAGAGTAACTGACGACACTAGACAGGGATCTATTCCTAAGGCTAAACCGTCGTTTTGCCACTATTGATGAGATAAAAACAGAACCCTTGAAGGAGCTGAACACCATAAACGAAGAAGTGCGGCATGGAGACCATTTTTCCACCTTGCCTCTACAAATGAGCACCCTAGTCATGGATTATACCCTGATGGTCAGAACAGTTGCAGTAAATATAATAGAGGAAAATAACAGGAAATAATTACAAAAAATAAATAAATAAATAAAATAAAATAAAAAAATAGTAATGTTTGGAATGTTTTGGGACCAAACTACTGGGTGATCAGTCGCCTAGGCTTACAAATTACTTAAACTAACCTAAGGACAAATCACATACATACATCCCCGAGGGAGGACTCGAAACTTCGACGTGGGAGGCCGCGCGCTATCCGTAACGTGGCGCTCCAGACCACGCGGCTACTCCTGCGCGGGGAGAGAATTACAATCATCACCACAATTTACCAGCAGCTGTAACGGAGGAAATTAAACCAGTCTTCATGGATCTGTCTGATGTAAACCTTCTGAAGAAATGTCTTAAAGGGAGGGCACAGAACACTAATGAAAGCGTGAACAGTGTAATATTGCATCGTCTCCCGAAAACAGTGTTTTTTGGGTATTAATACCCTTCATTTTGGTGTAATGATGCTGTGGCATCATTTAACAAAGGTATTATCACAAAATGCCAGTTTCTCGTGGTACTATGAATTAATGTTGCCTTCCAGATGGTGAGTGCCATATTGGCCGTAGTTCAGGCTAGGATATGAGATACAGACAATTCAATCAAAAGCTTAGGGAAGAAAGCACGTAAGATCAAAGGGGCGGTGTGAAAAGACTTTACGGTACATTGGAAGAAGAAGAAGAAGATGAAGACAGTATTTATGCACCAGGCCTGTTTTAACTTCGAAGCCTATTTCGCGAAAGTTTCTTTTTTCCACTTTTAATGTACTTTTTCTCAGCTTTAAATGAAAATAGAAAATTAATATTTTTTGAGTTTTTATACAGTTATTGCGTGTATAGTGAAACACTATTGTGTCCATTACTAGCAAAATAATAAAAATCACAGGCAATAATATGAAGATTAGAAAAAAGCAGCTCGTAGAGAAAAAAAAATAATATTCGGGACTTCGAACCAGATTTTACAATATCGTTGTTTCAAAGTTTATATGATACATATGAATATAAACTGTAAAAAATTAACCATAAAGCTAATATAGATTTTGGAAACAGGTACCACATATCGCATACAAATTTATGTTGCGAAGTTGTCGATCCCTATGTCCCCATAATATACATCAATAAAAGTGTCCGTTTGCTTCTAATTCATACAATGCTATAGTTTCATTTCGCACACTTGACCTTCAAAACATGGGCACAAAATACTGTCTACACAAGATTTCGTACAGAGAATCATGGATAGAATTTACAACAGTTTTTGGCCCTGATCGTGATGGAATTTTACACAGTTGACCTTCAATTCTCTGTCTACGGTGCATGGAGGAATACATTAGAACAGTTTCCGACTCCAACCTCAGTTTTATTTCTATCTTGATGAAATTTGGAACTTTTGACGTCCGAAACAAGAGGAACATCACTGCTGTACGCTGCATGACGGAGGACACCTTACAGAATGTATGTTTTCACAGAGAAGGTTTTATCATCCGCAAGCCACAGTATGATCCATGAATGAGGAGGATACCTGTCAACAGACTACGACTCTGCGTGACTGATAATCTTGTAGTTGTTATATACCTCCAATCTGATGTTGGTTCATCTCCACTCCTCTCTCTGTTTATCTACTACTCTTTAGTCTCTGTTCATCTCCTCTTCTATCCGTTCTGTTCATCTTCTCTCCCTGTTCCTCTTCTCTCCTCCCTCTGTTCATCTTCTCTCAATATTTATCTTCTCTTCTCTCCTCTCTCTCCCTGTTCATCTGCTACTCTTTTCTCTCTCTCTCTCTCTCTCTCTCTCTCTCTCTCTCTCTGTTCATCTACCTACCCCTCTCCAACCCAACATATATATATATATATATATATATATATATATATATATATATATATATATATCTTTCATAGAAAGGGGCAGAGGGCGATAACATGAGAAAGGTGATTCAAAAGCCTTCAAACATGTAATGGAAAGCAAACAATATGGAAACAGTGTAGAGATACAGAAGCTTGAGTATTTGGGGCACGCTCATAAAAGAACTGGAGGTAGACATAATCTTTCATAGCAAGGGGAAGAGGGTGATCGACTGAGAAAGGTGGCGTAGATGGACTAGAAAGTCTACAAGGAGTGGAGGAAGAGATGGACAGAGAAATAGGAGGAGATGGGTTGGCGAGGGGGAGGAGGATGAACAGAGGGAGCATATGTTCAAATTCAAATGTCTGTAAATCTATCGGACCAAACTGCGTGGTCATCAGTCCGTAGCTTACAAACTACTTAAACCTAGGTAAACTAACCTACGGACAAACACGTACACCCATGCCCCAGGGAGGACTCGAACCTCCACGGCGAGCAACCGCGCGCTCCGCTGCGAGGTGCTTTAGACCGCTCCGCTACTCCACCGCGGCGAGCATATGAACAGGGAGAGGGGAGAAGAGGAGGTGAAATGGGAGAGAAGTATAGTAGATAAACAGAGAGAGGAGAGGAGGTGAACTGGGAGGAAAGAGAAATAGATCAACAGGGAGAGGAGAGGAGACGGACTAACATAAGACAGGAATATACAAATACAAGGGCGGTGTCATGTTTTCCGCCAGTGAATAAATACACATCCTTTTAAAAATACAAAAATGCCACTTTCTTTTTGATCACATTTCACACTAATTTTGATCCATTTCCAATAGTACATAGTCCAATTCTATAATGATTGTAATATGTCGCACATCTCCACAAAGTTTTGATAATATCAGACTGTTGCTCGGTGGCCACTTCAGTATTATGCAAGTAGTGGAGCAGTTAGCGCAGACATGTGACTGTGTTGGTGATGAGGTGGCTGCCCGCGGCCCGGCCGGCCAGCACTGTACTGTATATATAGACAGCCGGCCGCCGGCCGCCGCCGCGCTGGCCCACCGCCACGCCGCGTAGCTCGACCCGCGGACAAAACAAGGCACCGTGTTGCACATCACTCTGACGCGGCTTCAGCCTCTTGCACAGGCTCTCCCATCAAATGTTACAAACGCTCCTCGGACAAGGTGAGACATACGTCCGAAGCAAATGCTTTCTAACATGAACATCTCCTGTTCGTATCACTGCTACAGCTGCGAGGAATGGTCGCATGATGTGTCATGCTAGGAATTGGGCAGACGTTCCCTCTGGAGGTTCGAGTCCTCCCTCCTGCATGAATATGTGTGTAAGTTGGTTTAAGGGGGGATGTTGATGCAATTGACTAAAAATGTCTATTTTCGATTTTTATTTGTTAGTACAACAATAAGTTCCCAAATTTTTAATATTGAAGTCGCATCCGAAGTGCCTGAAAATTAATTAAAGTGTGACGCTGCCTTCCTGCCACGCCCAGGTTTTGAAGGAGTACTTCAATACCAGCTCAGTGAACTACGATTCTGTGTATTACTTACAACCAGCCTGTCGCGGTGGCCGAGGGGACTACGGCGTGTCAGTCTCGGTCTGCACGGCCACTACGGTCGGGGGTTCGAATCCCCCCCTCGGGCATGGATATTTGTGCCGTCCTTAGTGTTAGGTAGTTCATAAGTAGTTTGCAAGTTTAGGGACTGATGACCTCATAGTTAAGTCTCATAAGCTATACAAACATTTGAACATTTTTTTGCTTACAAACAAACATGTGCGGGATACATCTAGAAGGGCCGCGCAGGAGTAGCCGAGCGGTCTGGAGCGCCATGTTGCAGATCGCGCGGTCTCCCGCGTTGGAGGTTCGAATCCTCTCTCGGGCATGGATGTTTGTGTTGTCTTTAGTATAAGTTCATAAGTAGTTTGTAAGTTTAGGGACTGATGACCCCGCAGTTAAGTCCCATAAGCTTTACAAACATTTGAATATCTAGAAGGCCGTGATTACATATTCTTTGGTTTTATAGATCATCTTTGACTCTGTTCCATATCTTATAAACAATAAGAAACAACCTGCATCGTTTATGACGAAGCAATTCTTTTTATTTTATTTATTTATTTATTGCCTTGTGATACTGACGGAGAGTTATACAAGTGTTCGATTATTTCTTCATTCAGTTATGCCACGATCACAAATAGTGTATAAAAGCATGATAAACTGCGTATGAATTAGTTAGTGAATGAAAGACTCGAGAAACAACGACAAACCAGAAATGAGGCTACCTCCGAAGTAAGAACGTCTGAAAATGTGAACTCGTCTCCTAGCAGCTCCAAGCGAAAAATTAGTGAGGTGAATGGTGCATACTGCAGTGATGAATCTCGGTACATTGGATTTAGATTAACTGACCTTGAAACCAAAACTCAGAATCCAAATGAGTCTCTAGATTCACTCATATGGAAAGGATGCCCTAAAACTACATTTGCATCTGCTGCAGCTGTCAGAATTGCAACGTATGGCGCAGTTCTTGTATTTAATGGTGGGAACGCCGGGAGGATGAAGTTATTAGAAAGAATGGGCTTCAAGATAGGAAATTTTATTCAAGACATCCTGAGAAAAATAGATTTACAGCGCGTCTATGCAGCTGAAATGTCAGTTGAAGACCTGGTAAAGGAAAGAAGACAGACAACAAGAAACCAGAAGAAAAGCCTTGAACGGAAAGAAGACGCGGAGTACAAATGTCGTGCTTCTGAAGAGGTGGCATAAGGAACAAAGTTAGGTTGAACCTTAAATTTCGTTTCCTGAAAAGTTTGTTTTTTAAAGTTTATGTAACTTTTCCTTAGATTCTATGAATGCTAGAATTATGAAATTCTGTACACATATTTCTGCAGAACTAGTAAACGTTGTCTCAAGAGCAGATTTTCACATTCTGATTGCAAGCTGAGATACGGGGCAAAGTGTCTGGAATTTTGCATGAATTTAAAATTGTACTTCTGGAATTATAATTAAAATTTCCACCCCCATGAACCACAGACATTGTCGAGGTGGGGTGGCTTGCGTGCCTCAGCGATGCAGATAGCCGTACCGTAGGTGCAACCACAGCGGAGGGGTATCCGTGGAGAGGCCAGACAAACGTGTGGTTCCTGCAGCCTTTTCAGTAGTTACAGGGGCAACAGTCTGGATGATTGACTGAGCTGGCCTTGTAACATCAGCTAATGTGGCTTTGTCATGCAGTTACTGCGAACGGCTGAAAGCAAGGGGAAACTACAGCCGTTACTTTTCCCGAGGACATGCAGCTCTACTGTATGAAAATATGATGATGGCATCCTCTCGGGTAAAATATTCCGGAGGTAAAATAGTTCCCCATTCGGATCTCCGGGCGGGGACTACTCAGGAGGATGTTGTCATCAGGAAAGACAATACTGGCATTCTACGGATCGGAGCGTGGATTGTTAGATCCCTTAATCGGGTAGGAAAATTAGAAAATTTAAAAAGGGAAATGGATAGGTTGAAGTTAGATATAGTGGGGATTAATGAAGTTCGTTGGCAGGATGAACAGGATTTCTGATCAGGTGAGTACAGGATTATAAATACAAAATTAGTTGGGTATATCACAGGAGTAGGACTGATAATGAATAAGAAGATAGGAATGCGGGTAAACCACTATGAGCAGCACAGTGATCGCATTATCATTGTCAAGATAGAACGACGCCAACACCAACAACAGTAGTACAGGTTTATATGCCAACTAGCTCTGCCGATGATGAGGAGATCGAAGAAATATATGAGGAGCTAAAGGAAATTATTCAGACAATTAAGGGAGAGGAAAACTTAATTGTGATGGGAGACTGGAATTCGGTAGTAGGAAAAGGAAAAATAGTAGGTGAATATGAACTGGGCAGAAGGAATGAAAGAGGAAGTTGCCTGGTAGAATTTTGCACAGAACATGATTTAATCGTAACAAACACGTTGTTTAAGAATCACAATAGAAGGTTGTATACGTGGAAGAGACCAGGAGACACCGGAAGGTACCAGATAGATTTTATAATGGTAAAACATAGATTTCGGAACCAGGTGATAAACTGTAAGACATACCCAGGGGCAGATATAGACTCTGACCATAAATTGTTAGTCTTGAACTGTAGGCTGAAACTGAAAAAACTGCAGAAAGGTAGGAAGATAAGGAGATGGGACTTAGATAAATTGAAGGAACGTGAAATTCTGGAGAAATTCAGAGGGAGATTTAGGCATCAATTGACAGAAACAAGGGGAAATAAAACAGTAGAAGAGGAATGGGTAGCATTGAGAGATGAAATAGTGAAGGCAGCAGAGCACAAAACAGGTAGAAAGGCAAGACCTACAAAAAATCCTTGGATATCACAGGAAATACTAAATGTAATTGATGAAAGGAGAAAATATAAAAATGCAGTAAATGAAACAGGCAAAATGGAAAACAGACGACTAAGAAATGAGATTGACAGGAAGTGCAAAATGGCTAAGCAGGAGTGGCTAGAAGCCAAATGAAAATCTGTAGAAGAATGTATAAGAAGGGGAAAAGTAGATACTGCCTACAGGAAAATAAAAGAGACATTTGGGGACAAGAAAAGCAACTCTACGAATATCAAGAACTTAGATGAGAAACCAGTTCTCAGCAAAGTAGGGAAAGCTGAAAGGTGGAAAGAGTACATAGAGCAGCTCTACAAAGAAAATGAACTTAGAGACGATGTTGTAGGAAGGGAAGAGGAAGCAGATCAAGATGAAATAGTAGATACTATACTGAGAGATGAATTTGACAGAGCCCTGAAAGACCTAGGTCGGAACAAGGCCCCAGGAGTAGATGACATACCCTCAGAGCTACTAAAGTCTCTGGGTGAGCCAGCCATGACAAGACTATTTGAACTGGTGTGTAGGATGTATGAGACAGGCGAAATACCCTCAGACTTTAAGAAAAATGTAATAATCCCCATTCCAAAGAAATCAGGCGCAGACAGGTGTGAAAATTACAGAACCATCAGTTTGATAAGTCATGGTTGCAAAATATTAACTCGAATTATCTACAGGAGAATGGAAAAACTGGTAGAAGCTGACCTCGGGGAAGATCAGTTTGGATTCAGGAGGAACTTAGGAACCCGGGAGGCAATACTCACTTTACGACTTATCTTAGAAGATAGATTAAGGAAAGGGAAACCTATGTTTTTAGCCTTTGTAGATTTGGAGAAAGCTTTTGACAGTGTTGACTGGAATACACTCTTTCAAATTCTGAAGTCAGCAGGGATAAAATACAGGAAAAGGAGGGTCCCACAAGGGGCAAAAGTACTCCAGGAGTGGACGCACAAGTGTAATGTAGGCAGTCTCTTTGGTGGAGCTGGTGCATCTTCGAAGCGTTCTGCCAATGAAACGTAATCTTTGGTTCGTCTTCCACACAATATTTTCTATGTGTTCTCTCCAGTCTAAGTTGTTCGTAATTGTAACTCCTAGATATTTGGCAGAATTTACGACCTTAAGGTTTGATTTATCGCGTAACTGAAGTTCAGCGGATTTCTTTTAGTGGTCATGTGTATTACTTCACACTTTTCTTTATTTACTGTCAATTGCCAATTTTCGCACCATGTAGAAATTTTGTCTAAATCGCTTTACAGTTGCTTTTGATCCTCTGTTGACTTCACTAACCGATAAACGACAGCATAATCCGCGAACAGTCTAAGGGAGCTATTCAGATTGTCTCCTAAATCGTTGATAAGTACAAGGAAGAGTAGGAAACCTGTAACGCTTCCCTGTGGAACGCCAGATATCACTTCTAGACAGGAGGTTGAATGCACCCTCGAGGCACTAACAGGACACACAATGTCAACACAAACCGTCAGAAATCGCCTTGAGGAATATGGCCTCTACGAATGGAGGCCAATGGTGTGTGTTCCATTTTAAAACCAACTAATCCGTTTACCCCGCAGAAACTGGGCGGAGTAACATCAGAATTGGGGACGTAATGGATATTGTCAAGTTATGTTGACAGATGAGTCAAGATTTTGTGTTCATATGAACAATAGTCGTTTCCTCAGCTGAAGAGAAAGTGAAAATCGAAACAATCTTGCTTATGTTCAGCAAACATCACCATATCGTGCTGGTGGACGAATGGTGTGGGAAGGAAGCAGTATTGGTGGACGTACGGACCTCTATGTCGTTCGCAATGGCTTTGACTGCCCAGAGGTATAGAGACGAGATCCTTGAACCTTTCTTTGTGTCCATAGGAGATGGGTTCTTTCTGATGAGCAATAACGCTTATCTTCACAGAGCTGCACTGGTGGACAACATGTTTGAAGCTGAGAGAATTGAACCGATGGAGTGATCAGGTTGTCCTCCGGACTTAAATACGATTGAGCATGTATGTGATGAATTTAGCAGACGCATTGCAGCCACTCCAGCAGCTCCCACAACGGTTTCAGAGCTGGATATTGTACTCATGGAAAAACGACCATGAGAACACCATTTTTAGGTGCACCGTTCCGATTCAAATGTTTGTAAAGCTTATGGGACTTAACTACAGAGTCATCAGTCCCTAAACTTACAAACTAATAATTAACTGACTTGTACTAAAGACAGCACCAACATCCATGCCCGAGGGGGGATTCGAACCCCCGACGCGGAACGGCCTCGCTTATCGGAACATAGCGCCTTAATGCGCTCGGCCACTCCGCTACGGCCGTCCCGATTTTAAGTGCAAAAAAAAAAAAAAAAAAATGTTTTTGTGGATTCAATTCCACACTTAAACTGGTACGGGTAAATTCACAAATCAAAGGAAGTAAGGAAGGAAGCTTAGGATTTTACGTCCCATCGACAACGTGGTCATTAGAGACGGAGCTTACGCTCGGATTTTTGGGAATGGATGGGGGAGGAAATCGGTCGTTCCCTTTGAAAGAAACCATCCCTGCATTTGACTGGAGTGATTTAGAGAAATCACGGAAAACCTAAATCTGGAGCCGGCCGCGGTGGCCGAGGTGACTGAGGCACTCCAGTCACGGTCAGCACGGCCACTACGGTCGGGGGTTCGAATCCCCCCTCGGGCATGGATATTTGTGGCGTCCTAGTTCGTAAGTAGTTCATAAGTAGTTTGTAAGTTTAGGGACTGATGACCCCGTAGTTAAGTCCCATAAGCTTAACAAACATTTGAACATTTGAACTAAATCTGGATGGCCGGAAGTGGATTTGAACCACCATCCTTCCGAATGCGAGTCCAGTGAGTTACGCACAAATCAAATAATAATAATCATAATTTCGTGGTGGCTCATTGGACTGGTGAAAGTCTTTCAATTGGACGCCACTTCGGCGACTTGCGTGTCCCTAGCCTACCACAGCTATTCAACCGGGGAAAGGGGACCTATAGCTTTACGTGGAATCCGAACCATGTGTCGTTTCTGGCGACTCCTCACATCGTTGAGAGATGAAGGATGGGTTAAACCGCAGACTGAAAAAATCCGAGGTCCGACCGGGTATCGAACCCGCGACCCTTCGGTTTCCATTCGAGCGCCGAACAAATCAAATGGAAATAGTTAAATGGATATTTTTACCAGTTATCATTATCCATTGTCAAGATATATTGCTTTACAGTCGAGCTAAATTTAGCACATTCTGAAATTTATTGGATGTACAAACAATGTTGGACTAAAAAATCGATAATATTTTGTGATTTGGCCGACGTTTCATAGTTTTTGTGTTAACTGTAGTGCGCATTACTTAAATATAGTAAAATAATCGTAAATAAGATGTTTACTTAATTTTACGTAACGAAATTGTGAGAGACATTAATGATAAAGGTGAAGCATTGGATTAATTGTAAGACCCAATTCGGAATCTCTGTCGACTACTACAGCTCCTCAACTATGGTACATTAAAAGTTGGGCGCTGGAACGAAAAGTGGTCATATAACAGCTCACCAGTGGGGTAATATGTCGTGCCCAGAGTTAACGATGTATAATAAGAGAAGTGGATTCTAAAGTTATCTGGCAGCTTAAAAAATATTTAAATCAAAAGTCTTAACATAGTTGCGCTGTTTTTACTTGTTAATATTATACCTATGTCACACGCTAGATTGTGCCTCATGTAACACGTTGTGTCTTCATAGCACACAGCTTCACACCTGCATCGTATGTCACATAATAGCACTTATCAAGCCCTATGAAAGTTTTGTCACTTCATGTCTTACTATAGGCAGATTGGAATTATGTCATCCAGCATACATTTCTCATGGTGTGCAATATGACAATTATACATCATTGAAGTTTAAGGATGCATACATTCGTACTCAGGGATGCTTGTTGTTACCCGATAGGAAAGGATATGATGATTAGGGTGACTAACACGTAAATATTTAGTGGTCTAAAGTGAATAGACAGAGACGTGTATGTATAAAACAGTAACAGAAATGAAAATTAGCGAATAGGAGCCAAAAAATGTGCACCTATGTTGCAACACTAAAAGAAGATTCATCTCAGGATTGAAGCTTGACCTAAAAGGAAAGCTACGGGTCTTCGGCGCCATGTCAGGGATTGCGCGCCCACTCCCGTCGGAGCTTCGTGTCCTTTTTAGAGAATGGGTGTGTGTATTGTCGTTAGTATAAGTGTTAGTTTAAGCAGTGTGTGATCCTAGCGATCGATGACCTTATGTTTGGACGTTAGGTTTACAAACATCTGATTTGAAATAAAGGGAAGAAAGTGGCAGGAGAAGGTAAAACAACGCAGCGGGTAATCACAGATAACTGACCACACTAAAACATCCAACCTATTGCTTAGGTTAGTTTCGAGACACATCACGAAACTTTAAAATTTTCGTTAGACGTGCCAAGTCAACAGTTAAAATAGAGAGAACGTTCCTACGAAAATTCGCTTCTGTCCAATCGACACGGTATAAAATACATTCAGTTAAAAGATGGCCTACAGTTAGTTGCACGCCACAGACATCACAAAATGGAGGTTCCTCGAACAGCAGAAAGAGTCCCCCTGTTTGGAACCATCAGTGTACACCACTGTAAAACTGTGATGCCTATCTTAACGTTATGAAACACAGACTGATTATGTAAATTCCGGGGTGAAATGTTAAAATTCGGCAAGTCTAAAATTGATAAGGACCTCTGGAGGAGCCATGGTGGATATCTGTCCCATCATCGATATGATTCCTTAAAATGATTCACACTCATCTATAAAAGCAGTCGTTCACGCGGATCTAATGAGGCCTCGTCGCTTGTTGCTGATTACGAAATAGCCTTGTCAGTCAAATCACTAGTTAATTTAATTTGCAATAATTTTTATAATTACATAATTGCTAATTTTAGAGTAACGTAGACAAGAAACGAGAGCATAATTTTGATTAAGTAATTACCAGTATGTGATAATCTGCTCACTTAACGAGCACGATTTATTTACTGTGTTTTATTGTGTGTAAAAAGCAACAGGCATTGCGGTGAGACACATTCTAATAGCAACGCCGAAATAGTTATGCTGCTGAATGCTGCTTGTTAACACGCAATAGTTGTAAAATTTATGCATCATTTTACAGATGATTCAATTTTCAGAGCACGTTTGTGTGTTGTCATTTGGTTTGGTGCTTGATATAGGTTAGCGTACTTTGATGTCTGTGTCAATCCGCTTGCTTAATGAACCCTTCATTAATTAACTTTAATAATTAAACATTTTTCCAAAATTTATTCGCTCATTCATTGAGCGTGGCGACCATAAACCATTTCTATCGCTGAATTCAGTCAATTCTACCCGTTGGTTCAATATTTTGGCAACTATATCAACTTATAAAAGAATTTTCTAAATTCCTCCCCACCAAAACTTCCGATCGTTGTCGAGCACAGATACGCTGCGGCATCGATCAAGTTATTTATTTATAGGAAACGGACACATGCCGTGCAAAGGATTACATTCACATTACATTAACTTTACTTGTCTTTGCTATAGGCTACGATGGATTTCTGTTTATTCCTGAATTTGATAATATGGTATCGATCACAAAATTCTAATCACAGTTTACACACACACACACACGTTGTTCGGTTCGTGAAATAATTTGTTGCGTCACACCTTAGGGTGAAACCCAAGGGTTGCCAGTCTCGTTGTCACGTGTCGCATTTCATGGTTAGCTTCGCTTCAGTTCCTGTCTTGCATAGCAGACTTTGCATAGAACTCTTCCAGTATGTTGATTTTCTTCTCGTACATATCCTGTAGAAGCTGTTTGAAGTTGGCACTAGGTTGGAGTATGAGCTCATATCTTAGGAAGGTCTCCCTGGTAAGCTCATATACTAGCCTTGATCTTGAGTTCTGTGGTACTCCTAAGACGCTCTTCAGGTATCTAGCCTTTACTCGCTCTAGTTCTTCAAGCTGTTTCTATTTGAGGTATTGCCCCACTGATTCAAGGCCATACGTAAGAATAGGTAGTATCTTTCGCCTGAACAGGTCCATAGTTGTGCTGATCGATAGTTGTGTGACGTTTCTGATTTCATTCACAGCACTAATGGGCGGCTTTTGCCGGCCGCGGTGACCTAGGGGACTGAGGAGCTTCAGTCACGGTCTGCACGGCCACTACGGTCGGGGGGTTCGAATCCCCCCTCGGGCATGGATATTTGTACCGTTCTTAGTCTTAGTTAGTTCATAAGTAGTTTGTAAGTTTAGGGACTGATTACCCCGTAGTTAAGTCCCATAGACTATACAAACAAACTAATGGCCGCCACTGCCCTAGATCTTATATGTAGTCTGAAACTTTTTCCCGATGTTTGGATTGTGATGCCTAGATATGTGAAACTGTTAACCCTCTTGAGTAGTTTCCCATTTCATTTTACGTTCTCTGCTTCAGCGAGTCTTCCTTTTTTCCAGAACATTAGAAACTCCGTTCTCCCTTCGATTAAGTTATAACCTCCGCTACATTTATCGGAATTAAAATTTGGACGATTGCCTTTTCAATAATCAGTGATTTGGGCACGCGGGATACTTAGTTGCTAATTGACTAGTAAGTGTAGGTGTGGGAGATTATAAGGTAATATCTGTAATACGGTGTTCTCGGCACAGTCTTGACACTGTCTGATTCCGTAACGATTTTCGACATGGAATGTCCCCTGTGTTTAGCTCCAACTACCATTCGGTGTTCAAAGCATTAATTCCCGTTGTGTGTCCATAATCACGCCGGAAACCTTTTCACATAAATCACCAAAGTACAAATGAGAGCTCTGCCAAATCATCTGGTAAGCGCGATGATATCGCGATACTTATCAGTACATACTAATATCCCATGACGTTCGTCACTTTAATGCATGTATCTCATATATTTTCTGGTTTCAGCTAGTAACAACTTTCCGACACAGCTAAGAGGCGTACTAGTGTCTTGCAACCGTGAGCTATTTGCGCCGAAACTAAAACATTCCTCCTTGCAGGCTTGCTGTTTATCCCAACCAGGTTATTCCTGCAGCAGTTTACATCACTCTCGCCAGTTGTTTGACTTAGCCACTGCCTTTCGATCCTTGCCCTTGCTGTATATGTGTTGTGATATGTCGTTCATAGAGGCGTAACATTTCTACGCAACAGATACTTTTTGAAATATTGGCTGCTAGTCTCTCTCTCTCTTCTTTTCTTCTTTCTTGTGACTCGACAAAAATACAAGATTTTCTCACGCCAGTAACTCAGGACCACATCTGAAATATCGAACTTTTTTTCACCGTAAATTTGAACAATAAGGTTGAAATTTACTGTTGACATTTGAATTAAATTCACTATGTCACAGTTACTCTAAAGTTTCCAAACGTACCTGATACAATTTTCTGTAGAATTCTAACGAGAAATGCTTATAATTGCCCCTTCATTGTTGTATTCCGGTTACTTTTCTCCCCTGCTCAGGTTAACAGTTGATTATTTGTTGCCGCGGTGGAGCGGCCGAGCGCATTGAGGCGCTATGCTTCGATGCGCGAGGCCGCTCTCCCTCGAGGGTTCGAATCCCCCGTCGGTCATTGATGTTTGTGCTGTCTTTAGTATAAGTTAGTTCATACGTAGTTTGTAAGTTTAGGCACTGATGACCCCGCAGTTAAGTCCCATAAGCTTTACGAACGTTTGAAGATTTTTTGATTATTTGTTCTGGATAAAACTGTAACGACGAGAAGTGATATCGTTGTGTGACTTCGATTTTTGAGAGACATAAAAATTGTGTGTAATGTCGTATAGCTCTCACTTCGTAATAAATCTCAAATTGCTGTTAAAAACAACTTTTGTGACGTACTAAATACGCTCTACAGCGATTAGTAAGTACGTATCAGTTTGTATTACTTGAATCTTGTTAGTTTTTTATTCTTATTGTTTTCAGTTCAACGTCATATCAACCAAACGTCAATCGTATTGGTTATTGTAAAGATGTACAAGTAGTGGAAAACACAGAGGAGTGTATTCGTTAAATGAAAATGATATTACGATCATGTAATATGGCGGTCATTCTATGACACATGGAGAATGAGTCATTTCCTTAAGCTTTACTTAATTAAATAGTTCAACTTGTTGATTTTTCGGCGTTCAACTGGATTTTCAGTGTCTTCCACACCAAGTGACTGGCGTGATAAGTATTTGTTCAAGTCTGTCATTCCTCTACCTCCCCTCCCCTGCCGCGGTGGAGTAGCCGAGCGGTCTAAAGCGCCTCGCTGCGGAGCGCGTGGTTGCTCGCCGTGGAGGTTCGAGTCCTCCCTGGGGCATGGGTGTGTGTGTTTGTCCTTAGGTTAGTTTACCTAGGTTTAATTAGTTTGTAAGCCACGGACTGATGACCACGCAGTTTGGTCCGATACATTTACAAACATTTGAACATTTTTTCCCCTCCCCTTTCTCTATTTGTCTAATCATCCAGTCTTTCTCTCTGTCTGTCTGCTCCTTCTCCCCTGTAGATCACGTCTTCCCCCACACCCTCCAATTCACTTTTAAGATCATCTCCTCAAGCCCTCTAATTCAATTTCCTCCTCACCTCTTTCTGTCCATATCCACCTCCCCTCACCCTTTCTATCTCTTCCTACCTATTTATCTCCTCCTCCTCCCTTTCTCTGTGCCTTACACTATTACTCCCTCTCTCTCTCTCTTTCTCTGTCTCTCTTTCCAACTGGCCCTCCTCCCTGTGCCTGTCTCCTACCCCCTCGCTGTCAGTCCATCGTCCAATCCCCTTCACTCACCACATTACTATAATGCATCTATTCCAACAGGAGGTTGATGGATCTTACCCACACAGTATTTCTGCCCAGATAGTAAACAATATGTTTGGTTTGTATCGGTTCACGATATCTGTACACATATTTCGCTTGTATCTGCAGCCAATTTCACCACATAGTGTCGATTTCTTGTAGCTCTGTAGTTATGTCATATGTATTGAACAACGTGTCGTATAATGATATAATTTTGCAGATACTTTCAGTGGTATATGTGTTTGGTTATCATCTGAGAAATGAGCTACAAATAGAGTTAGCAGTAAAGACATACAAAAATTTCGAACCTGAAGTTATTTATCTCAGGTTTACGACGTCATAGTTCTTCAGTTACGTGTCGCACAATAATATAATATTGTGTATAAATTCAGCAGCTATGTAGCTAATGTGCAAAAATTTTATCGCGAATAGAGTGGGTAGCAAAATAGTGACAAATTTAAGTGTTATGAATGATGAGGCAGTTTTTCAGTGCTTCGTTAAGTGACGAACTGAGGAGAAGCCGGTTTAAGAGCTTGGTAAAAATCTCATTATCGGTATAAAAATAAATATGTAATTTCTTCATTTATATGTTACTGCGAAATACACAGCAACTTTCCTTTCACCAGCTATTGATGTCTCTTGTAAACTGCGCTATTTCATTTAAAAAATCGATGGGCAATTGAATAACGCGGTAGATAATGATGTTTCGCATATTAAACATATTGCAAATGATATGCAAAATACTTTCCTCGTTGTGTGTTATTATTTGTGAAAATTTCGTTTTGATATTACAAATCATTTATGAGATATGAGGTATTTTACTCTGGCTTCATCGCTGGTAAGCGCACTCAGAAATGAGTTCGTGACATAAAATACAGTTTCTCGAGATTGGTGATAGAGACCTCCTCCTAGGTGCTGCCCTGGAGTAGTCTCCATCTACTGGGACGTCCTCGAAATTCCACGAAAAATCTCCTGTTACTAAAGAATTTGGCGATTAAGGTGGTTAGAGTGGAGTCTTTAGTCATCTCATTATTTTCAGGAGTAATTTAGCTTCATGGTGTCGTACGCAGCATACAGGTCGACAAAGGCCACACCAGTGATGAAACGAAATTTAAAACCATCTTCACTGTACTGGGTACGACTTTGGATCAGGGACGTGCAGCTTTTACCCTGTATGAAGCCATTCAGTTGAGATATGAGCACATAATCAACTTCTTCCGTTTCAGAATCATTCTCTCCAGGATTTTGTTTGGGTGGCAAAGAAGAGATATCGGGCGGTAATTCTTAGGGTCATTGTTCTTTTTGCCAGGTTTAAGGATATCGATGCCATGAGCTTTCCTCCGGAGTTTGGGGATTCTTTCAGTGATCAAGCAGTCATTAAAAATATTTAACACCCATTTTTGTGTTGCTGGTCAAAAACGCTTTATCTGCTCATTTCTAATATCATCAAGCCCAGTACCCTGTCCTGTTTTATAATTACTTATCGCATTCTATAGCTCTTCCAGACAGAAACTTCTAGACAATTCCGTAACAGAAGTAGGCATGTTCTTAGATTATGGATTGAAGTTTCTGTTATCCGATTAACTATTTATTAATACTTGATGGATACTTGCTGGACACACTCTAAAAATTGATATGTAAGTCAGAAAACTAGACAGATCCACTTTCAGATTTGTAGTTAATGTCTCTTCTGAAGTATGACTTTCTCATTCGTTTATATATATTTATTGTATCAGTACAGAAAACAAAGAATTAAAAAAATACGAGGGAAACATTAGACATGCAAATATAATTGGAATTCTTCAAGTTCTCCAGTTTTGATAAAACCTATCCAATGCATATCCTTTTGCACTTTTCGTAGCTTATGTAAGTTGTATTTACATAAAACTGCAATAAATTACACATCAGAGACCTGTACTTTACCTAAATTGTTTTCTGATTTTGTAGTTTGCTTCTACGACGAAATGTTCAGTAAATAAGCTCAATCTGTTACGACAACATTTGCCAGCTACATTCATAGGCTTCAAGAGGAACTCTTCCCACGTGGAGCCAGAAACTGGACAGTTTTCTTAAAGAAGGGAGATAATTATTTCGTACAATGCCAACTCAACATGAACAGAACTGTACGTACTTTCCGCGACTGTCCGTCAAATATATCACCCTATACCTCGAGAATGAAATTAGTTACCGTTCTTTTCTGCATTTTAGATAAAATTTCGATATTTTATCCACATTTCACCCACAGCTTTTTGTATGGTGAAATCAGCAGTAGTCTACGAAATGCAGTTTTACGTCTGCAAAATGTTTGTATAGTCTATGGGACTTAACTACGCGGTCATCAGTCCCTAAACTTACAAACTACTTATGAACTACTTACGAACTAGGACGGCACAAATATCCATGCCCGAGGGGGGATTCGAACCCCCGACCGCAGTAGCCGTGCAGACCGTGACTGGAGCGCCTTAGTCGCCTAGGCCACCGCAGCCGGCTTGTCTGCAATCTCTTTAAAATTTTGAGCAGTACTTAGTTTGATACACTACAGTAATCATGAAGAATAAGGAAAAGAGAGTCTGGCCAGTATCGGGCGAATGTATCACACAATAAGATATACAATTCTTTTTTCACCGAATACGGGGGTATTCAAATGAAAATATAGGAAACGTCCTATCAACTAAACCGAATGAAATTTGATCATGCCGCTTTGGGATAATGTAATATCTAGGGACGCGAAGCATGCGTTGTCATCTCTCCCTATAAAAATTCAAGGCTGTGACCTTACTCATCAAATTCCTCGAGCACTTGTACTGTGAGACACTGCGTAGCCTGCGCAAGTCCATCAAGAGCAAACGGCCTGGACTGCTCACGGAGGGTGTAGTTCTGCTCCATGATACAACGCGTGTACACGTCTCCAGGTTAGATTAGATTAATACATGTTCCATATATCATGAATACGACACTTGATAATGATGTGGAACGTGTCAGGTTAATGAAGGGTGTCTCTGCATCTGTGCAAGACGTTACTTTACACAAAACATTACATGACACTTTTTTTTACACAAAGTGCACTGGCCAAATTCAAGTGGGAGCAGCTTGAGCATCCGTACTACAGCCTGGACAAGGCACCCTGTGACTTCCATCTGTTTGGTCCGCTAAAAAATCTTCTCAAAGGGAAGCGCTTCAACTCGGACGACGAACTGAAGGACGCAGTAGAGAACTGGCTCTTGTCAGAGCCACAGGAATTCTGGGGACAGGGAATCCTTCGGCTCGTTAAACAGTGGGATAGTGGTGCTCAGGCCATGGTGATTACTTTTCAATAAAGTCTTCAATTACACCCACAGTATGATTTTGTTGTTTTTCATTTGACACCTCTCATAGTTTTCTTAAAATCGATGATAAATTCATTACCGACTGGAACGCTGAATGTACAAGCATAAACAGAAGTTGGGTAGCCCAGCATGGCCGCCGTGGGCAAGCTGTCCGTACTTACATTGTAAAGATCGTTAGTTAACCAGCGTTCTCTGTGGGCAACCGTAGGCGCGTAAGGTGCGGCTAACAGCGCGGCGAATCGGCACGTATATTCCCGGCTTTCTTTCTGTCCATACACCAACAGTTGTTGACACACTGCAGATTTATCGAAACACGTCAGCCTTGATAGTATTTCTTATAACTGAATGACAGTTCCGCATCGTCGTTAAAAGCCATCAGGAGATCTTGAGATAAATGCCAATAATATCCACGGTTATTAATGTGTAGAATAAATGATAACTGAAGTTGTCAAATATTAAGCATGAGGAAGCGGTTTCGAGTCCTGACGAATCTTTTTCCATCTTAGTGTATGTTACCGAGTTTTGACCTACAATATCACTTGCAGTCTTACTTCTGACAAATATTAGCCCGGTTTTACCGTAATATGTTTCGATTTCGAAGCATGGTGATTAGGCAAGATTCTAAGATTATAGCTTGAGTTCTACAAGTGAAAATACCACAGTATTATTTACATTTCCTGGCTTGTCCGAAATATATCCTCTTTATTTCGCAAACATATTGTGATATGAAACTTCCTGGCAGATTAAAATTGTGTGCCGGAATCGGGACTCGAACCTGGGACCTTTGCCTTTCGCGGGCATGCGCTCTACCACTGAGCTATCCTGACACGACACACGTTGCCCCCAACAACTTCAATTCTGCCAGTACCTCGCCTCCTACTTTCCAAACTTCACAGAAGTACTCCTGCGAAACTTGCAAGACTAGCACTCCTGTAAGAAAGGATATGGTGGTGACATGGCTTAGCCACAGCCTATGGGATGTCCCGATTCCGGCACAAAATTTTAATCTGCCAGGATGATTCATATCAGCGCACACGCGGCTGCAGAGTGAAAGTTTCATTCTGGAAACATCCCTTAGGCTGTGGCTAAGCCATGTCTGCACCATATCCTTTCTTCCAGGAGTGCTGGTCTTGCAAGTTTCGCAGGAGAACTTCTGTGAAGTTTGGAAAGTAGGAAGTGAGGTACTGGCAGAATTGAAGTTATGGGGCGGCATCGTGAGTCGTGTCGGGATAGCTCAGTGGTAGAACGTCTGCCCGCGAATGGCAAAGGTCACAGGTTCGAGTCCCGGTTCCGGCACACAATTTTAATCTGCCAGGAAGTTTCATATCAGCGCACACTCCGCTGCGAGTGAAAGTTTCATTCCATGTTGTGTTATGTAAGCTGCAGAAACTACAATTTGCTGAAATTGAGAAAGAGTTCTATTGTCATATAATGGAGTAGTTCAACGGGAAAGGTAACATTCAAGTAAGGACAATGAGACACAGAACTAATTTTTATTCATTATATTGCCGTAAGTTCAGCGGATATTGTTCGAAGGAGTGTTATTTCAGCTCTGCCTGCCAATTATTTGGCAGCTTGCGTACATTTTAACAATGAATGACTGTAAAGAGTCTAACCTGTAATTATCTTCAAAAATCATTTGTAACTGTTTCCTCTTCCTCAAATGTCAAATGTTTATAAACTAAGGAGAACAAACTGCTGTGATCATCGGGGCCTAGACTTACAAACTATTTAAATTATGACGAGAACAACATACACAACCATACCCGAGGAAGAGCTCTAACCTTTGACGGGGAGTGGTCTCGCATTCCGTGGCTAGGTAGCACGGCCATTCCCGAAACTACTGACGGAGCAGATCGATGTCTTTCCAGGACGTGGACAGAGTGATAGACCCTGGAAGGAATCTGAGCAAAAGATTGCCTCCAGTTTTAATATTGAAAACTCTGCACTGTGGAGTAGGAAGGGAAAGAAGGCAATTAAAAAAAGACGCGGGAGTCACAATAATGAAACAGCGCCGGACTGAGAGGAAAGGTCGTCCGATACAGTTATATAAGTATAGGAAAATAGGACAGGTAAGCCACTACGCACCCAGTAATGATCAGTGATCATGTACTAGAACCTGCAGCACAATCTAAATGTTGCACTAAACTTACGTTATTTTTCCCTTCGGGTTTGAGCCAAAAATCTCTCTAAAATAATACCATTTCTCTTCGAAAGCGTGCTGGTATGCAAACAAAACTGACGAAAATAGGTTTTATCATTCTCTCTCCGTAATAAATAGACATCACAGTGTCGAGTGCTAACATGAAGTCAGCCGCACTAGCCAGCACATAGTCTACATTGCTCGCAGCACTCATTAGATGCTCTACTGAAGAACTGATATTTCAGTGGATCGTTGGAGGAGAATCACTCAGGTAGACGTCCGCCAAATTTATATCTAACAAGGAACTCAAAGATTTGGCTCGAACTATATGAGAGGAATAAGTCAGATGCCCCTTACAAAAATATTTCGGTTGAAATGTAAATGGTTTCTAAAGATTTATCAGTAGTTGATAAGGAATTGTTTGGATTTACTCAATAGTCTAGTACACAGACTGGCACTTCTTTGAGTTGTAGCCGATTCACGTTTCTTTTTTTTATTACTCATGATGTTTAGCAATTATTATAAAATATAAATCTAGTTGAATAGTTCAATTTAAACACATAAAATAAATATATTCATTGTACTTATGATAAGTAGGGGCCTACTCTTGTATAGATTGTGGTTAAAAGACACGAGGAAACTTGATTTCAAAGTGTATAAAAATACTTGGGTCTGCTGGTGTGGTGTTTTCAATGTACTTTTAACTTTCAATGTTTGGCAACAGTGATGTGTAGAGAGTGGGGGAATGGAATATCTAGGACATATTAATGGACTAATAAAAGGACGCAATTTGATTTGAAGACGAGGTACAACCTCAAAAGCCTTCTGGAAATCGATTTGAGAACACTCATTACATCATGTGAGTATAGAACTATCTCGTCTACCGTTGCTAATCGTCGTCCTATGAACAGGGTTTCCGACTCTGCAAATAAAAGAAGTGCGTAGGGAACAGGTCCGCAGAGTACGGAGTACGAGGCAGCACAATCATTCGTTTTTTGTGTAACAGTCACGATTCACCTGTGATGAATGTGCGGATACTATATTGTGATGCAAGAGCCATAAATTCTCTCGCCATATTTCAGGCCGTTTTCTTTGCACTTTTTTGTAAATATCGCAAAACGTCCCGATAGTACTATCGATTAACAGTTTGTCCCTGCGCACTAATTCATGATTAAATAATCCTTTAGAGTCGAAGTAAACTGTCAGCGTGGCTTTGAGGTTTTATCTGATCCGAAGAGATATTTTTGGTCTAGAACACCCTTTCCCGACCTATTATGAATATTTAATTTGGGTCTCAACATCAAAACCGTAAGTCCAGGTCTCATCACCGGTTATGATTCTCTGGAGAAACATCTAGTTCTCATTTTCTCAATCCAAAAGCTTTTATCAGATTTAGAAGCGATTGTCTATCTGACTTGACTCATGGGCCGTGGGACGAAATTGGCGGCAACACGATGCAGTCTAAGGTGCTGTTTCAGAATTTTTTGACAAAACCCAACTGAAACGTTACATTCATCTGCAATATCTCCGACAGTCATTCTTAGATTAGCACGTACAATTTCGATGACTTTCCTGACATCAGCGTCGTCTGTAGACGTTGAAGGGTGTCCTTATTACCCCCTCCCTTTTATTGGTCATTTTGATGAACATGCGAGAAGGCCGACAGCAGCTTGACATACTGCTCTTCAGCTGAGAGTACATTAGCCTCTGACAATTTGAAAATGTTTATAGTAAAGGAGAAAATAAATGCATATTTCGAAAACACAAGGAATTTTCAAAGCCCACATTCAGAGTTAAAACTGCCACGATGAACGAGGGTCATCTTTAACTTCCGTCCGGCCAGTTTAAACACCGAGAACGGTTTAAGCACTCATCATCGTAACCTTCCTGCACAATTTTTTTTTCTAGTCCAGTCGCATATGTTTCGGGAAAAAAGAAATATATATATTGCTGGTATATCTCCATGTGGGCTTTAGCCTCCTTAATTTGATCGTTATGGTCGTTTCGCGAGATAGAACTAGGAGGAAGCAATACATTGGTTGACTCCTCGATAAACATATGCTCTCGGCACTTTGACGGAAGTTGATACTGCGATACATAATGTCTCTCTTGCAGCGTCTATAGTTTTCTCATCGTATGTGTCACGCTTTCGTGGTTGGTAAATGAAGCTGTAACGTTGGATCTTCTCTGTCTTCTAGCAACCCTATCTGTAATGGGGTCGCCATTCGCCACAACGCCACTTCCAAAAGAGGTTGTGGCAAAGCGGTAAACTTCACCAACCAAAAACTACTGTTGGAGCCTGACTGTGGGTATGGGTTGTAAGGAAACAGTCGAGTATAATTAAGGAATTTATTCATATAAAATTATCTGCTACAATTAAAACACATAGTACAATTGAGAAAATTTTGCAATAAAGAACAGAGGGGGCACGCCCCTGATTGCTGTCTGCGCCATCGTATTCGAAAGAATAGCGGGGAGGGGGGGGCAGAAGGATGACCGTTACGTGTAGTACGGTGTTAACTGAAATTCTGAATTCGTGACCTAGTAAGATAGTTAAAATAAGGGAACCAAAGCTAATTTAAGATTTGCAAATTGGCAGGGGATTTGCACATGATCAAATACGGAGGCTTACTAGCCGCGCCAAGCCGGACTCACATGCTGCTCTGCTCAGGGCCGACTGGCCGTCACGATGAATAAATAGCAGGCACCGCAGAACTCCCTTCTACTTTCGGGACACGGGCTTGCAAGGGGAGCTAGGTTGCCGAAATTCCGCTACCGAACACTCCCTGTTTAAGGCTTGATCCTCATTAAGGCCAGGCCAGCGTGCAGGATATACAGGCATGCAAATATAAGTAAAGAACAGGTTTTCAATCGCTTTGGTGGGCGTCTTTTTCACTTTTTTTACTTTCTAACTTGGACTAATGAATTCACGGTGCACAGTTGCAGTACGGAGTGGCGGGCGCCGCAAGGTAAGTCGCCCCATGGTACTTCGGCCGCCGGGGGCGCCTCCAGTCATGGTTACCTCTCTGTCTTGCTTTTCACGCGCTGGCCAATCAGAAGAAAAGGGATCGGCTAGATATGCCGGCGCACCACAGCCACCACAGTTCTGTCTACCAGACTACGAGTCAGTATAGCACAGTACGAAGCAGAGCTAGCAGTGCTACCGTTCCAGGAGATCCGTCTACAGCGACAAGCTGTAACACTTCTATTGACTGTAGCTAGGAAGAGATCACTGCAGAACTGTCTACTATGTAAAAGGCAGAAGTGTGCAACCACAAGCACCTCATCAAAAGTTGAGTATTACCTTCAATTGTGAAGTAATCACTTCCTTCAGTTGCAGACCTTGTCCACAATCCTTGATAACCACGGCCCACCTCTCGAACCTACCGTTCGCAGTAGCGCATCCGAAAGACACAAAACTATCTAATTCGTATGCCACACTGATGACCAATATTGCAGCGTTAGCGGAATAAGGGTTTTGTAAGCTACTACTTTTTTTAACGGACTACACTTCCTGAGGATTCTTCCAATAAATACGTCTGGCATCTGCCTTAATCAGGATTAATGTTACAGCATTTGATTGTTTCATTAAAATAGCTCATTGTGTTTACTCTCGGATATTTTATGCATGTAAATACTTCCAGTTCTTGTCCTTTCCTGAACAGACCTGCTATACAGGGTGTGCCCGTTAAATCCTGTCGCGCGGAAATGGGCGTGTGAGCTAAAGCGCCTCGCTACGAATTGCGGGACTGCTCTCTGTCGGAGCTTCGAATCAACTCTCGGGCATGGTTGGGTGTGTTGTTCTCAGCCTAAGTTAAAGTAGTTTTTAAGTCTAGCACCCGATGATCACAGACGTTTGGTTCCTTGGTTTTACAAACATTTGAATGTTTGAACTTAAACTTTTAACCCAAACATCTCTGGAACAACAATAGATATTGAGATCAACGACTATCAGGAACATGAACGTACGGTAGGTACCTATGAAAGTAAGCAATATGAGACAGTCTGAAACGTAAAAGAAATCATTAATGTCGGCAGGACGTTATTTTGTTTTTATTGAACACCCCATATTCTTACTTATACAATCAATAAAAATGTTCAGATTTTTGTAAATCTAAGGGACTTAAGTACGGTGGCCATTAGTCCCTACGCTTACCAACTAATTACACTAACTTAAATTATGCTAAAGACAGCACAAAAAACCATGCCCAAGGGAGGACTCGAACCCTCGACGGCGAACGGCCACACACCGCAGCTGGGCGCCTGCGACTGCAATCAATAGTATGAACAATCAAAGAAAGAATGTTGCTGGTACGTCAATTACATCTCGAGAAATTGTGAAGCGAATTTGACGCTTGACATTACTAAAGCGCGCAGATAGTGCACGGTAATGGTCAGCGAGAAGTTCACGCTTGATTTTCAGGGACGTGAGTAAGCTGCGCGTTGCGTTTATTTCAAGCTCAACTTCTCTTCGCAATTTATCGGGATGTAATTGACTGATTGAGATGCAACCGCCGCTATTCTTACTGTGATTTCTCATGCTACAGATTGCATAAGAAAGAATATGGGGTGTCCATTTATAGTAAAATAACTTTTGTGCTCAGAATATTAATTGTTTATGTCTTGGAATTTTACATAGTATTTGCCTTCATAAGTCCCTGTGTACGTAAATGTCTGTGAAAGTTGTTTTTATTCCAGAGATATTTGAGGTGTAGAATTTAAGTTAAACATCCTATGTAATATATATATATATATATATATATATATATATATATATATATATATATTCGGCAGGAAGGGCAACCACAAAGCGTTTCAAGGTTTAAACCCCAATCATCAGGTGGAATAATATAATGCTGCGTACATGTATTTTAGGTTCACCTTTGCACTATCTACAAAAGAAATTACAAGACACTGCATCAGAATGTTGTGCAACAGGTCAACCTAACTTACAAGTACATAGCATAATATTACTCCACCTGATGATGGTTTTTTTTAGAAATATTTGTAATTCTATCGGACCAAACTGCGTGGTCATCAGTCCGTAGCTTACAAACTACTTAAACCTAGGTAAACTAATCTACGGACAAACACACACACCCTTCCCCCGGGGAGGACTCGAACCTCCACGGCGAGCAACCGCGGGCTCCGCCGCGAGACGCTTTAGACCGCTCGGCTACTCCATCGCGGCGATGGGGGTTTAAACCCTTGAATCGCGTAAACGGCACAATAAAACAAAGTGACTGGTAACAGAAATACCTTTTGTTTTAATCAATTTCAAACAAGTCACGGTAAAGTCTAGACCAAAATGTTTTCATTCAAAGGAAATAATCATGCCAAATCCATAGCTGAGCCGGCCGCGGTGGCCGAGGGGACTGAGGCGCTCCAGTCACGGTCTGCACGGCCACTACGGTCAGGGGTTCGAATCCCCCCTCGGGCATGGATATTTGTGCCGTCCTTAGGATTAAGTAGTTCACAAGTAGTTTGTAAGTTTAGGGACTAATGACCCCGTAGTTAACTCACATAAAGCCGGCCGCGGTGGCCGAGGTGACTGAGGCGCTCCAGTCACGGTCAGCACGGCCACTACGGTCGGGGGTTCGAATCCCCCCTCGGGCATGGATATTTGTGCCGTCCTAGTTCGTAAGTAGTTCATAAGTAGTTTGTAAGTTTAGGGACTGATGACCCCGTAGTTAAGTCCCATAAGCTGTACAAACATTTGAACATTTTGAACTCACATAAGCTATACAAACATTTGAATTTTCCATAGTTGACCATGTAGACTCTGAGCAAGCCGGACAATGGAGCAGGAAAAGCAAGTTGTGCATATTTATGAGGAGAGTGGAGTGTACGCACCTATGATGAGTTCGAAGCAGCACCCGCAGAGCTCGGCGGCGGCGACGGCCTCGAGCGCGAGCCGGCGGAGCAGCGGCTGCTCCAGGAGGCGGCAGACGAGTCTGCGCAGCGCGGCGGCCAGCAGCGCCGTCAGCACCAGGTAGCTCACCGACACCGCCAGCGCGGGGATCGCCATCGCCACGCCCGCCTCCCTGCACACGACGAGACACTTCACTCAACTACAGTCCAACCAAGAAACCAACATTAGCAGCAGCTGCTCCAAGAGGCAGCAAAAGAGGTTTCGAAGTATGGTGGCCAGCAGCGCCTTCAGCACAATGTAGCTCATCGTCACCACCAGCGCGGGTATCGCCATCGCCACGCCCGCCTCCCTGCAGATAACGCGCCACTTCACTAAACTACAGTCCAACGAAGGAACCAACATTAGCAGCAGATGCTCCAAGAGGCAGCAGACGAGCTTGCGAAGCATGGTAGCCGACAGCGCCTTCAGCACAAGGTAGCTCGCCGACACCGCCAGCGCGGGGAACGCCATCGCCACGCCCGCCTCACTGCACACGACAAGACACTTCACTCAACTACACTCCAAGGAAGGAAGGTTAGCAGCAGCTGCTTCAAGAGGTCGCAGAAGAGCTTGCAAAGCACGGTGGCCAGCAACGCCATCAGTTGCAGGTAGCTCACCGCCAGCGTGGGGATCGCCATCGCCACCCCCACCTCCCTGCACATAACGCGCCACTTCACTAAACTACAGTCCAACGAAGGAACCAATATTAGCAGCAGATGCTCCAAGAGGCAGCAAAAGAGCTTGCAAAGCATGGTGGCCAGCAGCGCCTTCAGCACAAGGCAACTCACCGTCACCACCAGCGCGGGGATCGCCATCTCCACGCCCGCGTCCCTGCACACAACGAGACACTTCACTAAACTACAGTCCAAGGAAGGAAGGTTAGCAGCAGCTGCTCCAAGAGGCATCAGAAGAGCTTGCGAAGTGTAGTAGCAGGTAGCTCACCAACACCGCCAGCACGGGGATCGCCATCGCCACGCCCGCGTCCCTGCACACGACGTGCCACTTTACTCAACTACAGTCCAAGGAAGGAAGGTTAGCAGCAGGTGCTTCAAGAGGCCGCAGACGAGCTTGCGAAGCACGGTGCCCAGCAACGCCACCAGTAACAGGTAGCTAACTAACACCGCCAGCGTGAGGATCGCCATCGCCACCCCCACCTCCCTGCACATAACGCGCCACTTCACTTAACTACAGTCCAAGGAACGAAACAAGATTAGCATCAGGTGCTCCAAGAGGCAGCAGAACAGATTGCGAAGTATGGTGGCCAGCAGCATCTTCAGTACAAGGTACCAAGAGGTGATATCGGGCGTTCCACAGGGTTCTTTGCTTTTCCTTATTTACATAAACGATTTAAGGAAAAATCTAAGTAGCTCTCTTAGGTTGTTTGCAGACAACGCCGTCATTTACCGTCCAGTAAAATCATCCGAAGATCAAAACCAACTGCAGAACGATCTGAATAAGACATCAGTATGCTGTAAAAATTGGCAATTGACTCTAAATAATGAGAAGTGTGAAGTCGTCCACATGAGTACGAAAAGAAATCCATTAAACTTTGTTTACAACATAAATCAATCAAATGTGAAGGCCGTAAACTCCACAAAATACCTAGGAATTACTATTACTTCAGACTTAAACTGGAAAGAACACGTAGATATTGTCGTGGAGAAAGGCGAACCAGAGACAGCGTTTTATTGTCAGAACCCTTAAAAGATGCAACAGAACCACTAAAGAGACTGCATACACTACGCTTGTCCGTCCTTTTTTGGAGTATTGCAGCCCAGTGTGGGATCCTTATCAGTTGGGTTTGACGGAGGACACGGAAAGAGTCCAAAGACGGACAGCTCTTTTTGTATTGTCACGATATAGTCGAGACAGCGTTACGGAAATGATACAGGATTTAGGGTTTGGAAACATTACAACAACGGCGCTTATCACTGCGGCGTGGGCTACTTACGGAACTCCTAGCGCCAACATTCTCCTCCGAAGGGGAAAATATATTGTTGACTCCTACTAACATAGGTAGAAATGATCAGCAGAATAAAATACGAGAAATCAGAGCTCGAACGGAGAGATTAAGGTGTCCTTTCTTCCCGCGCGCTATTCGAGAATGGAATGGGAGATAGTGTAACGGTGGCTCGATAAACCCTCTGCCAGGCACTTAAATGTGATTTGCAGAGTACCCCATGTAGAGGTAGCTCACCGACACCACCAACACTGGTATCGCCATCGCCAAGCCCGCCTCCCTGCACACGACGCGCCGCTTCACTACACTGCAGTCGACAGCCTAGTCATAATTCGAATTTTTGAGCGAGGGAGGTTGAAGGAATCGTCTGTGCCTTTCAAAGGATCCATGCCAGAATTTAGGGAAAACACGGAAAAGCTAAATGGCCAGAGGTGGATTTGAACCACAGTGATGTACGGGCTGGTGCCCTTTCACCTGGGCAAGGTTTCCAAATAATAATAAAAAAAATTCCTACATACGAGGTTTGGAACTGCTGGAGAGACACTATGCAATGCAATGGAATCTACTACTGCCGCTGATAGCACACGTTGACATACCTATCTTACCTCTGAGCAAATCGACTCGCCCGTCCCCCATCGAGGGAAAAACAGTCACTTGTGAGCGAGCGGTCTAACGACTGTGATGGTGTTATCCCAATGCAGTGTTTTTCAACCTGGGGTCGCCATGTCGTGCTCGGGGAGTCGCCGTCATAGGAGGAAGTACTTGCATAATAAAATACACTCCATTAAAATTGCTACACCACGCACATGACGTGCTACAGACGCGTAATTTAACCGACAGAAAGAAAATGCTGTGATATGCAAATGATTAGCTATTTAGAGCATTCACACAGGGACAGCGCCGGTGGCGACACCTACATGTGTTGAGATGAGGAAAGTTTCCAACAGATTTCTCATACACAAACAGTAGTTGACCGGCGTTGCCTGGTGAAACGTTGATGTGATGCCTCGTGTAAGGAGGAGAAATACGTACCATCACGTTTCCGACTTTGATAAAGGTCGGATTGTACCGTATCGCGATTGTGAGTTATCGTATCGTGACAATGCTGCTCGAGTTGTCTAAGATCCAATGACTGTTAGCAGAATATGGAATCGGTGGGTTCAAGAGGGCAATACGGAACGCCGTACTGGATCCCAACGGCCTCGTATCACTAGAAGTCGAGATGACAGGCATCTTATCCGCATGGCTGTACGGATTGTGCAGCTACGTCTCAATCCCTGAGTCAACAGATGGGGACGTTTGCAAGACAACAACCATATGCACGAACAGTTCGACGACGTTTGCAGCAGCATCGACTATCAGCTCGGAGACCATGGCTGCGGTTACGCTTGATGCTGCATCACATATGGGAGCGCCTGCGATGGCGTACGCAACGACGAACCTGGATGAACGAACGGCAAAACGTCATTTTTTCGGATGAATCCAGGTTCTGTTTACAGCATCATAATGGCCGCATCCGTGTTTGGCAACATTGCGGTGAACGCACATTGGAAGCGTGTATTCGTCAACGCCATACTGGCGTATCATCCTGCATGATGGTATGGTGTGCCATTGGTTACACGTCTCGGTCACCTCTTCTTCGCATCGATCCCTGCAAAACCCTACATTACAGCAGGATAATTCACGACAGCATGTTGCAGGTCCTGTACGGGCCTTTCTGGATACGGAAAATATTCGAATGCTGCGCTGGCCAGCACATTCTCCAGATCTCTCACCAAATGAAAACGTCTCGTCAATGGTGGCCGAACAAGTAGCTCGTCACAATACGCCAGTCACTACTCTTGATGAACTGTGGTATCGTGTTGAAGCTGCATGGGCATCTGTACCTGTACACGCCACCCAAGCTCTGTTTGACTCAATTCCCAGGCGTATCCAGGCCATTATTACGGCCAGAGGTGGTTGTTCTGGGTACTGATTTCTCAGAATCTATGCAGGCAAATCGCGTAAAAATGTAATCACATGTCAGTTCTAGTATAATATATTTTTCCAATGAATACCCGTTTATCATCTGCATTTCTTATTGGTGAAGCAATTTTAATGGCCAATAGTGTATTTGATATTTCAATTTAGCTTTGACAAACATACTCTTTTTTGAACTTTTACCTTTTAAACTATTATTTTAATATCTGTCCCACATTTTCATTATCTTTTTCCTTTAAAATATTAACACCAGTCTTACACTGGTAGTGTGTTCTAAGTTTATTTTCTTTGCTTTTACTATTTGAGTGACTATAGCCTAGAAGGCACATAACGTACATTTGGCGTTCGGAAATCAGTCACGTGACATCCCTCGGCCGAAACTTTACTCTTTATTTTTCATACGACATCTTGCTTTCTGTATTTGATGATTTTCTTATTATAAATCAAGTGTTGTCATTTCAAAGAAATGGTGCAATTAAAATTATCAAAAACACGTCGTTCGTAAGACAATGAATTACAATCCAATGTCTATTAGACATGCCATGTTAGCAGATAACACCTGCCATCGATGGTACAAGAATTATGGATTACTCTCGCAGTGGCGGGTTTCGAACTACCGACTATCTGCATCACAACCTAATGCGCTGCCCACTAGACTACGATGAAGAATTACAGAAACATTCGATAATTCTCGTACTACTGATGGCACTTGTTAACTGCTAATACGGCATTTTTAGACAGTAGATTATAACTTATCACACTGAAAGACGAGGAATGTCAAGTGACGTTTCCGAACGCCTGGTTTACATAAAATCAAGTGGCGATGTCAAATCGGCGCTATTTTTGCAAATATCTTTGTAACGGTGCGAGTTATGAAAAAAAACATAACGAAGTTGCAGATAATTTTCCCCTCTACAAATTCGTTTATTCAATTTTCGTGGCAAATTATCGGTTTATTTGTAATTAAATTTCCTGATCACAAAAGGATTTTTTTTAGTGTTACTAATCCATTTTTTGTCCGAAATATTTGAAACAGCAAAGTTGTGGTCGCTGGCGGCCAACAATTATGTCTGTAAAATTTGTTGCCGAGCGGTTGAACGATTCAACTTAAAAAGTGGGAACACGTTACGGACAGACGTCGTCAAATCGCAGGTATTTTTGCAAATATCTCTGAAACGATGCGAGATATGAAAAAAAAGACAGAGCAAAGTTGTAGAGAATGTTCTCCTCTACAAATTCATTTATTCAATTTTCGTTTCAGATGAACGGCTAAGTCGTTATTTTCATTTAAATTTTGAGCTTTCAAAAAGCAATCGCAAAGGCCCACTTTTAGTGTTACTGCCGTAACTAAAGTGGGCCAAAAGAAGTAAACTCTTTATTATTTGAAAAGTTATTTTCTCAATTGTTAGCACATTTATCCCAATGTGAGACAGTCAATGTCTCTATGGAAAAATGTTCGCTCTTGTAGCCAAGTGTGCACCTCTTTTCCGAAACAAATCGATGGTTACAAATATAATTTTTCAGAGCTCCAAAAACATGGAAATCGCATAGTGAGAGATCCAGCACGTATGTCAGATGTGTTAAGGGCTTCCTAGCGAAACTTACACAACACAGTGCAATCAGCGATGGCAACATGTGGGTAGGCATTAGCCTGCAACAAAATTAAGCGATTTATCGGACCTGGCATCAACACAATAAGAACATTCGTTAACGATATTGTCGAACGGAAAGAATGCAGGGAGACTGGGATAAATGTTCAAATGTTCAAATGTTTGTATAGCTTATGGGACTTAACTACGTGGTCATCAGTCCCTAAACTTACAAACTACTTGCGAACTAACTAACACTAAGGACTAAGGAAGACTGGGATAAAATTTATATCCAATGTATTGAATTCGCTTTTATGTACGAATCAATACAACATAATGCTTATAAGAAAGATATTGTACTTCATAGTATCCGGTTCTGGGATTAGTACGCAACATTTGAACACGTTAAATCTCACTTTTTTGTACACGTAACAGCTTGCAAGATATGAGTAATGATACTAATAAGGAATACCTTGAGTGTGAGTTTGCTAGTCAATTTCTACTAAAGCCCTTAAGAAAGTGCTCTTTCAACAATCATGACGAAAAAATGAGAGCTGTTAATGAGTCATCGTGTGCTGTAACGCATTCTTGGCAACGACCTCTATTACTCCTATAGTCAGTCGTCACATCTGTAAAAAAGTTCATTAAGTCGACTTATACATGTAGAGAAACTTCGAGAACATATCTGTCATATTTTTATATATTTTTTTTATAAAGAAAAGGAATTTCCTTTATTAGTCCACGATCTTCATTTTTTCCAATACCAATAAAAACCGTCTAGGTCGCTAAAATTACATTTAATACGAAGCTCCGGCATCTGCCATCTACCTGTAGATATTTTATTATTGACGCTGAACTTTACTGTACAAGTTCAGAGGTTTTCAGATCTGATGATAGCAGATGCCGGAACGTCGTAAAAATATAATTTTAGCGATCTAGACGGTGTCTAATTTTACTGAAAAAAATTGTTTATGACTCCAGTAGATCAAAACTAGTATCGACAGCAAATAATTTATACATGCAGGCGTTATTTACTGGTTAGTAATGGCGTTCTTAAAATATTTAAGAGCTGCGGAATATTCTTGAGATGCTTCTTCTCCCGTAGGACCCATCCTTAATTGAACGTAATTTATTTAATACAGTAAAATAATTTTTCTAATATTAAAGATTCACGGTAGCGTACTACCGGCTGAGCGGTTATGATACTGAACTCTATATTTGGAGAACGAGAGTTCAAATACACATTCTATCATTCTGATTTATACAGTTTCACTAAATCACAAGATTTATATACATCAACAAAAACACCTTTGTTTATTTTGGGCAACCTGTTTCTGCGATCAGTATGCCACTTCAGGCCCTATATCCAAACGGCAAGCCGACTTACTGTCAAATAGTATGCATATTACACAGAAATAAACGATTAACATATCTTATAAACTCATGCTCAGACAGTGTACACTTGCCAATGCAGGCCATACTGAAGTCGTGAATGAATTAATCGGCCGTATATCTCGATTTAAAAGTGCTTTAAAGTCTACATCTAAGTACTCTACAACCCATTGTGGACGCATGGCGGGGGGTACCAAGCACCACCACTGCCTTTGATGTATCATTACACACCTTTCCATCCTTCTTTCAATATCTACGCGTCTTAGATCACAATCCTCAACACCTCGACTATATCTCTTGAGTATCAACTGTGAAACTGTACCCAATTCTCCACTTGTTCAGTTAATCTGTCGTCTCAATGTTGTAAAGGAAAGCTCAACATAATTTTGTTGTCACGTCTTCCGCTATTGTGTGGTCAACTAGCTTATTTCTTTACGAAAAGGAATACGTACTGGCATCTATTCCAATTACATCGATATGCCTGAAAGGCGTAAAGGCTCTGGTGTTCGCGCAATAAGATGGCTCCACACCCCACAAGTTGTCCACAAATCAGTCTTCTCCACGATAGTCCTGTGATTATACCGATTACTGAAAAGCTTACCGAGATTTGTTCTCTCTCTCTCTCTCTCTCTCTCTCTCTCTCTCTCATACACACCACACACACACACACTCAACTTTCACCGGAAGAAAAGTCTGAGCAAACAGGGGCCCCATCCGAATATGTAACGAGAATAATTCTGTAATTAAATAGGTAATTAATTTGTGAAGACCGTATCCCCAAATCATTCACAGGTCACTTTCGATGTTGTCTCCTTGTGTAGCTCTGCATAGCAGCAAGCGAGGCGCATATTGCCGAACTCCTAGCATATAGATCGACGGTTCCGAACTTCGATACGAAGTTTCTCAGGCAACTGCAACTCTTCAGGCAGCCATATACTTCGTGGGCTATTTGCCAAGCGTCCATTTCTTTTCAATTTAGGCCAGACATTGGCAGTGTGCGATTTGTACTTTTACCGATTGGGAGGAGAGATGATAGTGAATGTATAATGCCTATTAATTTCCTAGGCTGTGTATAAGTTATGATTATCTTCTTAATGTATCTTAAAAACACCTTACAGATAAAGCATATTTACAAAATCGTATTACAGTATATTGGTACTGTAAAACAGGTACGTAATTAAAGAAAACTGTTACATCCATGTAGTGACTGGTACTCCATGCCTTATCTTTAACTTCTGCTTTAGCGATTTCTTCTACGACGAAAGTGCGATTTATAATTTTCTACATCTACATGGGATACTCTGCAAATCACATTTAAGTGCCTGGCAGAGGGTTCATCGAACCACAATTATACTATTTATCTCCCATTCCATTCTCGAATAGCGCGCGGGAAGAAAGAACACCTGAATCTCTCTGTTCGAGCTCTGATTTCTCTTATTTTATTCTGATGATCATTTCTACCTATGTAAGTGGGAGTCAACAATATATTTTCGCATTCGGAGGAGAATGTTGGCGATTGGAGTTTCGCAAGTAGCCCACGCCGCTACATTCTGTATACATTTCCAAATGTCTTAGATTCGTCTTCTCACTCCTTCTATATTTTGATACATCTTTAATACGCCTTGCAATATGAAACACTTCTTCCAAAGTTACGATTTTACGTTATCTCAAAAGAAAAATGTAATGTAACGTATTTTTCTCTGAATGTACCACGATTTTCCAGTACACTATACTTAAAAGAAATCATTATAACAACGGCGGTATTTTCTCCAAATCATTTGAGATATGTTACTTGTAAAAACATTTACAAAGCGTAAAACGTAAAGACCCATTCTTATTGGCTGTCTAAGCGGCCCTCCTGATTGGTTGTTTTAACCTCCCCGTCATTCAACTTGTCGCTGCTCACATAAAGTAGTCAGGAAGATTGTGCCAAAACAAATTGCAATTTAACCGACGCTACCGTACAAAACTTTAATTTTGTTATGAATTTCCGTTACACACATGTTTTCTGCGATTAGAAAGTCGATTAAAACCCACTGTTTCTGTTACACGGACATACATACTGTTACGTTACGCACCGCAATGTTACACGGTACAAAATTCGGAGCTCGATTGCGGCAGATAGTCGAAACTTGCGTCACGGAAGCAGGAATGTCTACTGAGTAATAATACCTCAACCGATGTTTAGGACATAATAATAATAAAAAAAAATAATAATAATAATAAATAAATAAATTAGAGGGAAAACTTTCCACTAGGTGATTTCATGACCTGTGATTTCTAAATCTCAGTATACAGCTTAGTGAATTCTGTGATTCTTATTATATTACTTTGGTTTGATGCAGTTCTTAGTCAAGTAACTGGTGGTGCAATTTATTGTGCTCATCAAATTAAAATCTCCTTTAAGGGGAGTCGTACACGAAATACAAGTACAAATACAACCTGTCACAAAATCCACATTTTTTGACTTACATGAAAGAAAAAATTTGAAAGTTTGAAGTTTTTCAGTTTTGGAACTCGGATTCACAAAGCTACCATTTACCAAGAAAGTTTCTAAGATATTGACTTCTAAATTGTACAGTATAATATCAACATTCATATAAAGAAACCCACATAAACATTTCAATTTATTGACATATAACGAACTTTTAGGTTTAATTGTATTTTTAATTTAAGAACTACTCACACAAATTCTACTTTCTTTATTCTATAATTTGAAATACTAGGATGACATTAAATATTAACTCCGTATACATGTTTTTAAACATAACGCAAAAGACATGTCAAAAATCATTAAAGAAGCTTTTTCATTGTCATTCCCTCCTTCAAAAGCCTCCAAGTATGTTAATGAATGTTCTCCTTTTCTTCAAGACCTCTCTTCTGGTTTCTTTTCTGTTTTGTTTGCTTGCAAGGTCTTCAATGGAGTTTTCGACAGAAAGTATACGTTGAGTATCAATCCCCATCAAGATATCGCTGGTGAAAATTCCGGGCTTGCAGCTCATTTTCTGTAAGACTTCCTCTCTGAGCTGCCCCCATTAAAAACAATAACTGCAATTTTAACTACTTTGGATGAGCAAGATGTTTTGGGGCAACGTTTCCAGATGAGTGCATTCAGTGACTCGTTAGGATTCTGCGTTTTGACAAGTAGACATTTCTTGAGAAACTCGGGTCGGATAGAAACCTGAATCTTAGCTTAATGACGTTGAGAAAAGATGTAGGAAGACCTGCCTTGTGGGTATAAGGAATGCCATCCCTCTGAGCCTGTTTATAGCGACAGCAACGAATTGGGCAAAGATAATCTTAACAATATTGACACTTGTAATTGGCAATTTAATAAAGCAATTACACGCTCCTTGCACATAATTTTAAACACTATTATTGGTCGTGACATGATTAAAAAACAAAAATACAACGTTGAAGTTATCGAAAGACGATTTTGTGACCAGAGATTAATGTTGCCACACGTAATCAAACGCTATAAACCAAAGAATATAAAATCAGCGGCAGGTATGTTATTCCCGACGAGGTTAAAATAAGGCAAGACGGCGCTACTACGCAAAGCTTAGCTGTCGATTGAAGCCAGTTCGCCATCTTGTGAAGCCAAGGAAATATGTTTATAGATTTAAGGACTGTGTGGTTCTTGCCCTGTTAACTTTCATACATTTAAATGACTCATTTATGAGTATATATTTGATATAGTGTGCTTTTTTGAACATTTACAGACCTTCCAGATAGCTGAACTGTGAATTATTAAAGCAAGATCTCATTCTATAAGTATGACTCACCTATCGGGATAATACTCAAATGCTTTATAACAACTGTAATTGCCAGCTATAGTAGTTCACAGGAAATGTAGAATTTTTTTCCCCAACAATGACAGGACCAGGCTGTACCATTTTCGTAAGTTCAGTACTGAAGAGACGATTTTTTTATGTTGATACGCCGATATTTCGGTAATTTCCAAGAATGCTTGCAATCGAAGGCGAGAAATGATATATATGTAACGGACAACTACAAATCGATTGAGTGATCTTTAGCGGATATTCAGAAACAATACATCGTTTGCAGTTGCACGTTCATTATATACCATTCCTGCAAATTACCGATATTTCTTTCGGTATTTCAAATGGCAACCACAGTCGGAAAGGAGAAGTACAAGAAAATATCATAAATTCAACGCAATCAAAAATACAATTTAAATCAATCGCTTCGCGTTTGTCATATCGAATCGAAGAATCGAACGTTGAATATAAATCGATTGCAATAATGTTTCTTTAGATGTACACGGTTTCTATCAAATTACCCACCTAGCTCCCGTCGCTTTTGTAAAAAGAAATGGAAAAAAGCCTTTTTAGTAATACTTTTGCAACACTCTAAATGTTACGGATTAAAAATCCATAAAAAATCACCCAGTTATCATAAATACCGACTTTTTTAACGATCCAAATGGAACTGATCAACATTTTAAAGAATACTAACTGCAGTAACTTTGAATCTACTATGATTTTAGGAACTCATTTACAAGCCCGTTTTTCAGAAATGCAATATACTTGGCAAGAAGTACTACTCCGTATGATTTTGAAGTTCATATTAAAGGATGGGGCAAACAAATGTGACTCCTGTCTTCTCCGGTCCACTTTTATCTACGTCATCCTGACATAGTATCTTTAGAATCGTTCGTTGACACTAGAGATTGTTAACTAATTGTTGTCGATCACAGAAATTAATAATAAAAATGTGTATTCCTAATGTAAGTGTGAAGCTACGGCTCTAGAGATGTTAGCTAAGACGAACTTAGTCATTCAGTGTTCATCTGTAATGAAGTTAATATGCGCTTACGTAACAATTAACTTTGAAGCAAGATTTACTTTACTTCTAGAGCTTTAATAAATTATTGTGCGCAACCAGAACTTAAGGGGCGAAATTCAAACAGCTGACATTCAAAACCTACATGAAATGTTTGTTCATGAAACTGTGAATACTACAGTTAGCAACATCCGTTTCCCAACTTTTTACAGAATATATATTATCTTACCTTTAACGCTTTTCGTAGAGTTTTCTGGCCAAATTTTCGGTGCCGTTTTTGTGTACATACTCATTGACTTGACTGTACGCATATTCGTAGTTTTTTCTGTACGAAATTTCTTCAAACAAGATAATTTAAAATAGGACTGATCTATCAGACAATCGAACAACTGAAGGTCGATGCTTCAATACAGGGAGAATATATACTCTATGCTCCGACACTGTCGTTCTTCGTAATACGTTTGACCAGTGCTTTGACACAAGCTTTTCTCTGTGGAAGCACAGGCGACAGAAGCAAATACGTAGAAACAGACGAATGGATATTCGATAGGCCACGCACAATGACTTGCACCTGCGAATAACCATTTACACTGAAGCGAACCGAAACGAAAGCACTCTTCGATTTTTGGCACTAAAGATAGTTGCGCACATCGTCAGAGATAACACTAGCACACCCCTTGGTTTACTTGTACGGAAAGAACGCTGTTGGTAATCAAAATGACAGAAAAAGTGCGAAGAGAGGAAAAAAAAGTGCCTGTCTGAAGTTTTGAGTGGGCGCGAAAGAAAAGGTAGTTTCCCTCTGCTTAATGATTTGTAGCTATAGTCGTCACCTGCTATGTTCGTAAATTTCTGTAGGACAATAAAATATTTTCGTCTACTTCTAGCTGCAAGTGAACCGATGATTTCAAAACAAACATTCTTGAGGAATTAAGTAAGATAAGTACGAGTGGCACACTGTCAGTAATTACGTGTAATGTAATGTAAAATATACGAAACACAAGTTGTGCTTAACAGTTTGTTGGATAAGACACACCATTATAAGAGGAAAACGTTTCACCTATTCTGCTTCTGTGCTTGAATTTCGTAAAATATAAGAAAAATAGGAACATGTAATCTTGAATGTAGACCACGAGATTGTTTCGTTCTTTCTTATGTTTTTATTTTAGACTAGCTGAAAACCCAGCGTTGCCCGGGTATTTATTTATTTATTTATTTATTCGAACCTTGAGTTAGTACTTTTCCTATCCACTCCCTCTCTGTCCATCTCCTTTTTTCTAAAAACATGTTACATTTATCAGAGACTATATAAGAAATAATACTGGTAAAAATGCACTAGTTTCGTAGAATTAAATCACGAAATTCAACAATAATGATTGTAATAATATCACAGATGGATCACTTGATGCATTGCGCGAAACGTCAAATCGATTTTTTTAAAGAGATATATTAAAAGAAATTTCTTTTTTACTGCTTTATTTATTTATTCTTATTTTCCTTATTCGTATGCTTATCCTTACAGAGAAAGAGCTGAAGACATTGTAGCACGCATAGACCAAAGATATGGTCTGTGGCACCATGTTTCGCTGTACGTAACCTCCTTGCTACAGAGTCGCAAACGTCATCGCTGGCCTTCAGTACGGTTTTTTTTTTAAATAATTTGACGACTTTCAACCATCATATCTTCCACACCGTTATAGCTGTCGGCATGGAACTGCTAAGGTTTACAACGGGAAACTTCGGACAACAATTACACACACACCATTCGTTTGCGTTATAAAGTTTTCGCTGCAGTTTTCGGTTTCCATCCCAATATACTCCACTCTTTTATCATTATTAACCCTCAAGCAACAATGCAACCAATAAACCATTTTCAAAGAGTAAATATAATTTTCGAAGAGTAATTATTGTTCCGCATTTCGCGTTATATTCTTCAAATTACAAAATATGTATCAGATTGCTATAAAACCGTGCCTAAAACCTTCTTCAGGTATAAATTAGTAACTGTACAAATATTTAAATATTTACGTCTCTGTGTCTTGTCGTTTGGACGTGATAAGCGTACACTGAACAGACATTCACATTATATATATATATATATATATATATATATATATATATATATATATATATATATATATATATATATCGCCATAAAACCGTGCCTAAAGCCTTCCCCGGGTAGACAGTAGTAACTGTACAAATTTTTAGCTCTTTAGGTATTGTGATTCAGACGTGATAAACGTACACCGAACAGACATTCACATTTATAGATATAGAAGATTAATCTAGATAAACTGTTAATTTTCTTGACATTTATTTGTATTTGAAGTCAATTTAATGTAATCTAAAACAACATCAATGAAACGAGAATGATAGTTCACTATATTATCTGTAATTTATCTTGTCAAGCACCGTTTTGATTATATTCATAAGGATCTGTAAGATGCCAAAAGCATCTGTGAAGTCTGTGTTCTTGTAGCAAGAGAAATACTTTGCCGCAGTGGAAAGGCCGAGCGCTCCAAGGCGCTTTGCTGCGGAGCGCGCAGAAGCTCGCCGTCAGAGGTTTGAGTCCTGCCTCGAGCATATGTGTGTGTGGGTGTGTGTGTGTGTTGTCCTTAGCATAAGTTAGTGTAAGTAGTTTGTAAGCCTAGGGACTGATAACCGCAGTAGTTAAGTCCCATAGATTTACAAACATTTGCACATTTTAGAAATAATCTCTTGTCTTGCCTCTCCATTACAACGCAATTCACTTTCAATACACAACAATAAGAAATAATACGCGCTCGAGAAAAGCATTCTGTACCAAAGAAAGTGTACTCTATCCCCGAAGGTGGAGTCGAAGTTCAGCACTCGACAACCTACAGATCACAAGCAAAGAATTGAGAATGCGATCCGCTTAGGACCGAACGACGCACACATAGCGTTTTCACCAGAGTGAATTATCTTTTGTGCTTTCGTTCGTGTTCCATCCGGTGTAAATAGAGCTTAACGTCAGGATCATAGACAGAGGCAGCGACTTGGAGGGGGGAGGTCTATTAGTTTAATATTTAATATTTTGAAACAGGAGATGCTTATTTGTGTTAAAAGAGAATAGCACAGAGTTATGGTGGATGAGAGAGAAGACAATGCCAGTGGGGGATTATGGGAGCCACACGGGTGTAGCCGCGTGGTCTAAGGCGTCATGCTACAGACTGGGCGGCGGCTCCCGCCACAGGTTTGAGTCCTCTCTAGGGCATGAGTGCGTAAGTTGTCCTTAGTGTAAGTTAGTTTAAGTATGATTCTTTAGCTTCTCCCGGCGTAATTCTAGATGAAAAAGTTCACGGGTGTGTGGCCGGATCCCTGTGTCAAAATCAAATCAATTCCTGGACCATCTCAATTTCAGACAACAAATGTTTGGAAATCTACCGGACCAAACTGCGTGGTCATCAGTCCTAGTACCTAGATAAACTAACCTACGGACAAACACACACACACACACACACACATGACCCAGGGAGGACTCGAACCTCCACGGCGAGCAACCGCGTGCTCCGCAGCGAGGCGCCTTAGACCGAGCAGCTACTCCACCGCGGCCTTGGCAGGATTAAAGGTGACCTGGCTCAACGTAAATCCGAAGTTTATGACATCCCATGCCAATGTAACTGAACGACATGACCTGAGAGTTTAACACCAATCTATGTTTATTTTTGTACGTCGTTTCCAACAGAAAATTTTCGAAGTATGGTAGACTTTTCAGAGACTAACTTTTCACAGTAAGATTACGTTAATTTCAATTCATTTAATGTTAGAAGCAGGAGCTATTGCATGGGCCGAGGAAATACAATCCCACACTGGAGATTTATACATAAACCAGCCAGCCAGTAGAATTTGCAGTGAAGTGTGTAGTTCGTCGTAGATTTAATGAAGTAGTAGCCAATATTATGCTTGTCTTTCTCATGAATCGGATGACGGTACTCTGAATTAAAATACAAGAAAACTGCCATTAACGAATGCCCGTATTCGGAATTTACCTTGCCGTTTCAGCTTTTTTGATGAACAGTGCATTAAATATATATAGCCTTACTTCCTTCACTTCATACATAAATTTTGTTTCAATATTTGAATGAGAAATACTAGTGATTCGGATTGGTTCAAATGTTCAAATGTTTGTTAAGCTTATGGGACTTAACTACGGGGTCATCAGTCCCTAAAATTACAAACTACTTATGAACTACTTACGAACTAGGACGGCACAAATATCCATGCCCGAGGGGGGATTCGAACCCCCGACCGTAGTGGCCGTGCTGACCGTGACTAGAGCGCCTCAGTCACCTCGGCCACCGCGGCCGGCGATTCGGATTGGAAATCCGTTTCTTCATCAGCAGCTTGTTTTCAACGGAAACCTCGGATAAAATAATATGTGCTTAACTTTTTCAACATTTAACTCAGTTAAAACAATTAACATATAGCATATGATATTTTAAAAGGTACTCTTCTGAAAAAAGAAATATTGGTAGTATTTTTGCTTCTGATGGTACAGTAATACGTTACACAAACATTAGCTATGATTTCTAAAAGAACTGCTTATCTCACTTGTTCGCACATGTACTATCTCGATTTCAGAAAGCCACTGCCTGACTTCCGATAATATGGCGACTAGTAGTACAGCGTGGCAGGGAGCGCTGAAGATCGTGTCACCGCCCCTCTATCTATATTCTATCCCCTTGGGTTAAACACGGAGTGTACGAAATCGGATACGAGTGCGGCCAAGTGTTCATAGGACAAACTGGGCCGCCGATTAATATGGCGATAGCCGAGCACATGAGGTAAATTCGGCTGAGACAACACACGAAGTCGGCAGTGGCGGAATACCAGGAAGAACTTGGAAAATAGATATGGTTTCCATGAAGTCGCCGTACTGGCAAAACAACTTCTCAATTTGAAGAGGAAACTCAGGAAAGCTATAGAAATAGCTAAGCGATCTTGTACAATGTACAAAGAAGACACACTACAGTCGAGTCCCCCCTCGCCGATGGATATTTGTGTCGTCTTCAGTATAAGCTAGTTCATACGTAGTTTGTAAGTTTAGGGACTGATGACCCCGCAGTTAAGTTCCTTAAGCTTAACAAACATTTGAACATTTGAACAAAGAAGACGGGTACAGACTTCCGGCGTCTTGGCTGCCCGCAGTAGCTGCGTTGCGCGACGACGAGTCGCCCGGTGCAGTCCATAGGGGGCCCACACCACACAGCACGAAGACAACAGAGGCCACGCGCACATAGGGCAAACATCACTCCCTAGCGGCACTAGGCAACAGTGCTACGCCACTTCTACCACACCTCAATTGCCAGTTTCAAATGTTTCTTTAGCTTATGGCACTTAACTACGGGGTCATCAGTCCCTAAACTTACAAACTACGTATGAACTAGCTTATACTGAAAACGACACAAATATCCATGCCCGAGGGGGAATTCGAACCCCGACCTTAGTGGCCGTGCAGACCGTGACTGGAGCGCCTCAGTCCCCTCGGCCACCGCGGCCGGCCATTCGCCAGTTTCCTCCTGTATAAAACGATAATGGAAACGCCTATCCAGGAATGCCTTTCCCGTCAATAGGAAGAAATATAGCAAACACCAATGAAACAAAGCCTCACTACTTTCTCCCATAACCGAAACCTCCAATTACAATATGGCAACAGTTACTACCAGCAGTATGTAAGTTTCCATCTTTTCCTCAGGCAGCAGTAAACACGATATCGCCGGCCGCGGTGGCCTATGGGACTGAGGCGCTTCAGTCACGGTCTGCACGGCCACCACGGTCGGGGGTTCGAATCCCCCCTCGGGCATGGATATTTGTGCCGTCCTAGTTCGTAAGTAGTTCATAAGTAGTTTGTAAGTTTGGGGACTGATGACCCCGTAGTTAAGTCCCATAAGATTTACAAACAACACAACAACAAACACGATATCCAGAAGATGGCCGCTTGTAACAGTGGCTGAAATGGAGGAGGAATTTAACATACTGACGATGCGGGGCATTGCACAGATGCCATTGCATCACCATATCATGGATTTTATCAATTGTTTCTGGAGTAATAACCTCCACAGGGCGTGCAGAACGTTCAGCGTCACTTCTGTCCATATGGCCACTCCGAAAAGTTTGAAACCAGAATCAGAGTCAGAATAATGTATCTCCTGAGGTGTTTTGCCTTTCATAAAGTAATGTTTAATCGCCACACGAATTTCTTATTCGTCCATTTTTTACATTCACCCGACTTCCTTCATTCACACGGATGTCAAACACAAAGAAATAGACCAATATGACTGAAACTTGGTATGCGTTCTTTCCAAAGATGCTACTAACCAGACCTCGATATGGATTCCGCAAGCCAAGAGGTGTGATCCAAGGCCATGGTGAATGTTTCGGTCTGAGTTGCATTCCTGGTACGGAGAGGGGATCCTACTAGATCTGGAAGACACTTGGTTTGGTCTGCGGCATGCTGAGCTGCTCAGGGACATAAAGGAACGGAGACTGCGTTCCATGCAACTTACAGCCCCGAACAAACCACAATAATTGGCTGGCGCTCTGCAAACGATTTCGCATCTTCTGCGACCAGAGATGAAGGATTGTAGACTCACTTCCACGGCGTTCGTAGCCCCATAGAATATTATGTGCGCCGGCCGCGGTGGCCGAGGGGACTGAGGCGCTCCAGTCATGCTCTGCACGGCCACTGCGGTCGAAGGTTCGAATCCCCCCTCGGGCATGGATATTTGTGCCGTCCTTAGTCTTAGTTAGTTCATAAGCAGTTTGTAAGTTTAGGGACTGATGACCCTATAGTTAAGTCCCATAAGCTATACAAAGATTTGAACATTTGACCATTTCCTATAAGTTGAATATATCTCTTCCCTCTCTATATTTTACTCCTGCTGCCTAAAGAATTTGAAAGATTGTATTCATTCAACATTGTCAAAAGCTTTCTCCTGGTTGACGGAAATTATGTAGAAATGCTTGTATAGCTTAAGGGACTTAACTACGGGGTCATCAGTCCCTAAACTTACAAACTACTTATGAACTAGCTAAGACTAAGGACGGCACAAATTTCCATGCTCGAGGGGGGTATTCAAATCCCGACCGTAGTGACTGTGCCTCAGCGCCTCCGTCCCGTCGGCCACCGAGGCCGGCAGGAAATTATGTAGAAAAGTAGGTTAAGCTACAGGCTTTCATCTAATAATAAAGTTATTGAAATATCTTAGCACGTCCTCTTTTAAATTTCAAAACATTACTTATTTTAAAAACACGCCTCGTACTTGCATCATAAAATAAATAGGGGTTCAGTAATACAAAAACGTATGCCGAATGGAATTTATTTAAAGTTAAAATTATGGAGTTCCTATATTGGACCAAAGTCCATCAACATGGCAAGGTAATGATGCCAAAGCCATGTTTTAAAAGAAGCTCTGCAATCCTGGGTCTGAACCGGAGAGAGATTAGACTCATGGTTGGGTTGCTGACAGGCCATGGGTATTTCAAAAAACACCTACATACAATGGGAATAACAGAAGAGGACCCTAAATGTAGGATCTGTGATGACGGTGACGAAACTGCATCACTTCTAATCTTCGAATGCATTGCATTGGATAGTAAAAGGCACGGAACATTTGGGACAACCAGACCCGAAGAAATTGTGTCTAATAAAGAACTGGTAAAGGGACTCCTTGCACTGTTCAAGGGCATTGGTTGGCTTTACTAGACCGCACAATAAACTCAGTTTCGGTGCGGGCAGTGGCGGGTTGGACCAACACTGTTTTGGCTTCCATGAAAAAATCAAATCAAATCAAATCAATGGAGTTCCTTGTGTAACATTCATTAAGAGATGCATAGATCATTGTTTTATAATACAATATACAAATATTTGAACATATTTTTGAATATTATGAGCCCGTCCCACTACATTTGCTACGTCAGTGTGCATTTAGAACGTCTAGATTGCTTGTGTAGCGAGGTTGGAGACGTGCCAAGCAGATGTGGAAGGGCCTAGCATGCAAGCGTCAGTGGGCGTGGCGCGTGCGTGCGAGCCGTGGGCCAGCTTACCGTGACGAGAGTGGGCCCCGCCGCCACCGCCTCTGGCCCGTGACTGCCGGCGCTCTGCCGGAAGTGTGCGTTTACTGCCCGCTGGCCTTTATTATGGACCGACGAGCGCCAGCCAGCGCGGCCAAACTGCTATTTGGAACAATCGCGCCGTGCCAACCGCACGCCCAGTAGAGATTCACAGCGCGAACAGTGCACACAGCTATCAAATCTGCCGCAGCTCCGCCTTTCAGTTACTAAACACTGTCATGGTGGTGATGCAGTCGTTCATTTATTTACGCGTTGCGGAAGAATTATCATCTGAATCTAGGCCTGGGGTATGGTTTGCTACTAAACGTATGTCATAGCCTTGCAAAACCCCAGGCGTAAATTCTGACAATCATTGTTTCGAAACACGTAGAAAAATGAACAAACGCATCACCATCTGTGCCCTTTATGTTTCTACAGCGTCCTTAATAGCACTGTATAATAACTGAAAATCATAAATGTGGGCACAGCTAATCAGAGACTTCATGTCGCGTCTGGGACTTTGTCATTATTCAGTCATACTTACTGTGTCACTACTACAACGAAGACTGAGTATGCCGGAATAAAAGGGAGCAAAAACAATTGTGTTAGGGCCACCTTCTCCGATGAATTTTAACGACTAAAAAACTTGTCATTCTCTCTTATTCGGCCGAAAGATTGAGGACGTTGTAGATACGTTCAGGTAGTGGCAACTGGTCCAATAAACGGTGTGGTTTGCAACCACTTTCAGCCTCACACTGGAGCCATTTTCAGACCCATAAAACAAATGGAGGTTCCATATGCTTGTAGACAGTATTAGGAGCAAACTCAAGTGGTGTTGTGGATTCCTACATGCACAACCCCTTCACCTGCCAGACTAAGCAAAGTATGTCCACAAGGCTGTATGTGCGGACCCATCTTCTGGGATATCAAAACACTGTTGAATCTAACCGAGATTGCTTATAGTGATGAGTTAGTTATGATACCAGCCAACACAAGAGTAATGCTGTAATACAATGTGCGTATGGGAAGTTCGGTGAATGGTCCCATATTACACAAACCGCGCTGGCAAAGATGAAGTGCCAGCGCATACACATCGAGAAATATGTCATCAAGCGCTCCCTATCGTCCAAAGCACTCCAGTGAAGCGGTAGTACACACTGACACCCTGCTAGTTGGGTCACTGTGGAGAAATGCGTTAACATAAAATTTTGTTTCAAATTTGGCAAAACGACGCTGGAGCCAGATGTAATGTTAGTGCAAGGGTATGGTCTTGAAGCAGTCAGTAAAAAGTGTGCATATGAGTCGTTGCAGAGATCCAACAACGCGTGACCTCAGTGCTTCGGGCGACTCAAAAAGAAGCTTTTGCTGACATTTTCCAACAGCTGTACAATCGATGTCAGAAGTGTATTGTAGTCAATGGCGATTACAATGAAGGCCAGTAAAGGTATTTTGTTTGTACGTCTTGTCTCCTATATTTTCTGAAACCATTCACCGAACCTTTCAGACGCATCTTGTACACCACTGGCCATTCAAATTGCTACATCAAGAAGAAATGCAGATGATAAACTGGTGTTCATTGGACAAATATATTATACTAGAACTGACATCTGATTACATTTTCACGCAGTTTAGGTGCATAGATCCTGAGAAATCAGTACCCAGAACAACCACCTCTGGCCGTAATAAAGGCCTTGATACCCCTGGGCATTGAGTCAAACAGGGCTTGGATGGCGTGTACAGATACAGATGCCCATGCTGTTTCAACACGATACCACAGTTCATCAAGAGTAGTGACTGTCATATTTTGACGAGCCAGTTGCTCGGCCACCATTGACCAGACGTTTCCAGTTGGTGAGAGAGCTGGAGAATATGCTGGCCAGGGCAGCAGTCGAACATTTTCCGTATCCAGAAAGGCCCGTACAGGACCTGCACCATGCGGTCGTGCAATTTCCTGGTGAAATGTAGGGTTTCGCAGGGGTAGAGCCACACATATCTGAAATGTAACGTCCACTGTTCAAAGTGCCATCGATGCGAACAAAAGGTCACCGAGACGTGTAAACAATGGCACCCCAGTACCATCATGCCGGGTCATATCCAAAGAACCTGGATTCATCCGAAAAAAAAATGACGTTTTGCCATTCGTGCACCCAGATTCGTCGTTGTGTACACCATCGCAAGTGCTCCTGTCTGTGATGCAGCGTCAAGGGTAACCGCAGCCATGGTCTCCGAGCTGATAGTCCACACTGCTGCAAACGTCCTAGAACTGTTCGTGCAGATGGTGGTCTTGGAAACGTCCCCATATGTTGACTCAGGGATCGAGACGTGACTGCACGATCCGTTACAGCCACGCGGATAAGATGCCTGTCATCTCAACTGCTAGTGATACGAGGACGTTGGAATCCAGCACGGCGTTCCGTATTGCCCTCCTGAACCCACCGATTCCGTATTGTTCTAACAGTTGTTGGATCGTGAACAACGCGTGCAGCAATGTCGCGATACGATAAACCGCAATCGCGATAGACTACAATCCGACCTTGGTGGTATACATGCATACATGATGGTATGCATTTCTCCTCCTTACACGAGGCACCACAACAACGTTTCACCACGTAACGCAGCTCAACTGCTGTTTTTATATGGGAAATCAAATGTTGAAATGTTTGTAAAGTTTATGGGACTTAACTGCAGGGTCATCAGTACCTAAATTTACAAACTACTTATGAACTAGCTATACTAAAGACGGCACAAACATCCACGCCCGAGGGGGGATTCGAATCCCCGACGGTGAACGGCCTTGCGCATCGTAGCATAGCGCCTCAACGCGCTCGGCCACTCCGCCGCGGCTATGAGTAATCGGTTGGAAACTTTCCTCATGTCAGCACGTTGTAGGTGTCGCCACTGGCGCCAACCTTGTGTGAATACTCTGAAAAGCTAATCATTTGCATATCACAGCATCTTATTCCTGACAGTTAAATTTCGTGTTTGTAGCACGTCATGTTCGTGGTGTATCAATTTTAATGGCAGTGTATAGAGGCAGTGGCATAACACACATAATAATAGTGCAACCACAATAAACTCCCAAAATCAGTGCAGCGAGTAATACACATAAGGCTCAAAGGCAGATTACGAAGACATGTGGGAATTAAATTTGACAACGCAAACGTAATGCGAGAAATAGTGACGCAATACCTCGCCATACACACTGACGCCTGACATAGCTTCAACGAAAACATACGAAAGTATACCGATGAAACTAGCAAGATAAAATTCTACACGATTCATACTTCCTCTTAGATACGAATGTCAATGTGCACTTTTTGAGTCGGTATCGAGTTTCCAGTTAATGTTAGGATACACAGACCTCGTCCTCGCCAATGTCAGGGCTGTTTTGAGACTGGGTCAGAGCGCTGCTTAGACAGTCCCGGGCGTTCATCCCCACACCAGTTGATGCGCCCTTTGTGGTGCTTGCTATACACCCTGTCGATATAATCACCAGATATCGAACTGCAACATATTGGCTGAAGATGGGTAATGGGTACTTGCAGCGTATGTCGTTTCCTGAAACTAGTCAGTTCTCGTGCTGGGAAGCCGGCCGCCTTGGCCGAGGGGACTGAGGCGCTCCAGTCACGGTCTGCACGGCCACTACGGTCGGGGGGTTCGAATCCCCCCTCGGGCATGGATATTTGTGCCGTCCTAGTTCCTAAGTAGTTCATAAGTAGTTTGTAAGTTTAGGGACTGATGACCCCGTAGTTGAGTCCCATAGGACTTTGAACATTTTCCTGCTGGGAAATTGTTTCCCCAGAACTCTATCTCTTAGAATTTATCGTATATAGGCATCTAAGTAACAACAATGAACACATGATACAGAAATGAAAAAATAAATAAAAGGAGACAGAGACAGGGAAAGCCAACTTTTGGACAGTAATTAAGTAGATTCAAAAATGTTCAAATGTTTTGTAAAGCTTAGATGAGTTTTGTTATTTGAGTAGAAAGATAACTTCTATGGCGAAGTAAAGAGATATAAAGTACAGAATGGCTATGGGAAGAAAAGTGCTTCTGAAGAAGCGAACGAAATTTGTTGACATCCAATATTAGTTTAAATGTTAGGAAGTCCTTTCTGAAAGACTTTTTCTGGAGTGTAACATGAGTGTAACGTGGACGATAAGATAACTTCGAAATGTGGTGCTACAGACAAATGATGAAGATTAGATGGGTAGCTCAAGAAACTAATGAGGAGGTACTCAACAGAATTGGGGAGAAAAAGAGTTTTTAGCGTATCCTGACTATGAGAAGGGATAGGTTGGTGGGCCACATTCCGAGACACCAAGAAATCGTCAACGTAGCATTAGAAAGAAGTTTGTGGAGTAAAAGTCGTAGAGGGAGACCGAGGGAAGAATGCAATCAGTAATAACAATTCTTGTTCATAAAATTTAAGGTAGAATTTTCAAAAATTTTAGGTGTGTGCATTGAAAAGAGATTAAATTGGAAGCTACACATAGACTGTCTGATGAAACGTTTGAGTTCATCTACGTATGGTGTTAGGGTTATTGCAAATTTTGGCGATTTTGGCGATACGAATCGCGGTAAATTAGCTTACTATGCCTATTTTCATTCACTGCTTTCGAATGGCATCATATTCTGGGGGTAATTCATCATTTACTAAAAAAGTATTCATTGCGCAAAAGCGTGTAGTCAGAATAATTGCTGGAACACACCCAGGATAATCCTGCAGACATCTATTTAAAGATTTAGATATCCTCACAGTAACTTCACAGTATATATATTCCCTTATGGAATTTGTTGTTAATAATCCATCCCAGTTCAAAAGTAATAGCAGTGTGCACAGCTATAATACCAAGATAAAGGTTGATCTTTACTATGCAGGGCTAAATCTGGGTATGGCACAGAAATGGGTAACTTATGCTGCCACAAAAGCTTTTTGTCGCCTACCAAGCAGCATAAGAAGCCGGACAGAAAGCCAACTAGCATTTAAAAATAAATTAAAAGAACTCCCGAATGACAACTCCTTTTACTCATTGGATGATATAAAAATCGACGCGGTCTCACGAGTAGTGACGTCGTTTTGCAGGAAACTGCAGGAAACACTTGGACTCATTTTGCTCGATAAACACAAGAATTGTTATAACTTGAAGCTTCCGGGCTGAGATGCCGTGATCCATGCGTAAAACTTCCCCCTAACGTTTCGCCTTCAATTGCGGAAGGCATTCTCGGAGGTGAAGTGGCAAGCTGGAAAGCCTTCATTAGATTAGATTAATACTTGTTCTATAGATCACGAATACGACACGTTAACGTCTCACGTTAATGAAAGGTGTTTGTATAAGACGTTACATTACATTTAATATTACATGACACACACACACACACACACACACACGTGTGTGTGTGTGTGTGTGTGTGTGTCATGTAATATGAGGCGCGTCCAGAAAGTAAGTTCCGTTTCAATTTATCTCCACTGCAGCGCTGCGATTGCAGTTCCGCACACGCGCTGTAGACGATGTGTATCAAGGAGAAGAACGTGCGCCATTTGGAGATCGCTGTCAGTTACGTACGCTTTGTTATGCTTGTTTGAAATGTCGGCGTTGATTGAAAATCCCGCTGCCTGTGAAATCAAGCCGGTGATTCGGTTTCTGAAAGCGAGGAAAGTGAAACCAAGTGAAATTTATCAGCAAATTTGCGATGTTTACGGACCAAATGCGATGAGTGATTTGATGGTGAGAAGATGGGTCCGACAGTTCAAAGGCGGGCGTAGTGATGTCCACGATGAAGAACGAAGTGGGCGTCCAACTTTGGTTACAGAAGAACTGGTTCACGCGATTGATGACAAGATCCAGGAAAACCGTAGGTTTACAATTAGTGCTCTCGCTATGGACTTCCCCCAAATTTCACTGTTTCCAACTGGTTGAAGACACAGGCGGCAGATTTCTATGAAGAAGGTATACAAAACCTGGTGCCACGCTGTGACAAATGCCTGCAAAATTTCGGCAGTTATGTGGAAAAGAAGTTTAAATGTTGTAGAATTTTTTGCAATAAAAATTTATTCTGTATCTGTGTACAATTTCATTGTATTACCAAACGGAACTGGACGCGCCTCGTATATATATATATATATATATATATATATATATATATATATATATATATATATATATATATGTGTGTGTGTGTGTGTGTGTGTGTGTGTGTGTGTGTGTCATGTAATATTAAATGTAATGTAACGTCTTATACAAACACCTTTCATTAACGTGAGACGTTAACGTGTCGTATTCGTGATCTATAGAACAAGTATTAATCTAATCTAATGAAGGCTTTCACGTCAGGAGTTGTCAGCTTGCCACTTCACCTCCGAGAATGCCTTCCGCAATTGAAGGCGAAACGTTAGGGGAAAGTTTTACGCATGGATCACGGCATCTCAGCCCGGAAGCTTCAAGTTATAACAATTCTTGTGTTTATCGAGCAAAATGAGTCCAAGTGTTTCCTGCAGTTTCCTGCAAAAACGACGCCAATACTCGTGAGACCGCGTCGATTTTTATTTTTATTTTTTTTTTTTTTTTTACTGGTTTGTATCAGCTTTAAAGCTGATTGTCCTTTTAGGTTCCATAAAACCCACAATCTGGTTTATTGCACGACGCGTTACTAACCTAAAATACTAAATGCGGTTTTCTCTCGAAAGATTACGGTTTAACGTACCGTTGACAATGCTGTCATTAGAGACGGTTGAGGATAGAGGCCATATGTCTGACTGCTGCTGTGGCGATAAACAATCCTGGCAATGTTAACAAAGAAGTGCTAATCGTAGTAGTGTTAACCGTGCTACAGACCCACAACGCCTGTCTTAAAGATCTGTTAAAGTTTCGTAAGACAGGCCTGCGGATTTAACTTCTGAAGTGGAAGAAGCATCTAAATACAATAACTTCAGTTTAGTAAAAATACTTTCGTGACTAATATTTCAATTTTCACATGCATCCCTGAGCGTAATTTCTGCCAAACAAATGTTTGCATATGGAAGGGAATTACTACTGTCGCAAATGTTACTGACTTAATTTAAAATATGCTCTGAACAGAAACGTTCTGAGACTACATAATCGAAAAATCTCACTCTGAACTAATACTCCGGCTCAGTTCTGGGTCTGTATTACGATGCTGCCGGTGCTCGAGCGGCAGCAGTTCGAGCCGGAAGCTGCGCTCTGACGTAAGTAAACTTCCTGCAGCGGTGTAGCAAGGATGTTCCTGAAGGCGCCTTTGCCAACGTTTCTCACTTGTGCCGCGGTCGAGTAGCCGAGCGGTCTAAAGCCTCTCGCTGCGGAGCGAGCGGTTGCTCGCCGTGGAGGTTCAAGTCCTCCCTGGGGCATGGGTGTGTGTGTTTGTCCTTAGGTTAGTTTACCTAGGTTTAAGTAGTTTGTAAGCTACGGACTGATGACCACGCAGTTTGGTCCGATATATTTACAGACATTTGAACATTTCTCACTTGTACCTACGGCTCGCAAAGTTTGTGTTTAACGTTTGGTTCCCTAGTGAAGTACCAAAGTTAACACGGTACGTCACTCTTCGGGTGACAAGACATTAAACCAGTACCTCCATTGGAATGACATTCGTATGAGGCATAAATCAGAGTAATGCATTTAGGATCTGTACACTGAAGTGCCCCCAGCGAGCACGCAGAAGTACCGCAACACGACGTTTCATGGATTCGACTGATGTCTGAAGTAGTGCTGGAGGGAACTGGCACCATGCATTCTGCAGAGCTATCCACAAATCCGTAAGAATACGTTGTAACAGCACATTGTAAGGGATCACAGACATTCTTAATAATGTCCATGTCTGCAGATTTTGGTGACCATCAGAGGTGTTTTAAACTGAGAAGAGTGTTCCAGGAGTAACTCTGTAACAACTCTGTCTCCTGCAATTTCCCAAATCCGTCGGAATGCACAGTCGATATGATTGCATGTACCTGGTCAGTCAGGATGTGTAGTACGTGTCACTGGTCAGAGTCGTATATAGACGTATCAGGAGTCCCGTATCAGTTCAACTGCACACGCCCAACACCATTACAGTGCACCCACCAGCTTGAACAGTTCCCTGCTGATATACTCAACTCTATGGTCTTATGACCAAAGTAGTTTGGTCCCAGAGAATTACAAACATTTGAACATTTTCTCATATCTCGTGTACTGACTATAACACCAAGTTCAAATTCACTTAAATCGTAATAACATGCCATTATATTAGCAGTAACCGATCCAGCGATTGTGTCACGCATCTGTTACATAGACGTTTCCGATCGCAGAGCCGTCCTCCAGTGTTTACATATCTCTATATTTGCTTAGGAATATCTATACCAGATTTTTTGAGTCTTCAGTATATGTAGATAAAAGGAAACATGCTTTTAGTATGTGAGAGTAGAGATTCAGATCCTTCTGTTGCATTCCAGAAGCCTCTTCTGTACGCTCTTACCTTTTCTTAACACCAGGTAGAACACGTAATCTCATGCAGTAAGTTTGTTTTATAGTTAAAATTAGATGAAATCCCAGCGTTTCCCGGGTATTTATTTATTTATTCCACCCCTGAGTTAGTACTTCACCTATGCATTCTCTCTGTGTCCATCTACTCTTTTCTAAAAACATGTTTCATTTATGGGGAGATATACAAGAAATAAAGGCATTTTGCATGATATACATAATTATAAGTGCCGTATCCAAACAGAGAAAGGTAGTAATCAAAATACAAATGTTCTGTAACATTCGTACTTTCGTTTAATTCAAAACAAATTCTTGTTCCTTGTCCAAGATCTAATATGAATAAATTCTTTGGTGAATCGTCTCCTGAGCAAACGACATAAAGTTGTCCGTGTGAGAAACATGGAAACGTCAAATCCACTTCGCAGTATTTCAAATGTTTGTAAAGCTTATGGGACTTAACTACGGGGTCATCAGTCCCTAAACTTACAAACTACTTATGCACTACTTACGAACTAGGACGGCACAAATATCCATGCCCGAGGGGGGATTCGAACCCCCGACCGTAGTGGCCGTGCAGACCGTGACTGAAGCGTCTCAGTCCCCTCGGCCACCGCGGCCGGCTTCGTAGTATTTAATAGATTGCCTGGTGACTTATTAATTGAAATAGAAGATGCAAGTGTCACTGGAAACTGCAGTCTCTTGAAGTTAAAATGTAGTTATGTTCAAAATGATACGTACTTGTTGGATGTACACTGTTTCATTCTCACCTTCCCTTGTAGCTCTATTGCTTTCGCCTGCAGCCGCATGTACTTCACAATTCAGTTGTCAACAGCACCGTCAGAGTTAGGAATTTTCTGAAGCTGATTGATATACAGAAGTGTCTTAGCATTAAATAAGAAATGTATTAAATGTTGTGCGTGATGTGAATTGTTTTTACCCCTCACCGTATATATGATCTCATATTTATTGTATTTTATGTTGTACAGTTGTATAATTTTGTAGAAGTGCTGTATGTTGGTTAAATCTGTTGCGATTCCAGTTATTAGTAAATAAGTAATAGATTAAAACCTGATGCGTGATGAGGTGGTTTTCTATGAACGTTACTGTTTATGTCCTCAAATCTCAATAACTTCGTATCGTACTGGGATACAATTTCGAAATTACATTCAGCTCTATATTTGTGTACTGTCTGTAAAATTTCCTGTGCCTACAATTTGTAGTGTAGAAATTATGAATTATAACATCAAACCGAAAGTCGTAGTTTTATTCCACGAAGAGGGAGAAAGTAGAAGGCGAGAAACATTTATCCTTTCATCATTTTGCTGTGCCTGTGAACGAGAAAAAGTATAACAAATGTTTAAAGTTTGTTACTAGTCCTTACGTACTCTCACTCTGATACTGTGTATGAATTAAGTCTTGTCGGATGATGTGGAAGTTTTTTACGACGTTAACTTATGTCGTACGTGGTTCTTACCATTACAGCAGCTGTTAACTCACGGTAAGGGACACATCTCTATACTTACAAGACGCATTTGTTGTCTGTCTGTTGTCTTAAAACTCAAAATCCAGACAACCAAATAGCGTGAAATTTGGTACACGTACACAAAATTACATGGGAAAGGTTCTTAAACAGGTTTCGGTCCATTTTTTGGAAAACTAACCGGAAAATTTGAGAAAAAGTGAAAGTGCATTTTCAATGTCTCCGTGCAAATCTATATCTTCGCACCGATCTTGATGAAATTTTGTACACTAGACCTTGAAAAGAAGATGAAACACTGTCTACATAAAATTTCGTTTGGTGCATGGAAAAGAGTACGCTTCTTCAGAAAACCTTATTTTAAACCCAGGCAAAGCCGGGTACTTGCAGCTAGTATACCATATTTGATTGAAATCGGTCCAGTGGTTTAGGGAGAAATGTGCAGGATTGTTGCTTGATGCAGCAGTTTTTCGTGCAGCTCACTGTTTATCTCGTGAACTATGTGTAGTGCGTGATCCTTATGGCCATGGTCATCATGTATTAAAGCTTACATAAATATTTAAAAATAAAAAAAATAAAAAATAAAAACTATAGATTTGCATGCAAACAAATACACAGACACTCTGATTTATATATGAAAATTACATTAGCATATAATCTTAGAAGAATAAAGCAATACATTCGAATGAAAAGTTTTCGACGGCGTCAAGTGGTTAAAATCACACGAGCTTTCGGCCAGGCACTCCTTGTCATCGTCAAGCGTTATGACTGCCTGGCGGCTGCCGGTGCGGCCTTAGATTCGCCGGCAGTGACGTCACTTGTGTCCGTGTCATCTCCATATATGGTAATGTTTTGGCTCGGTGGCCGGTGTGCCCGCTTCAACTTCGCGTTCGCCGGCTCCATGCTGCGTTGAGCTGCAGGCCGCCGTCTATTTTGAGAGTGGTATCACTGATTTTAATTTCTACTGCTTTCTTAATTATGCAATCCCAGAAACCGTTGGTGCGAACCACGACCGAGGTATCTTCAAACATGATTCAGTGTCCGTTTTTTAACGCAGGTTCTGCTACAGCTGACTTCTCTGGGTAGCGTAGACGATAACACCTCTCACGTTCCTTCCTGCGTTGTTCTATGGTTCGCACAGATTGTCCAATGCAAGACTGACCACACTTACATGAAGACTTTTTGCGATGCAGAAGCGTTCTCATAGAAATTACGAGCCAGCCATTTGAATCTGGCTCGCAGCAGAGGGACTCGTGTGACTTCGTGTAGAAGGCGGGTGAAATACTCCATTGGCAAGTGCAGAACCGTTTTAGGGCTCTATTTTGCGCCTTCTGAAGCTTTGCGATGTGCATCTCGGTGGCATCACGTCATGATATGGCCACTTACATTCCAAATCACTTTCGATTCACGCAGTCCAATATCCAAAGCCACACTAATTACATTTTCACATGATGATATTGATATGTCAGTGTCATACCGTGGCTTTCGCCAAGTATATTGCTGCATAGGCTTATAAGTAGGTGCAGCAAACTGAAAGTAAATCACAGAGTGAAGTTAGACGATGAAATAACGACCATATACTTTCACTTGTGGTCTGGCACCCTGTAGTCTTCCAAAATCAGTAATCCTTCTGATATAGAGTTTATATTGTAGAAACATTAAGAGGGTGGCAAATTTGGTTGTTTGCGGTGGCAAGATCTTCATTGTTTGAAAAATTGCGTCTAGAAGAGTACTACGATTTGTACGAACCGCCCATACTCTTTTCATTTGTCACATGTTCGCCAAGGACCGAAGTTAGAAAACGTTTCATTTGTTCTTTAGTCATTTTTCCAATTTTGCTTGCCTCGACATGAATGTTTTGTGAAAACGTTTCAAGTTTCTTTAAAACATTTGGGTCGAAAGCGCCTCGAGTCTTTTGAAAACAGATGTAAAGTTGTTTGCCTGCCATTGATAAAGCCACATCAATTGCGTAGCTGTGGGTAGAGCTACGTACATACTGCCTGCCATTGATAAAGCCACATCAATTGCGTAGCTGTGGGTAGAGCTACGTACATACTGCAACACACTACCTGTAGTTTTCTCTGCTCTGTAATACAGTGTTGATGCTGAAGACTTTTCGTACTGGAATAGACTCTGGTCACTGTACCAAACATTACCTCTCTCTACACCATCTTCTTTTATAAACATGATCACTTCCTCCACAGCCGGCCGCGGTGGCCGAGGGACTGAGGCGCTCCAGTCACGGTCTGCACGGCCACTACGGTCGGGGGTTCGAATCCCCCCTCGGGCATGGATATTTGTGCCGTCCTTAGTATAAGCTAGTTGATAAGTAGTTTGTAAGTTTAGGGACTGATAACCCCATAGTTAAGTCGCATAAGCTTAACAAACATTTGAACATTTGAACTTCCTCCACAAACTGCTGTGCCTTCTGATGTATGTTATCGACTTATACGGCCTTATGTGTGACAAATGTAGTAATATGGCTTGATGAAATGTAATATTTAGCCTTGAGATGGTCGATAAAGGAAATGGACGCTTTGAATTGCCCAAAACAACAATTTTAGCCCCTTCTAGTGACTAAATCTGCAGATGCTAATCAAATTCCATATTACGCACATTTTTATAGTTTGAAGTTGATACAGTCTGTTTCCTTTGAGCCGCGGCGCTGCGGCCGAGAGCATTGAGGCGCTATGCTGCGATGCGCATGCTGTTCCCCGTCGGGTGTTCGAATCCCCCCTCGGGTATGGATGTTTGTGCTGGCTTTAGTATAAGGTAGTGTATAAGTAGTTTGTAAGTTTAGGGACTGATGACCCCGCAGTTAAGTCCTATAAGCTTTACAAACATTTGAACATTTGTTTCCTTTGAAACGAACATCTGCTATCCTTTTCCTAGAAACATAATTTAGAATTAATGTGTAATTTGATTTACTACTGATGCACTTATAGCATTTCATTAGTTTACTTCAAGAATTGAAGCCACGATTGTAAGAGTGCTCATAAATGTTCCCTAGTACGCCGTTATCAATATTTTTTAATACACTGGACCTCATCTGTCTGGGTGGCGAGGGTTCTTACTCACTTTTACTCGACTGTTCCTGTTTCTCTGGACATGAATGTCGTGTACTGCTTGAAGAGCCACCTTCAGTTTCAGATTCCTCCCGTCCTTCAAGTTCCGTATATCTATCCAGGGTAACTTCGTGTATTTATGTGTCGTCGCCATTATATTTCTGAATTATTTTGTCATATAATATATTCGCGAACACCATATCCTCGGCCTCGATGGCATTTCCATATACAGCACGTCGCAACATGGTCCATAATATTTGGACCACATACGTGAGATTGACTCTATTCTGATATCACTGCACTGTACACAGCTTATACAGTAACTCGCCTGCGAACACTCCAAGAGACAAATACGTACTGCAACTATACCACTCACACAACTGGAGCACTCGTTAGTGCAGCTTCACTACGCCACCATTTAGTGGCGCTAGCAGACAAGAGCGGCGTTTTGCATGGAAATGACGCACACCACTGTTTTTTTGTTATGATTGATTGTTATTCTAAGCATGGGTTCGTGCTGTCCCGAGCGTTCAATTTCAGCCGTTGCTTCGTTGGTCATGTTTACAAGGCGTCGCGTACGACCTGGATTCGTTCTCTTGTACATTAAAGTGATAGGATGCTGTGTTCCACATACTTAAATACACGTTCGGCTGCTGTCCACGTCTGGAGGTGGAGCAAGCCCACGCCTCCATGGGGTGTGCCGCGCTGGTTGTGGTGGAACGCGACACGGCCTGTGGTGGGGATCAAGGCACAGCACGGCCACCTCACGGGCGCCGAACCCCGATAACCGTACAGTCTGTCTGCGGACGCCGCCGGCCTTAGAAACGACCACTCATGATGTATTTTCTAAATATCAGAATCCTACACTTACACTGCGCTAAGATGGAATTTGCTGTGACGGTTTGCTAGATTTTCTTTTTAATTTTTATTTTTATTTATTTATTTATTTATTTTTTTTTTTTTTTGAAGACGTATTTGCAGTGCCTCTTTGACAAGTGAGTGCCAGAAACCTTTACTGTTGTACAATTTCTTCGTTTTTGTCTTCACAACAGTCTAAGAAACCATGACAACAGATTTCAGTTTAGCGTAGCATAGGATTATACACTTGAGACACTATATCAGAAAAGGTGTGTTCCAAAGGCGTCGGTATTGCAGACAGACAGGGCAGCCGCCGGAATTCAACACCCGCGAGGGAGACGTGTCGTGACGCCCCACCCAATGCATGGACTCCTTTCTATGTGCGCGTGATTGGTTCACCTGCAAATTTTTTTATTTAGCGTATGGTTTTACAAAGCACATTGCATGTGTTATAGATTTCAATTATCAACCTCAAATTATATAAGAATTTTATTAATTTATATAAGAATTGTTTTTAATTTCACACTGTCATTAGTCCCACAAGACAAGTCACTGAATGGCCTACAGTATGCACGGTTTCTGCAGTCGTTCACAATGTGTTGCACAGTCTGCTTCTCTGTGCGATAGTCACAGTCTAGGAAGAGTTCCTTTCCCATTTACGGAGCGCGTCTGCACATCTCCCGCCGCAGCAGTATAGCCGTGCGCACTAAGGCGCCTTTCTGCGGTGCCTGCGGCCGTTCGCCGTCGGGGATTCGAATCCTACCTCGGGCATCGATGTTTGTGTTGTCCTTAGCGTAAGTTACTTTAAGATAACTTAAGTAGTTTGTAAGCCTAGAGACTCACGACCAACGTAGTTAAGTCCCTCAGATTTACAAACATTTGCACATCTACCACATCCGGTGCAGATTTGGTTAAGGGTTTTCCACACGGCGCGGGGTTGATGGAATCCTGGTGCCTCCTCTTCAATGCAGGGCATGGTTCAGCATTGTGTAGGGCAGTTTCGGCATTGTTGAGTTCATAAATGGAGGACATTAAAATTGCTTTTTTAAAATGGCCTTGGCTGTAGCAATGGCAGGATGTTTTAATCACAGCCTTCAAAGTTATGCAAGGGCTACACCGTTTAGCAGTCGTTGCTTAGGATTACCCAGGCTCTGTAGGTATTCATGCACTGAATCTTTTGGTATTCACGCATGAGGCACATTCCCTTCAGGCATCTTGTGGTGGGATATGACTGCGTACTGGCAGCGTACGTAGCACTCCTCATGCTACACGTGGTGCTAAAGAACGATCACATCCAGGGAAACATCTGAATCCAGAAGTTACGGCATCCACACAATCCCAGGGCTCGTGACCCAAAAAATTGCTTCAAATGTCACCTGCAGAAGTGGATAAGAGTCGAATGACTATAATGTAGAACACCGCATCCTGACATTTTGCCTGAGGATGATGGTTACAAAACTCATTGAAACAATGCGACAAGAAGATGCCATCACATAGCTGTTCACGTGAGTAAACTCCTTCAATGTAATATGCGGAGAAAGTCTGCAAGCACATTAACTCTCTTATCCATACTCCTTGCAATCTGGAATACAGAGTTTCTGTTCATTACGGAATTTATTTGTAAGAAATTTTCAGTAAATAATAATACTCTAGGATATTATGTGTTCTTTGTCACCAACGAAATGTAGTTCTTTTGATATTATATGTCACGAAGATAACGCTTCATGTTGCTTGTTCACTAAACGCCATTCTTAAAACATGATCAGCCGATGCGGCTGAAACCAGTAATAATAATTTCATATACAAATGATTGTGTCAACAACAAAAATTACTTAAAGTCGATTATCGTCTCCTTAACAAAGTGTCATTTCATCCAACTGTTACGATGTGTCGTATTTCACGCAACATGTGTGGCATTCAAAAGGAACACGTTATTGTGCAAAAATTATGACTGAGAGCAGACGGCATTCACTGATTGAAACGAAAATCTGACATAAAAAATCGCAAGTAAAAATCACACTTCAGTTACTTGTATCGGTTTTAAAGTCTAGCAAACAAACCAAAATTATTCTAGAAAGTACATTTCAGTGCCTTTTGAAATTTTGTGCCGTTAGGTGAAGCTTCCATGTGTATGATAAGCAGAGATGGCAAGCAATACCTCAGAGACCAAAGAGACACACTATTTCAAAACCAAAATTATTAATACGTTTAATTAAAATTCACTGGCTATGTTTCGCATCGATAAAACAAAACACTGACTGTGATATAAACATGCTGCTTCTAGCAGTTACACAGGTGGATTTTACTGTGTTTATGTTACAGCACTGTGCACAGTCTGTCGCACACACGGAGAGTTGGGCCAGCCTCACTTATAGGCAGGACACAGTGTCACCTCCTGCGTGTTCAAACAGCAGCCCAGCAGTGCGGTCCACTTGCCGTGCAGCGTTTACTCGAGCTGTTAGCTCGGCCGCTCTAATCAGGCGCAGAGTGGTACAGCTCTGAGCGCCTCCTGGACCAGACTGGCCCTCCCACACCAGTCTCATTTATGCTTATAGTCTCAAAAATGTTCTGCTTTACTCAACAAACAAAAGCTCTATGTTCAAAAGTCTGTAAATCTATAGGACCAAACTGCGTGGTCATCAGTCCGTAGCTTACAAACTACTTAAACCTAGGTAAACTAATCTACGGACAAACACACACACCCATGCCCTAGGGAGGACCGAACCTTCACGGCGAGCAACCGCGCGCTCCGCAGCGAGGTGCTTTTGACCGCTCGGCTACTCCACCGCCGCAAAGCTCTATGTCATTCTCTGCTGTGGATAACTGGTATTTACAACTAATTCATCTTTCGATTTATTGACAGACAAAATCCAACGAATCACTTGTTGTGTGTTCAAACAGAAACTAAAATCACTTTTGCAGTCGTGTAGCAGCCACATTCAGTAAAGAGTTGCAGGACCCATTGCTTGAATCCGAGCCTGGAGACTAAATGCGATGCTGCCCAAGAGTTCATTTAAACACTGATAGCCTAAATGTTCAAATGTTTGTAGAGCTTATGGGACTTAACTACGGGGTCATCAGTCCCTAAACTTACAAACTACTTATGAACTAGCTAACACTAAGAACGGCACAAATATCCATGCCCGAGAGGAGATTCGAATCCCGACCGTTGTGGCCGTGCAGACCGTGAATGAAGCGCCTCAGTCCCTTCGGCCACCGCGGCCGGCACTGATAGCCTAATTCATACTATTATTCAGTGGCAATACTGATTAACTCACGAAGTTTTGTAGTTGATCACGACGTGTTCGCTCAGCTCTTTCTAGTTTATCCTAAACATGTTCTATTGAATTCATTTCGGGGCACACGCTGGTCAATGCAATCGTGAAATAGCGGCAGCGTTGATGAAATCGTTGACGATGCCTGCTCGACGGATTCTGAAGTTGTCCATAAATTTGAATTATTCCCCAAAATTTGATGTAAAGTTTCATTGTTCAGTTGGAGGGTGTTATGTCTCTAAACTGAAGTTTTTAGCTTGTCCATGATGGGGAACAATGCGTCCGAAAACTCTGCATGATAGCCTCCTAAATCATCACCTATCAGCCATCTTGCTGTCGCCCATCCAGATTTAGATTTTCCGTGATTTCCGTAAATCACTCAAGACAAATGCCGCGATGGTTCCTTTGGAGAGGGCATGGTTGACTTCCTTCCGAATCCATACCCAAAAATCCCGGCCGAGCTCCGTCTCTAATGACCAAGCTGTCGATTAGACGTTAAACCTTAAGCTTCCTTCCTTCCTTAGAATGATGATATACCTTTGGCGTGCAGTAATGCCAGGTTCCCTCCACACCCGTTTTCGACGGTCATGTATTATCTGACATATGCCACATTAATCTGTGAAGGGAATGTGCGCCATTTTAGACAGTATAATCTTAGTGACGTTACGCCCACCCGTACCGTGCGATATTGTGCTGGCTTTTAAGGCCCGGGTCACGCCATGGCTATTTATAGTACGCATACTCGTTGTAGAGTCTGTTTTCTACAGTCTCGTTTGACAGTTACCTGCTGGGGGCCTTCAGAAAGTCATTTTCACGGTGGCATTCTTTCGGATGAGAAGTCACAGATACCGGTCGTTTATCACGGTTATTGCCCTAGGGTCCCCACTACGGGACAAGTCATGGACATACCTGTAGTCTGAAAATGATTCCAGGCCCTTACCACACAACTCCGACACACTACTCACCTTGTATCTTCTCTTAATGGAAAACTCTGTTGACATAAAGCAGCAATCCATGTACGATGAAACTTTATGTACTTAATCTTCCTATCGGATGCCGGCCATAGTTCTACAAACGCTCCATACTGTTCCAATCAAATGTTTATAAATCTATGGGACTTCACTGCTTTGTTATTAGTCCCTAGCTTACAAATTACAGAAACTAAGTTAAACTAACTTAAGGACAACACGTACACCCATGCCCGAGTGGAGAGGTGCACGGTGAGGTACACGTTGGAGAACCGTGAACGCATAATCTATTTTAACCCGTTTTAAATTTCAATGTCATGTATTAACAGTGGACAACATACAGATTTTATCAATCATTTGCTTCAGGCAGTGTATTGTTACGGTTGGAATAAGGCCTATGGTTTGAAAATGGACGAACAAGTCCTAAACTAATTACCAACTTCTACGGGCCGGTTTGTCAATGTCTCGTTAAGTTCCAGTTAAGATTTTAACTTATCGTTAGTGGAGAATTGCTTTTGTCAATGTTTCGTTATGAGTTAACCTGAGGTTAAATGACCTCAAACTGGCCGTTAAGTTAACGAGTAAAATTCTGCTCGTTACACGGCTAACGACCAGTTAAGTGAGAATCTGTATCAAAATGGCAGGATTCCAAAGCGCTAAAATACATCAATATATTCGCGTGAAAAAGACCGATTTATCGTACAAAATAACAGAAGCAAAATATAATAATGGAAAGTCCAGGTTGGAAGAAATAATGTATTGAGGACAGTTTACAACTCACCGCAAAGACGTGGCGACGAGCTGCGACAGGCACATACAAAAGACACACACATACAACACATTCAGCTATCGGCCATGGCCTTCTTCAGAAAATAGAGCACTCACGCAATCACACAGGCACACAACACAGTCATACAACCATCACCTCCGACTGCCACACTTCGAATCACTAGATGTATGAAAAACTAGTGTGGAAAGCAGCTTTATTGGTAAATTGTATCGTCATATTTCTCGTCCTATCCATGTCAATAGCGGTTAGATGAGTTTGATACATTGCGGATACGCCTTAAAAATATTCTTGCGATGTCAAAATACAAACTTACGGGTGACGACTAGTTAAATGAGAATCGGTATGATGAAAATGGCTGGAATAAGATTTCGTTGACAATTACTACGATGTCAATATTTTGGATGATCTAAAGGACATTGCCCCTATAAGGCGTCCTAGACGTATTTATGTTCACCCAAATCATTTTGAATGCTGGGATGATGCAGAATTTGTTACGCAATTTCGTCTTCGAAAAGCCACTTTGGAAATGCTGCATGAAAAACTACACAACCATCTAAAGAGACCAACATAAAGTTATGAATTTTGTAAGTTATCTGTTGTAATAAAAACAGAATACATTATCTATGTGTGCAAACTTATTAATTCAGTATTTACTTATGCTTGTTGCACCTAGTGTAAGGCCTAAAATGTGATTTCTTCCTCCTATCTACAGGAACAGTGCACTTTCGCCTACGTGCAATTTATTGCTTGCACTAAGTAAAATTTTACGACGCTTCTCGCCGGGCTCCAGTGCTTATGTTGGCAACAGATGAACAGTGAAGTGTAGAATTGCGTTAATAGTTTTCACGAGCTACAGAGTACATGTTATCTGCTCTATGGTCGACAGGTTCTTGTACGTACCCTTGTCCGTTCAGAAAAAAAAATAATTTTCATTTTAATTGCAGTTGTCACGAAAAAACATTTATTGGTCATCTGAGTTGGCATCATTACCATTGGTGCCAACATAACCACTGCAGCCCGGCGAGAAGCGCCCTACAATTTAACCTGCACTAATGTACTATGCACTTGGCAGTATATTATCGTACTTGGTCCTAAGCACTTTTGCTGTCCTACATGTTCCATGGACAGCATTGAATTCATTTGCCGCAATGTCGCTTCCTTTTCGTTCAATGTCCTAGCGTCGTTTTTTTTTTTCTTCTTTTTTTTTTTCTTCTTTTAACATTTCAATGTGTCATATTTCTCTATTAAGGACACAAGACTCTCGCACTAATTTCTTGTAAAATTTGATCTTCTTTCACGTTTGCTTGCCATAGCACCAAATAACAACTGTCTGCTAACCTCTTCCCTGATAGTCAAATATGGGTAACAGCTGTTTATTCTGACGGCACTTTCAGTTGTTTCTATTGCCAACATAGTCGAAATATATCGTACCTTCTCGTTTTCTCCAGGTTAGCAAACGAGAGGTGTATGTGGCAATGACAAAACCAGTGCGCTTAACGAGCTCATTTAACGAGACGTTAAAGGCATCGTCTCGTTTACTAACGACAAGATTAACGAGAGATGGACGAACTGGCCCTTAATAGTGCAACTGCGACGAAGAAAGGAAAAAAATGGTTTTCATTACATGTCCAGTTGCTGATCCTGCCCCATCTTCACGATGAATTTTCATAACCACAGTAGTTACGTCCCATAGATGTACAAAGATTTGAACATCTAACACGCGAGCAGAGGCGCTGTGTGTTGGGTGGTGGAGGAACGCGCGTACACGTCTCCGAAAGCAGACGTCTGTTAACAGCGTTGTGTCGGCGGCTCCTCGTTGCCGCTTCCTCATGGGCAAATGCGAGCGGTATTATTGGGCGGCGCCCGCGGCCTTGACCTACTGCGCTCAAAGGTCCTTACCTGGTGGTCTTCGCAAATCGATCCTCGCCTCGGGCGCTGGGTCACAGCGTCATTTTGCGAGGTACCGTGCCATTGAAGCGGCACGTTGCGCAACGGAAAGACCACGTGAGTGTCATTCACACACACACAGGGACGAAAGAATTACTGTGCCTGTGAAGTGAGACGGCAGTGGCAGATTTACTGTCACATTAAATAATTCTCTACTTTACGGAAGAACATACCACTGACCGTATATTAAAGTTCAGGGTGAAGAATTAAAAACATTGCTTTTTGCCGACGACATAGTAATTCTGTCAGAGACAGCAAAGGACCTGGAAGAGCAGTTGAATGGAATGGACAATGTGCTGAAAAGTGCATATAGGATGAACATTAACAAGTGCAAAACTAGGGTAATGGAGTGCAGTCTAAGAAAATCAGGTGGTGCTGAAGGAATTAGATTAGGTAACGAAGCAATAAAGGAGGTAGATGAGTTTTGTTACTTGGGCAGTAAAATAAAAAATGATGGTCGCAGTACAAATGATATAAAATGCAGAATGGCAACGAGTAGAAAAGCGTTCTTGAAAAAGAGAAATTAGTTAACATCGAATATTGATTTCAACCTAAGGAAGTCCTTTCTGAAGGCATTTGTGTGGAGTATTGCCTTGTATGGGAGTGAAACATGGACGATAAACAGTGCAGACAGGAAGAGGATAGAGGCTTTTGAAATGAGGTGCTACAGAAGAATGCTGAAGATTAGGTGGGTGGATCGCGTAACTAATGAGGAAGTACTGAACAGAATTGGGGAGAAAAGGAATTTTTGGCATATCTTGACTAAAAGAAGAGATCGATTGATAATACACATTCTTAGACATCAAGGAAATGTGAATTTAGCGTTGGAGGGAAGTGTGGGGGGGGGGGGGGGTAAAAACCGTAGAGGAAGACCAAGAGATGGATACAGTAAGCAGATTAAAACAGATGTAGGTTGCTGTTCTTATGTGGTGGTGAAGAGGCTTGCTCAGGATAGGGTATTGTGGAGAGCTGCATCAAACCAGTCTCCGGACTGAAAACCACAACAACAACCGTATATTACGACTGTGACCGCCCGTAAGTATAACATCCAGTACCACGATTAAGCTCCAAACATTATTGAACTCTTACAAAACTCACCCATGAAAGCTGTGATAGCTGAACTATTACACTTTTGTGAACATATGGAGTGACCTAGAATTTTTGCACTTCTCTATATAAATTTTTTTAATGGGACAGTAACGTACATCAGTAATGCAACATAGTAATGAACTACGAGGATTAAATGTACAGCAGACACATATTGTCATGCAGCTTAACTAATTTTAATACTTTGCATCTCTGAACTGAGGTACCTTCCACAGTTTCTTTCATCATTATGTTACAGCAAGTCCAGTGTACTGGAAAGGGGATTTACATGCATTCCAAGACACAAACACTTATCTTCACTGTTGTAACATATGATAGTGACAATTACAGTCGGTGGACGAAACTATACAGGGTGTCCCATTTGACCACCCGAAGTATCTCTGGAACAACAGCTATTGAAAAACGACTTTTACCAGTATTAATGCCGGCAGGGGCTCATGATTGTAAATATTTTAAAACATTCTAAAACGAATGCTTATATGTTTTTAACACAAACTTATGTATTTTTAAATGGACACCCTATATTATTTCATGAGTAATCTATAGCATGAGAAATTATATAAACAATGGCGTTGATTGCATTGTAGTACATCAATTAAATCCCGAGATATAGCGGATCGAAGTTGACGCCAAAATTTGCGTAACTCGCGGCTAGCGCTCGTCATGAGACTCAGGCGAGAACCCAATGCTTATCAGGACGTGCGTTAGCCACGCGTTTCGCAAATTGTTGGCGTCAACTTCGCTTCGCAATATCTCGGGATGTAATTGATTTACTGCAATGCAATCAACGCCATTGTTTATTTGATTTGTCGTACTATAGATTGCTGATGAAATAATATACGGTGTGCAGCACAAAACACATAAATTTGTGTTAAGAAACACATAAGCTTCTGTTTTAGAACGTTTCAAAATGTTTACATTCATGAGCCCCTGCCATACATTGATATTGGCAAAAGTCGTTTTACAATAGCTGTAGTAGTTCCACGGATATTCTGGGTGGTCAAAATAAATGGGATTAAAAAAAAAATGTTCAAATGTTTGTAGAGTCTATGGGACATAACTACGGGGTCATTAGTCCCTAAACTTACAAACTACTTTTGAACTACTTACAACTAAGGACGGCACAAATATCCATGCCCGAGGGGGGATTCGAACCCCCGAACGTAGTGGCCTAAATGGGATTCTCTGTATACGAAACGTTCCAGCTATTATTACATCCACCTTATCTCGATATTTTGTGATTTTACTAAATTATTGGTAGTGATGACCGGTATGGTAAATATGTCACGCTCGATTCCTTTCGTTTCTTTTTTCTTTTCTTTTTTCTTTTTTTTTTTTTTTTTTTTTTTTTTTTTTTTTTTTTTTTTAACTGGCTTTAAAGAACGATACTTTAACCCGATAACATGACGAAACAAGGAGCGCAGAAAATTATGTGTGTGTGTGTGTGTGTGTGTATATATATATATATATATATTATATATATATATATATATATGCCAACAACGGCCATGCCGCAGTGGATACACCGGTTCCTGTCAATCACAGAAGTTAAGCACTGCCGGGCTTGGCTAGCACTTGGATGGTTACCGTCCGGGTCTGCCGAGTGCTATTGAAAAGCGGGGAGCTCTCAGCTCTTGTGAGGCAAACTAAGGACCTACTTAATGGAGAAGTAGCGGCTCCGTTCTGGAAAACCGACGCCACGGCCGGGAGTGCGGGGCGCTGACCCCCTCCATACCACATCCGGTGACGCCTACGGACAGAGGATGACACGGCGGCCGGTCGGTACCCCTTGGGCCCTTGCGGCCTGTATGAGGCGGAGTTTAGTTATTCTGAAAGTACGGATCGATCTAAAACTTTACCGTGTCCGAGAACAGACACCACGCCAATATATACACTGCCGGAAGTTAGAGTTTTGCAATTTGCTCAAGATTTTTTGTTAAAACTGAATATGGGGTACATAAAAAGATTCCATTTACAGATAAATAGGACAAGCGGTACTGAGCAACCAGGTTTCGATACATGCTGAATCACCGAAATTAATAGGTGGTGTAGCCTGCAAGGGCGGCAGTGCAGGCACTTATTCTGTCATCAATTCGACCATACAGTTGGCGAATACTGCCTTCTCCATCTGTTTAGTTCTGCAGTAGTTACAGGTTGACGAGTCGAACGCGTCAATTGGCGTAACGTCTTAAGGCGGCCACACACTTAATAGCATGCTTGACAATCACGCTTGCGCAAGTGTGCAAGCGTTCAAGCGTATGCGTGCTTGAGCATTTGACAGTCTGAGTGAGGCTGCATACCGTGAGCGTCCTTTGTTTTCGATAAGTTTCAATTAGTACTGTAAAGAATGTCTGAATTAAGAAACACAAACCACGACCTCTTAGAAGAATTTATTAGACTGTATGAAATGCATTCCTGCTTGTGGAATATGAAATGCATGCTTGTCAAGCACACTGTAACGTGTGTGGCCACGCTTATGCCACACGTGCTCGATTGGAGACAGGTAGGGAGACCGTGATTGCGAGGGCAGTTACTACACGTCTTGCAGAGCACATCGAGTTTCATGCGCAGTGTGTGGGTGAAAATTATCTTGTTGGAACAGGACATCACCTTTCTGTTGCAAGAATGGCAAAAGTACGTGTGTTACAACATTCTGCGCTGACGAAGTGCTGGTCAGCGTTCCACCCACAAACACCTGAGCTAAACGAGAATTATAGCTTTTAGCTACTGTATAACGCATGATATAGGGATAATGTTTCTTAGACGAATGGACTCTTTCAGACAGCCCTTGCCACTTCTGCGCCGTACGCCCAAACGACCATCACTCATGTAGGTTCAAATGTTTGTAAAGCTATCGGACCAAACTGCGTGGTCATCACTCCGTAGCTTACAAACTACTTACACTAAGATAAACTAACCTAAGGACAAACACAGACACCCATGCCCCAGGGAGGACTCGAACCTCCGACGGCGATCAACCGCGCGCTCCGCAGCGAGGCGCCTTAGACTAGCTAACACTAAGGATGGGGGAATAGAACCCCTGACCGTAGTGGCCATGCAGACCGTGACTGGCGCGCCACAGTCCCCTCGCCCACCGCGGCCAGCTATTTATGAGGAAATAGTTACGAATATATGTTTATATTTTGCAGTCAAACCTGCTGAAAGTAAGAGAATATAAACACACGAGAAATATTTATTCGTGTTGTGGTCTGACAGGCACTTTCTTTGATTTGTCAAAATTCGATGTGGAATCTACTGATTGGAACACTTATCAACTTCGCTTGTCTTTCTTTAAAAAAATGTTTGCATAGTCTATACTTATCTAGTCTATATCTATATCTAGTCTAGTCTTAACTACGGGGTCATCAGTCGCTAAACTTCCAAACTACTTATGAACTACTTACGAACTAGGACGGTACAAATATCCATGCTCGAGGGGGGACTCGAACCCCCGACCGTAGTGGCCGTGCAGACCGTGACTGGAGCGCCTTAGTCCCCTCGGCCACCGCGGCCGGCTTGTCTTTCTTATAAACGTATATACTTTTCAGCGTGATTACTTTCGTTTACAATAGGAATGTCTTGAAAATTCTTGCCGTTTGTGGTTCAGATGTAGCAACAATTGTGGAATTAGTTTCTGCCTTGTTGGGAAACTGTTAATATATACAGTAAACTATCGATTATGCGCGGTAATTGGGGATTCGACAATCGTGGATAATCGTATATCGCGGATAATCCGCTACTTAAGTACACAATAATGTGTTAGGGTAGTATAAAGACTAAAATTAATTATTATCTCATAATTGAAATCAATTATCTAATAATTGTAATAAATTTTTCGTTATTCATTTATTATGTATGAAAATGCAGCACTTACAAATGCAGTTTTAAAATACAGTGCACTACTTTGAAACAAAACAGTTGTGAATTGACTTTCGTCTCATTGTGGTAGCTTGTCTTTTATATATCTCACTGCGAATTTAGCCGAATTATGCGCAACAACAACTTCTCACAAAGAGGAGCATCTTCTTGCTGTTCAAGGTAATCCAGTAACCCATCAATCCATTGATGTGCTGATCAATGACTGCTGACTGTTTCTGTTTCAGTTTATTCAGTTTATTCAGTTTTAATCCTGGTGGGCGAGGAGAAATGGTGGTGGGGGAAATGGGGTTTCCCGAATTAGGCCAGCGGTTGCCCAGGCACTCTAAGAATTTGCTACCTGGCCAGTCGGAGTAGTGCTGTGCAGTGCTGCGTGAGGTTTGGCGTAAATAAAAAAAGTGGTAAATTACGTCTGGGTCGTTCAGTTCTTAGAAACATGAACTGTAATTAGCAAAAGCGCAATCATATACAGTACATACTTCCACTTAAAATGTTTGCGAAAAATAAAAACTGGACATCGTCTGTCGTTTTAAAAGTTGCGCTTTAGAGACGTAACAAACTTGTGACACATCCTGTAGCAAGCTCTAGTAGCGTACGACAGTGAAAAAGGGTCGAATCTCCCATGCTCTCGCTCATCAGGTTTTCGAATCACTATATGTACTCTATATTTTGCAAAAAATACTGTAGAGCAGCATTCAGTGTTCGAGCAGCCCACAAATTACTACACTCGTATTGTAGCCCAAAAATATCTCTGACAGAATCCCACTCACAGGCAAAAGTAATTTTTCAAGCAAAAAAAAAAAAAAAAAAAAAAAAAAAAAAACAAAAAACAAAAAAAAAAAAAAAAAAAAAAATTGAGAAAGTGGCCGCTGATAATCCGCAAAACGGTTAATCCACTCGTGGATAATCGAGAATTTACTGTATACATATTCTTTCGAAGTTTTATTGTCACATTTGTGAGGATTTTCATTCAGTTGTAGCTGTAATGGCTGATCTGGTGCATTAAATAATGTAAATATTATACTCCATATATGTTTTTCTTACGTTCAAGAGTTTCTGATTTGACTGAAATTGCAGTAAAGAAACCATGCCGTTTCTGAGTAGAAAACCAACGTCTCTCTGCCGAAGGTTGGATTTCCTGTTGTTTATTAGCGTTTTTGTTCTTAATAAAAATAAGATTCTTCATTAAATATTCGTAGATTTCAAGATAAACTTATATAAACTGTCCTGCGAAATACCGTTTCATTCCTTCCAATGTTTCTTTAGAAACCTAATAGAGACAAATGTGGAATTATTTTCTAGTTATTACCAATTTTTATTGCACTTCGTTTCTTCCCTGTCGAAAAAAGTATGTTAAAATCAATTTCAACGATACTATTCAGAAATGTACCTTGCCAGCCGCTTGGAGGGCTGTGTCGTGGCGTGTAACAAACCTCAGTGGGAGTGTCGTGACTGTATATGTCAGACTGCCTGTAGCCCCACTGCTAGTAACAGCATGGTAGCAGTTTGTGGCGACACTAGGGCTCGCAAACCCTGCGGTAGATGTACGGCCTGCCACTGGACGTTCAGAAACTCTTCTATTGGTTTAACACTGTTAACTTGAGCACTGAAAATTCAAATTTCAAATGTTTGTCAAGCTTAAATCAGTCCCTAAACTTACAAACTACTTATGAACTACCTTATACTAAAGACGACACAAACATCCATCCCCGAGGGGGGATTCGAACCCCCGACGGGGAATGGACTCGCGCTTCGTAGCATAGCGCCTCAACGCGCTTGGCCACTCGGCCGCGGCTAACACCTAATGTCCAACTGATTACTAATTCAGTTTTGAAGCCTCATGAAGCAGAGGTTCCGTAAGCGGGTAACACCATCTCTAACAATGTTAAATAATATTCCTGCGCCCTTCCTCGTAAGTCGGTAGGAAGGCTTATATCTTTCGTAGTATCCAAAATAGGTAGGTTTTCTTTGGCTTCAGTTCGAAACAGTGATCGCGAGTGTATGTGGAGAATCAGCTGACAGTCTCAGTTTCCTATCGTCTGCCGATAATTAGAAAGGTTATGATGAAGGAGGAAACTAATCTTGTCACTGACTTCGTCATAATAATAAGATGTAATGACATTGAAAGTAGATAAAATATGTTAAAGAAGTAGTAATTAGTCCTTTTTCACTTTTTCGGAATGTGTATTTGATTACCCCACGTGCGAAAAGAGCGGCGATTGCTAGTTTTGAGGTAAAAACAAGATAATTGTATTGGGTACAGTATAGACGCTTGTCCAGCGAGTCATAGAAGCCATGTCTATTGAAACTTTATGATACATTAAAACTGTGTGTGGGATCAGGATTCGTGTCCGAGACACCTTTGACCATCACGGGCTAACGCTCCACCGACTGCCGGCCGCGGTGGCCGATGAGCAAAGAACGAACTGAACCGACGACCACAAAAGGTAGATCAACCTGAAAAAAAGAGAAAAAAAGTGCTCTCGGCACGCCAGTCACAGTCTGCACGGACACTACAGTCGGGGGCTCGAATTCCGTCCTTAGTATTAGCTAGTTCAATAAGTATTTTGTAAGTTTAGGGACTGATGACCCCGAAGTTAAGTCACATAAGATCTACGAACATTTGAACATTTTAACTCTACCGACGAAGTCAAGCTGGCACGTTTCTCGGCGCGTCCTCGCAGCTTTTCCTTCCGCCAGTACTTCCTGAATTCGCAGAAGTTCCGCTGCGATATCTGCGACACAGGAATAGAAAAGGTGCCACCACGATATGACAGCTGTTTCTATTCTTTTGGTGAGTATGCTGATAAAAGGTGAAACATTGCTCAACGTGTTGACAATAAAGTTCTTCACGCATCAATGTTGTGTATATTAGAAAAAAATTAAAAAGACACCCTACTTTCCTCAGTTCTCGCAGTTGCGACCGAAACGCATGTCGTCTCCATTTATAATATACTAGCTTAAACGCGCGACTCCTCTCACGTGTTGGTATAGTATGATAGATAAGTTCTTTTTCAGTAGTGTGCTATGAAATTAGGTTTAAGGAAAGAAATAAAACACAACTCCTTCTTTCGCACTGAACATTTTTAATCAACATTCAAATTAAAAAGTAAAAGTATTACATTACTTTAGATTAGATTAATACTTGTTCCATGGATCACATATATATCATTTCGTAATGATGTGGAACGTGTCAGTTTAGTAAATGGTGTCTTAACATGACAATATTTTAAGGATATTTTTATTTTCTTTTTTAATTTTTTTAATTTTTTATCTAAATAATTAATCTAAAGTGTAGAAGCAGTTGCTATTCAGCAATTACTTTAATTTCTTTTTAAATACTAGTTGGCTATCGTAAGATTTTTAATGCTACTTGGTAATTACTAGTCACAAATAAAATATATACATTCATCTTCTAATGGTTCTGGTAATTTTAGTAATTTTATGTTTGGTGATGCCTCAACCTGGATGTACTCTTTTAGTATATAAAAATGTCGTGAAGTTATGTAAATTACGACAGGTCTGAAGATGGCGTCGAGCACGCCGAAACCGGTAACATAATAAGTGAAAAATGCGATCTTGGCTGCAAAATCATTATTAAACAATTATAGATCGCCCCATCGAACTATGAGTTCCTTATATATTACCATTTCTCCTAGTGTTGTAGCTATGCACACTGCTATTACTTTTGAATTCGGTCGGATTGTTAATAACAAATTTCATGAGTGAATATATATATTGTGAACCTACAGAGAAGATCCCTAGTTCCTTAAATAAATGTCTGCAGGATGATCTTGTGTGGGCTCCAACAATTATTCTGATTACACGTTTTTCTGCAATGGATACTTTTTTACTAAATGTTGAACTGGCCCAGAATATGATCCCATATGAAAGTAGTGAATGAAAATAGGCATAGTAAATTACTTTGATGAGATTTATATTACGAAATTTTGCAATGAGCCTGATAGCATAAGTAGCTGAACTCAAACGTTTCAGCAGATCCTCAATGTGTTTCTTCCTATCCAATTCCTCGCTCAATGGAAACACCTAAAATTTTTGAATATTCTACCTTAGCTACAGATTTAAGTGTAAAGTCTAAATTTATTAATGGTGTCATGCCATTTACTGTATGAAACTGAATATACTGGTTTTTTTCAAAGTTTAATGAGAGTCCATTAGTAGAGAACCACTTAATAATTTTCTGAAAGACATCATTTACAAGTCTATCAGTTAATTCCTGTTTGTCAGGCGTGATAGCTATACTTGTATCGTCAGCAAAAAGAACTAGCTTAGCATATTCGTGAATATAGAATGGCAAGTCATTCATATATATTAAGAACAGCAAAGGACCCAAGACCGAATCTTCTGGGACCTCATTTTTTATAACTCCCCAGTTAGAGGAATTGTTTCTTCCGTATCACGTGATCTGCTTATTTTACATTTCTGCATTATTCCAGTTAAGTATGATTTAAACCATTTGTGCACTGTCCCATTCATACCACAATACGCTTATCTAGAAGAATCCCATGATTTACATCTTCAAAAGCTTTCGAGAGACACAAAAAATTCCAACTGGTGAAGTCCGGTTATTCAAAGCACTTAATGAAAGCATTAATGAAAAGAACGTAATGAATTACAATAAATGAAACATACAATATACCTCCCAGCCTGTGTTGCATTATCTAAACACGCAGTCTGAGAGTAATGTACAAACTGATTTTCATTTCATTTTAAGGCATTCTGGTAAACTACGTTATTTGTTGTATTGCTTGGAGCGTAAATGTACAAAATTTTTGGATTGCCGACGCTTGAGCAAACAACGTATAACTGACCGTGGGAAAACATGAGGGTTATAAATGGATTCCTGCGACGTTTAATGATAGTTCTTGTTCTTTGTTAATTGTCGTCGCAAAAGGTAGACGAATGAAAACTGAAGCATTTTGAATTCAGGCGGCATATCGGAAGGGATGAAAGGAATGCGAAGTATAAAAACATGTTTTCCGTCTAATGTTCCTGACAAAATCGTTCCCTCTATGATGTTTTAATGTAAATTTTGATCAGTCGAGTCCCATTGACTGAATGAATTGAAATTTTGACACAGTGTTGCACTGGAATACGTCTTTGGTTTTTATCCTTTTTTCTAATACGTTTGCGAAATATGTTGCGAATAGGTATAACTTCATGAATCTGTTGTAACTTACGCCTTAGAATCAGAACTATTCGATAGTTTTTACATTACTTTCATAATGATTCATATCTGTTGTCAGTTTATTGAGACTTGGAAAGGAAAGACTCTGGTACGGGCGCTGCTGTCGCTCTAAGTGCCCGAAGTAAACGTTTATAACAGTGACCATCGTGGCTGTATGTGTATGCTAGCCTGTGATATTAATATATAAATATGGATAAACATACGGTGGATTATCTAAGCACTGTACTCATTGCATTCCGTTATATTTCGTGGAACAAAGAAACCAATAATATCATTTTCAGAATTATGGTACAGTTGGAAAGTCAAAGAGTAAATAATATTCAAAGAGTAAGTATTGTTTCGTATTTTGCGTTCATCAAATCAGTAAATATCTTTCCTATCGCTATAAAACCATGCCTAAGCCTTCCTCGGATATAACTTAGTAACTGAACGCGGGAGGCAATATATCACGACTTATCTTAGAACAGAGGTGAAGGAAAATCGAACCTACGTTTTTAGCTTTTGTAGATCTCGATAAAGTTTTTGACAATGTTGACAGAATACACTCTTTCAAATTCTGTAGGTAGGAGGAGTAAAATATAGAGAGGGAAGAGTTATATTCAGCTTATAGGAAAACTAACCAGCAGGTATTAGAATCGAAGGGCATGAAATGGAAGCAGTGGTTCGGAAGAGAGTAAGAGACGTTTGTAGCCTTTTCCCATAGTTGTTCACAAGCTGTGAAAGAATTTAAGGAGAAATTTGGAGAGGGAATTATAGTTCAGGGAGACATAGTAATTCCATCAGAGACAGCGAAGGACTTTGAACAGGAAGTGAACTGAATGAAGTGTCTTGAAAGAAGGGTATAAGACGTATATTAACAACGTGAAACAAGGGTAACGCATTGGTGTCACAAAATCAGGCGATGCTGAAGGAATTAGATTAGGTAACGAAACAATGAAGGTGGTAGATGAGTTCTGTTACTTGGGTAGCAAAATAACTTGTGATGGACGAAGTAAAGAAGATATAAAATGTAGAATGGCTATGGGAAGAAAAGCGTTTCTGAAGAAGCGAAATTTGCTGACATCAAATATTAATTTAAATGTTAGGAAATCCTTTCTAAATCCATTTGTCTGGAGTGTAGCATTGTATGCGAGTGAAACATGGACGATAAGGAGTTCAGACAAAAAGATGACAGAAGCTTTCGAAATGTGGTGCTACAGAGGAATGATAAAGATTAAATGTGTAGTTCACGTAACTGTGTTCGGTGCTCAAGAGAATCAAGGAAAAAAGGAGTTTCTGGCATATCGTGACTAAGAGAAGGGGTAGATCGGTGGGACTGATTGTGAGACATTAAAGAAGGTGAACTGAGTATTAGAAGGAAGTGTGTGGGATAACAACTGTTGAGGGAGACCAAGGGACGAATACGGTAAATAGATTCAAAACGATATAGGATGCCGTTCTTTATTCTCAGATGAAGAGGCTTGCACATGACAGGGTATCATGGAGAGCTGCATCAAACCAGTCTCAAAACTGAAACTAACAACAACAACAGAAATTCTTAAGACTCTGCATCTTGTGGTTATTACGTGATAAGTGCACACCAAAGAAACATTCACATTTATCAAACACGATGTGTTATAATGCAGACGAGACATGTTGCCGACGCCAGTACTAGATCTGAAGACTGTCCGAGAGATCGAAACATGTTGTCGAACAGAAAAACTTGCAACTGAGATAATAAGAGGGGAAATATATATAGGGTGTTTCACTAAGTGTGTTTGCCTCTCTAACTTATAAAATAATAGGTGACAGGAAATTTTAATGCGGTAGGTCAACACAAAGTTTTTTTTTTTTTTTTTTTTTTTTTTTTTTTTTTTTTTTTTTTTTTTATGGACACCCTATATTTTTTCTTCAACAATCCATAGCATGACAAATCACATAAACAATGGCGTTTATTGCATCGGAATATTCCAATTACATCCCGAGATACTGCCACGCGAAGTTGACGCTTGAAATACGTGAAACGTGCGGCTAGCGCACGTCCTGAGCAGCATGGGGTTCTCCCCTGAGTCTCAGGATTTGCGATAGCCGCGCGTTTCGCGTATTTTAAGCGTCAACTTCGCGTCGCAATATCTCGGGATGTAATTGGAATATTGCGATGCAATCAACACCATTGTTTATGTGATTGGTCATGCCATGGATTGCAGTAGAAAAAATATAGGGTGTCCATTAAAAAAACATACGTTTGCGTTAAAAAACACATTTGGTTTCGTTTTAGAATGTTTCCAAATACATACACTAATGGGCCCCAGCCGTAGTTGGATACCGGTGAAAGTCGTTTTCCAATAGCTGTTACTGTTACAGAGATATTTTGGGTGGACCAAATAGTTGGGACACCATATATATATATATATATATATATATATATATATATATATATATATATATATATATTCAAATGGTCAAATGCTTGTATACTCTATGGGACTTAACTACGGGCTCATCAGTCTCTAAACTTACAAACTACTTATGAACTAATACTAAGGTCCGCACAAATATCCATGAATGAGGGGGGATTCGAACCTCCGACCGTAGTGGCCGTGCAGACCGTGACTGCAGCGCCTCAGTGCCCTCGGTCACCACGGCCGGCAAAAACAATCACATAATGTTCGAATACAGCATTAGTAGTGAGCTTCTTGATGCAGTTGCGTCGTTCAACTATCTAGGCGTAACACTGCAGAGCGATATGAAATGGAACGAACATGTGAGGACAGTTGTGAGTAAGGCGGACTGCCGAGTTCTTTTTATTGGGAGAATTTTGAGAAGCTTTACTTCATCTGTAAAGGAGACCGCGTATAAAACGCTTGTACGACCACGTCTGGAGTGTTGCTCAAGTGTTTGGAACCCGCAGCAGATCAGTATAAAGGAAGACGTGGAAGCAGTTCAGAGGCGAGCAGGTAGGTTCGTTACTGGTACGTTCGACCAACGCGCTAGTGTCACGGAAATGCTCAAAATGTTCGTATAGCTTATGGGACCTAACTACGAGGTCATCAGTCCCTAAACTTACAAACTAGTTATGAACTAACCAAGACTAAATACGGCATAAATATCCATGACAGAGGGGGGATTCGAACCCCCGACCGTAGTGGCCGTGCAGACCGTGACTGGAGCGCCTCAGTCCCATCGGCCACCGCAGCTGGCGTATATATACATATAAATCTAAAATATCCTTGTTTATGTCGGCCCTTCCCACAAACACGCAGAACATAACGTCAGTGAGACACGGTTGGTGATTTTGTGCTGTTGACAACGTCGACTACAGTGAGAAGCGCGGGACCTGTGGGTACGGCGCGGCGCGGCCATGCAGCAGCGGGTAGCGTAGCGTTGCCAGACCTGGGCGTCGGTCGCGCCTCGGCTGCGCCGTCGTCATCCCGCGATGAGTGCTGCGCTGGTCTGGGCTGTTGGCAGAGGGCCAGCCGCTGCCGCCGCCGCCGCCGGCCCAGGCCGCGAGCAGGGCTACACTGACACACGGCGCGGCACGGGCCGAGGCAGGCGGCACGTGGCGCCGCAGCGGGGGGCGGCCGCCACACCGCCTGCTTCCATTGGCCGAGCCTCACCACCGAGGCGAGAGCTCTGCCCTGCCGGCCTGTTACTGTCTCCACTATGGGCGGGCAGCTCACGCAAAAAGATACATTATGCCCATCACTCTAGATCCAACCCCTATCGATCGATTCTGGAAACTACCGAAGCAAAACAAAGAAATACGAGGCGCGTCCAGAAAGTAAGTTCCGTTTGGTAATAAAATGATATTGTACACGGACGCAGAAGAATTTTTTATTGAACAAAATTCTACAACTCTTAAACTGATTTCTACATAACTGCCGAAATTTTGTAAGCACTTCTCATAGCGTGCCACAAGTTTTTGTATGCATCCTTCACAGAAGGTTGGCACCTGTGTATTCAACCATGTGGTAACAGCTATTTATCATCGTTGAAGTGTTGACCACCGAGGACAGATTTTAGGTGTTAGAAGAGATGAAAGTCGCTAAGAGAGAGGTCCGAGCTGTATGGAAGATGATCAAACAGGTCCCATTGAAATTTCAGAAAGAATTGTTTGGTCACATTCGGTGCGTGAGGTCAGGCATTATCGTGAAAAAAAAAAAAGAATCTTTTGATAGTAATCCTCTTCTTACACCTAAAATCTGTCCTTGGTGGACAACACTGCAACAATGATGACGAGCTGAAAGAACATGTTACCACATGGTTGAATATACAGGCGGCAACATTCTATGAAAAAGGCATACAAAACCTTGTACCATGCTATGACAATTGCCTACAAAATTTCGCCAGCTGTGTAGAAAAGTAGTTTAACAGTTGTAGATTTTTGTACAATCAATATTTTTTTTGTATCTGTACCCGTTCGTTTTATATAACCAAACGGAACTTACTTTCTGGACGCGCCTCGTATATACAGGGTGATCCACTGATAGTCACCGGGCCAAATACGAGGTACGTCCAGAAAGTAAGTTCCGTTTGGTTATATAAAACAAACGTGTGCAGATACAGAAAAATATTTATTGTACAAAAATCTACAACTGTTAAACTACTTTTCTACATAGCTGCCGAAATTTTGTAGGCACTTGTCATAGCGTGGCACAAGTTTCTGTATGCCTTCTTTATAGAAAGTTGCCGCCTGTGTATTCAGCCATGTGGTAGCATGTTCTTTCAGCTCATCATCATAGTTGACCACCAAGGACAGATTTTAAGGTGTAAAAAGAGGTGAAAGTGGCTAGGAGCGAGGCCCGAGCTGTGCGGATGGTGATCAAACACATCCCAGTGAAATTCCCGTAAGAGTTGTTTGGTCACATTAGGTCTGGCACTATCACGTAAACAAACACCACCTTTTCATGGAAATCCTCGTATTACACGTAAAATTTGTCCTGTCAACACTTCAACGATGACGAGCTGAAAGAACATGCTACCACATGGCTGAATACACAGGCGGCAACCTTCTATGAAGAAGGCATACAGAAACTTATGCCACTCTATGACAAGTGCCTACAAAATTTCGGCAGCTATGTAGAAAAGTAGCTTAACAGTTGTAGATTTTTGTACAATAATTTTTTTCTGTATATGTACAGGTATGTACACGGTTGTTTTATATAACCAAACGGAACTTACTTTCTGGACGTACCTCGTATCTCACGAAATAAGCACCAAACCAAAACACTACAACGAACAAAACTTTTCTAGCTTGAGTGGGAGGATCAGTGGCTAGATGTGACGTATAACAAATTACGCGCACTAAAATCTTCAGTACGTCCATGGCGTACTTCCTTCCGCCCTCGACGAGCTGAGGAAGTCGCCCTGACTCGCCTTAGAATTGGACACTGCCCGCTAACACATAGTTTCCTTTTGCGTCGTAAGGAACCGCCAGAGTGTAACAGATGTCGGACACAATCATCGATACGACATATTTTAACAGAATGCCTTTTGTGCGCTCGTATGAGGACAACTTTAGGTCTTGCACAGGACCTGAAATCTATTTTAGGTGACAATGAGGCGTCCGTGGATTGTGTCCTAAGATTTTGTACAACATCCGGACTTCTTGTCGACATATTGGGTGTAAGATTTTAATGTGTGACGGAATGGCTCCATCACTCGTTTTAAGTAGTCACCGGGCCCCATACATCTATCAAAATTTTATCCCCGCATGCAGTCTTTTTCGACGAATCTTCTTTTAAGACATTCCTATAACTTCGATAGTAAATTTAAATTTTTAACGTCCATAAGACTGGAACCATTTTCTTCTCATCTGTTTACGTTAGCATTTGGGCGCTGATGACCTCGCTGTTGAGCGCCCTAAAACGCCAATCATCATCATCATCATCATCATCATCATTTTCTATCTTGAAGGGGGAAAACAGATGGCGCTATGGTTGGCCCGCTACATGGCGCTGCTATACGTAAAACGCATTTAAAAAAATAAGTACCCCCCATTTTTTTAATTACATATTCGTCCAATACGTAAATAAATATGAATGTTCTATTTGGAACACCTTTTTCGCTTTGTGATAGATAGCGCTGTAATACAAACGTATAAGTACGTGGTATCGCGTAACATTTCGCCAGTGTGGACGGTATTTGCTTCGTGATACATTACCCGTGTTAAAATGGACCGTTTACCAGTTGCAGAAAAAGTCTATATGTTATTTATGTCTGGCTATTGTGATCAAACTGCCCAACGGGCCTGTGCTATGTATGTTGATCGTTATCCTGGAAGATATCATCCAAGTGTGCGGACCTTTCGTCGGATAGTTACGTTATTTAAAAAGACAGGAAGTGTTCAGCCTCAAGTGAAACGTCAACCACGACCTGCAACAAATGATGATTCCCAAGTAAGTGTTTTAGCTGTAGTTGCAGCTAATCCGCACATCAGTAGCAGACAAACTGAGCGAGAATCGGGAATCTCAAAAACGTCGATTCCCGAAAATTCTACATCAACATAAATGTCATTCATACCATATTTCTATGCACCAGAATTTGCATGGCGAAGACTTTGAACGTCGTTTACAGTTTTGCCACCGAGCACAAAGTAAATTACGGGACGATAACAGATATTTTTGACGCGTTCTGTTTAGTGACTAAGCGTCATCCACAAACACAGATAACGTAAACCGGCATAATGTGCACTATTGGGCAACGAAAAATCCACGATGGCTGCGACAAGTGGAACATCAGCGACCTTGGCGTGTTAATGTATGGTGCGGCATCATGGGAGGAAGGATAATTTGCCCCTATTTTATCGATGGCAATCTAAATGGTGCAATGGTGTGCATAACATTTATAACTTGCCACTATGATGTTAGTTCATCTGAAATATATTTCTTAACATGCCTGAACAAGTAAGATTTGATAATGACGAGTCGAAACTAGCGATATAAAAGCAATAAGCGATCTATGGCAATAAAGATCTGATAAAAGGATTCAGAACTATTATCCAAGTAAAAGCTTGCTCCCGCCTCCGCCTCCTCAAACTCCCTGTTGGCCGAACCTGGGGCCTGAACCCTGTCCTCTCTACTCCGATCCGCCCCATCCTCTGCGTCTCCCTTCCTGCCTATATCTCTGCCCCACCATCCTTCTACAAGTCCCTAGAGATCCTGGAATGCCACGCTCTCAGTCTCGCCTTTCGTATCCCTTCCTACCCCCATCCCCCATGCGGCTCCTTTATGAACTCATCCCCTTCCCCTACATTGTCCGCTTCATTGAACACCTTCCTCTCCGTTTCCTCTACCATAAACTGGATCCCCCTCACCCCATCGTCCAACCACTCCTCACCAACCCCGGCTCGTTGCCGCGCGATTACCATTGTATCCCCCCTGCTCTCGTCCACCTCCCTTACCCTCTCCCGTAGCAATTTCCGCACTATGCGTCTCCCTAACGATGCCCTCCGCCCATCTCTGACATTCCCCATTCTCGTCTTCTCCTCCCCCTTCCTCCTCTCTCGTTGATCTCCTTCGCTCCCTTCCTCCCTCCCACCCCCCTCCTCCAGCCAGACCTTCCGGTATCCTTCCCCGTCCTCATCCTTACAGCTCCCTGGGGCATACCATGCCCTCCTTTTCCGTATGGCCCTGTGACCCCTCCATCTCTCCTGCCCCTCTCCCCTGTTCCTCTGTCCTTCTACCCCCTTCGCTCCTCCTCTTGCTCTGTCCCCATCATCATCTTACTATATTAGTTCAACTTCTGCGTGTGACTTGTCTGTGTTTGTCGGAGTGAATCTAACCCGTTTATTTTTAATGAAATTGCGAACGGTCATCCCGCAGCCGACGCCTGTGTATTTTAACTGTCCGTGTGCATCAATGTTACAGTATTTGTGTAACCCTCTCGTCATCGCCATGTATGTTTATCTGGTCTTCAATCTGCTACATTCAACGAGGTCTCACCGTCATTTTCTTCACCATGTTACGTGTTTGTTTAGCTCCATTTATATGCCTCTTCCATTTTTTAATTTCTTCTTGGTTTTTGTACTTCTGTAGGCTGAAAAGCGTCTTAAACAAACAAACAAAAATAGCCATTGGCTTTTTACGTGGAATGTTTATATTAATCTTGTACCATTGCCGGTTTCGATATGCCTAACATATCATCATCATATGCTAAGACAAATTTTTTATATTGCATTTAGAGCAAGATGGGATTGACAGACAACTGGTAACACTATTAGTGTGTTATTTATTCCATACTAGCTGCTAAACCCGTATTCCATGGGTATATATTTATGTTTATCTACATATACATCTACATAGATACTCTGCAAATGCTATTGCCTGGCAGAGGCTTCATTAACCACTTTCATAACCTTTCTCTACCGTTCCATTCTCTAATAGTGTGCAGGAAGAAAGAACACCTAAATCGTTTCGTTTTCGATCTGATTTCTCTTTTTTCACTGGGATGGTCATGTGACTCTATGAAGGTGGGTGCTAGCAAAATATTTTCACATTCAGAAGTAAAAGTCGTTGTTTTAATGATTTTCACTTCAAATCGTGCAACATTTCCGTGACGCTTTCCCCCTGTAACGTGATAAAACAATATGAGCTGCCCTTCTCTGAACCTTCTCAGTGTCTTCCGTCAGTCCCACCTGGTGAGGGTCCTACACTGGGCAACACTACTCCAGGAGAGGACTTACAAGTGTGATGTAGGCAGTCTCTTTGATGGAGCTGTTGCATCTTCGAAGCGTTCTGCCAATGAAACGTAACCTTTGGTTCACCTTCCCCACAATATTTTCTACGTGCTATCTCCAGTAATTGTAACTCCTAGGTACTTGGTAGGATTTACGACCTTAAGGTTTGACTGATTTATCGCGTAATTGAAGTTCAGCGGATTTCTTTTAATTGTCATGTGTATTACTTCACACTCTTCATTATTTGGTGTTAATTGCCAATTTTGCACCGTGTAGAAATTTCGTCTAAATCACTTTGCAGTTGCTTTTGATCCTCTGTTGACTTCACTAACCGACAAACGACAGCATCATCCGCGAACACTCTAAGGGAGTTATTCAGATTGTCTCCTAAATCGTTTATAAACACAAGGAAGAGTAGGGACCTACAACGCTTCCATATGGAACGCCAGATAGCACTTCTGTTTTACTCGATGACTTAGCAATTACTATGAACTGTGTCCTTTCTGAGAGGAAATCGCGAATCCAATCGCACAATAGGGACGATATTACATAAGCAGGCAATTTCATTAGAAGCCGCTTGTGATCTACAGTGTCAAAAGCCTTCCGGAAATCCAGAAATATTGAATCGATTTTCCAGTGTTATATTAGAAACGAAAACAAAAATCATGAAAATATTTCATCTTCATTTATTCATGAAAACAGCTTAGAAATTGTGCAACAATAAAACGAATAAATGTAAATAATGTACAAAATTATAAATGCAGTAGCCAAAGAAACAAAAATAGAAATAAAATACAAATGATGTATGACATTAATTTAATTCAAAACTTGAATATAAACAATATTTCTTGTCACTTTTCCAAAAGCTAATATGAATAAATTCTTTGGTGAGTCCAACCTTGAGCAGTCGATATAGAGTTGTTGATGTGAGAAAAATGGAGATGTCATATCCACTACGCGGTATTTGACATATTGTACCTTTCCAATAGAAAATGCAAGTCTCACTGAAAACTGTAGTTTCTTGACGTTAAAATGTAGATTTGTCGGTATAATGGGTATTCATGGGAAGGTTTCTCTGAGCCATAATTCACGACGTTATTATCTCCTGAACTATGTGTCTCCTGAACTACGTGTCGTAACCCACATAGATTGTTGTCTGATAGTAATTAATAAGTGTACCAAGTTAAGTTGAAATGGGTCCACTATTATAGGAGGAGATGTGGAAAAATAGCGTATGATGTAGCAGTTATTCGGAAATTTCTTCGTTTAAGACGTCATATCTCCTGAAATATGTGTCGTACTATCATGTAAATTTGAAGGTACATTCAAAAGTATATTTTCCTAATGTCGACAAAATAAGTCGTGAATGGCGTTAGTAGTGAGGACGTAATAATTCGAAACATCATAAGTAATGATGCGGTATTTCATTAACCATATTATTTATGACTTCATATGTCATGAACTCTAACTGTGATATAATGTCGAAGGAACATTCAGTGGTCTGTATGTGTACTGTCTGTGAAATGTCTCACGGATACAATTTACAGTGTAGAAGTAATAACTTGTAACGTCATGCCAAATGTCGTAGATACACGTCATGAACATCGGAAAGTGGTAAGCAAAAAACTATTTTCCTTTCATCATTTCGTCGGAGTTGTCAGCGTGAGAAACTTTCGCAAAGATTTTAAATTATGTTAAAAGTTAACTGCAAGTCGTTAAGTGGTCTCATTTTCAAGCAGTTGATGGATAATGTCACAGTATTACGCTCCGCAAATGGGGCAGTTTTCGTTGTTTATGACGTGATATCGTATGAACTATGTATCGTAGGTGGTTTTTTTCTACCATAGCAAACGATTCCTCACCTTCAAGAGTATTTGTACCAAATTTGATTGAAATCGGTCCATTAGTTTAGGGGAATATGTAAAATATTATCGCATGATGCGGCCATTTTTCACGAATGTCTTTGTTTATGACGTCATATCTCCTGACGTATGTGTCGTAGGTGGTTTTTACCCCGACAGCGAGTGTTCCCTGATAATAAGGAACATGTGTACGAAGTTAGGTTGAAATCGGTCCAGTATTTGAGGAGATGTGGAACATACACACCCACATACACACATACAGCCCATTTTTAAGATGTATAGATTCAAGTAATCTCTGTCCATCTCTCTCTCTCTTTTTTTCCTTTAAGTTACATGTCAAATTTCTGGGAAAGTATTAACAGAAGCAGTGATATTAGTTTAATGCGTTTTTCTTGTTCCTTGGAAAATTCATTACTACGTTTAATCAATCGGAAACATAAAAGCAAGCGCTGGAAGCGCTAGCATCGCTTCAGCTGTCAAAAGATTCCACCTTTTCCCCTATTGAGTATCGCGACTCTATGTTTTAGACTATGGCAATTCCGTGGTACAACTGCCAGTGCATTTCTAAGTTTTGATAGCTGCCCGCGCAGGGGTGACTGTCACTCTCCTTGCATTCTCCACTCCCCATTTACTTGCCGACTGTCAACACACATACACGCAAACATGGCATCGACGTCTTAGGATAATATGATTACTCACGAAGGTATCATTGGTAATGGCATTCTTATATATGAAGTTCAAAAATTTATATTGGCAACAGCTATCACTTTTCAGCATTACAAACCATATATTAAACAATTTCTAAGTGCAGCTCTTATGACTGCCGTGTTTTCAGTCGAAATTTCTGGATATGATGGCCGCCATTAATGCAAAACACTCTTTTTACTTTTCACCGTCTTAACTGTATAGTCGGTAGCCATAACTTTCCTTTTACACGGTCTCCCAAAACCAAATTTCGTACACCGATTTGCCAGTTCCACTTTTGGCTAGTCCTATAAACTCTCCAAAATCGATTCTGGAAATCCGCTTCTAAAAAACGATTTTCCACTTGCATAATCGATTTTTGTGCCCAAAGAAATATAACCGTGTTTGAAATGTACTTTACCTGCCTTGTTGGGAATTTTCGGCTAATATGGACAGAGTAACGTTTACTGCAGTGAAAGAGAAGTACAAAAACGTTAGACTGAGAGTAAATCTAATTGTAGAGAAAGAGTGATTATGCTGACTACATCAGGAACTGAAACAGCTGTTTCCTAGACATCATATTTGACAGGGCTATCAAATCCACTTGTGGCCTTAACCCGTACATAGGAAAAGCGAAAAACGGTTTCCGCCCTTACCAAGGTGTATCGCATGTAAACATAGTCGCGTGGTCTAAGTCATCATGCTACCGACTGGGCGGCCGCTCCCTCCGGAGGTTCGAGACCTTCCTCGGCCATGGGTGTATGTGTCACGTCTTCTGCAATTCCCTTGTAATTGACAGGTCCTCCGTGCCATGCTTACTTGCCACTTCCCGCACGTTTCTTGATCGCTTGCAGAAGGATTTGCAAGGAGCCGAGGAACAAGTTTCGCCTAGCACATAGACGGACCCGCGAAGTAAGCTGAAGTCGTGGGCATTGGGTCCACTAAGCTGTATTGCCAACTGGCAGATTTAAGGAATGCAATCCGGCAAATCTGGTATTTCCTGTAAAGCTGTGTTTTACTGAATGAAAAAATCGCACGACCCACTTTAGATTTGTAGTTTTATATGTTTTTGCAGACATTTTGGACCAAAATAATAATCTAAATAATAAAAAATTAATTAATAAGAGTGTCTGAAACACTTTTAGGAAAAAAAGATTAATTAGTGGCAGGTTTCGAACCAACGACCTTTACCGTCATATTATAACGCCTGGCCCACTACGCTACGGCTATCAATCAAAATAGGAGTCCTTTAATCTCATACTATTGATGGCCGTTGTTAACTGATGCTAATATGGCATTTGTAGACACTAGATTATCATGTACGAAGAACGATGTGTTTTTGTTAATTCTTCAATGCGCCATTGCTTTTAAATGAGGATGTGTAAGTTACAATAAGAGAATCATCAAATACGCAACGCAAGAAGGCGTATGCCAGAGAGAGTTCTGAGCGAGGAATGTCACGTGACATCTCCGAACGGCTGCTTTTCGTTAATTCAATGGAGGGTGTCAAATCTCCGTTATTTTTGCAAATATGTCTCAAACGATACGAGATATGAAAAAAACATAAGGCAGCTAAGTTGTAGAGAATTTTCTCCTCTACCAATTTGTATACAATTTTCGTGTCAGATGAACGGTTCGTTTACAATTACAATTATATTACAAACGGCTTTTTTTGGTATTACTACCAAATTTTTTGTCCGAAAAATTTTGAAAAAGGGAGGTTCTGATCTCTGGTGGCCTACAATCATGTCTGTAAAATTTGGTACTGATCTCAGAACTGTACGAGCACGTCCCTACCAATCACAAAATCTACTGTAGTTAAGCAGGATTTCATTCTGGAAACATCCCTTAGGCTGTGGCAAAGCTATGTCTACACCATAGCCTTTCTTTCAGGAGTGTGAAGTCTGGAAAGTAGGAAGGAGGTACTGGCAGAAGTACAGTTGTGAAGTGAGTCGTATCGGGATAGCTCAGTGGTCGAGCGCTTGCCCGCCAAAGGCAAAGGTCACAAGTTTGAATCCCGATTCTGGCACACAATTTTAATCTGCCAGGAAGTTACATATCAGTGCACACTCCGCTGCAGAGTGGAAGTTTCATTGATGATTTCCATTGATTAATGGTATACATTAAACCATCGCGTGGCGTCATGCCACATGGATTGCATGCAAGGATTCTTGCAGCGCTTTATCGAATCAAGTTCCTATAGAATGCGCTTACCTCAAGAAAAGAGATTTTAGCTTTCGATTGAATACAAAATAAGTGATTATTCTAGGATTTGTTTGTTCAAAAAAATGTTCAAATGTTTGTTAAGCTTATGGGACTCAACTACGGGGTCATCAGTCTCTAAACTTACAAACTACTTATGAACTACTTACGAACTAGGACGGCACAAATATCCATGCCCGAGGGGGGATTCGAACCCCCGACCGTAGTGGCCGTGCTGACCGTGACTGGAGCGCCTCAGTCACCTCGGCCACCGCGGCCGGCCGGATTTGTTTGTCAATAAATCGGTAGAAGTAATAGAAAACTTCTTTATAAATAATAATTGACCGTTTTTAAGAACGCCACTGAATTTATGTAAATGATACATTTTATGTGTGTATTAGCTGACGCGTATCGGAACGTTTATTAAAATATTTTATAAAGATATGAGGAAAATCGATCAAGAAATTTTCGAGCATTTTGGCAACGGCGTTAAACTACAACTTATTTTCATATAAACTGGAAGGAAATACGCCTCATGGAAGACAACTTTTCCTTTTAGTTTTTCCCTGTCTTACTAAACGCGCAATTCCCACCAGTTTACCTTATCAGGCAAGGAAATGAGATGAACTGCACCATTCACAAGGTGTTCATGTTTTCATATTGCAACTAAAGACCCGTCCCAGCTTCACACGGGTGAATTTATAATCTATACCTACAAATGAGTTTTGTAGTAAAATAATGTACTACTGTCGCAGTGCAGAGGATATAAAATGCAGAATGGCACTGGAAAGAAAAACGTTTTTGAAAATGAGAAAATTGCTAATATCGAATATTAATTTAAATCTAAGGAAATCCTTGTGTGGAGTGTTGCCTTGTACGGGAGTGAAATTTGGACGATAGATAGTTTAGACAGGAAGAGTGTTTTTGAAATATGGTGCTACAGAAGAATGTTGAAGATTAGGTGGGTAGATCGCATAACTAATGAAGAGGTACTGAACAGAATTGGTAAGAAAAGGAATTTTTGGCATACCTTGACTAAAAGAAGGGATCGATTGGTAGGACACATTCTTAGACATGAGGGAATCGTAAATTTAGCATTGGAGGGAAGAGTGTTGTGTGTGTGTGTGAGGGGGGGGGGGGTGTAAAATCCCAGAGGGAGACCGAGAGACGAATACAGATTCAGATGGACGTGGCTTGCCGTTCTTATAAGGAGATCAAGAGGCTTGCTCAGGGTAGAATATGGTGGAGAGCTGCAACAAACCAGTTCCGGACTGAAGACCACAACAACAACATCTACAAAAAGAGAGGTATGTATTTTATATTTTGCTATGTTCTATGTAATATGATTAAACACAATAATACCGTGTTTATAAAATTCTAAACGTGTTTAATCGATACACACATAATAATATCGCACTCTGACGTACATATACAAGTTTACGTCGCGCACTTGGAACGACTGTAGCGCCCTAATCCAGAAATAGTGAACCGCAGGGCACTATCAATGCAGAGTCTAACACGAACACTTGCAGGAGCGGCGCTAGCGATCCAAGCGGCAGCAATGCACTAACACAAGAATGGCACGAAACAAATGGTTGGCTGTTTCGACCTTAGTGGTGCTGCAGTCGTTCCAAGTGCCACAACATTCACGTATACGCCAATAAATTTCTTGAGCCGATCTCTAGTAAACTTTACTGGATTACCCGCTGGGCAATCTGAAAATTTGATGAATGTTTCATCAAAATTGCTTCAGCTGTCTTGGAGTCCATAGGGAATATTTTTATAATCTAGCTTAAAACCCGGCGCTTCTCGGGTATTTATTTAAGCTTTGAGTTACTACTTCTCATATACCTTCTCTCTCTCCACATCCTATTTTTTTCCAATAACATGTCATATATACATGGGGGAGTTTTCAAGAAATAAGGCTGTCCTGCATAAGGTACAAAATAATAACTGCAGTATCCAAAAAAAAGAAAGGTAGTCCTCAAGCTGCAAATGATGTGTAACCCTAATACATTCATTTATAAACAATATTTCTCGTTGCTTGTTCAAAATCTAGTATGACTAAATTATTTGGGGAGCACACCCCTGAGCAAGCGAAACAGGGAGATGTCAAAACTACTCTGTAGTATTTGATAGATTGCCCTGTGATTTATTAATCATAATAGAAAATTCAAGTCTCACTTGAAGCAATAGTCTCTTGAAGTTAAAAGGTAGATCTGCCGGAAAGCATGGGCATTAGTTGGATGTACACTTATTATCTTCCTTTACCTGTAGCTTTATAGAAGTCTTTTGGCTTCGCCTACAGCCGAGTACGCTTTACAGTTGGTTCATAGTTGTCAACAGCACTGTCACGTTTCAGGAATTTCTTTCAGCTAACTGGAATACAGGAGTGTGTTAGTAGTAAGTACGTAAATGTATTAAAACGTGGTGCATGATGTGAAAGGTTTTTGCCCATCGCAGTACATACGATCTCATATTTATTGAATTATATGTTGTAAAGTTGTATAATTTTGTAGGTATATATTCATTTGTGTACATTCTGCATGTCGCTGAAATCTGTTACGAATACAGTAAGTAGTAAAGAAGTAATAGATTAAAACCTGGTGTGTGTTGGGGTGGTTTTTCATTAACTTTATTGTTTATGTCCTCATATCTCATCACCAACGTGTCGTACTGTGATACAATTTCGAAGGCACATTCATCTATTTGCGAGTATACCGACTGTTAAACTTCATGCGGCCACAACTTGTAGAGTAAAAATGATGAATTGTAATGTCAAACCGAATTTCGAAGTTTTACTCCATCAACAGCGGCCGGCCGCGGTGGCCGAGGGGACTGCGGCGCGCCAGTCACGGTCTGCACGGGCACTACAGTCGGGGGTTCGAATCCCCCCTCGGGCATGGATATTTGTGCCGTCCTTAGCGTTAGCTAGTTCATAAGTACTTTGTAAGTTTAGGGACTGATGACCCACTAGTGTCCCATAAGCTATACAAACTTTTCTTTTTTTTCTTTTTTTTTTTTAAAACATGAACAGCGGAAAATTAGTAAGTGATAATCTTTTTTTTTTTCCTTTCATAATTTTGATGGTGTTGTCAGCGAAAGAAAGTATAATTAAAGTTTGAAACTATGTTTAAAGTTTGTTGAAAGTCACTAAGTACTCTCACTCTCATACAATGTGTTTATAAAGTCTCGTCGCATCGTGTAACACTTCCTTGCAACTCCTATTGTTTCTGACGTTATATCTCGTGAGCTATGCGTCGTATGTGGTTCTTAGCCCTCCAGAAATTCTCGCGTAAGGAATATGTGTACCAAATTTGGTGGAAATTGGTCCAGTGGTTTAGGAAAAAAAATGAGCAGTATTGTCGCAGTTTTTCGCGCATCTCATTGTTTATGATCTCCTATCTCGTGAAGATAAATTCTTACAGTGACGGCGACCGCCATCATGGACTGAAGCTTACATGTACAACATTTCATAAAGATTGCAACCAACTGTAGATTTGTATACAATACATACAGACAAACACACGGACACTCAGCTTTATATATAAAGACGGCCGGCCGCGGTGGCCGAGGAGACTGAGGCGCTTCAGTCACGGTCTGCACGGCCACTACGGTCGAGGGTTTGAATCCCCCCTCGGGCATGGATATTTGTGCCGTCCTTAGAATTAGTTAGTTCATAAGTAGTTTGTAAGTTTAGGGACTGATGACCACGTAGTTAAGTCCCATAACCTAGACAAACATTTGAACATTTTTTATATATAAAGACTAGCTAAAAACCTGGCGCTGCCCGGATTTTTATTTTTTTATTCCTACCTTGAGTTAGTACTTCTCCTGTCGCTTCTCTCTCTGTCCACCTCCTTTTTTCCTAAAAACACTTTATATTTATCGGAGAATATATAAGAAATAACGCTGTCTTGCATAATGTACAAAGTTATACGTGCAGTATCCAAATAAAGATAGCAAATGTTCAAATGTTTGTAAATCTTATGGGACTTAATTACGGGTCATCAGTCCCTAAACTTACAAACTACTTGTGAACTACTTACGAACTAGGACGGCACAAATATCCATGCCCTAGGGGGGATTCGAACCCCCAACCGTAGTGGCCGTGCAGACCGTGACTGAAGCGCCTCAGTCTCCTCGGCCACCGCGGCCGGCAATAAAGATAGCAATCAAAATACAAATGTCATACAAAATTCGTACGACCTCATATTTTTTGAGTTATACGTTGTAAAATTGAATATTTTTTCAGGTATATATTAGTACAAGTGCTGTATTTCTGAAAAATCTGTTGGGAATATAATTAGTAGTTAAGAAGTAAAAGATTAGAACTTGGTGCGTGTTGGGGCGGTTTTCTATGAACGTACTTTTTATGTGCTCACGTATAATAAACTACGTGTCATCATATTGTGATACAATTTCGAAAGTACATTCCACTATTTATGTGGAATATTTTTATTTATTTATTTATTATTTTATTTTATTTTATTTTTTATTTTTTTTGCTTTCATAATTTTTGTATGGCTATTATCGAGAAAAAGTTCAATAGAGGTTATGTTTAAAGTTGGTTGGAAGTCACTAAGTACTGTCATTCTCATACAGTGTGTGAATTAAGTATCGTCGCATTACGTGGCACTTTCTTGCAACTACATTGCTTACAAGGTCATGCCTGACGTGACAGTTTTACGGCATCTACAGTGAAACTGTTGTGAGCAGTACACGTCTTTTCGTTTAATCTTTTTTTTTTTTTTTTTTTTTTTTTTTTTGGAGGGGGGGGGTTGTCTCAGTTACTAAACGCTTCATAAACGTCCGAAATTACAGGGAAACTTTGTTGCATGTTCCTAACTACTCCCACTGACCAATAATTGATGCATAAATCTGGGTATTCTCACGCGGTGGCCTCTCATGATTTATGACGTCATATCTCCTGAGCTATGTGTTGTGCTCTTTTGTTTTTGGTTCAGGAACCTTCGTGGGCGTACGCTGAGTAATTCACCAGTTTCATTGCACTCGAATAAATGTTTTATAAACACACAGAGGACGTACAGACAAACATTCATTTATATGTATAAGAAGGGAAATCAGTGCAGCAAGTCCATTACATCTCGGCCGCGTGTGCAGTTTCCTTGCAATTGCCACCCTGTAATTCGCAGTGTGGCAGAGGTGCCACGTGGCCAGTGTTGGGCGGGGTGAACTGCTGGGACGCCTTGGAACGGATCCAAGGCACGCACGCAGACTCAGCGGCATTGCGTGTACCTCGACGTTTCATTTTAAGGCTCTGGCGACGGTTTAGACTCGCAGCAAAGTGTTCGTCGCAAGCGAGCACTGCCACAAGAGCGCCTGGCTTTGAATACCAACAACGTCTTTAACACGATTGTCTGAACTGCTTCTCGTCTCATTTTCATTTAAAATTGTCTAACAGAGTATTTATCGGAGGCTAAGACCGGTTTATCAGTGACCAGACGTGCTTTACAGTGTGCTCTACATACTTCAGTGTAAACTCTTACCAATTTACTAGTGATACAACAATATCAAAAACGCGGCATAAATGAATGTAGATATGGCTTTCAAATCTGAATCCTGTTTTAAGTAAAGTTTTCACTGCACGCTTGTCTCAAATGTGTCGTAGACGGCAAATGAAATGAACATCGTGGCAGGAGCTTTATTCGAGGAAGGTGGAGTTCATCATGATGGGCGTGTCTGAATCGACTACAAATATTTTGCCATTCAGTACGGAAATTTCAAATACGCCCCTCCTTGCATTTTTAAGTTATACTCAACCTTTACCACCGGCAATTCAATTTTACCACTTGAGCAGCATATACTTATATATGACTTACGAACTTTCCGTCACAGACATACATTAACGTATTGCAGAGAGCTCAAAGATAGTATTGAGATAATACTATGTATTTTGAAACCGTGACGCTCGAAGTATATTTGTCTTTCTAATCCAGTTGTGAGTATTTTGATCCTAACACTACAGTTGTCTTACCAGTATTTATATTGAGATCATTGGTGTATTGCCAGTGTAGTTAATGCTCAGTTAATGTATGTCTGTGTTTCCCAGTGTTTTACCTTTGAGTCTTTTTATCTTTGAGCATCTGTTGATCGTCGTATTGCTCCATATTTTAGTTCGCCACACTCACCCACCGCGACACACCACGACCAAAACACCACAGTGCACACCGCGAACCTAATGGCTGCTCTCATGATTAACCACCATTGGTCTGCAGTGAATAATTTTTGCTACCAAATGAAATATACGGACACACGTCCCACGTTCCATTTTTATATATGTATATTGACTAAAAGTAAGGTAACGAACCTAAAAAAATACGATAATGTTCAGAATCAGGTGAAATATGCATTATATATTATTAGAAATCGTCTGAACATGACGTTTGTAAGAGAAAGGAAAGGTTACTTGCTGAATAAAATCTTTTATTACAGAATATGTCTGCGTTAGCGTCTCTTTTTTATTTTTTAAACTGGAACCATATCCGAAACTATCCCAACGTACTGAAACTGGAATTCCTAGTACCAAACCTGCCGGCCGCGGTGGCCGAGGGGACTGAGGCGCTCCAGTCACGATCTGCACGGCCACTACGGTCGGGGGCTCGAATCCCCCCTCGGGCATGGATATTTGTGACGTCCTTAGGATAAGCTAGTTGATAAGTAGTTTGTAAGTTTAGGGACTAATGACCCTGTAGTTAAGTCCCTTAAGCTATACAAACATTTGAACATTTTTGAACCAAATCTAGCACGACTAGACGAGTTGCTGCCATTATAGTAGACCTACTTGAAGGACTGTGATATTACAAATCTAACCTTAATCAGTTAATCGCCGAGTTCAGAAACGCTTATAAGACATTATGTCCAAATGCCGAACGGAGTTAGCTGCGACAGTCAGTATTACTATTTTAGGATTGGTGGAAGAACACCTCTTTCGTAGCAAATTTAGAGCCCCATTAAGCCAAAGCCCCACACGTCTGTCTCAGACGCACGGCCGAAGGCCATCCTAGAAAATGGCCTTACTGGCACTGACCCAATCAGGGTCAAAAATGTTGAATTTATTGGGAACTACATGTAATTGTAATTATGAATGGTGTTTTACATCAAGACAGCCGTCTTCCTTATGCGAGAGAGGCGTGAACGACAGCGTCATCTTGATGGCAGAGTGCCAAGGATGAATCGAGCGTGTTACAAAGCGTGCAAAGCACCACGTGAGCCCTGGATTAACCTTTAATTTTGCAGTTGTTTAAAGGTACCTGTATGCACTTTCGAAAGACAGTCTTTATTTTCGTTATTGTCATCACTTGTTTAGTTATTTCTTTAGTTTCATTTCTTCCATTACTGTTACATCTATACACATGTTCGCACATTCGCAGGTGGTAGAGAACTTTCTCGAGCACTTTACACATTGAAAAAACAGATTTATGTGTGTCATTTTATACTGAAGAAGCAATGGTTTAAAGCATTCGACTTTTATGCTTACCATAGTATTCACATATATCTTTAGGTGCTAGGAATATTTTTCTCCTTTTCGTGCATACTAGTACATGTTATTGAAGTAACTGAATAAGCTATGTTATGCTTGGACAATTCAGATAGGCATAATTTTGTGGGTTGTGAGGTAAGATAGAATATAGCAAAAGATCCCAGATTTAAAATGAATATTTCTGATTTATTGCCATTAATATTGTAGAATTATCAGGTTTTTAATTGCAAAGATAAAATATGCCTATTAAATAATACTATATATCAAATACACAAAACATTGTTCACAGAAAGCGATTTTGTCATTCACCGACATTTGTGTTACCTTTTCTGTATCTATCATGATAACGACATATCAACAACGAAAGCCTATTTCCTGCGTAGGAAATGAAATGATTGTCATCAAAGAATTTCGTTACTCATATGTAGAGTACTTATTTAAATTCGATTCTAGCAAGGAAACATTTCTTACTTACCGTCCTTGAGACACATGTTTGTCATGGAACAGCTTCTAGGATAAAATTATGAAGACATGAGGTATGATTGGAGTTTTGCACTGCAGGTGTTCTACAGAAGAGGTAAAATAATACACAGAAGAAAAGAAATAATCTAGTGTTGTGACTGAAGTGTTGTCGATATTAGTAATGCTAATCAAGCGTTACACTCCAGACAACTTCATAGCAATCAATACTTGACGAAACAACTATTAAATTATTAGTGTCCAGTTGTTCATCACATACTTAAGTAAAATATTTGTTAAACTACATTGAACAGACCTGTTTTAATAAGTACGTGGTGTACATCCATAGCCAATTGTTCATGTAAAATGGTCAGTTAGCTTTGGAAATAGAGGGTAAAGCTAGAGCTTCAGCAAGTCTTCTGATATCAGTCTGAGTTTCACACTAACGACAATTATAAATATACTTCTTATAATGTGGTTACGTTACGTGTCCTGAATACAGTGTGATGAATGAACACATCATTAAAATACCTAGAAGATTAATGTTGATATCTTGTCAAGGGAACAACCTATTGTTCAAATAAATTTACCCAAATATATGCTGACATAATAATCTAGGAATTGATGAGTTAAAATATCATTAAGAGGTATTTCCATACCTCTTTTCAGTTAAAAATTACTTTAACTACTTGCTAACACAATACCGTATCCTAAATTTTGTGCAGAGATAGTTCTCTCATCATCTCATCAATAGAATATCAAGATAAATGCTATTCTGCTTTTCTAACCAATTAAGGGCTGTACAGATGATCACTCAGCATCCTTAGAGAATATAACCAAATTAAATGACTTGTCTCAAATAACGCGTCCAGGAAAGTATTTGTAGATGATTGAGCAAATGAAGGAAATGTTGACAGCACCAACAACCAGATGTCAACGCAGTAGTTTTAAAAATGTTCAAAGGTTTGTAAACCTATTGGACATGAACTACTGTAGTCAGCAATCCCTGGACTAACAAACTGTGTTAATTAACTTAAACTAACCTAAGGACAATAAACACACACACACACACAAACACATGTCGCAGGAAGGACTCGAACTTCCGACGACGAACAACCGCGATCTCCGGAGCGAAGCGGAGTAGACCGCTCGGTCACTCCATCGCGGCACGGAAGTTTTCCATTCAACACAACACTGACCGTATGCGTGGAACCAACTACCATGAACAGGCTTTTGAAAGTACTGCAAGATAAAAACGTAAAACTTTCGTTTTCCACTCGCTTTACAATAACAGAAAGAACATAGAATTGTTATATGGTTTAAGCAAGGATTATTGAACTGTATTAGCGACTGTAATTTAGCAAGCTTACTGCATATTTAACGTCATTTTATAAAACGAGTTCCCTTTTAGCTGCGTTACGAAAGTCCTCTACACCGCTGTAATACTTACTGCAGTTTTTTAATTTCTATTTTTTTTTTTTTTTTTTTTTTTTTTTTTTTTTTGCTTAAGGGGCTTAACTGCGGGGTCATCAGTTCCTAAACTTACAAACTTCTTATGAAATACCTTATTCTAAAGACGGCACAAACATCCCTGCCCGAGGGGGGATTCGAACCCCCGACGGGGAACGGCCTCGTGCATCAGAGCATAGCGCCTGAATGCGCTGGGCCGCTCCGACGCGGCTTTGTTGCAATTGTCTTCTTGATAAAAGACTTTTAATTTTAAAATTGTAGTAGATTAATTGTAGACGTTAGACGGGATGAACCGAAACGTCAGATATGTTTTGAACAAAATGACGTCTAAAATAATATAATGGAGATATGTAGCACGGTGCCAAGAATGCCTAACCGTACCATAGTTCACAAGGCAGAAATCCATCGGCAGACATTTCTGCATTAATGTTACACAAAGCGAGAATTTACGTCTCGTCGAAGCAGCGGCAGTTGGCAAGGCCATAACTACACCGAAGAGAAGTGTCACTTCGCTTTGCTCCTCCGCTTTCCCTCTGTTCATTAGTACTTTCCTTCATTTTGAACTAGACAGAAACAAAACGTATTTCTGTTCGCAGACGTTTACACCATTACACACTCTCCTCCGCTCTCTCCCTACTCCCTCCTTTCTCCCCTCCCCCCGCCCTATCTACTTCGAAGCAAATTTTCAGTCACCAATAAGTACCAATCCTTCGTTGTAATCTTGTCGTGCAGCATACAACGCACTGTTTGTACCAGAACTGCTACTAGCTACTTAGCTTGATTCATGAGTGTCTTTTTCCAAAATATGTATCATGCTGAAAATTACTGTCAAGCAGCTAACAGAAGTTGTTTAATTGTCCAGAGGAAAATATTACGGGTGTTGTTGACCACAGTGCTTAACGCCCTAAAGTTCCAATAACAGCAACAACAGGAAAATATTACACAGCATTACCTCTCTCATAATCAATGAAAATCCTCCAGAATATTTTTTGTCACCTTGGGTCCCTAGGAAGACTCTATACCAACTTTAGAGAAAGCGCCATTTTATTTATTCAAGCGCGTTGCAAAATATTAAGTGAATAGTTTCAGGTCACTGGCCTCTGCTATGGATGAAGTGATCTATGTGTTTTTATATGTGTTTCTCTCTTATTGTTCAATGCATTAAAACGTATATAAATGTATTGTCAGATGGACGGAATAATCCACGCTAACTACATATTTAACCATTTTATTTGAAAAGTTTCGAAACTAAATAATAAGGGGTAAAGACGATTTGGAGAAGCTGTGTTCTCTAACTCAGTTGCAAGAAATGCAATAACAGATTTCTCTTGCAAACATGTAGCTGTGCGTCGGGGTTCGAATCCCCCCTCGGCCATGGATGTTTGTGTCGTCTTTAGTATAAGATAGTTCATAAGTAGTTTGTAAGTTTAGAGACTGATGACCACGCAGTTAAGTCCCTTAAGCTTTACAAACATTTGAACATTTGATGTAGCTGTGCCGAATACTGCTTTTGTTAATCGTAAATAATACTTTTAAACTGTAGTAGTCTGTAAACTTTCTCCAACACAGAATACGAAATTAGGAATAGAACTTTTGAAACATGTCAGACTAGACTAACAATAATTAAATGTCAAATGGCGGTATCATATAATCAAGATTGCTACCAAAACTCTGTCATTGGCTCTTTTAACAACATATCACTTTCTGCCTAGGCCTGTACCACGTGATCACCTCGTGTCATAATCTACTACATCACAATACCTATTCTTTTCTTCTCTGACAGGTGACATTATAGGATCCTCGTAATATACTTCTAACGGAATAAATCGTTGCGTCCAAAACTGTTTGTGAGCACACGCTTCATATATTGCATATTATATCACAGCCACACTTCATGTATGTGTAGAACAGTAATAAACTCGAAAATATACGCGATTAAGATATGAACCTCAACAATGATTTTGAGTCTAACTTTAAGAGAATGGCACACGAAGCAGCCGCAATCTAAAATAAACGTTGCCCCTTAAATTAGAGCCAGGCTAGCTAGCATTCTTGACGGAAATACAACGATACTAAGGCACTCGACTATAAAATAATTCGCAACGAATACAAGACTGGGTTGTCAGTAAATGAAACAGAGAATTACAATTTGAAAATAGGTGGGATACATGGGAATGAAATCTTGCGAAAGCGACACACAGAAAGTATTTGACGTGAATGCGTTAGACACCTACTTTGTCATCTAAAATGCTTAAAATAATGTGCATCTCGTACTTGTCAATTTTTCGGAATCCCGTTTTATTAATATATACCACCAGTGTTTAAACTTGATGAAATACATCATTATTCAGGTACTATATACGCTGCAATTAGAACGCATTATTTTTTCACTACATGTATTTTAGTAAACGAGTAAATTAGAACCACAGACGAGTATTTCAATAAATAAACTGAAACGGGTGTTAGGACGCAGCATTTATTTTAACATTTCATAGATACACAGCAGAACTGATTTTGTGTTTATACAGAAACTGCTGGGAATGAACAAGTAAAGGTACATACTTGCAATCTTATTAGTATTACTGCGTGTATTGGAAATTTTACACTGTTACATTTTGTACTGAATTTGGAAATGAACTTCCATAAGTGAATTCGTATGTAGTATAACAACGAACCTTGGCGTGTAGGCTTTCGATGGGATTTTTCATTAAATATTATATTATGCCTAACAACTGACGGTGCCGAATGTATTCGAAAACTTATGGTACGGAAAAGGATTTTATTTTGCTTTTATCTTCGAGATATTGAAATAATAGTGAATGTTTTAGCTGGGCCAACATCTTTTCAAAACCCCACGAAAGAGAGGCGTACTGATAAGACATTAAATTTGTTCCGAAAGAGCTGATAAATATTTTTGACAACCAAAAGCTTAAGTATAACATACATTCTACCGTGTTACTCGATGATTATCTCCGGATCATTGAACATGTACAGGGTATTCGAAAATTAATCTTACAAACGTCAGGGATTTATTGTGGGGAGTGTGTGCATAAAATTTTGATAAGGGACATATGTCCGGAGTGACCATCCAGTACCGCTAGTGGTACTTCTCATCTTTGTGTGATGAACCTCTTCTATTGTTTATCTTTGATTTCCATGTTTTTTTGAAGGTAGTAGTATGGACCAAAATAAAAGGAAAATATCAAACAAACATAGCCTGCAAAGTACACACGTTCAGAGGTTGAGCACATCTTCATCTTTGGTGCTGTGAACACGTCTCTTTTACATTTGTCATGTGACTTGATGCACGCATTTCTGTCTTAAATAAATGTCCATGGCTTCACTACATGTTTCTGGACTTGGCTTCCTTATCAGAATACAATAGCTGGTTAAAAAGTAATGAGATGTATAAATTTTTGTGAAATGATTTTATTACTAGAGACAGTGGCGTATATAAGGAGGTGGACAGGTGTCCTCCCCCCCCCCCCCCGGAAATTATGAATATAAAGAGAAAAATAAGTACTGTATTGTGATTACGATGCCCTTGCCTAAGTGGAAGCACTGCGAGTGATCCGGTACAACAACATTAAACATTTTACTTTACATGAGCTTAGGATGCCGCTGTGGAGGGGGGGGGAGGGGGGGGAGGTGTCCGAAAATCCGCCGCCCTCCTGAACCAGGGGGATCCGGACGACAACCAATGAAGACGTAGTCTAGGACATAAGTTAGATTAAGTTGTATAATGTTCCCCTACGACTCCAACTGTTGCAACTGCAGTGAGAAAAGACCAGCCCAGTGCCAGGGGCACGTCTGTTGGATTTCGCTCGGCAGACACAAAGTAGGATTGTACAAAACTGGCTCAGCTGTGACACTGCAGGAATTAGTAAATTAGCTTATCGTCCCGTAGTTATTAGGAACTTTAGAATATGGTAGTCACGCTAACAAAAAAGGTGCAACATTTACAACAAAATGGGCACAACATCTCACTAAAAAATGTAGTAGAATAAATTGGTCCATCGATGTGATGAGTCATATAGAAGACGTTAGTAAAGAATTTAAAAATATTGTATATGAATATGCAGCAAAGATCGCGTAATGTTGGATAGTCACAACGGTTTGGGCAGGATTTCGATAGTTCTGACGATCACGGGAAGATCCGTCGGAACCGGTAAGTAAGTGAAATATCACTAATGATCTTGGGCCGGCCGCGGTGGCCGAGGAGACTAAGCCGGTCTGCATGGCCACTACGGTCGGGGGTTCGAATCCCTCCTCGGGCATGTATATTTGTGCCGTCCTTAGTGTTAGCTAGTTCATAAGTAGTTTGTAAGTTTAGGGACTGATGACCCCGTAGTTAAGTCCCATAAGCTATACAAACATTTGAACATTTGAATGATCTTGGCTGGATGCCAAAAGAAATGGACGCAGAGATAGTGAATGACGGCTTCCGAATATAAGGTCATAAATAATAGGGGCGATTATATTGAAGGTGTGATTCTGTAAGTAGCTTGGTCAATAAAGCCACTTCATCAAAACATTGTGTACCGGAATTACCGAACACCGTGTATATCCGAATAGCTAACACCACCGTAGGATTACTACTTCTCACAGTCCCTCAATATGCAATTTCCCGCACTCTAAATCTTGGTATAGAGACGCAACACTTCGTGAAATGCAGCCACCGTTGTGGTAAACTCAGGCAGTCATCTGGCGACATCACGAGCAGCTACGGCCGCCGGAGCCCCACTGCGGTTGAATCGGAGCTGCCGTTTTTATCGGCGGACCTTGTAACTCGAGCACGTGTAACCCCGGCGGCGATGGTCGGTATTAGCGGTCGGCGCGTGGCCTACTGCCTGCTGGCCGAGATATCGCCTGCGTGGGAGGGGATCGCGCGCCGCCGCCGGCCGCCGCCTCGCATTACACGGCTGCAGGGGGCGCCCCCCGCACCGAGCCCACACAAAAAAGCACCGCGCTGAACCCCCGGGCCGACGCATCGTGTACTCACCCGTACTGCTTGTTGATGGTGACGAAGGCGTAGGGTTTCATGGCGAGGCCGCGGCGAGCACTGGTGCCGAGCGGCACTCTGGCCAGCGCTCGCGTTATTTTGGGCGCCATCCGGGGGCGTGCTGGGCGCCGCTGCCGCTGCCGCTCCTCGTCTCTTCGCTCCTGCTCGCTCGCGGGCCGAAGCGATCCGGCCCACTCCGAGACGCGCCGGGCAGTGCGCGCCCGCTGGCTGCAGCCGAGGCGACGCCGGCGTCGCGGACGAGGGCGCCCGAGCGCCACCGCTCGGGGATCCCACTGACTCTGGCCGCTAGCGCGCCACCTGCTGCACTACAATGGTGGCACACCTCCCAATAACGCGAGCGCCCTTTTGCCACTATTAATTTTATTGGACCTCTCATTAACATGGACTCTCCACTGCTGCTGGTCAAGATATGTTAAAACTGGATTTACTAACAACCGCAAATTTTATATATAACTAGCTGGTATCCGGCGCGGTGCTGTCGCACAAGAAATAATTGTGCAATGACGTTTGAAATGTCAAAGCTGTAGCTTGTTTAATTAAGAATGACATAAATTAATATTTATGAGGTTTCCAATCTTCCATTAGCCCATCTCCTCCTTTCCCTTCTGGTCCTCCCTCCCCCACCCCCCGTGTATTCTCCTGTCCCTTTCTACGTCCTTTTCACTCTCCCCTCCCCCAGTTTATATCCTTTCACTTGTCTGTCACCGTTCCCCCTCTCTCCTCCTCTCCCTCTCTGTCCGTCTCCTGCCTCCTCTCTGTCCTTCTCCTCTACCACCTTCTGCTATCCCTCTTATATATGTGCCAAGTTTCATGGTGACTGGTCAAATGGTGACACAGTCGCAAGGTACCCTGCGCCATGCTCAGTTCACTGGGTTGCAGATTATAAAAATCTTCTTTATGGAAACATACATTTATGTGCTGAATTTTATGGTGGTCAGTCAAATAATTTGGATGTTTGTTATAACGCACCCTCCGCTACGAAGGCTTACGAAAGGTAGCCTATGTATTAATTCGGGTATAACCTATCTTCATTCCACATTTCATTAAATTCCGTCCAGCCGTTTATACGTGAAGAGGAAAACCGTGTTACCACTGTGTAAGGTACCCTCCGCCACGCACCGTGTGGTAACTTACTAAAGGTAGCCCATGTATTAATGCAGGATATAAGCTACCTCTGTATCACATTTCATTCATATCACTCCGACCATTTCAGCGTGAAGGCTTACGAAACGAATTAACTAACTGTTTAGCACCCTCTGCCATGAACCACATGAAATTAATGTTAGTATGCCTATAACCTTCGCGTGAGTGCAAGCAATGAGTTGACAAAGTTCTATAGCAGACGGATGTACGGAATGGCTGCATAAAATACGAAAAGAAATACATAGAAACAAACAATAATTTTGCATATTAGATTTATTTTCAAATCCGCATTCAAACTACACGTTGGTAACAACAAATTCCTTCTGCTGGTGGTTTTCACTCCAATAATTCGGTACGCTTGGTATGCATCTAAGCTGACAGCCAAAAAACCGTCATTTAAAAATCTGTATAAAGAATACTTTCCACTGAAGCACCTTTTCTTAAAAAAATGCTTACGCTTACATAACATTCATATGGTGTGAACAATATTTATATTTTAAATGTTTATTTGATGATTATCACCCTGAAAACTGTAACGTAATTCCAGAGGGAGCTGCTAGAGTTTTCAGAAATTTTATTTCATTCGAAAATTCGCCGTAATCTGAAAATTAACTGCTTAGTCACGTTAATTAATTCAAATGATTGTAGATAAACAGAATATATTAATACTGCACTGACAAACTGAATTGTTAAATCATGTTTAAATATTTCATTAGGATCGGCATACAACTGTAGAATCTGACGAAGTCCATAAGTAAAGTATCCTCCGTCATGCACCATCCAAAATTTTAGGTGACCGTGACCTTCCTCTTCTTTTGAAGGTAAAGTGTCCAAAATGTCATGATGATTTTAGGATGAATGAAGTGTCCTTATTCGCATGTCGCTTGATGCCACAGGTTTTCAACCATATAATTGTTTATAACGTCATATATCCTGAACTATACGTCGTTAGCAGTCTTACCCTTACGCCAACTGTTACATCATGGTAGGAATATGTGTACCAAATTTGGTTCAAATCGGTACAGTGGTTTAGAAGCAGACGTTCATGATGCAGTACTTTTCCGCCCATTTCATTGTTTATTACTTCGTATCTCCTGAACTATTTGTCGTACAGTAATTTAATGGTGACTATGACCATCACGAAAGTGCAAGCAATATGTTGACAAAGTGTCATAACAATCGGTTGAACGGTACGGCCGCGCATAAAATACGAACATACAAACATTAATTTTTATATATTTGACTAGCAAACCCGGCGTTGCTCGGGCGGGCATTTACTTAAGTTGTCTTCATTCCTAAACCAGGGAGAATTGATCATACCAAGGCCAAGGATATGAGACCAATCAGCCTGTCGTCCTTCATTCTTAAGACATTGGAAAAGCTGGTTAATGTGCATGTTGGAGAAAGGAGGTTAAGTAGGGCTCCTCTACATTCAAACCAACATGCATATCAACCAGGTAAATCATGTGAGACAGCTCTCCACCAACTCGTTGGGAAGGTGGAGAAAGCACTACACTTTCAGGAAATAGCCCTCTGTATCTTCCTGGACATCGAAGGGGTTTTAGCAACACGACCTTCGATTCCATGGTTAGGGCAGCAGAGGTGCATGACCTAGGGACCACTATATGTAGGTGGACTAGGGCCATGCTCAGTGGAAGAGAGGTAGATGCTACCATGATGAATGGAAAAATGGTAATCAACACCACTAGGGGTTGCCTGGAAGGAGGAGTTCTTTCCCCTTTATAGTGGAATCTAGTGGTGAATGATCTCATTGGAGAATTAAACTCTAGGCCGTACTTTTGCCAAGGATACGCAGATGATCTTGTCATAGTAATACTTGGCAAATTTGCTGACACAGTGAAGAATATGGCACAAGGTGCATTGGACATTGTGCAAGACTGGTACAGAAAACAGGATCTGCGGGTTAGTCCTAAGAAGACTGTTGTTGTACCATTCACAAGGAAACGTATCCAACACTCAAAGTTGGAATCTAAAGCTTTTCAATGAAGCGCTACCTGTGAAGGGGACAGTGAAATATCTGGGGGTTACGCTAGATGAGAAACTGACATGGACCCCTCACATTAGGAATATTTGCTCCATGGCAAAAGGTACTTTGGTAAGTAACAGGAGAGCTTGTGGCAAAAATTGGGGCCTGAACCCCAAGGGTATGCACTGGATATACACCACGGTGATTAGACCCAGGATCACCTATGGGGTGGTCGTGTGGTGGAAGAAGGTAGAACAGCAGGTTGCTGCTAAGGAGCTTGGTAAGGTGCAGAAACTAGCCTGCTTAGCCATAACAGGCGGAATGAGCAGCACACCAACAGCTGGGATGGAAACCATGCTGTATATGCCCCAGTGAGTCTTGAGGAGCAGTTCCAGCGTTTCATGTGCTGTCTTTGTATATTCCCCATCCTCCTTCCTCAATGTTCCTCCTGGATTAGTTAGTACCCTAGTGAGGATTTTATGAAGTCTCGCTTGAGCAGCCGTGCCCTCCTTCCTCACAGAATACCTTCCAGGATGCCTCCTTTGCCCGTCTGATGGCAAGGTTGTAATTGACAAGGGCCTCACGATGCTTTGCCCATTGTCCTTTGCGCCTCGCAAGGTTAAACAGTCTTCATACCTGTTTCCTTTGCATTTCCAGGTTATTATTCCACCAAGGCACTCTCCTATTTGTGCACTTCTTGGTGATTGAGCAGCTGTCTTGGTATGAGGCATGGAGGCAGCAGCTGGTGACTACAGACTCAAAACTGGTAATAACTGGAACTCTTTGGGATATCCAGAAATACTAAAATAGTGAGCGAGGTGGAGGTGGGGAAATGCCAGCCGACTATATTATAATCCTATACTGCTTCAACAAGCCTTTCAGTATAACAATTGGAAGTAGGGAGCAGTGGGAGAAAATAGCTCAACACCGTACGGGGGATATTGTCTGGTTCACTGACGGGTCAAAATCAGAAAAAGGAGTTGGGGCAGGAGTATACGGGGTACAGCCAAGACTGGAGGGCGTCATCTCTCTAGGGAAACTGGCCTCAGTATTCCAGGCCGAAATCACTGCCATCAGGTCATGTGTGGAGGAGAATTTGCGTAGGTGCTGCAAAGATCGTAGCATCTATATCTATTCAGACAGCCAGGCAGCCCTGAGATCACTGGCGACTCCTGCAACAAGGTCTAAAATTGTTGCAAAATGTCACAGGGTTCTGGTGGAGCTAGGGGAAAGCAATAGAGTGAACCTATTGTGGGTGCCTGGCCACACGGGGATCAGTGGCAACGAACATGTCGACAGATTAGCTAGGATGGGGGCAGAGACTCCATTTATTGGACCGGAACCTGTCCTTACAATCACCAAGGCAATGATCAAATTGGAGCTACGTAACTGGCTCAGAAGACAGTACGTAGAATATTGGACCAAAGTCCATCAACAAAAACATGGCAAGGTAATGATGCCAAAGCCATGTTTTAAAAGAAGCTCTGCAATCCTGGACCTGAACAGGAGAGAGATTAGACTCATGGTTGGATTGCTGACAGGCCATGGGAATTTCAAAAAACACCTTCATACAATGGGAATAACAAAAGTGGGCCGTAAATGTAGGATCTGTGATGATGGTGAAGAAACTGCATCACATCTAATCTTCAAATGCATTGAACTGGAGAGTAAAAGGCACAGAACATATGGGGCAACTAGACCCGAAGAAATTGTGTCTAATAAAGAACTGGTAAAGGGATTCCTTGCATTGTTCAAGGGCAGTGGTTGGCTTTACTAGATATACAGGGAGCGATACCGCACAATAAACTTAGTTTCTGTGCGGTCAGTGGCGAGTTGGACTAAGACTGTTTTGGTTTCCTTGGAAAAATCAAATCAAACCAAATCAAGCACTCAAACATTAACGCCAATGTTGAAAAAACGTGACTAAAAAAACTCAATTAAAAGACAGTTTTAACTGCAATTTATTAATCTCGGAAACAGGCATTCTCACATTAAAAATGTAGAATTTACAGGAGCAGTACAACGGAACGAACAGAACAGACAACAATTGAACGTCTTTCTGTCGCAGCAAGGGAATAAAAGAAAGTAAAAAAGCGAGGTATTTTGTGGCGTAAAGAAAGACGCTGACTCGTCATAAAATTTCAACTGTGACCTACCCGATGAATCGTGTTACACTTTAAGGTTCTATTGCTGGTAAACGATAAAGATATGAAGTAAATTTTGAAAATGCGTGGCAAGCTACACAAAATATCACTATTCAATATTAACTAAATCGGTGCCATCTATTGTTGCGGTGATGCAACAAGGCTGAAAAAGACATCATGGGCGGAGGGAAGAAAAAGCAAAATTATTAATAAAATTCATAAATACACTTTTAAGTGAGAGATGGGGGGGTTATTGATAAAATAAAGATCCGCGCACATCACACATATTTACCTTTCGTGGCAAAATGCACATAACAGCAGCCACATAAGAAATAATAAATAACAGCTCTCGTCTGAAAGATGCTATCGCTATGGAGTATAAGCCAAGAGTGGTTACTATTTTATTTCACTCGAGGTTTAAAAAATGAAGGTGGTGTTCTTAAGCTCTTCTCTGGCACTCATAGATAAACGTTTTACGTTCAGAAGTTACAGAAAAATCTAAATTTTCTTTTGATAATAGTGGGAAAGGGGAACCGTGTCATTATAATACCCATCTTCCCCCCCCCCTCCTCTGCCCGTTTATATCCTCCCCGTTTTAAATCCATTTCATTTCCCCCATTCTGTATCTCGTCCTACCCCTCTCACTGATCTTATTTATTGTAGTAGGGACCTTATTTGGGAATAGGAGTCAAAATGGATTGGTAAATCATTTCGAAACGGGTTATTAGACCTTTCGAGGTTTAATAGCCCAACTTTTAATGGTCGTATTCTACGTACAGGTAATGGTTATAAATTTAGACATAAAAACAACTATCCTGTTTTATGTTAAAAGTGACAGGGAAGAGGGAAAAAAGCCGCACTTGTTTACAGCACAACTTTGCATGCTTTTCTTGCAGCGAGCAGAATAGATTTATTTTTATTATTTTTTTAATGACATGTTTATATCTTCTTGAGAGTTTTTGAATTGAATACAAAATAATTGTAGCATGGTCATACTTTAATGATGAAAATTCTATATTAAAGAAAACAATAAACTGAAATAAAATAAGTGGAATGGAATTACAACGTTCCGAAAGTCTTTGTGTTGCATTCATTTGTCGTCTTATTAGTAATCTAATTGGAACACGATTAAGTACATTGCTACATACCGGTAAAATTTTACAATCCGCGACATCTGCGTTGTATAGCTATATTGGCAACAGCTATTTGATCGTGGGAATGAATCCGACCAATCATGGCAAAGCTTGAGATAGCCAATGAAATTTTAGATGACGACAGTTTGTTCCAAAGCCAAGTGATGCATTCGCTGCGTAATATACTGCCGGATCATATCTGGAAGCCAAACGTTCAGTTCTAATCGCCACACGTGGCCGTCTCTTTTGTCGACGATCCAAATTATTTTGTGTGTAAACTGCAACTGAGCGAGTCGAACTCGACTCTACCTATTGTTCCAGAGTCATGAAGGATGGCGCTCAAAAATACCTCGAACTGACATAAATTCTATCTTTGCAACGCTCCAAAGATATAATCACCCCCGGTGACCTCTATACAAACTGGATGTATAGCTCTGGTGTTTGAGCATAGAACTGCAGCGTGCCTGCACATTCATATGTTTTGCACACGATTTCGCATTGTCCGCCATGTTTAAATTTGGCAAACGAGTTTCCATCAGTTATTACGCGACAAAGAATTAATTCCTTACCTCTTGATTTGGAATTTAATTCAATATTCGATGTAGTAGGCTGATATTGGAGCGGAATCGAAAGATATTTTCTTCTCTTTTTCTTGTAATGCTTCATAGCAGACATGTTTGAATTTGGCAAGAAACTAATTATGAATATCTATGGCTGGTACGCTAAGACAGCTGAAGTTCAACGTACAGATAGTATAGAGATCAATGATAACCACCGATAATTCCATGGAGATAAGAATAATACGAAGGGACTTATAAAGAAATAAAGTTTCGTGTTAAGCCTGTCGGGCTATTTTAACCTTGTGTGCATAAAGACATGTCCTTTTATTCTAACCTCCTTGACGTATTTGTTCACTCTTTTATAGCGTATTTGGTAGCTAGGCAAGTAGCGAATGAATAAGTTGATTGTTCGAGAATCTATAAAACGATCCAAGCTGGGAGCGTACTTTCAGTTTTCTCGATTTCTGATATTTTCCGGTAGATTTTCCAAAAATTCACGAAATGTAAACCTTGTCCTGAGAATTACGAACAGAACAAAGAAAACATCAGCTAAATTCTCAAGGGATGCGCTTTCATACGTGCGGCAATTTATTTTATTAATATAGACGACTAGCGAACCCAGAAACCCTTCACATCTGCATTCTTACTCCGCAGGCCACCTCACGGCATGAAGCAGAGGGAACATTGCGTATCATTGTTACTTCCTCTTATTTTTGTCGCGTATGGTTCGCGGGAAAATTGACTGCCTCTGTGCCTCCAAGTGAGCCCTAATCTCTCTCCAATCTTGACCTTGTGGTCACTTCTCGAGATATGGTCTACGTAGGAGGAAGCAATTTATTGGTTGACTCTTCATAAAATGTGCGCTCTAGGAACTAACGGAGCCCCTATCGCAATATAGACCGTCTCTTTCGCAGTGACTGCCATTGGAGTTTCCTAATTGTCTCTGTAATGCTTATGTGCATGTATGTATGTATGTGTGTGTGTGTGTGTGTGTGTGTGTGTGTGTGTGTGTGTGTGTGTGTAGTCCATATGCCTAGTGTGGTGCACAACTAGTAAACTTATAATCAGTGAATTGGCTCTTTCCTTAGAATATCTCTACTGGCCTAACAATCCGGAAGAAAAAAAGTAGATGAGATGGCTGTTAACTATGCGAGAAAGGAAGTAATCTCCTACGATTCTGTAATGCGTCACTACTGCAGAAGAGATTCCAAAAATCGGTATTTAGATGAAAGCCTGAATATTAATGAAATATATCGTCTTTATGTGAATAGCTATTTTAAGAAAGATTTACTACTTGTCAAAAAGCATATATACACAGATTTCTTTCACTTAATTTAGATTTCAATCTCCTATAAAGGACCTAGGATACATATGGACTCAATATAAGAATAGCACCAACCACAAAATCTAAAACTTCATGAAAGTTGTGAGAGTAAAACAATTGCCAAGAAATGTAAAGACTACGAATACAGAATCAGAATAACAGGATAAAATCAATACGTATTAAAACGAAATGTTCAATGAGCATGCAGATAAAACTCATTAATGAGCAGCTCTACAAAAAAAAGAAAATGGCGTGTTAGCTTCTATCTCCCATCCATGAAGAACGTTGCCGTTTTTATCGGAACGTTCCTTTGAAGATATAACGAGTGGAAAGTATCGCCCGCTAGAAATTACTAGAATATTCCAAATAATTCGAGAGCATTAAACATTTAGAACCGCAATGTTCCATAATGATCCGAAAAGATTTGGAATGTTCGCGAATAGTCGGCATGACTTCAGAAAATTCCAGAACGTTCAGCAACATCCAGGAACCTCCCAGATTATTGTCGAAAATTTCAGAATACTCTCGGATGTTGTGGAATGTTCTGGAACATTGCAGCGGAGTGGAAGTTTCGTTCTGGAAACATCCCTTAGGCTGTGGCTAAGCCATGTCTCCACCACATCCTTTCTTCCAGAAGTGCTAGTCTTGCAAGGTTCGCAGGAGAGCTTTTGTGAAGTTTGGGAAGTAGGAGGCGAGGTACTGGCGGAAGTTAAGTTGTGAGACGGCATCGTGAGTCGTGTCGGGGTAGCTCAGTCGGAGCCGGGCGCCGTGGCTCAGCGCACCCGGTCAGGGGGCTCAACGCCCTCTGTAATAAAAGGTCGGTAGAACTCTTGCCCTCGAATGGCAAAGGTCCCAGGTTCGAGTCCCGGTTCCGGCACACAATTTTAGTCTAGTTGATAAGTTGTTTGTAAGTTTAGGGACTGATGACCTCGTAGTTAAGTCCCATAAGCTATACAAACATTTGAACATTACCTTTGTTTTGGTCTTGTTAATGTTCATTTCATATGCATCTTTCAACACCCTGTCCATTCCGTTCAACTGATCTTCCAGCTCTTTTACTGTTTCTGACAGAATTACAATGTCATCAGCAGAACGCAATGTTTTTATTTCCTTCTCCAAATTTCTCCTTGGTTTCCTTTATAGCTTCCTCATTGTACCAATTGGATAACATTGTAGAAAGCCTACAACCCTGTCTTACTCAATTCCCAACATATGCATCCCTTTCATGACTTTCAACTCTGATAACTGCTGGCTCATTCGTATACAAGTTGTAAATAACCTTCCGTTCCCTTTATTTTACTCCTCCTGATTTCAGAATTTGAAACAGTATACTCCAATCAACATTCTCACAAGCTTTCTCCATATCTAAAGAAAGATAGAAATATAGGTTTGCCTTTCCTAAGTCTATCTTCTAACATAAGTCGTATTGCCTCCCGCTTTCCTACATTTCTCCTGAGTCAGAAGTGATCTTTCCCGAGGTCTATTCTCCCATAAATAATTCGTGAAAAAATTTGCAATCATGTCTTATTAAACTGATGGTTATATAATTTTCTCACCTGTCTGCGCCTGTTTTATTTGGAATTGGGATTATTACATTTTACATAATGTCTGAGGGTATTTCGCCTGTCTCATTCATCTTACGCACTAGGTGGAATAGTTTTTTTATGGCTGGATCTCCCAGAGACTACAGTAGCTCTGAGGGAATGTTAACTACTACAGGGGCCTTGTTCCGACTTAGGTCCTTCATTGCTCTGTCAGATTTATCACTCAGTATAGTATCTAGTGTGTCATCATCATCTACTTCCTCTTCCCTTCGAACAATATTCTCTATAAGTTCATTTCCTTTGTAGGGCCTTCTGTATACTCTTTCCACCTTTCAGATTTTTCTTCTTTACTCATAACTGGTTTTCCATCTGCGTTCTTGATATTCATACACCTATTTTTCTACACTCCATGTGTCTATTTTATTTCTCTGTAGGCGGTATCTGTTTATCCCGTTTCATCAATTAAATTTAGTATTTCCTGTGATATCCAAGGAGTCTTTGTAGTTCTTGCCTTTCTACCTATTTGTCCTCTGCTTCATTCACTATTTTATCTCTCATAGCTACCAATTCCTCTTCTACTTCAGGTTCCTTCAATTTATCCACGCCCCATCTCCTTATTTTCCTACCTTTCTGCAGATTTTTTTTTCAGTTTCAGCCTACAGTTCGTGACCAATTAGATATGGTCAAAGTCTATAATTGCCCCTGTGTATGTTTTACAGTTTAAAACCTGTTTGCGAAATCTATGTCTTGCCATTATAAAATCGATCTTGCACCTTCCGGTGTCTCCAGGTCATTTCCACGTATACAAACTTCCTTCATGATTCTTCAACCAGGTGTTTGTTATGATTAAATTATGTCCCGTGCAAAATTCTACCACGCGGCTTCCTTGTTCATTGCTTTTGCCCAGTACATCTTCACCTACTATGTTTTCTTCCCTTCCTTTTCCTGCTACCGAATTCCAGTCTTCCATACAATTAAGTTTTCCTCTCCCTCAATTGTCTGAATAATTTCCTTTACCTCTTCATAGATTTCTTCGATCTCCTCATCATCGTCAGAGGTAGTTGGCATATAAACCTGTACTATTGTGGTCGGTGTTGGCTTCGTATGTATCTTGACTACGATAATGCTGTCACTGCACTGCTCATAGTCGTTTACTCACAGTTTTATCCATTATCAGACCTACTCCTGTAATACCGCCAACGGATTTTGTGTTTATAATCCTGTACTCACATGACCAGACATCCTTTTCCTCTTTCCACCGAACTTCACTCATCCCCAACATATTTATCGTCAACCTATCCATTTCTCTTCTTAAATTTTCTAACTCCCCTACCCGATTAAAGTATCAAACATTCCATGCACCGATCCATAGAATGCCTGTCTTGTCCTTCCTGATGACCACATCCTCCTGAGTAGTCCCTTGGGTCTACAAAAATTTGAGCATTTCATAATAACTGGCAAAAAAAAAAGACGAATTCTTTTGCTTCATTAATTTTATACTTACTTATAAGTACTTGGTTAAAGAAAATGATATATGCATTCCGTCACTGATAAAGAAAAACACTAAATCAGTAGGCACCAATACTGAAACTGGCCACGAAACGGGATAATCCTTAAAATGTCAAATATTTTGTTGAGCCACAGCCATACAGTACTGATTACATGACTGGACCGCCATTTGACTGTAAGGTATTATTTTATTTTCACAATAGCGAGTGTTCATGATATAGGGCTATCGTCAGTTGTGCCCCAGGGAATCACGGCACCACTCTTATGTTACGTGATCTGACAGCGTGAGCAGCAATCAGTGATTGTGTTCTAATGATACTTTAGTATACCAAAAAGGATCGTCGTTGAGTGACTGCTGCAGGGTACAAGATGCCTTACACAAAATTTATAGTTGGTATGAAGAATGGCAGTTTGCCCTAAATGTAGAAAAAAGTAGGTTAATGCAGAGGAGCACAAAAATTATCCTTGATGTTCGAATGCAGTATTAGCTGTGTTCTTCTTGACGCAGACACATTTATTACTGTTTAGGCACAACTTTCTAGAACGAAATCAAATGTAAGCAACATGTAAGGACTGTATTAGGAACGGAGAGTGGTTTATTTTGGTTGACCATTTTAGAAAAGTACGGTCACCTACAAAGGAGACTGTGTATGTAACAGTGGTGCGACCCATTCTTGAATACTGTCCGAGTGTTTGGGATCTCTACCACAACGAATTGAATGAATATATGATAGCTATTCAAAGACTAGTAGCTTTAGTCGTTGCTAGAAGGCACCATAAATACTCTTTGTGAACTTAAATAGCATTCCCCGGAGGAAAGGCAAGGTTCATTTCACGAAACATTATTGAGAAAGTTTTGTACACTCATATTTGAAACTGTCTGCAGAAAATTACACCGCTGTCAACGTACATTTTCACATGAGGACCACGAAAGAGAGGTAGCTGTACACCACTGGCCATTAAAATTGCTACACCAAGAAGAAATGCAGACGATTTACGGGTATTCATTGGACAAACATATTATACCAGAACCGACATGTGATTACATTTTCACGCAATTTCGATGCAGATCCTGAGAAATCAGTACCTCTGGCCTTAATAACGACCTCGATACGCCTGGGCATTGAGTCAAACAGAGCTTGGATGGCGTGTACAGGTACAGATGCCTGTGCAGCTTCAACACGATACCACAGTTCATCAAGAGTAGTTCTGGCATATTGTGACGAGCCAGTTGCTCGGCCACCATTGGCCAGACGTTTTCAATTGGCGAGAGATATGGAGAATGCGCTGGCCAGGGCAGCAGTCGAACATTTTCCGCATCCAGAAAGGCACTACAGGACCTACAACATGCGGTCGTGCATTATCCTACTGAAAATGTAGGGTTTCGCTGGGATCGAATGAAGGGTAGAGCCACGGGTCGTAACACATCTGAAGTGTAACGGCCACTGTTCAAAGTGCCGTCGATGCGAATAAGAGGTGACCGAGACGTGTAACCAATGGTACCACATACCATCACGCCGCGTGATACGCCAGTATGGCGCTGACGAATACACGCTTCCAATGTGCGTTCACTGCGATGTCGCCAAACACGGATGTGGCCATCATGATGCTGTAAAATGAACCTGGATTCATCCGAAAAAATGACGTTTTGCCATTTGAGCACCCAGGTTCGTTGTTGCATACACCATCGCAGGCGCTCCTGTCTGTGATGCAGCGTCAAGGATAACCGCAGCCATGCTCTCAGAGCTGATAGTCCAAGCTGGTGCAAACGGCGTCGAACTGTTCGTGCAGATGGTTGTCTTTCAAACGTCCCTATCTGTTGAGTCAGGGATCGAGACGTGCAGATAAGATGGCTTTCATCTCGACTGCTAGTGATACGAGGCCATTTGGATCCAGCAGGGCGCTCCGTGTTGCCCTCCTGAACCCACCGCTTCCATATTCTGCTAACAGTCATTGTATCGCGACCAACGCGAGCAGCAAAGTCGCGTTACGATAAACCGCAATCGTGATAGGCTACAATCCAACCTTTATCAAAGGCGGAAACGTGATGGTACGCATTTCTCCTCCTTACTCGAGTCATCGCAACAACGTTCCAGGCAACGCCGGTCAACTGCTGTTTGTGTATGAGAAATCGGTTGGAAACTTTCCTCATGTCTGCACGTTGTATGTGTCGCCACCGGCGCCAACCTTGTGTGAATGCCCTGGAAAGTTAATCATTTGCATATCACAGCATCTTCTTCCTGTCAGTTAAATTTCGCGTTTGTAGCACGTCATCTTCGTGGTGTAGCAATTTTAATGGCCGTGAGGTAATATATATCAACCACCTCTGTGTTTGGAGATGGATAAGAAAACGTGACATGTAACAATGTTCGATAATGACCAACATTGGTTTCATATCCATAATTATCAGTGTACCTTAGCTAAATGGTGACAACTACAGTGACAGACTTTAAGGTATCATGGTACACCCTCATGGTGATGCAGTTCACTTGTTATATTTACTGATTTTCCATTTTTGGCAGATATACATTGACTCCCCACGATTTTGTAAGACTATTTTTCTCTACGGCAAGTTAAGATTTACTCTACAAGTCTAGAAATATTTCTCTTTGCTTCAACAAACATTCAAAAGAGAAAACAAAGTAAAGTAAAAAAAGAAGACAAAACAGAGTCATCCATCTTTACTCAATGTTTGCGTAACTACGGGACAAAACTGCGGCCGCGGAATCCATTACATTTACGATCACGAAATATTATCAAATAAATACTTGCCTTCTTATGGCTGGTCAGTTTCTGAATCTGGCATATATTTTCTCTATATCTTCATCATCTGACTGTAATTCGGGCTTTAAATGTGCACATTGTTGGATGAAGTTCTCTTAATTTCAAACCCGAAAAGAACAATGCGCTCATTAATTTCTCGTAACAGTTCCCACACCCTTCCTCCTCAAAGTCGTTGTACTGTTTTCATTTCACTTCATTAAGCCTATGAAGTCTTTTTGTACTTATTTGAGATTTCTCAGTGATCCCACTCTTTCAAGCTTTTCATGTCCCGCGCCTGGATCCGTAGAATATTCAGCCTTCGTGATAACCCTCTCAGAAGCTGTGACTATCCAGGGACTTAAACCAGAGATAAAATTTGCCTTCCGTTGTTCCTTTTTGTTTTGCTTCAGTGTTGTCTTAGGCCACGCGAGTTTAAGTTAGAAGAGTATATTCGGTGAATATATTCTTCTGCCTTTAATGCACTGCTCCTTTTGCCTTGTTTGTAAGAATTTTGTTGATTCTTTGCGCTTTAAGAATAGTATGACAACGTAAGAACAAATTTCTGCAATTCGCCTTTTTGCCTTGAAACGGACGTTAGCAGATTATGTCCGACGCTTTGCGCCCAAAGACTTCAGGCGTCGTAACAAGTAATTGTCTTTTAAATGATGGTAACAGCTCTCTTTAGATAAGTAGTCTTTAGATAACTGATCATTATACTCTTAGACATATTCAGAGGCAAAATTTTCCTAAAAAAGAAACCTCGCTTTGTTATAGTATCCATTTCACTTTATATGGTGACAAATATAAATGTAGCGAAACTTCCTGGCAGATTAAAATTGTGTGCCGGAACCGGGACTCGAACCTAGGACTTTTGCCTTTCGCGGGCAAGCGCACTACCGACTGTGCTATCCCGACACGACTCACGATGCCGCCCCACAACTTTACTTTCGCCAGTACCTCGCCTCCTACTTTCCAAACTTCACAGCTGCGGAAGGCAGGAGAGCTTCTGTGAAGTTTGGAAAGTAGAAGGCGAGGTACTGGCGGAAGTAAAATTGTGGGGCGGCATCGTGAGTCGTGTCGGGATAGCAAAGTCGGTAGTGCGCTTGCCCGCGAAAGGCAAAGGTCCCAGGTTCGAGTCCCGGTTCCGGCACACAATTTTAATCTGCCAGGAAGTTTCATATCAGCACACACTCCACTGCAGAGTGAAAGTTTCATTCTGATAAATGTAGCGGTTTGAAAGAGGGTCCAGATTTTACTCAATAATATGATGTGATTATTTTAGCTTTAAAGAGGTAATTTATATTAAGAATATTTCCCAGTCAGTTGTTAATGATTTTTAAATTTCATTTCTTAAACAGGAACAAATTGTGGTAGAACTTATAATTAATGTGAGATGGAATCAGGTGTTGTTGTAGACTGTAGTGGAAATATTATCTTCCACATGATCTCACGGTCAAGGACAACAATGAAAGCAGGAGAGTGAGCTCCTTATCTGAACGTTTCCTCAGCTCACAGGACGAACAGAAACAGATGCCTTTGGACGGATTTACGGAATGTGTCCGTAATACGTAGATACGTAGATAATGCAGTTTGGCTTTTGTGCACGGGTGCCCTTCGTCCCACAGCCTAATCAATACGCCTCTGATTAGGCTTCCTGGGCTAACCAAAATATTTCACCAGGTGCGGACAATCGATGAGCCCATTTTAGCTGCCCTCACTGACCACACCCAACGTCTCGGCAATCGGTGTTGCTGCTGCAACATTCTGGCTGCAGTTTTCAGGTCCAGAGACGTGGTAAATCATTACATCATACGACATTTCCAACTATTGCCTACCTATTATTTTTACTTGTACTTCTTTAATGTTTAATTTTTATATACTTAGTTGTCTATGAAGGCCAACAGAAGACTCCCCATGAACATCTGATACAAAAATTTACGTCATTAACGTGTTAAACTTTGTAACTGATCTTCTTATTTATTTCCTGCATCCTGGGTGTTTAAGGAAGCAACTTCATTAGTTGACCAATTTTCCATAATTGACAATCGAAGTTGCGCAGAAGTAAGTTTATTTTTTATTTTTGATTATCATTTTCTGACATATCATTCTATTTTCGAATCAACTAAATTAAGTCCTGCAATACAAGCGTTGGCCACGTGATTCTTTTTTGGTGGATTCACAGGCCTATCTGTGTTGAAGCTTAATACACGCGGGATTAAACAAATAGGGAGCTGCCAAACCACGCATAACATAATGATGTAGCCAAAGGTTATGTTGCTGGACTTACCTTGGGTGATTTGAAAATGGACTAAAATGTCCGAAAACGCTTATCAAAAATAAATAAAATCTCAAAATCCAGATCGCAAACTTTTTATGTAATGACTGATTTCTCTCTATAAAGACCATCTTCAGGCGAAAATCACCGTGAAGGAAGACAGTGGCGGTGACCTATGCATCAACCGCCACCACCTGTCATCATGATGTTATCATTATGAAGATGACCTTCATAGACCGAAACTGTCATGCAACAAAACAAAAAGATTGCTTTCTCTATTGTTTTTAGTTTTGATTTTAACAATACATCAACATCGCTTTTATTCTTAAAAGCAAAAGATAACTTATTTCTGGACAATTTCGACTGTCAATCGTAGAATAAATATATATTTTTAATTTATTTTAGTGTGATTTTATTCTGTATTATAATTATGTGTTTACGATACCTATACAGTTACTTGAGAATTACTACGCAGCCGAAAAAGCATAGTACACAAATTAAAAATAAAATTATTTCCTCTAAGAAGTTTACCACGCTGAGGACCCTGTTAACAACAAAACCCACTGATAGCTGAAGTAACGAACTGGAAAACTATGTGGACTACTGACAAAACACCACTATGACGGTCCGCTGTTTTTCAACAGGGTAGGGTACTGAGGGCCAAATTTGTGGTGGTAATAAAACTTCCTGCAGTTAAAATGAGGTACATTTATTAATCATGGTTCATGAAGCGTTATTTATTCCCCGACAAGTATTTCTTTGATGCAACAATGTAAAATGTCATTCAGTTTTGTGTTTCGTTTTAACTCTGCATAGACACGCAATGAAAGTGAATTTATAGTAGACAGAAGCAACTGATGATATAGTCTACTTGAAGGTGAGTGAAGTGCGGAAAAATGTGTTAAAACTAACTGCCCCCCCCCCCCCAAATTAAGGGGAAAAATCCCTCTCCTTCAATTCCCCAGAAGGTCACAAGTCGTAAGAATGTAGGAAACTTGGCATTGAGCCGTTATTTCATTCTTCCTTTGAAAAAAGCCCGTTCTACACGGGAAATGAGAGCTTACAAGATTACCTACGATACAATGGTTCCGCCGGCCGTCTACCGTGTAAACACGTCCACTTGCACAAGACGTACGCGTTGATCGCTTGCAGGCGGAATACGATGGATTCTATTCTCATGCTTATGCGGAGACAATCGAGTGGAGGGCCGAGCCGACGAACCGCGGCAAGTCGCGAATTTGTTTGAGAAATGTGTCCCTGTCTCTTGTTCAGAGAGACGTAATTTTTCATTTCATATATACTGGGCGTTTCAGGAGCAATCGAAAATATTTTAGGAGGTGGTAATATAGGACAATTACAATAAAACGCTCTATAATATTTTTACAATTTTATTCAGTAAAGAGAGACAGCTGTTAATCAACTAAAATTAAACTCCGTCCGACCCATTGGGTACTGACCGGCCGCCGTGTCATCCTTCGACCAAGGACGTCAACGAATGGGGTATGGAGGGGGACTGTTCAGCGCCCTGCACTCCCGGCCGTTACGTCGGTTTTCGTGACCGGAGCCGCTACTTCTCAATCAAGTAGCTCCTTAGTTGGCCTCACAAGGGCTGAGTGCACCTCGTATACCAACAGCGCTAGGCAGACTCAGACGGTTACCAAAAATGTTCAAATGGGACTTAACTACGGGGTCATCAGTCCCTAAACGTACAAACTACTTATCAACTACCTTATACTAAGGACAGCACAAATATCCATGCCCGAGGGGGGATTCGAACCCCCGACCGTAGTGGGCGTGCAGACCGTGACTGGAGCGCCTCAGTCTCCTCGGCCACCGCGGCCGGCAGACGGTTACCCATCATCCAAATGCTAGCCAAGCCCAACAGTGCTTAACTTCGGTGATCTAACGGGAACCGGTGTATCCACTGCGGCACGGCTGTTAGCACAGCTATTAATATGTAAAAAAAAAATATATAAGAAAATAATAATAAAAATAAATTACAAAAATTATTTAAAAAATCCTAGAGCCAAGGTAACTGAAAACATATTTTCACTGATTTTTCGTCGGTTCCTGTTAGAACAATATCATATTGGCTTAAAAGAACAATTTTGTGTATGTTCTACATGTTCATTTTTATTTAGTTAACTGGTTCCTGGCTTACAAGGTCATCGTCAGACTTTAAAGGAAGCCGAAACCCGGTTGGTTCAATAAAAGTCAATATCATGATGACGATGTACAAAGAACCAACGGAAGAATCAGTAAAAATGTCCTCATTTGTCTTTCCTTTAAGTTTGTTTGGGTTTCATACTGACAGTTGTAAATCTGTAATTAAAAAATGGACAAATAATTCATTTTTTTATTGTGATTCATCTCCTAAAATATTTACTATTTCTCCGCGTAACGAATGAAGAGGTACGGGACAGAATTGGTGAGAAAAGGAATTTTTGGCAAACCTTGACTAAAAGAAGGGATCGCTTGGTAGGACACATTCTTAGACATCGAGGAATCGTACGTTTAACATTGGAGGGAAGTGTGTGGGGTAAAAATCGAAGAGGGAGACCAAGAGACGCATATAGTAAGCAGATTCAAAAGGATGTGGGTTGTCTCGTTCTTATGAGGAGATGGAGAGTCTTGCTCAGGATATAGTAGGGTAGAGAGCTGCATCAAACCAGTCTCTGGACTGAAGACCATAACATCGGCATCGGCTTAGTGTGCTGATGTTGGCAACGGCCATTCAATGCTTTTTGAAAAATCAGTCACTTATAATGAGGGAAATTATTCTTTATGTATGTAAGTATTTATGTATGTATGTGTGTGTGTGTGTGTGTGTGTGTGTGTGTGTGTGTGTATGTGTGTGTGTGTATGTTGTCGTTAACATAATTTAGTTTGATTAGTTTGTAACTCTGGGGACCGACGAATTCAGCAGCTTGGTCCTTTAGGTATACAATCACTTGATCTTTTCTTTTATGTAATGCACTTTTCCGCAGTGTTTCACGAAACTGTCAAATCTTAAACAGAGACACAGAGTATTCTTGTATCTATTTCGTAGTTTCTTACCTACCCCTTCCTCCGTTGCACTCTATACTGTATCGAACGCTCCGACGCATCATGAAGTGTCAACCCCATTGGAACGCGAGTATGCCCACCTCCAGGTATGTGGGAATTGGGCCCACGTGTAGGCAGTATCAAAGACTGCTTCGTTTATTGCCTGCAGGATACTGCTTGATGTGTTGCCGCCGAATGGTCGACTTGGTATCCATCACTGACAGCCACGATAACCACCAAATATTAACATTATTTTGTATCACATATTTTTGAAACTTTTTTGTTTCCTTTGTGGAATTATCAAACAGTACGCTTATTTAAATGTATATATTAATTATTTATTTAGTCAACTAGTGTCGGTCTCTCTGAAGCACCTGCCCAGCTCCACAACATCAATGGAGCTACAGTCCTGAAGATGGTCCAAAATAAGGGCCGAAACTAGTTGACTAAATAAATAATCCATTGAACTATAGACTGTTTATGTAAAAAATGGTTTTGTGTATTCGCTTCCGCTGCTCATTGTGGAAGTTTGCTGGTTGCCACTGATTAACTTGGGTGCAGTTGGCTAGTGGGTCTGGATGCTAAAGGAAATACCATGATCAACATCTGATGAGGTCTGTCAATTTCGAAGTCTTCTGCCGTAAATGATGCTTATTTATAATAGCGTTGAAGCATTGTAGTCAACACAGATGAATAGTAATTAATATGTATTCACGTTATCAGCATGTTCAATAGAGCTTCCTTTCTTTGTGTCGATAGCAGTAGAGGTTGAAGCACAACACAGTTCTGTATGGAGCCATGGGCTCTTCAGTTTTCAGCACTATAACTGAACTTGAGGCAGACGGAACCACCATCTGCCGCAGTGGTGATCTACCCTTCTGAAAAGTATAGTAAGATAAAATATTGATCATTTGTTTGGCACATTTCTCTCTTTTGCTTTATCAACTTAATACCACCAAGGTATTGGACACGAAGGCTTTATGAGAGAAAACTGTGCCTTTTTATAGCTAACGTACGCTTCACATTGAGCGGAGACTTTGAAAGTGGAGTGAACTGGCATAGTTTCTGATGTGATTGGAAACGATGCGAACAGTCCCATATTATATAGGGTGGTCAGAAACAGCCTGAAGAGCTTGTAAGGGCGTTGCAGATTAGGTTGTCGTTAGAAATAATTGTTTTAAGAAAAATTATAATGTTGCACCGTTTCCGATTTAATTACCATTGAAGTCAGCCAATCGGGCAGTTGTGCATGAAAATTCAAGCAGCCTGCCAGTAATGGTATTGCCAGATGTTTTGTTCTGCTTTTCTCAATCCGAAAACGAACAAAATGGGAGCAAGATTAGAACGCACGTCAAGCGCTCAGCAGTCTCATGCGGTACCACTTCTTTATTTGTACGGTTTCAGCTAACCAAACAAAGAACACGTTTGGCAAACACTGCTTCAAGTTGCTCGCACAACGACCAACTCGAATACTAATTAAATCGTAAATGGCGCAATGCATCGATGTTCTCAGTATAACCCACCCGATAAAACTGCTTTACTAGTGTTTGTGTCTGACAAACCTACATATAAGATAACAATTAATTACACAATGTACAAGTAACCAAGCAAATCTTGGTAATTTTTGTACTACAGGCATCAGCCGTGATCTAACGCATGTATTTGTGCCTTACGTTCCATCTGATAAAGCTGGTGACGTCCTCTAAGGCCATAAAAACTCATCTGCTTTTCGAAATCAGCTCGCATCCATATTCTAACAGCACCAGTGTCAGCTGAAAACCCTTTGTGGCGACAGCTGAAGAAGACACTGCAACTCAGCAACCTGGTTCGTTCCACCGAAAAAGAGGCAGTTCATAGTTTCCTCACCTCGTGACGATTCTCTTCTTCAGCAGTCCATCCAGTGCTGACTTGACTAAAAGCTGTGTATAAAAACTAGGTGGAGATTCTAGTTTTCATTCAGTTGCATTTTCTTAAATTGTTTATAAATGATAGGATCTATTGCGTTAAAATGATGTTAACGCGGGATTTTGTACGATGATATTATTATTTTGAGCTTTCTCCAGGTTACAAAGTATATATATATATATATATATATATATATATATATATATATATATATATGTTTGTAAAGCTTATGGGACTTAACTACGGGGTCATCAGTCCCTAAACTTACAAACTACTTATGAACTAGGACGGCACAAATATCCATGCCCGAGGGGGGATTCGAACCCCCGACCGTAGTGGCCGTGCAGACCGTGACTGAAGCGCCTCAGTCCCCTCGGCCACCGCGGCCGGCTCCAGGTTACAGTTCACTGCCAAGCACGTACTGCATGACGCAATAGTTACAATCACACTCCGCACTCTCTACTAAAGCCAGTTTATGGTAATTAATTTATCCTGTCTCCAAAACAGTTCTTAAAAGAGGTGTTCATTTTAATACGCTCGCAAAATGCTACGCAAATCAGTCCAGATAAATATTCACACGTTCATAATTACCGTAATACGTTACGCGGTGTCAGCGGCATACGATACACTAAACATGGCCGGCCGCGGTGGGTCGCTCCAGTCACGGTCTGCACTGCCACTACGGTCAGGTGTTCGAATCCCCCCTCGTGCATGGATATTTGTGCCGTCCTAGTTCGTAAGTAGTTCCTAAGTAGTTTGTAAGTTTAGAGACTGATGACCCCGTAGTTAAGTCCCATAGACTATACAAACATTTTAAACATTTGATTTACTAAACATGTTAATGCGCTTCTTCATCCAATAAACGAGCACGTTCCACAAAAAAAGTTCTAGTAAGTTCGGAGCACAATCATAGAGATGCTCACAATTCCGTGTATAAACTCCGACTCCTCTCTTGCCCAAAGCAAACGTGAAAGTTACCGAATGAACAAGCGCAAGGCTCGAATCTGATTGGCTAAAGATGTTGGTAACCAATTAGAACACAGAGAAAGCCCGCGCAAATCCGCGGTTTCCATATACGCCCATCTAAAACTACGAACTTTTCAGAAATATATGCAGAAAAAATGTTTAGAAAATATAAAATAATAAAATATCCACAATTTTAAATAATTACCCGTGTTTATGTATACTGCCTGCTTTCGTGTTACCATAAACTGACGGAATATTCATATTCAATTTCTCCATTAAATTCTCATACAGACACATATGGAAAATACCTTTCAAACGTGAGACTACTTGAATATTTTTCAACTTTTATTCGTCAGCTCACAGTCACATGTACCAAACATTCACAAATATGTACCTAAACACGGAACTGTACTAAAATATTATCAACTTTCAAATATTTCAGTAAAGTTCTTCCTATACATTAAATCGCTTATTTGAATACGGCCCTAGACACGTCCGATGAGTGCTGGCCTCTGTCTTTCAAAACTAGACACTACGTACACAGGCTCCGAGAAGGTAACTGATGTTGCGCCCTTGCATTCCTGACGCTGACCGACACTCCGTCGCCCGCCTAACTCACCGGAGTAAGGCAAAGGAAAAACAATGTGAGATATGAAACTTCCTGGACAATTACAATTGTATGCCGGAACCGGGACTCGAACCTGGGACCTTTGCCTTTCGCAGGCAAGCGCTCAAGCGACCTTTTTTTTTTTTTTTTTTTTTTTTTTTTTTAAAGGGGAAGGTCTTGACCTTGCGGACGCTGATCTTGTTTGTTCATTTGGTTCTATGTGTTCTTTGGCTCAGCTTTTTTTATTACAGAGAGCGTTCAGCTCTCTGACCGGGCGCGCTGAGCCACGGCGCCCGGCTCCGACTGAGCTATCCCTACACGACTCACGATGCCGCCTACTTTCCAAACTCCACAGACGCTTGCCCGCGAAAGGCAAAGGTACCAGGTTCGAGTCCCGGTTTCGGCACACAATTTTAATCTGCCAGGACGTTTCAAAACAGCGCACACTCCGCTGCAGAGTGAAAGTTTCATTCTGGAATCTGAGATATATACATACACAGGGCAGTGCACGCTGCAACACGGCGCCGCGGCGCAATGAGGCGCTATGCTCCGATGCACGAGGCCGTTCCCCGTCGGGGGTTCAAATCTCCCCCTCGGCCATGGATGTTTGTGCTGTCTTTAGTATAAGTTTGTTGATAACTTGTTGTCTTACCGGCTGACAAAGGCAATGCTACGGTTGTTGTCTCCCATAAGAACAACACTGAAAAGATGCAGAGCCTGCTAAATGACAATTCCTACCGGAAGATCAGCGTTGACCCCACAAAGAAGGTGGAAAACAAGACGAGAACGCTTCTCAAGGATGCGGGTTTACCGGAGGGTGTCGCCAAGAAACTGCTACCTCAAGGTCCGGTACCGCCAAGACTTTATGGACTCCCTAAGGTTCACAAAGATAGAGGCCGTTACGTCCCATTGTCAGTAACATCAGAGCACCTACATATTTGTTGGCCAAATACTTGACGGAAATATTAAGTCCTTATGTGGGTAAATGTCCTCATTACACCCGTAATTCCGTGGATTTTGTTAAACGCCTTAACAGCTTCAGGCTGGATGAGTCAGATATCATGGTGAGTTTTGACGTCGTTTCGTTGTTTACGACGGTGCCCCTTCGAGAGTCACTAGATTTGATTGGTCAGAAGTTTGACGAGAAGACCACCGAACTTTTTAGGCATGTCTTGACCTCCACGTATTTTCTTTTCAATGGTGAATACTACGAACAAACGGAGGGAGTCGCCATGGGTAACCCACTCTCCCCTGTGGTCGCAAATTTGTACATGGAGAATTTCGAGCAGGAAGCCCTGGTATCAGCTGAATGGAAACCTACTTGCTTTTTCCGTTACGTGGACGACACTTTCGTCATCTGGCCACATGGTATGGATAAACTCCTTGACTTCTTTATATATCTGAACTCCATACACCCCAACATCAAATTCACTATGGAGACTGAAACGGAGGGTAAATTGCCGTTCCTTGACGTCTTGGTCAAGAGAAGAGCTGATGGCGCCCTGGGTCATAGTGTATATCGGAAGACAACGCACACTGATCTGTATTTACACGCAGACAGCTGTCACCACCCTTCACAGAGGAATGGGGTACTTAAAACTCTAGTACATAGGGCGCACACTATCTCCGACGCAGAGAGTCTACCCCATGAATTGGAACATCTGAGAACTGTATTTCGAAAAAAGGGGTACTCAGAGTGGCAGATTCAGCGGGCTCTCCGCCCAACCACTGGAAACCTGTGGAAACAGGTTGATAAGCAGTTTGTAAGTTTAGCCCCGCAGTTAAGTCCCATGAGCTTAACAAACATTTGAAGATTTGAAGACACGGCCATGTGGGCTGTTGTAAAGTGTGATACGATGGTAAGAATACAAATGGGGAATGCTAAAGTAAGACTCGGAACTATAATTTCCGATTTTTCTTGACAAATCAACATAGTTTATACAGTCCTTAACCGAAATTTGGTCACTTCTAGTGCATTTTCCGTTGCCTGGTTGAGATCATCTTCCGTGCAGGTAATGCGATGGGACAGGGTAATACAGGAAAATTTTCCATTTAATCCTTCAAACCTTCAAAAATCATTATGACTCTCAATTCCCTTCAAAAGTCTATCTAGGATAATTTCACAGTCAGCTGCTATGAGGTAGGTAGTAGGTTGCTAGGCAACTACATCAACGAACTTGGACCTTACCGATGAACTCGTTTCCGAAGTCACCAAGCCGTCACATAACACAAAAAATTTAGTTTTCAAATTTATTTTATAGTCAAAAAGCAAGTTCTTATACCCGCGGGAAAGAGGGAAAGGTTTTTCAAGCTCCTAAGCATACTTTTAAATCTGCCGTACACCAATGTAACTCTCAATCGATATATAAATCACAATCGATCTAGTTTCACAGCTTGCTGAATCAAAAAATATCTTACTTCAATATATTCCTTTCATAAACACCAATGAAGTCACCGACTAAGATAAAACTGCCAGAATTCTCAATTGTCTTCACACTGACATGAATAGATAAAATCTCGAAATAAATCCGTAATCTTCTTTCCTGTAATTCATAACATTCAAACTTAATACTTCTCCAAAAATACCATTTATACACACTGTTCCAAAATCAGTTCTTGACATTTAATAGTTTTCATACAAGATGTGAGCTTACACATCAGCTCATACTCGATCTTGACAGTACAGATAATAGACTCAGAAGAGTATCTCTTTATAACAATTCGTTTAATCTTCTAAAAGGACGATCGATATCCAGCAATAGAGAAGGCGCAGAAGCGCCCGCCGCCTCATAGCTGTCGGCTATTATAACTACAGATGGTGGCCTGCTATTTGATGCCGGTCGGGGCTGCGGTGACGCTGCTCCTGTTCATTGCGGCACGTCGCTCGACCATGAAACATAAAAACCAAACACATTTTTTATATCATATCTCATAAAATATCACATATATGAAAAATAATCAATATATGCAACAACTTTTCCTTTCCTATCTCATGAATCCTCTTCAAAGCAAAGCTTACTTAAGGGAGTCGGGCTCGCAAATCTCGTCCCCCTTACAGTAGCTGAACATATTCGGCACTGAAGCATATGTTGAACAGTCTGCTCTTCCCCATGGTCACATTGCATCACAGAATAGGGAGCATACAGAAAGGAAAGCTGGGGACGGCGCCTTTGATCTGTATGTTACCAAGCGTTGCGCTCGACGCCATATTGAAAAGCAGTAAACGCGGAAATATAGCCACTTGGTACTTTGGCTGGAAATGGGCTTTTTACGAACTACAGCTGATCTCCCCAACTTTTACCTAAGGAAGCGGCTTTTCATTATGATCTCCTCTATTTTGCGCCCTGTTCTTGCACCTAATTGTAATCCAACGAAAAAAAAGTACGCCTAAATTTTAATACAACAACGAAAATGTACGATGGAATCAATGATCGTTTTATTTGGTGTTTATCTATAGAAATATCCCAAGTGACGCGAAGTTATGTTTGGGAAATTAGTTATAAACAAGAAAGTGACTTTACAACTGCCAGGTTTTATTTGACACAAATAAATTTGCACAAAATATTGAGTCAGACAACTTGCTTACCCAGAAATAATGACGTCTGGGCATATATAAAACTGTTAAATGACACAAAAATGAAGGATAGGTAGCGGAAACATAAAAGTGCATAACAAACTTACTCCGTAATTGTCATATTGTTGCACACATTGTTTCAGTTATACCGAAGGAAAAAAGTGTTCATTTTCCTCTTAGTCTTCCTTGTCTATATGCATTCACTAGAACATTACACGCCATTTGTACCTCACAGAGGTATTACTTTCAGTGGGTGGTAATGAATTTTTCTTTACATATATATTCTGAATTAGCACCACAAAACATGTGTTACATGCATCAGATTTACCTGTATGTCAGACTTAGCCTTCTTAGGGCCTGGACGTATTTCACTGGTCCTTTCCTTAGGTGATTTCCTCTTTAGTGATACTGACTTTGGTGGATTCAGTATATTGAACAATGTTGAAACAGTATCGGGTTTTAATCGGTTTTTCAAAAAGTTAGGAAACATGATTTCTTCGAAGTGCACACAAAGATATTCTGCAGTTTTTATTTAAATATTTTGCATCCTTTTTTAGCAAAGCAGCTCTCCTTGAATTCACAGTCTATTTCTCAGCACTGGAAATAAATATAGCCTTTAAAACATACCTATATGTTATATTTTACTTATGGCAGTAATTTAGTTGTTTTAATGTTGGAAAAGTTGTATTTGCTTTAGGAGGATAATTAATTTACTGATCGGAGAAGGGCATGTAGAAGAATCTGTCAATCATAGAGCAGGAACAGCATAAAATAATTTTTCCCCTTAATTTATTTATTTCAATACCGTATCCTAAGAGCATTCGTTGCCAACATTAGCAGACTACGCCTCCACTGCCGTAAGTAAAATTTTACCTGCCTAAGCAACATAGAACAACGGGAGGAGGCAGGATGAGTGTCATCGATTTAACTGGTTCAGTTTTACTTACGGCAGTGAAGGAGTAATGTTTTAATGTTGGCAACATAATGTTCGTTTTACGAGGACAATTACTTTAACGACCTTAGAAAGGTAGATACAAGAAACTGCCAACCTAAGAGCAAGAACAGCAAGATTATTCCCCTTATTCCATTTGTTTGAATATCCTAACAAGGGGATATCGGCAATCGGGACCCGCCGATTTCGCCCAAGTTACGTGTGTAGAAGGAGGTGGATCTCCACATAACGAGCCTGAAATATTTCGCCTGATTGGCCCTTAAGAAAGTAGGAAACGCTCTCGAAAATTTTTCCGATAGCACTGTACATGTTATTTGTTATTCTGCGCTCTGTTCGTGTATTAAAGGCGTAGCGTAAAATAAAATAAAATAGGAAGCTCCTGGGATTGATCGTAGGGCGCCTGATGCGCAAGTAATGCGCTTGACCATTACGCTACGTCGTTAGTCACGAACAGATCGCTAAATAAGATGTACAGTACTATTTGAAAAACTTTCGAGAACATTTTCTCCTTTCCTAAGGCTCACTCAGGTGAAATATTTCAGGCACGTTGTATGGAGACCAATCTCCTTCTACACACGCAATTTGGGCGAAATCGCCGGGTCCCCATTGCCGACCTCCCCTTGTAAGAGGATCAACGGTCGTTGACAACATTAGCACACTACGCATCCGTTGCCGTTAGTAAAATTTTACCGTTTGCATCAAATTATGTGCAGGTGAGCAGGTAGATAAGCCTTAAAAATTCCTGAAATATCTTGCCTATGTGGGCAACAGGAAAAGGGAACGCACGCGCAAAATGTTGGAGTCCCGGTACTTACGTTCTATTCTTTGTCTTTCATTTTATATTATTCCCTGCGACGTTGCACTTATAATTACAAAATATAAATGTACTTCAACATTTCGATGCTGTTGGTCTGCTACAGCAACAGCAACAGTGAGAGTTATCGCCAAGAGAAGAGGCAAGGCTACTTTTAATAATTATGCACACATTGCTCTCATTCGAAACTGATAACATTTAACTTTTACTACACATATAGCAACGTTCACTTACCGTTCAACATCTTTTGAGAAGGTGAAGAAGCTTATTTCCTTATTTGTATTCGAATTATTGCGGCAATTAGGTGCTGAACACCATCGGGCACCTTTTCTTTTATTGTTGCTCATAATAAAAACGGAACAGCTCCAACTAATGACACACAGTGCTTTCTTTTCACTGCACCAAATACTTGTTTACTTTTATGCGATTCAGGCAGTTAAAATACACAATTAACAAACAAAGACGGCGCATTACCACACCACAGAGTAGGGAGTGACCATGCATTTACTTCTTTTCAAGATGGCCGATTCCGCGCATGCGCACTAAATTTTGGACGACAGACTGCAGCGGGAGTTTCCTTTCTGTATACTCCTTATTCTGTGACTGCGTGTTGTTTCCTTCAGTGCATCCCAATTTTGCCAAGTTAACCAGTGATCTGCTGACCCCTGACCTCAGCCTATTCAAGGACTTCCAGGTTGCCAGTTTTCATCATAACCAGATGGTAAAGATTCTGACAATCTCTTCCAACCAGGAGGGTGGGATACCTCAACCCTCCATAGTTGCATCCTGACTTCTTCATTAACGGTTAGTGGTTTCTCCGATGTTCGGAGGCAATCTTACCCTTGACCTTAGTCGTTGTGGATAGGGTTGTTCCCCATGCAAGGGATAACTTTTTTTCTGTTTGCTTTTATTTCTCCTCAGATACGATATGGTGCAATTCCTGCAAAGTGTCAGAGCCATTTGACTGTATTGACTTCAGACAGTCTGTTATAATTCTGCGTGTATCATTTATGGCAATATGTACCTGTTTAGCATGTGTTGACTTGTGCCAAACGGACAGGTGTACTCTGCAGCGGAGTAGCATAATGCCATTGCAGAAAGTTGTTGCAGCTTGACTGCCCCACTGTGATTCGGCCAGTTCTCTCAGTAGATTGTTCCTGGTAGAGACTTTAGATTTGAGATTCATGCAGCGTTATTTTTTTTTTCGAGTGTTATCTCTAGGTTTTCGGGGTGCCCCGATGTTCCAGCTTAACTCATGACCATTTCATCTTTAACTTTTGGGTGGCTTCAACTTTGTCTTTACTACGAGACTAGAGATAATCGTGAAGTGTAAGTAATTGTTTCGAAACGTAATTTCGATTGCTAGCAGTGTAACAGTCCGATGCTTAAATGTACACTATCAACAGCTGATATGGTCCACAGAAAATTCGCAAAATCTAACTCTACCTACATATTCAAAAAGCGAACGCATTTTGTTTGGAGGAATTACCTCATAGCCGCGCGGGAGTAGCCAAGCGGACTGGAGCGCCATGTTACGGATCGCGCGGCCTTACGCGTCGGAGGTTCGAATCCTCCCTCGGGCATGGGTGTGTGTGTTGTCCTTAGGTTAGTTTAACTTAGTTTAAGTAGTTTGCAAGTCTAGCGACTGATGACCAACATAGTTTGGTCCCATAAGAATTACAAACATTTGAACATTTGAAGTTACATCATACTACAACTTCTCATTTCTTTTTCTGTTGCATTCCCGAACAGAACAATACAAATACGGCTTTCTAGGTATGTGCCTCCGTACAAGCACTAAGTTCTTTTGTCTTTATGCGTATTACATTAAATGCAAATTGGCGTCAGTAGAATTGTTTTACAGCAACATTGAAAAGCCTTTTCTCAGAATTCCTCAATATTGTTCTTATCATACAATGTTGCCTTCCCTTAATCCCATTAGGAATCCGGAAGCATCATTGCAATACGTGTTGTTCAAACTTAACTGTAACATATCTAGAAACTTGCCTCAAAATTTCTTCTTTGCCTTTCTTGAACTCGAGTTGGTGGTGAGGGTCCCCATACAAGTAATCAACAACAGGTCGCACTAGTGTTCATGAGTTGTCATGAGTAGAGCGCTGACCAGTGCGAATAAAAACAAATTTTGCCAAAGTCTCCATAGCCATTCTACTCGCCATCTCCTAGGCATAATATTTAGCATCGCTTTTACTTTAGAGACAATCTTATCTGTGACGGGAATGTCTGGAATGAGATCCATCTTATGTATCCAACTGAATATCCATTGAACCAAGTTATTAGTACTTTGAGATGCCAACAGTATACACTAAGCTGTAATCCAGTTTCCACCATGTGGTAAGTGATGCAGATTTGCAATAGGCCTATAGTTTTGATTCCTCAGTACAGTGTAGGTTATTTAATAGGTAAAACATAAAATGTATTCCAAGCGATAGTTTCTTGTTAAAAAACCTTCTAATGACCTCACATTTAACGAACAACTAGTTTCGACTTACAATGCCGTCATTCTCAAGTGTTCAGTATTGATAAAATGAAGCCGACCGCGGTGGCCGAGGTTACTGTGGCGCGCCAGTCACTTTCTGCACGGCTACCACGGGCGGAGGTTCGAATCCCCCCTCGGGCATGGATATTTGTGCCGTCCTTAGTATTAGCTAGTTCATAAGTAAGTTGTAAGTTTAGGGACTGATGACCCCGTAGTTAAGTCCCATAAGCTATACAAACATTTGAAACTTTTTTTTTTTTTTTTGATAAAATCAACTAGAATAAGAAAGATGTATAAAAATAAAAAAATTAAGATAGAAATATAAAATAGGATACATTACACTTATGAAAATGGTCAGAAGAACGTCAAGAAATATGATCCTATAGGTATCATTGTGGAAAACTGTAATAGCAATGCTGGGCACTTGAGAATCACGGCATAGTACGTCGAAACTAGTTGTGCATTAAATGTGAGGTCATTAATAGGTTTTTTAACAATCAACTGTGGCTTAGTATACATTTTATGTTTTCCCTATTAAATAATGTCCAGTTACACTCCTTAATGACGTTATCTTAGATTGTAATAATTTCATAGTGTAGGTTGTTGAGTCTGCTGCCGCACTGACCACAGACAGCAAAGGTATGCCACTTCCAACAGGATGTTACTTACTAGAGCTGTATGGTATAAAATCAGAATATGAAATAACAACAGAATGCTTCCATAGGGCGTGTTAGATGTGACCGACATTGGTCCTATCTTCCTGAGTTGCGTCTGAATTTAAGTTTTCTGAAAAGTATTTTGGAATAGACTGCCCCTCCTTCGCAAATAGGAAAGTATTAGCTTCATAACATTGCCTGGTATGGAACTGCTGATTACTATTGGCACCTGGTGTGTAATTGTTCTTATCAGACGAAAGTCGCTCTAGTAGAAAATGTTTGTAAACCTACTGGCTCAAACTACTATCGTCCCTAGATTTACAAACTACTTAAACTTACACTAATGACAATAGACACACATACATGCCCGAGGGAGGACTTGAATCTCCAGCGGGAACCGTCACGCAGTTCTCAGCATGACGCCATAGACCACGCGGCCATTGCGCGCGGCGCTGTAATAGACAATGACAGCATGCTCAGGAAGAGTCAACAGACGAGGAGAATCGCTCCGAGAAAGATAATCCAAAGTACTTTCAGCAGTGTATTTGTTGAACTCAGATCTCTTTTACTGTCAATGTATGCGATTTTTAAATCAGGTACTAGTCTAGAATTTAGACGTTTAAGAATGGTATGAAACTGTGCACTTCCTTAAGGCTCTCTTAACTAGTACCACCCTGCAAGACATTCAGAAATGTGCGAGTGTCTTTCAAGAAAAAAGCTTAGCTCTTAGTGACACTGGACTCAGCTCTCGGAAAGATTGATCGACTACATGGAGTGAATGGGCCAATAGTTTCTGATACTACACTGCTGGAAATAAAAACTGATTGCTAAAACAGTGCATACAGTGTACACGAAATGTTACGTTTACAGGAAAATGGACCAAGCTGTACCGAGGTGCCAGTTGTCGATCCATGCTGAAACGTCCACATCAGTAGGTGGTGTGACCTCCACCTCCATTCGATCATACAGCTGGCTAATACAGGCTTGGTGTTCACGCCTATCCGACCTGTTCTGGCATAGTTGTGAGTTGACTGTCGTTTGAATCTGTTGTCGTCCCACCATGTCTCTCAAGTACTCTGTTGTAGACTAGCTTGTATTCCCGTGCTTCGCAACGGTTGTTAAAGAGGGACCTGTGTGTATCATTGTTTTTTTTTTTTTATGGTTCTGGACGTAGGTCAGCAAAAACAGATTCCTCGTTGGATCGCTCTGTCAATAAACTCAGTTCTCATAGCCAAGATGTTAAAGTAGAAGTCATTGTCGAAATCTATGAATGTTCTTATTGTTATACAAAAAGTGAAATTAATTTAAGTCCGTACTCCGGAACGATGTAAATCCAATGTTAGGTTTTGTTCATAAAGTGAAGACCGACGTGTGTAATTGTCTATCTGGCATAAACTTCTGGAAACACTTCTATAGTTGAGATGAGAAATAGTAATAATAATAACAGCGCCATGTCTTGGTTCTATGGTGTAGTAATAAACTTTATCTCTCAAAGTAAGTGCATACTGAATTATTAGTATGTTGCACCGGGGACAAAGTAGTTATTCTGTATGCAGTGCTCCCTGTTATAGAAAACTCGACGAATACGGAAAGTCTGATAATTAAATCAACAGAGCAGTTTATGTCCGTTTAAATAGGACGTCATGGTGATGTCAATGTGCGATAAAGTAAGTCTGGGTAATCCTTAAAGGAATGGCGTCAGTTGATCGTCTGAATAGAACTTTCCATTAAAATTAGTATTCCAGGGAATTGTCTTGACTGTGTTAGCAGCATCGGCCACTCTTTCAGCTAATACACGTCCCCACGTATTAAAGCACGAAGTTGAAATCGAACTTGTGTAATAGAACTATATATTTAGAAGCCGGTTTATAAATCTAAGTACAGTTGTCTCTGAAAAAGAAGACGTCTTTATCTTAATGTAATCCATATCAAAAGTAAGTAATGACAAATTTTAATCACAATATTGTACCGAACAGCTTTGAAAGCTTTGAAAGCAGAGAGGTTACTGATGAGTTTGTGTCTCGCGTGTGCATATTATCTCTAGTGACAGGCCCAGAGCAGAAATATCTCTGGCTTGAGCATTCGGATGCGCAGAACAGATTTTGTGTCCTGATCGCTGACTTTATCTTGGTCCTTTTTGTATTCGGTTAAGACGGATGACTGTGTGTAAATGGCCCTTTTAGCGACGCTTCCTCAACTTTCTTGTTGCTTCTGTGAAACATTTATTTAGATGTTATTTCATTTTATGTGGTTTCTCTGCGAAAAGGAGGTGGAGGCGTCTTTGCAGCCAGTGCTTAATGTTCAGAAGATGCACAGAACGCAATGCTCACTCTATGCACCATTTAGTTGTTATACCCGTCGACAGATGCTCTTCTTTTCTTTCCATGATATTCCAAAGCATATGGGATACAGCTAGGAAAAAAAAAAAAAAAAAATAATTTATCGTACTTGGGTTAAATTTTACTTACAGTGGCAGCGGTTTAGTAAGTTTACTTTGGCAACAAAATATTCGCTTTAGGGGGATCATTAATTTATTGATCGGAACAATATTATTTATTTCGTTATCAACATAAAGAATTATTTCCCTTATTGTACGGGAATGATTTTTCAAAAAGGATTCTAACGCAGCATCGCCATCTATTAATTATTTGGTATGCTATATAACAGCGCCTCTATCGGATCTTTCCTATACTACGCTGCAATTCAAGTGTAGCATACAACAGAAACTACAAATTACGATATCTTTTCTTCCACTGATCCGATTTTGATGAAATGAAGCTTATATATTACCCCAAAGTACTATCAGTTGACCTATGAAACCCTATGAAAGTTCGTACCGTACTCTTGGAGATTTGCTGTTCTACACCATACTTATAAGCATAGTATACACATAAAATTTCAAATTACGATATATTTCCTTCCTCTGATCCGATTTTGATGAAATTATGCCTACGTTACTCTCCAAACTATTGAAAATTTACCCTTGGAAAGCCGTGCAAGTTCGTTTAGTACTTTTGGAGATTACCCTCAACAAATAGACATACACGATGACTTTTAAACAAATGATTACATCATGATATCTTTATTTTCTCTGATCCGATTTTAATTATTGACGTCTTTATGTAACAGCACGGTATGCTCAAGTTACGTGTGAAAACCCCATGAAAATTCGTCAAATAGTTTAGGAGATAAACGTGTTCAAAGAGATAGGCAGACATGACTGTAGTTGATAAAATACTTCAAATCATGATATCCTTTTTTCCGTGATCCGATTTTTATGAAACGAGGTCTATATGTTGTCCAGAGTTACGCTCAAGTTACCTGTGAACACCCCATGTGAATTCGTGAATAGGTTTGGAGATAAGCGGTTTTTAATAGTTGAACAAACAGACACGACAGTCACTGAAAACACTTAAAATTGCGATATCTTTCGTTTCCATGATCCGATTTTGATAAAATTATGCCTATATGTTGACCCAAACTTTTCTCTTGTTTCCTGTGAAAACCGCGTGATGATACGTCCATTAGTTTTGAAGATTGAAGTGAGCAGCGAGAGACCTACATTTACAGATTTATTATTAGTAAAGATACGTCCAGAGATCGTGCTAGGCAGAGAAGATGCTCCATGTCTAGCAAAACAGATTAAGGTTGAAGTGCAGTGTGTGGACCTTCCTGTTGCAAGAATGCCGAAAGTCTTTTAATATTCTGCACGTACCGAGTGCTAGTCAGCGTTTTCTCCATAAACGAAATGAACGAGAGTTGTTAACATCGGACTTAACCCTTAACTGGAATCGTTATTATCATGAACATAATTGGAATCGTGACTCCATATGGATCCTTGAATAACAAAGTCACATAATTCCTATAACGGGGAAAGTTAATACCTATATTAGTAAGGAATGTAGTAAAACAAACATTATCAATATACATATATAAAAATGGAACGTGAGACGTGTGTCCGTATATTTCACTTGGCAGCCAAAATTTTTCACTGCAGACCAATGGCGGTTATGCATGAGAAAAGCCTTTAGGTTCGCGTTGTGCACTATGTTGTTTTGGTCGCGGTGTGTAGTGGTGTGTGAATGTGGAGAAGAAAAATCCGTAAAATGTGGAGCAAAACGACGATCAACAGATGCTCAAAGATTAAAGACTCAGAGATAAAACACTGGGAAACACAGACATGCTTTAACTGAGCATTAACTACACTGGCAATACACCAATGATCTCAATATAAACACTGGAAAGATAACTGTAGTACTTAGGATAAAAATACAGACAACTGGACGTCGAATGTTACGGTTTCATAATACATAGTACCATCTCCATATTATCTTTGAGCTCACTGCAAAACACAGACTGGAAGGAAAGTTTGTAGGTCAAAGGTTACTTTGGTTTAGCGGACAGTATCGCGTTACTAACAGATTAATACAATTCAGTTAGGTGAGTAATTAACATCTGTGTTTGTATTTATTATTTTAGATTTTATAGAGCAATAAATAAATGCTTTGACTGAATTTAATGCGGCCCGGCTAGCGCTCTCTAGGTGGCGTCGGTGTACAGATTCACAGGGAATGATAAGATTACTAATTTACTAACCAGACAAGGGTACAACGAGAACTTGCCAACCACAGAGCAGGAACACCAAACCGATTAACAGGGAATGAGAGGAACTGTCTTTACGCCACCTACCGAGCAGTAGCCGGGCCGCATTAAATGAAGTTGTACCAAATACTTTTAGGAAAAGCTACGTACTCCGAGACTTACGAAGTTGATCGTACATGTGAAAATACGGTTACTGCATAATTCTTAAATCGAGATAGATTCAAAGGAAAACACAGACATACATTAAATATACAGGCAATACACAGACTGTAGACACGTTAATGTATGTCTTTGATGGAAAGTTCGTAAGTCATACATTAGTATATGCTGCTCAAGTGGTAAAATTGCATTGCCAGTTTCAAAATTACCTCCATGTGAATTCTGTGAATAAATTTACATAAGATTTCTTTTCGGAAAAGGTTTCATATACGTAGGCATAATTTCTCAGTACTTAATTACGACATACCTTACCTTAAAATACGCGTTTTGCAAATGTCTTTCAAGCGCCGTTACATTTAGGCTGCCAGCTTTTGTAATATTGAAGTATAAATGAAAAATACACCAAATACGGCACATTTGCTTCCGATCGCCTGAATTGGAGGCTGCGCAACGCGATGTTCATTTATTGTAGACCACATGATTATGTGGCTAGCGAATCACAGCACAAAGAAGAGTATCGTCTTCGGCCAATGGCAACCAAACCTCACCGCCGCGCAACATGCACATAAGAATTTTTGACGTTGGAAATTAAATATGCGGTAATGTTTTTATATAGAAACCGCACAATGGTTACAGGATGTGAAAATTAACGTCTTAACATGAATTTTCAATTATTTCATTTTCGAAATCCCTTGATTACACTTTCCGACAGACGATAAAATAAATATAACAAGCTATACCTGCTCTATGGTTGACAGGTTCTTGTATGTATTCTTGTCCGATCAGTAACAGTAATTGGCCTCGTAAAATAAAGATTTAGAATCACTTTATCCTCTCAACTACAAAGTACTGTAGCACGTTTTACTTATTTTATATGTACGAAACAGTCGTCAACTAATTCCAAATCTTCATTTTACGAGGCCAGTAACGGTTACTGACCGGACAAGGGTACATACAAGAACCTGTCAACCATAGAGTAGGTATAGCATGTTTTATTTACCCTATGATCTGTACGAAACAGTGATCAAGTAATTCTAAATCTTCATTTTACGAGGCCAATTACTGTTACTGAAAAAAAAAAATTTTCAAATGTTTGTAGAACTTATGGGACTTAACAACGGGGTCATCAGTCCCTAAGCTTACAAACTACTTATCAACTAGCTTATCCTAAGGACGGCACAAATATCCATGCCCGAGGGGAGATTCGAACCCCCGACCATAGTGGCCGTGCAGACCGTGACTGGAGCGCCTCAGTCCCCTCGGCCACCGCGGCCGGCTACTTTTACTGACCGGACAAGGATACATACAAGAACCTGTCAACCATAGAGCAGGTATAGCTTGTTTTATTTATTTTATCGTCTGTCTGAAAGTGTAATCAACGGATTTCGAAAATGAAATAATTGAAAATTCATGTTAAGACGTTAATTTTCAAATCCTGTAACCATTGTGCGGTTTCCTATATAAAAACTATACCACATATTTAATTTCCCACGTAAAAAATTCTTATTTGCATCTTGCGCGGCAGTGAGGTTTGCTTACCATTGGCCGACGACGATACTCTTCTTTGTGCTGTGATTCGCTAGCCACATAATCACGTGGTCTACAATAAATGAACATCGCGTTGCGCAGCCTCCAATTCAGGCGATCGTAAGCAAATGTGCCGTATTTGGTGGGTTTTTCATTCATACTTCAATATTACAAAAGCTGGCAGCCTAAATGTAAAGGCGCTTGAAAGACATTTGCAAAACGCTTTTTTTTAAGGTAAGGTATGTCGTAATTAAGTACTGAGAAATTATGCCTACGTATATGAAACCTTTACCTTCTTTTCAAGGAAAATCGAATTTATGTAGGTTCCTTTCTGATTTCGGTGTAGACCTAACCTCATTAGATTTTGAGTTCGCTACGTTTAGGAGTGTGTAGAAAACGCCACATACAGGAAAGGACTAACTGAGGAGACGTTACTTACATAGCACCCCAAATAACTAACAGATGCTGATGCTTGGTTTTTTCATTCTCATAAATGTGGTGTAATACACTACAACAAGGGGTACAAATTTACTTAACGGCATCGGCGAAGTGTGCTGATGTTGGCAACGGCCTTTCAATGCTTTGTGAAGTTCAGTCACGTAGAATGAGGGGAATAATTCGTTACGTTCAAGATGAAACCAATAATTTGTTTTCTTCTGATGAGTAAATTAATAATCGTCCTAAAGGGAATAGTTCGATGCCAACGATAGCAAATTAAACCTCTGCCACTGCAAGTAAAATTTAACCTAGCTGTAACCCACATACTTTGCAATGTCATGGAAAGGAAAGATGTGCATCTTTCGACGGGTATAATTTGAATTTAAGAAGTAACGACGTTACTTCGCGTCTATTGATGTTGTCATTTAATAAGAATTATTTGCAAGGAAGATGGAATTTATGTAGTTCCTTTCTGATTTCCGTGCGTGTTTATTAGATCTTGAGTCTCTACTCTTTATAAATGCCTAGTAAATGCCAGTAAAGAACAAATAGACGCCCTGTTAGTTACGTAGTATACCAAATAACTAATAGAAGGCAATGCTGCTTTTTTATGCTCATGACTAGGGTGTGATTCTCTACAAGTGATTGTATCCTTTCTTTAATATCCGTTGCGAAGCACGGGTGTACAGCTTTCTATTACAAATCTCCTAAAGTACTTCACGGATTTACATGGGGCAACTTCGTTTCAAAAAGGGGATCACGGAAAAAAGGTCGTGATTTAAAGTTTTGTATCTACGACCGTTATATCTAAATGTCTCTTTTCGTAGGATTTTCAACCTTAGCTTGAGCATATAGTGCGGTTGGATACACGTTTCATTTCGTCAAAATTGGATCAGAGAAAATAAAGATATCATAATTTAGAGATCTGTCTAAAAGCAGTCTCTATCTATCTGCAAAGGCCAATGTCCAAAAGTACTACACGAGCTTTCATGGGAGCTAAAAAGCAAAGGATACATGGCGCTATTATTATTATTACTATTTCTCATCTCAACGTTAGAAGTGTTTTCAGAAGTTTACGCCAAACAGACAATTACACACAGCAGTCGTAACTTTATGAACACAACTTAACATTGAATTTACATCGTTCCGGAGTACGGACTGAAATTAATTTCAGTTTTTGTATGAAAAAGTTTATGTACATTCATTGTTTTCGACAGTGACTTCTACTTAAATTTGACATCTTGGCTAGGAGAAACTGTGTTCATTGACAGAACGATCCAAAAAGGATTATATTTTTCCTGACCTAAAAAACAATGATATACACAGGTCCCTCTTTAACAACCGTTGCGAAGCACGGGCATATAAGCTAGTTTCATATAAAAATCAACTTTTAATCCCTTAGTCCTTGGCCTCATGTTTGAGAATAATTGTTAGTACCTTACTTTAGCATACTATAAGATTACAAAAATTGATTAGATCAAAAATCCTACATATGCTATAGGCTTTATCATAACCTTCCCTAAATATAAAGACTCTCTATGTCATCAATCGGAAACAAAAATAATGACAAGGGGGAAACTTGGAAATGTCGCAAATATTATCAATATCGGGACCTAGATGTTGGATGAGTACACCACTTGAATAGATTTTTGCCTAAAAATAGCCAGCTGTCCATTACCACCTTCTCTGTGTTGTGGTAGATATACGATCCGCCATCTCACAGGTGTGAGAATGTTCTCTAGACCATTTCAACTAGCATCATTACACTAATGATGTAGGACATCCAACTTCTGTGGCAATTCTCTAATCCGCCATTCGGAAGGCTATAGTTTGATCCCTTTCAAACTCACTCAGTTGGCAGTACGAATTGCGCCTGTTTGCTTCACATGTTTACATCACACTCAGCCTTATGACTGTAAACATTCTACTAAATGTACACACATCTGGCGCTCTGATAGCTTTGCTACTGTTATATCTGTTGCCGAACGACGCTGAAATCATTACCAGTACATGTAATATCTCCCCGGTGACATCTGCAGATTTCGGACCAGAATCGTCGTAGTCTTTCCGGCGTTCAAATTTTTTTTTTTTTATTCAGGCAGTATAAGTCTGAATGTACCAGCAACTTCGATTTTCATCGATTATTCAGTCACCTTCCGCCACCGTCTTCGTTTATTAGGCACTGGAAATTCGATTTTCAGTCGTCGTGCAACGTTACTCTTCTTTAAAAGCCTTACATCATTTATAAATCTGTCCACGTGGTGTTCCTGTCCTTGCCTAATGTACGATCGCATGTTTCTAAGTTTCCAGTCAACTGTTTGACGCGCATGGATAACCGCTCTTCGAAGATTGTGTTGCCGTTTCTTGAGCTTTCCTTGCAGCTACAAAAATGAAAATAAAAATTCTTCTTGATCTTGTAATTATCAACATTTACTATATAAAGATCTGCTCCACATGTATCAGTACTCTCACATTTAAAATACAATTAGAATGAAATCATGCAAACTAGAAACATAGTGATAGAGGTTTTTGGGTTTCTTTCTCCAATGTTTAAAATTTTGTTGACAGAATTTCCACTTATTTAGTTTCTTGTTAACTTTGTTTTAATTACTTTATCCTAATTCTTCATCTGTAATTTAAGAACTATGTGTGAGATGTGTGTGTACTGCACTATTATAATAACTTTAAGCTGAAGATATTTGGTACTGATTGAAAATGTAATGGTACACTGACGTCATTGAAGTACATATAAGTTCCCTCCTATGTTGTTGATGATATCTTACTAGTTTGTTTTTCCCTATTAAAATGTCAATTGTAGAATAAAATATTTTGCATGGAAATATCAAGGATGATCTACTGTTATAATAAGCAGGGTTTCGTGTGATTCCGAATTGTCCCTTGTCAATGGAAGTAAAGAAGAATTATCACGAAAGTAATCAGATTAGTGATGAACTTACTAAAACAGGAGTCGATTTTAAGGAATTCTGCTACCCTGGAAGCAAACTCATGACCGACCAGTTAGACGGGTAGAGCCAAAAAGAGCTTAGTATGAAATGAAGTTCCTAAATTGAGTATCCGTCAAGCATCGCTATGGAGTATCGAATAATGGATTGTGGGAAAATAGGAAAAGAAGAGAATCGAATCGTTCGAGAAAAGTTCATTTCTGACAATGATAGCGACTTAGCGACGGAATTACGAAATTGTTGAAATTGCGGAATATAGCTTCCTTTGGCTGAATTCCATAAATTTATAATCCAGGGAACAAATCATTTAATTCAGTATTTCGTTAATTTTAATACGTTAATAATTTATGGCTTATTCCTTGCTTTACCGGCTGGAGGTCTGTCAACCCACACACATATAAACCGCGTGGACAATGACTGTATCACGCGACTGATTTTCAAATGAAAACGGACAAAATTATGTTCGAAAGCGGTCATTCATAGTAAAAATCTTACTTCTGTGCAACGTTTAACGTTATTTATGTATAAAAAAGTTGTCAAATAATTACGTTGTTGCCTGTGCCATCCAGCATGCTGAAAATAAGTTACACAGGTTTAATTTGTACTGCGCTTATTGCATAAACGTACTCTGCACAGTTTCATATTCTTTCGGATGTTATTGATTGGATGAGATATGAGACGACAACATTTAAGGTATCTGCAAGATGCTGCTGGCATTTGGCAATCGACAATGATAACTAGAACGATGAAACAAGGCGTCAAATTAATGCTAGTATCGATAATAATATACTGATAAATCATTGCCTTATATGAAGTCCTTTAATTGTATGTGTGTGATTTGGATATAGTGATAGGAGTTAATGAGCGCTAAAACTTACTATTAAACATCAAAGAAGGAAAAGGAGTGAACATGTTCGAGGTGAGGAAAAATCGAGAAAACAAATACTATTTTAAATTAAACACACAAAAAAAATTATGTAATATTCTACAAGATTTATTATCAGACCTTCGGCTTTTACGCCATCATCAAATGTGTGTGTGTGTAAACACGTGACTGAAAGATTATGGTTTCAAGACTAAACTGGTGCATATTGAGTGTCTCTGTTCATTGTCAAAGGTGACCAGTATTACAGGTTTATAACTAAGTTGAAGAGAAATGTTTTACTGAAATTTTTCCTTAAAATAACTAAACATACATAAGATATGTAACACATTAAACCGATAAAATTAAAACATTTAACCTAAGAATAAACAAGTTATCACAGAATGGGTTCGAGAATGATAATAGGAATGTTAGACACTTTGATGACTGTATTGGAGAAATTGGAGGTCTATAATTAAAATAAAATGAGAGAGGAGCGAAAGAGAGAATATTATACAAAACATGTTCGAGCCAGACAAGTACAAGCAATTGCACTACTGATATACCGGCAGGCCAGACGGGCTCTGCCAAATAGTATCGCCACAAACACAACAGGCATGCAGGTTACCTACGTTCGACGACGCAGCTTGATAACGCCAGTTGTGGCTACTGACGTATGACGCAGTTCTCCTGTGGAACGGAAATCGCGTACGAGAAGCCGATACTATGTAGTATTACACTAATATGTAAAATGTTTTCCATGAAGTGCGGGCTAACATAAAAACGAAACTGTACGTTCTGACCAGACTTGACTGGTCCTAGCAGCCTTTATAGGGCTCCACCGCAGCTTGGAGAGTCAGTTCGCGTCGAGTACTGTTTCTAGATGCTCTTAGAACTAGTCGTTGCTACCGCCTGCCGCTGCTCTCGAACTTTGGCGTTTCGTCTCCGTGGAACTAGACACTGCCTCGGTGAAACTTTTACATTGGCCCGCCTACGGACTTGGCTCGGCTCAGGGTTTGGAACTTATCCGGAAATTGTTTTCCAGAACTACTTTATTTCATTGTGGACACCCTGTCCGACTTACAAGATTTTTGTGTTAGTTTCCAGCTTCCGGAGTGTGTGCCAGAACTTGTATTTTTCCAAGCGAGGAAATACCGGTATATTTGTATTGTGCTATCAAACAGTGTACTTCCCTTCAAAAGAAGTACATTTAAAGATAATAAATATTTTCCTTACGCAGTATCGTCTAGTACACTATGTGATCAGAAGTATGCGGACACAAGGCTGAAAATGACTTGCAAGCTGGTGGCGTTCTCCATCAGTAATGATGGAATCCAACGTGGTGTAGGCCACCCTTAGCCTTGATGACAGCTTCCACTCTCGCAAGTACACATTCAGTCACATGCTGGAAGGTTTCTTGGGGAATGGCACCAGATTCTACACGGAATGCTACACTGGGGAGAGGTATCGATGGAGGTAGGTGAGACGTGGTACGAAGTTGGAGTTCCAAAACATCCCTAACGCGTTCTATGGGATTCAAGTCAAAAGTCTGAATAGGCCAGTCCGCTACAGGGATGTTATTGTCGCGTAACCAGTCCGCTACAGGCCGTGAATTATGAATAGGTGCTCGCTCATGTTGAAAGACGTCATGCCCGAATTGCTCTTCAACAGTGAGAAGAAAGAAGGTGCTGAAAACATCAATGCTGGCTGGTTCTGTAATTGTACCATGCAGAACTAGAAAGGGTGCAAGACCCCTCCATGACAAACACGACCACATCATTACACCACTGCTTCCGAATTCTACTTTTGGCACTAAACACGCTGGCAGATGACGTACACCGGCCATACCCACGCCGTGCCGTCTGATCGCCACATTGTGTACTGAGATTAGTAACTCCACACAATGTTTTTCTACTTTTCAATCGCCCAATGTTTACGCTTCTTACACCGAGAGGAGCGTCGTTTGGCATTGACCTGTGTGATGTGTGGCAGCCGCTCGGCCATGACATCCAAGTTTTCTCACTTCCCGCCTAACTGTCATAGTCAGTAGTGGCGCGTCCTGCGTGTTCACTGGTTCAACTAACCCCCAGAAGAAATCTCGTCGTCAATAAACGTAAGTAAATGAATAAAATGTTTTTAAACTACGTTTCGTTCTTCTATCAGATCATTTTATATGCACATGCAAAGTATTTTTATCACATGAGGAAATCCTGCGTGTTCACTGGTTCAACGAACTCCCAGAAGAAAGCTCCTCGTCAAAAAATGTAAGTAAATGAATAAAATGTTTTTAAACTACGTTTCGTTCTTCCATCAGATCATTTTATATGCACATGCAAAGTATTTTTAAAACATGAGGAACGTTTTACGTCGCGGAAGCACCACGTATACGAGTCGTAGCGCAGCCGCTTAATATACACAACAATGGCTGCAGCGTTGCAATGCGCATGCGCGGCTGAGATACATATTCTCTTCTGAAGCCCCTGGAGGCAAGATATGGGCGCTCTCGGGGCAGGGACGGGCGAGGGGAACGCAGCTTTTAACATTGACGTTGGAGCTGGTAGACACACCAGCTCCTGGCTACTCAAGCCCTGACGGTTACGCACGAATGGTCCTGAAGCAAGACATGAAGCTTGTCCGTGCGTAAATCCTCCATGAAGGCAACATACGCCCTTCCTATTTGTTTTTGGAGCACTGAAGATTCATCAACAATACGTCATATTTGGTAAAATGTCTTATAACTATAAATTAAAGACATCAACTGTAAAAGCCTTCAGAAGATACGATCACGAATAATAATGGTCAGTACCCTACACCTATTAAGTACAGCCATCTGATTAGCGCCATGGCTATGAACTGTTGAAAGTAGTGGGTTCGAAACCGACTGCAAGAAATTTTTTTAAACACAATTTTCTTTTTAACAGATTCGGAAACAATCAACTTCGTATTTTTACTTGCCACATATACTTTGGACGTTTTTGCAAATGTGTTCCGATTTTGAGGGTTAAATGACATGTATACTCTTCATTGTAAGAAATATTTAACTGTTTGTAAAGATGTGGGGGAGAGCAGCCTTTGCACATGCGTAAGGTTAGGACTGGGTGCTGCTTATAGCGTCACGTGACTCGAAGGTAGCTTGTCTCTTCATCGTAACAGATTCATTTTGTTACTTTCGCGTAACAGTGTAATCAGTTATTTACTGTGTTTTAGTGTTCATCTGCACATTCGTATGTTCTTCGTGTTTATAGTCAAAGAAAAATGAACAACGTTCATTATCTTTCAGAAACAAATTACTCAGCTTTAAGATTGGAAAAGAAATGTGAAATAATGAAGCTCGAGTTGAAGCAAGCGGAAACAAGGAGATTTTGTAAGTAAAATATATCTAAAGGGGGGGGGGACGCCGAAACATCGAAGCACCGACGGGGAGTGGGGCACTGAAGAATTGAACCCCCTCCCCCAGTCATCTGAAGCACCAGACGCCACTGGTTATATTACTTGGAGTGAATCCTGATGCAGTTTGGAATTCTTGTATGATGGTCTGGATAGTTGCCTGCCTATTACACTGTACGACCCTCTTGAATTATCAGCAGTATTTGTCAGTCGAGGTCGGGCTGTAGTCTTTCGTGCTTTACGTGTCCTTTCACGTATCCACTTCACTATCACATGAGATGTTTAGGAATGCGGAGACCTAGCGTACAGACTTCTGACACGTATGTGACACCCAATCACCTGACCATGGTCAAAGTCTCTGAGTTCTGCCCTCTCCCGACATTTATTGACTACTGCGGTCACTCATATGGAGTACTTGGCAGTAGGCGGCAAAACAATGCACCTTATATGAAAAACGCATGTTTTTGTGGGTGTCTGGATACTTTTGATCACATAGAGTAACTGATAGAGGAGTGCAAATGGAGAAATAATAATTGAACAAATAAATACCTGGAAAAACAAAAATTTTTGCTAGTTATAACGGATCTAACAAATAAAGACATTGGAAATATCGTAAAATATTCTCGGTTTACAATCCGCGTCATGTCGGAGAAAATCCTCGAGCTTTCGATGGCAAGCTGCGCCATCGTCACCAGGAATAAAATCACTGACTGCCGGTGTTGGCAAGGCATCCTGCTTATACAGCTGCAGCGCTGCGTCTGGAAGTTTCTGGAGGGCCGGAGAGCGCCTGAACACTCGGCACATAAAACAAAGAGAGCTTGAGAAGTCAGCATTGGCAGGACATTGTCTAATAAATGGGCATAAAGTACTATTTGAAAACACGAAAATACTGGCCCAAACATCATATTACTGGGATTCTGTTGAAAAAGAGGCGGCTGAAGTTAGATTAAACGGTAGCAATTTCAACAGATATTAGTTCGTAGGCTTCCACGGCCGGTGTCATTTTGAAAAAGACACTTCTGAATGTCAGGCTGCGTCATTTTTAAACACTTTACTGTTAGATGCTGCTGAATGTACAGCCTTATACACTGTGCATTTTTCGGTCATCTAATACCGACGTCATACATCTAAGGTGATGATTGGTTGGCGGTAGCGTATCAGAGGCTCTTAAGTTTGCTATCCTGTAAGTGATAGGTTGGCAAAATATTATGTCTGACTGGAATGCAACAGCCAATCAGCAACTAGTTTCCAGGGGATGGTGTTTCCTGCTGTCAAAGTCAGTTATACTGTGGTCGCTGTTTATCCTGAAGAGCTCGGGTCAAGTGGAGCCGGTGGCTGGCGCACACAAGCGGTCCGCTTGGCAGCGGCTCCACTTGATCCGAGTTCTGCAATATAAACAGCGGCCACAGTAGAACTGACGTTGGCAGCAGGAAACACTATTCCGTGGATGCTAGTTGCTGATTGACAACTACGTTACCGCCAGCCAATCACCATCTTAGATGTACGATGTTGGTATTAGATAACCAAAAAATTCGCAGTATATAAGGGTGTACATTCAGCAGCATCCAACAGTTAACCGCCAGGACGAGGACCACTGCACATTGGTCGAAACGTAGGCAATTCATTTGCTAAGTGTTTAAAAATGACGCGGGCTAACACCCGGAATTGTTTTATTCAAAATTTCAACAGAGACCAGGGCTATACACTCAGCAGGGCGTGGGGGCGTGCTCTAGACGTAGAGCGGAAACAGAGGTCTCGCTGTAACAGGGAAGCGAGAGCGCCAGGTTCAGACATGGCGCCAGCTGTAAGTTTCCATCAGCCCGCGCTGTCTTGCCCCGCAGGCGCTCTCCGGCCCTCCAGAAACTTCCAGACGCAGCGCTGCAGCTATATAATAGTCTTGCGCATAATAGTTCGCGATCGGGAGCGCTCACTTTAGTTCGTTCTTTTAGTTCGTCCGCTTCCAGTGACGGCTAATCGGCGCGGTCTGCGCATGCAGGTGGAGGGAGAAGTTCCCCCATCTAGCTGCTTCATGCGCTTGCTGCTTGCCGCTAACGATATCACGCAAACCAAAAGAAACAGTTTGTGGATAATTTCTCACGTTTAAGTTTAGAGTTATCTCTGTATCTTGGCATTATGGAATTTATTTGTCAGGTATTTCAGAGTGCAGAATGCTTCAAAGCAGAAATTTTGTAGCACTGATGTAATCTAACAGACAGACACTAACCTCGAAATGGCTCTCATCAGCAGAAGGCAAACACGTGATTTTTAATTTTGTTCGCGACTTATCGCTCATATTTTAGTTCGCGACCTATCACGCATATTTTAGTTCGCGACCTATCGTGCATCTTTTATTTTGCGACCTATCATGCATATTGTAGTTCGCGACCGGTAGTTCTCTTAGTTCGCAGCTCGCCCGCGAAGTAGGTCGCTCTTTTTAGTTCGTCCGCTAGTTTTGGCTTTCGCTACCGCTACTAAAACTACAGCTGAGCTACATTTCAGCTGGAAATGACGGCAACTGTCAGAAGGTAATCACGCGATTTTGCGCGCTCTCGCGTCCTCTCGCTGTTACCCATCAGTCTTCGGAAAAGGAGCGGACGAACTAAGAGGCGAGGATCTGCGAACTAGTTCGGGTAGTTCGCCTGTGGGAGCGCTCTTCCGAACTAGTTCTTTCGCGAACTTCACGAGACTACTATATAAGCATGACGCCTTGCCAAAACCAGCAATCAGTGATTTTACAACTGGTGACGATGGCGGAGCTTGCCATCGGAAGCTCGAGGAATAACGTGAAATTTGGTACACGTACACAAAATTACATGGGGAAGGTTCTTAAACCGGTTTCGTTCCATTTTTTCGAAAACCAACTGGAAAATTTGAGAAAAAGTGAAACTGCAATTTCAATGTGTCTGTGTAAATTTATATCTTCGCACTGATATTGATGAAATTTTGTACGATGTACCTTATAAACAAGAGGACGGGCACTGTCTATATAAAATTTTGTTCAGTGCATAGTGAAAGGTTCTAATGGATTTCGCCAAAATCCAGAGTTTTCTCCGATCTTGATGAAATTTTGTACACTTGACCTTGAAAACGAGATGAAGGTTACTGTCCACATGAAATTTCGTTCGGTGTATGGGGCTGAGTACTTTACTTACAGACTTCGATTGCAATCTCTATACATATAAGACGCATTAGTTGTCTGTTTGTCTGTTCCGTTATAACTCAAGATCCAAACAACCAAATAACGTGAAATTTGTTACACGTACACAAAATTACAACAGAAAACCTTATTTTAAACCCGGACAATGCCGGGTACTTGCAGCTAGTTATTTCATACACTTGCTAATGTATCTCCTCTATCTCGTGTGCTCTCGCTGTTACCTGTCAGTCTTCGGAAAAGGAGTGGACGAACTAAGAGGCGAGGGATCGGCGAACTAGTTCGCGTAGTTCACCTCTGAGAGCGCTCTTCCGAACTAGTTCGTTCGCAAACTACACAAGACTACTCTATAAGCAGGACGCCTTGAGAAAACCACCAGTCAGTGATTTTACTCCTGGTGACGGTGGCGGAGCTTGCCATCGGAAGCTCGAGGATTTTATCCTACATGACGCGGCTAGTAAACCGAGAACGTTTTATGGAATAATGCCGTCACGAAAGACTCCGAGGACAATGTAAAATTGAAATTAATAAACCCTGAGACTGTTTCTCGTCTTAGATATGTCAAAGACATTACAGAGAAAGGTGAAGCATTGAATGAAAATTTGTGATGCGGCCGGAAAACGAACCCGAACCTACTTACTAGGCAGACGTCTTACTGCTAGACCACTGCATCACTAGCAATTAAAGCGCCTCGAAATAGTCTAAGCACGATTTACCTCCAACTTTACTTCAGCTTTTCTGTTCCCAGGAATTACTGCCACTACTGCCAAGGCTCTCCATGTAGCGCAATAGCACTTCGGCAATGGACATATTGGAACAGTCCTGCCTTTAACCTTTGGCTAAGGTTATATATATGTCATTGTAAAGTAGAAATTAACAAACCCTGAGAGTGTTTTTCATCTCAAATATGTCAAAGACATTACAGAGAAAGATGAAGCATTGAATGAAAATTTGTTAATTTCTATTTTAGTACTTAAAGTTTATGACGTGGAAGGAAATTGTGGTTACACTGTTCCGAGGTGGTGATCTATCGGTAAAACGTCTGCCTAGTAAGCATGGAGGTCCGGTTCGATTCCCGGCCGCATCACAAATTTTAATTCAGTGATTTGCCTTTAATGATTCTGAAGACACATAGAAGATGTCGATATAAGAGAGGAATTCATGACAGGCCGCACCAACTGATGAGTAATTTTGTGGCTCACTTTAGAGTTGCCGGACCCCTGCCAGAACCATTAGAGGGTTTTACAAGCTTAGGGAAACGATTTTTTTTAATTCTTTATTTGTTATGATACAATAACCAAATACCTAAAAACTAATTGGGTCTTAATATTCTACATTTATGTCTGACTACATTACTAATCTATACTATTCACAATCTGGCTATTTCTACATTTGTCATCTACGTGTTTCTAACTACATGTTTCTACTACTACTCTTTGTTTGATGTGTCTCTTGTGCTGTGTTGATGTTCGTGTTTGTTGCGTCGTGTTTGAGTGTTTTGTGTGTGGTCGTGTGTCTCCCGTTTGCAGTGGTACAGGTGTGCCACATGTATACGATCCCACTTTTTGGCCGATGTCTGCTGAGCTACATCCAACAGACGTGCCCCTGACACAGGGCTGGCCCTTTGCACTGCCTTTACTGGGAGTGAATTGTGCGTGTTGTGTAGGGATAGGAATTCTCAGGAAAGACCAGGCTGGTGTCTGGTGTGAGCGGCTGCGTGCGCGGTGCAGCGCGAGTTCTGCCAGTAGCACGACGGCGGCGGCAACCAGCAGCAGGCCGCTCAGGCGGAACAGCCCCTCCAGGTGCTTGAGCTTCCAGACGGCGGGCGCCTCCCGCTGCCGTTGCTGCAGCCGAGCGGCCCCGGGCGCGGCGGCGCTGGCCCAGTGTCGCAGCAGCCCCGCCTGCAGCGCGCGCGCCACCAGCGGGCCCAGGCGGTCGCGCAGCGGGCTGCCCCTGGCCACGAGCAGCGCCACGGCGTACGTGGCGACGGCCGGCTGCAGGCGGTAGCAGGCGGTGGCCGCGGCCGGCTGCTGCAGCTCCACCACCTCCGAGCACAGCAGCGCCAGGTCGCGCGACTCCGCCAGCCGGCGCACGCACTCCGTCAGCCGCGTCGAGCACACCACCGGCGCGCGGCCGCGCCGCCCGCGCCACAGCGGCTCGCCCTCCACGTCGTACAGGCCCAGCAGCCGCGGCCGGGACCCTGCCGCACGCACATCACAAGCGTGGCGGTTCACTTCCTTCAGACGAGGCTCAGTCTGCCGTGCTTAAACTGTCTTTTCATCATATTGTGTGTCAGCAAAGTCTCTCCGAAGCGGTGTTGCTCACCAACTCCGGTTGCTGTAGAAACATTGCGGTATGTTGACAGAACAGGGAAGGGGTACAGCAGCTACTTTGCATCATACTTACTGGGTATGGTTACCATTCGTTCATCATCGAAAAAGAGGACAGTTATTATGAAAAATCGTACTGACGTCTTTTTCGGCCCACTTTAGATTTGTAGTTTTATAAGTTTTTGCAAACATTTTGGACCAAAATAATAATCTAAGTACTAAAAAATTATTTAATAAGAGTGTCTGAAACCCGTTTAGGAAAAAAAAAAAAAAAAAAAAAAAAGGGAAGTGGCGGGTTACGAACCACCGCCCTTTAGCGTCATAGCCCAACGCCTTGGCCACTACGCTACAGCTATCAATCAAAAGAGGAGTCCATTAATCTCATACTATTGATGGCCGTTCTTAACTGATGCTAATATGGCATTTGTAGGCACTAGATTATCATTTATCGTACGAAGAACGATGTGTTTTTGTTAATTCCTCACTGCGCCATTGCTTTGAAATGAAAACGTGTAGGTTACAATAAGGAAATCATCAAATACGCAGCGCAAGATGGATGGCGTATGCCAGAGAGAGCTCTGGGCGATGAATGTCACGTGACATCTGCGAACGGCTGGTTTCGTTAATTCAATGGAGAATGTCAAATGTCCCTGATTTTTGCAAATATGTCTCAAACGATACGAGATATGAAAAAAAAATTTCTCCTCTACCAATTAGGATATTCAATTTTCGTGTCAGATGAACGGTTCGTTTGCAATTACAATTATATTACAAACGGCTTTTTTTGTATTATTGCCGTATTTCTTGTCCGAAAAATTTGCAAAAAAGAGGTTACGGTCTCTGCCGGCCTACAATTATTTCTATAAAATTTGGTGCTGATCGGTTGAACGCCTTGGCCACTACGCTACAGCTATCAATCAAAAGAGGAGTCCATTAATCTCATACTATTGATGGCCGTTCTTAACTGATGCTAATATGGCATTTGTAGGCACTAGATTATCATTTATCGTACGAAGAACGATGTGTTTTTGTTAATTCCTCACTGCGCCATTGCTTTGAAATGAAGACGTGTAGGTTACAATAAGGAAATCATCAAATACGCAGCGCAAGATGGATGGCGTATGCCAGAGAGAGCTCTGGGCGATGAATGTCACGTGACATCTGCGAACGGCTGGTTTCGTTAATTCAATGGAGAATGTCAAATGTAACTGATTTTTGCAAATATGTCTCAAACGATACGAGATATGAAAAAAAAAATTTCTCCTCTACCAATTAGGATATTCAATTTTCGTGTCAGATGAACGGTTCGTTTGCAATTACAATTATATTACAAACGGCTTTTTTTGTATTATTGCCGTATTTCTTGTCCGAAAAATTTGCAAAAAAGAGGTTACGGTCTCTGCCGGCCTACAATTATTTCTATAAAATTTGGTGCTGATCGGTTGAACGCCTTGGCCACTACGCTACAGCTATCAATCAAAAGAGGAGTCCATTAATCTCATACTATTGATGGCCGTTCTTAACTGATGCTAATATGGCATTTGTAGGCACTAGATTATCATTTATCGTACGAAGAACGATGTGTTTTTGTTAATTCCTCACTGCGCCATTGCTTTGAAATGAAGACGTGTAGGTTACAATAAGGAAATCATCAAATACGCAGCGCAAGATGGATGGCGTATGCCAGAGAGAGCTCTGGGCGATGAATGTCACGTGACATCTGCGAACGGCTGGTTTCGTTAATTCAATGGAGAATGTCAAATGTAACTGATTTTTGCAAATATGTCTCAAACGATACGAGATATGAAAAAAAAAATTTCTCCTCTACCAATTAGGATATTCAATTTTCGTGTCAGATGAACGGTTCGTTTGCAATTACAATTATATTACAAACGGCTTTTTTTGTATTATTGCCGTATTTCTTGTCCGAAAAATTTGCAAAAAAGAGGTTACGGTCTCTGCCGGCCTACAATTATTTCTATAAAATTTGGTGCTGATCGGTTGAACGCCTTGGCCACTACGCTACAGCTATCAATCAAAAGAGGAGTCCATTAATCTCATACTATTGATGGCCGTTCTTAACTGATGCTAATATGGCATTTGTAGGCACTAGATTATCATTTATCGTACGAAGAACGATGTGTTTTTGTTAATTCCTCACTGCGCCATTGCTTTGAAATGAAGACGTGTAGGTTACAATAAGGAAATCATCAAATACGCAGCGCAAGATGGATGGCGTATGCCAGAGAGAGCTCTGGGCGATGAATGTCACGTGACATCTGCGAACGGCTGGTTTCGTTAATTCAATGGAGAATGTCAAATGTAACTGATTTTTGCAAATATGTCTCAAACGATACGAGATATGAAAAAAAAAATTTCTCCTCTACCAATTAGGATATTCAATTTTCGTGTCAGATGAACGGTTCGTTTGCAATTACAATTATATTACAAACGGCTTTTTTTGTATTATTGCCGTATTTCTTGTCCGAAAAATTTGCAAAAAAGAGGTTACGGTCTCTGCCGGCCTACAATTATTTCTATAAAATTTGGTGCTGATCGGTTGAACGCCTTGGCCACTACGCTACAGCTATCAATCAAAAGAGGAGTCCATTAATCTCATACTATTGATGGCCGTTCTTAACTGATGCTAATATGGCATTTGTAGGCACTAGATTATCATTTATCGTACGAAGAACGATGTGTTTTTGTTAATTCCTCACTGCGCCATTGCTTTGAAATGAAGACGTGTAGGTTACAATAAGGAAATCATCAAATACGCAGCGCAAGATGGATGGCGTATGCCAGAGAGAGCTCTGGGCGATGAATGTCACGTGACATCTGCGAACGGCTGGTTTCGTTAATTCAATGGAGAATGTCAAATGTAACTGATTTTTGCAAATATGTCTCAAACGATACGAGATATGAAAAAAAAAATTTCTCCTCTACCAATTAGGATATTCAATTTTCGTGTCAGATGAACGGTTCGTTTGCAATTACAATTATATTACAAACGGCTTTTTTTGTATTATTGCCGTATTTCTTGTCCGAAAAATTTGCAAAAAAGAGGTTACGGTCTCTGCCGGCCTACAATTATTTCTATAAAATTTGGTGCTGATCGGTTGAACGCCTTGGCCACTACGCTACAGCTATCAATCAAAAGAGGAGTCCATTAATCTCATACTATTGATGGCCGTTCTTAACTGATGCTAATATGGCATTTGTAGGCACTAGATTATCATTTATCGTACGAAGAACGATGTGTTTTTGTTAATTCCTCACTGCGCCATTGCTTTGAAATGAAGACGTGTAGGTTACAATAAGGAAATCATCAAATACGCAGCGCAAGATGGATGGCGTATGCCAGAGAGAGCTCTGGGCGATGAATGTCACGTGACATCTGCGAACGGCTGGTTTCGTTAATTCAATGGAGAATGTCAAATGTAACTGATTTTTGCAAATATGTCTCAAACGATACGAGATATGAAAAAAAAAAAAATTTCTCCTCTACCAATTAGGATATTCAATTTTCGTGTCAGATGAACGGTTCGTTTGCAATTACAATTATATTACAAACGGCTTTTTTTGTATTATTGCCGTATTTCTTGTCCGAAAAATTTGCAAAAAAGAGGTTACGGTCTCTGCCGGCCTACAATTATTTCTATAAAATTTGGTGCTGATCGGTTGAACGCCTTGGCCACTACGCTACAGCTATCAATCAAAAGAGGAGTCCATTAATCTCATACTATTGATGGCCGTTCTTAACTGATGCTAATATGGCATTTGTAGGCACTAGATTATCATTTATCGTACGAAGAACGATGTGTTTTTGTTAATTCCTCACTGCGCCATTGCTTTGAAATGAAGACGTGTAGGTTACAATAAGGAAATCATCAAATACGCAGCGCAAGATGGATGGCGTATGCCAGAGAGAGCTCTGGGCGATGAATGTCACGTGACATCTGCGAACGGCTGGTTTCGTTAATTCAATGGAGAATGTCAAATGTAACTGATTTTTGCAAATATGTCTCAAACGATACAAGATATGAAAAAAAAAAATTCTCCTCTACCAATTAGGATATTCAATTTTCGTGTCAGATGAACGGTTCGTTTGCAATTACAATTATATTACAAACGGCTTTTTTTTGTATTATTGCCGTATTTCTTGTCCGAAAAATTTGCAAAAAAGAGGTTACGGTCTCTGGCGGCCTACAATTATTTCTGTAAAATTTGGTGCTGATCGGTTGAACGGTTCCTCTAAAAAACAGGGAACACTTTACGGACAGACAGACAGACATTCCAAAATCGCCGTTATTTTTGCAAATATCTCTGAAACGCTACGAGATACGAAAAAAAACAACATAAGAGAACAACGTTGTAGAGAATTTTCTCCTCTACAAATTCGGTTATTCCATTTTCGTGTCAGATGAATAGTTAAGCCGTTACTTTCATTTAAATTTCGAGCTGTCAAAAGACGATCGCAAACGCCCACTAAAGTGGGCCAAAAAGGACACTTTATCGTTAACATAATGTAATTTACAACTTTATTAATGAACCGCTTAAAACTATTACAAACTAAAACAATAATCTTTTCTGGTTATTGTAAGACAAAATATTAAGAACCTCACAATTTATTCATCATCACTACACTGAACTGTCTCATTCTGGTCGTTTTCACTTTTTAACTAACTATAATTGGGTGACAACGAAATCTCTCTCAAGAGCTTTTTGTTTTTCAACTCTTACTGGTAACAACTCTGTCATTTCAAATGTATGAAATTATACTATTATGTTTTTCTGTTTCAAATCTATTCCTGTCTTTTGTCCACTGTGTGTTCACAACAGAAAACACACGTTCTGTGTTGGCATTGTGACTAGGTACAGAAAAAAAGAATTCTACAATTTTCATCAGTTCAGAATAACTAACAACACTAGACAACAGATTGAAATATGCACACCACCCTTCATTGCTGGTGTGTTCTGTTTCCTTTGATAATCTTTCAAAAATGTTATAAAATTATAAAACTGATCAATTTTGAGTTTAATAACTTTTTTAAATGGCTGAACACATTGTTCCCTGCAGATCTTCCAATTCCACCAAAACTCTACCTAAACTACAAAGTATATCAAAAGCAACACGAAAGAACATAATACAGAATATACTGGTTGAATACAGGATAGACAACCGGGTTCCTTAGCAAAGAAGTTCCGAATTGTTTGCAACTGTCAGACTCATGTTGAGAGCAAAATTGTGAAAGGCAATTTCGCTCTGTGTATGCGGGTGATAGTTGCGAACAGTTTGGAACTACAGTGTGAACGAACCCGTTGTCGCCAATGACACAAAAATAAATTTTCTTTCTCGGAACCCAAAAGAGGACATTTTGTAAAATTTTATAAATTCCAGCCGGACACATTTCCTTGCCTCAAAAAGAGGACGTATCCCGGAAAAAGAGGATGTATGGTAACCCTATTACTGGGTCAAGCTGACAGGAAGGGACGCACACGCGCCAGACCGAATAGAAGGCATCAGCGAAAGTTAAATGGAGCAGTACTAGCTTTCAGTATCAGGTCACTCTCTTACGTGAGGAAACAATCCATAAGAGTAACGCAATAATGCGTATCCGGAGCCTTCTGGAACCACCAGCTAACCTGTTCCGTGAACACGGCAAGATGTAAAACGCCGACACATTCATTTGACAGGGCCGATGCAGTCATAACAGAGCACGTAGAGGAAATATCAGCCGCTCCACACACACCATACTCCAGCACTCGAGTTCATAGTCAGTCGGTCAGATGAATCGATGGCTTACACTTCGTAGCACTCGATTCCCTGACATATTCTAACGTTGGTACAAGTTTGTTATAGAACTCCAGCACTCTTCTACATCAGTTGACAATCGGTGAGATGTCGACTCCTGCGTAGCTGCGCTACAAACCACTACGGACTCAGATGAAGTATCTAGGAGAACTTTCAAATCCTGCACACCAGAACTCCAGCGTTCCTAAGGAAGACGCCTACCTGCCAGTAGGCCAGGAGTCACCATACATCACGACCACACGACAACCCACAATGCAGTCCAGTATGAAGATGATGTGAGACAGCAATTAGGGTGGGGACCGAGAACCACCAGTCCAGACGTGTGAATCTCTCATTCACACCGCCATCGTACCTCCGTACGCTTCCACAACGAACGGCAAGGCAGAGGGGTCGCGTACCTTCGCACGCCGAGCTAGTGTGGACGCAGCCGCACTGTCAGCGCACAGTAGTGCAGGAGGCTGCTGATGCCATCGAACCGGTCTCCTGGAGTACGCAGCAATGTGTACCACTTCACAATAAATGTTTTACCTAGCAATATTCTTTCATTGCGCCAACGGCGGCTCCTGGACCGCCCCTACCTCCTCCTGTAGGGCATACCGCGGCGGTTAGGAGTCTGATCTCCTGACAACTAACCCGTTCTCCAACACCACATGAGTGCGCACTCACCAAGGGGTGCGCCAGCAACCGCTCGACCCCCTGCAGCGGCGAGCTCCGCGTGTCTCATCTTGCGGGGCGCGTAAGGGCGGCAGGAAGATAGTTCTATACACAGCTTCAAATTCTGGCCCTCTAAATTTCCTCAATAGAATTTCTCGAAAAGAACGTTGTCTTTCATCCAGCGTTACGGAAATGATACAGGATCTGGGATGGGAATCATTACAACAACGGCGCTTATCACTGCGGCGTGGGCTACTTACGAAACTCAAATCGCCAAAATTCTCCTCCGAATGCGAAAATATATTGTCGACTCCCACTTACATAGGTAGAAATGATCATCAGAATAAAATACGAGAAATCAGAGCTCGAACAGAGAGATACAGGTGTTCCTTCTTCCCACGCGCTATTCGAGAATGGAATGGGAGATAAATAGTATAATGTTGGTTCGATGAACCCTCTGCCAGGCACTTAAATGTGATTTGCTGAGTATCCCATGTAGATGTAGATGTAGACTTCCTTCTGCCTTTCTGTGCCTGCCCGTCTTCTCCAGTCTATACCTCGTAGCCCCTACCGATCTACTCCTTCACCCTGTCACCATCTCTCTCTCTGTACCTCGGTATATACTGAGCAATGTAATTTGAGGAAACTCACCCACGTCGAGAGGGGAGTCGGCGAGCTGCTGCAGAGAGGTGATCTTGGGCTGCTGCGGCGGGTTGCAGAGGACGTCGAACAGCGAGGAGGTGTAGACGGGGCTGAGCGCGGCGGGCAGCAGCAGCCACGGCGCCAGCGACAGCTCGGTGGCCGACCGCGCCCAGCGCCGCCGCACCGGCACGCCGGAGAACAGGTAGAGCGCCTGCCACACGCAGGACGACCACCTGTACCGCCGGCCGCCGCGCCGCAGACACGCCTCCACCTGCCGCAGTAAATGTTCAAATGTTTGTAGAGCTTATGGGACTTGACTACGGGGCCACGGGGCCATCAGTCCCTACTGCCGCAGTACAAACCAACGCACACCTCGTAACTCCACTAGTATAAATAAGGGGTGAGCGAGCGTTGCTCGGGAAATTTCCTTCTGTTACATAGTGATACATGGTGCTACTCAACGCGGTTTCGAGGCAAACATATGTGATCCGAAAAACACAGGCTCATAGATAGACACAAAAACACTAATAAAAACACACATAGAGATTCAAGATTTAGCAACCGTTGGTCGCTTCTTCAGGAAAAGAGGGAGGAACGACGAAAAAGGAGAGGATGCAGGTTTTAAGGGAGTGGAAGAGGAGTCACTCCAATCCCAGGAGTGGAAGGTCTTACTTTGCAGAAGAAAAGGAAACGCAAACAAGCGCACACACAACCGGCACTCATACACACACAAACACACCAAGGAAGACATTTGTAGAAATCAAAGAGGTTGGACAGAGATCTCTGTCCAACTTCTTTGCTTTTTACAAATGTCTACCTTGGTGTTTTTGCGTGTGTATGTGTGCAGGTGTTTACCTTTCCTTTCTTGCCCCTAAGAGATCTCTGTCCAACTTCTTTGCTTTCTACAAATGTGTACCTTGGTGATTTTGCGTGTGTATGTGTGCAAGTGTTTACCTTTCCTTTTTTGCCCCTAAGAGGTCTCTGTCCATCGTCTTTGCTTACTACAAATGTCTACCTTGGTGTGTTTGCGTGTGTATGTGTGCAGGTGTGTGTACGCTTATTTACCTTTCCTTTCTTGCCCCTAAGAGATCTCTGTCCAACTTCTTTGCTTTCTACAAATGTCTACCTTGGTGTGTTTGTGTGTGTATGTGTGCAGGTGTGAGTGCACTTTCTTACCTTTTCTTTTTTCCCCCTACGAAAATCAAATGTTCAAATGTTTGTATAGCTTATGGGACTTAACTATGGGGTCATCAGTCCCTAAACTTACAAACTAGCTAATCCTAAGGACGTCACAAATATCCATGCCCGAGGGGGGATTCGAATCCCCGACCGTAGTCCCCCTAAGACATCTCTGTCCAAAGTGTTTGCTTTCTACAAATGTGTACCCAGGTGTGTTTGCATGTGTATGTATGCGGGTGTGTGTACGCTTGTTTACCTTTCCTTTTTTCACCCTAAGGTAAGTCCTTCCACTCCCGGGTTTGGAATGACGCGTCTTCCACTCCCTTAAAATCCGCATCCATCTCTTTTTCTCCTCCTTCCTTCCTCTTTTCCTGAAGAAGCGACCAACAGTTGCGAAAGCTTGAATGTGTTTGTGTGTGTTTTTGTCTCTATCTACGAGCGTGTGCTTTCGGTAAGTTATTCGCACGTTTGTGACTCTGTCATATCAAACTGTGTGGTCATCAGTCCGTAGGTTACAAACTACTTAAACTAAGGTAAACTAACCTAAGGACAACACACACACATACACCCATGCGGTAGGGAGGACTCGAACCTCCGATGGCGAGCAACTGCGCACTCCTCAGCGAGGCACCTTAGACCGCTCGGCTACTCCACCACGGCCAGTAAGTTATTCGATTTCTATATTTATACATACATACATACATACATACATACATATGCCACCAGGAAAGTTTCCTTCTATAATATTCGTATATATACAGGGAGTTGCAAAAAGGTACGGCCAAACTTTCAGGAAACATTCCTCACACACAAAGAAAGAAAATATGTGGACAAGTGTCCAGAAACGCTTAATTTCCATTCTATAACAGAAAATCTGTGTTGATGACGTGATTGCACAATTGCGTGCGGATTCTCGTCAGCCCATACATGCGAAAATTTACAGTTTTTTCACGTTCGAATGAAGCCTCATCCGTAAATACTAAAATGAGCTCTAACATGGAAATGAAGCATTTCTGGAGACATGTCCACATAACATATTTTCTTTCTTTGTGTGTGAGGAATGTTTCATATATAATAACTTACCCAAAGCACAGGCTCGTAGATAGAGACAAAAACACACCCAAACACAAAATTCAAGCTTTCGCAACCGTTGGTCGCTTCTTCAGGAAAAGAGGAAGGAAGTAGAAGAGGACTCATTCCAATCCCGGGAGTGGAAGGACTTACCTCAGGGGGAAAAAAGGAAAGGTAAACAAGCGCACACACACCGGCAAACATACACATGCAAACACACCAAGGTACACATTTGTAGAAAGCAAAGAAGTTGGACAGAGATACCAGTTGAGGCAGAGGCTCTGTCCAGAGAACTGAGGCAAAGAGGTTATAGAATGATGAGCGGGGATTTGAATTCAGCGGAGGTTGAGACCAGGTAGGCAACGGGAAGAGAGAATATGCTGAAGGGCACGTTCCCATCACCAGTGTTCTAAAGGATTGGTGTCAGTGGAAAGTATCCAGATAACCCGGACGGTGTAACACTGTGCCAAGACATGTTGGCTGTGCATCAAGGCATGTTTAGCCACAGGGTAATCCTCTTTACCAACAAACACTGTACGCCTGTGACCGTTCATGCGAATGGATAGTTTGTTGCTGGTTATTCCCACATAGAACGCTTCACAATGCATGCATGTCACTTGGTGAAGTAGCTCTGTCCTTGATAGTGTACACCTTCCAGGTTACGGGACTGACTAAGTGGTGGTATAAGGATGCATAGGACAGGTTTTACAATGGGGGTGGTTCCATGAGTAGGAGCCGGAGGGTAGGGAAGGTGGTTTGGGGATTTCATAGGGATGGACTAGGGGGTTACGAAGGTTAGGTGGGCGGCGGAAAGACACTCTTGGTGGAGTGGGAAGGATGTCATGAAGGATGGATCTTATTTCGGCGCAGGATTTAAAGAAGTCGTATACTTGCTGGAGAGCCACATTCAGAGTCCGATCCGGTCCCAGAAAGTATTCAGTGACAAGAAGGGCACTTTTGGAGAACCTGCCCTATGCATCCTTCCACCACCACTTACTCCAGTCCCGTAACCCAGAAGGTGTACACGATCAAGGGCAGAGCCACTTGCAATAGCATCCACGTGATTTACCAACTGACATGCCTGCATTGTGAAGCGTTCTATGTAGAAATGACCAGCAAGAAACCGTCTATTCGCATGAACGGTCATAGGCAGACAGTGTGTATTGGTAATGAGGATCACCCTGTGGCTAAACACACCTTGGTGCACGGCCAGCACATCTTGGCACAGTGTTACACCATCCGGGTTATCTGGATGCTTCCCACGAACACCACTCTTTCAGAACTCCAGAGATGGAAACTTGCCCTTCAGCATATTCTCTCTTCTCATTGCCCACCTGGTCCTAACCTCCTCTGAATTCAGATTCCCGCTCACCATTCTATAACATCTTTGCCTCGGTTCTCTGGACAGAGCCTCTGCCTCAACTGGCATCTCTGTCCAACTTCTTACAAATGTCTACCTTGGTGTGTTTGCGTGTGTATGTGTGCGGGTGTGTGTGCGCTTGTTTACCTTTCCTTCCACTCCTGGGATTGGAATGACTCCTCTTCCACTCCCTTAAAACCCGCATCCATCCCTTTTCCCCCTCCTTCCTTCCTCTTTTCCTGAAGAAGTGACCAACGGTTGCGAAAGCTTGAATCTTGTGTTTGTGTTTTTAGTTGTCTCTATCAATGAACCTATGCCGCACGCTCCACAGAAGGGACGCCTTAGACCACTCGGTTAGTCCACCGCGGCTGGTAAGTTATTCGATTTCTATTTTTCATACACATTTATGCCGCCAGGAGAGTTTCCTTCCATATATATATATATATATATATATATATATATATATATATATATATATATAGGGTGTTTCACTAAGTGTGTTTGCCTCTGTAACTTATAAAATAATAGGTGACGGGAAATTTTAATGCGGTAGGTCAACACACTTTCTGAGGAGCTATGAACATAGTACATTGTACCATTTTCCAAAGAGTTACGGCACAAAGAAAGATTCGTTGAAACCAGCTGCGTCCAAATCAATTTAAACTACATTCCTATCACTGTTAGTTTGGGAGCTACAACCCTTCAAAGTTTAGGGGGCGGAGGCTACGACAGCGTTGCTCACTGGCTGGTGGTCATGAGACAGTGGGCCGTGCCCCAGGGGATAGCCACTTGGCCAGTCAGCTATGCTATCGCAGCCTCCGCCCCCGGAACTTTGAAGGGTTGTAGCTCCCAAACTAACAGTGGTAGGAATGTAGTTTAAATTGATTTGGACGCAGCTGGTTTAAACGAATCCAATACACGATAGAAAAAACTATTTTTCCAGAGAGAGAGAGAGAGAGAGAGAGAGAGAGAGAGAGAGAGAGAGAGAGAGAGAGAGAGAGAATCTAATTTCGCGCACTCGGGCTTCGCAGCGCGATTCCTAACATGCTAGCAATAAAAAAATGTCTGTCACATTAATTTCGTCCTGTGCATATTTCCGGCAGTAAATGGACGTCGAAAACGGAGATTGGTGTGTGTCCCATACGTCAGTGTGTTTCAGAATTACATTACTACACCAAGAAACTACTGGGGCATGTGGGAACAAAATAAGCATGGAAACCCAGTCTTATTGAAATTGTCGACCACCTTATTCAATTTAATAAGTCTTAGGTTTTAGCAGCCACAAATGGATACCACGATAGACATGTACTGAGAGGCTATAGAAATTGTAAAACACAAATGTTCAAATGTTTGTTAAGTTTATGGGACTTAACTACGGGGTCATCAGTCCCTAAACTTACAAACTACTTATGAACTACTTACAACTAAGGACGGCACAAATATCCATGCCCGAGGGGGGATTCAAACCCCCGACCGTAGTGGCCGAGCAGACCGTGACTGGAGCGCCTCAGCCTCCTCGGCCACCGCGGCCGGCTTGTAAAACACCCCAACAAGTTCAATAGGATGGAGTAGGGCGTGAAACTAAATGAAATCTGGATTCCGGTGTTGAAGAAAATATGTAACACTCTTCCACCATGGGACGACATTGACAACGTATGACGGCAGTCGGCAACGACGAATTGCGCGTGCATATCCAAAACATCTGACGTCACTCCTCTGCGCGCGATCCCTCGTAAATAGAGTTTCGCTTCACTCAGTAGCGAGCAAGGGTGTGCATCGGACATACAAAAGTGCCACGATTCCCCTTGAAAAACTCCTCCGCAGTTGGGTTTCAATAATAAATACATAAGACCACGGAATAATAGCCTGGAAATTTTTAGTTCACCCAGAGGGCTCACTGTTCTTTCGTGAGTACGTGCGTGGCGAGCATGGGGACCCGAGCTAATGCAGTCTTTATTTGAAATGTTGAAATATTTGTTAAGCTTATGGGACTTAACTACGGGGTCATCAAATGTTCAAAATGTTTAAATGTTTGTTAAGCTTAAGGAACTTAACTGCGGGGTCATCAGTCCCTAAACTTAGAAACTACTTATGAACTACCTACAACTAAGGACGGCGCAAAATGCATGCCCGAGGGGGGATTCGAACCTCCGACCATAGTGGCTGTGCAGACCGTGACTGATGCGCCTCAGTCCCCTCGACAACCGCGGCCGGCTACGGGGTCATCAGTCCCTAAAGTTACAAACTACTTACGAACTAGCTAATACTAAGGACGGCATAAATATCCATGCCCGGGGGGGATTCGAAACCCCGACCGTAGTGACCGTGCAGACCGTGACTGGAGCGCCTCAGTCCCCGCCGCCACCGTGGCCGGCAGTCTTTACTTCCCGAATTGCATTTCCTTTACCCCTCCCCTCCTTTCCTATCCTCACTCCTTCCCCTCCCCACTGTGGAACTGAAAACCTCAGTAGTTTAGCCCTCATATCCCAATCATACAACCCAACCCAAATTTTTAGTAATATTGACCTTGCGATTGCCTACTCGTCATTCTACCACTCTGTCCTTACAGGGTGCCATGCTGTACCTGAGACCACTATACCCAAAGCCAAAAGCATAAACGGTACCTTGAAATGTTTTTCAAAGTTCTTGCCGCTGCTCTCATCCGTGGCTACCAGAAGAAAAAGATTAGCCCCTGTTAGTACTGAAGGCAACACACACACACAATTAAATAGCCCCGGCCGGCCGCGTTGGCCGAGGGGACTGAGGCGCTCCAGTCACGGTCTGCACAGCCACTACGGTCGGGGGTTCGAATCCCCCCTCGGGAATGGATATTTGTGCCGTCCTTAGTCTTAGGTAGTTCATAAGTAGTTTGTAAGCTTAGGGACTGATAACCCCTAGTTAAGTCCCATAAGTTCTACAAACATTTGAACATTTTTTCGGAAAAAGATTAAAAATAAAATAAAGCGAAATAAAACAAAATAAGAATTGAGAAAAAAGAAGGACTGCACTCTCCCTGCACACAACTCAAGAATGCGTTTCTGCTGCACGAGCCACAAGTTCTAGCGCGAGCTATACGTTTCCTTCAGGGTGTTAGGTTTTGGGTGGTCAGCGGCGTCGGCCCGACCTTGTGGAGGACGGCGGCGAGCGGCAGCAGCACGGCGGCCAGGACGGTGAGGCCGGCGGTGGCGACGGGCGGCCAGGCGGCTGCCACGGCCGCCGCCCTGGGCAGGTACCAGTGCGCCGCGTCGTGGAAGTGCGGCCGCAGCCAGTCGAAGTGGCCGGCGCGCTCGGCCGTCAGCCAGTAGCCGCCGGCCGCCACGTGCGCCTCGCCGCGCTGCACGGCGCCCAGGCTGCCCGTCCAGCCGCCGCCCGCCAGCCGGTCGCCCCACGCGTCCTCGCCCTCCGGCGGCGCCACGGAGCGCAGCGAGGCGCCCAGGCGCGCCGCCGCCGCCTGCAGCAGCCGCGCCTCCAGCCCGCCGTCCGACGGCTGCTCGGGAGACGCCGTCGTCACGAACGGCGGCCACACCAGCGTCGACACCACCAGCGGGCAGCCGTCCAGATGCCGCGGCAGCTTCTCCGCCAGCAAGTCCGCGCCCCACAGGAAGCCGCGCGAGGGGACCCACCTGCACAGTTCAAACCCACTGCTGTTCTGTTCAGAACGGCTCCACTGGCTGTGGTTTACTGGCTCAGCGGTACAATGTCAAACCACAGTCTAACATATCAGTCGCGACAGCCACTGGTGTGAAATTTGTTACCGACTAACAGCTGAAACGACACTAGCGCTCCTAGCGGTGGACAAGTTGCCCTAACAGTCGTGTTCGTTCGTAATTATTTTTCTACGTAATTAACCAAATATTCACTATAATGTTTGGGTTCCAAGCGTCAGTAGAATACATTAAGAGATATTAATAACCCTAAATAAATGCAGAAACAGCCGAATTTCGTTGATTAAACGACATAAAAGACATCTTACTCATAAAAAATACGTAGGAATGTATATATATATTTGCAGCTTACTCTGCTGGCTGTATGCCCTCCGCCTTGCCTACCGCATCCGGGTCCCTTCCCCCAAGCGTATCCTGTATGACCTGATCCCGTTTCCCCACCCGTAAAATAGACTCCTGCAATCCCCTGGTCCACCCCATCCTTACCAACACTGGGCCTCTGCCACCCCTCTACCGCGTTATACCCCCTTCCCTTCACCTCCATGTCCTCTCCCAGGGTAATTTCCGTCCTAACATATACCCCTCCTACCAGCTCTGATTCCCCCCCCCCGCGTAGATAAAGGGCCCCCTCTCCCCCCTCCCCTTCCACTCCCCCACTTGGCTACCCCCTCCCCGCCCTAGAGTCCCTACGGCTCCTCCCTACCGCCTCCTTTCCCTCCGTTTTGCCTCTCCCACGCGCTTCCCTCCCCCCCCCCTTCCGGGGTCCTGGACCGACAGTTTTAACAGTGCTACGTCAAGTGTTGTGTGCTGTGCTCCAGTGAAGTGTATGTTTTTTAACTGCGTCCACCGCAATCAGACAAGTGTCGCACCGTGTATTTTAATTAGTGTCTCCGTGTACTCGCCATCCTGTGTTATTGTCGTCCTACATTGTTTTTTAGGCCACCGTGGCTCATCGTTTTTAACTAACTAATGTGGTTTTAATCATCTTTCTATTGTACTGTACCCCAAACTATCGCCTTGTCTATGTATCTCCGTTGTTCTATCTCCTATTTTGTATTTTAATTCTCAACTCATCTATGTCTTTTATTACTCTCGGCTGAAGAGCGGCCTATAATGCTGCTGCCGGCCTGCCTGTGTACTGGCATAAAACACAATTTAAAAAAATAAAAAATAAAAAAAATATATAAAAAACTGGCTGTACCTACCCACACCTGCTCAAATTCCTCGAACTGCAAACATGACTCCCAGCATCCGATTGTATCCCGTCTCTTGCTGCATCCTGGACCTCTGGCACGCCGATACCTTTTTATCCCTCCCTCCTTTCACCTCCACACTCTCAACAATCTCCCCAAGGGTAACTTCCATCACCTCCCACTCCCGGATGATGCCCTCCATTCCGAGATCTACTCAACCTATCAACCGTAGTCCTTCCCCATGTGGCCCCTCTCCTTCCCCTTCCCATCCCACTCCCGATTCCTTGTCATCCCTCCCTCCCTTCACCTCCACACTCTCCACAATCTCTCCGAGGGTAACTTCCATCACCATCCCCTCACGGATGACGCCCCCCGTCCCGAAATCTGCCCATCCTATTAACCGTAGTCCTTTCCCGTATTTGTGCGCCCCCTCTCTTTCCATCTCACTCACTCCCAAGCTTGGCTTCCCCCTCCCCCCATCCATTGGAGTCCTTGCGCTTTCTTCCCCCTATCTCCCCTACCCCTTCCCATCCCAGCCCTTCCCTCTGCACCTCCCCTCCCTCCCTCATCCCTTGTGTGGTGACTGTGCCCAAGAAATTTAACAGTGCACCGTCAGTGTTGTAGTGTCAGTGCTAGTGATCAGTGTTCTGTGTTACAAGTTTTAAAACGTCAGCAACCGCCGAGCAGGCAGAATATTGCGTTGCCATGTGTTTTTAAATGTGTGCTCTCGCCATCGTCTACTGTCTTCCAATGGCTGTGTTTTAATCTCTGGGAGTTTCAACTCTGTATATATGTGTGTTTTAAGCACCGTGGCTATTTTAATTTGTGAATGTATATTTTTAAATTCTTTGTTTTCTGTATAATTCTCCATTTGTTCATCTCCTGTAAAGTTATTAATTCTACTATTTTTATAACCGTTCCATGTTTTGTACGAATTGGAAAATCTGTAGAACCGATCGGTTGAAGGGCAGCACTGAAGCTGCTGCCAGCTTGCCACTACAGGTGGATTTAAAATATCAGTAAAGGAAAAAATAAAAAGAAGAAAAAGCTGACAGTAAGAGGATGAAAATAAATGGAAACATAAATTTCTGTTATAGTCTGTTTTTACGATGTTGGACACTTTCTTTGACGAGTAACAATTCGGTAGACAGTATGATTCGCACAGTATTACACTTCACTAGTCTTTCTTATACATGCATTTTTTTTGTTATGCTGTTATGGTCTTGAGTCCGGAGACTGGTTTGACAGAGCTCTGCACCCTACTCAATCCTGATCAATCCTCTTCATCTTTTCATAACAATGGCAACCCACATCAATTTGAATCTGTTTACTGTATTCGTCTCTTGGGCTCCCTCTGCGATTTTTACTTCACACACTACCCTCAAATGCTAAATTCGCCATTCCTTTATGTCTAAGAATGTCTCCTAACCTTCTTTTTGTCAAGGTATGCCAAAAATTCCATTTCTCCCCAATTCTGTTCCTTACCTCCTCATTAGTTACGCAATATATTTCCCCCATTTTTTTTAATTTATTTATTTTTTAAGTGACACATGTTGACCACATATTTGGCATCGTGCTTCACTCCCTGTAGATGTTTTTCCAGTGACTGATTGCTACAAACTGAAGCACACTTTGGTGAGAGTCCAGGAAAAAAAAGTTACTGCACGGTCACCAAAGTGTGCTTCTAGGTTGGTTTTGTCTATTGTATGTATGGATGCTGGGACCTCAGCCATATATATTGTAATGTAAACAATGAAAAACACCACCATCAGCTGTATTTTAATATTGTCATTTACTGGCAAACTGTGGTGTCGCACAAGTACAAAGTGCGCGCCACCTACTTTCGCCGCGCGCCGCCATGCACGCACGGTGCGGCGTTCTTACGACGACAGCCACGAGCGCCCTCTGCTGCAACTCTGCTCGTGGCCACCGCTGAACGACATCGTTCACTGGGGACTGAGATAGCAACCAGTCAGGACTTTCGTAATCAGATAGGCACCAGTAAAGACTTCGGAATCCGATAGGCACCAGTGAAGACTTGGCTATCAGTTAGGCACTAGGCAGGACTCTAGCTCAACTATGTATCAACATTCTGCAGTACTATGTAAAAGTTAAGTATTGTATGAATTCTGTGCAATATATATCTCGTTCTAATTTACTCTAGTGCTTCTAGTTTCTGGCTGCTCCCCTCCGTACCTGCACCAGCGTGCTATCTTTATTTCTGTGTCGGTCTCATTCCACTCGGGCACCGACACCTACAATGGAACGAGACACTAAAGCGGCAACGAGGCTGGGACACAAAAGTGGCGACGAGGATGTGATACAAAAGTGGCGACGAGGAGTGATAGACGAACCTTGGACCAGCCCGTTTGCAGCAGCAGTCGGAGCACGCAGAAATTGCTCCCGCCCACCCATCCTTATTATAAGATTTTTGGGGGAACGTTTTCAGTTACGTGTTTTGTGGACTTTTTGTTGCAGTGCGTCCTCATTTACCTTGCATTTGTGTTTTGTACTAATTTATTTGTATACGCGGCGCCTAATCGGTCAGCATGGCCACTACCCCGAACCCAAACTTAATGGAAATTATTCAGTTACAGACGGCGCAAATAACACAACTCCTGCAGGCTGTGGCCCAGCTCACAGCGCAAGCAGCTAACCAACAACAGCCGCCGCTTCAGCAGCCCACACCTGCCGCCGCAACGCTTCCTACGTTTCGCCAGTACAACGAACGTGAGGAAGAATGGCGCGACTACTTCGCACAGTTTCAAGAACTCGTCGCGGCTCATCAAATTACAGGTCAGAAAGTGAAGCATCTGATCTTATCTGTGGTTGGCACAGAAAACTGAAAAAACTTTTCCCCGACGTATCTCCTCATGATGTAGACTTTGAACAAATAGTAGAGGCACTAAATGTTCATTATGAGAGAAAAGTTCTCGTAGCTGCAGCACGGTACCGATGTTTCAGACTTAAGAAATTACCGCAGCAGTCACACCAAGAGTGGATCACGGAATTGAAGGGCTTAACCCGCAAATGTAAATTTACTTGCTCTTGTGGACTTTCGTATAGTGACGTGATGTTGAGGGATGCGATTACGCAGAATATTCAGGACCCCAGAATTAGAGCAGCAATTCTGAAACAGTCTGACCCCTCATTAGACAGTGTACTGCAGCTTATAGAAGCGCATGATACTTTTGACTTAGCTGATGTAGAAATGCAAAGCCATAGTGTAAATTCAGTGCGCCGCAACGGTCGCTTTCCTAGCCGTAGTTCTCAGTGTAGCACTAGTGATTCTTACAATAGTACAGGCCGTGCTGAACAGACAGTGAACAGTAGCCAGTGTAAAAGTGCGACACAAAGGTCGCCCCATCGTGTTAGAAACAGTGATTTGAATACCGGGCGCCAACGCTCATTTCAGAAAAATGTACGTAAATCTTGCCCCCAGTGTGTGTCTCGCCACAAGCGTGCTCATTGCCCTAGTCGCAACGCAACGTGTTATCAATGTGGCAAATCAGGACATGTACAGTCTGTGTGTATGCAAATTAAAAACTCAAAGAACAGTACCGTTAGAAACAGTGCTTCGCAGAGTGCGAGAGCAGTTCATTCTGTAAATGTTATACGGGCTGTGGAATTGAACAGTGCTTTCCTTGGATCTCAATTGCAAGAAAGTAGTTCTGCGCCTATGGCAAAACTATATAGTGCACCACGTAGCAAGCGCTGACGAGCGCGTAAAACAGTGCAACGGAAAAGGGTTCGGGACAAGCAAAAAGACTATGAACAGTGCATTCCTGTAGTGAAAATAGTGCCTTCTGCAACTGCTCCTTGTAATAGTGCCCAGTACTGTGTAGCTAGTATCAGTAGACTTGGTGTAGCTACTGAAAAGTGTAGTGCAGTAGTTAGTAAATCTGGAGTAGCTTCGCATGCATGCGCGGACGCCGATCCGGCGGTAGTGCCATCTAGTGACAGTGATATTAATCTGCGTGCCGAGTCTGCGCCGCTTACTTCACTACGCGGCCCGCGCAAGCGCAGTAAACAAACCGTAGCAGACGTTGCCCACATTCGCGCACCTGTCGAGCGCCGCAAGCAAAAACTGTTTGTGACTCTCTTCATAGAAAATAATACGGTGCAATTTCAGCTTGATACCGGTTCCGCTGTCACATTAATAAATAAAGATACTTATGAACTTCTGGGTTCGCCAAAATTGTCGCCGTCACAGCAAGTGTTAACAGCTTATACAGGTCAAAATATTCCAGTGCTAGGAACGTGTAGCCTGCCCGCCTCTTTTCAAGGTGTAAGAAAAACAGTTGCTTTTGTAGTTCTTCAGGCCAAATCGACACAGAACATTTTTGGACTAGATGCTTTTGACTTGTTTGGTTTATCAGTTCAAAGAGATGTGCTTCAAATTTCGTCAGTAGTGCCTCAGGACAAAATTAATGCACTATGTGAAAAATACAGTGACTTGTTTTCGCCGGAACTAGGTTGTGCAAAAGACTTCGTGGCACATGTAACTTTAAAAGAATCTGCAGTTCCAAAATTTCGTAAAGCTAGACCAGTGCATATCGCCTTGCGTGATACAGTTGCCGAAGAACTTAAACGTTGGCAAGATAGTGGGGTGATTTCTCCTGTTTCTGCGAGTCAGTGGGCCTCGCCTATAGTAATTGTACCCAAGCCGTCAGGAAAACTTCGTCTCTGTGCGGACTTCAAATCAACAGTGAACAGTCAAACAATTGTTGACACTTACCCCCTGCCCAGACCTGAGGAACTTATGGACAAATTAGGACAGTCTCGCTTCTTTTCTAAGATTGCTTTAGCAGAGGCATACTTACAGATTCCACTTGATGACGAGTCAAAAAAGTTTTTCGTCATTAATACTCACATGGGCCTTTTTCAATTTCAACGCCTACCCTTTGGCAGTTCTTCCGCTCCCGCTATTTTTCAGCGCTTTTTGGAACAGCTGACAGTTTCTGTACCGTGTTGCTCGAACTATTTAGATGACATTGTGGTATCCGGACGTACAGTTGAAGAACATTTAGCAAACCTGGAGTGCCTTTTCAAAGTGTTGACTGCAGCAGGTCTACGTTGTAATAAAGCAAAGTGTTCGTTTTTTCAAACTGAAATAGAGTACCTAGGCCATGTGATTAATGCCCAAGGAATCCATCCCTTACAGTCACATCTTCGAGCAATCAAAGACTTGCCTCCTCCTAAGAATGTGCAGGAATTGCAAGCAGTAATGGGAAAGCTTAACTATTATTTCAGGTTTATTCCCAATGCCTCTCAGGTTGCAGCTCCACGGCATCACTTACGTAGGAAGAATGTTCCTTTTGTATGGTCCAAAGATTGCCAGGTTGCCTTTGACAAATTAAAGTCTGCACTACTCAGTGATGCATGTTTGATTCCCTTTCACCCACAAAGCCAATTCCGGCACGAACGGCACAAAAGCTTCAGATATGGTCCTTGATATTGTCTAATTATCAGTATGAGATTTTGTACCGACCTACCACTAAACACGCCAACGCGGACACACTTTCCCGACTTCCGGTTGGCCAGGATGTGTCATTTGATTCTTCTGAAATGGCATGTTGTCAGATAGACTCCAGAGATGCTTCCGCTGTCGCAGATTTCCCTTTCAACTCTCGTCAGGTTGCACAGGAAACAGCTGCGGATGCAGACCTAAGTGTGGTAGCACGTTTTGTTCGCTTTGGTTGGCCTGCCAGAGCCAAAGATATTAAACGGCCTCTGGTTCGACGTTATTTTGCACAACGTCATGCATTGTCTTTAAGTCAGGGTGTTCTGTTGTTACATACCGACAACGACCAAACAAGAGTGATTGTTCCTCGTTCCCTGCAACGAGAAGTGTTACGCCTCCTGCATCAAGGACATTGGGGTATTGTTAGGACAAAGCAACTGGCCAGACGTCATTGTACCTGGGTTGGTATGGACGCTCAGATAGAGAGCATGACGTCACAGTGTACTGTTTGTGCGGAGCATCAGGCGGCTCCTCCGCAACGTTTCTCAGACTGGCCACGCCCCAAGGGACCATGGCAACGTTTACACATTGACTTTGCCGGACCTTTCTGGAATACGCGCTGGTTAATTGTTGTAGACGCTTTCAGCAAGTTTCCTTTTGTGATTGCCATGAACTCAACGACGGCGTCTAGTACAATCAGTGCCTTAACATCAGTGTTTTGCATCGAAGGTTTGCCTGAAACTATCGTCAGTGACAATGGACCTCAGTTTGTTTCAACAGTTTTGTCGTGTGAATGGCATTCAGCATATCACCACCGCACCTTTTCACCCTCAGTCCAATGGTGAAGCAGAACGTTTCGTTCGAACATTCAAGTCTCACATGGAAAAGATGAAAGGTCAGCACTCCAGGCAGCAAGCTCTTCAAATTTTCCTGTCTACGTATCGGTGCATGCCACGTGACAGCCCGTCTCCTGCCGAGCTGCTACACGGCCGCCGTCACCGCACTCTCCTTCACCTGCTGCAGCCTCCCACGCACCGAGTCGGTTCGTATGGCGCTACGCGTTTTAAGGTTGCTACGACGGTGCTGTACAGGGTGTTTGCTGGCAACAAGGCAAGATGGACACCGGGCACCATTCAGCGCGTGCTCGGTCGCAATATGTATGTTGTACGTTCTTCCACAGGGTCAGAGCTGCGGCGCCACGCAAACCAATTGCGCTTGCACAGGCCGCGCGATCCCGTCTCCGGTTTCTTGATTCCAGACCCAGTTCACCGCCAGGGAGCACAGCCATATCGTTCGTCCCCGGGCTACGAGATACCGATGGATGTCGATGCGCCTCCTACGCAGTCGGCCCCTCCGCCTCCGTCGCCGCCTCAGCTGACAGCGTCACCGAGAGGGACTCCGTGACCGTGCGCCCCCCCCCCCCCCCCAGCTTGGGCCACGCACCTCAGAAGAAGATGACCTGCTCAATCTGGGCGGAAGCGTGCGCCCTTCCCCTCGTTTTAGCGGGTTTTCCGGGGGATCGCAAGGCCGGGGCGCGGACGGCGTCTCGATCCCAGCCTCAGCTACGACGCCCGTCCCACCAGTAACGCCCCCGCCCAGGCCCTCCTCCCAGTGCCGTCGCCGTGGCCCTCAGCCCTACGCCACGACGGCGCGGCGGTTTGGGGGGGAGGGGTGTGGTGTCGCACAAGTACAAAGTGCGCGCCACCTACTTTCGCCGCGCGCCGCCATGCACGCACGGTGCGGCGTTCTTACGACGACAGCCACGAGCGCCCTCTGCTGCAACTCTGCTCGTGGCTACCGCTGAACGACATCGTTCACTGGGGACTGAGATAGCAACCAGTCAGGACTTTCGTAATCAGATAGGCACCAGTAAAGTCTTCGGAATCCGATAGGCACCAGTGAAGACTTGGCTATCAGTTAGGCACTAGGCAGGACTCTAGCTCAACTATGTATCAACATTCTGCAGTACTATGTAAAAGTTAAGTATTGTATGAATTCTGTGCAATATATATCTCGTTCTAATTTACTCTAGTATTTCTAGTTTCTGGCTTCTCCCCTCCGTACCTGCACCAGCGTGCTATCTTTATTTCTGTGTCGGTCTCATTCCACTCGGCCACCGACACCTACAACGGAACGAGACACAAAAGCGGCGACGAGGCTGGGACACAAAAGTGGTGACGAGGATGGGATACAAAACAAACAGTTTCGACACACCACGACATCATCATCAGGCCCTTAAAATAGGAGGGACTGTATGTTGCCGCGTTACTGTGTACTGTTACGTCCCATGAAAGTGCGACACCAGTTGTTTTTGTTGTTTTCTGTAACGCAGCAAAATGCTTAAGGGCCTGATGATGACGGCGTGGTCTATCGAAAGTGGTTGTCAGTAAATGACAATATCAAAATACAGCTGACGGTGGTCTTCTCATTGTTTCCATTACAAAGCATGCTTCAGTTTGTAGCAATCAGTAACTGGAGAAACAGCTGTAGGTAGTGAAGCATAATGCCAAATATTTATTTTAAAGTTTTACAATTTTGTAACATGATATGTTAAGCAAGAGACGATTGAGCCTCGGACACGCGCTAGCAGCGCGCCTCATGTATTTCAAATGTCCACTTCGCTTCGCAGTTCCTCCGGATGTAATGGACGCATCGCGATGCAACCGACGCCATTCTATTTGTGATTTTTCATTCTATCTATTTCTTAAGAAATAATATGGGGTATCCATTAAAAAAACATAATTTTGTGTTGAAAATAATATTTCTTCACGTTTTAGAGCGTCTCATAGTACCTAGTTTCATAAGCCCCTGCCGTACGTTCTAGACCGTGAAAGTGGCTTTTCAATATCTCTTGTAGTTTCAGAGATATCTGGGGTGAAACAGTTGTGTGGGACACCCTGTATATGCCCAAAAAATGGAGGTCTATAAAGGAGACGACAAACGTCTGGAGAACCTCTGTACGGCACCCTCGCAGGGATTCTGACGTCTTCTGCCGGCTCCGCATTGGCCATACTCGGAGGCACACGGACACCTTCTCCGTCGTGAGGGCCCATCTTGTGTCGCTGTGGCACCCATTTATCGGTAGCCCATATTTTATTGGATTGCGCAAACCTAGGCACTCAGGCGGTGTTTTAATCTCCCCGACGCCTTGAGCTTGGCTTTAGGACACGATGCCTCTATGATTGATAGTTTTAAAATTTATTCGTGCGAGTGGATTGTATCATTCTATATGACTTTTATTGAGTGTCCAGTCTCTGTTTTCCACTTGCCTAACACTTTTAGGTATGTGGTTTTATCATGTAATAGAGTGGCCGGATGTTCTACTTTTAATTCTGTGGTCACCCGGCCAAGACTCTCTGGTATGCTCTTTACACCTTCCTCTTCTTTTACCAGGTTTTACTTTGATTATTTTATTTCTTGATATGTTAACCTCTTTGCTTGGTGAATTTTAACACATTTTCTTTTACCACATTGTCGTGATTTTTATTGCATTTTCTACGGTTGGAACAAGGGACTGATAACTGTAGTCGTATAGTCCCTTTAAAACTAAAACCAAACTAAACATCGGCCACTGAGACAGTTTATTGCTTGTGACGTTTTATTGCCACGTCTGTGACTTTTCCCTTCAACTACAACTGAGATGGCAGATTTGCCAAAAATGCCAAAATAATGTAGGAATAGCATCACTTATTGGAATGGAAGTGTATTGAACTAACCTTAACGTTCCGCAACAGAAAAGTGACGTCTTTCTCCTAAAGTACAACTCTTATGTGTATTAGCCATTTCTGTGTTACAAGGAAATGAAATTCTTCAGTAAATAGCTGAAAACTAAAAGAGAATCGTAAATAAACTATCATTTAATGTACCGTTTCATTCCTTTCTAGGGATCTTACGAAACCTGAGAAAGGCAAATGAGGAGATGTTTTGTAATTATTACCGGTGTTATGGGACTTAACATACGTCTCCTACTGCAATAAGTACGATAAACTCAATACAAACGATACTAATCGCAGTCATCAGATATCATATTCAGAAACGTAGCTTTCCGGCCGCTTGGAGCGCTACTGTCACAGAGTATAACAAAAATCGGCGGCAGTGTCGTGACTGTGGTCAAACTACATATCCTATACCCATGGGTTGGATTTCCAGGAAAATACGAGGATTTTTTATGTGTCGCACATTACTTCTTTCATTCTCTACAGCCTATCGAGGCATATACATGGTTATTATAATTAGACTTTCAAAACGCTCTAAAAACAACGTCATTGGTCAGAATGAAGTGAAATTGCAACTGCATATTATCGCAAAATGGGAAAAGGTTTGGTATAAGAAAAAAAAAATGTGAAATTGATCAATAGGTGTCGCTGTAAAATATCATAATTTAGTAGTGGTCGACTACAAATGAGAAATCATATAAAAATGCCTAAAGTGTAAGTTAGACGTGAAACAAACTGTTTGTTGCGTAATACGTGTCTTCGATGCTACTAAGTTCACAATCGGAACACTGAACACAACGTCTTTCAGATAGCCCCATAGCCAGACGTCACACGGATTAAGATCAGGTGATCGGGGCGGCCAGGCTGTAGGGAAATGGCGACTGGTAGCCATAACATATCGGAGATGGCGTTTCATTAGCTCCTTAACTGGATTTCCAAAGTGCGGAGATGTGCCGTCTTGCATAAATATGATCCCATCCACACATCCACGCAGTTGGAGAACTGTAATACCGCGGTTGCACAAAAGACGCTCATAGCGCTTATCAGTGACGGTAAAGGTAGCAGGATCGGAAGCACCTTTCTCTTCGAAAAAATTTGGCCCTATGATAAATGATGCCGTAAACCAGCTCGAGACTCTCCCGAGGTAACTTCCACGCCCTTCCCCTACCGGATGACGCCCTTCGTCCCGAAATTTAACCCTCCTATCAACCCTCCTATCATCCCCGTAGCATCAGCGCCACCTCTTCCCATCCCCTCCTCTTCCCACCCCCCGCTTGACTTTTCCCGTTCCCCACCCTGGAGTCTCGACCGCCACCGTATTTCCTCTCCTCTCTATCCCCCTAACACAGAGTAACATATACAGAGGAGCACTGTCCTACGCTCCCCTCATAGTTCCGTAAGATGCTAGCAGGTGTCAGGCGGATCGCTGGCTTAGGGTGCCTCTCGCACGTCAGAGGGTAGCTTGGAGGGAAGACTGAGGGGAGAGCTTGTGCCTCCTGCCACGAGGCAACAGCTATGTCCAGCTTGCTGTCGTTTGAGGGGAGGTGGTGGTGGGGGCAGCCGCTACTGTCGCCTGCTCTGGCCAGTTTAAAGAGCTGCTTCTGACCGCAGCGCCATCATGGGACATCTTACGGAACTGCTGGAAACCCTCCCTCCCCGCACCCCTGAGCGTAGGACCGGGTCCTTACGGAGGTTTCCCGTCTGTATATATTTGTCTGTGCCACAACCTCCCCCGCGCTTCCTAACCTTCCCCTCCCATCTCCCTGCGGGGGCCGCAGTGTCGAATTTCAGATACAGTGTCGTCTAGTGACAAGTGCATCCATGTCTCCGTGTGAGTTTACAGTGCGTCCAACAACAACTTCTCTGCTTCACCAGTGTCGTCGTGTTACTCCTTCGTGTGTCCAGTGACTGTTCTCAATGTGATTTTACCGTCGTCATAGCACAGACTGTTTTTAACTGTCTATGTGTTTGTTTCTCTCGCCTTGTTCATGGGTTTTATGCCTGCACTATTGTCTCCAGTGTCCTGTTTTTAATTCATCAATGTTTTCTTCGTGCCATGTTTCTCATTCCTCTTGTTTTTACCCTCGTGACATGGTTTTTAATCTTCATTTGTAATTTGCATGTAAGCTCGGCTGAAGAGCAGCGCCTGATGCTGCTGCCAGCCTGCTGACTCTGTCGCCGTTAAAATAACAATAAAGGAAAAAAAAAAAATAGCTCCAGACATCGACATTTCAGGATCAGTTGGACCAACGCCTTTTTTCAAACCCTTCAGTCTTGGGAATTCTGCAGAGCGACTTGGGCACAGTAATCATTCTTGTACAACAGCTTCACAAGCAGAGCGCGATCCGCTATCGGCAGAGTCATGGACAACGTATCAGATGCGAAATGAGGAAAAGCCGCGTACCCGCCGTGTTTATACCCACTTCAGTGCGTCGTGCAAATGATAGGTGTTTTCATATGCATATTCTGACACAGAGTGCCATCTATTGATCAATTTATTTTCGTGTGTCATAAGTTTTCACCCTTTTCCGATAATATTCCGTTGCAATTTGACGTCATTCTGACTAGTAGTTTTATTTTTACAGTGTTTTAGAAGTTCTAATCACTTTGTACTATTATATATGAGCCGTGGCTCCCCTAGCTGGCTCTCTTGCAGTGAAATGGCACCAGTTTTCTTGTGTCGTCGTGTAGCGGGTGGACATTGGTTTTCCTATCTTCCTTGTAGGATCTTTGCCTTACAGAGCTGAGACGGCGGGCGAGGAGGAACTGGGTTGTTGACTTGGAGAGAAGGAGCGAGTCGGGCATGAGCTACGCCGCCGAGGTGTTCCACAGGACGTGCTACTACGGCGGCTCTTAGCGGTGATAGCTGGTCGTGAGGGCCTTGCAGGAAGAGAACAAATGCTAACCGAACCCGGATGCGAAGTTAAGTTAGTTTTCTTGTGTGTTCTCTTGGTTCTCGATATTGTGGCCCTGTAGACGGCTTTCCGAAGCCGTTCTGACTTTAATTTCTCTTTTTTTTTAAAACTATGTGATGGTCTATTCATAGTATCGGCAATTGGGAATATTTTTCATTGCTCGTCTGAGATGTTTAACAATCTTTAAAGTCTGTTTTCTACCGTTGGTAACTGTTCAGTCTACTTGACTTAGCCGACTTACTGTTGTCGCTGCTGTTCCATTTTGTGCCTTGCTCCTAGCTAGGCTGTAGTGCACGTCAATGTAAATCTTGATCTTCTCAACAATGTTGTACACAACCTTCAGAGTCCTGTTGTGAGTGTAGATCAAAGTGTAACTTTTCGATCCATGATCGACTACGCACGGCAATGGAGTGGCCGTGCACATTTTTTTATAGTGGTTTCATTGCTCAAGTGTGTCTAGATCACTTTGCAAAACATTGTTTAATCCCTGAGATGAACAGCATTCAATTGAGAATATGCCAGATAAAAAATTTCTGTTGGTCGCTGAAACAATATCCTGTCCAGATTTTTAAACTATGAGCCAAATGCTAGTGAGTGGCCCTTCTGTGTAAGGTTTACATTAATAAATTGGCCACTGGTTATATTATGTAAATTATAAGTTTTCTTAATCAACTTAATTTAACCTTTACTACGTATTAAAAAAAGAGGGAGGAGACAATTTACCTGGTTGAAATTTCTAGTAAGCCTTTTAGAATTATATATTTCAGTTTATCGGAAGACTTGTATTTTATGTGCATAGTAAAGAGTTTCGCGGGTCTATATTAACAGTCGTCTTATCGTTAAGATCCGTGATAAAGTGGCTGAGCGTTCTAAGACGCCTTGCTGCGGAGCGCGCAGTTGCTCGCCGTCGGAGGGTAGTCCTCCCTTGTGTGTGTGTGTGTGTGTGTGTGTGTGTGTGTGTGTGTGTGTGTGTGTGTTTTCTTGGCATAAGATAAGGTAGTTCATAAGTCTAGGGACTCATGACCATAGCTAACGACATTGCCATCGATATATATCGAATGTTCGATATAGTGTTTATGAACCGGAGATTCGGGCGCTACAAGCCCTCGCGTACTAAAAAAGAAACTTCTTGTTTAACCTATACCTAACCTAAATTTGACTTTAAGAAAGTGATCTGTAACGTAGCCTTAAGAAGATTAGGTATAGATTAAACAGGAAGTTTATTTTAGTACATGAGAGCTCGTAGCGCCCGAATCTCCGGTTCAGAAACACTATATCGAACATTCTATTTATATATCGATGTCAATGCCGTTTCCTTCGATGTACACGAGATCTAGGAAATTACCCGATTCTGCTATTAAGAGCCTTCGTATTACATTGCATTGAGGTATTGCGTTGAGGTATTTCTTATTCCACTTCTTCTGTGGTAAAGGTAATGAAGGCAATGAAACTCAATCTGGTTGCCAGGAGGAGGGCTTGAAACGCTGTTCTCCCGGATGCAAGTCTAGTGTGTTACGACTGCGCCACTTCGCTCGGTCCTCTACTGGTGAATACTGTTACAGAGAAGCAGCACATGCGAGTCGCGTTCCCAAACTGAAATGTTGGAACGCGTCATAAAAAAGTGACGTGAGGCCCCCGCCCCCTGACAAATACACCTCCTCTGCCATCTGGACCGGGTTTTTTGTTGTCTACCAACCTCGGGAAGCAGACTCAATCCCCGTCTGTTCCTATAGAAAGAAAGAAACATGAGAAGCGTCTCATAACCCTGTTCTTTGGTCGAGAGGATGACTTATTACTCGATTTCTCCACAACTAATGTAATGAAAGGACGATTCCGATTTAATTAACAAATTTCACACATTTTTCTCATTAGTTATTACCTGAACTGTTAATTTAGGAGGCGAACACAATGTATAGTTTTTACACTTCTTTGAAAGATTTTCTTAGATCGCTTTTATACACCTTCTGATTACTAGTTTCGACGAAATTTAAGCGCCATATTCAGATTATATGAAATGCACGCAATCTATATTCTATTATAGGTTGGCAACTCTGTTGTTAAACGAAATTAGTAAAATACCTGTTAAGTGCTCCTGTCGCAGCGAAAAAAGACATTTGTTCCTGCCTCAATCCTCATTGCGCCTTCCTCACCAAAAATTTTGGCATCCCAAGATATTTGCGCTCTGAACACAAATCAGGGTAGCTCCTCTTATCCGGTCCCTCACTGCAATGAAGTATAAATATGCAGCACCCCCATTCGTTGTCATAGTCTACATGTGTGTGTCTCCATTTTATTTCTCCCACTGGCACTTTTTCCTGACTCTTCCCAGTGTGTGTCTTTTCGTTTCTTTCTCTCTTTCATATCACTGTGTGACACTTTCACCGTCTGACATTTTCTATGTCCCTTTATGTTTCTCTCACGTTAACACTGCATCTTTCTTTCTGATAGTCTGAAGTGTGTTTGTTCAGTCACCTTTTGCTCTTCTCTGTACATGTCTGTGGATAGATTGCTGGGGCTTGCAAGCCCCTAACCGAGAAAATTTGTGGGTAAGAGTAATGGGTAAAAGGGGACAATTTTTCTTGTTAAAGTTCTTACGACCGGAGGATCAAAACCCCCAAAGTTTGAGTGGTCTCAAATCATCTTTTCCTCATTCCGCTGCCTCCTCTATTTTAGTACCCTTGCTTCTTTCTCCATCCATTCATATTTCTACTCTTTGTTTCTCTCTCACGAATCTGTGCTCCATTTCTCACCTAGAAACACTATATCTCTGTCACCGTCAGTTTCTGCTATTCTTTCGCCACATGAGCAGGAATATGTTCGCATACCAAAGTGTTTAGTGAGGACTGAAGCAGCTACATGCCCACTTTCCCATCAGTGTTTTAAATGGCAACATATTTACTTTTTTGTGCTCCTACAGGAGCATTTTTCAGCTTGTTTTCTTCTTTTCACTGCCACAGCTAAAAATGCTTCTCACAAAAGATAAATCATGTAGATTTGTAAAGATCTATCGTCAGCAACGGCGGAATAAACGCTTTGAAAGTTTGGGGGGACAGATCGATGGGTTCTTTGAATGGAACCACTCATAGATTTGTCTGGTACGGTTTAGGAAAATCAGAAAACCTAAATCTGGATGGTTAGATGCTGATATGAACCACCGTCCTCCGGAATGCGACTCCACTCTTGTCAAGATCTGATTTGCTGTATGCTTAAACATATTTATATGCAAGGTATGACGAATAACAGAAATAGTCCTTTATTGGAAGAAGATAAAAAAGCCTGGACGATGTCTAAAATAAAATTTCTTCAAAGATGTTTTAATGGAACGATAAGTATTTCCTAATGGCCGCCACAGTGGTATGGCTGATAGCTCTGAGGCGCCTTGCTGCGGATCGCGTAGTTGCTCTCCGTCGGAGGTTAGTCCTCCCTCGTGGACGCTATTGAATAATCCACGTCCACGTTTGTGCGGCTTGCCGTGTTCACCATCACCAAATGCCACCATGGTGCTAATCATCAGATGGTCTACGCTTGACTGAAACCGGTCATTAAATAAAATAAAAAAATAACAATTCTGCTACATTGACAATTTTAATTTTGATTAGAACAGAGGTTGGAACATAAAATCGACAAAGGAGAGAATTGGGTGGACAAAGTCTGAGGGTACGAAATCAAATGTCAAGATTCGAACATGAAGTATGTGGGGCAAACCGGGAGAAATTTCACTCGGATTCAGTGAGCACAACAGTGGGAATGGCTCATCAGCTGTGGCTAGGTCCCTGAAAGAACAACAACACTCCTTGGGGAACATCTATGATAGTATGAGGGTATTAAAATTACGAAGATAAAGGATTGGTGCTTTCTAATTTAGAAGAAATTGCTTCTGCGCACTAAAGAGAGAATCAAATAACATTTTAAATGTAAAGGCGGATCTGTCCAAAGGGCATTTCTGGGCCCATTTTAATAAAGTCCTGCTGGAGAAATAACAAAATTTATATGGCAATTACAGACCGTCAGCTATGCAGTCATTCTTCAGACCTTTTTAGCGCCTTCTTAATTTCATTGGAGCACACTTGGCCCATTACGTGGTAGTCACGCCGTCAGTCATCTTTGACATGTAGCTGCTGATAGATTATCGCTGAAACAGTGCAGCTAGTTAGCAGTTCAGAGTGGTTCTTCAAACTGACAATATGTCGGTTTATTGCATGACAATGCACCGATGCTGCATTTCTTTTAAGGCGGACGTTGCCGAATGACTGATTTTAATTTTTAGGTAAGTTATCCTACAGAGGATAATTGTTTCATGTGTTCGTATCTTAATTTTTAAGTCGTATTTTACGTTCTTTCCTTGTTTCTTGTAGGACTTGAGAATGGGGTAAAGTTGGTCCCGAAACATGTCGTTCTGACAATTTTATATAACTGACAATTGGTGCGAGAATTGCCTAGAAAAGTAAGAGGCGCGTCCAGAATGTAAGTTTCGTTTGGTTATATAAAACGAACGGATAGAGATACAGGAAAAACATTGATTGTACAAAAATCAACAACTGTTAAACTACTTTTCTACACAGCTTGTAGGCAATTGTCATAGCATGGCACAAGGTTTTGTGTGCCTTTTTTCAGAGAATGTTGCCGTCTGTGTATTCTACCATGTGGTAACATGTTCTTTCAGCTCGTCATCATCGTTGAAGTGTTATCCACCAAGGACAGATTTTAGGTGTAAGAAGAGGATTACTGTCAAAAGATTTTATTGTCACGATAATGCCTGACCTCATACACCGGATGTGACGAAAAAATTCTTACGGAAGTTTCAATGGGACCTGTTTGATCATCCTCCATACAGCTCGGACCTCTCTCCTAGCGACTTTCATCTCTTCTTACACCTAAAATCTCTCCTTGGTGGTCAACACATCAACGATGATAAAGAACTGTTACCACATGGTTGAATACACAGGTGGCAACCTTCTGTGAAAGATGCATGCAAAAACTTGTGGCACGCGATGACAAGTGCCTACAAAATTTCGGCAGTTATGTGGAAAAGTAGTATAAGAGTTGTAGAATTTTGTGCAATAAAAATTTCTTCTGTATCTGTGTACAATTTCATTTTATTACCAAACGGAACTTACTTTCTGGACGCGCCTCGTATAATTAGCTAGGTGACGGGCCGTTTAGCATTTGTGCTCCCTCTCCCCCCACCCCTTTTTGGGGCTGGCACCCTGTTGCAGTGCACACCTTGCACCCCCGGCTTAGGGCCGCTCTACATGGAAGCTAGTTCCCTCGCCCTAGAGGAGCGCTACCCCCGCAGCCTGACCTGTCTATGAGGGTGGCGGCGTGGACGGTGCGGTGGCAGCCGCCGTGGTACGGCTCCCAGACGTACGCAGCCAGCTGCTGCTGTCCCACAACCACGACCACCCTCAAGGCACCGGCGGCTCGCAGGCTCTCCAGTACGTCCCTCGCGGCCTCCTGCGCCCACGCGTCGCCTCCGGGGCCCAGCAAAGCCAGCACGAACGCGGCCCGCACCTCCAGCAGACCGCCGGCGTCCAAAGCTCCTACTTCTTCCCTCACGCGGCTGGCCACCGTTGGTGTTTCCCTGTAGGCAACAGGAAGCTTCTGTGTCAGATGCATAGCTATAGCTGCGTACATTACACATACAGAAATCATAATACTAAACAAGAAACACCGCGCCCGAACGAAAAACGATTGAAGACAACATAGCGACTCTTTCGTGAAGTGATAAAACGAAAGGTAATCCACTAAAAGAATAGGTGATGTGCCGACTATGCAGTTTGTAAGGTGGCTATTGAATGGTAATTTCCTACCTTAAGTTTTGGGATTATATATGTTGGCAAGAATATATATAAACATCTTTGTTGGGTCCGCAAGGATTCTTTGGCGGCCGCTAGGCGGGGTTTGCTGGGAGTTGCCGCGCGGGGAGCTGAGCGTGACGGTTGCGCTGGAGCTCGCGGTGGACACAGCCCGGAGTTCTTCATGATGCTTATTTTTTGGTAATTTACTTTAAATGTTTTTCGCATTGCGCAAGGTTACTTATTTTATTTTATATCACTTTCCATTCAGTAGGAACCTATTCACAACCTTCATTAATTCGCGGCTTGTCACTGTAATTGTTGCATTAACCAAACGTAATAATAAAAAAGCAGTTCCTTTCACTTTGACATTTTGATTTTTTATAATTAATCCTTTCCTGAGGGTAGGGCTGCATCCCTGTTTTAGAAACTGCCTCATTGCACGACTTCGCAATAATATGCACAGTCTTCATTTTTATAGTTTGTTACTCGTGTCGAATTTGCTGATTGCTACTTTTCTCATTTTCTTTATTCACTTTGATTGGCTTAATTTTGTTTGTGATTATTCTTGACGCTGTGATTGTAAGTTAATGGTAATTAAGGACATTGTAACAAGTGGGTGACATGAACGATATGAAGTGAAGAATGTGTGTTGGTGTGAAGCGAGGTATCACTTCCCTTTTTACAACAAAATATTTCTTGCGCGCATTCATTATTTGAGTATGCAAACTGACTGTGTAGTAATACTAAGACAGGGCCAACAAGTACAACACAGTAAGAAATTCTTATATCGTTCTCGTAAACTATCAGCCAACCAAGATTTTCATCGTTTTAATCCTAATACTTGTCAGATAGCGAAAGTTTCGACTTGTCTTACGTGGGTCAGCATTACGTTGCGCACTAATTGTCAAATTACTCTACTAGTAGTATTGCAGTCAGATACATAATTTTAGCAGCGCGATACGATATTTCATTTTTGTAGACCCCTGTTAGTACTGAAGGCAACACACACACACACACACACACACACACACACACAAAATTAAATAGCCCCGGCCGGCCGCGGTGGCCGAGGGGACTGAGGCGCTCCAGTCACGGTCTGCACGGCCACTACGGTCGGGGGGTTCGAATCCCACCTCGGGCATGGATATTTGTGCCGTCCTTAGTCTTAGGTAGTTCATAAGTTGTTTGTAAGCTTAGGGACTGATGACCCCGTAGCTAAGTCCCATAAGTTCTACAAACATTTGAACATTTTGAAATAGCCCCATTATACACACAACAGGTCCGTTGCAAGTTTAAAATGAGCTGCGGTGGAACAGCCGATCGTTCTAAGGCGCCTTCTTGCGGAACGCGTGGTTGCTGTCTGTTAGAGGTTAGTTCTCCCCTGGGCATTGGCGGGGAGTGGGATGCGAGGAGTATTGTCCTTAGTTTAGTTTAACTCTCCGCTTGGCACGCTGCGACTTAAACACAGCAACGTGTAGTTTATCGAATGTACATCCGGTGCAAGTAGTTGGCTAACAGTGAACCTACTATTCGGTCTTCTTCAGATACGGAGTCTGTTCCGCCTAGTTTGAAACCAGATCTGGCCACTGTTTGATCGCAACACCATTGAGTTGCGATCAGCCTCTGCGGTTTGTCTGCCGGCACGCACCTTGTCGCGTAACTATGTTTCTCACTTCTTTTACGATTTTCTATACATATTTTCAATAGTTCTTCTTATTTACGGTTTAGTTAGCAGTTCACGTATTTATTTATTGCCAGTGACAGTGATATTGTAAGAGATGCTCAAGAGGTCGTACGAATACTATTGGAAGTTTGTGAAGATGAGAGACATGTGATTGATAACGATGTTTATATTATGGAAGAGGAAATTGTTGAAACTGATGACCATAACATTGACTCTGAGCTGTGGCAGGAGAGATGGTCAGGAAATGTTCTACTTGATGTGCAAAACCAGCAAAACCACACATTTCAATCGAATAGTTTGCATTTGGTAGTAGGTATCAATCTCCCATTGTGCACTATGGTGGTAGAGGGTTGATAACGATAAAGAGGTGGAAGATATGAGAGTTGAGTTACCGTCTTATATAAAATTCTACGTGTGGGTGTCAATATTTTGCTCTTCAGTAAAAACTACACAATGGAGACGTACGATCTCTCCGTGTTCTTGTAGAACAAAGTCTCCCGTTATACAGCACAGCAGTTCCGTGACGATAGCTATAAGAGCGTGGAAGATATAGTGGTAGAAAGTCGTCCGCTTGTTTAAAATTCGGACTGAAGACCAGCGATGAATTTTGACACTATAATAGTAAAGAAGTTATATACAGCGAAACGTGATGCACATTCTTCAGTTGTTTCTGCGACAGGCGTACGAATAAAGAAAAATAAGTGCATATAGCAGTTTGAAAAGTAAAACTACCAAGAAAGATGCCAAAGTGTAATAAAGAAATTTCGCGTTCTCGATCTGTTTCTAAAAGGTAGGAAACGATGCTGAAAAGTAAATCTACAGACGATAGAAAATTGAAATTTGTAGACGTTGTTTATCTTATACTGTAGGCATCAGCGATACTTCGATGTTCCCATCCCTAAGGTGGGTGAAATAGGGGATGAACGGTTTTTTGAAAATACATTGCTATTCAGGCAATTTTGAAGCAAGAAATACAAAACTTCGGATTTCGGTTTGATTGGAATTTTAATAAAACGTGTTTCGATATTTTTGGAAATTCAACGATTAACCCGGTGAAATAAGAGAAAATCTTTTAAGGTTGCTAGAAATGCGAAAATTTGGATTTAGAACCTCGGTTAGAATTTGTTTAAAATGTCTTTTTGGATGTTCTGAATTCTTCCACTAATGGTGCAGTGGGGGGTGACAAGTTGTATCAAAATACATGTTTAAGAAACCGTTTTCAAGCTAAATCTATGAACATTTATATTTAGAAGTAGAAACAACCAACGCAGGCCATCCAGTCTACGCTTGCGAAGCAGCGAGAATTAGGTTAGCATATACAGGGTGAATCACCTAACACTTGCACCGCAAATATAGCAGAAACGGAAAGTGCGATTGATGTGCGGTTTTCACAGAATGAATTGGTAGTCAGGGGCTCGTATTTTTAGCCAACAGACAGATTGTAAAATTACTTAAAAAGTGTATTTGTTTACAAACATTCCATTCTCCAAATGGAACAATGGTTGTTTCTATCAAGCACTGGAATTTTTGACACCAGCTGTGTACAAAGAATTTTGAATGACATTTTTATCACGTTCAGCTACAACCATTCAAAGTTTTGGGGGCGGAGTCTAAGACAGCGTAGCTAACTGGCTGGTGGTCATGAGACAGTGGGCCGTGCCCCAGGGGCTAGCCACTCGGCCAGTCAGCTACGCTATCGCAGCCTCCGCCCCGAAACTTTGAACGGTTGTAGCTGCCAAACTAAACTTGATAAAAATGTCATTCAAAATTCTTTGTACACAGCTGGTGTCAAAAATTCCAGTGCATGATAGAAACAACCATTGCTCCATTTATAAACTGTTTGCATAGAAAAATTACACTTTCTAAGTAATATTACAATCAGTTTGTTGGCTAAAAATACGAGCCCCTGACTACCAATCCATTCTGTGAAAACTCCACTTCAATCGCACTTTCCGTTTTCGCAATATTTGCGGTGCAAGTGTTAGGTGATTCACCATTAGAGAGAGAGAGAGAGAGAGAGAGAGAGAGAGAGAGAGAGAGAGAGAGAGAGAGAGAGAGAGAGAGAGAGCGAAAGGCTCCAATTACAGGACTAATGCTAAAAACATTGTTAGAATTTTACTTGGGCCATTTGGAGTACTAGAAATGCACTCGCACTTTTAGAATCATTTCATCTGTTCATCAATGAAACATGTTTGAAGACATTGTAACTCATACCAGCAGATGAATTGGTAAATGTTGTAATGATACCAACTCTTCTCGAGCTCGCGATTGTAAAGACACTACAGCAGAAGAAATTCGGACACATTTTGAGACATTTTTTCTAACCCTGTAACTTGTCACATATGTGGATGACACAAGAATGTCAGGACGAAGACATTGTGCAGCAATCGGGGAAACAATGTGTGCAAGAAGCATTCTCGTAGAACGTTTTCTCTTGTGCTTCTAATGACCAGTACATGGGAATTTGTACAGACAAGATATTTATAAACATGTTTTCTAACTAATGTTGACTGCTTTTTTTATTTTCACCTAATTCATGATTCGTACAATAAATTGTTTTATTAAAAGTTTTACCTTCTGGTTTTCCTAAAAATACACTTAATATGTGATGAGGAAGTTGTGCAAATGCCGCGGTTCGCCCATACACGCGAAATCAGGAGGCGCGCCCACCGGAGAGTTAAGTAGTTCGTAAGCCTAGAGACTGATAACCGCAGTAGTTCCATACGTTGACAAACATTGGAAAATTTGTGAAATAGCTAATGTGGTAACAAATGGAACGAAAATAAGATATAAAAATAGGCGAAAATTGACATAAAAACAGCAGTGGGATGCGAAAAGGGACAATAACACCGTGAAGAGACTGTATATCAATTTAAAAACACATAACGTGCACAAAAACGTAAACTGTTTTTAATCTATGATTACGAAATGAATAGTACAAACCTATGTATGATTTACAGAGCCACAGAAGATGCTTTTAAAATAAAAAAGCAAAAAAGTGTAAAATAGTCGTAATTGCAGTAATCACAAGACTGAAAACCTCTTATTGTTAATTACGCAGTGTGTTTAAGAAGGAATAGTATATATTTTAAGAGGTGGTAGTATAGATGAAGTGAAATTAAAAATGCCCTAACTTGAGTCCAATTTTGTGTACAGAGATACCGCTGTTAGTAAATTTTTGTTTCACCAGTTGCTATGGCCATTTTTATCGAATGACAACAGCAGTGTTGATATTAAAGTTGTGGCGTCATGCTTTAGTTTACAATTTTCGTGATTTATTGGAAAAAGTCTACTGCGCCACATAAAAATGTGGCACATATTTACTCTATTCAGATATGGCACTTATGTATGCATTTTGTAATGGAACCGCTGCTGCTGCTGCTACTAGAGAAAAGAGGTATACAGTTTTCTAACCGGAGACTACCAGATTCTAAAACGTATGTTTAATACTCTGCGTAACGCTGGTACAGTACCAAGGAGTCACATCGCATCTGAATGTGTAAATCAGCAGATTGTAGATGAGGTAGAAGATATGTCCAGCAGGTAGAACGTACACACACACACACACACACACACACACACACACACACACACACACACAGGCTAGCTACTGACTGCCGCTAAATTCGGTGTCCACGCGTTTTGAAGATGTCATTCCAATTGACCGTAGTCCGCTGCCGCCATCGCCGTTGTCCACACACTGTAGTGGAAGTGTGGTACATCTCCTCCTCAGCACCGGCATCCATATACCGTTCAGTTTCATGCCCTCTTTCTTACGACTGAAATTATTTGGATGTTTGTCGATTTCAATTGCCTCCCTGTATAGCCTTTCATAGTATCCACTTGTGGCCGCTAGTACTTGCGTCTCGTCGAGCGAATGTGGTGGTTACCTGGTTAGACAGCATGCGCCGCAACAGCTGATCGTTCCGTTTCTCTTCTACAATTGCCCTTGTGCTCTTCCCAACATTTTGCGACACTTCTTTCGATGGTACCCACATGAACATCTCCGCAACTGCACTGGACCCTGTACATTCCAGATTTTCGAATGGTTTGCGAGCGTCCTTGGCAGGCTTAAGGCGTTCCTGTTACACTAAATGGGCCCATCGTAGATCCACAAACATTTTCATTTACGAATACTACTCATCTTCGGCACTTTACATTTTTCTACATTCATAGCTAGCCGCCATTTCTAACATCAGAAGTTTTTCTGTCTCAAGGAAATTTGCTACGTTCGAACTGAAGCTAAGAAGTCTGTGTGGTTACTTGTTTTTGTGAAGGAGGAGGAGGAGGAGGAAAAATCTGACTTATGGTAGGTGGCATGACTGCAATTCCGCAAGGCCTAGCAAACACTAGGGCTCTCCTCTCAGGTGCTATTCATGCGGAGATATTTAGATTCCGTGCTGTGGGAGAGTGGTCTTCCAAAACTTATCGATACCACCTTCGGATGACAGTTGTAAGATACCGGCCAATCCAAACGATAAGTCAGACTGTCGATATGCCGTGATCATGTTGCTGTTCACTCCTGACACATGCCAAGAGATGTATCTCCATCTTGCCGAAGTCATAGGAGAATCCTCTGTTTCTGATTGAGAAATCTGTTGTCCTTAAGCACAGAATGTAGGTCCCACCCCCACATGGTTTCTGTGGTTTTTCTGAAATGATGTACAGCCCATATAATCATGTACGGCACTTTATGTCAGCTTTAAACCTGATTTTCGATGTTGTAACTTATACAACCAACAGCACAATTTTTAACTCGTGATTTTATGTTTGTCACGCTTAATTTCTGCCGGAATTCGTTCCTGCACCTTCTAGAGAAATTACATTCTTCAACAGTTCGGCACCAGATATTTGAAATAGATGTGTATTAAATCAGAACGTAACTATAAATTGCTGCTGCGTCAGCACAAGTGAACGTGACAATGGGTCGCAAATGTGATGCTGTACGCAGGTACTTATGTTTGTGTTGGCTGTGCCTATGGAGCGTATGGAGTAGGCATGACAAAGTTGGAAGCCTTTCGTGCCGATACGTCCCTCTGCCCATGCCACTTCTTTCTTTACCTGCCCTGCACCCCTGTTGACCTGTAAGTCTGTTTCTCAGACCTACCATAGTTCCCAAACGAAAGTTCCGATTTTAAAGCAATTTATTTGAAAGCTGGTTCAATCGGGATGGTTCTTAGCTATATTCATGAAAGTCTTCCCTTGTTATCAACTCAGGCACGATGCAACGATCAGCTGCTATGGTACAAAGGCACACGGAATTACCGTTTCGTGAAGACGTGGGCAATCTGAATTGTATGAAACCAGATGGAGTAGGAATATTCTCATCGTCGTTAACCGCTAAATGCCTTGTTGAGTAATCCGCACACGCGTTTACAGAGCAGCTAAAAATCAACTGTTCGAACGTTTCGGTTGGCAGCTGTTGAGAACATGTCATAGTCCGGAGACTACCGACTTATGCAGTTAAATATGAAGTACGGTAACCAGAAGTTCGGATTTCGCCGGAACAGTTCCGGTTTTCCACTACAGTCCCCTTATCTCCATCGGGTTGTGCCGAGACGCCTAAATGTTGGTTTGTGGAAATCAAATCAGAATCTTGGTTATATGATGTTTCCAGATACAAATATTCAAAATTGTTAAGCTTATGGGACTTAACTACGGGGTCATCAGTCCCTAAACTTACAAACTACTTATGAACTACTTACGAACTAGGACGGCACAAATATCCATGCCCGAGGGGGATTCGAACCCCCGACCGTAGTGGCCGTGCTGACCGTGACTGGAGCGCCTCAGTCACCTCGGCCACCGCGGCAGGCAATGGGCTCTTCCTATTGGATGTGACACACATGTCATTTATTTGAAATATGGTCGTTCACAACAACAACACTTTCTAAACGTTAACTGTGGATGTAAATCTACAGAAATACTCTTGAAGTCATATTGAAGTGAATGCCAGAGGGTTCATCGGACCGCTTTCCATTCTCTATCAGCTTGCCGGGGAAAAGGAACACTTAAATATTTCTGCTTTTGATTTGATTTCTCTGGGGGGGGGGGCTCCAAATCTCAAGTTACTTTTTTTTAAATAGTAGCAATTGAGCAATTGTATTTCCCAAGTGGACGGGGGGGGGGGGGGTGGGCTCATTTTGTACTGCCATCCCCCCGGGCCTCTTACTGTCTTAGTCTGGCACTGCATTTGGGATCATATTCTGGGGTAATTCAACATTTAGTAAAGTGTTCGTTACTGAAAAGCGTGTAATCAGTTTTGTGTCCCAACTTCGTCGCCGCTTTTGTGTCCCAGCCTCGTCGTAGGTGTCGGTGGCCGAGTGGAACGAGACCGACACAGGAACAAAGACAGCACGCTGGTGCAGGTACGGAGGGGAGCAGCCAGAAACTATAAACACTCGAGTAAATTAGAAAGATATACATATTGCACAGAATGTAACAATACTTAACTTTTACATAGTACTGCAGAATGTTGATACATAGTTGTTAGAGGCCTGCCTAGTGCCTATACGATAGCAAAGTCTTCAATGGTGCCTATCTGATTACGAAGGTCCTAACTCGTTGCTATCTCAGTCCGAAGTGCCGATGTCCTTCAGTGGTGGCCACGAGCGGCGTTGTCGCAGAGGGCGCTCGTGGCTGTCGTCGTGTGAAAGCCGCGCCGTGCGATCATGGCGGCGCGCGGCGAAAGTAAGTGGCGCGCACTTTGTACTTGTGCGACACCACACCCCTCCCCCCCCCCCCCAAACCGCCACGCCGTCGTGGCGTAGGGCTGAGGGCCACGGCGACGGCACTGGGAGGAGGGCCTGGGCGGAGGCGTTACTGGTGGGACGGGCGTCGTAGCTGAGGCTGGGATCGAGACGCCGTCCGCGCCCCGGCATCCGCCTTGCGATCCTCCAGGGAACCCACCGAAACCTGGGAAAGGGCGCACCCCCCGCCCAGAGGGAGCAGGTCATCTTCTTCTGAAGTGCGTGGCCCAGGCGGCGGCGGCACGCACGGTCCCGGAGTCCCTCTCGGTGACGCTGTCATCTGCGGCGGCGATAGCGGCGGCGTCTCGTCGATCTCCATCGGGACGATCTCGTAGTCCGGGGACGCTGGACCCGTTGACGAACGATGTGTTTGTGCTCCCTGGCAGTGAACTGGGTCTGGAATCAAGAAACCGGAGACAGGATCGCGCGGCCTGTGCAGGCGCAATTGGTTTGCGTGGCGCCGCAGCTCCGACCCTGTGGAAGAACGTACAACAAACATATTGCGCCCGAGCACGCGCTGAATGATGCCCGGCATCCATTTCTTCTTGTTTCCAGCAAACACCCTGTACAGCACCGGCGTAGAAACCTGAAAACGCGTAGCGCCATACGAACCGACTCGGTGCGTGGGAGGCTGCAGCAGGTGAAGGAGAGTGCGGTGACGGCGGCCGTGTAGCAGCTCGGCAGGAGACGGGCCGTCACGTGGCATGCACCGATACGTAGACAGGAAAATTTGAAGAGCTTGCTGCCTGGAGTGCTGACCTTTCATCTTTTCCATGTGAGACTTGAATGTTCGAACGAAACGTTCTGTTTCACCATTGGACTGAGGGTGAAAAGGTGCAATGGTAATATGCTGAATGCCATTCACACGACAAAACTGTTGAAATTCCGCACTAACAAACTGAGGTCCATTGTCACTGACGATAGTTTCAGGCAAGCCTTCGATGCAAAACACTGATGTTAAGGCACTGATTGTACTAGACGCCGTCGTTGAGTTCATGGCAATCACAAAAGGAAACTTGCTGAAAGCGTCTACAACAATTAACCATCGCGTATTCCAGAAAGGTCCGGCAAAGTCAATATGTAAACGTTGCCATGGTCCCTTGGGGCGTAGCCAGTCTGAGAAAGGCTGTGGAGGAGCCGCCTGATGCTACGCACAAACAGTACACTGTGACGTCATGTTCTCTATCTGAGCGTCCATACCAACCCAGGTACAATGACGTCTGGCCTGTTGCTTTGTCCTAACAATACCCCAATGTCCTTGATGCAGGCGGCGTAACACTTCACGTTGCAGGGAACGAGGAACAATCACTCTTGTTTGGTCTTTGTCGGTATGCAACAACAGTACACCCTGACTTAAAGATAATGCATGACGTTGTGCAAAATAACGTCGAACCAGAGGCCGTTTAATGTCTTTGGCTCTGGCAGGCCAAACAAAAGGAACATTCTTCCTACGTAAGTGATGCAGTGGAGCTGCAATCTGAGAGGCATTGGGAATAAATCTGAAATAATAGTTAAGCTTTCCCATCACTGCTTGCAATTCATGCACATTCTTAGGAGGAGGCAAGTCTTTGATTGCTCGAAGATGTGACTGTAAGGGATGAATTCCTTGGGCATTAATCACATGGCCTAGGTACTCTATTTCAGTTTGAAAAAACGAACACTTTGCTTTATTACAACGTAGACCTGCTGCAGTCAAAACTTTGAAAAGGCACTCCAGGTTTGCTAAATGTTCATCAACTGTACGTCCGGATACCACAATATCATCTAAATAGTTCGAACAACACGGTACAGAAACTGTCAGCTGTTCCAAAAACGCTGAAAAATAGCGGGAGCGGAAGAACTGCCAAAGGGTAGGCGTTGAAATTGAAAAAGGCCCATGTGAGTATTAATGACGAAAAACTTTTTTGACTCGTCATCAAGTGGAATCTGTAAGTATGCCTCTGCTAAATCAATCTTAGAAAAGAAGCGAAACTGTCCTAATTTGTCCATCAGTTCCTCAGGTCTGGGCAGGGGATAAGTGTCGACAATTGTTTGACTGTTCACTGTAGATTTGAAGTCCGCACAGAGACGAAGTTTTCCTGTCGGCTTGGGTATAATTACTATAGGCGAGGCCCACTGACTCGCAGAAACAGGAGAAATCACCCCACTATCTTGCTGACGTTTAAGTTCTTCGGCAACTGTATCACGCAAGGCGATAGGCACTGGTCTAGCTTTACGAAATTTTGGAACTGCAGATTCTTTTAAAGTTACATGTGCCACGAAGTCTTTTGCACAACCTAGTTCCGGCGAAAACAAGTCACTATATTTGTCTCACAATGCATTGATTTTATCCTGAGGCACTATTGACGACTTTTGAAGCACATCTCTTTGAATTGATAAGCCAAACAAGTCGAATGCATCTAGTCCAAAAATGTTCTGCGTAGATTTGGCCTGAAGAACAACAAAAGCAACTGTTTTTGTTACACCTTGAAAAGAGGCGGGCAGGCTACACGTTCCTAGCACGGGAATATTTTGACCTGTATAAGCTGTTAACACTTGCTGTGACGGCGACATTTTTGGCGAACCCAGAAGTTCATAAGTGTCTTTATTAATTAATGTAACAGCGGAACCAGTATCAAGCTGAAATTGCACAGTCTTATTTTCTATGGAGAGATTTACAAAAAGTTTGTGCTTCTGGCGCACGACAGGTGCGCGAATGTGGGCAACGTCTGCTACAGTTTGTTTGCTGCGCTTGCGCGGGCCGCGTAGTGAAGTAAGCGGCGCAGACTCGGCATGCAGCGGATTAACAACACTGTCACTAGATGACACTACCGCCGGATCGGCGTCCGCGCAAGCTTGCGAAGCTGCTACAGATGCACCAACTACTGCACTAAACTTTTGAGTAGCTACATCAAGTCTACTGTCACTAGCTACACAGTACTGGGCACTATTACAAGGAGCAGTTGCAGAAGGCACTATTTTCACTACAGGAATGCACTGTTCATAGTCATTTTGCTTGTCCCGAACCCTTGTCCGTTGCACTGTTTTACGCGCTCGTCGGCGCTTGCTACGTGGTGCACTACATAGTTTTGCCATAGGCGCAGAACTACTTTCTTGCAATTGAGATCCAAGGAAAGCACTGTTCAATTCCACAGCCCGTATAACATTTACAGAATGAACTGTTCTCGCACTCTGCGAAGCACTGTTTCTAACGGTACCGTTCTTTGAGTTTTTAATTTGCATACACACAGACTGCACATGTCCCGATTGGCCACATTGATAACAGGTTGCGTTGCGACTAGGGCAATGAGCACGCTTGTGGCGAGACACACACTGGGGGCAAGATTTACGTACATTTTTCTGAAATGAGCGTTGGCGCCCGTTATTCAAATTACTGTGTCTAACACTACGGGGCGACCTTTGCGTCGCACTTTTACACTGGCTACTGTTCACTGTCTGTTCAGCACGGCCTGTAGAATTTAAAGAATCACAAGTGCTATACTGAGAACTACGGCTAGGAAAGCGTCCGTTGCGGCGCACTGAATTTACACTGTGGCTTTGCATTTCTACATCTGCTAAGTCAAAAGTATCATGCGCATCTATAAGCTGCAGTACACTGTCTAATGAGGGGTCAGACTGTTTCAGAATTGCTGCTCTAATTCTGGGGTCCTGAATATTCTGCGTAATCGCATCCCTCAACATCACGTCACTATACGAAAGTCCACAAGAGCAAGTAAATTTACATTGGCGGGTTAAGCCCTTCAATTCCGTGATCCATTCTTGGTGTGACTGCTGCGGTAATTTTTTAAGTCTGAAAAATTGGTATCGTGCAGCGGCTACAAGAACTTTTCTCTCATAATGAGCATTCAGTGCATCTACAATTTGTTCAAAGTCTACATCACGAGGAGATGCGTGAGGGAATAGTTTCTGCAATAGTACGAAGGTCTGGGGGCCCACAATCGATAAGAAAAGGTTCTTCACTCTCTGACCTGTAATTTGATGAGCCGCGACGAGTTCTTGAAACTGTGCGAAGTAGTCGCTCCATTCTTCCTCACTTTCGTTGTACTGGCGGAACGTAGGGAGCGGTACGGCGGCTGGTGTGGGCTGCTGAAGCGGCGGCTGTTGTTGTTGGTTAGCTGCTTGCGCTGTGAGCTGGGCCACAGCCTGGAGAAGTTGTTATTTGCGCCGTCTGTAACTGAATAATTTCCATTAAGTTTGGGTTCGGGGTAGTGGCCATGCTGACCGATTAGGCGCCGCGTATACAAATAAATTAGTACAAAACACAAATGCAATATGAAAGAGGACGCTCTGCAACAAAAAAGTCCACAAAATACGTAACAGAATATGTTCCCCCAAAAATCTTATAATAAGGGTGGGTGGGCGGGAGCAATTTTTGCGTGCTCCGACTGCTGCTGTCTGGCTGCTGCAAGCGGGCTGGTCCAAGGGTCTATCACTCCTCGTCGCCACTTTTTTGTCCCAACTTCGTCGCCGCTTTTGTGTCCCAGCCTCGTCGTAGGTGTCGGTGGCCGAGTGTAACGAGACCGACACAGGAACAAAGACAGCACGCTGGTGCAGGTACGGAGGGGAGCAGCCAGAAACTATAAACACTCGAGTAAATTAGAAAGATATATATTGCACAGAATGTAACAATACTTAACTTTTACATAGTACTGCAGAATGTTGATACATAGTTGTTAGAGGCCTGCCTAGTGCCTGTACGATAGCAAAGTCTTCACTGGTGCCTATCTGATTACGAAGGTCCTAACTCGTTGCTATCTCAGTCCGAAGTGCCGATGTCCTTCAGTGGTGGCCACGAGCGGCGTTGTCGCAGAGGGCGCTCGTGGCTGTCGTCGTGAGAACGCCGCGCCGTGCGTGCATGGCGGCGCGCGGCGAAAGTAAGTAGCGCGCACTTTGTACTTGTGACACCACAATCAGAATAATTGCTGGAGCCCACCCAAGATCATCCTACAGACATTTATTTAATGATCTAGCGATATTCACTGTAGCTTCACAATATGTATATATATTAACTCGTGAAATTTGTTGTTAACAATCCGACCCAATTCAAAAGTAATAGCAGTGTGCATAGCAACAACACTAGGAGAAAGTTATATAAGGAACGCATTATTGGGGCGATCTAGAATTGTTTAATAAGAGGTTTTCAGTCAAGATCGCTTTCTTCTTTTAATTACATGACCGGTTTTGGCATGCTAGACGCCATCTTCAGACCTGTCGTAATTTTTACATGACTTTAGTGCTATTGTAACAATTTTTAACATAGCAAATTGGTATACATCCTCAATGAAGTCATGTAAAAAAATTACGACAGGTCTGAAGATGGAGTCTAGCACGCTGAAACCGGTCATGTAATTAAAAGAAGAAAGCGATCTTGGCCGAAAACCTCTTATTAAACTAGAAGAAAAGGTGATATTTACTGTTCAACGCGAAATCTAACTTTGGCACAGAAAGGGGTGAATTATGCTGCCACAACAGTCTTCGGTCACTTACCAAGTAGCATCAAAAGCTGACAGAGAGCCAACTAGAATTAGAAACAAATTGACGGGATTTCTGGATGGCAACTCCCACAGTTCTTTTGTGGGTACGTGTGTGGCGCGCACGGGGCCCCGAGCCGAAGCAGCCTTTCTTCTGCCCCAGGCTGCTTCACTTTCCCTCCCGGTTTGTGCCTTCGCCCGGAGACGACGGTCTTTCGCGAGTTCAGGTGGTTTCTTGTCGTCGTTTCTCTTCTTATTTGGTTCCTTCCTTTCCTTCCCTTTGCTTCTGTCTTCCTCTCCTTGCTGTACTCTCCTAGCCTTCTTCCCTTCCTTATTAGTCTCCGCCTCGGCGTTTGAAACGTTTCTTTCCTTCTCTCTCTTCACTTCCTCTATTCTTCTTCTTTCCTCCCTGTGCGTGTCTGAAGGCCGAGCCACGCATTATCATGCGTAGCAGGTGACGGGGTAACGCGTAATTCCCCGCCCTGGGGCCCTGGGTAGACAAGTAGGGCACGTACATACCCCCTGGTAAGGGCCAGACCCAGGGAGGGGTGATTACCCGAGCTGGTACGTTCCGAACATGCCGATTGGTCCCTCCGTCAGCTCTCGGGAGGTGTGACCTGAGGTGTGAACAATCACCTAAGGCAGGTAAGCCCTCAGAGAGGGGCCCCACTAGGAAGGAGCGCGCCATCGGAGACGCCGGTAATCACGGGGGACACTTACACAATGACTTTCTTCTCTTCTTCAGTGACGTTGACCCAGAAACGAAAAATAGATTCGCCTCAGCAAAAGAAGATTCTGCCTAATCTACCGAAATTTCTTGTTGTGTCTCGCACTGACGGTAAAGATTTCAATTCTGTAAATCCTTTCGTCATACAGAAAGGTGTTGACGCAATTGCTGGCCCTGTTAAAACCTGTTCGCGTCAGCGCAATGGCACATTGTTGCTTGAAACGGACAGTGCATTCCAAGCCCAAAAGCTAATCCGGACTACGTTGTTACACACGTTTCCAGTCAAGGTAGAAGCGCACCGCACACTCAACTCGTCACGGGGGTAGTTTTTACGAGATCCCTTGAAGGGTTGTCTGATGAAGACATCCAATCCTATATGTCCGATCAGGGTATAACAGCCGTCCATAGGGTGATGAAAAAGGTTGATAACAAGCTGACACCGACTGGTACTGTTTTGACGTTCGACAGAGTTGAACTCCCGTCGAGGGTCAAAGCAGGGTACGAAGTCATCTCCGTCCGCTCTTATGTACCTAACCCAATGCGCTGTTTTCAATGCCACCGGTACAACCACACCCGTCAATCTTGCCCCAACGCAGCAAAATGTGTCACTTGTGGTAGGGACGCCCATGAGGGGGATTGCCCACCTCCATCCCCTCACTGCCTTAACTGTAACGGTGACTATGCGGCTTCCTCTCGAGACTGCCCTGAGGATGAAAAAGCCATCCAGCAAATTCGGGTTACGGAGAAGGTATAGACATCAGCCGCTCGAAAGTTGTTAGCGAGTCGAAAGCCCACTGTCCTCCCAGCGGGCACATACAGTCAGGTCCTCACATCCACTCGACCTACTAAGGATTCAAGTACCCAGACCTGTGATTTTACTTTCCCTGACACAGTTGTGCGATCCGCCAGCCCGAAAATTGCCCGTTCCACGTCCCCGCTTCCTCCTGCTGCTTCTAAGGTACAGTCTTCGTCAACCTCTAGTAAACCGCAGGCACCTAAACCAGATGCCCGGACTTTGAAAAAGGAACCCCCCTGTGAGGATTTTTTGCGTTCTAAGGCTTCCCAACCGTCAACTGCCTCTTCTCACCAGACGAGCCGACAAGAAAGAGTTCCTCTCCTTCGCCGCCGAGGCGTGACCCATCCGTCACGCCGTCCAACAGTTGTCGGCCTCGGCCGTCTTCTGATTCACCAGGACGCTCCGTCTGCGGGCACCCGGCCCTTTACCGGCGGTGCAAACTGCCCCTCCTGATCAACTCAGGGAGGTGGCAGGCGCGTCGGTCGAACCTATGGACCACGACCCTTTGCCCCTAGACAGCGATAGCAGTGCTCCCTCGAAATCCGGTCCTCAGCGGCCGTCGAGGTGACCCTGCTTGCTTGTTCGTTTTTATCCTTATTTCGTATCTCATTTTTTATCATGGCGCTCCTTCAATGGAATATTCGCGGCATTCGTTCTAATCGGGAGGAGTTAAAACTACTCCTTCGGTTGCACTGCCCGTTTCTAGTCTGTCTCCAAGAAACTAAGTTGCGTCCAAGTGATCGTGCACTTTCCCCACTACAACTCTGTGCGTTCCGACCTGCCACCTGTGGAAGGTACCCCAGCCCATGGAGGGGTTCTGATGTTCATTCGAGACGACGTCTATTACCATCCCATTACACTGCATACTCACCTACATGCAGTTGCCGTCCGCATCACTCCATCCACATTTACCTTTTCCCTCTGTAATGTCTATTCGCCATCGTCATCTGCCCTTACTAAGGCGGATGTGCTACACCTCGTTGAGCAGCTCCCTTTACCTTTTGTGTTGGTAGCCGACTTTAATGCCCACCAACCCCAATGGGGGTCTCTGGCACCTTGTCCGAGAGGCTCCCTTTTGGTGAACATTGTCCAACACCTCAATCTTGTCTGCCTCAACACCGGTGCACCGACCTTCCTTTCAGACACAACACACACTTATTCCCATATAGACCTCGCAATATGCACTCCTCAGCTTGCCAGTCGGTTTGAGTGGTATGCACTTTCTGACACGTACACGAGTGACCCTTTCCCTTGTATCGTCCACTTCCTGCATCATTCCCCATCTCCTCGTCCCACCAGTTGGAACATTTCTAAAACCGACTGGGGGCTTTATTCTTCCATGGCTGTTTTTCACAATCAGAATTTTCCCAACTGTGACAGTCAGGTCTACTACCTCACAGAGGTTATTCTCACCGCTGCAGAACGTTCCATACCTCGTACATCCTCTTCTCCACGTCGTGTTCCGGTCCCTTGGTGGACTGCAGCCTGCCGCGACGCGTTTAGAGCCCGGCGACGTGCTTTCCGCACCTTCCGCCGCCACCCAACTTTGGAGAATTGCATAAAGTATAAACGAATGAGAGCGCAATGTCGTCGTATCATAAACGAAAGCAAGAAAGCTTGCTGGACTGCATTTACTAGTTCTTTTAACCGTTTTACTCCACGGTTGTTTGGGGTGGCCTACGCCGTTTATCCGGCATCAAGGTCCACTCCCCGATTCCTGGTCTGACCGTGGAGAACGCAGTCCTCGTGGACTCCGCTGATGTTTCCAACGCATTGGGCCGTTTCTTTGCGGAGGTTTCGAGCTCTGCCCATTACCACCCTGCCTTCCTCCCTCGCAAACAGGTAGAGGAGGCACGGCCGCCTTCTTTCCACTCTTTTAATCGTGAAAATTATAATGTCGCCTTCACCATGCAGGCGCTAGACCGTGCTCTCGCCCTGTCCCGATCTTCTGCTCCCAGCAAGTGTTTTCTTTTTAATACCTACAATCGCATATGGACTGAAGGTCATGTTCCCACAAGTTGGCGTGAAGCTATTGTTGTGCCCATCCCCAAACCAGGGAAGGACAAACATCTTCCTTCCAGTTATCGCCCCATTTCTCTAACGAGCTGCGTCTGTAAGGTGATGGAACGCATGGTTAACGCTCGGTTGGTCTGGCTCCTCGAATCTCGCCACCTCCTAACAAATGACCAATGCGGTTTTCGTCTACACTGCTCTGCTGCTGATCACCTCGTTACGTTGTCGACCTTCATTATGAATAACTTTCTAAAGAAGTGTCTAACAGTAGCAGTGTTCTTCGACTTGGAGAAGGCATACGATACCTGTTGGAGAGCGGGCATTATCCGCACATTGCACACATGGGGCCTTCGGGGCCGCCTACCTCTTTTCATTCAAGCGTTTTTGGCGGATCGCCATTTCCGGGTATGGTTGGGCTCTGTTTTGTCAGATACCTTTCGCCAGGAGAATGGGGTACCGCAGGGCTCCGTCTTGAGTGTGGCTCTCTTTGCCATTGCAATCAATCCGATCGTAGATTGCCTTTCAGCCGACGTCTCCGGATCTCTTTTTGTTGAAGATTTCGCAATCTATTGTAGCGCCCAGCGGACGTGTCTCTTGGAGCGTTCTCTCCAACGCTGTATTGACCGTCTATATTCCTGGAGCATCACAAACGGCTTCCGATTCTCCACTGAGAAAACTGTGTGTATAAACTTCTGGAGATACAAGGAATTTCTTCCACCTTCTCTACGTCTCGGCCCTGTTGCTCTCCCTTTCGTGGAGACTACGAAATTTTTGGGACTCATGTTGGATCGTGAACTTTGCTGGTCCACACACTTGTCCTACCTGGCTGCCCGTTGTGCCCGATCCCTTAATGTTCTTTGTGTCCTCAGTGGCACGTCATGGGGAGCGGATCGTACCGTTCTGCTTCACCTTTACCAGGCTATTGTTCAGTCGAAGCTCGACTACGGAAGCCTTGTATACTCTTCTGCACGGCCGTCGATTCTCCGCCGTCTCAACTCTATACACCATCGGGGATTACGTCTGGCGACCGGTGCATTTTATACCAGCCCTGTTGAAAGTCTGTATGCCGAGGCTGCTGTATTACCCTTGACCACTCGGCGTGACATACTCTTGTGTCGGTACGCATGCCGCCTGCGGTCGATGCCCAACCATCCATCTTACCGATTATTTTTTGACGACTCACTCGATCGCCAATATCAGTTGTCTGCGATTGCCTTGCTTCCACCTGGAGTTCGGTTTCGCCGCCTGCTACAACGGCTCGATTTTACCCTTCCTTCCACCTTTCGGTTGAGCGGAAGCCCATTGCCACCGTGGCATCAGGCACAGGTGCACACTCACCTTGAACTTAGTTTGCTCCCCAAGGAGAGCACTCCGGATTTGGTATACCGCTCGAGGCTTGTCGAACTTCGTTCGCGGTTCGATAATGCCATATTTATTTGTACTGATGGTTGCAAGAGCACTGCCGGTGTCGGATCTGCCTTTGTCATCGGGGACAACCGTTTCCAATACAAGCTCCCTGACCGGTGCTCGAATTTCACTGCTGAGCTTTTTGCCCTCCACCAGGCCGCCTTGTATACCTGCCGCCACCGCCAACTTTTCTATGCCATATGTTCGGACTCCCTTAGTGCCCTGCAGAGTCTTAAGGACCCTTTCCTTAACCATTCTCTCGTGTATCAGATCCAACGCTCCCTCCAGTTGCTAGCAGATGACAGCTGTCACGTTTCTTTCCTGTGGGTCCCTGGCCACGTGGGTGTTCCCGGGAATGAGACTGCCGACATAGCAGCCAAGGCCGCAGCTCTTTTGCCTCGCATGGCTACCTTTTGCGTCCCATCGGACGATGTTCAACGGGCTCTTCGCCGGAGTATCGTGTTGTCATGGCACAGTGCGTGGTTTTCGCTGTACAACAATAAATTGCGAACTGTGAAACCGATCCCGACCGCTTGGAGGACCTCCTCACGCCCCTCTCGGCGAGAGGAGGTCATCCTGGCCCGGTTGCGGATCGGTCACTGCCGTTTCAGCCACCGTCACTTGCTATCCGCCCACCCTGCACCGTTGTGCTCCTGCGGTGAACTGCTGACAGTGCGACATGTTTTATTGTCTTGTGTTAATTTTAATCATCTTCGTGTAGCCCTTCACTTTCCGTCTACTCTGGAGGAAATTTTAGCTGATGACACACGAGCAGCTGCTCGAGTTTTGCGTTTTATCAACTTGGCCAACTTATCAAAGGATATTTAACTAATTTTTTTGAGATCTATCGACTCTCCGTTCTTGTCTGGGCGCTAATGACGGTAGTAGTTGTGCGCCCTAAAACCACAAAAAAAAGTAAATAAATAAATAAAAATAAAAAAAATGAATGGCAACTCATTCTACACTTTAGATGAATTTTTATATAAAACTTAAAAAAACAAAAATTAATAATCCTTGAAATGTCATGTGTACACCATTTACTAAACTGAGACGTTCCACATCATAACGAAATGTCGTATATATGATCTATGGACCAAGTATTAATCTAATCTAACGACATGGATGGAATGGTGGACATGGTACCTGTCGTCCTGTAGGTGTCCTACAAGTACATAAGCTCCCGGATGGGGTTGCGGAGAGTCTCCGACCTCAGTGCCCAGGCGAGAGCGCACGATCAGCGGCCACGAAGCGAGCGCCTGCAGCCGCCGCACCGTCTCCACGAAGCTCTGCGCCGCTGCCGCTGACTCTGTGACTGGGGGTTCCCCCAGCCAGCTGACGACCACGCTGCGCTCGCGGGGGAAGTACCTCTCCGCGATATCCGCCAAGCACTCGGACGCTCGCTCACTGTCGTTCAAGCCGCCTCTGAGGACCAGCTGAGCCGAGCATCCGGCCACCAACAGCCAGACGAGCGTCGCGCCCCTCTGCATCCTGTGTTGTAGGTAGGGGGACAATGTAGGCAGTAAAGGTGAATGACGCAACTGTAATTGATATAAGTAATTCCCATACAAACATTCGTGATCGCTTAAGGTCTGAAGATATCAGGTGGATCGAAACCGGTCATCATATAAATAAAATCAATTTTACGCATTCACGACTGTTTCTATCGAAAGTATACTGAATTCTAGTAACAAAGTTTCAAAAAATATTTAATATGATAATTCATCGTGAAGATGGGGTAGGATCAGCAACTGGATATGTAATGAAAACCATTTATTTTTCTTTTTTCGTCACATTTGCACTATTTAGAAGTTGGTAACTAGTTTCGGACTTGTTCGTCCATTTTCAAGCCATATGCCTTATTCAGTAAAACGAAAGTAAGGGAATGTAATGTCAGAAAATCAGGCGATGCTGAAGGAATTAGATTAGGTAATGAGACAATAAAAGTAGTAGACGAATTTTGTTATTTGGGTAGCAACATAACTTCTGATGGCCGAAGTTAAGAAGATATAAAATGCAGAATGGCTATGGGAAGAAAAGCGTTTCTAAAGAAGCGAAACTTGTTAACATCGAATATTAATTTAAATGTTAGAAAGTCCTTTCTGAAAGCATTTGTCTGGAGTGTAGCATTGTATGGGAGTGAAACGTGGACGATAAGGAGTTCAGATAAAAAGATGATAGAAGCTTTTGAAATGTGGTGCTACAGACGAATGATTAAAATTACATGGGTAGATCACGTAACTGATGAGGTGCTTAACCGAATCGGGGAGAAAAGGAGCTTCTGGCATATCCTGACTGAGAGAAGGGATAGATTGGTTGGACACATTCTGAGACATCAAGGAATTGTCAACTTAGCATCCGAATGAACCGTGTGGGGTAAAAATCTTACAGGGAGACCGAGGGCCGAATATAGTAAGCAGATTCAAAAGGATGTAGGTTGCCGAACGTATTCTCAGATGAAGAGACTTGCACAGGACAGGGTAGCGTGGAGAGCTGCATCAAACCAGTCTGCGGACTGAAGACCGCAACAACAACAAAAATAACAACAACAACAAGAACATGCCTTATTCCAACCGTAGCAATACACTGCATGAAGCAAATGACTGATAAAATCTGTACGTTGTCCACTGTTAAAACATGATTACATTGCAATTTAAAATAGGTTAAATTTCAATGTAATCATGTTTTAACAGTGGACAACGTACAGATTTTATCAGTCGTTTTCTTCATGCAGTGTATTGTTACGGTTGGAATAAGGCATATGGTTTGAAAATGGACGAAAAAGTCCAAAACGAGTTACCAATTTGTAAATAGTGCAACTGTGGCGAAAAAAGAAAAATAAATGGTTTTCATAAAATATTTAATAATTCATATGTGCTGCTTTCAATCTATACATTCAGCAAGGTTTGAAGGAATGCAAGGAGAAATTTGGAGAGGGAATTAAAGTAAGTCATGTTGAAACGTGTCCATAAAAAATTATTTCTGTAAGAAAATGTCTAATATTGTGCCTCCTGTTTTGTATCGAGTAACTTGCTTGCAAGAAAATGTATAATATCGCTTCTACTGTATGTATCGATATGTGTACTTAACTCTGTGAAGTTTCATCTTTGGCAAAGATCATGTATTGCATAGCATTGTAGCTCGCACTGAGAGAGAGTAGCACTTGTGGTTCAGCTCGCTTAGAGAGCGGTTGAGTTGTGTGTATGACTCCGATGTAGAGCAGAGGCTGCTTTGGCAGCAAGTCAGAAGTTGTATTATGTAGGTAATGTAATGCTGATTATTAATAATATGTAACAAAGTTGACCTTTCTTTCCTGTTTCATTTACGTAGTTAGAAAATTAACCTACTTCCTTCATTTGATAATTAGTTATTAGTGGATTTAAAGTGCAGTATTGATTTTAATAATATTGTTGAACAGATTTCGTTATTGGTGCCATAGTAAATGATAGTTAATTGACTATGATACTAAATTTCAATAATCAGAAACTGATCTGCATAAAATTCTCAGTCAAGCATTAAGAAAGTGGTTTGTGTTTTTTTAATATCTTTCTCGCAGTCAAAATTTTTGAGTATAGTCAGTGTCTGTTTCAAATGGTGACTTGTCACAGTTTTGTGTTTAAAATATCCGTTGCGCACATAATCAGTTTAATGCACTGTTTCTTATTTAATAGTATATACATCAATATCAGGGCCATAATTAAACCAAATTGCTGTGTTAATGAACAATTTGTTGTCTGATTTAACGATAGGTTCAACATCCACAACACACACACACAGCTTTTAATGTTGTGTGCCACAGGGGAGAGTTGTGGGAGCGTTGCTATTCACAATATACAGGGTGAATCTTAATTCGCGAACTCGGGCTTCGCAGCGCGATTCGTCACATGCTAGCAATAAGAAAGTCTCTCACAAAATTTCGTCCTGCGAATGTATCCGGCAGTAAATGGACATAGAAGACTGAGATGGGTGTGTGTCCCATACGTCAGTGTGTTTCAGAATTACACTACCACACCAACAAACTTCTAGCGGATGTAGGTGTCTTGAGGAACAAAATGAGCATGGAATTCCATGCCCGGAAACGCCATTCAACAACGCTAAGGAAAGTCCAAGTTACAGGCACCAGCTCCTGCCGCTAGACATCCCGTCCAGCAACTTCGACGCTCTGTAGCGTCATTGGATGACGTATCCGGGCATGTGTTTCTATGCTCACTTTGTTCCTCAAGACACCTCCCACATCCCCCTAGACGTTTATTGGCGTAGTAGTATAATTCTGAAACACATTGACATATGGGACCACACCCAGCTCAAATTTCGACGTCCATTTCCTACCGAAATATCCGCAGGACGAAATTTTGCGAGACATTTTTTATTGCTAGCAAGTGAGGAACAGGGCTTCGAAGCCCGAGTGCGCTATTTAGATTCACCCTGTATATAAATGACTTTGTGGATATCAACGGAAGTTCACTGAGGCTTTTTGCGGATGTTGCTGTAGTATATAGAGAGGTTGTAACAATGGAAAATTGAATTGCAGGGGGATCTGCATCGAATTGACGCATGGTGGAGGGAATGGCAGTTGAAATGTAGACAATTGTCATGCGCTACGAATACGAAGAAAAAAAAGATCCTTTATTATTTAGCTACACTATAGCAGGTCAGTAACTGGAAGCAATTAATTCCATAAATTATCTGGGAATATGCATTAGGAGTGCTTTAAAATGGAACGAACATATAAAATTAATCGTCAGTAAAGCAGATGTCAGACTGAGATTCGCCGGCCGCGGTGGCCGAGGGGACAGGCGCTCCAGTCACGGTCTGCACGGCCACTACGGTCGGGGGTTCGAATCCCCCCTCGGGCATAGATATTTGTGCCGTCCTAGTTCGTAAGTAGTTCATAAGTAGTTTGTAAGTTTAGGGACTGATGACCCCGTAGTTAAGTCCCATAAGCTTTACAAACATTCGAACATTTTTTGTAATCTTCTCGGGTCTGCAGCCGAATACTAAAGTCAACTTGATACAATATTTCAGCGGCGCAACTGCCCGCCATCCTCAGGTGAGCTTGCTGATAGACAATCTCGCCGGAACTGAGTTACCAGTGCAATCGGCGGCTCCTTTATACATCGAGGAAGGCCCATAGCGCGTGCGCAAGAAGTGACAGTGACTGCCCTCTGGCGCACAAGACATACAGCGCTCCGGTGGTAGTCCGGCGAAATCGATAATCGATGATAAAATTATTATTCAGATTTATGAAGTACCAACCGTTGTTTTTAACATCTGATAATACCGGGTTCCAGGATTTACTAAGAAGGTAGCCTTTGTCTCTGTTAATCAGATTGTCAGATAATTGAATTTCTATGGATTCCTTTAAGATACAGTCCCAGTAACGAGATGCTGAAGCAACCATGTGAGTTTCGTTATATAACATTCTATGTCCCTCATCGAGACAGTGCTCAACTACCGCCGACTTCTCGGGCTGGAGCAAACGTGTGTGCCGTTGACGTTCAATACATCTGTCCTGAATGGTGCGGATAGTCTGACCAATATACGTCTTCCCACATTGACAGGGAATCTTATATACCCCGGGCTTCCTCAGACCCAAATCATCCTTCACAGATCCAAGAAGTGCTCTCGTCTTTACTGGCGGACGAAAAAGTCTTAATGTCATACTTTTTTAAAATTCTTCCTATCTTTGATGAAATACTCCCGGCAAAAGGTAGGAAAGCAACTGATTTATGGGTCTCATTTAATGGTTCAGGTGAAGGACCAAACTGTAAAGCACAGTTTATAGACCTCACTGCGTCATTTCACGAGCCATGGTTGTCCGCAACTGGTCTGAAGAATATCGTGGATAATTCCAGCGAATGATTTGGTCGCGCAAACAGCCCATTGTAAACCATCAAATATTTACGAGACATAAACTAGAGGTCGGTTCACACGCAAAATCCTGCGCTAGCAATGCTTTCGAAATTATGGGCGGCTTTAGAGGCATTGTGACTCAGTATTCCCGGAGGGGACTTCAGACGACTTCACGGGTCCATGCCACATAGTTGCTTCACTTCACCAGTTACTTACAAGGAGAAGACGCCTGCTCGTCATCGCCGAATTCGTCCAAATTTATGGTACATGTAGGGCGTGGTGAAATACGAAAGTGCATCAAGTGGGAAATCCAGATGACTAACCGTTTAGGAAATAAAAGGAATTTTGACACGCATCTATCACCATATGAACCTTATCAACTGCCCCTGAGAGAGTCTGTTCGGTGTTTTACTCAGCGGTAAGAGATCGGATTTTTATTGAAAGGTTCACGGGTTCGATTCCGCCCGGTGGCAAATACTTTTTTTATATGTTATTTTGGATTGCCAACATGCAGTATCAAAGTAATTCCCCCCAAATGTACGCCATTAGTGCAAGCTTGCGATGTATATGACAGGTAAAAAAATTAAAAACTGTACTAACCGAGAAAGAAGAAATCACTTCCCGAGAAGCTTGCATCAAACTACATTCCATTATACATCACCAGGTGTCCTCGCAAGTATTCAGCGACATGCTGCGTTACGCGTGGTTCGCTGCTGAACTGTGCGATGAAAGAAGCTGTTTTCAGAATGTCGATTAGGTTTGTTTTTCTATGGAGACATTAAAAAACTATGTAACCGCGAAAGGACGGCGTTCATAACGTGCTCAAAATGCATCCAAAGTTATTGCTTCCCCTGTTTCTGCCGACCGCGGTGGCCGAGGGGACTGAGGCGCTCCAGTCACGGTCTGCACGGCCACTACGGTCGGGGGTTCGAATCCTCCCTTGGGCATGGATATTTGTGCCGTCCTTAGTCTTAGCTAGTTCATAAGTAGTTTGTAAGTTTAGGGACTGATGACCCCGTAGTTAAGTCCCATAAGCTATATAAACATTTGAACATTTTTGATTTTTGGTTAATTGTGACGTCAGTTTACATTTACATCAATACTCCGCAAACCAGTGAAGTGCATGGCAGAAAGTTCGCCCCACTGTACCAGTTATTAGGATTTTTTCCCATTCCATTCACGTATTGAGCGTGGGAAGAATGATAGTTTAAAAGCCTTCGTGCGTCCTGTAATTAATCTAATCTTGTCCTCACGATCCCTACGGGAACAATATGTAGGTGTATGTATTGCCAAGGAGCAGTAAATAATTTGCCGCCCGGAGGAGTTGAACACGCGACCTTTACCGCTGAGCCAAACATCGCTTCCTAATCCTTCTCTCAAAGGGACAGTTGATATGATGCATATTGTGATAAATCCGTATCAAAGTTCCTTTTATTTCCTAAACGCTTGGCCATCTGGAGTTCCCACTTGGGGCATTTTCGTATCTCACCACGCCCTACATGTACCACAAATTCGGAAGAATTCGGCGATGACGAGTAGGCGTCCTCTACTTGTTAATTTATCGTGTCCGGACTAATTGTTTAAAAGGTTTTCGGTCCAGGTCTATTGCATTAATATTAGTGAGTCACAAATGTTCGATGATACACTTTTTAAATTTGAAAAGTGTTCCATATCTTGAATTTCTCCGTCGTTGTGAATCCAGTTCTGATAGTTTTCAGGGTTTTCCAGATTTTAACATCTAGGTTTTGACGGGTCCATCGAGCCTGGCGAGAGGGGAAATTCTGAGGCGGTTTAACCTGCGCGGTTCCAAGGTAACATTTCCGGGACTTCAGTCGTTTCTGTGGTGATAGAGCCTTGTAGAAGATACGCCGCTCATCAGCGATTTATCTTCTCTGAATGTTTTACAGTATTTCTGCGAGCTGTGGGATCTGCAAAACCTGCTGCTTTGTATACGTTTCTGAATGGTGTTGGTTTCATGCAACCCGTCGCTATCCTGCAGGTCTCACTGAGGGCCACGTCTGCTTGTTCGGTGTGAGCAGATTTATTATAGACGGGGCACGTACTCTGCCGTTGAGAAATATAGCTCACCAGTACAGGCATTGGTTTCTCATCTCGTCAGGTAAAGAGTTCTGATACAATATTAGGAGGCAGCTTAAGACTTGTCTCAGCTAAATTAAAGTATTTCAATAATGTAAAACTATGTGTGCATGATGTAACGCAACAACTTCCCTATTTAGGAATTTACGGGACGTTGTTGTCACTGCTAGCTACTTTGTAAACGTGTGCCTGCAATGCAGAGCGGTATGGCCGCGTGGTCTAATGCGTCTTGCAGCGGACTGGGCGACCGTTCCCGCAGGAGGTTAGTCCTCCCTCATGCGTTGTTGTGTATGTTGTCCTTAGTTTAAGCAGTTTGTAATTCTATGGGCTGATAAAAATGCAGTTTGGTCCAACACGCTTACAAACATTTGAACGTTTGATTTGTACACGCAATAAATTCGGCATATTCAGGGATGTCACGTAACTAATGTACTGTCGTGTAATTCAGTGGAACAGTGATACGATACTTCGGTAACCCATTCCCAATGTAGATCTAAAACTGTTATCAGCACTTTAATTTTGGCCAAGTTTACTGATGGGATTTCAGGAGCAGTAATAGCCATTTGCAAACAGAATATTTCTATCCTAAATTTTGGATAACTCACTAAAAAGATATTATAAAAGTAAAGTACTTTGATAACGTAGAACAAAGTACCTTGATGCTATAACAACATTGTATTTCATTCCTGCACCAGAAAGTCACATACACATACCAAAACTTCTTTACTCGCACACGCACACGGGCACACACACGCACACTGTAACGAATACGTTTGATTTACGATTATTAATTTCCTGAAGAGGGGCAGCAGCCTTTTCAGTAGTTACAGGCAGAGCCGTGCAGCGCGCCAAATTTACCCGCCCGAGCTCGACTGCGTCCGGCCGCTGCGCTCTGCTGCCCGCACAGCAGGTAGTCGGGCCGCAGTGTACCGCTGTACACAGCGAGCGAGCTGCGGTGCGCCGTCGAGTCCCGACACTCGCCGGGCGAGCGGGTACCCGCCGGGCCCGTGCAACAGCGCTACAGGCGGCGCTGCGAGCGGGGGAATACAGACAGTCCTGAGCAAGACGTGGTAATAATCACAGCGTAGGCTTCACGCACCTTTTATGTTGCCTACATTGCAATTTATATGTTATCGATCGTTATGTCTGAAATAAATAGCGAACAGGACAGATCGTACCAACGTGCAAGGAGTAGACGATCCGAGGAAGAAAAAAAAGACGTTTCCAGGAAATTCGCAGAGAGAATCTACGAGCGTTTAATGATATCTGCAGGCAGCATCGTATGGGAGCGTTTTATGTTGATTGTAGGTAATGAAAATAAACCAGTGGGAATTGCAGAGTGTAATGGTTGCCGTAAATTATTGTCGTTCCGTGATGGCAGTACCACTACGCTGTTACGGCACCTGAATAGCTGCAAAGCTTATCTGAATACTGATTTGAACGGTTGTATCAATATTCCAGGGTCAGCAAAATCTTTTGTGCTGGAGAAATGTGTAAGAATGTGAGCAATAGATTTGCGGCCCTTCAGCACAGTTGCGGGAGAAGGATTTCGAGACCTCGCACAGGCACTGACACAGATAGAAGCACAGTACCTTACTACAAGTGCCAAAGACGTTCTTCCTCATCCTTCAACAGTTTCTAGAAACATAAAAAGAATAATAGACGAATACCGTGTTCGCAAACTACTGACCTTTTAAAGATTTCCTGATTACCTTGGCAGAATTTTAGCTAGATAATTAGTTGGACAACCTTGAACAAAATTAAATATCACATCATCGTAGGGCATATAATTTTGTCGCATACATGAAATACGTAGATTTACTAGCAACAAGGAACTGAAGAGTTTTAAGGAATAATCTTGTTCTTTATGTTAGAGCCATCACATAGTTTAATATGAACTTAAAGTGAAACACTGTGTAAGAAAATACTGAGCAAAGTATAAAACTACCTACAAATTTGCTGGAGCCGGCTAACGTGAAGCCAACGACTTGCAACATGTTTAATATTACCGGGGCGAGCCGATTCGGCTATCGTTTTGCTTCTGCACCACAAAATTGTACGTTCTGCTTTTACCAGGTGCATTACTGCGCACGTCATTTTTTTTTCCTCGCAACTGATAGTACACTGACAATTCAGTCAGTGAGGAAAAATCCAAAGTGTTTGAAGATACACGAAAGACTGTCTAGCGACTGCGACCTTGAATGTCACCTTTCGAATAGTGCTGATTCCCTCGGGGTTTCAGCTACCACCAGCCAAAGAGGAAAAGGGGAAATATAAAATAAAATCAAACAACAATTGTCCACACGCCTGTATAGAGGAACAGTAATTAGTTTACTTTCCTTGGAGTAAGCTGTACCTTCCAACATTCTACCAGTTAATCGTTTCTAATGACCTCGATTGCAACTTAACGTTTATTCTTATTTTTATTTATTTACTTATTTTTTCTTAGCAGCAAGGAAACGTCAAGCAATTTAGCGAAATGTCCACAGAAACGTTGTTCGAACACGTGCTAAATGCGTATACTTGCTATCGCAGCACTGATGCTGCTCATTAACTCGCAATTATTCGTAAAATGAGACAACTCTATTACACTCGCATTAATGTGTTCTAACATGCATCGGTCAGTAAGCTTCCCGCTATCTAACTTTTTCAATACACGATTTGTAAATGAAAAGTTGAATGCTTTGTTAGAAAGCTAAGTGGCTGTACTATCAGATGTCCAAAAATCTGATTTTTTAACCTCATAGTTTCTTAAGAATCGAGTGAAGAGCATTATGAAACTAAAAACTCACGCGGAATGAAAAGCAGACATATTATTTTTTCCGAGGAAAGTAAAGCTTGTAAAGAAAAACTAAGTTAATAAGCCGATGTGGGATGGTCGTTTGTAACGTGAACAGTTTTTACAGTGTGAAAATCGGAACAGTGTATTTGCCGCTAAGAGTGTAGCGGCTGGCGGGCGCGTGCCTCGGCTAGCAGCAGAGCGGCACGGGCGGCCGGGCGGACTGTACCGGCACTCGGCGGGTAGTTGGGGTACCCGCGCTGCCCGCCGCCGTCCGGTGGGGCTGGTGCCGGCAGGCCGGGCAGCGCGGGGCCAGGCCCGCCCGGGAGGCGCGGCTACGGGCCCGGGCGAGCAGCGCAGGCCCGCTGCACGCCTCTGGTTACAGGGGCAACAGTCTGGATGATTGACTGAGCTGGCCTTGTAACATCAGCTAATGTGGCTTTGCCACACAGCTACTGCGATCGGCTGAAAGCAAGGGGAAACTACAGCCGTTACTTTTCCCGAGGACATGCAGCTCTACTGTATGGAAATATGATGGCATCCTCTCGGGTAAAATATTCCGGAGGTAAAATAGCCCCCCATTCGGATATCCGGGCGGGGACTACTCAGGAGGATGTTGTAATCAGGAAAGACAATACTGGCATTCTACGGATCGGAGCGTGGAATGTTAGATCCCTTAATCGGGTAGGAAAATTAGAAAATTTAAAAAGGGAAATGGGTAGAAGAGGAATGGGTAGCATTGAGAGATGAAATAGTCAAGGCAGCAGAGCACAAAACAGGTAGAAAGGCAAGACCTACAAAAAAAAAAAAAAAAAAAAACCTTGGATATCACAGGAAATACTAAATTTAATTGATGAAAGGAGAAAATATAAAAATGCAGTAAATGAAACAGGCAAAATGGAGTACAGACGACTAAAAAATGAGATTGACAGGAAGTGCAAAATGGATAGGCAGGAGTGGCTAGAAGCCAAATGCAAATCTGTAGAATAATGTATAGCAAGGGGAAAAAGTAGATTCCGCCTACAGGAAAATCAAAGAGACATTTGGGGACAAGAAAAGCAACTCTACGAATATCAAGAACTCAGATGGGAAACCAGTTCTCAGCAAAGAAGGGAAAGCTGAAAGGTGGAAAGAGTACATAGAGCACCTCTACAAAGAAAATGAACTTAGAGACGATGTTGTAGGAAGGGAAGAGGAAGTAGATCAAGATGAAATAGGAGATACCATACTGAGAGAGGAATTTGACAGAGCCTTGAAAGACCTAGGTCGGAACAAGGCCCCAGGAGTAGATGACATACCTTCAGAGCTACTAAAGTCTCTGGGGGAGCCAGCCATGACAAGACTATTTGAACTGGTGTGTAGGATGTATGAGACAGGAGAAATGCCCTCAGACTTTAAGAAAAATGTAATAATCCCCATTCCAAAGAAATCAGGCGCAGACAGGTGTGAAACTTACAGAACCATTAGTTTGATAAGTCATGGTTGCAAAATTTTAACACGAATTATCTACAGGAGAATGGAAAAGCTGGTAGAAGCTGACCTCGGGGAAGATCAGTTTGGATTCAGGAGGGACATAGGAACCCGGGAGGCAATACTCACTTTACGTCTTATCTTAGAAGATAGATTAAGGAAAGGCAAATCTACATTTTTAGCCTTTGTAGATTTGGAGAAAGTGTTTGACAATGTTGACTGGACTACACTCCTTCAAATTCTGAAGTCAGCAGGGGTGAAATACAGGGAAACGAGAGTTATCTACAACTTGTACAAAAGCCAGACCGCAGTTATTAGACTCGAAGGGCATGAAAGGGAAGCATCAGTTGGGAAGGGAGCAAGACAGGGTTGTAGCCTTTCTCCGATGTTATTCAATTTGTACATCGAGCAGGCGGTGAAGGAAAGCAAGGAAAAATTTGGAATAGGGATTAAAGTTCAGGGGGAAGAAATAAAAACATTGCGTTTTGCTGATGACATTGTAAATCTGTCAGAGACAGCAAAGGACCTGGAAGAGCAGTTGAATGGAATGGACAGCGTGTTGAAGAGAGCGTATAAAATGAACATTAACAAGAGAAAAACAAAAATAATGGAATGCGGTCTTAGAAAATCAGGCGATGCTGAAGGAATTAGATTAGGTAACGAAACAATGAAGGTGGTAGATGAGTTTTGTTACTTGGGTAGTAAAATAACATGCGATGGTCGCAGTACAGAGGATATAAAATGCAGAATGGCAATAGGAAGAAAATCATTTTTGAAAAAGAGAAATTTGCTAACATCGAATATTACTTTGAGGGTAAGGAAGTTTTTCTGAAGGCATTTGTGTGGAGTGTTGCCTTGTATGGGAGTGAAACATGGACGATAAGCAGTGCGGACAGGAAGAGGATAGAGGGATTTTGAAATGTGGTGCTACAGAAGAATTCTGAAGATTAGGTGGGTAGATCGCATAACTAATGAAGAGGTACTTAACAGAATTGGTGAGAAAAGGAATTTTTGGCATACCCTGACTAAAAGAAGGGATCGCTTGGTGGGACACATTCTTAGACATCCGGGAATCGTAAATTTAGAATTGGAGGGAAGTGTGTGGGGTAAAAATCGCAGAGGGAGACAGAGACGCGTATAGTAAGCAGATTCAAGTGGATGTGGGTTGCCGTTCTTATGAGGAGATGAAAAGGCTTGCTCAGGATAGAGTAGGGTGGAGATTTGCATCAAACCAGTCTCCGGACTGAAGACCATAACAACATAACAACAGTTTCGATAAAAGACCACGCAAGTGCCTTTTAAACTAAATAGAGGAAAAGAGTTAAACTGAAACCACCTTCTCGAAGATACAAGCATAAAAATTATAAATATGTGCTACACACGTCTAGTATTATGACGAATTTTGATATTGAATAATATTAACAGCAAGGATTTAGCAACTGTTTACATTAAAAAAAAAGGAATTATGATTCTGTGAAAAATTATCATTAACTTCAACAAAAATTTAGAAACAAGTTTTTGCTCTGAAGTTTGGATGTGTCATCTAATTCGAGACGAACAACTTTATTAAAGTCAATATCTTATCAAGATGGATGTGATGTATTTGTTTTGTCTTCTCGCACTCAGCACTCCATCAGCAATCACCATGGACTTCTTTAGGAGAGAGAGACGAAAGCACCAATAATGCACACACAGAGAGGTGGCACAGTGGTAACGCACTGGACTCGTATTCGCGAGGACGATGCGGTCGTTCAAATCCCCCTCCGGCCATATAGATTTAAGCTTTCCGTGGTTTCCCGAAACTACTCCGAGCAAATACCGGGACAGTTTCTTTAAAAAGGGCACGGGCAGCTTCCTTTCTTCTTCTTTATCCAGGAAAGAAAAAAAAAACCTCCGTTCGCAAGCTCCGTCTCTAGTAACGACGCTGCCGACGAGATGTTGTACCCTAAGCTTCCTTCCAACTATGCACACCAACGCTCTCCTCAGAGACCAGCTACATCCGGCCGTTCTCTTGGAAGTGCGAACTAAATTTTCTTCTTGCTCAACAATTTATTTTAATGGTATAGCCGCGCGATGTGAGGCACCATGTCACGGATTACGTGGCCGCTCCAGTTCGCGCGAGTGTCGGCATAAATTAAGTTAAAGCAGTTTGTTAGTCTAGAGAACGATGACTTGGTACTTTAGGTTTACAAACATTTGAACATTTGACTGGTATAACTTCTCTATTGCTCTTTCTGCATCTCTAAACAAAGCTCATCCAACCAAAACTTTCAGTTATATATATTTGTTTTTGTGGGAAAAGTTGCGCTTTAAGTGAAGAGTTGTGGCGGAATGTGAAGGCCTTCTATAGGGCCGTTTCGAAACTTACGTGAATTGTCAAAAAGTAGAACACAATAGACTACCTTTAACTAAAAATGCATTAGTGTGGTCCTGACAAACACAGTTACTTCTATAATTATGATGGGGATGTTTGTCCGTCTATGCAACTGCAACTGTTATCAGACGCGTTTAGTTTCATTGGCAGTAAAAAATCTTCAGTGGTCTGTAAAGAGAGATATTTACAATTTCTGATATGTGGATTGAAAACAGCAAAACGTGTAAAGTACTGTTTGGTTACTTACAGAAATTTGTCTTGATTTTCACCTTAAATCATTCAGTGCCGATTTGTTTCCTGCAGTGTTGTAGATTCTTCATTTCCAATCACTAATCTCCACTTTCACTGCTACACTGTTCATATTTACGTTTTTCACACGTCAGATGTATTTGTTTTGGATGTGAGTATGCACACTGTGTTGGACTCACGTCCAAATTATTCATCATTACAGACCACTGAAGATGTTTCACTATCAACAGAACGAAACATGTCCGGTAACAAAGTCGCCTCTTATTTGTAGTTGCATAGCCAAACAAACATCCCCATCATACCTTTAACCATCTTCACGTGAATCTTCTTTGGTTCTGAGACCTCATATCTACAGTGTGTTAAAATGTGATATGACAGTAGCTTACAGAGGGGCCTTACTACTGATGGAACTCTTAGCAGAATACCTTATCACCCGTAATAATGGCTTGCAGAAAAGGTGATTGTTATTCGCGACGATTTTTCGTGTTACCTTCTGCTCGTTAGTTGTCTGCTTGCGAAACAAGCAATGTTTGGAAGAACAATGTTTAGATTTCAATTAAACTGTCTAAAAATATGTTTGCTCATTTAAATGTTGATTAGATTTGTAAGTTAATTATAGTTTACACTAAACTAAGTGATAGATACATAACATAAATATTTTAATGCGAAACATTTATTACTCACTCGACAAGTAGACGTTAGTGCAACTGATAAGTCGTCCTCTGTTCCTTAAGCTTTGAACTAAGACGTTTTACATGCTGGGAAGCAGCTGCGTCACCGCGCAGATGATTAATGGCTGCAGGGAACCGCGATAAAAGCTTTCTGAAGTCGAAGGTTTGTCAGGTATTTCGAAATCGCGACAGCCACTATGTCCTGTCAGTGGAGGAAAGCAGTGCGGACACTCAGCGTACAACAGAAAGTGGTCACGAATAATAATTAATCTTTTCAACTAAAGGAAGCTTTAGCTTCACTCTGCGCCACAAATCATATACCAAACTAGCTTAATGCCCGCTGCTTTGCATGCGTAGGCCGGTTTGTCTGCACCAGTTGTTTCTCCCTCTTAATATAAACTTTCATAGATATAGCGTAAGTACTAACATAATGAAACGTTGTGAAACTACTTGTAGCCGCGGCAGAATGGCCGTGCGTATTTAAGCGCCATCCTGCGGTGCGCGCCGCTGTTCGCCGTCGAGGTTTCGATTCGCCCCTCGGGCATGGGTGCTTGTGTTGTCCTTAGCATAAGTTAGTCTAAGTTAGTTTAATCAGTTTGTAAGCCTTAGGGCCTGATGACCCCGGAGTTAAGTCTCTTAATATCCACAAATTAATAGTTGAATTTCGAAAAATACCTCAACATGTGTCGTTTAAATTCCAACGAAGTATGCAAATATCTTTGTTTGTAATTCTGGGTTCAAAATTGGCTTAGTAGTAACTATTTTGAAAAAATGTTTCATCCCCTATTTCACCCCCTTAATTATTAATTTTCTGAAAATATCAAAACACGTATCTTTTTAATTCTGACCAAGAAAATATATACCAATTTACGTGGTTGTGGCCTCAAAATTGCCTTAATAGCAAGATTTCCGAAAAACATCCCTTCTCCAATTTAACCCTCTTGATGGTTGAATTTCCAAAAATACCGAAATATGTATTTTTAAATTCTGACGACCAATACAAATACTAATTTTTTGCAGCTCTAGCTTTAAAGTTGTTTTGACAACAATGTGTTTTCGGAAAAGGAATTTTTGATCCCCTATTTTACCCGGTTAGTTGTTGAATTTCCAAAAATACCGAAACTCGTGTCTTTTTAATCCTGATCAAGAGTCCATATCCTAAGTTTCGTAGTTATAGCTTGAAACACCAACACATTTGTGAAAATCTATTTTTGCATCCAGTATTTCATCCCTTATTGGTCGAATTTCAAAAAATGCCGTAACACCTGCCTTTTAAATTCGAACCCTGAATTGAAATCCGAAATTTTGTAGTTCTAGCTTCAAAATTGCCTAAATAGCAACGTATTTCCAAAAAAACGTTCCATACACTCTCACCCCCTTACGGACGGAATAACGAATGCGGTCGGGGGTTCGAATCCCCCCTCGGGCATGAATATTTGTGCCGTCCTTAGTATAAGGTAGTTGAAAACCCTCCTACAAGTTTCAAGTTTATATTTTCAGTGGTTTGGGCTGGGCGATGTCAGTCAGTCAGTCAGTCAGTCAGGACATTGCCTGTTATATACAGAGATGACCAAACCTTGATTTAAGTTTTCCCTGTTTTTTCCTGAATCCGGTCCAATCGAAAGTGAGTATACTGAATAGACAGTGTTGTGACTATTTGACGTATGCATAATAAAGAACACATGGTTCGCAGTAGATTCTCAGAGCAACAGAATATTCTCTATAGAACATCTCATTTCGTATGTTCAAATGTTTGTAAATCTATCGGACCAAACTGCGTGGTCATCAGTCCGTAGCTTACAAACTACTTAAAACTAGGTAAACTAACATAAGCACAAAACACACACCCATGCCCCAGGGAGGACTCGAACCTCGACGGCGAGCAGCCGCGCGCTCCGCAGCGAGACGCTTTAGACCTCTCGGCTACTCCACCGCGGCATTTCGTATGAAATAAATCGCAATTTGCGATCAGTTATGGATGCACTGTACTAAGTTTAGATGGGATACCAAAGTGTATAGGAAGGAGACAGCGTGGCGAATGGAGATTTGGGTGCGGCGGGAGACGTGCAGGGAAGTGTCCTCTGCAGTCGGGCTGGCCACTGTGTCTTCGGTGGCGGAGTGGTCAACGCGTCTGCCTAGTAAGCAGGAGATCCCGGGTTCAAATTCCGGCCGGGCACAAATTTTCATTCACCGCACTTTGGTAATTCACCGCACTTTGGTAATTCACCGCACTTTGGTAATTCACCGCACTTTGGTAATTCACCGCACTTTGGTAATCCATCTAAACCTAGTACAGTGCAGCCATAACTGATCGCTAATTGCGATTTATTTATTGAACGCTGTAACATCGTCAAAAATATATAATTGTATCTCATGTCGGATGTGGAGCGCCACATTAAAGACCACGGGGCTGCTCGCGTCGGAGGTTAGTCCTCCCTGGGGCATGGATGTGTGTTGTCCTTAGGTTAGCTGAACTTAGTTTAGAAGTCTAGGGACTGATGACCACAATAGTTTGGTCCCATAGAATTTCAAACATTTTTAAATTTCTTATGAAATTAAAAAAGTACGACGCAGTAGCTATGAGACGGAAATTCGTCCTCGCTACTTCCCCTCCTACTTACGTTTTCGGTGAGTATATTATGTGCGGCGTAGACCGAATCTTTACTCGTATATTTCTTACAACAAGACCAATCAAGCAAACTATTAACGTCACATACATGGAACAAGCATCTATGTGTTCAGGAAGAGTTGTACTGTTTAGTTTTTAGTTACATGTGGAACAGTAAATTGTTTAATACTTAATACGTCTAGTTTATTAAATGGACTTTCTGACCATGATACCGAATTTTCAATATGCGAGAAGCTTCTTTAATAAAAAAGTTGGCATGCATGCATGCATGTGCGTGTTTCTTGTACTTAGTGTAAGTTAAAGTAGTTCGTCAAGAGACTGATGACTACAGTAGTTTGGTCCAATAGATTTACAAACATTTGAAGTTAGTGCAACACAATATAGGACGAAATTTTAAAAATCACATTATCATCTCTTCCAACCTAGAACTCTGTCAATTTTATAACACTAGATACTTTTCGTTAAATATAACGCTCAATGGTCTGCTTGTGAATTATTTATTAAGCGATAGTCTTTAAGTTTTTGTTACGAGAAAGAAACGGGTAGGTTTGTAATTAATCATTAATTTTTCTGTCGTCTGTACTTAATTGTAACATAATACAAATTAAGATTTATCCAAAAGTTGACAAAGTTTCAGCCGACCAGTTGCGTAAAAATGGTTTACATGCATAAACCTTGACCTAGGTTTCGGCAAAAGTAATTTTGCCTTCTTCAGAAGTATTACATTTAGCTCACATTAAAATGGTTGTTAAATAAAACGCGGCTGACGCCATGTCATAGAATAAAAAGTAAAATTTAAAACATGTCTACATCATAAAATTGTGGAGCACGGCCACAATTTTATGATGTGGACATGTTTTAAATTTTACTTTTTATTCTATGACATGGCGTCAGCCGCGTTTTATTTAACAACCATTTTAATGTGAGATAAATGTAATAGTTCTGAAGATGGCAAAATTACTTTTGCCGAAACCTAGGTCAAGGTTTATGCATGTAAACCATTTTTACGCAACTGGTCGGCTGAAACTTTGTTGACTTTTGGATCGTGTTCCATCATTGATGAACTGCAGCCATGTTTAAAATTAAGATTTATGTTATCAGATAACTTATCTGCAATAGGTAGAATAAACAAGAGCAGTAGGCTACAGAAGATATTGCTTCAGTATTGCTGTAGTATTTATTTTGTGTGATACAGACACTGATGTTCTCAGATGTACTTCGTTTGGAATTAGCTACTAATATGGTCGTATTAATACACCTTGGTTCCAAACATACAATATAGTTTAGTTATGCAGCTATTTGCCATAGGCCGTGTCGCAGTGGATACTGTCGGGCAAGGCTGGCGCATGGATGGCCCTCTGTCCGGATGTGCCAAGCGCTCTCGGCAAGCGGGATGCATTCAGTCCTTGTGAGGCCAATTGAGGAGCTACTTGACTGAGAAGTAGCTGCAAATAGCTTATAAAGATAATAGCGGAAACTCCGTGGCATCTACATGCGTTTGCAAGGCGACAAAGCTAGCAGTGCCATCTGTTGATTCGAGTTGTATGCTATACTTGTCTAGATCTCTGTGATTCCGTATGTTCTACATCTACATACATACTCCGCAATTCACCGTAAGGTGCGTGGTGGAGGGTACACTGTACCACTACTAGGCATTTCCTTTCCTATTCTACTCCCAAATTGAACGAGGAAAGAAAGAATGCCTATATGCCTCCGTACGAGCCCTAATTTCTCTTATCTTGTCTTTGTGATCGTTACGCGAAATGTAAGTAGGCAGCAGCAAGATCGTACTACACTCAGCTTCAAATTCCGGCCCTCTAAATTTACTTAACAGAAATTCACGAAAAGAACATCGTCTTTCGTCCAGCGATCCCCAATTGAGTTGCCGAAGCATTTCCGTGACATTCGCGTATTGGTCGAACCTAGCGGTAACAAATCTAGCTGCTCGTCTCTGAACCGCCTCTGTCTTCCTTTAAACTGACCTGCTGCGGGTCCCAAACACTTAAGCAATACTCAAGACGTGGTCGTACAAGCGATTTATACGCGGTCGCCTTTACAGATGAAGTACATCTCCCCAAAATTCTCCCAATAAACCGAATTCGGCTGTCCGCCTTACTCACAACTGTCCTCACATGCTCGTTCCATTTCATATCGCTCTGCAATGTTACGCCTAGATATTTGAACGACGCGACAGCATCAAAAGCTCACTACTAATGCTGTATTCGAGCATTATGGGATTGTTTTTCCTACTCATGCGCATCACCTTACATTTTTCTACATTGAGAGCTAGCTGCCATCCTTCGCCCCCAACTAGAAATTTTATCTAAGTCATCCTGTATGCTATTACAGTCAGTTACAGATGACACCCTCCCATACACCACAGCATCATCAGCAAACAGCCGTAAATTTCAACTTAGTCTGTCTATCAGATCATTTATATAGATAAAAAATAATAGCGGTCCTATCACACTCCCCTAGGGCACGCCTGACGATACACTCGTCTCTGATGAACACTCGCCGTCGAGAACAACGTACTGCGTTCTATTACTTAGGAAGTCTTCAAGCCAGTCACAAATCTGTGAACCTATTCCATTAGCTCGTATCTTCGTTAGCAGTCTGCAGTGTGGCATCGCGTCGAACGCCTTTTTGAAGTCGAGAAAAACACAATCCGCCTGTTGCCCTTCATCCATGGCTCGCAAGGTGTCATGTTACTTCGTTGCGTACCAAAATTTATTTGGAAGGTCTACATTTGTTACGTCTTTTAAGATATTACGTTAGATGATGATTTATTTAAAGTTTAGGGCTAAAAAACTAAAGCATTCCTGTCTGCCATGATCTGTGAGACACGTCAGCGCTTATTCATGTGTGGCAAAAATCTAAGGTAAAAATTATTTTGAGGTTTGATTCCATTTTCAGGATGGTGCTCAACGACCACACAATGATGAACACATTCAAGCACGGAAAACGAGATGTCGCTGCAATTAACTTTCCTTAATATGTCATAAAATTAAAAAAAAAATAATTATATCACATTGTTCTTCTTCGTCCCTTTCGAGATTTTGCAGCGTAGCTATAATCAATGTATAAAGGGTACTATCCTTCATGGTACTTCTCATTCTAGTTTTTAATTTTTTTTTAATTTTCCTGTTTGAAATAACTTACTACGTTAGTAGTATCCATAACTGGCATAAGACGCTTAGCATCATACTATTGTCTTTTACCTGATATTTTTATATATTCCTGTATTCTAACTTTCCATTTTTGTTATCATCTTATATACCTTATGTGTAAAAATACATTGTTATTTTTATTTTGTATGACTGAAACCGCATAGTGGAATATCTAAGTAATAGAGGGCGTTAATAACACCCAGCGCCGCTGCAGGTCGTTTGTAAGCAGCGCGCTTATTCCATCTGAACCTCTGGCACTGTAGTTCTATGTTTGCAGAAACTTATTTAGACTCAGTTGCAGTTACATTCAGTGCATTCACAATGCTTGGTATGTATTCTGTCTGTATATTATATTTGAAATTGTATTCAAGTTCATTTTGTATTTGTTTTAATTCCATTCTGATTTTATGGAAGGATAAACTGAAGATAATCGCTATGTGATTGAAATCGATCTATTGTTTATAAATAAAACATTAACGGCCAATGCTGCTCAATACATCTGGTGCGAAAAAATGATTGATTTTTAAAATATACATTTTACAAAATTTGTAAGGAAATGTTTTAGATCTATGAAAACAAATGAAATCCAAGATAATTCTCATTTCAGACCACTGTTTTATATTAAATAAAACGGAACGCTCCCGGAGAAAAATGATCGCAGTGTATTGTTGTTGCATAGACGGACAAACAATAGTTGTCATAATCTATACAGTTTATTTTGATACGATTCGAACTAAAAATAACGCAAGAGATTACGAGTTTTAGGCCTATACATGTATGCACTTCCCATGAGGATTTATGAAGCCGAATGGAAGGCACGGCACCAAGCGAAATACTGAAATGACAATAAAAATATAAAATATTAATTATTAGAAATTCTGTTTAGGCTTGTGCTTCATAAATGTAACTTACGCCTAAATACAAAGACCTTGCAGTTAAGGTAGTATGACGGTGTGTTTAAAGTCTCGTCTGGGTTACTCTTTGTATGAAGGCATTTAAATGAAACTTACCATTATACATTTGTTGTATTAAATATCCCACCTTTAAACAAACTACACGCAAGGAACAAATTAAAACAAATTCTTACTTCTGAAGTGTTTCTGCACAAAGTGCTCTGGGATAACAGGCTATTATTCAAAAGCTCTGAGCCTCTTTTAATTTTATCCAAGTCAGCTCTTTTAAGAGTAACCCACTGCCTGTAACTATAAACAAATTATTAAAAAATAAGGTAAATCAATGCGTAAAAGACACTGTTTATTAAAAGTGAACGATCTGTGCTCGTCTAATGGTAGCCTCCTTAAGCTATTATAGTAAAATGTCTCTTATTTTTGCAGAACCTGAAGAAATATTTCGGAGTGCTTTGGTGTTTGTAGTTATCACATCCATATTCCACACACACTCCCTCTTCCAACCATTTTCTAGTTCTGTAAAGAAAGCCGACGATTTAAGTCAGTCTTCTGAGCCTTACAATGCAAATCCGCTGTTCTCTCCCAGTTTTAGTTAACAACTCGCGCTGCTAGGATGTGCTCGGGAGCGCTGTCGCAACTTTTAGGGAAGAGTTTGCGCTATCTTCTTAAGCTACTATACCTGGGGTCATATAAGAAGGCGCTTCCGCGCATAGAGGCGGAGCGATAGGGAAATTGTGGAGGGGAGGAGCTACGGCGGAGCTCAGACAGTTGCGTCTTTGGGAAAAGCATTGCATACGTAATGCCTAGTTTACACGACGATCGAAAGTTCACAAGAAAGATCACTGTCTGCTGCAGCGCTCCAAGCGTACGAACTCGGTACTAATGACATGTGAACATAGAGTTGGTTGTGTTAAATACGATAAACGTACGTCTACACGTCTGATTACAACTAACAGCAGCGCCTGTGCGAAAATACGGGCTTATTACTGTTTGTATACGTGGATTTACACGTTAGGGTGTATGTCATAGCTGATAATATTCAACTGAAGCTTACATTGTCGGCGATTGCAGGAGCTGTGGCAATGTTTGATAGAACATTACAGTGAAGGAGAAATAGAAGGTGGATGTGTCCTTGGTCGAGAGAAAGAGACGAAGAATGAGATGTGTACTGCATGCAGATAATGAAGTATCTCATACCAGAGGACCTCAAAGAATTCGACCTTTTTTTTACGTATATTAAAGTGCTGAGTGTTTTGCCAAATAGCTTTCGTTCGTCCAAGGACAAAAATACGGCGATGGGGGAGAGGGAGAATTTCGCCAAGCTGAAGGTATGAAATACTTTTTACACTTGAGTTATATTTTCAGCTTTGTTAAAGTTATGCGTCAGTTACTTCCTGTAATTGTTATTTTTTGCAGATTCGTTATAACATTGCAGCTTCTGGCGACAGGAGAATATTTCGAAAGCCTAGCCTTTGCACAAAGAATTTCTGTACCAACTGCTACAAATATTGCTGTTGAAGTCTGCACAGCAATTTCAATTTCAGAACCATAATGGGACCTCAGTCAACACACTTTCTAGAATATGTGCAACTGACTTTCTGACATACTAAAAATTACATAATTTTAAAAATATGAAGTTAATCAACAAGACATATTCAAAATTAATTTAAATCTACACTTTTCTGTTATTTGCTTCATAAATAAGTCATTGTACCTTCTTACAATAGAGAGGATTTTCTGCAGCGACCCTGTATGCCTCAATCGAAGGCGCAATATCACTCCAACAAAGCAAGCAATTTCGTTAAGGACGCCGTTATTTCCACACATAAACATGAAAACCACACAAAGAATTCACTTCTGCGCATGCTGTGACGATACTGCTGGCCCTCTCATCTCAATGTTATCGTACGATACTGTCTGCCTGCTCCTCTCATCTCAATGTCATCTTACGATTCGGAATCGTGTGGTGCAATAGTGATATATTTTGCGTGTGAAGTTACAAACTAAACAGGCAGTCTAGGAATCAGTGTAGGACAGTGTCTCGGTGATACTGTGATGAAAAAAGTTATAGATTTCATTAATTAAGAGATTTGTATAAGACGTTTCCAGACAGTTCTATAAATAATACTTTTGTCATTGTACATTATTTTAATAAATAGACAGACGAAGGGTGCAAACTTGTGTAAAACATAGTCATGAAAATAAATAGCATTGTATATAGGTTAGGCTCATAAACAAGTTGTGTTACAGCTAATTGTATTAATTAACGTAATAGTCAAAATTTGAATATTGAAATTCTTTGTATATATTGACTGATGTGAGATTTTGAACTTATTTTGAGAATTGGCAAGATATTTAATAGTTCAATATATGTTAGGAACATGTATGATGTACTCATTAACAAATTTATTGGCATTTAACATCGCACTTTGTTGTCAACAGAAAGATCGGAAATTATGACTTAAAAATATTTGCGCCATCTAAAATTATTGTATGTATAGTTTTCATTTTATATTGTGATTATTTTTGTGTACATGAAATGTTTTCTGTGAATGTTTGTTCATTGTAAATTAGTATATTCAATTGTCATGAACAATGCATAATGTAAAGTCATTATTGCCGATGTTATATATTTGCCTCAACGCCTTGCATGGAGGAGTTAGAGTTCTGGCTTTCGCAAAGTGCTTTGGAATCTATGTCAGTCTGTGTTGTTGTACGCAAGTTTGAATTTGTAATGTTTTGGTGGAGAAGCAGTTTGGTTTCAAATTAAATAAGAAGTGAAAAATTGTACATAACAAGTATTTATTTCTACCACGACGCCCCAGGTGAATAAATTTGCGGCGAGCAGAACTCCCATACATCGCAATGTTGAAAAGCTGAGTATCGGTAGAATAAACTGTAATTACATAAAATCTATTAAAACATTTCAATGCGCGCCCACCTCGCTACTCAAAAATGTTCAAATCTCTATAAATCCATCGGACCAGACTGCGTGGTCATCAGTCCGTAGCTTACAAACTACTTAAACCTAGGTAAACTAAGCTAAGGACCACACACACACACACACACACACACACACACACACCAGGGATGACTCGAACCTCCACAGCGAGCAACCGCGCGCTCCGCAGCGAGACGCTTTAGACTGCTCGACTACTCCACCGCGGCACTTCGCTACTAGCAAATTTAGAACCTGTCCTAAAGCGTTCTAGCTAGTATGAAACGCCGTCTGCACTCACGAAATGCTAGTAGTTCCGCGCTTACGTCGCTAGATGGCGCGCAACGTGCTCTGTTAATTACTAGCGCGATCATCATTTAAAGTGGGCTTTCGCGGCCAGCCACGCGCCTACAGAATGAACATTACTGGCTGTCACTGCGGTAATGGAATGGGATGCGCAGAGCGGCTGAAAACTGGGCCGCCTCGTAGCTAAGCCCGGCCACGCTCAGCTGTGGCTCACTCTCATACGCAGCAAATAGAAGGGCAAATTCTGTAACTCATGTGAACATATTATCACCGAGAGGATGCTTCAATCATATTAATGTCGTTCGTTAGGCTACTGTATGCATCAATTCGTTGAGTAGCAGGGTCGTCCTCCCAGACGTCCGACTTGGGAGGGGTTTACCATTTATGGCATACGCCTTACAACCAAGGAAAGCCTCCCGAAAAGCCTTGGTCGGAACCGGGGGATTGGGACCAATTTAATTGATCTCTACGACGTTGCCATAGACTAAAAATGGATTATCGGGGAGCACGAGTGCACTCACGACAATAAGGGATCGGACGCTCGAGTTACTCTCGTAAGCTCGTGGAGATCAGCTCGACCTACGGTGGACAAGCGTCTACTCTAGGGGAGCCTCACTCGGGAGCACGGTATCCTCAGCATCCGTGACGCTTAGCTACGTAATACTCAGTATATAAAAGGGGGACACTGTATAGACCGCCTTCGAGAGAGGCCACAACAGCTTGCAATGCGTGATATCTATAAATAAAAGGCAATGTTCCGAGTGACTGACTGATTAAATGAATGACTCATTATCGCTCAGCCAGAAACACTGATGATAAAAACTTGAAATTTGCGGAAGGTGTTCATCTCATACCGTTGGTGTCGTTTAAGAAGCTATTTTTCGATACTCCGTCCCTAAGGAGATGAAATAGGGGATGAAAAGATTTTTGAAAAATGCTGCTATTAAGCCAGTTTTGAAGCCTGAACTACAATTCCTGGTATTTGGAGGCTTCGTTACTCCACTGGCAGTTACAAAGGGTGAGTTACGTAAGACGAACACTCGTAAATTGCTTGAACGGTTACACATATGGAAACGCCGTTTTCGGCCAATAATAGAGCGCCTATGGGCACTTTTTTTTAATGTTTTTAGCACAAGTGAGATAATGAAGCAAATATGCATTTTTAATTCGGAATTTTGTACTTTTCATAGCTGCATTTCATGTCTCTTGAGAAGACACTGGCAGTAATATCGTTTTGTTAATGTTACTGTTGAAACCTGTCGTAAAATAATTCTAGAAACTTCCTGGATTTTGGAGTACGGTGGGCGGAATCGGCATTAGTGGTGCAAACACCGCCAGGCAGATGTCTACAGTTACGCTTTGTCAGAATGTCAACACATTTGCCTGTTGATATGTTTCCATTGCAGGTCATTCAGTTGTGTTTCAACTTTAGTTGTGCGCATGTTCACTGATGAGAGCTATCAAGATCGTCAATGTCAGACTCGACAGGCAATTGTAGATATTATTGTTAGTGCACACTGACTGCTTAAATGTCAAAAGCCACACGGGAATGGCCGTGCGTGGTCTAAGGCATCACTCTACCGACTGGGCGGCCGTTCCCGCCGGAAGTTAGTCGTCCCTCTGCTGTCCATAGTATTTGGTCCAATAGGTTTACCAAACATTTTGAACATTTTTAAATACCATAAGACGACAATAAGAAAAGATCGAAATTCACGGAAAACACGACGGGGCTGCTCTTGCTACGACGCTAATAAATCCGTACAGTGATAAGAGACATACTGCTGCGGAATGTGGCATCAGCCAGACGTAGTTTCTTGACACCTGACAAAGATATTCCACCCCCCTTCTGTCACTACATCAGACACTGAACCACCATTTATTTATTTATTTATTTATTTATTTATCAATTCATCTTTAAGCATTTGCATGCAATCGATGTCGTCATGGGGGTATGTACAAAAGATTTTATACAGTAATAATCATCCTAGATAAAAAAAAAGATAACATAAATTATGGTACAATGCGTGACTGGTACAACACAAGCAAATTAATGTTACAGATAAGTAATAAGGCCAAAAATATTACAAGATGAATACAATATTAGGATTAATACAGTTTTGCAAATATTATTAACACACTTTGACATGGTATGGTGGTACAATTTTACACATAAGTTTGACCTAATTGGTCGATCAGAAATTACTTCGCTTTTTTATTATTATTTAACTTGCTGAGATTTATCCTATTGGAACTATGTCAGAACTTAACGTCGTACAGAATTTTAACTTTTTGTCCATCAGCGTCTGAGATACACTCCGTTTTACTATGTGCTTCTTGGTGAAGAAACAAAGTTTGAAAGCCACGTCGCTATAAATTTGGATAACATGCCATAATGGGCACTCGTATATCCACCCTGCTTTCATCAGACGCAACATCAATGGCTGTGAAGCATAAACGTAGGGCGCTATATCTTAGGAAATTACAATTCGGGACCTTGCTTCGTCGCATGCGAGATGAATGGAAATTCGTACGCACTCTTTCTTAAGAACATTCTGCCGGCTTTTCCAGCTGAGGTGCCATTAGATATTAGTGTGTGTGGCTGTGACACCACGGTTGGCCAACTAACCCATCCAGTGTTAGTATGAATGAAAACTGTCATGGACGTGGAAAAGGACGAAATTCTTTCGTAAAATTGCCTGCGAGTTTTCCCGATTTCTCTACTCTAAATTTATTTCTTTGGGGAGGACTCGAAGATGAAGTCTATGATGAATCTCCATCTACGCGCCTGACGTGTGGCGTCGAATCGTCAGTGCATGCTTTACCACATCATCCAAGGTAATTACACATTTAATTTTATTATTATTCTTTTTTGGAACGACGATTGCAACTGTGCCTCTTGCAGAATAGTAAAAACTTTAAGTTTACGTAAGACATTTGTTACATGGGTTGCGTGATTACCAAATCATTCTTAGTAAATTGTTTATTACATTTACGTGTATAACAATTCGCAGTGCAATGTCAAGTAACTCAACAATGTGGTTTCGTTGTCCTTATGTTGGGTGGCCATTCTAGAGAGTACAGTACAGTGTAACCGGCTCCTTACTTGAAGCAATATACTTTGATTTTTCTGTGCGGTTCATGCTTCAGTGTAAGACGTTGGCTGCCGTGATGACGTCAGTGGCGCGCCAGAGCTGCTTGCTGTGGGCGCCGGCGGCCGTGTTCGCGTGTGTATTTGATTCAGGTTTGCGTTAAGTATCTGGTTAGCGTATACTTCTGCCATGTATGCCAAAGTTCTAGTCGTCTGTTTGCCTAGTCACCGTACCCTATGTCGAGTCTGTACCAAAAGACTGGAAAGTTACACAGGTCACACCTATATTATTCAAGAAAGGCAGTAGGTGAAACCCACTAAACTACAGGCCTATTTCATTGATGTCAATTTGCAGTAGGGTTTTGGAACATGTCCTATATTCAAATATTATCTCGAACAGAATGATCTATTGACCCAAGGTCAACACGGAATTAAAAAAAAATCGTTCATCCGAAACACAACTAGCTCTTTACTCACATGAAGTGAGGAGTGCTATCGACGAGGGATCTCAAATTGATTCCGTGTTTGATTTCCAGAAGGCTTTTGACACCGTACCTCACAAACGGCTTTTAATCAAATGGCGTGGTTATGGGTATATCGGCACAAACTTGCGACTGGATAGGGGATTTACTGTCAGAGGACACAGTTTGTAGTAATCGATGGCAAGGCATCGACTAAAACAGAGGTGATATCGGGCGTTCCACAGGATAGTGTTATTGATCCTCTGCTGTTCCTTATTTACGTAAACGATTTGGGAGAAAATCTAAGCAGCTCTCTTGGGTTGTTTGCAGAAGACGCCGTCATTTACCGTCTAGTAAAATCATCTGAAGATCAAAACAAGCTGCAGAACGATCTAGATAAGATATCACTATTGTGTAAAACTTGGAAATTAACTCTAAATAATGAAGTGTGAAGTCGTACACATGAGTACGAAAAGAAATCCGTTAAACTTTGTTTACAGGATAAATCAATCAAAAGTGAAGGACGTAAACTCCACAAAATACCTAGGAATTACCATTACTTCAGACTTAAACTGGAAAAAATACGCAGATAATATCGTGGGAAAGGCGAACCAGAGACTGCGTTTCATTGGTATAATCCTTGAAAGATGCATCAGAACTATTACAGAAACTGCATGCACGACGCTTGTCCATCCTTTTTTGGAGTATTGCTGCCCAGTGTGGGATCCTTATCGAGTGGATTTGACTGAGGACACGAAAGAGTCCAAAGAAAGGCAGCTTGTTTTGTATTGTCAAGATTCAGGGAGACAGCTTACGGAAATGATACAGGATCTGGGTTGGGAATCGTTACAACAACAGTGCTTATCGCTGCGGTGTGAGCTACTTACGAAACTTCAATCGCCAACATTCTCCTCCGACTGCGAAAATATATTGTTGGCTCCTACTTTCATAAGTAGAAAACATAATCAGAATAAAATACGAGAAGTCAGAGTTCGAACGGAGAGACTGAGGTGTTCTTCCTTTCTGCGCACTATTCGAGAATGGAATGGGAGATAAATAGTACAAAGGTGGTTTGATGTAACCTCTGCCAGGTCCTTAAATGTGATTTCCAGAGTATCCCATGTCGATGTACACAGTGTCTTTGTAGTCTATCATTTCTGTGGGCACTGTAGTAATGGATAGAGACTGTGACTGCTGTGTGTGGATAGAAGTCGAGTTGGCGACACTTCGATCCCAGCTTCAGGCTGTGTTAAGATCGGTTGCACAGCTCGAGACTGTTGGAACCAAATGGACCCCTGTCACATCCGGCATGACCACTGACAGGCCCACAGCCATGACAAGCCCTGTTACTGCTCTTAATGAGGCAGACGCCCATCCTTTGTTTGTGTGGGTGGCCGCCCCGTCTGTAACAGAAATTGAAAGACTTCCCAGTGGACTGAGAGTGATGCCTCCCTGGTTCATATCTCCAACAGGTTTGAGGCACTATCTGTACCAGGCGAGGTTCCTGAGCCAGACGGTGTCACTTATCCTGACATCACCTCCCAGCTTGCAAAATCCGGACAGAACACTTAGAAGATGCAACTGTCTACACTACAAATGTACCTCTGTGGGATCCACACTAGATGGGACTGACAGATGATTTAAGGAAAGTTCAGAGAAAGGCAGCTCATTTTGTACTGTCACTATGTAGGGGGAGAGTGTCACAGAAATGATGCACAAGCTGGGATGGAAATCGTTAAAAGAAAATCGCTATTTGTAGCGAGAAGATCTATTTGTGAAACTTCTTTCACCAACTTTCTCTTCTGAATACAAACATATCTTGTCAAGACCCACCTACATTGAGAGACATGATCATCTATTAAGATGAAAGGAAATCAGATTGAAAATGAAAAGATTTAGGTATTACCCCCACCACCACCCACCGAGTTATTAGATAATGGAACTGTAAAGAAATATAAAAGCAGTTCGATGAACCTTCTGCCATCATCTTCAAAGTGACTTGCAGAGTATTTAGATATATGTAGATGCTGAGCGTGTAATGACATTTCATTAAGATTGTTTATTTTGTGCTGTACAAATGGTCAGCGTAGTGTTTTAATAAAATGTTTAGTTCAACAAATGTAATTTAGAGCTGTTTAGGTACGGTAGAGATAATTGTGACAGCATGTATTTTTCCACTAAGAAGCACACAAGCACGTACAGGAAATGATAGGGTCAAATTATCCTTCTTAAATGTAGATATGTTTTTGATTCAGTTATGTACATATGGAAATATACATACATGTTCTGCATGGGGATGGCTGTCTTGAAGAGTCATGTTAGGATTGCACAGTCACTTGTGTCAAAAGTTAGTCTTCCCTCTGTGTGTGTGTGTGTGTGTGTGTGTGTGTGTGTGTGTGTGTGTGTTTTGTCCTTAGTTGAAGTAGTTTGTAAGCCTAGGGACCAGTGACCACAGTTTAATTCTCTCTATAATCAATTGATTGATTATGGGGAGAATTAGACTTAATGTACCGTACCATATGATGGGACAATGCCGTAAATTTCTTAGCAAGAAAATCAAACTAATGAGGATGATGACTGCAATCAGCTTTAAAAGAAGATGCTTAGCTGAAGGAATTAAACCATAGTATGCTCAAGTCATCATAAAGAGAGGCCTGAAGACGGTGTGATTATAACACCGAAACCGGTCGCATAATTGAATAAATAATATTTATACAGCTTGCTGATACTTTCTTCCACCTTCAAAACACCAGAGTGGTTTGGTCCCTTACAGTTATAAACATTTGATCATGGATGTGAAATAGTTTTCCTAAGCTCTTTGTGGTATGCTGGATCCTAGCTTATGTTGTATTTCCATTCGTAGTTGAACCTGCGTCCAGGTTTCAAGTTGGTTCAAGAGAAAATAAAACTTTATTATAGCAGTGTAGTTAGTAGACTCGAATCTATGGAAAGATTGATGCATGAGTCATACAATAACTGCAATTATCATACTTTAGCAAACAGATCTTGCTGAGAACATGAAAAAAAAATTCTGGTTCTATGTAAAATCGTTAAGCAGATCAGAGGCCTCTAGTCACTTGACCATTCTGTGGTGGTGATATAAGACTGCAAAATGGAGAACCACACAAACATACCTTTATTTAATGATTACACTAACTACTAAATGGAGGACATAGTAAGTAGCATGCTGGTGTAGAGAAACAGTAAAGAGTTTAAAACAAACAAGTCACCAGGTCCAGATGGAGTACCGATTGAGTTTTACAAATCGTACTCTGTGGCACTGGCCCCTTACTAGCTTCCATTTATCAGGGAGCTTTGATCAAGTGCAAAGTTACAAACAACTGGAAAAAGGTGTAGCTGACTCCCCTGTATAAGAAAGGCAAAAGAACAGACCCATATAAGTACAGTCTAATATCATTAACATCAGTTTACTGCAGAATTCTTGAACACATTCTCAGTTCTAATACAGTAAATTTCAATGAAATGGAAAAGCTTCTATCCATGCCTGAGCACAGCTTTAGGAAGCATCAATCATGTGAAACTCAGCTTGGCCTTTCCTCTCATGACATCGTGTAAGGTATGGATGAAGGGCAACAGGCGGATTGCATAATTCTCAATTTTCAAAAGGCATTTGAATGGTATCGAATTTTTCTCATCCCAGATTTCATTATAATTATTTAATAGCCTCATGCCTTTTATGTCACAGTAGTGTATTCAAGTCAAACATTCAATTAACATGGCATGTTGTAATGAATCTATTTATTAAATATATTATCATTTGTTTCATACTTCTTGTTATCACTGTCAATTGTCAACTTTTGGCTGTATCCTTCAGTACATACTTCTGAGATAACATCAGGTGAATCATATCTGAAAGAAAATGACAGGGTGCAGAGTATGTATTAAAAGTGTGTTTCTCTAAATAACTGAGGTTTTAAAATTAACATTACACCAAATATTTTTTTCTTTCAGAATAGAATTTACAGGATTCAGTCAAGGGAAGTTTTTTTGTGAATATTGAAATGCCAAGATTGTGGTATTTCATCTTTATTTGTAACAGACGGCTGGTTTCAATGTACATAGACATCTTCTGGTCTCTAAGGGTGAACATAAAATGTATGGTTACAAAAAATCAACAAAGAAACATGCCACATAACTGTATGCATAGGCAATCATATGTTAATGATTTTTCTCACATACCTGCACTAAATTATAACATAATTACAGAAATGCATATTGTAGCAAGCTGGATAGTATTGGAGGATCATCACACATTAACATATGCCGTTTGGTTGTCAGATACAAAATTTGTGTAATCATTTGTGTAATGATATAGAGAACCACCTTATTGTACAGTTTGTGCTGTTACCAGGAATGGAGTGTTGGGGTATCAGAACAGTAAGAAGCGAATTTCTATTTTAATTTAATTTAATTTTCTATTATTAAAAAAGGAGAGAAAAAAATAATTATAATAATAACAATAATAGACAATTATTAATTAATGTTGTGAAAAAAAAATTCATCTGTGGAACTAAAAGGAAAAAAAAGTGGAAGAGCAGTATCTTTGCTTTTTAATTAGCAGTGTCTTGTTTTGACTTCCGGAGCAGTTAGAAGTGATGAGCTGTCTCATTTTTTTCTTCTATGTAAAATTTCAGTTGACATGTAAATGTTTTTACAAAAATACAAATCCTTTTCAAGAGTGAAAAGTTTCGTCTTAGTTCATTACTTCGGCCTTAAAGTGAACCACTTAATGACCCTGAGATGTGATGAAGCAATCAACAATAAGAAGACATTCTGAAAACTGTCGGTATTTTTTACATGAGTTTATTCTACGGTTTCTCTGAAGTTTATTAATATTGACTGCAGTTCTTCTTTGCTATGTTTCATTAACATTTAAAATATATATATATAATGATATTTCACAATATAAAGAAGTTCCACAATGGCGCCCAACGGGGTGGCCAAGTATGGTATTAATTACTAATCGATGTAATTTTTTTTACTTTTCCATGTATCGTACTTTATGGAGCCAGAAAAAAAAGGATATAAGGATGAGATCGACTCAGGTAACGGGAAAGGAATGCACAAATAACGCAAAGCGGTATTAAGAAGACAACAAAAGGTAGGAGAAGATAATCTATTATATATATACTGGTGCTTCCATGGTGGACGAGGTGTCCTATCTATACTCCAACTCGAAAGAAATTTTCATTAACAATCTTTCTGGTAGTAAAAAAAAACTAACAATATTTTGAAATTTCTCTTTCCACCTAGCTTCAATAGTTACTCAGAATTAACGTAGTTTGATGGTGTAACATCATGTAGTTGCTGATGTAGCTTGAGTGTTAATCTAAATTTATCCTAAAATTAACTTCTTGTGGGATATAAGGCATGAAATTGGTTTTAAGTGTTCAATTGTGATTGTTGAAGCGTTTTTTTTAAATAGTGGTTTGAGGAAGGGAATGGTCATTGTTGCCGAGGCCTTAAGTGAAAGTTTGCCAAAATGTCCGATAAACGTGAACAGTGTGAACTATCAGGAAAATCTTCTAGAGTGATGGCGAAGTTAGTTTTGATAATCAGTTAGTCCAAAATCCCGAATTACAGATCCCAGTTTTAAATTATGAATCCAATGGTGATAACAATACCCCTTTCATATCAAACAATGACCCAATGATGAATCCTCTGTTAGATTCAAATATATCGATAAGTATAGAATCTTCTGGAGTATCAGAACAATTGTGTGGGGCTGATGATGAAGCTTCACAAAACGCCCACACAATTGAATTTAATAACTGGCAGACCCCCACTTCTTCAAAGGCACAAACCGTGCACCCGGCAGAAATAAAAATTTCAGATAACACCGGCGTAGAGACGGAAAATAAATCTTCGTCAGAAATGTACACTCTTTTCAACCGAATAATGCAACTAATAGACAAACAATCACAAAGTTTGCAAATGAAAATGGACAAACAATCAGAGCAAATAAACAAACAATTAGAACAAATGCAACATTTGCGAACTGATGTACAGGCTACCAAGGAGTCTGTTAAAAATTTACAAACACACGTCACGCAAATGCGAGCTGACATACAACAGGAAGTAAATGAAATCAATGTTAAATTTGAAGCTTTAAATGTTAGGCAAACCCGTTTGAGCACTCAAGTAGATCACATTGCCAAGGATTGTGAAAGTTTAAAAGCAGCAAAACAAATGGTCGAAGGATCCATAAGCTCGATTGAGCAAAGAGTAGACGAGCTGAGCGAGGGGTACAATCCGTTAGCCGATAAAATGGAACAGCTAACACGTGAAGTAGGATCTTTAAAGGTAGAACAAAAGAATTCCAACATAGAATTACAAGAGATAAAAAAGCAAATGCAAGACGATGAATGCGACAGTAGCACTTCAGGGCATCGGAATTGTAGAGAGGAAGTGGAAAAATGGGTAAGTGAAAAAGGGGAACAAATACTGCGGAAATTAAAAAGGGAAGTTGGCAGTATGACCCGTCAGATTTACGGAGAAAACACACCGGCTCAATCATCCACATTAACAAGTAATACCGTGCCACCGGGACATAATTTAGTAAATGAGCATAGGGAGTCTGTATCGTTTACAAGGTCGCAAACGACGCCGCCAATTTTCCAAAATATTAATATGCAGCAAAGTCATGGATCGCCTCTGGAACATTTAACTATGCCAACACAATCAAATGGACCGCGTACAAATACGGTACCCGGTTTGTCCACAGTTGTAACCCACACCCAATCAGCAAAAAATGGGGACCAGGTTATCAATATTGTTATTGAAGACGGTTTAGGTGGATCGAGAAAATTTCCCACATTTTCGGAAGAAAACAAAGAGTCATCCAGTCATATTTTTGCAAACATTTCGGAATGTATTGCCACATTCTTGGTCGGATGCTCGGAAAATTCAAGAAATAGTTCGTCACATCGAAGGCAATGCTTCTGCTTGGGCTGCAAGCGCCATAAATAGGTGCCAAACCTATGCTCAATTTGAGCAGGAGTTCATTGCAAGATTTTGGTCACAGTCTGTACAAGAACGTCTACGACGGCAAGTTTTTAATCCGGAGCCGTATAACAGACGCTCGGGCAGCCTACGTAAATATTTCGAAAAATATCTGAATAAAACCTTGTATTGGACGACACCAATGTCACACGTGGATGTAATTAGGATACTCAAATCAAAATTACCCGCTTATATTGCTGAAAAAATTATGTGGGTGCCTGAGTATAATTTGCCAAAATTTTTGGATGCTTTAGACGATTACGACCTGATCCATGAAGGGGAGAGAAGTTTTGTTCGCAATTCTAACAGGGATAATTATGGTGACAATGTGAACCATGGGAATTCTGACCGGAACTCACCGCCTACGCAAAATGGAACGAGTTCTAGCCGAAACGGTAATTACAACGGTGTTAGTAACAATAATAATAACAGTTACCGAATGCGGAACGACAATAGGAGGAGGAATGATAATAGGTATAACCCGGTCTACCAGAATGGGCAACAGCGTAATAATTTTCGCAATGGACAAAACCAGAATAATTCGAGTCAGTCACGTGATAATTACAGAAGGCAGCCACACCACCACCACCACCACCACAACAACAACAACAACAACAACAACAAAGATCCCAGGCACAGCCAGGTGGTAGATCGTGGGGTAATGCGAATAGGCAAAGGGAACAAAACAACCATCCGCGATCAAACAATGACTGGCCCCCAGACGGAAATCAGATTCAGATTATAGAAATAGAACCGGATACTGAGGCTAGCACACAGACCCAGGAAAACTTGAATCAGTAGGGTTAAACCCCCGTACCCCGACAATGCCTGCTAGTGAGGGGGGAAAACTATTCACAAATCAATTTTATGAGGTATCCCTATACAGGTGGGAAAGCTTTACAAGATGAATTAATTAATGACCAATCTGAGGGAACAACAAAAACCGTTGATGTTGTTCAGGCTATGGTAAAGGGACATGTAGGAGAAGTACCAGTATATGTGGTATTGGACACAGGGGCGACAGTTAGCGTAATTTCTAACAACCTTCTCAAAGAAGTATCAAAATTTATGCAAGTTCCTTCTCTTCCAGTCCAAAATTGCAAAATACTTATGGCCGTGGGTCGGAAGGCACAACCTGTGAAAAGACAAGTACGTCTTCCATTAAAATTCGGAGAGAACACAACTATGTGTAATTTTTTGGTCTTAGAAGGGTTAATTGTTGATTGTATTCTTGGTATGGATTACTTTCGCCAGGCGAAGGCAAAAATAGATATCGAAAAGGGAAATTGTTATTTTGAATTTCAAGAAGGAACAATTGTTGTGGATCTGGTTAGAACGAGAGAAAGTATGAGAGAAATGTTGAATTCTGTTAACTTGCAAATAATTTGTCCTGAAGTTTTGTTTATAAAGGAACAAGTAAACATTGTTACCGAAAGCGAAGGTTTTGTGCATTATGACACAAATAAAGGTGCACCTTGTCTCACGGAAATCCAACAACAGGAATTGCAGGTATTGTTAGAGCAATTTCCGGAAGTTTTCGACAAGAAACCCGGAATAATAAAAGGGTATGAATACAAAATGGAAACAATACCTCATGAGACCTATTGTAACTACTCTTATCCGATACCATGGGCCAAACGGGAAGCAGTAAATACAGAAATTAATAGAATGCTAAAGTGGGATATTATAGAACCCTCAAATTCACCCTATTGCAGCCCCATCTTGGCAGTGAATAAAGCGGATAGCAGTGTTAGACTAGTCTTGGATGCTAGGAAAATAAATCAAGTCATAGTACCTGTCCGGACCAGACCAGAAAATTTAGATGAACAATTGTTAAAATTTTACGGTGTCAAGTATTTTACTGCCCTCGATTTGAGATCTTCCTATTGGCAGATAAAGCTGCATGAAGAAAGCCGAAAATTTACAGCTTTTGTTTGTTTAGGACGTAGTTATCAGTTTTGTGTACTACCCTTTGGACTAAATGTTTCTGCTGGAATTTTTATAGCAGCTCTGGATAAAGTTTTGGGACCCGAGCTGCGTAGCAAGATTACATTATATGTTGACGACCTATTAATTGCAACAGCAACGTGGGCAGAACACATAAAGCTAATTACACAGGTGCTTGAGCGATTTAAACAATCCGGAGTAACTGTAAATTTGAACAAATCCCTGTTCGGACAAGAAAAGATCAAGTTTCTTGGTCACGTGATTTCGCAGGATGGTATTGTTCCGGACCCTGAGAAACTTAGGGCTATTAATCATGCTCCTCCACCACAGAATAAGAGACAATTGAAAGCTTTTCTGGGGTTGACATCATTTTTTCGCAAATTTCTACCAGATCAGTTATTAAATAGTGACAATTTGTTAAATTTATTGAGAAAGGGACAGTTATGGAGATGGTCACCGGAATGTGAACGGGATTTTAAAGAAATAAAACGTGCTCTCGTCAATGCTAGCATACTATACCATCCAGATCTGTCGAAGGAGTTTTGTCTGGCGACAGATTCGTCCCTCAAGGGCCTTGGTTCGTGTCTCTTCCAATGGAGAGAAGTAGACGGTGAAACAAGACCCTGTATAATCAGTTTTGCAAGTAGGACATTGACAGAATGTGAGAGAGCTTATTCGGTAACAGAGTTGGAAGCCTTGGCAGTAGTGTGGGCTTTCCGGAAATTTCAATTTTATCTATGGGGAAAACACACTCGTGTATATTGTGATCATCAAGCCCTCACTTTCTTGCAAACTTGCAAACTCTTGCATAGACGACTGGCCAGGTGGATACTTTTTTTTGCAAGAATTTAGCTATGAAGTGATTTACATAAAAGGGGAACATAATGTAATCGCGGATTGTCTTTCACGTTTGCCAGTAGGAATACAAGAATTACAAGAAATTTCGGACCAATTTGCCGACTACTGCATTCTCTTAATGCATGACGGCACTTTCCGCCCGTATTATTTGAAAATGTGCAGAGAAATGGATGCTCTGCAAGAAGCAGACGAGAAATGGAAAGTGGTTAGACTAAAACTTAAGGAAGACAATACTTCACTGTTAAGGGAACATTACAAGATACACGAGGGTGTTTTGTTCTATAGAAGCAAACCTAATTTGAATTTATGGAAGGTGTGTATACCTAGTACTTGTGTGGAAAACCTAATTAGGTACACGCACAATGCTTGGGGGCACTACGGAGTAACAAAATGTGTGGGAAAAATCAGTTCTTATTGTTACGTACCCAATCTTTTCCGACAAGCATATAAAATAATACGAGCCTGTCCGGTTTGCCAAAAGGTAAAATACTCAAACATCTCTAAATTGACTAATTTGCACCCCATTGTTCCAAAAGGCCCCCTCGCGTTGGTTTCCATGGATACAGCAGGACCAATGCCAAGAGCAAGAGGTGGTGCAAAATATGTGGTGGCAGTGTATGACGTATTTAGTAAATACGTATGCATGTACGCCACGAAAACAATTACATCAGGTCCCATTATAAAAAGGTTAATAGAAGACTATTTTGTCAATGTGGGCAAGCCGCAAGTTATAATCACTGACAATGCAACTAATTTCACTAGCGGCAAGTGGAAAGATTTTCTAAAGGAACAGGGGATTAAACACATTTTAGTCTCACTATATCACCCAGAGGCTAGCCCGGTAGAAAGGATATTTAAGGAATGTAATCGGTTCATGCGAACATACGTGCCCAATAAACAGACAAAATGGGTAGAGTTGATAACACCATTCTTACAGATAATAAACAACCTTCCCCATCCGTCGACTGGACTAACGCCATCTGAACTAATTTATACTGAAAGAAAGGAAGACGAATGGGTGAAGCCCTTACCAAAGATACCTACACCAATTGTACCTATGGAAGACCGAATAAGACAAGCTCTTAATGTATTGAATGAGGAGGCACAGAGAAGAAAGCGTAGGTATGACAAGCTAGGTCGTATTCACACATTTGAAGAGGGAAATATGGTACTTCTGAAAAGCCATCCAAGGGCCGATAAATTAATTTGAATGCAAAGTGGCAGGTGGTATACACAGGACCATTTGTTATTGTGAGGATACCACACCCAGGTAGCCCCCCAGGGGGCCCACAGTTCTTTTGTGGGTACGTGTGTGGCGCGCACGGGGCCCCGAGCCGGAGCAGCCTTTCTTCTGCCCCAGGCTGCTTCGCTGTCCCTCCCGGTTTATGCCTTCGCCCGGAGACGGGCATATTTCGTGAGCTACGGTGGTTCTTGTTGTGGTTTTTCTTCCTTCGTTCCTTCCTTTCTTACCCTTTGTTTTCTGTCTTTCTCTCCTTGTCCTCTCCTAGCCTTCTTCTCCTCATTAGTCTCCGCTTCGGCGTTTGAGACACTTCTTCCTTCTCTCTCTTCATTTCCTATCCTCTTCTTCTTTTCCTCCCTGTGCGTGTCTGAAGGCCGACCCACGCACTATCGTGCGTAGCAGGTGACGGGGTAACGCGTGATTCCCCGCCCCAGGTAGACAAGTATGGCACGTAGGTACCCCCTGGTAAAGGCCAGGCCTAGGGAGGGGTGATTACCCGAGCTGGTACCTTCCGAACGTGCCGATTGGTCCCTCCGTCAGTTCTCGGGAGGTGTGACCTGAGGTGTGAACAATCACCTAAGGCGGGTAAGCCCTCGGAGAGGGCCCCCACTAGGAAGGAGCGCGCCATCGGAGACGCCGGTAATCACGGGGGACACTTCCGCGATGACTTCCTTATCTTCTTTCGTGACGTTGACCCATAAACGTAAGTTAGACTCGCCTCAGCCTAAAAAGACTCTGCCTAATGTGCCTAAATTTCTGGTTGTCTCTCGCACCGACGGAAAGGATTTCAATTCTGTCAATCCTTTCGTTATACAGAAAGGTGTAGATGCAATTGCTGGCCCTGTTAAAACCTGTTCACGTCAGCGCAATGGCACATTGTTGCTGGAAGTGGACAGTGCCTTCCAAGCCCAAAAACTGATACGTACTACGTTGTTGCACACGTTTCCAGTTAAGGTAGAAGCGCACCGCACACTCAACTCGTCACGGGGGTAGTTTTTACGAGATCCCTTGACGGGTTGTCTGATGAAGACATCCAATCGTATATGTCCGATCAGGGTGTGACAGCCGTCCACAGGGTGATGAAAAAGGTCGATAACCAATTGACACCGACTCGTACTGTGTTTTTGACGTTCGACAGAGTTGACCTCCTGTCGAAGGTCAAAGCAGGGTATGAAGTCATCTCCGTCCGACCTTATGTACCTAACCCAACGCGCTGTTTTCAGTGCCACAGGTACAACCATACCCGTGAACATTGCCCAAATGCAGCAAAGTGTGTCACTTGTGGTAGGGACGCCCATGAGGGGGATTGCCCACCTCCGTCCCCTCACTGCCTAAACTGCAACGGTGACCATGCGGCTTCCTCTCGCGACTGCCCTGTATACAAGGATGAGAAGATAATCCAGCAAATTCGGGTTACGGAGAAGGTATCAACATCTGCCGCTCGAAAGTTGTTGGCGAGTCGAAAGCCCACTGTCCTCCCAGCGGGTACATACAGTAAGGTCCTCACCTCAACTCGACCTACTAAGGATTCCAGTACCCAGACTTGTGATTTCACTTTCGCTGACACAGTTGTGCGATCCGCCAGCCCGAAGATTGCCCGTTCCACGTCCCCGCTTCCTCCTGCTGCTTCTAAGGTACAGTCTTCTTCCACCTCTAGTAAACCGCGGGCACCTAAACAAGATGCCCGGACCTTGAAAAAGGAACCCGTCCGTGAGGATTTTCTGCGTTCTCAGGCTTCCCAACCGTCAACTGCCTCTTCCCGCCGTCACTCTTCCAGAAGAGCTGACAAGAAAAAGAGTTCCTCTCCTTCCCCGCCGAGGCGTGACCCATCTGTCGCGCCGTCCAACAGTTGCCGGCCTCGGCCGTCTTCTGTTTCCCCGGAACGCTCCGTCTGCCGGGCACCCGGCCCTTTATCGGCGGTGGAAACTGCCCCTCCTGATCAACTCAGGGAGGTGGCAGGCGCGTCGGTCGAACCAATGGAACATGACCCTTTGCCCCCAGACAGCGATAGCAGTGCTCCCTCGAAATCCGGTCCTCAGCGGCCGTCGAGGTGACCCCGCTCGCTACTTGGTTTTTATCCTTATTTCTTCTCTCATTTTTATCATGGCGCTCCTTCAATGGAACATTCGCGGCATTCGTTCTAATCGGGAGGAGTTAAAACTACTCCTTCGATTGCACTGCCCGCTTCTAGTCTGCCTCCAGGAAACTAAGTTGCGTCCACGTGATCGTGCAGACTTTCCACACTACACCTCTGTGCGGTTCGACCTGCCACCCGTGGAAGGTGTCCCAGCCCATGGAGGGGTTCTGATGCTCCTTCGAGACGACGTCTATTTCCATCCCATTTCCTTGCACACTCACCTACAGGCAGTTGCCGTCCGTATCACCTTATCCACATTTACCTTCTCCCTCTGTAATATATATTCGCCATCATCATCTGCCCTTACTAGGGCAGATGTGCTAAACCTTGTTGACCAGCTCCCTTCACCTTTCGTGTTGGTAGGCGACTTTAATGCCCACCACCCCCTATGGGGCTCTCCGGCACCTTGCCCGAGAGGCTCCCTTTTGGTGGACCTTCTCCACCACCTCGATCTTGTCTGCCTCAACACCGGTGCACCGACCTTCCTTTCTGACACAACACACACTTATTCCCATATAGACCTCGCAATATGCACTCCTCAGCTTGCCGGTCGGTTTGAGTGGTATGCACTTTCTGACACGTACTCGAGTGACCATTTCCCTTGTATCATCCACTTCCTACATCATTCCCCATCTCCACGTCCCACCAGTTGGAACATTTCTAAAGCCGACTGGGGGCTTTATTCTTCCATGGCTGTTTTTCACAATCAGCATTTTCCCAACTGTGACAGTCAGGTCGAATACCTCACAGAGGTTATTCTCACTGCTGCTGAACGTTCCATACCTCGTACATCCTCTTCTCCACGTCGTGTCCAGGTCCCTTGGTGGACTGCAGCCTGCCACGACGCGCTTCGAGCCTGACGCCGTGCCTTACCCACCTTCCGCCGCCACCTAACTTTGGAGAATTGCATCAATTACAAATGTATGAGAGCGCAGTGCCGTCGTATCATAAACGACAGCAAGAAAGCTTGCTGGACAGCTTTTACTAGTTCTTTTAACCGTTTTACTCCCTCCACGGTTGTCTGGGGTGGCCTACGCCGTTTGTCCGGCATCAAGGTCCACTCCCCGATTCCTGGCCTGACCATGGAGAACGCGGTCCTCGTGGACCCAGCTGATGTTTCAAACGCATTGGGTCGTTTCTTTGCGGAGGTTTCGAGCTCTGCCCATTACCACCCTGCCTTTCTCCCTCGCAAACAGGTAGAGGAGGCACGGCCGCCTTCTTTCCGCTCTTTTAATCGTGAAAATTATAACGTCGCCTTCACCATGCAGGAGCTAGATCGTGCTCTCGCCCTGTCCCGGTATTCTGCTCCCGGGCCCGATTCCATTCATATTGAGATGCTGAAGATCCTCTCTCCTGCGGGCAAGTGCTTTCTTCTTAGTACCTACAATCGCATATGGACTGAAGGTCATGTTCCCACAAGTTGGCGTGAAGCCATTGTTGTCCCCATCCCCAAACCAGGGAAGGACAAACACCTTCCTTCCAGTTATCGTCCCATTTCTCTGACGAGCTGCGTCTGTAAGGTGATGGAACGCATGGTTAACGCTCGGTTGGTCTGGCTCCTCGAATCTCGCCGCCTCCTGACTAATATCCAATGCGGTTTTCGTCGACACCGATCTGCTGCTGACCACCTCGTTACGTTGTCGACCTTCATTATGAACAACTTTCTAAAGAAGCGTCAAACAGTAGCCGTGTTCTTCGACTTGGAGAAGGCATACGATACCTGTTGGAGAGCGGGCATTCTCCGCACATTGCACACATGAGGCCTTCGGGGCCGCCTTCTTCTTTTCATTCTAGCGTTTTTGGCGGATCGCAAGTTCCGGGTACGGGTGGGCTCTGTTTTGTCAGATACCTTTAGCCAGGAGAATGGGGTACCACAGGGCTCCGTCTTGAGTGTGCCGCTCTTTGCCATTGCAATCAATCCGATCGTGGACTGCCTTTCAGCCGACGTCTCCGGATCTTTTTGTTGACGATTTCGCAATTTATTGTAGCGCCCAGCGGACGTGTCTCTTGGAGCGTTCTCTCCAACGCTGTCTTGACCGTCTATATTCCTGGAGCATCGCAAACGGCTTCCGATTCTCCACTGAGAAAACTGTGTGTATCAATTTTTGGAGATACAAGGAATTTCTTCCACCTTCTCTACGTCTCGGCCCTGTTGCTCTCCCTTTCGTGGAGACTACGAAATTCTTGGGACTCATGTTGGATCGGAAACTTTGCTGGTCCACACACGTGTCCTACCTGGCTGCCCGTTGTGCCCGATCCCTTAACGTTCTTCGTGTCCTCAGTGGCACGTCATGGGGAGCGGATCGTACCGTCCTGCTTCACCTTTACCAGGCCATTGTTCAGTCGAAGCTCGACTATGGAAGCCTTGTGTACTCTTCAGCACGGCCGTCGATTCTCCGCCGTCTCAACTCTATCCACCATCGTGGATTACGTCTGGCGACCGGTGCATTTTATACCAGCCCTGTTGAAAGTCTGTATGCCGAGGCTGCTGTATTACCCTTGACCACTCGGCGTGACATACTCTTGTGTCGGTACGCATGCCGCCTGCGGTCGATGCCCAACCATCCATCTTACCGATTATTTTTTGACGACTCGCTCGATCGTCAATATCAGTTGTCTGCGATTGCCTTGCTTCCACCTGGAGTTCGGTTTCGCCGCCTGCTACAGCGGCTCGATTTTACCCTTCCTTCCACCCTTCGGTTGAGCGAAAGCCCATTGCCACCGTGGCATCAGGCCCAGGTTCACACACACCTGGAACTTAGTTCGCTCCCCAAGGAGAGCACTCCGGATTTGGTATTCCGCTCGAGGCTTGTCGAACTCCGTTCGCGGTTCGATAATGCTGTATTTATTTACACTGATGGTTCCATGAGCACTGCCGGTGTCGGATCTGCCTTCGTCGTCGGGGACAACCGGTTCCAATACAAGCTCCCTGACCGGTGCTCGATCTTCACGGCTGAGCTTTTCGCCCTCCACCAGGCCGTTTTGTATACCTGCCGCCACCGCCAACCTTTCTATGCCATATGTTCTGACTCCCTTAGTGCCCTGCAGAGTCTTAAGGACCCTTTCTCGAACCATCCTCTCGTGTATCGGATCCAACGCTCCCTCCAGTTGCTGGCGGATGACAGCTGTCACGTTTCTTTCCTGTGGGTCCCTGGCCATGTGGGTGTTCCCGGGAATGAGGCCGCCGACACAGCAGCCAAGGCAGCAGTTCTTTTGCCTCGCATGGCTACCTTTTGCGTCCCATCGGACGATGTTCAACGGGCTCTTCACCGGAGTATCGTGTCGCAATGGCACAGTGTGTGGCTTTCACTGTACAACAATAAATTGCGAACCGTCAAACCGATCCCGACCGCTTGGAGGACATCCTCACGTCCCTCTCGGCGGGAGGAGGTCATCCTGGCTCGGTTGCGGATTGGTCATTGCCGTTTCAGCCACCGTCACTTGCTATCCGCCGAACCTGCACCGCTATGCTCCTGCGGTGAACTGCTGACAGTGCGACATGTTTTACTGACTTGTGTTAATTTTAATCATCTCCGTGTAGCCCTTCACTTTCCGTCTACTCTGGAGGAAATTTTAGCTGATGACACACGAGCAGCTGCTCGGGTTTTGCGTTTTATGAACTTGGCCAACCTATCCAAGGATATTTAACCCTTTTAATTGTCTTTTATCTTTCGTTTTTAGCCTCTTGTTGATGTTCTGACAGTCACCATTTTTTTTTGAGATCATTGCGACTCTATGTTCTTGGCTGGGCGCTAATGACCATAGAAGTTGTGCGCCCTAAAACCACAAAAAAAAAAAAAAAAAAAAAAAAAAAAAAAAAAAAAAAAAAAAAAGCACCCAGGTAGCTATCTGTTAGCATATCCCGGATCGGGAAAAATAAAAGGACTGCATCCGCATAAGGATCTAAAACCATATATCCAATAACACTCAGACAAGATACATTCATCTAATTTGATAAAGATGTTTATATGACGGTGTTAAGTATGCGTACGCCCACCGCTTTGCACGCGAAAAATTCGTGCCACTAAATTGAATTCTACTTTACGTGGCTATCATAAACACTGGCGGATAGCGCTGAGACAGCTGATGATCAACGCCCGTCAGCTGTCAAAGTTGATTTATACGGGGGAGTGTCAAACAGATGTAGGGGCGTGCTCAGTTTGAACCGGTTCATATAAACAGGATAAACACCGATATATATATATATATATATATATATATATATATATATATATATATATATATACGGAAATTAAATATGCTTGTACACGAGAGAAAACGAACTATGCGCACGCGAAATTAAATACAAAAATTAAGTATATATATATGAAATTTAAAACTGTATAAAACAACGATACCTTACAGCTAGCCGGATATATACAAATCTAAACTACACTACTAACTACTGTTTTAAATACTCTAACTACACTCACGACAGCCTAATTCCTCTAACTAAAATTTAACCAAATTAGATTAAAAAAAAGAATCGACTATACTGCTTACTAACAATTAAGACCTCTGCGGAAATTTTCTAAAGATAATAAGGAAAGCTGCAATAAGTATTAAAGTATATGTAAATGAGAAATTCAATAGGCATAGGTTACATTTTACGCGCTTCATGTCAATAACAATAATAATAATGAGAATGTATTTGTGGAAGGCGTATTGCCTGACAAAAAAAATTGTGGCTACATTGTACTTTGAGATAGGGATTATTGAATTGTTTTGTGCCAAGCCACGTGGCGCTTATTTGCGCTTTCGGTCGGATATTTGCGCGATGGTATCTAAAATGAATAATTGTGGCCTCCGCAATTCCGATTTTTCTTTTCTTTTAACCCTATGCTACGAAGACGAATGTGGAAGAATGAATGTCATGATGAATGAATGCGAAGTGTCTTAAAACGAACTTCATGCCTATTAATTTACATTATGCTGAATTATTAAATATTGATTGAGAAAAACGAGAAATAACTGAGTGACATATTGAAGCAGGGGTTACAATGATACAGATGGCAGGGAACACACTGGCAATTCTGATTCATTAAACTTAATGGTTAACAGGTCAAACCACCCATATATAAATCAGTAGGTAAATGAATTTTGGGTTCCGTTTATACAAGAAAGTGGAGATTAATATTGCTATAAAGTTCTTCCAAACACGGACTTAGCCTCACACGGTTAGTGTTAGTGAACAGGATGAATATTTTATGGCAGTTAAGTCAATTGAAGTGTAGAAAGTCTATATACTATATAAACAGAGGATTCTTTCCCAATTATGATCTATGCATATAGTAATTGCTTATCCATTGAAACACGAGTAGACAAAGTTCTCACAGCTATTCTCTACTACACAACTAACCACATTACACACGATAAATGATGTAGGATTCTTTCCTTCTATCGTGGTTGGAGGATAGTGTGGGCCGATTTCTTGTTTCCTTGGAGGATGTGTATAAATATATATGTCTTTATACCTTCATGAGACGTTTACGAGTCTGAAAAAAAGGAAAAAAAATTTTCAATAAAAGCGAGACCAGAAACCTGGCCTGATCTCATATTTATATCCGAATAAATAGATCTGAACATAAATAGATTAAGTAAATCCATGGATGGCGGATAAATGTATAAGGAATGATATTTTACGAGAGGTATTAAAAAAAAGTTAGAATACTATAGGTAGTAAAAGAGTGGAATGTATGTTTTCTTCTGGTTATGTATAATTTCTGATGGGAAAAAAGTTGTTATATTATAGTTGTTTTAAGGATGAAATATATGTAAAATACATAATTTAACAATTGTGAACATAAAAAAAAACATGAAGACTATTAAATGTAGGAAGTATAAACCAAGGTCGACAGGACGATATGTATTGTTGAACAAATGTCTTGGTAAAATACTAATTATAACGAAAACTATAGTGCCAAGATGACAAAACGAGCAGACGAGGATTTAAATTCATTAGTGAAAAATGGGCGATTCGTGTGACTGTGAGGGGATAGCAGATCGATGTTGTGCCGCGTGTGCAGTCGAAGAGGTGAAGTGATTCAATATGAAGTACTTACCGCAAATCAGCAGCACGGCGTACACGGGCGGTGGTCGTGATGATATCCCAATAGACGCTTTAGCATAAACGGCGAGAGCAGGATGTAACAACGACGCCAGCAGCTTCTGGATCCTCCCTCACACAAGAGCACGAACTAAAATATGCTCTCAACAGTGCAAGCTACTGAACTGAGCGCCAAGCTATCGAGCAAGATAACAAAGACTAAGGTACAGGTATTGTTAACTGCCGAGCAGAGAAGTAACTGATCGAATACTCTTTGCATGACAATGCAATATCGCTGGACACTTGTTGTGCGTAGCGGGACATTTGAGTGGAAAAAATGGACGATCACAAGTGACGATAAATAATTTAAACATACAATGGACCTGAAAAGGAAAAGATAGAGACTAAAAGGTTACAACGCCCCGTGGCGTGGAAAATTTGTAATTTTTTTGCTTGTAAACAATTCTTTGTATAGGTATTGATCTATGTAATTTATGTGTAGATGTATATTTCTGTGTAAATTTCTTATATGTGTGCTTTGACGATTTTTTTTCTTACCAGATTCTAAAATATGTCAATGAAAAGGTAGATAAACGGCCTCTCAATTAGATTAGCAGCTAGTGAGTCAATCCATGGACAAATATTTCTTATTCAAGGTTAATCTTTTGCCAACAAGGAAAGCTATCTTACTGTTCTGATATGTAACATACTTCTGCCTCATGTAACGGAGTACATTCGCCAAAAGTATGGGGGCGGATTTGCTGTTACCAGGAATGGAGTGTTGGGGTATCAGAACAGTAAGAAGCGAATTTCTATTTTAATTTAATTTAATTTAATTTTCTATTATTATTAAAAAAAGGAGAGAGAAAAAATTAATTATTGTAATAATAACAATAATAGACAATTATTAATTAATGTTGTGAAAAAAAATTCATCTGAGGAACTAAAAGGAAAAAAAAAGTGGAAGAGCAGTATCTTTGCTTTTTAATTAGCAGTGTCTTGTTTTGACTTCTGGAGCAGTTAGAAGTGATGAGCTGTCTCATTTTTTTCTTCTATGTAAAATTTCAGTTGACATGTAAATGTTTTTACAAAAATACAAATCCTTTTCAAGAGTGAAAAGTTTCGTCTTAGTTCATTACTTCGGCCTTAAAGTGAACCACTTAATGACCCTGAGATGTGATGAAGCAATCAACAATAAGAAGACATTCTGAAAACTGTCGGTATTTTTTACATGAGTTTATTCTACGGTTTCTCTGAAGTTTATTAATATTGACTACAGTTCTTCTTTGCTAAGTTTCATTAACATTTAAAATATATAATGATATTTCACAATATAAAGAAGTTCCACAAGTTGTGAGTGACAACAAGCTACTAACAGGTGGCGTTGTGATCACTATAAAGTTACACTGACATACTGCTAGAGAGCGCTATTGTATGTGAAATCCTTAAAACTGTTACCAATTACCGATAATAAAATTTAAAATTGCAGGTGTATCTACTGGAGTTTCATCAATTTACATCTATTACATAAAATTTAATTCACCTATAACCAGAGATAAAGTTTCGTTATTTAAAATTACGACAAGCTGAAGGATAAAAACAGCACTCAGCACACTTATAAAACACAGCATGTATAAGATTTACCACTGTGAAACAACAGTATAAAATTTTAAAATTGCTGGTGTATCTGCTAGGGTTTACATAAAAGTCCAGAAATGGAAAAATACATCAGTTGGTGTACAACTTCCAACACCTACACTCTTTGCATATTTTGAGGAATGAGGAGGTTGAGGTCTTGGTGTGTAGTTTAGGAGTTAGGTGGATGGTAGTAAGTAATTTAAAGCCCTTAAGTGAATAAGAGAGGTACTAAGTGAGTAGACGACTGTTACTGCTCATGTAATCGCTATTACATAAACTGTAGTATGAGTAGGGTTTCTCTCTCTCTCTCTCTCTCTCTCTCTCTCTCTCTCTCTCTCTCTCATATGTATACAGTGACAAAGGTTAGCATCTATGCTATTTCTATATAATCTAATATATAAAGCAGAGTGTTCGTATGTTTATATGTGTTGCATACAAATCTACAGTTTGTTGTGAAATTTTGTACACGTAACGTTCAATCAATGAGGACTGTCGCCGTAAGTGTAAGAATCACATACGATATACAGTTAATGTGATATGTCATTAACAATGAGATGCGCGAAAAACTGCTGCATTTTGCAACAATGCTGCTCATTTTCTCGTAAACCATTGGACCGATTTCAACCAAATTTGGTACACACATTCCTTTCCCGTGAGGTAACAATTGCTGCATGGTTAAGAATCACATACAGCACCTGGTTCAAAAGATATTACGTCATAACCAATAGAAATCGCAAAAAAATACCATAAATGCGGCGAGACTTTTGAAATACACTGTATGAGAATGACAGTACTTAGCGACTTGCAACAAACTATAAACATAATTTCAAATCTTTATTAAACTTTTTCTCGCTAGCAACCATAGTAAAATGATGAAAGGAAAAATGTTTCTCGCTTACTACTTTTCCACTGTTTATGGAGTAAAACTATGGCTCTCGGTATGACGTTACAAGTTATAATTTGAACACTACAAATTGTAGCGACAGGAAATTTTACAGACAGTATACACATATATAGTTGAAAGTAGCTTCTATATTGTATCACAGTACGACATGTAGTTCATGAGATATGAGCACATAAACAGTAACGTTCCGCTGTTCATGGACTAAAACTACAGCTTTCGGTATGACATTACAATTTGTAATTTCTTTACTACCTATTGTAGCTGCAGGAAATTTTACAGACAGTATACACGCATATAGTTGAGTGTACCTTCTAAATTGTATCACAGCACGACATGTAGTTCTTGTGATATGAGCACATAAACAGTATCGTTCATGGAAAAATGCCCTATCATGCACCAAATTTAATCTATTACTCCTTTACTACTAATTGTATTCCCAAGAGATTTTACAGCCATACAGCCCTTATACAAATGAATATATACCTGAAAAATTACGTAAATAAATAAATACCCGGGCAACACTGGGTTTTCAGCTAGTATTTAATAAAGTAATATTTCATAAAAATATCGTCCCGGGCATGACGTTAAACTGCCCCCAATCCAAGGTGTGGTGCGACCCGTGCTGAGGGGTGCGTGGCACATGGGTGGATGTGTCTCGAACGGAGCCTCAGGGATACCGGCCGACCTCCCTGATCAAGTTGCCTTGCACCGCGCGGGGTTATCGTGGTGTGGACCATATAAATCCCCAAATCTCGTGGGACTAAGATGAACACGGAGAAAAAATTATTTTAAAAGAATTCAAGGAGCAATCTGAGACCTCAGGTACTCAGACATTGGGATCAGGGCCGATGGAGTGCACTCCTACTTCTCAGTCAGGGTCTAGACCTGAGCAAGAAGTGGGAACTGTAACAGAGACGTTGGACCAGATTAGGATTAAGGCATTGTCTGGGGCTCAGAGGAGGAAACTTCTCATGGAACAGAAGCAGAAGGAAGGACAAGAATGGCTTCCTAAACATAAGTGGAGGGAATCAAAAGGGCTTGAGCCAAAGACCCCCAAAAAGAAACTGCCTCGGGTCGAAGGGGATACACAGACTCCCTCAACATCAAAGACAGGTGGCAAGAGGGTTAGGGACGAATCTAAGACTCCCTCCTCTCTGGACAAGCGTGATCCCAAAAGGCTGAGGCAAGAAATAGGGAAACAGACCTATAGTACTGCAGTCTCGGTCTTTAGAGTGGCAGTTGTCCAAGAAGGATACCCACTGGTAAGCATCACCTCACAGCAGGACGACCCAAATTCAGGAGGGTCTATCCCCGTGGGAGGATGCGAAGCTGCTGGTTAAGACAGCAGCCAAACTCCTGAAGACCGCAAAGGTATCAATATGGGTACCAAAGATCCTTAAGGATGTCTCTCCAAAGACTCTGTTCGAGAAAATAAGGGTCCAGAACCCAAAAGTCTCGACAGAGGATTGGAGGGTAATTAACCAAAAGGTCGTTCCGGAAGGACGAACCCTGGTGGTGGAGGTTGGAGAGAAGTCCCTGAAGGTATTGCGAGAGCAAGGCCTGAAACTGTTTTTAGGGTTCTCACAGGTCTGCGTCAGGTTAATCAAAGACCTTAAAGGCAATAATGGCAGCAATAAGGGGACTGGAAGTGCTGCAGATAAACCTGCAGCACAGTAAAGGGGCCACTGCTACCCTGAGGCGTGGCCTGGGGAGACAGGAGGTGGACGTGGCCCTGATACAAGAACCCTATTTATACAAAGGAGATGTATCAGGCCTGATTTATGCCAGAAATCTAAAAAACTCCAGAACGTGCATTTATGTTAGAAATGGAATACCTTTCATACCAATGATGGATTTTTGTTCCAGGGACCTGGTGACCATCAGGATGCAGCAACGTGAGGAAGGTATCACGAGGGAAATTGTTTTGGCCTCAGCATTCCTTCCTTAGGAAGACAGCTCTCCTCCTCCGTTGGAAGTGAGGAAACTGACAGAGCCTGCCATCGGCAAGGTGACAAACTGGTGGTGGGATGTGATGTCAATGCCCACAATCTATCGTGGGGCAGCAAGGACACCAACAATAGAGGTGAGCACCTTCTTGAATTTCTCCTATCTAACAACTTGGAGATCCTGAATGGGGGTGATGAACCTACATTCAGGAATAGTAGAAGGGAAGAAGTAATTGACATAACTTTTGGTTCCATGATAGTTATGTCAAACAGTGCCATGTGGTCCTGGAGCCATCCTCATCAGATCACATGTATATTAAATTCAAGGTTGAAATGGGAACCAGACAGACCATGACCTATAGGAGTCCCAGGAAAACGGACTGGGAGACATATAGGAGAGACCTTGACTTCAGCCTATTGGAAATTAAAACTTCGATAAGGAATCCAGCAGAGTTTGAGGAAGTAGCAGAGGCCGTAACCTCTGCTATAGTGACCTCATACCAGGACAACTGCTCAATCACCAAGAAGTGCACAAATAGGAGTGTGCCTTCGTGGAATAATAACCTGGAAATGCAAAGGTAACAGGTACGAAGTATCGTGATGCCCTTGTCAATTACAACCTTGCCATCAGACGGGCAAAGGAGGCATCCTGGAAGGTATTCTGTGAGTAAGTTGAGGGCACGGCTGCTCAAGCAAGACTTCATAAAATCCTCACTAGGGTACCAACTAATCCAGGAGGAACAATGAGGGAGGAGGATGGGGAGTATACTAAGACAGCACATGAAACACTGGAACTGCTCCTCAAGACTCACTTTCCTCAATATACTCTGGGGGATAACTCAGACCAGAATGCGATTCCTGAGAGACAATGGTTCTCAGGTATTCGCAAAGAGGACTGGGATTTGGCCAAGGACTGTGTCAATCTCAGTAAGGTCCGATAGGTGGTGGGAACATTTCAACCATTCAAGTCACCTGGCCCCGATGGAATCTTTCCAGCTCTCCTGCAACAAGCGGGAGAAAATGTTATTAGATTCCTATGCAGGTTATTCAGGGTTAGCCTAGCAGCAGGAATCATTACCAATGCCTGGAGGTTGTCTTCATTCCTAAACCAGGGAGAATTGATCATACCAAGGCCAAGAATATGAGACCAATCAGCCTGTCCTCCTTCATTGTTAAGGCATTGGACAAACTGGTTAATGTGCATGTTGGAGAAAGGAGGTTCAGTAGGGCTCCTCTACATTCAAACCAGCATGCATATCAGCCAGGTAAATCATGTGAGACAGCTATTCACCAACTCGTTGGGAAGGTGGAGAAAGCACTACACTTTCAGGAAATAGCCCTCTGTATCTCCCTGGACATCGAGGGGTTTTTTAGCAACACGACCTTCGATTCCATGGTTAGGGCAGCAGAGGTGCATGACCTAGGGACCACAGTATGTAGGTGGACTAGTGCCATGCTCAGTGGAAGAAAGGTAGAAGCTACCATGATGAATGAAAAAATGGTAATCAACACCACTAGGGATTGTCCGCAAGGAGGAGTTCTTTCCCCTTTATTGTGGAATCTAGTGGTGAATGATCTCATTGGAGAATTAAACTCTAGGCAGTACTTTTGCCAAGGATACGCAGATGATCTTGTCATAGTAATACTTGGCAAATTTGCTGACACAATATAGAATATGGCACAAGGTGCTTTGGACATTGTGCAAGACTGGTGCAGAAAACAGGATCTGGGGGTTAGTCCTAAGAAGACTTGTTGTACCATTTACAAAGAAGCATATACAACATTCAAGTTGGAATCTAAAGCTTTTCAATGTAGTGCTACCTGTGAAGGGGACAGTGAAATATCTAGGGGTTACCCTAGATGAGAAACTGAAATGGACCCCTAACATCAAGAATATTTGCTCCAAGGCAAAAGGTACTCTTGTGAGTACCAGGAGAGCTTGTGGCAAAAATTGGGGCCTGAGCCCCAAGGGTATGCACTGGATATACACCACAGTGATTAGACACAGGATCACCTATGGGGTGGTCGTTGGTGGAAGAAGGTAGAACAGTAGGTTGCTGCTAAGGAGCTTGGCAAGGTGCAGAGATTAGCCTACTTAGCCATAACAGGCGGAATTAGCAGCACACCAACTGCTGGAATGGAAACCATGCTGTATATGCCCCCATTACACCTTTGGGTCAAGATGGAGGCAGCGGCTGGTGCATACAGACTCAAATCTGGCAACAACTGGAACTCTTTGGGATATCCAGAATCACACACTAAAATAGTGAGTGAGGTAAATATAGGAAAGGTTGGGGAAATGCCAGCCGACTATATTATAACCCCATACTGCTTCAACAAGCCTTTCAATATAACAATTGGAAGTAGGGAGCAGTGGGAGAAAATAGTTCGACAACGTACGGGGGATATTGCCTGGTTCACTGATGGGTCAAAATCGGACCAAGGTGTTGGGGCCGGGGTATATGGGGTGCAGCCAAGACTGGAGGGCATCATCTCTCTAGGAAAATTGGCCTCAGTATTCCAGGCCGAAATCACTGCCATCAGGGTGTGTGTGGAGGAGAATTTGCGTAGGTGCTACAAAGATCGTAGCATCTATATCTATTCAGACAGCCAGGCAGCCCTGAGATCACTGGCAGCTCCTGCAACAAGGTCTAAAATTGTTGCAGAATGTCACAGGGTTCTGGTGGAGCTAGGGGAAAGCAATACAGTAAACCTATTGTGGGTCCCTGGCCACTCTGGGATCAGTGGCAACGAACATGCCAACAGATTAGCCAGGATGGGGGCAGAGACTCCATTTATTGGACCGGAACCTGTCCTGACAATCACCAAGGCAATGATCAAATTGGAGCTACGTAACTGGCTCAGAAGACAGTACGTAGAATATTGGACCAAAGTCCATCAACAAAAACATGGCAAGGTAATGATGCCAAAGCCATGTTTTAAAAGAAGCTCTGCAATCCTGGACCTGAACAGGAGAGAGATTAGACTCATGGTTGGATTTCTGACAGGCAATGTGAATTTCAAAAAACACCTACGTACAATGGGAATAACAGAAGAGGACCCTAAATGTAGGATCTGTGATGACGATGATGAAACTGCATCACATCTAATCTTCAAATGCATTGCATTGGAGAATAAAAGGTACAGAATATTTGGGACAACCAGACCCGAAGAAATTGTCTAATAAATAACTGGTAAGGGGACTCCTTGCACTGTGTGGTAAGGGGACTCCTTGCACTGTTCAAGGGCATTGGTTGGCTTTGCTAGATATACAGGGAGCGATACCGCACAATAAACTTAGTTTCAGTGCGGTCAGTGGCAGGTTGGTCCAAGACTGTTTTGGCTTCCCTGGAAAAATCAATCAATCAATCAATCAATCATAAAAATAATATATCAGGGTGGATGTGCAGATTGTCATTACATTCATACACTTGATGTTATATAACAGTACATTGAGAAGCTAGGGTCTAAGAACTTACGTACATTGTAATATCGTAGCTTATGGTATAAGTAGCAACTCTAAAATTAATGTCAGATGTTTCCATCTTAGTTGTTTATGTATAAAATTTAATCACTTGATATTAAATAATGTATCAGTGGTGTGCAAACTGTCATTGCATACATGAACTTGGCATAAGTATCTACCAAAGTGGGTGTACAGGCAGTAAATTTGAGTATCTAACAGTGTGTATACAGGCCATAAACTTGATGTGAGTAGCAGAGGGGGTGTACAGGCAGTAAACTTCTCATATGTATCTAACAGAGGTGGTGTACAGGCTGTAAACTTGACATGATTATCTAATGAGGTGGGTATATAGGCTATTGTTGCATTTATAAACTTGACTTGAGTATGGGATCTATGAGAGTGGGAGTAAAGGTTGCCATTGTATTTAGCTGTCATTGTATTTATCAACTAGGTGCTTAGGTTAGGATGTACTGTACAGTTTTAGAGGTAATAAGAAGAATCAACAGTTTTGTTGATAACTATCTTATGTACACTGTTATAACTTTTAGTGGTACATGCCACTTTCCCCCACTTCAACACCTTGAGATACCCAAATATTTATCAATAAATTTTAATTAATTGATTAGGCATGATAGGAACAGCAACTGCCACCAGAATCTGTTTCAGATTCTGGAGGTGGTGGCAGCAGCAAGTGGCCTCAGATATTATGTCCACCCAGTCAAAGATATGTTGAAATTCCTTGGAAACGTGTACTTTGACAGTTGCTAAGAAGAAAAGAGATGATTTTGGTTTTGTATTCTATGTCTGCTGTCTGTCAAGATATGTGTATCACATTACTATGTACTTATGGATAGAATAACAACTTGAATAGAAATAAATATGGAGTTAAATGTATAAATAATTTATTTAATCTATAAAGTACATAGATGAAGAAAAATGACAGATTTATCAGATAATTAATTAATTTATAATAATACTTAGAGGCACAACTACTCCTGGACCTCATTGTTTAAAGACTTTCATATTTTGAACATGAAAGGAAGTTTCAATAGTTGAATTTCACTTTCATAAAGAAGAACTGTCAGCTTGGAATTCATTAACTGGTGAATTACTAAGCATCTACAAAAGTAACTATCACACTGCTTATGTTGAAAGTTATTCAAATCAGGGTCAGGCAGCCATGATAGTTCAAACTTAGTCTAAGTGAATGTTCTATGCCTTATTACATGTAAAATATTCCATGTTGTTGCAAGATAAAATGAAGTTTCTGAATGGGTGTACATGCTGTTGCCATTTCTCACTTGCAATGGAAAAAATGTATGAATCATTTTAGTGACACTCTGTTTTGAATTTCTATTTTATTTAGGTGTCTGAGAGTGAATATGTCACCAATATATCTTGTATAGTATATGGTACAATCATTATACATTTTATTACTGCTGAAAAATTTATTTTCTAAACTGTTAATGAAGATATCTGCTAGGGTACCATCAAGGCAGTTTCCCTTAGCAAGACCTTCGCTTTGATAGTAGATTTTATTATTAAAAAAGAAAAATAGTTATAGGATAATGACACATCCAGTAATTCTAAAAGTTCAACAACTTTGTATTGGCTCAAATTATGGTGTGAAAGTATGTTTTCTATAATTATATCTAAATATTCTTTCACTGGGATGTTTGTGTACAGATTTTTTATATCAAAAGACACTAGCGTGGACTCCATCATTACCTCTATGTCTTTAAGGAAAGTTGCTAGCTCAATTCCATTTTTGAGGTTATATGTCTTGTCAAATACATAATACTCTTTCAGTTTCTTATTTAAGAATTTATTTAACTTGTAGTTGGATGCTAACTGACCATCCACAATTGATTGAAAGCTCTTTTCCTGTTTGTGTATCTTAACTTGGGAACGTAATGTGGGGATGCTGAAGTTCATCACTTTTAGTCCTCACTTATCTCTGTCATCTAATATAAAACAACATTCATTTATTTTCTTCCTAATTAAGGTATTAAATTTATTTGTTGGGTCTTATTCTATGATGCTGATGTTATTTTCATTAAACATTTGTTTCCTGGATGTAGTCTATATCATGTATTAGGACTATAGTGTTGCTTTTATCAGCCCTAGTGGCGAAGCTTGGTTACCATGTAACCTGTTATTAATAGACTTCAAAGTGAAGCTATCATTGTCTGTTGGTGTTGTGTTACATTTGATATCTAAGTAGTGAGCTGCTTTAATGGCTATTGCAATGACTTTACTTTTCTTAACATTGCCAGCTTCAATTGCGTTCTTTGTTTCTGCAATTATTTCTTCAATGTCTCTAGAGTTTAATTTTTTTTTTTTTTTTTTTTTTTTTTAATACTATAATATAAGCCAGCCTTTTTCTAATAAATGCATTTCTGGATCATTGAAGCTGATGTTAAGTTTTCTATTCTACTTGCAAAATTTGGGGTTTCATTATAGGGGAAGTCAGCAGGAGCTGCATTGGTTTCTTCTGATGCTGCTGTGTGACTAAATCTAGTAGGGTACATAATTTCTTAATAAAAATTTTAAACATATCATTGTATTGCATTTGTGGAAAGTTATTACTCAGATTTTCTTCTAACTTCTCAGTTTCGGTCTGAATCTGGTGTATTTTCTTAACCCACATGATTTGAGCTTCACCGTAACTTTACTTACAATCGCAGCAGAATTCTTGATCTGGATCCATGCATTCTTTGGTGTTACATTGTGTTTCAGGCATTCCTTGTTTAAGTTTATGTGAAGCCAGTATTTGGTCCTCTTCTTTTTGAGTTCTAAGGTTTCGTGGGCATCCCTTAATGCCTGGCATGACATGATATATAATTTGCTCATAGCAGGAAGTGATCTTACAAATATATATTTTTTTGCGAATAATGAAATTCAAAGATCATGGTATTTCATCTTTATTTATAACAGACAACCAGTTTAGATGTACATAGACATAATCTGCTGGACTCTAAGGGTGAACATGAAATGTATGGTTACAAAAAAACAACTAAGGAACATGCAACACAACTGCCTATGCATACAGATCTGTATGCAGCCCTTAGAAACCAGAAGATGATGTCTATGTACATTGCAACTGGTTGTCTGTTATAAATAAAGATGATATGTGATCTTGGAATTTCATTATTTACAAAAAAGTATATTTACAAAATCGCCCCTGCCATGAGCAAATTATACAAGAGAAGTTAAATTTTTCTAGAATTGTAACAATGATGAACACTTATGCAGTTGTTTGTATGAGGTCCACATACATTCTATTAGTTGCTGACATACCTGATTCTGTTAAAGTGAAACATTGTTTCCGTAGTCCCAACTACTCCAAACCATCTGTTTACAGAGATTCACTGTGCAGATGAGTAAGCCATGAGGCAATGTTCTGCCCAGAATTTTTGTCAAAAGGTCATAGGAGACATAGGTATGAGTTAGGCTAGAGGCTAAATGGTTGATCACTTGAGGAACATCAGAGTGGTAACCATGTAAAACCTGCAAAGTATTGGCAAAATACAGGTGTTGTACCAAAAGATACAATTTGAGGCATGGACTGTAGTACAGTTGTTAAGGTTTCCAGTTGAAGCTTGGTGTGCATACTGATGAGGTTGATGGAGGCAATTCTGTTAGCTTGCAGCTGATCTACAGGTACTGGTACATTTATTAAACCACTTCTAATCATCAAGCTGTCAACGGGATGTTAAACCCTAAGCTTCCTCCTCCTCCTCCTCCTCCTCCTCCACATTTATTAAAACATGAGGAGGAGATGTAGCAGTAGATAAATTATATCAAGTGGCCCTTTATGAAAATGAAGATTCTATATCAACTGAACTGTAAGAGTTTTGAATTCTATTTGTGAATGTCTTACAGGTGCCATTGAAAGGATTTCGTTCAGTCTTTACTGTTGGGTGAGTACTTGTAAACAAATGAAATCTGTGATTTTTGTGGAATGGTGCTAGTTTTAGAGATGCACTGGATGCTAAGTACATTGATAGGACAGATACCAAGGATAATTTGCTTCATCTGAACGTCTTTATTATCTTAGTGCTTTGGGTTATAATATGTGGGGCTACCAGAACAATTGGCTTATGTAGTCAATGTTCCAGCTGCATAGAATCACTATCAACTTACTTTTGTGAATATATAAATATGTAGCAAAATGTCTTTAGTTCTTTTAAAGGTTCTATGATATGACAATTGTAAGACTAGTGACAGGTTACAATGAGAAAATGTAATCAATTGACAAGAGATAAATAACCCCTGTGACTTTCTACAGAGTAACCATATGAAGTATGACTAACAAGAGATATTGTATGCTTTGCGAGGAGTGGAGTACAAATGGCCACAGGTTTAAAATTGAGACTCTTGTTCATATTATAGGAGTAGCCACACTGCATTTCTTGATAAACATACTAATTTTGGTGGTCAATAAGACCACCGCCACCACCACCTGAAGATATTACTAAAGCAATTAACCACTGAAAAACTTGTGTACCAATGTGATAAATATCTTCTCATAAAGATGAACAACAATAGTGATGTGAAGAGATGCAAAGAATTAATATATTGTGTTTAAGCATCAGCTTTTTATGTGTGATATACTGTATGAACTATGGCTACATAAAGCAGAACTGTGTATATCCATTAGAGGCACATATTCACAAGTGCAAAAGACACCTGAAATTGTAAAATAATACATGCAAGCACAAAAAGCATGCCACTTGTAGAGAGATTGTACATTAGACGATCAGTAGAAAGGTGAATTTTAGGGAAATTCTCATCACTGAATTACTTGGAATTGCCAGGCAGGCATTTTTGGAAGCAGAAATGTGTGCAGCTGTCAGTCACAAATGTATCAGCACATGTGAGGAGTAGACTGAAAGCCAGAAAAATGAGATTGAACTGGCAGTGCTCATAGTAAACTGAAGTGACTTAGATATTAGTGTGGTGACAACGGAACAGTATTTTCCCATATATATTGTTTTCTTGTACTGTAGCACAATGATCAGCACAGTCTTTCTGACATATTAGTGCACAACAGGAACTAGACCCATTAACATGTACTACACTGTTGCCGTAATCTTGTGCACAAATAGTAAATGTTATAGATTTTTGTTATACATTGCCGTAAATAAAAATTAGTAAATGCACTTAGGGTTTTCCAGTTCACTAAAGATGGATTGTTGAAATAATGCATATGGAGGAGATCAATAACTCAATGACTCAAGTGGTACTGAGGTAACAGGTGTCAATCCCCACTGAAACATCTGTATTACTGAATGGTGTAGCCTCCATGGGCAGCAATTCAGATGCTGATTCTGTCATCAGTTGTCAGTTGCCATCCCATCATATCTATCACATGCTTGACTGGAGAGAAGTCTGGAGATAATGTTGCCCAGGGAAGTTGCTGCTTGTCTTGCAAAACACATTAGTTTTCATACACTGTGTGGATGATGATTATCACACATCACCTTCCTGTTGCATACAAATGGGCATGCATGGCATACAAATGGGTCTTACAACATTCTGCACATATGGAGAGATGGTCAGTGTTCACTCCATAAACAGAGTTGTAGTTTATTGAAGTCCAGACCATAAGTTCTGGGGTGAGTCCAATGTCTCTTGGACAAATTCACTCTGAGAAAGCACTCACCAGACATACATCTTACATGCAACCTACCATCTCAGAAACTTCATAACTGAAGATGGCAGCCCATTATTCTATCTTTAAAGTGCTACTCTGATGGCACCAGTCAAGCCGTGCATGTTGCTGCTGTGGCATGTCTCAGCTGTGCCTGTAATCCCATTGCCAGTGAATTGTTGGCTACAGTTCTATTCACACTTACAGGCTCACAAAATTATTATTATCTGTGCTTCGGTAGCTGTCAATTTGCAATTGCTGCTGTTAAAATGTGATCATCTTGGTGAACATTAGTGCTATGTGGACATCTAGAACCCTGTCTACAGATGTGAGAATGTTTACGTGACCACTGCAACTGACATTGTCACAAAACTGACACAGCATATCCAACTTGCATGGCAAGTCTCCAAAAGAACCATCAAGATGATTACAGACTTACCCCTTTCAAATTTATTCATTTGGCTGTAATAAGTATGGGGTCAGCCTCTCCATGCATAGCATCTGTTTGTTTTGCGCATTGATATCACACTGAGCCGTAAAGTTGTAAACAGTCTCTGTTCAATTGTTCGCACACATGATGCTCTGGCAGTTGTCACTGTAATCTGTTGATAGATGAAGTTGACAATATAATTAGTGCATCTACAGTCACCATGTGTAACCTTCCCACTCCACACCATCAGCAATGTACTGATCAATTACACTATTGGTCATTAAAATTGCTACACCAAGAAGAAATACAGATGATAAGCAGGTATTCATTTGACAAATATATAGAACTGACACATGATTACATTTTCATTCAATTTGGATGCATAGATCCTAAGAAATCAGTACCCAGAACAACGACCTCTGGCTGTAATAACAACCTTGATACACCCAGGCATTGAGCCAGAGCTTGCATGCAGCTTCAAAACGATACCACAGTTTATCAAGAGTAGTGACTGGCATATTGTGATGGCCAGGTGCTTGGCCACCATTGACCAGACGTTTTCAATTGGTGAGAAATCTGGAGAATGTGCTGACCAGGGCAGCAGTTGAACATTTTCCGTCTCCAGAAAGACCCGTACAGGACCTGCAACATGTGGTCGTGCATTATTCTGCTGAAACATAGGGTTTCGCAGGGATCGATTGATGGGTAGAGCCATGGGTCCTAAGTCATGTGAAATGTAACAGCCACTGTTCAAAGTGCTGTCAATGCGAACAAGAAATGACAGAGACGTGTAAACAATGGCACTCCATACCATCACGCCGGCTGATACGTCAGTATGGCGATGACAAATACACGCTTCCAATGTGTGTTCACCACAATGTCACCAAACACGGATGTTACCATCATGATGCTGTAAACAAACTGGATTCATCCAAAAAAATGACGTTTTGCCATTTGTGCACCCAGGTTAATTGTTGCATACACCATCACAGGCACTCCTGTCTGTAATGCAGTGTCAAGGGTAACTGCAGCCATGGTCTTGGAGCTGATAGTCCATGTTGCTGCAAATGTCATTGAACTGTTCAACTGTTCGTGCAGATGGTTGTTGTCTTGCAAACGTACCCACTGTTGACTTGGGGATCGAGACGGGGCTGCATGATCAGTTACAGCCATGCGGATAAGACACCTGTCATCTCAACTGCTATTGATACAAGGCCATTGGGATCCAACACAGCATTCCATATTGCCCTCCTAAACCCACCGATTCCATATTCTTCTAACAGTCATTGGATCGTGAACAATATGAGCAGCAATATCACAATACGATAAACTGCAATCGCGATAGGCTACAGTCTGACCTTTATCAGTCAGCAACATGATGGTACGCATTTCTCGTCCTTACATGAGGCATCACAATGACGTTTCACCAGGCAACATCGGTCAACTGCTGTTTGTGTTTGAGAAATCGATTGGAAACTTTCCTCGTGTCAGCACATTGTAGGTGTCAAGCTTGTGTGATTACTCTGAAAAACTAATCATTTGCATATCACAGCATCTTCTTCCTGTCGGTTAAATTTTGCATCTGCAACACATCATCTTGGTGGTGTAGCAATTTTAATGGACTAGAGTGTAAATGTCATATTTCAAGGTGTCCTAATTTTTTTCTGGCACTGCATATTGGAGGTCTCTATCTCTGCAACTCATTTCATAACTTGCAGAGTATGTGTATGAAGTTTTTACAGATATATGTTAAGCTCCATTCTTATTTATTAATCTTTCCTACATAGATCTCAAAAGAATGTTTGGAAATAAATCATTACTTTGTAGAGAGCAGTATTATACACTCATAACATTTCAAAGCACCATAGCATATGTAATGATAAAGTAGGCACAGCAGTAATGAGTCCAAAGATTGGTTTGAACACTATAGTGCTTAACTGGGTGTGCTCCTGTCAGATGTGGTATGCTATTATCTTCCTTTGACCTTTGAACTGATTGACTCAGGTTTAAGGTTTAAATTGGATTCCAAACCATGCCACAACTCATCATTTTTCATAACAGCAAGTATTTCCAGTGTTGAAAGAAACAATTGGCAGAAAAAATTCTTAGGATTGCCCAGGATCAAAGTTGTGATGTTCGGATTTTTATTGATTTTTTTTATTTTATTTAATTTTTTTTAATTAGAGGATTTGTTTATTAGTGAAGTGTTATTGCCCAAAAGTTTTGGAGAACAGGAGTGAAACTGCCAATGGCAGTTTGTCACAAATACCAAAAGATGAGCGTATCCGTGAGAAACTGGTTCAGGGCTGTAACTAAGGGTGGGGGGAGATAAAGGGGATCAATTCCACCTTGCCCAACACACACACACACACAAACACACACACACACACACACATAAACACAAACACATCATGATGTGTTTTTACTTACCAGTCAATTATTAAAAATACATCATGATGTGTTTTTACTTACCAGTCAATTATTAAAAATACATCATGATGTATTTTTAATAATTGACTGGTAAGCTTAATGTGATAACTTACAGATTACACTTCTAGGCAGTTTATTGTTGCTAAATATTGAAAATTCTAGTTATATGCTGTTCAGAAGATGGTAGAGATTTATCTTTGATATAAATAAAACAAGAGGATGGTAGCTTATATGGAAGTCAATGACATTGGATCCTTGGGATAAAACTTGGTAATATTTAGAGGGCCATATCACATACCTATTGAAAAATTTAAACAAGTAGTCCCTAATTACTTACACTGAGGTTGTATCACATGTTTGCGGCATAAAAATAAAAGGAAGACACTTGTACTGTACCTAATTCATCTTACAAATTCAAAATATTGAAACTTTTTTACCATTTCGGGGAACTGAAATCAAGTAAATGGTGAAGTTGGAAGTTAATGCTGGACTGGGTTTTGACCCAAATATCCTGTTTCAGGCCAGCGGTCACCTTAACCAATTAGGTTATCCAGGCATACTTTCTTCCTTTCCAAATTTTCTACTTATAGCACACTAAGATTGTAGTGCCCCCTGTCCATTAATTTCTCTAGCTCCTACTCTATACTGGATTCCCACAAGAGATTGAGCATATTAATACATAGGGTTCCCATTCATCCTGATTTTTCCAGGCTGGTCCTTATTTTTGACAATGTCTCGTGTTCCCAAAGCCTCCCTGGGGACAGCAAAATGTCCCAGATTTTCATCTCAAATTGGCTTCCTTTTGTTCTTTTTTCCCAGGTCACTTAACTTAGTCATATTTTGTAGGAGACCAAGAATATAATGATTTGTTCAAAATGTAATTGGCAAATTGTTAAAAATCTACCAGTAATTCAACATTTTTCTTAATAGATTAGTAGCCAGAAAATCCAAAAGATTTTTGACTTCTGCAATAAAACAGTTGTTACTTGAGTTGGAAAGTGGGGGAGTAGTAACAGCTGATCAGTTCAATAATATCATTATGGCTTTCTATGATATGTGCTTAGAACAAATTCGTGAATGGTGTGAGCTATTTTTGGAACCTTTTCGGCCAATGGAGTAGTTTGTGCTGAATGAAACTATCAGCTGGATTAGTGTTCAACACTTTTACAGTTTTGTATGATATATTATTAAGAACTTCAGTATGGATGAGAGAGAATTATTTGACGAATACTGTTGTGGAAGTCAGTTTGGTGAAAGGAAACTTATTGATAGCAATATTAAATTAGATGTCAGTGGAAAAATAGCAGGAATTTTTTTCTAATTTTCATTATGAACAAGTGTGTCTAAAATATATTAGAAGCTTAGTTGAATTTTCATTTGCTATTCCGGGTTCTAATGCAACTATTGAAAGAGTTTTACAGATAATACTTGCCTAGAGATGTTGATATCCAGCTTTCATTTATTTCCCACAAGAAAATTTTGTATGAGGTTTTAAGAACAGCAGCTGCAATTGACAATTTATGTTGCACTGAAGAACCAGCATTGGTTTTGCTGTAAACCCAAAACTAGATTATCTTGCCAAAATATATGTTAACAATAAAATGTGCTAATCTCTTGGGTACAAACTGAAGAAGAAAAATATCTCATCTCAGAGTCATAAACACTGACTTGATCAGTTTCAGAGAGAAATTGTAGGAAGAACATGGAGAGAAATTTATAAGAGACTGTTTAAAGAAATGTAACTTTTTCTTAAATACATTCCTGCAACATTTTGAGCTTTACTTTTTAAGAACTTAATTTAACAGAAACAAGGATGAAGGATGGATAACTTCTGATACTAAAGTAAATTGTGCTACAGAGACCTCAGTATAATTCAGAGTAAAAGATGCTGCTATGTTTTGAAATTTCATTGAAGTAATATCAAAGCCTTTATTTTGTCTCTTAAAATTTCAAAACTCTAGTACCTTGCTCAAAAAGCAAAATACTCAGACTATTACGGAAAAAATTCAGAATATTACTAAACAGAACCCATCACCTTAATTTCTAGCCTTACTGCAGTTTTTACAGTTTCAATTGACATTCAATAAGCAATGACTTATTGTCAGGAATATATGCCCCTGGAACTTTTCGATATGTCTTACTATTATGCAATCTGTGTGAAACTTATTGATGTGTGGTTCCCACATAGTTCTTAACCACATAGTTGTGATAACTGAACTGCACTTCATGCATTATTTTACTAGGTGGCTTCCTATTTCATTTCTTCCCTCCAATCCATGTGTTCTAATTTACATAGTTTTTAGGTGGCAGTCTACAGCCGTGGTGTACTTTGAGAGTGTCATTCTTGTGACAAAGCTGTAAAATACTTTTATTTGTTACATTTAACCAGTTTTAGCAATTGCTGTCATCAACAAGACCTCCTGTTGATGGCAGCAATGTTTGAAACCGGTCAAATATAACAAAAGTATTTTTACAGCTTTGGTGCAAAAATGAATTTTTCAAAGTTCTACAAATTGTTCAGCATTCTAAAAAATTACTTTTCACATCTCTTGGAAAGGCCAGTCTAATTTGAATTTTCTAAAGATGGCAGAAGCCATTCCTGTAATTTCAGGGTCAAAATGTTGATGAATGACTGATGTACCCTGAAAAATCGTGAACAGCTGGAAGGAAGAAGGAAACTATTGATGCTACATTTTCTGAGGATACACAAATGTACTGTTTGGTTTAACATGTAAAATATTCTGGAAGTAGAAGACTACCCATGAGTGTTTCCCCTGGGGAAAAACAAATCTGTAGCTTTGAATATGGAACATTAGTCCCTTTAACCCTTAGGCCCTGAGTTGGTCAGATGCCTTAGCTAAATATAGTGGTAAATAGTAATGTTTGTAGCAGTGAGAAGTGGACTTCCTGTCATGAAAGTGTGGCCATATGAACTCAAAATGAAAGTTGATCTAATAATGAATACTAAAATAGCAAATGTGTGATCTTTTATGAATAGTATAACAAATGCATTTTCATAGACAATATAAGCACAATGTCAACATGAATCATATTAATACACATTTACCTACAAGCTTCAGAAATTAAGAAAAAAGTGCAATGATGTAAAATAAAGTAACTAGATGTTAAGGGATATTTTTCTCAATAGTTTCCAATACATTGCTGATCCCAACTTACTGACTTGCTCTACCGCACATGCCTTTGTCTACATAGCATAATTATGTCATATTCTACATCAATGCCAATTTCAACTTACTTTAGGTAAATTACAATCCTCTCTAAAAACCAATCTGTTACTGTACTTATGCCTCAATCTCAAGACCTGTGCTTGTGGCCTCCAGTGCAGCCTCTCTGTCATTACACTATTATTCATGATTATATGGAGAGCCAGTGGCAGCTAGTATTAAGTTTCATTGGTGGTGCCCAGACAAAAAGTTTGTACACATAATGGTGGAATCAGTCTGAAGTGTTCATTAATACCCTCCATTTATATAACATTTTAAAAAAAAGATAGATATTAAATATGCTAATTATGTAGTAATGAATATAATTGATGAAACACTGTAGCAAATAAAAAATATACAATCTGCACTAAACATTTTTATTTTATTAATGTTATAATAATATTTTTTCCTTCTTTTTAAGTTGGGATTATGTGTTGTTATATTGTAGTTGGTCTGGACTACCAGCTAAGTTTGAGTGTCTGAATTTATGCTATGGTGACACAATTTATTGAAGAACTTGGGGGCTTAGAGGTGTTTGGATTCGATCCAAAGTTCACCAGCTCTTCTCATGCAGAAGTTCATACTTATTGTAGCTGTGCTTCTGTGTATTGAATGTGATGTCAAAATCAAAATGAACTGTGGGAAGATGTCTGTGACTACTTTCCTATTGGAAATGCATTAGAGAGACAACAAGGACCCTCCTGGCTTTTTCCTGATAGCCGAGATAAGAACTCTTGGGGGAAAACCTTGGCTAGGAGCAGTCATGTGTATTTTACCTAACTAGCATGTTAAATAATAAGGTCTATGTTCTGGCATGTTATTTATACAGTAAATGTGCATGTCTGTTCTTCTGACTGGAAACTTGTCAATTACACTGTTGTTGAAGTTTGGAATATCACTGATATCCTCCTTGTGAATGGAACAAACGGCCAATGAGTTCAGCCTTTCCTGACTCACTCTGTTTCTGTGGAAGGTTGTGATTCTTTTTAAGGTGCTGAAACTGCGCTCTGCTTCTGCTGTTGAAATTGGTGTAGATAGCACAATTTGTAATGTTTTGTGCACTTCAGTGAATGATTCTTCACAGGAATGTTTCACAAAGAAAGTAAACAGCTCACAAACTGATGTAATGCCTATAAATGTATCATTGCGATAAATCACTGACAGTTAATTTTTCAATTGATGGTGTCAAAAGAAAGGACTGTAGTTTAATGAAAAAAGTATTGACCAAAGTGGCTGGGAAATGATCTCTAAAAGAAGCAAACGTTTTTTGGATCAATGATTTCTAAGATGCAAAATACATGAGGGTTTTGAAATGTTCCATTGACTTGGTTGGTCATTGATTTGATTTGATTTTCTCAGGGAAGCCAAAACAGTCTTGGTCCAACCCACCACTGCCCACACCAAAACTAAGTTTATTATGCGGTATCGCTCCCTGTATATCTAGTAAAGCCAACCAATGCCCTTGAACAGTGCAAGGAGTCCCTTTACCAGTTCTTTATTAGACACAATTTCTTCGGGTCTGGTTGTCCCAAATATTCTGTGCCTTTTACTCTCCAATGCAATGCATTTGAAGATTAGATGTGATGCAGTTTCATCACCGTCATCACAGATCCTCTTCTGTTATTCCCATTGTATGTAGGTGTTTTTTGAAATTACCATGGCCTGTCAGCAATCCAACCATGAGTCTAATCTCTCTCCTGTTCAGGCCAAGGATTGCAGAGCTTCTTTTAAAACATGGCTTTGGCATCATTACCTTGCCATGTTTTTGTTGGTAGATGGTTGGTCATAATTTCACACACTTCTTTGGCATCTGCTGTCAGATTAAGTTCACTGCTACATTTGGAACGTTTTCTTGTAGGAGCATTACACTAATCATCACAAACTCAAAACGGTTTAATGTTCTCTTGTATTTGATATACAGCACACTTAAAATAATGTAATGCATTGGATATGCTAACTGCATTTTCACTATATATCTGAACTGTGTTGTAGAGAATATCAATGCATTTCATGATATCATAGAAAAAAATTTAGAAGTAACAAAAACTGTGAATTGTGAGCTAAATTTCTTAAGGCAAATGCTTCTCTTATTGTAACATCATCCCAGGACTCCTCTTCCTCAATCTTTTCAAAACATTTCAATAAGTGCAATTTGTTTCCTTTGACAGTGTTCACAATGCAGGACTGGAAGTTCCATCTAGTTGAAGAGACTGAAGGAATTATCTTGTTGCAGACTGTCTGTAACAAATAACTTCGCTTGGGAGACAAAGAAAAAATATATTGTAAAACCAGCAATATTTGTGAAGAACAACTTATCGACTTTATGCTTTCACTGCAAGCATTCTGAAGAATCAAATTCATTTGGTGCGCATAGCAGGGAACGTACTTGGTATATGTGAAAGGTGTCTGCACACTACCGTGATTGCTGCTCATTACTGGGGCACCATCACATGCCTGAGCAAAGAGTTTTTCTTGAACATTGAAAAGCTCCTGACTTCTGTTTAAAACCTCACTAAATCCATATGCTGCCCTATCATTAACATTTCCAAAGGAAATACATCTTTCAACAGATTTTTTTCCCATTAATATACCTCAGTATAATGACAAATTGACTACTGCACATAATATCTGTTATTTTGTCAGCCTGTGCAGAAACGAAAGTGACATCGTTAATCTCCTTAATCAGTTCTTCGATGTAAACTTGATACGTTCAGTCCAGAAGCTCATTTTGTATTGTGTGACGTATATTTATACACAGAATTAGTAGAGCTGCTTAAGTGATCATTTATTACACAGTCAAGATTTCCCGAAAGTGATAACAAGTCTAAGAAATTCACAATTTGCTGACTCTTGTTTTTCATTGTGAGCTCTTAGTACTAACTCATGACTTCCACAAAAACATTAAACACTCTCCTATTCTGTTTAATATGTCTGTTCTTCATAACTAATTCATTATGTTTCTGAACTGACAATTTATACGCTGAATCAATTTAAGCAGCAACATAAATTGTGCCAATCATTTTATGTTTACAAACGTTTACTAAATGAAGTCCACTGTGCTCATGTTTCTTAATTCCTTCACTTAAATGCTTTAGATCCTTGCAGCCAACTGTTGTCCACAACCCTTAACCACCAAACAACACAAAGAAGAAACAAAACAATTCTTTTTTCTCTTAACTCAGTTAGCCAAGACTTTTTGCATAGCAGAAAGTTCTCTTCTTTCTGTCGAGTTGAGACATCAAAATATCTTTTGGTTGATAGTGTGATGATACTGCTGGCCCTCTCATCTCAATGTTATCGTACGATACCATCTGCGTCGGATCCGGAATTGTGTGGTTCAATAGTGATAAAATTTGCGTGTGAAGTTAGTTAAAAATGATATAGCCAGCCTAGGAATCAGTGTAGGACAGTGTCTTGGTGATAAAGTGTTCAAAACAAGTGATAGATTTCATTAATTAAGAGATTTGTATAAGACGTTTCCAGACAGTGCTATAAACAATAGTTTTGCCATTGTATGTTATTTCAATAAATAGACTGATGAATGGTAAAAACTTTTGTATCTACATAAAGAAATGAAAATAAATAGAATTGTATATATGTTAGGCTCATAAACAAGTTGTGTCGACCAGCTAATTGTGTTATTTCGACTATTACATTAATTATCAATATTTAATTCTTTGTATATATTGACTGATGTGAAATTTTGAGTATATTTTGTGAATCGCCATGAGATTTGATAGTTCAATATACGTTAGGAACATGTATGATGTACTCATTAACAAATTAATTGACATTTATCATTATTCTTTGTTATGAAACAAATAGTACCGCGATTTCGTCTTAAAAAGATGTGCCATCTAAAATTATTGTATGTATAGTTTTCATTTTATATTGTGATTATTTTTGTGTACATGAAATGTTTTCTTTGTGTGTTTGTTTATTGTAAATTAGAATATTCAATTGTTATGAACAATGCCAAGGGCGTACCCAGGATCTGAGCTAGGAGGGGGCAGGCCATATTATCTTGGGCGAACAGTGAGCAGCATCAACATGCAGATTAATACATCATATAAAATTAGGTGTATGTATATTTGCTTATATGTTTGTATGTTCCATATCTCCTCCTAAACTAGTGGCCAGATTTCAGCTAAATTTGGTACACATATTCCTTATTATCCGACAAGGATTGTTGTCAAGGAAAGAACAAAATACAACACATATTTCAGGATATATGACGTCATAAACAATGAGAGTTTCAGAAAACTGGTGGTGTGAATTACATAATCCGAATCATCTTTGGACCCATATGCTAGCTGGGGTGTTGTGTGGGAATAAGGAACAGGAACTGCTGCAGCTACAGGTACTGGTGTTGAAGTTGACTGTTGTGATTGTGACACTTCATTTTTCTGTTCATCTTCATCGCTTTCGCTACTACTGTTTAGACTCCTTTTGCTTCCTTGAGCAGTAGACCCTACAAAATAGATATATATGTATTTTATTTTCCTCTTATTGAGCCACAGAAAGAAAATAAAGATAAACAGACGACAGTAGATAAACACTGAGTTCTACACGGATCTATATCTACATATATACTCCGCAATCCACCGTAAGTTGCGTGGCGGAGGGTACACTGTACCACTACCAAACATTTCCTTTCCTATTCCACTCACAAATAGAATGAGGAAAAAAGGAAGTCTATATACCCCAATACGAGCACCAATTTCTCTTGTCTCTGTGATCCTTACGCAAAATGTAAGTAGGTGACAGCAAGATCGTTTTGGAGTCAGCTTCAAATTCTGGCCCTCTAAATTTCCTTAACAGAATTTCTCGAAAAGAACGTCGTCTTTCCCCCAGTGATCACCAACTGAGTTGCTGGAACATTTCCGTGACACTCTCACATTGGTCGAACCTACCAGTAACAAACCTAGCTGCTCACCTCTGAACTGCTTCCATGTCTTCCTTTAAATCGATCTGCTGCGGGTCGCAAACACTTGAGCAATACTCAAGACATGGTCATACAAGTGTTTTACACACGGTCTCCTTTACAGGTGAAGTACATCTTCCCAAAATTATCCCAGTAAACCGAAGTTGGCCGTCCGCCTTACTCACAACTCTCCTTACATGTTCGTTCCATTTCATATCGCTCTGCAATGTTACGCCTAGATATTTGAACGACGCGACTGTATCAACACTGTATTCAAACATTACGGGTTTTCCTACTCATGTGCATCCCCTTATATTTTTCTACATTTAGAGCTAGCTGCTATTCATCACACCAACTAGAAATTTTGTCTAAGTCACCCTGTATCCTATTACAGTCAATTAATGACAACACCCTCCCATACACCACACCATCATCAGCAAATAACCGCAAATTACAACTTACTCTGTCCATCAGATAATTTATATAGATAGAAAATAGTAACAGTCCTATCACACTCCCCTGGGGCACACCTGACGATACACTCGTTTCTGATGAACACTCGCCGTAGAGAACAACGTACTGCATGCTATTAGTTAGGAAGTCTTCCAGCCAGTCACAAATCTGTGAACCTATTCCATATGCTCGTATCTTCGTTGGCAGTCTGCAGTGCGGCACTGCGTCATATACATTTTTGAAATTGAGAAAAACACAATCTGCCTGTTGCCCTTCGTCCATGGCTCGCAAGATTTCATGTGAGAAAAGGGCAAGCTGAGTTTCACACGAGTGATGTTTCCTATATCCGTGCTGATTCATAGAAAGAAGCTTGTCTCAAGGAAATTTACTATAGTCGAGCTGAGAATATGCTCCAAAATTCTACAGGAAACTGATGTCAACAATATTGGCCTGTAACTATGTGGGTCAGTTCTTTTACCTTTCTTATAAACGGAAGTCACCTGCGCTTTTTTCCATTCACTAGGAACTTTGCGCTGAACTAAAGATTCGCGATAAATGCAAGCTAAGTAAGGGGCCAATGTCACAGAATACTCTTTGTAAAACCGAACTGGTATTCCATCCGGACCAGGAGACTTTTTTGTATTCAGCTCTCTCAGCTGCTTCTCTACACCGCAAATACCTATTACTATGCCCTCCATTTGGGAGTTAGTGTGTTGATCAAATGTTGGTATGTTTGTATGGTCCTCCTGCGTGAATGATTTCTTAAAGGTTAAATTTAGAACTTCAGCTTTCCGTTTACTTTCTTCTATTACTGTTTCCGAATGATCAACGAGTGACTGAATAGAGGCCTTTGACCCGCTTATCGATTTTACATAGGACCACTATTTTTTCGGGTTCTCGGAAAGATCTTTTGCTAAGGTATGGCTGTGGTAATCATTCTATGCTTCGCGCATCGATTTTTTTATAGACGCACGGATCTCTGCTAACTTTTGCCTGTCTTGATTTGCATGATCTTTCTTGAACCGTGAGTGCAACAGTCTTTGCTTTCTCAGTAGCTTTCTAATATTAGTATTGTACCATGGTGGATCTTTTCCATCCTTAACCGACTTTATTGGCACATATTTCTCTAACCCACTATCTACAGTGCATTTAAATTTAGTCCGCATTTCCTCTACATCCATTGTACCAGAACTAAACGATGTCCATTCATTTACTAAGTGTGATGCTAACAATTGCTTATCGGCTCTTTCTAACAAAAACACGCTGCTAGCCATCTTGACTGGTTTGTTAACTTCGGTCACCATTGACGCTATGAAGATATCATGATCGCTAACTCCTGTCTCTACAATGACATCGTTAATAATGTTGGTCTAAAATTTTCCATTACGTATCGGCTGTCGGTTTAATTGCTCTAGACAATTTTCAGAAAACGTGTCTAATAGTATTTCACAAGACCGCTTGTCTGTACCGCCTGAAATAAAGCTACATAGGTCCCAATCTATACTCTTAAGGCTGAAATCTCCTCCGAGTAATGTTGCATGGCCCGGATACCTACGAACTACCTGGCGTAGACTTTCTTTGAATGAGTCTAAAACTACTACAGTAGCACTGGGGGGCCGGTAAAAACACCCAGCTACTAACTTCACTTCTCTTAGTCCAGTTATACATGTCCAGATAACTTCACGGTCACTCTCGACTTCAAGCTCGGTAGAAACAATATGATTGTCCACTGCAATGAACACTCCCCCACCAGTTGTGTCTGATCTGTCTTTCTCATATACATTCCACGCCTTGCTAAATATTTCCGAGCTTTCCACATCATGATTTAACCATCTTTCAGTGCCTAAAACTATCTGAGCACAATAACTTTCCTGCAGCGCTGTAAATTCGGGAACTTTGCTTTTAATACTCTGAAAGTTTACGGTTAATATTTTGATAGTGGAATTATTGTTCTGAATGCGGCCTGAATTCGCTGCCTGAATGTTGACTGCCTAATCAAAGCTAGTGCCTAGCCTAAAAAAAAAACACGTGCACTCCACAAGTACTCTGCTACCCGAGTAGCTGCTTCCTTAGTGTAGTGCACCCCTGATCTATCTAGAGGCGTCCTACAATTCCACACCCGATAACGCAGATCCAGAAATCTGCAGCCATGGCTGTCACAGAGTCGGCGAAGCCTCTGGTCCACACTCACCACTCGGCTCCAAACCAAAGACCCCGATCAACCATGGGAACAATGCTACAAATCGACTGCTCTGCTTGCACCCCGCGTTCACCAATTCCGCCAGCTGCCCGTAGGAACTGAGGATGTCCTCAGAACCCAAGCGACAAGTGTCATTGGTGCTGACGTGAACCACGACTTGCAGTCGACTGCACCCCGCACCCTCGATAGCCGCTGGCAAGGCCGCCTCCACATCTCGGATGACACACCGAGTGCATGTTGGAATTCTTTTCACATCTCGACGTTGTCTGCCTAAGGGGCTCCATCACGCGCCTAACATTGGAGCTCCCAATAACTAATAACCCCATCCCCCCTGTGCAACTGCTCGGACCCTGCTGAAGGAGTTGCCACATGCCCACTCACAGGAAGAACGGCCAGCCTCCACATTGACCTTCCGCCTTGAGTAACGCGAACACACCAAAAATCAGCTGCCCGCTGTCTAGCAGTTTAGGTAAGCGTGCGATGCTTTATGCCGGTTCAGTTCATTTGACTTTAGTTATCAGCATCAGATCAGTCTGTATATTCACTTACTCACAAACGATGGATAAGCACACTACACAGCAAGAAAATGTACATAGAACGTTGGTTGTTTTGTGGATGTTGAAGAGACCAAACTACTAATGTCATCGGTCCCTTTTTGGTTGAGAATGGGGAAGGAAATCGGCTGTGCCATTTCAAAGGAACAATCTTGGCATTTGCCTGGGGTGATCTAGGGAAATCACGGGAAAATCTAAATCAGGAAGGACGGAGTTGGATTTGAACCACCACCCTCCGGAATGTGAGTCCAGTGTGCTAACCACTATGCCACCTCGCTTGGAACATAATAGGAAGAGGAGATATCTGTGGAGTAATGAGCGTTCGGTAGCCTCCACTGTGATGACAGCTTGCGTTAATGCTGTGTTGCACAAATAACTGTTCGCTAGCATCAGCTGCCCCAATCAAAGGGCTGCACTTTATACAAACGTCAGTCTTTACACAATAGGAACCATCGGAAAGAATCTGAAAATAAAACAAATGATTTACTGGAAATGCGAAGAAAGAACACTAAGAATTTGGGAGGAAACCCATCGTTGTAGAAAGTTTCATGAAAAAAAGACATAGCCCGGTACAGAGAACTGATTTAATTAACTGGCAATGTAAATATTGTATCGAAAGAAGGAAATTAAAGGGGCAAGGCAAAAAGAACTTTTTGTATCGATTAAAATTGCATCGACAACAACGTTACTTTAAAAAATATTGGGAAGCTCCTGCCTTGATGTCATGATGGACAATGTTAATAAAAGCAATATGATTATTGTGATCAATGTTGGATTCAGTTATGGTTTTCTACTCCGCAAGAAGTACTGTTACAGCTAAATGAATTACCAAAACTTTCCAAATTGGATTTCGACGAATTTAATTTGTGTTTTTGTATTGCACAATCTTTGTATCAGTTACTGTTTACCTGATTCTGAAAAACAATTCTATAAACATATACATAATAGCTATTCTAAACGCTGCTAAAATTATCTTCTAAACCCGACACCCGTTCTGAAATTATATGTAAAGCTTGAGATTCGAAGTGCATTCAAATGTTAATGAAATTGTCGATTTTGGAAAGAATTTTATTTACTATTCTACAACAGCACTTCCAGCGACATTTGTTGAAAAACTGGCAATGGATCTTTTTCTACATTCTATAAAGTAAAAGTCATGAAGTTAAACTGCTTCCATTATGGTTAAAATTCACTTAAAAAAAAAAAAAAAAAAAAAAAAAAAAAAAAGTCGGGCTACATGAACGCGTTCCAATATTTTCTAGGGGGGGGGGGGGGGCAGCTGCCCCCCCTCTGCCCCCCCTCTGCCCCTCGCTGGGTACGCCCATGAACAATGCATAATGTAAGGTCATTATTGCCAATGTTATATATTTGCCTCACCGCCTTGCATGGGGGAGTTAGTTTTGGCGGAGTTCGAGTTCGAGTTTTAGTCGTTTGTCATGTGCTCTGGAAGCTATGTCACTCTGTGTTTTGAAATGGATGTACTACCGTTCTGATGCTTTGTATAAGTTGTAATGTTTTTGTGGAGAGGATGTTTGAATCAAATTAAAGAAGTAGTAAAAAATTGTACATAACGAGTATTTATTTTTACCATGACGCCCCAGGAGAATAATGTTGCAGCGAGCAGAACCCCCATACATCGAAGTGTTGAAAAGATGAGTATTATGTTGGAATGTGGTAGAATGAAATGTAATTACTTATATAGTATATAAATGTTATAATAGGTGCCTAATTGCTTGACTTCTAGCATCTCTTCCATACTTAATAAATGAAAAAGTGTTTCAAGCAAAGAGTCTACTTTATTCATTTTATACTCAGTTTACAAACACTGAAGTTGCAACAACACAGCTCTAGAATATGTTTTGACATAGGTGCTAAGGGCCCAGGGTTGCTGGCCCCAAACTCTGCTAACCTGTGGACAGGAGCATGAGGAATGAGGACTGCGAGCACGACAGGTACAGCCCACTTCAACAGGGCCCGCTTCGCTGGGACCCAAGCAGCTCTGTGATGTCACTACCACTGCAGTATTAGGAGTGCGGGGGGAATAAGGACCACCTGCTGCTGGCCCTTGGCTGTCATCATGACTGCATAATGAAGAGAGGGGCACACGTTAGTGGGCACTCAGTTATGCTGCAGTGAGAGGCGAGAGAAACCATTTGATCGCAAAAGAGATATTAGGTGGCCAGTCCCCTGGACTTGTACAAGAATAAAAAATGTTTAGTCGAGAGTAATAGAAAACAGGCTGTTAACCAGAATGTGTTTCTAATAATACTTGCACATGTCAGTGGTGCCTCTTGTCCAACCAAAAACAGCCTAAAAAGCTACAGGTACTGTTTTATCAGAACCTCAGGAACCCAAAAGCAAAGTACCTCTCAAAAGCAGAATGACCTGCCAAAACAGAGTGCTCCCCAAGACCCTCTTTCCTCCTCATCTTCTAAAAAGTTGAGGAAAGTATCTCAATGTCCAATTGAAACTCTTTCAGTGGCATCATCGGATGTTATTCTGGCAATGTTGACTGATGACAACATTACTATGGAGCTCAATGCTTCATTGCTGGAATAAAGCAGTACACCTGCTAACCAGTGCTACAAAAGTTCATCATCATTGTGCCTCAAGGATAGAGGAAAAATAGAACCACACAGCTGACGTGGCTTACATCCTGCAGTGGAATTTGGCTGGATTCAGGACTCGTTAGAAGGAACTGCATCATCTTATGAAGGACAGACCTTTCTTTGTGTCCCTTCAAGAGACACGATTTAAATAGTCTGACACATTTGTACTGACAGGATATCGACTCCACAGGAATGATGACCTTATTGCTGATAGGGCACAAGGTGGTGTGGTGGTGTTTGTTAGGTACACTTTTCACCTTTATGCCATTAACCACCACACTACAAGCAGGCTGTCCATATACTGGCCCATCATATCACCACAGTCTGCTCCTTTTACTTACCACCCAATCAGTATATTGACAAACTCCTGAAACAGCTTATTGGAGAACTCTCATCTCTTTCTTCTTTTAGATTTAATGAACACTATGCACTATGGGGCTCTAATAACAGTTGCCCCAGGAGAGAAATGTTTGAGACTGTGATACATTCCTCTTTTGTTATGTTGTTGAGTGCAGGACAGGTTACACATTTTAGTACTGCTATAGGTTAAAATGTTACAAGGTTATTAAGTAATTACAATTCAGTCATTCTACCAATTTCAAACATATCAAATACGACACTCAGCTTTTCAACATTATGTATGGGGGTTCTGCTCACTGCAAAATTATTCACCTGGGCATCGTGGTATAAATAAATACTCGTAGGTACAATTTTTCACTTATTATTTAATTTGCAATCAAACTGCTTCTTATTCCAGCAAATCATTACAACTTCATAACTTGCAAACACAATTCACCAGAACTTAACTGACAGTACTTCCATTTTAAAAAACAGACTGACATAGAGTCCAGAGAACTTTGCAAACACCAAAACTAAAACTCCCCTATGCAAGGCACGGTGAGGCAAATATATAACATTGATAATAATGACATTAAATTAAGTATTGTTCACAACAATTGAATATACTAATTTTCAATTAATGAACACACAAGTAAAACATTTCGTGTACAAAAAAATAATCACAATATAAAATGAAAACTATACATACAATAATTTTAGATGGTGCATATCTTTTTAAGTCTTAATCTTGGTCCTTTTTGTTTGACAACAAAGCACAATGTTAAATGTCAATTAATTAGTTAATGAGTACATCATACATGTTCCTAACATATATTGAACTATCAAATATCTTGGCAATTCTCAAAATAGACTCAAAATCTCAGCTCAGTCAATATATACAAGGAATTACAATATTGAAATCTCAACTATTACATTAATTAACACAATTAGCTGGTCAACAAAACTTGTTTATGAGCCTAACATATACAATGCTATTTATTTTCATGCCTTTTGGATTTACATAAAGTTTCTATAATTTGTCTGTCTAGTTCTTGAAATAATGTACAATGACGAAACTATTTTTTATAGAACTGTCTGGAAAGCACATGTATGAATCTCTTAATTAATGAAATCTATCACTTGTTAACTAATTCACAGACACTGTCCTACACTGATTCCTAGGCTGGCTGTTTCGTTTGTAACTAACTTTACACACAACATATATCACTATTAGACTACACGATTACAGATCCGACACAGATTGTATCGTGCAATAACATTGAGATGAGAGGGCCAGCAGTATCATTACAAGATTCATCTTCAGCCATAGACATCTCCCTCTGCTCACCTACTCTTGTATATGCCGCTCAGTGGAGCACGGATGACTATCTTAATGGCAGTGACCAATATGCAATTTGAATAGATTTACCAGTCTAAATAGACCAGTGGGAAGCTGCTGAGATGGCAGCTCAGCAAAGCTACCTGGACATTTTTCAGCAGTTGGCTATTTTTGAGTGGTGTCAAGGTGTCCAATACTGGATGGATCACATCAAAACAGTGCTGCCAATGCATACATTCTGTAATTGAAGCAAACACTGCAGAGACTGGCTGTCTCATGGTGGAACAATGGTTGTCGTTCAGCGATCCATTTTAATTCAGATTTTAAAACCAGAGAAAGATCACACCAATCCAGGTAGTTACCAGAGCATTAGCCTAACTAGCTGCATTGGAAAGATGTTGGAGTGTATGGTCAACTGGCGCTTAGTATGGGTCCCTGAAAGGAGATCTTTACTTAGCTGCTCTCAATGTGGGTTCAGGAGGTACCATTCTACACTGAATAATCTCATCTTGCTTGAAAGTGCAATCCAACAAGCTTTCTTATGGAGCAACACCTGATTGGTGTTTCCTGTGACCTTGAAAAAGGCATACAATACTACCTGGAGTTGCCTTGTTGTACAGTAGCTTTACAAATGGGTTTTTTGGTGGACATTTGCCTACTTTTATTTGATCTTTCTTCTCTGAAGGGTATTTTAGATAAGTTTGGGAGTGTCTTGTCTGACCATTTCAAATAAGAGAATGGTGTCACGCAAGAGGGTTTTTAAGCGTAACCTCATTCACCATAGCTATAAACAGACTTACATCACTGTACGACTGTACAGTGTTTCTTGTTTGCGGATGACTTTTCCATCTTCTGTGCATCCTCCTCCATCACAATGGCAGCTCATCAATTGCATTTGATGATTGTGATTGGAGGTATAACACCACTGGTCTTAAATTTTCATTGGAGAAAAGTGTCTGTGCAGATTTTAATTGCTTCCGTTCCCTTTTTTTTTTTTTTAATACACCTGTTTTAAAACTAGGAGACACTGTTCTCACCTTCAAGAACAAAGTGAAATATCTTGGCCTCACCTTTGATGAACTAACTTGGCTACCACATCTTAAAGAATTAAAAGTAAAATTCCTCAAGGCTTTAAACCCACTTAAATATGTTAGTCATAGGTCGTGGAGAGTTGGCAGGGCATGGATGTTTCAATTTTATAAGGCATTTGTGTGACCCTGCCTCGAATACGGATTCCAGGTTTATCAATCAGCAAGGCCATACTACCGAAAATGCTGGACACAGTTCACCATGAAGGTATCAGGCTGTCAACAGGTGTGTACTACATGAGTCCAGTTGTTAACCTGTGTGCAGAGGCTGGTGAGCCTCCACTTTCTATTCACCACCATCTCCTTATGGTATTTCAAGCATATAAGTAGTTTAATGAAATACTGTAGACCTTTATGAATTTATGTTTGAGCAGGTACACGTCAAGTACAGTAATACTTCTACACCACGAAAACAGTTTTATTCTTATGCACTAACACAAGCAACAGATGAATAACACCACACACACACACACACACACACACACACACACACACACACACACAGCATATTCACACGGACAGTACAGAAACTAGGTCCCTATACATGGGGTACGAATACATTAAAACATGCACTATTACACTCAGACCAAAGTGAATTATTGTAATTCTTGCAGGATTTATGTACATGTGTGGTGAATGGATATACAAGTACTGTATGTTACTGATCCATTTGTATATGTTTGTTTCATATATGAGATTAGAGTATGCCAATGACAAGAACAGGAGTAATCCACAAATTGTAACTGGACTGAGCGTGGACCTGACCGGTGATCTGCTACCAAATGTCATAGGTCTTCCTGTTCTACAGTAGATATTGTATGGTAGGGAATGTAATGCATGTTTTCCTGGTGCCTGTATGTATAATTTAGCTCTACAAAGTGCAAAAGTTCATTGACCGATTAGGCTGTCGGTAACAATTTATCAAACAAACAAGCTCAGGTTCTATATTTAGCATAGTTACTGCAGTAGTTACAGCAACAGTTGTATAATTTAGTCTATGTGCATCATATTTTGTGCTTTTTTATTTTTTTTATTTTTATATTTGTGATTTATTGGTGGAAATTGCGTGTGACAAAAGTTAGGCACTATGGTTAAGCCCAGAGGGAGGAAGGACAAACCATTGGTGACACTTTAATGGTAGACAATGTGGGCAAGTCTGATATGGAGGAGGAGAGTAGAAATTTAGTAGAAGAAATAGCAGACAATTTACAGAGTCAGGAACTGGAAAGAGACACTACCCCTGTGAATGTAAGAGCTGTTAACATGGAAGGTGATATGACGACGTCTCATAGGCAAGAAGCACAGCCAACTAAAAGTAGAGCCAGATTAGTTAACCTATGTTGGCCTATTGCTGATCCATTCGCGGAGTTACTGAGACACCTTGAAATTAGAGACATGGCTCGTGATGAGGAAGCCAGAGCTAGGGACGAACGACTGCAAAAATCTTTTCAGGAGCGAGATGAACAGTTAAAGCAACAACTAGCCAAACAAGCTAAGGAATTAGCCAAACAGATGGAAGATAAGGTAAAAACAGTAGTGTCAGAGTATAATACTATAATCAAAGAAACCTTTTCAGAAATAAAGCAAACATATAAGGAGTTACTTGAAATAGTTAAAGATTTAGTTGTACAGCTTCAAGCAATGAAAATAGAACAGAGTACTATGCGAGAAGACCTTCAAATAATTGCAGAATGTGTAGACCAGGTCGAAACTAAAGCACAAGAAACTGTCTAACAGAAATGCAGTGAATATGTGAAGAAAGTAGAAACAGACTTCAACTCTTATTTAGAGGAGAAGGATAAAGAAATTGTAGAGCATGTAGAGTGCGAAGTAAACAAAGCCTTGTCGCGTGTCAACAGCGAAGCAGCTAGCAAGAGTGTAGTGTTGCCAACTGTTGCGCCTAGCCACGTGGCTGCTTAAAGTAAGTGTTCATTGCAAACAGAAGCCACACAGTGATGTGAATGACAATGAAAAGGCAAGATGTTACGAAAAGTGTCGTCCTGCATCACCGATTCCAAGTACATCTACTCAAGAAAATAATCAGCTAGTGCCACTACTTAAATACTATAATACCGAAAATAATTATCAAAGAGGGTGTGAACAAGAATCAACAATTTCAGACTTTTTTGACAAGAAAAAACTGTCCATCCCATTGTTTTTATCGGAAGCTTTAGAAATGTATTACGTACAAATTGGTCGGAGATGGAGAAGATATGTTTTATTGTGTCACATATAAAGGGTGAAGCAGGTCTGTGGGCACCAGAAGCACTCGAAACATGACATGTGTGGGCAATTTGAACAGGCATTTTAAAATAAATATTGCTCGGAAAGTATTCAGGGTAGACTTAGGAAACAAGTATATTCACCGGAATATTATATCCCCAAACAAGGAAGCTTACGAAAATACTTTGAAAAATATATAAATAAGACTCACTGGGTTGAGCCAGTATCAGGCAGAGGTGTTATCAGGTTGTTAAAGCCTTGCCTTCCTGATCATGTTCAGGACAAATTAGTAAATACACCTGAAAAGGACTTGGAGAATTTTCTCACAGTTTTAGATAACATAGATCTGATGTATGAGGATCACAAAGTGAATAATGCTTACCAAAGGAAAGGAGACATGTCTGCACAGAAAGTGAATGGAAATTCACCAAGGAAAAAAGGGAATCGTAATGGAAAGAACGGTAATTCGTGTAATAACAATAAGTCAGGCACTGTCAAGGAATGCTATAATAGGAGAAGGCCCTACAACGGTAGATCTAGTAACGAATCACAAAACAACTTCAAGTGGAGGAACATGCAAAATAGCAGTCAGCAAAATGATGGAAACACATGGAATCATGATGGAGGACAGAACGAGCAACTATGAAATCGACAGTCATTACAAATGAAAACGGATTCAAGCTTGAATAAGAATCCCAACGTGAAACCATGGGGCAGACAGTCACACAGTTAATGTAGTTGAAGTTACAGAAGAAGCAATGCCAGGATCTTCTAATTGCAATAACGTACCTCAGCAAAATTAAAATATACGCCCGCAATTTGCTCTCCATTGTGGGCCGTGAGACGGGGGAGAGCACATCACCTTATAGCGATGTTTCACAACAGTTGAACATGCTCCGCTACCAAGATGGTATTTCATTAGAAGAAGAACTAATACAGGATCACAATGTGTGTACCACTCAGGTTTAGATCAAATACAGTCTATGGTACATGGCAGAATTTGACACACCTGTCAACATTATAATCGACAAAGGAGCTACCGTCAGTGTAATGAGTGCAAGTTTTTATAAGCAGATAAGTGGAACCAGAAGGATACTGGAGCTTCCAGTAAATAATTGCTGAATTAAAGGAGCAATAGGTGCTTAAGTGCAGGCTATCAAAGTAAAAGTGCAGGTCCCTGCAACATTAGGGAAGGATGAACTTAATTGCACCTTTCTTATAGTTAAAGGATTATGGGTACCATGTATCTTGGGATGCGATTTCCTGTGTGGGGGGAAAAGCAAAGTTTGATCTCTCAAATGGCACTTTATTGTTATGTACAGGCAAAGTAGAATTATCACTGAAGCTGATCTGAGCTAGCCAAGGGGAAGCCACAGAATGTAACAAAGTTAAAATAATTTATATAGCACCTTGGGTGATGCAACTGTGTGATGAAGTGGCAGGTGATGAAAGTTACTACAGTAACATGCCGGTAGATGACATGCAAGTAAAATGTACTGTAATTGAAGACAAAGTGAAGGAATCAGATTACTTAGAACATGCGCAACAGAAGCAACTTGTCTGCTTACTAAAAACCTATGTGCCTGTAGTCGCAGAAAGGCCTGGAAGAAGTAAGGGTTATATGTATAACAATGAAGTCAAACCCAATGACACATTTTGCTCAAGTACTTATTCCGTCTCATGGTTGAGGAGAGAAGCTGTGACTAAGGAAATTCAAAAAGATTGGGGCATCATTGAGCCATTCTTATCACCATACAGCAGTTCCCTCATCGCAGTTACCAAAGTGGGGGGCTAGATCCGACTGGTACTTGATGCAAGGGAGATAAACAAAATTATTCTTCTGGTATGCACTTGACCAGAAAATCTTAGTATTGGCAAATTTTACTTATGGAGGAATCCAGAAAGTACACTGCATTTGTGTTTGCTGGGAGAAGTTACCAGTTTTGTGTATTTCCATTTGGTCTCAGCGTCAGTGCAGGTGTATTCATAACAGCACTGGACACTGTCTTAGGAAAAGAACTTTTGGATCAGGTTACCTTGTATGTTGACAACTTACTATTTGTGACCAATACTTGGTAGGAACACCTAGTGATATTACAGAAAGTGTTGCAAAGGTTTACAGTTGCAGGTGTCATTGTAAATTTAGAAAAATCAAAGTTTGGCCACAAAAAATTGAAATTTCTAGGATATATAGTATCTCCCCTTGGAATAGAACCAGATCCAAAGAAACTGTCTGCCATCAAGGTGTTTTCTAGGCCGAGCACCAAGAAACAGCTAAAAGCTTTCTTAGGAATGGTATCTTTCTTTCGAAGATTCTTGCCACAGAAAATTATGAGTTGTGAAGCACTGTTTGCTCTAAAAAAAAAAAAAAAAATTCTACTGGAACTGGACTCCCCAATGCCAGCAGGAATTTTAAGTCTCAGAGCTAGCCATTGAAAGGAAATAATCCAGATATTTATTACATGAAACAGTGTTTAAATTGGATTTTGGTGGTCGATTTTTAGTTAAAACTATCAGTGATCATTCGATGAACTGCTTTTAAGTCAAAATAGTTTAATGAACAGTTTTTTATGATTTTGTTTAGCAGGTACACATCAAGTACAGTAATACTTCTACACCACTACAACAGTTTTATTCTTATGCACTAACACACATGCACAGCATATACACACGGACACTACATGTGGTCAGAGCAATGGACAGCCTTGAGCTACTGCAAGTGCAGAGCATTCAGGTGCAATGCCAGTGGTGGAGTAAGAGATCTCCCTGGCTACTTCATGGGCCCAGATTGCTTTTTGCAATTGCTGCTTTTAAGAAGACTTGTACCTCCCTGACAATTTTCATAATACTAGATTTTTTTTAGATTTTACACCATCACCCAGATTTTTTTTACCATTTACACAGACGGATCCAAGCAAGGTAACTGTATTAGCTGATCTGCTGTGTTCCCTGAAGTTGTCCTTTGGATGGACTGCCAGAAAAATTTGTTTATTAAAGAGAACTGTTCGCTGTCCTGAGGGGGCATTGTGCAGATTAAATGACATTGTTGTACTAAATTCCTCATCTGCTCAGATTAGCAAAGTGCTCTTCTTGCTGTCAATAAAATGTACCATTCTGATCACATGGTGCAAGAAATTCAGGATGATATAAAAGTTGTGTGAGTGGCCAAAAATAAAAGTTATGTGATTGTGATAATCTACATGCTTGTCTGTGGCTCAGGGTTCATCTTTACCATGACTTGCTACCTATTCTCATATTACTGAAATTATAACAGGGATTATGCACTGTTAGAAGTATTATAGTATTAATAAAGTAGAAGGCATATAAAACCAAATTAAATATGTTTAAATGGAAACAACTAATGTCACCCATGACACAACCATGTCCTTCCTCCTTCCAATAACATAGGTTGAATGAGGCATCTGGTCCATGACTCATGGCTTCTTTCTCCAGCAATAGAGCTCTCTTTGTAATACTTGTCATGCTCAGACCTGAGCTCACCACCATTTTAGTGGAATATGTCTTATTTTCAGACAAAAGAATGGCAGCTCATTGGATAGCAGACCTGTCTTACAATTTAAATGATGATTGAATGAATGTGGTACAACTTCTGAAGTTTTATGAATTACCAGACTTACTCCTTAAAATTCTAGGACAAAGTTTTTATACTTTATCAAGTTGACTGGCTCTTCCATTTTTTATGTTAATACCATACTCAGCCAGTAACACATTGCTGTGGATGTATTTTAGTAGTCTTCTTGTCATATTTATTTTTACTTATAAGTTTTCATGATCTTCCATGATTGGAGCTAATTTTAATTGTGTATGTGATCAATAACAAGAGTTAGAGAGAATGACTTTAATTTGGATTACAATCTATTTTGTTTTTAGTCTTTAATGTGTTTTAGGCCAATTCATTCCTGATAACCTTATTGTTGAGCACCCCTAATCCACAAACAATAACAACAACAAAACATAAATTCTGGAGAGTGGTAAGAATGATCACTTAAAAATCTCTTGGCATGATGAAATAACTCTAACATTGTCTTCATAATCTCTCAAATTGAAATATGAAGGGGCTATAGAATATACAGAGATTTATTACTCAAATTTGACTTTGAAATATTGTAAGTAGGTGTTCAGGGGTCAAGGGATAGTTTATATCCCTCATCAATGATCCACCAGTTTATATCTCCATGGTAAATTCTCAAGGATTAAGAAAATTATTGACCAATTGTGGTGTCCATCATATATGGCCAATACTAATCCCACAAACTTGAAGTATTAAAGGATGAGTTTCACGTCTTAGGTATACTGTCTATTTATATACTAATAACGTTTCTCCATTGTTCAGCCAATAAACCTCAACCTCAATCTGCTATACTTAAAACTGTGCCTATTTGATCTTGTTGTTGTTGTTTTTTCAGGCCAAAGGTTGGTTTGTTGCAGCTCTACATGCTAACATGTCCTGTGAAATCATAATCATCATCATCTCTGAATAAGAATAGCAACCTACTTCCTTTTGAACACATTCACTGTATTTGTTTTTTGGTCTCACTCTGCAATTTTTTCCCCACACACTTCACTCCAGTGCTAAATTAATGATTCCTTAATGTCTTGGACTGTGCCCCACTTATCAATCCCTTATCTTAGTCAAGATATGCCAAAAATTTCTTATCTTGAACATTTTGTTCAGCACCTCCCCATTATTTATGCAATATATCCAATTTGATACTCAGCATTGAACTGTATCACTATGTTTCAAATGCATCTCTCATCTGTCTGAACTCATTATTGCCCATGTTTCAAATGTACAATGCTACACTCAAAACAAATCCTTTCAGAAAGGAATTTTTAACATTCAAATTAAAATTGGATGTTAACAAATTATGCTTCTTCAGAAATACAGGACTGGCCATTAAAATTGCTAATACAAGAAGAAATGCAGATGATAAACGGGCATTCATTGGATAATATATCATACTAAAACTGACATGTAGTTACATTTTCATGCATTTTGGATGCATAGCTCCTAAGAAATCAGTACCCAGAACAACCACCTCTGGCCATAATAACAGCCTTGATAAACCCGGGCATTGAATCAAACAGAGCTTGGATGGCGTGTACAGGTACAGATGCCCATGCAGCTTCAACATAATACCACAGTTCATCAAGATTAGTGACTGGTGTATTGTGATCAGCCAGTTGCTCGGCCACTATTGACCAGATGATTTCAACTGGTGAGAGATCTGGAGAATGTGCTGGCCATGGTAACAGTTGAATATTTTCTTTATACAGAAAGGCCCATACAGGACCTGCAACATGCAGTCATGCATTATCCTGCTGAAATGTAGGGTTTCACAGGGATCAAATGAAGGGTAGAGCCAGAGGTCGTAACACGTCTGAAATGAAACAGCCACTGTTCAAAGAGCTGTCGATGTGAACAAGAGGTGACAGAGACCTGTAACCAATGGTACTCCATACCATCACGCCAGTGATATGCCAGTATGGCGATGACGAATACACACTTCCAATGTACTACCACTGCAATGTCGCCAAACATGGATGCTACCATCATGATGCTGTAAACAGAACCTGGATTCATCCGATAAATGACGTTTCGCAATTCGTGCACCCACTTTCGTCATTATGTACACCATCTCGGGCACTTCTGTCTGTGATGCAGCATCAAGGGTAGCCACAGCCATGGTCTCAGAGCTGACAGTCCATGCTGCTGCAAACATTGTTGAACTGTTTGTGCAGATGTCTTGCAAATGTCCCCATTTGTTGACTTAGGGATTGAGACATGACTGCACGATACGTACAGCGATGCAGATAAGGTGCCTGTCATCTCAACTGATAGTGATAAGAGGTCATTGGGATCCAGCACTGCATTCCATATTGCCCTCCTGAACCCACGGATCCCATATTATGCTAACAGTTATTGGATCACGATCAATGCGAGCAGCAATGTGGCGATACAATAAACCGCAATCACGATAGGCTACAATCTGACCTTTATTCAAATCGGAAATGTGATGGTATGCATTTCACCTCCTTACAGGAGGCATCACAACATCATTGCACCTCCTTACAGGAGGCATCACAACATCATTGAACCTCTTTACAAGGAGGCACCACAACATCATTGCACCTCCTTACAGGAGGCACCACAGCATCATTGCACCTCCTTACAGGAGGCACCACAGCATCATTTCACTAACAATACCGGTCAAATGCAGTTAGTTTATGAGAAAAACCCTGTTTTACTTGATTGATATTCCTTTCACTTCTTAGAGGATTTAGTGTTATTCACTAACATTCTTTGTTGTTGTTACTGTGGTGGATTTCCTCATTTTTGCAGTGTGAGTCTTTTTGCTATTATTTTGCACTGTTAGAATATTTAGGCTCATCTGATTTCAACTTAAACTTTACTTTCTGATCCACAATCACATTTAATTCCTTAGATATGGAGTTCATTACATATTGCAAATTTCTTTTAAATCTATTTTGTCTTTGTTGGCGATGAATGTATCTTGGGTAAAAGTTGCCTGCACAGAATCGAACATTTATCCAATGGATCATGATGACAGTTGGCTGTGATCATTTTGTTTCTGCATGTGAGTGAAGATGTCAACAATAGTCCTGTTGTTGAGTGTTGGCAGGCCCTTCTCTCTTGTTTAACAGATGGTGCTACTTGTACTGTGGAGAAGCTGTCACCTCCTCATTGTTGTTCCTGGTTCTAACGTCTCTTTCGAGGGTTGACATTTTCACTTTTCTTGTAGCATGGTTTTCATTTCTAAGAAACAAATGACACACACACACACACACACACACACACACACACACACACACCAGGTGCTACACAGACTCACATGGGCCCAGTTAACCTCATTTTTCAGCTGTTTGTGCTCTCTCTTGCCTTTTTCACTTGTTGAATTTCTATATTTTCTCCTTCTATAAAGTAAGTGTCTCCTGTGTTATACAAAGATTTGTTAGGCCTTGTCTGTCTACCTCTGTGGCCTTCATTTCTGTGTCTCTCAGAGCTACCCATTCTTCTTAAACTTACTGTGCACTGTTTATCAATGCATGTCTTTAGCTACCTCTGAAACTCTCAAAAAAACCTCTTGTTCTTTCACTTCATCCATGTTCTATCACCCCACTTTTCTTTTTCCAGTTTCTTAAGTTTTAATCTACAGTTCATAACCAGTAAGTTATGGCCAGAATCTGAATCTGTCCATGGATATATCTTACAATTTGAAAGCTGGTTTTCAAATCTGTCTTACTATTACGAAGTCAGTTGGGTACCTTCCGGTGTCTCCTGGCTTCTTTCACGTATACAACTTTCTTTCATGATGCTTAAATGAAGTTGAGTCATGCTAGCTCGTTTTGAGAGGTGAATGTAATCTCCAATGGAAGATTGAAAACTTGTACAGAGTTTTTAAACCACCTTTTTGGTGTACTGAGTCATGTTAGCTTCTTTCTATTAAAACAGAAAGAAATGGGCTACCTTGTTTCAACTTTGTGGAAGAAGGTTGAGCTGTGCTGGTTCACTGGTATCTTTCCTTCTTACCAATTTATTTGGTAGCCTGGTCTTGTCTTGCAATTTTGATATTTAACCCTTAAGGTAACTTGCTCGTGAATCCTCTTAAAAATCGATTTTTCGTTTTTGGTCTTAAATTAAGGTTTAGACTTTTCTGAAAACAATGGTGGTTGAAACATTTAAATTGGACTACAGGAAGTTGTTATAATATCAGTTCAAAGATCACTCTCTGCAGCCATGCCCGTTTTTCTGCTACTCTCACATGTCGATTGTAATCGTTAGACTTCTTTCCCAAAACGTAAGAACATTTGTTTTTCAAATTGGCAGCACTGTTGGAAGACACATTTCAATTCTCTTATGTTTTGTCATGTATATCTTTGGATATTGAGCATTGTTTTGGTTGTTAACTTTTCCGTAGTTTGATTTAGTGCTACCTTGACTTTCTCGGAAATTGCTATGCCTTCTAAAAAGTGTTTTGTTTCTGTAAAACACATGTTTCACATCTATTGGTTTGTTTTAATGATGGGACAGTAAGCAGATGTGAGGTTTTTGAGATGCTAGCAATATCTTCTGGGTGCAGTATGAAACAATCACTGGTGGCAACTATTAAGTTGAGAGTGGTCGAAGCTGAAAAGCTGGTTCTTGATGTAACTTAAGACGCCAGGACAACAAGGAGAAGCAAGAAAAGAAATAGAGAAGATGAGGAACATATAAAACGAGAACAATGCATTAGGACCCAGACAGGTGAGTTATAGTTAAAATATATACTTTATATAGAATTTCTTGACAAATACATTTCCTGACATGTTTCTTTTATGCAAAAACAAACTATTTGAGCTAGAGATGTAATTTTTTTGAAATGTTTCAGGATACTATTTGGAGAAAAGTAGACTACAGACGCTAACCTACTATCAACATGTGCAAAAATATATACCGATTAATCATAAAAATGTAGCATTTGCTTTGAACATCAAATGTAAATATTTCTAGAATTAAAACTTGTGAATCAAATTACATAATTGTAGTCTACTTTCTAGTTACACATGTTTCTTATATGTACCTAAAGTGTCAAGTGTCTAAGTTAGATGGTTAGTCAGTGCATAGAATTGAAGTATGAACCGGCAAAGTAAAAAAATCATTTACAGGCCTTAACAAAAGAAAAATTCTAAAAAGTTCAATATATTAATTACTGAAACTACCTGTACATCAAATTGTTCAGAAAAAGAGATGAAACATTATCCTGCAATTTCGTTCTATTAAGAGTTAGGAGTTTTAAGTTACCGCTGTGTAAACTTTATTAAAATTTGACGCATTTTTCCAGGCGTTCACTGGCAAGTTACTTTAACTGGTACCACTGGATTTTCTAACTTAACTGGTATCATGGTGTCTGTCAGACACATGAAGTTTTTTTATTATACAATACTGTTTTAATCATTTTGTTTTTATTAAATTCAACTAGTTACAACATGTGTTTACTGACATATGACTGCCCCCTCAGGGGCTCAGCATTAGTTTGCTAAGTACGGGCTTGGCGAACCCGGGGTCCTGAGCCATGGGCTGTGTCGCGCCAACAGTCCGCTACACCGTAAGCTCTGTGCGTGCTTCAATGACCATCGTTCGGCGCGACGGTGGAACATTGTATGTTTCAGAGTCCGGGGATCTTGGCTTAATCGCCTGGGTCGCGAGGATGGTAAAACCCTCTATAAAAAAATCCTCAATCTCAAGGTGTGCTATGTGCCGAGGAGATGCATGGCTGTTGAGGTTGAACAGCCGCTAGCGAGCAACCTCTGAGGAACCTGCCGCACCTCAGTTGTATAAGGCTTCCCCAGGCAAGCTGGGCTCTGCCTGGGTGGACCTCTTTTCCCTAGCTGCTCGTGAGACGACAATGAAACGAGCAAACAAAAGCGTGGCCGGTCGCGAAAATGGCGTCTCTAAGCGTGGAAGAAGAGATTATAATGCTGCTGGATATAACCCCCGTTCGTTCCCTTCCCTGCCTACACCGTGGGAGGAACGTCGGGCTAGATCTGTGAATGAGCCATATTCTCCCAAATTCCTTGTATGCAGCCACACGGATGGTGAGTCGTTTACATCTATGAAGCCTCTTTTCTTTGTGGAACATCTTGAGGACAAGTACGGCAAAGTTTACGGATTGTCTAAGATGCGAAGCGGTGCAGTGCTCATAGAAGCAGCTTCCCCAGCTCAATCGCAAGCGTTACTTGCCTGCGACAAGCTGGGTGATGTCCCTGTGAGCATCACACCACATAAGTCACTAAATATGGTCCAAGGTATAATTTTCCACCGAGATCTTTTGTTACAGTCCGACGACGAGTTACGCGCCAACTTGGAGCGTAGAGGAGTCCACTTCATCCGGCGTGTCCATAGGGGGTCAAAGGATCACAAGGTTGCCACCAGTGCCTTCATCTTGGCCTTTGAAGGCGATAACCTGCCTGAGAAGGTCAAGGTAATGGTTTACCGGTGCGACGTGAAACCTTACATTCCTCCCCCTATGAGATGCTTCAAATGCTGGAAATTCGGCCACATGTCCTCTAGATGTACTTTCAACGCTACATGCAGGGACTGTGGACGTCCAGAACACCCAGACGCGCCATGCACACCGCCTCCCATCTGCGTTAATTGTGGCTTGCATCATCCTCCTTGTTCGTCGGATTGCACCATTCTTCGTAAGGAACGTAAAATCATGGAACTTAAGACCTTGGACCGACTTTCGTATTCTGAGGCTCGAAAGAAGTACGAGGCGACTTCACCCCGTTACCATGACTGCCTCTTTCGCAGCAGTGACATCGTCGCCATCCGCCTCTAAACCTGCAGCAGACACTAGTGTTCCACCATCTACCAGCCCTCAGGGCCGTCCACTCACGCCTGCCCCCACAATGGCCGGGGGCTCCATTCCTCCTCCTGCTCCCAAGGCACTTGCTTCGGGAGCAGCCCCCAACCCTCCGTCGGAGAAGATTCAACCTTCTCCGGCTGCCCTCATTCAGAAGGGGATCCTCGGGACGCTCCCTTCTGCGGCTTCCTCCAGTGCCGGTACCGCTACTGGCCGCCAGCAGCAGGCACCTTCACCGGCTGCTGGCCGCAGGGCGTTGCACTCTCCCTCTGTCACTGAGACGGAGGCTGAGTCTGCGAAGCCCCTCCTTCCAGCGAAGCCCCCGAGGGACTCGAGGGTTCGAAAGAAAAAGGAGAGAAAGGATAAGACCAAAGATTCCACAGTGGCCACTGTGCCACCCGCCCCCTCCACCTCTGCCTCTGAGGACGAGGTGGAGATACTCGCATCCCCCGAGGACCTTGCTCTCTTGGATGCATCAGATGCAATGGACATTGGAGCTGATGCATCGCTACCGGTGGCTACAAAAGATTATTTTTTAAACAGGTTGGCACTGGAAATTTAAAACAGTACAAATGTAATAAATCACAACATAGGCCTAACTATAATTTGCCAAGCACAAGTGAATGTGACAATGGGTTGCTAATTTGATGCTGCCAGTGAGAACGTGTGCTGCTGTTGCTGTGAATGATTTTAATGCTGCCACAGCCACCTTTGTTGTTGCTGCTATTGTTATTGCTATACTGAAGTTATGAACCAACAATAGTGTTATTTTAGTTCATTTTTTACAGTGTCTCATGTATATATATATAATTTTTCACTTCTTCTTTAATTTGAATCAAACGTCTCCTCCACCAAAACATTACAAATTCAAAACAATGCAAGAGAACTTAGCCAACAGTACTTCCATTTCAAAACAACAGACTGACGTAGCTTCCAGAGCACTTGACAAACGACTGAAACTCCAACTCTCCTCACGCAAGGCGGTGAGGCAAATATACGACATCAGAAATAATGGCATTACATTACGCATTGTTCATAACAATTGAATATACTAATTTACAATTAACAAACACACAAAGAAAACATTTCATGTACACAAGAATAATCACAATAAAAATGAAAACTATACATACAATAATTTTTACATGGCTCATATATTTTTAAGACGAAATCTCCAATCTTTCTCTTGACAACAAAGTGTGATCTCAAATGTCAATTAATTTGTTAACGAGTACATCACACATGTTCCTAACATATATTGAGCTATCAATTATCTTGGAAATTCTCAAAATAAGTTCAAAATCTCATGCCAGACAATATATATAAAGAATTACAATATTCAAATTTCTACTATTAAAATAATTAATATAATTAGCTGGTCAATACAAGTTGCTTATGAGCCTAACATATATAAAATGCTATTTATTTTCATTTCTTTTTGTTTTTTACAAAAGATTTTACAATTCGTCTGTTTAAGTCTTGAAATAACATACAATGACACAACTATTGTTTATAGAACTGTCTGGAAAGAAAATATATGAATCTCTTAATTAATGAAATCTATCATTTGTTTTAATCACAGTATCACCAAGGCACTGTCCTACACTGATTCCTAGGCTGCCTATTTCGTTTTTAACTAACTTCACACGTGACTTTTATCACTATTGAACCACACGATTCCAGATCTGACGCAGACGGTATCGTAGGATTACATTGAGATGAGAGGACCAGGCAGACGGTATCGTACAATAACATTGAGATGAGGGGGCCAGCAGTATCATCACAAGAGGTAGATTGGCTGGCCAGTACTTACCTTTGTTCTGTACTACTGATAGTCACATGGGGGGGGGGGGGGATTTTTTGGAACAGGGTTTCTTATTCAGGTAGGAAGGTGTTGTGTGGCATACAGTTCATCTTAACAGTTGTCTAGTTGTATGATAGGTCCGAGTGAAGAAGGAACTCTGTTCCTAAAGCTTGTTCATTTTTCATACTTTTTCTTTCTTTGTATGACTATCAGCAGTACAGCACAAAGGTAAGAACTGGCCAGCCAATCTCTCTTTTGAAAAATAAACAGTTCTTTAACATATTCTTGGCTAGCCTTTGGTACCTATCTCCATTTAAAACATATGTCTTCGAATGCATGCCATCCTTTGGTTCTGGTTACACTATTTTACAGAATCTCTCAAAATGCTTATTAAGAGTTTCTTTAATAACTTCCATTGGACACACTAAAAACAAGATTAAACATTTGCCAGTTGCTTGGCGTTGTATGCATTCTCACTAGTTTTGAAAAAGACATCTAGAATAAAAACTTTTGTCCCTTTCTTAAACTCTGATGATGTCAGCAATAGGCTTTCAACTGCTTAAGTATTCATAAAGAAATTGCATTTCAATTTTATTCCAATCATCTGCTTGATAGAAATTTCACATAGCAAAAGTCTGCTTTTCCTGAAAACAATGATAAAAATTCACTCATGGATTTGGCAGTCAGTACTTAATCTACTAATAGCTTTATTACATTTAATCTAATGATCTGGCACATGTATGCTATTAATTGTGTATCCCAAATAATGATCAGTTTTGTGTAGGATGGGAAGGAGTGATGAGAAGTGCGGGGAGGGGAGGCATAAAGAGAGAAGTATCTTTGGACTATATGACAGTATCCGGAAGACTTTGGGGGCAGTGTGTTACACAGTATTGACAAAATAGTTGTGTGCGACAACTTAGTTGAGTGTTGCATAGCTCACTTATTGTACTTTTTACCCAACAATGATCATTAGGATTAGTGACTATGAGAAAAGGCATGATATTGTTACGGTAACATTTGCAGTTATATTACTCAGTTTGTGGCTTCAATCTAATCTAATCTACACATAATGTAAGAAAGCACATGAATTACAGAAGCTTTAGTTTATTATTGATTACAGTTAGGAAGAAATAAATGTCTTCGGACCTACTGCAGGCTGAAGGAACATGGGAAGGATGTTTGTCTATGTACTTTTAACATACTAGTGTGCATACATCATGGTGATCAACAGGGCTGTGGTATAAATTAAACATGATGTAAGGCATGCTCATGAAAGAATGTTATAATACTGTTGTGGGGACTTGGGCTATGATTCTCCCACAGTTGGCATGAAAGACACTGACTCAATGTGTATAGTATCTGTGGTTAGTATGTACTGTGCTCCTGTCTGATAGATGTGCTGATGTATTAGTTATGTTAGTAAATGTTTGAATCAAACAAATTAATGTTGATTTAGCACCCGTAACTTGTATATTGGTGACCCTGAGTGCGAATACCACTAGTGTGTTGACACTGATGATGAAAAATTTCAGAATAGGCACAGAAACATTGGCACATGGAGCAACATTGGCACATGAAGTGGACCACAAGCAACCACCGGCCTTAGGTAAGTGACTTACATTAGTTCTGTGAGTGACATTGCTTCAGAACATCCATCAATGCAAAAAAAAGTGAATAATAACTGTAATGTGTTCAAAGTGCAGCGACAATGAAGTTCTGTATAAACAATACAATTTGTACTGTGATAAAATGACTTCACATGAACAGTGTTCACTCAACCTTAATCTAATTGGTTTTGGGACACTTCACGAACTCATCTACTGGATTGAAAACTGTTATTCACACTTTACATCAATATGAAGCATTCAAGTGAAAGATCGCATTTTTTGGCAGGGATCAACTTCTTGTGTGCTCAGTGCACCCTATTGTGACATTTTTATACCTGCAGAGATATTTGGTTCTCTCTTGATTTTGACAATGCAAGTTTATGCCATCAATAATTGACACCATGTTAAGCACACGAGCAATGCCTCATGGTTTAGCTAGCAAAAGCTACAGCTGATGCAGCATGATTATTGTTGATCGAAATGTCATAGTCTGTGTTAGGAGTTTTGCTGAGCCCTGCCTGATCTTTACCAAAGCTTACACTCACTACTACACTGGACAGGCACATGGCAGCCATGCAGACATAAATTGTTCTCCCCTGATCGGGACTTTGGATGCCATGCAGCACAGCACCACAGACAACAACCATTTGATGTCACCCCTCATGATAACAATTCCACTACCACACTGAGACCTGGCGATGAGGTCCCCGTCCCACCTCTACATGATGATGACACCTCAGTGGGTGCATCCTCATGATGACAACCTGCCACCATGTTGAGTCCTCACGATAATGCGCACATGCTGCCACTGCATGATGCCATTTCCTCTCACAGCCTCCATTCGCAATGGTTGGATCATAGTGGAACACCACTGTGCCACTCAACTTCCCTGTTGAGTTCCATTACAAGTCTGCCACCTCACCCACCTACAGTTGGGGGCTTCCTGGCACTTCCCACATACTCTGAACTACTAGTGAGGGGGCTCTGTGGGGCTTATGCCTGTGATCGTCCCAAAGACAGCACGAAAGACACTCTTTAACTCAGTGTGTTCAATACATCTTTATATTGTGACTGTAGTGAGTACATACTCTGCTCTCTCTGATACACATGTGCCAATGTATTTTTTATGTTGATAAATGTTTAAATCAAGAAACTTGGTATGTATTCACCACCTGCAATTCTTACACCGGCATCTTCAAAAGTGATGCAGATTTGTAGCACAGACTGTAAAAGTAAATTAAGGTTACTATAATGAAACACAATATGTAGAAAGACAGTTGCTACTGTTGGGAAAACATCACTTGGAATAAGACAGTTAACATAGAATGCTAAAAATTGTACTGACCTGGCAATGAAAGAACTCGGGGGTCAAACCAAGCTACCACCAAGGCTCGCAGATTAAAGAGGTTAAGATTTTAAATTTCAGTATTGTTCTGAATGGATTGATTAACAATAGACTCATTGAAATGAATTAGTGTGAGAATAAGTTGGAAATTCAAATCATTCATAAAATATAGTCTTCCTGCAAATTAGCAAGAATAATTCAATTCCTTGAGACACACATTCTCATTATACCAAAGGTGTTGCATATAAGAAGAGGCATTGAATTAGAATTTTTCTGCTGTTGCCAGGATTTGAACCCGGGGCCTCCTGCCATTACTTTAAACTGCTCACCTAACACAGCCTTACAGATAATGTGGCTACACACTGTGTTAAGGCACGTCTATCTCCATACCACATACTTTGACTCTGTTTCCATATTCTCACTGAAATACATATCAAATTGAGAAGGCTATTCTATATTGCAATAGCTCCCCAGCAAAGAACAAGTGAGAAAAATCTCACCTTGGTCCTCAGGCAGAGGTGATATAAATACCAACAATAATTTAATTCCATGAGGCATAAATTGTCTCATTACATAAAAGGTATTGGGAATACATTACTTATTTCCTTCCAATATCAGCTGGTCATGCACAATGGAGTGCTTTTGTTGCAGCCGGCAAATTCTCCGGCGTGGGCAGTGATTCTTAGTGCTCTCGGGCATGAGATTCTTCGTCTGTTGCACGCGGACCACTGCGGCATCATTCATACCAAAGGATTGGCATGGCACCATGTTTTCTGACCAGGTATGGACACTGACATTGTAACATTAGTAAAGGCATGTGAGACATGTGTCACACAGCAGGTGGCCCTCATGTTTCACTTACACCATGGCCTCAACCTGGCAACACGTACATGTGGACTATGTGGGATCCTTTTTGAACTCTTACTGGCTCCTTGTTGTGTATGTGTATTCAATGTTTCCATTTATAATATAGTGAGGACAGTTTACAACTCACCGCAAAGACGTGGCGACGAGCTGCGACAGGCACATACATAAGACACACACATACAACACATTCAGCTATCGGCCATGGCCATGAGTGCTCTATTTTCTGAAGAAGGCCACGGCCGACAGCTGAATGTGTTGTATGTGTGTGTCTTATGTATGTGCCTGTTGCAGCTTGGCGCCACGTCTTTGCGGTGAGTTTGTAAACTGTCCTCACTATATTATTAATTCCAACCTGGACTTTCCAATGTTTCCATTTGTTGCCTGCTGCACAAGTCTATCTTCCTCTGTGACAATTGTAGCACTGTCAAAGATCTTTGCCATGGAAGGGCTTCCAGTTACCCTGGTTTCAGACAATGGACCACAATTTACTTCTCTTGAATTCAAAGAGTTATGTGCCAAATGGGATAACCGCTATGTCCTGGCCCCACCTTTCCACCCACAGTCTACTGGGGAGGTTGAGAGAATGGTGCGCACTTTTAAAAATCAAATGTGCATATATATTCAGTCTTCCTCAACCGATGTTCAATTGGAGAGGTTCTCGGCTTCATATTGCTTCACTCCACTAGGCGATAAGTGCCCAGCAGAATTGATACATGATCAGCAACCACGCACCATGCTTCACTTGCTAGTTCCTCCACCACAGGTGCAGTGAGAGCACCCTGTCATAGGTTATGGCCAGGGGTTATGGTTTGAGCCAGAATATATGGTAGGCATCCCAAATGGTCACCAGCAACTGTCACTCGGGTAACTCCACCAATGAGTTCCTGCTTGGTCACCAAACTCCAGGCAACAGCATGACACACCTACCTCTCCTTCAGATTTCAACTCAACACCGGTAGTTGAGCAGCCCGATCAATCAGATGTCAGTGAAAATTGTGAGTGAGTCGCCCAGGGTGCAGTCAATGTCACCCTCGTCAGAGAGTCTATCATCTACCTGGTTGCTGCCATCTACACAGCCACATTCAGCCCTAGCCCCCCAGCCACAGCAATTGATCACATCATCATCTATCATCTCCAGCTGGCAACCATTGTGGCGAGCAACACGTCGCAACCGCCTACTGCAGCAATATACAGTGGCTCAGCCTCAGCATCTGTGCAACAGTGGTACTGGTTGTGATAGTGGCTGTGAGCAAATGGAAATTTAGTGTTGTGAACACCGGCTCCTCGAAGGAGAGAGGTTTGATATGTCTGCACGCCACGTAATTAAAAATGGCACTGACACTAGTGCAACAGCCTGCCGCCTGCAGCACCACGGGTGCTGCACAAAACGCGTTCTATATGGGAAGGTGCACAGACAGGGCACAATGCTTCGATAGTTTGATGTGTGACTTCAACTGAGCGTATTATGTTTTCATGGGTTGGTAAGTAACATAGCACAGTTGACATAGTCTCTTTCCAAACATTTCCAGCTATCCCACTGTAATCATGAAACAATTGCTATATGCAGTTTTTGCACATATGATGAACTACCATTTGGAATAGGTTATAAATATTGTTTTTAGTTTTTATTAATAATATTGGGACTTCATTTAAACTAGTCATACAAATAACAAACATGTACTTGACTTTATAAATTTACATTTTAAACTCTGTAAGTTCAACCACTCTAAGCGCATCTGCCCATTTCTACCTGTGGTAATTGAACTTTAGAGCACCCCACAGTGCCATTGTGCTTCCTCCATCACATGATGAGTCTGCTGCACTATGGGCACAATAATTGTTCCCTCCATTTCAGACTGTCGATGCACTAGAACATTCCCAGCTGCACCAATTTGCTGTTTTAACAGCACACACCGGTGCCATGGCCAGGTTGGTTGCCCAAACCATCTTGCCTCTACCTCCTGTGACATGTCCACTCATTCATGAGAGTGAGGGTCCACCAGATTCAACGACAACATCAAGCTCATTCGCAATGCCACAGCAGGTTGGTGCCTCGCACACTACAAATGTTCCACAGGCACCCCCGTCACAACCTCCAAAGCTGCCACCTTTCTCTTTTGAGGTGCCCTTGACATGTTTTGTGTTTGTCAAGCAAATATTCGATCATTACTTGCTCAATGATGAAGCTCGCTACCTATGCATCATCACACACCTCCAAGAACATGTGGATGTCATCTGTGATCTCGTGACCTCTCCTCCTGCTTTTGATCAGTACCCCTTCGCCAAACCAACCATGAGGAACTCTTGGGGATACAAGAAGCCATCACAGCTCTGTCATCATCTTCATCTGCTGGTTAACAAACATAACATGCCCGACTCACTGTGCAGACGGCCTTAACTTATAACATCTTGCAGTTGCCAAGTAAAAGATACATGTCACTGACCAAGTGTATGATGCTTATCTACAGGAAACACATGAGGAACAGTCCTCATCTAGGATGCAGTCTTGCTCACATGCCCCTGCTGCCAGGTGAGGCCACCCAAGCATCAAACATTCACCAATGAACAAAACTGGGCCCACTCACATGTCCACACGCTGACCGGGTGTCTACTTTGCTGTCTCTAACCCCCCTCTCCCCTCCCCATCACTGAACTACCGTCTAGCAGCTCCTCTGACACCGAAAATGTTCCTCTGCCGTTAATTTGCTTTGCGCAGGAACAAGCTCCATACTACCCATACTGCTACTTTCACAGCCGCTTTGGTGACGCCACAAGGAAGTGTCATCTGCCTTGTCACCTCCCAGATACAGAACGCAGGATGGCTTAGGCACCAACTCCTGCTTGGACAATCATGGTCACCTACATGTGTTCCACTCCATTAGTGACTTTTCACCATTGAGTGCTCACCTGTACATTCTTGACTGTGTTTCTAATGTTCACTTCCTGAATGACACTGGTGCAGAAGTTTCATTATTGCCACCTTCGATGACCACTGGCCCACTCTGCCCTCACTGTGCTATACTTCGTGCTGTCAATGCCACACAGTTGCTGTGTGTGGGTGAAACAACATTCACTGTCTGCCTGGCACTGGAGTGTAAACTTTAATGGAATTTTTTGGTTGCAGAGGTGCCGGAACCCATCATAGACATGGACTTCTTAATGCATCATAAACATTCTCTTTATGTTGTGTCACAGTCGGGCTTTCACTACCCCACAAACACTTATTTTTCTTGTGCTCTGCTGAGCTCGGTCTCTCGTTCTGCTAACTCATCTTTTGGTTGTGAGAGTTTGCAAACTATCAAGATGTTCGAGGACTTGTCTTCTAAGCTGTCATGAACAAGAACAAGTTATCAAACTGTGTCATGAGAGAGAGTGTTGTGCGCAAGTGCTTTGCTTCATTTAAACAGTCTGAGTCTATCCTGTCATAGTGATCAAGTGAATGTGTGCTCTGTCTGCACTGCAAGAACAAGGACATTGCTGGGTGCCATTTGGCATCTGACTACCACCACCACCGTTGCTCAATGCCTTGGTTCCCCCGCCCCTCCGCCCGCCCTCTCAAGATGTGCTCCGTACTTCAGAGGGGTGGGGGCGGGGGCTGATTAATTGACTGAAACCTAAGAACTAATAAAATATCTTTATATCAAGATCTTTAGGAGACCGTGTCTCTGAGTTCCAACTGCCATAATTAGTTAGTGTTTGTATGTGCTTGAAGGTAGCAATAAAGTGTTCTCTCAAATACACATGGTAATTATTTGAGCTTCAACCCCACTTAATTCCATATATCCTTTGTCAACTGGGTAGTGTTGTGCAAACAGCTGCAAAGGGAAATGAAAATATTAAGTTCTGTTAACATACATTAATGAAAATAAATTTCTTGTAAATATAAAGAATACAATGACAGAATGTAATTACTATTTAACTGTAATCTAAATGTTACTTCATTTACAAGTCCAATGAAACTCAGCTATAGAAGCAAGTACAATTTTTGGGAAATATTTTGGGCAAGCACCTGTTACTTCAATAATATACAGGTAACATTTGTTACAATGCAAGTACAAATATGTACTGACTAAAATCCATTCTGAACCATGATACCTTAAGCAAATCTACTGTAAAGTGATTCACCTGCATATGCAGTATGGTATCAGGATTTAGACAGGGATCACAGCAGGCTTTTTAACTTTTATTTCTTCAGGGATTAATGTTTGGGGAAAAAAAAGAGAGATATTTGACAGACAAATCTGTAGATAAAAATGGCTCTGGATGGAATCAAGCAACAGAATTCTATTTTATGTTTTCTTTATTATCATTTCTTAAAATTTTTATTGTAGAGTACCTGCTGATTTTTAAAATAACTCATGGAAATATTTCAAAAGGATAAATAAATGAACTCAAACTACAATTACCATATCTTTTCTTACATAACAACCAACATCTGTGCCATAACAATAGAGATCTATTTATCAATAATATTGAAGCTAAAATTTCTGATCAGCACAGTCACCAATGTTAATCATCTGAAGATGTGTAACTGCAATGAATACTTACACACACTTTCTTATAAGATAGAGACATGCATACATCTAACAATGATGCGTCAGTTTCATAAACAAGTATGTACCATATATGTTGTACACTTGTCCAACAAAAATGTGCATATAGTGTGATTTCCAGTAATACATAGAGATATAGCCATGCCTTGTAAAAATATAAATGACATATGATTCTTGAATGGGACAACATTGTTGTATGCAGATTTGTAGTAGGAGAACTTGTCTTAATGAATTGTATACCCAAAACTAGTAGTGCTGATTGAAATACTTTAAAATTACAACCCACTGAAATAATGTCTTTCTATAAAACTATAGCTCATGTTGCTTGGTGATCATCTGTCACTGTGGTTGTAAAAAGAAAGCTGCACCACATGAATAGTTCAGACCAAATATGTCATTATTATATAGTCTATTAAGTGATATTAGTTCTCTTTTAAAATAAAATCACCTTGATGACTCATGACTTATCCTTTTATGAATCAGACACTTTTGTGATACCAACAGATTTACTTATTAGTCAATATACAGCCAATAATTGCAGATACAATAACTGAACATGAACTGAACCAAAACGTAACCAGTACTCGGTACTGACAAGGAGGGATCTGACAGGTGGGTAACCATTTTCGATCAAATTTTTTTATGGACATTCTATATATAATGTAAAGAGACACTTGTATATGTGGTCAATTCGTTTGTGTAATTGTTTTTGTGTTTTCATGCTGTAGCTTTGGTGCTCGTAAACTTGAGTGACCTTACGTGCACCATTGCAAGAATTACAGTAATTGCCGGGCACCATCGCTCATTTTGCCTGGTCAGAGGGCTCAACCCATGGCCCATAGGCTTGAGTTTACCAGGTTGACAACTCCTGTTGTTCAATTTCTGAAGGGAATCACCCAACTTTTATTGGCTCAGGTGGAGCAGATTGATTTATTCTTTGGCTGTACATGCATTTTCAATTTCTTGCCAATGCTTTGGGAATATCATATAATGTTATTTTCCAAGTGTTATACCCTTGGGGATTTTATATAACACACACACACACACACACACACACACACACACACACACACACACACACTAGCTTTCACAGCCTTGCTGCTTCGTCAGGCAGAAGGGAAAGAGAGGGAAAAGGAAATGGTGAGGGTTTTAAGGGAGTGGGTAAGGAGTCATTCCAATCCCGGGAGAGGAAAGACTTACCTTGGGGGATGAAAAGGAAGGTGAACAAATACACACACACCCATACATTCACACAGACACAAACACACCTAGCATATATATGAAGATTACTCACCAGGCGAAGGAGCACAGGTGTGACAGCATCACAAATAAATAAATACACACAGACACACAAACGCAAGCTTTCACAACCCAGTTGATTCTTCATGCAGAAGGGAAGGAGAGGGAAAAGGAAATGATGAGGGTTTTCAGGAAGACACAGACACAAACACACCTAGCATTATATAGCTAGGTGTGTTTGTGTCTGTGTGAATGTATGGGTGTGTGTGTATTTGTTCACCTTCCCTTTCTTCCCCCAAGGTAAGTATTTCCTCTCCTGGGATTGGAATGGCTCCTTACCCCCTGTCTGTCTGCATAGGGTGTGTTTGCATGTGGATATGTGTGAGTGTGTTTGTATTTGTTTACCTTCCTTTTTGTCCCCTAAGGTAAGTCCTTCCACTCCTGGGATTGGAATGGCTCCTTTTCCACTTCCTTAAAACCCGTATCCCTCCCTTTCTCCTCTCCTTCCTTCCTCTTTTTCCCGAAGAAGCTGCCAGTGGTGGCGAAAGCTCAAATGTTTGTGTGTTTTTGTGTGTGTTTTATGTTTTTGTCAACGAGCCTGTACTTTAGGTAAGTCAAAAATCTTTATATGGTAATATAGCAGATCATTTAGCAGAACGTACTGTACTGGATTATACAAGATCCTGAGCACAGATATTTTTGGTGTATGCAGGTCTGATTGATTGGTTTGTGGTCAAGGGACCAAACTACAGTGGTCATCGCTCCCTATACAAGTCTCAGATGAGTCTTCAGGAGATTATATTGAGGAGAATTCACACCAATGTAGCCAGAATTACTGGTCCCTGAAGGTCAGGTTATTGACAACATGTTAAGAGGGAATGAAGCTGTTGGTTAGTTCGCATATAACATTTTATCTTTTATGAAAGAAAAGAAGATATAGTGGTTACCTTCGGCGTGTTGGATAAACTTACTTCTAACATGAAAGTTCTTAGATTCGATGATGAATACATGGGGACAGAAGTGGCTTTTATCATTTTATCTGCAAACCAAAATTTACAAGAGTGGGACAGCTGATTGAGTTATAACCACCAATATATATTATGTCTGAGTAACAGATTTCTGGCACTTACACAAATTAGTTACTTTCATCAACTGCGCCCACAAATAACGTGTGCAATATATTTCTACATTAAATTATAAATAAAAGAAAATGATGTACACAATTGTCATGTAACATAAATATAAATATAATAATCTCAGTTCTTTGTGTTGTTAAACCAAATGTTCAAACTTTCAAATGTTTGTTAAGCTTATAGGACTTAACTGTGGGGTCATGGCCTTCGACTTAAAACTACTTATAAACTACACAAACATCCTTGCCCAAGGGAGGATTAGAACCCCTGAAGGGGAACGACCTCGCGCATTGGAGCATAGCACCTCAATGCACATGGCCACTCCGCCACAGCTGTTAAAATAGTATCAATACATCACTCATATTCTTCGTTCAAACAAAAGAATAATTTACTATGTAGGATAATATAACTTCATTCACTAGAATGGTTCCTCCCCTTTTTCCAAAACTGTAGGAAGTGCTCAGTGACGTCCCCGTATGCTCAAAAACCTTGTTATCAGCCTTCATGTTCCTTTTCATTCCACATAAGACTCCACTTTTCACACACTAGGAAGTGCCCAGTGCATCATATTACACGAAAACACAACACTTAATACACCTGAAAGAAGCAAAATATTAAACACCAGGCATATGCATTTTATTGATTCAGACCTACAAAATGAAAATTAGCTCTATCAACCATACAGTTTAGTAAATTAAATTCACATCCTTGTGCATAATCACAATGAAAGATATATCATGGCTACTTCAGTGAAAACAAGAATAGTAACAGCTACTGTTCACCAAGAATTTGATACACGAGCAGGTACCTGTTTACCATCAGAAACTAGTATGAAATTTGTAGTTAGTGTCTGCCTGATACAGCTCATTCAGCATAATCAATAAATCAGTGTTCCACAGTCAATGCCACAGCGGAAGGTGGTGTAGCACTCAATACACTTTACCAGAATCAAACGCATTCCACCCGGCCACGACCATCTTTCCCCGTGTCCAGCTTCTCTCTCTCTCTCTCTCTCTCTCTCTCTCTCTCTCTCTCTCTCTCTCTCTGACACACTGGTCGGTTATTGACAACTAGTTGTGCTCGCCGATACTTGCAAGACTTCACTTCCTGCATATCACACCACCTGTTTGTTTCCTATCCGCCGTGCGACTGTGTAGATAAACAGCTTCTCTGCCAGAGTGGTTACCCGCACCACGTATGACAAGTTGCCAACTTAGTTTGGGAGTGGTAACTTAGTTCATACTGCCGATTAAGGCAGAAATATCTGTGAATGACAAAAATTGGTCTTACCCAATCCAACACTAAAACATGTTTTCTGTATGGGGAATCTACACATTTTGTGCAGGTATCCTGTTAAGTGCGGGACATGTTTGAACAGCTAATGTTATTGGGAATGGGCGGTAGGACCAGAAGCAGACTAAGGCTGTCGGAGGCTCCGTGTGCACTTGGAAACAGATGAATTACCTTACTAAAAAGATCAAAGGTCCTTTCGAGATTTGGAAGTCCCCACAGAACTAGAGACCAAGGACAGTCCACAAAGAAAGGTGCTTTCACGGCATTTGGAGGTCCCCGAAAGTGAGAGGCCCTGGACTCCCCCAGAGCCATTGAAGTGGTGTAATCGAATCAGTGCTGTCAAATATTTGTTCCTTCCGTAAGCAGGACTGTCTCTAGGTGTGAGGAAGATGGTGGGGGTAGGGGGTGGCGTGCCATCAAACAGAGCAGCAAATTTTTTTCGGGTGGAACATTTTTGAATTTTTATGTAATTAAAAAAGTTAAACAAGACCAAGAGAAGTGGAAGTATCTAGCGTCAGTGTAGAAGTCTGATAATAAATTAAAAATACAAAGTGTAAAACGTCCCAAGCTGCGTGACAGTTTGTTATGGACAGGATAAGAACATGTCTCGTCGATTTTAAAGAGGAACGTAAGGTAGTATCAACGTTGGTGCAGCCTGATAGCACGCTAACAGCCGGCCGCGGTGGCCGAGGGGACTGAGACGCTCCAGTCACGGTCTGCACGGCAACTGGGGTCGGGGGTTCGAATCCCCCCTCGGGCATGGATATTTGTGCCGTCCTTAGTTGTAGGTAGTTCATAAGTAGTTTGCAAGTTTAGGGACTGATGACCCCGCAGTTAAGCCCCTTAAGCTTAACAAACATTTGAATATTTGAGCACGCTAACTGAAACGTTAAAACTGATACAACAGTACGGCTTTGGGCCCAACGTAATTGTAGCATTAAGAGTTTTGCTGACACTACCGGCGACAGTGGCAAATGGAGAAAGAAAATATTCGGATCTTAAATTAATAAAATCGTACTTGTGATCAACAAAAGTCGGTGGTGCCAAAGCAATAAAAAATCGCACTGACATGTTTTACGGCCCACTTAAGATTTGTAGTTTTATAAGTTTTTGCAAACATTTTGGACCAAAATAATAATCTAAATAATAAAAAAATTAATTAATAAGAGTGTCTGAAACATAATTTTAGGTAGTCGTGGGTTCCGAACCACCGATCTTTAGCGTCATAGTCCAACACCTTGCCCACTACGCTACGGCTATGAATGAAAAGATGAGTCCTTTAATCTCATACTATTGATGGCCGTTGATAACTGATATGGCATTTGTAGATACTAGATTATCATTTATCGTACAAAGAACGATGTGTTTTTGTTAATTCTTCAGTGATCCAATGGTTTGAAATGACAACGTGTAAGTTACAATAAGAAAATCATCAAATACGCTATGCAAGATGGCGTATGCCAGAGAGAGTTCTGGTCGAAGGATGTCACGTGATATCTCCGAACTGCTGGTTTTTGTTAATTCAATGGAGGGTGTCAAATCTCCGTTATTTTTTCAAATATGTCTCAAACGATACGATATATGAAAAAAAACATAAGGGAGCTAAGTTGTAGAGAATTTTCTCCTCTACCAATTAGGTTATTCAATTTTCGTGTCAGATGAACGGTTCGCTTGCAATTACAATTATATTGTAAACGGCTTTTTTTTGGTATTACTACCGTATTTTTTGTCAGAAAAATTTGAAAAAGGGAGGTTCTGGTCTCTAACAGCCTACAATTATGCCTGTAAAATTTGGCGCTGGTTGGTTGAACGGTTCGTCTTAAAAACAGGGAACACCTTACGGACAGACAGACAGACAGAAATACATCCCAAAATCGCCGTTATTTTTGCAAATATCTTTGAAACGCTACGAGATATGAAAAAAACACAAGAGAGCAAAGTTGTAGAGAATTTTCTCCTCTATAAATTTGGTTATTCAATTTGCATCTCAGATGAATGGTTAAGCCGTTATTTTCATTTAAATTTCGAGCTGTCAAAAGACGATCGCAAAGGCCCACTTTTAGTGTTACTACCGTAATCTAAAGTGGGCCAATATTTTATGAGGTAGGATATTCATTAATTTTAGATTCGATTTATGTATGTCATATGCCTACTAATCTGTCTTTGCATAGCGTAGATTTGTTGTGGAGTATGCTTACATTTGTTTTGTCTAATGGCCTCTGAAAACTAATCGTTGGAGGTTTCACATATTACAATCCCTTTTCTTGTATTTCCGTAAGATATTCTTAATTTAATTAATCGTTGGTATTAATATATTTATATTTTAATGTCCTGAACCTAGGTTCAATGCGCAGTGAATAGGCGTGATTTTGTATATTTGTGTTAATTATGTGTTGCGACGAATATTAGCCACATGTGAAGATAAACGTCTCTGTACCAAATGCTTTCACGAAACCTGTGATTTACACAATAATTAGTTGCTAAGACGTTTCAACTCTGCTCAAGAAACTAGAAAATGTGAACTGATGTTTGTTAAGCTTATGGGACTTAACTACGGGGTCATCAGTCCCTACCTAAACTTACAAACTATTTTCGAACTAGCTAACACTAAGGACCGCACAAATATCCATGCCCGAGGGGGGATTCGAGCCCCCGACCGTAGTGGCCGTGCAGACCGTGACTGAAGCGCCTCAGTCCCCTCGGCCGGCCCTAAACTTAGAAACTACTTATAAACTAAAGACAGACATCCATGCCCGAGGGAGAAACGACGAGGAACGGCTTCACGCATCGGAGCATAGAGTCTCAATGCGCTCGGCCACTCCGCCGCGGGAATGTGAACGCATTTTAGTTTAATGTTACTCGGTGACTTGATCTTGGTTGACTTTAATTTTGGAGAAATGGCTTAAAATTTATTGCACTGCAAACACAAAACTGATGCTTCTTTGAAAGACGTATTGACGAGAAAGAAACGCTCGAGTCTAATATGTAAAAACCGGCTTAAAAATTCCCCTGTTGGAGCACAAAAAGGCGAATATGTTCTCTGGCAGAAAAGTGGCGAACCAGCTCCCTCAATATTCATTCCGACTTCTTCACCATAAATTTTAGCATGCGAACATATTCGCTCTCTTGTAGCGCAGAATATTGTAAATACTTTTGCCCAGTTAAACCGTCATAGTCATCAATGCCATCTCACTGTCAGTTTCTATACGTGTCTGTGGCTCTTCGTCTCCTTTCTCTATCATTGCCATTTCCTGTCTGTGTCTTCATTCCTTTTCTTCGCCATTCATTACCACTGTCTGTTTCTGCCAGTTCCATTGTCTCTCTGCCCCATTGACATTCTCATTCATTTCCTGTGCTGTTGCCAGTGTTCACTTCTATCTTACAGTCGGCATTCATTCTCTTGCTTGGGGTTTGAGCCGTCAACTGGAGATGAGAGAAACTAGACAAAATGGTTTCGTGGTAAATTTCGCTGGTATTGGAGAGCAAAACCCTTATTGCTTATGTATGTCTCCATTTGTCTCATATTCTCCACTATTTGCCCCTCTACTTTGCTCCAATTGCTAATATCTGCATCCTTCTTGGTTTGTTACTGCTTCTATTTCTTATTTCAAATATCTCCTTTTTGCCTATCACTACAGTTGTCTTCATGCGTGTTTTACTGAACTTCCAGTTTCTCTGTTGTATCAGATATGGTTCTCTTTCCCTCATTCACTGTTCCTCTCCCACCCACATTAGCCAATAAAAGTGGGAATGTGCTTGCATGCCAAAATTTTTGGTAAGGAATTAGGAATGAGTATTGAGGCAGCTAGTTCCCCAATCTTCTGTCAGACAACATATTCGCCTTTTTTGTTCCCCGGCAGAAGCATTTTTGAGCTGGTTCCCTTCTTTTACCTGTTACAGCAGTCTTCTACTTGAAATCAATTATAGCAAAAATATGGCTAGTGTATTTACATAACTTGATACATTTCTACCAACGTCAGATATAATTAATAGCCGGCGGCGGTGTCCGAGGGGACTGAGGCGCTTCAGTCACGGTCTGCACGGCCACTACGGTCGGGGTTTCGAATCCCCCTCGGGCATGGATATTTGTCCCGTCCTTAGTTGTAGGTAGTTCATAAGTAGTTTGTAAGCTTGGGGACTGATGACCACTTAGTTAAGTCCCTTAAGCTTAACCAACATTTGAACATTTATAATTAATAACGAGCTTGAAAATACACTCATGCTCATAAATTAAGGATAATTGCGGATTGTGGTGCCACGCAACGCGGCACTGCACAAAACTGGCGCTAGTAGCATAGACGCATAGGGAACACACACGATACAGATCGGTAAGCCCACGGTATAAGTTGAGAACATGTGCTACAAAACGCCACTGTTTCCTGCGCGTGTATCCCGACATTAATAGGGATATGACCACCATGCATACATACACAGGGCGCACAACGGGTTGGCATACTCTGGATCAGGTGGTCGAGCAGCTGCTGGGGTATAGCCTCTCATTCTTGCACCAGTGCCTGTCATAGCTCCTGAAGTGTCCTAGGGGTTTGAAGACGTGCAGTGATACGTCGACCGAGAGCATTCCAGACGTGCCCCATGGGGTTTAGGTCTGGAGAACAGGCAGGCCACGCCATTCGCCTGATAGCTTCTGTTTCAAGGTAGTCCTCTACGATGGCAGCTCGGTGGGGTCGTGCGTTATCATCTATCAGGAGGAAGGTGGGACCCACTGCACCCCTGAAAAGGCAGACATACTGGTGTAAAATGACGTCCCGATACACCTGACATGTTACAGTTTCTCTGTCAAATAAGTGTGGGGGTGTACGTGCATCAATCATAATCCCACTTCACACCATAAAACTACCACCTCCATACAGGTCCCTTTCAAGGACATTATGGGGTCGGACCCGTCCGCGAACCTGGGACCACTGTTCTAATGACCATGTACAGTGTTGTTGACACCAGGCTCCACGGGCTCTCCTGTGACCAGGGGTCAGTGGAATGCACCTTGCAGGTCTCCGGGCGAATAAAACATGTCTGTTCAGTCGTCTGTAGACTGTGTGTCTGGAGACAAATGTTCCAGTGGTCCCGAGCAAGGCTACCTGCAGTACTCCGTGGCCGTCTGCGGGCACTGATGATGAGATGTCGGTCTTCTTGTGCTGTTGTACACTGTGGACGTCCCGTGCCGTAGCGTTGAACACGTTTCTTGTCTGTTGGAATCGGTGCTATAAACTTGTGGAGTATGGAGGGCCCGTGATACGACCTGCTGTGTTGACCTGCCTCCAGTCGCCCTAGTATTCTACCCCTCATAACGTCATCAATATGTGTTCTTTGAGTCATTTTCAACACAAAAAGTCACAATTAACACGTCTGAAAACGTCTGCACACTTACTCGCTGCACCATACTCTGACCACACCTCTGCGTATGTGGACTGCTGCCACCGCCACCGTGCGACGACCGCAGGTCAAAGGCACCGCATGGTCATACCTCGAGGTGATTTAAAACCGCAAACGGCCTATCAGAGCGTTGTTTCACCAGGTATCAGAATTATCCTTAATTTATGTCCATGTGTGTGGTTGTGAAACTGTTTTTAGAAAGTAAACTGATAAGCATTTTACCACTATGAAATTCGCCCCATAAAAGCATATTAATGTTTTCGAGTCTAGCTGAAAATATCGTTTCATAAGATGATGGTATTTAACGATAATTCAAGTCGTTCACATTCATCCAACCGTTATCATGGCGAATTTTGCACGTCCACTGGCCTGAAACACATGATAGTTGATATCATGAGATTGTTAATGGTGCATCACGCAGGTATATTATTGTTAAGCTGCAGGTATCCTCTGATAGATTTATGGGCTTATCAGATTCGGCTGATTCTCTACTGTGCATGATTACAGATGCTGTTTAGAAGCGTAGATCTTGGTTGAATTCAAATTGAATCCCAAAATTTTTCGCTGTTCCATTCTTTTTTGCAACTTCATGGAATTCTATTCGAAAATGTCAATATCTTTGTGATTCTTCAGTTTCTCCCGGCGTACTTGATAATCAAAATATCCACGGGTGTACTGCCGGTCTATAGTGTCCAACGGGCACAATATTTCGGCGATCATACATGTCACCATCATCAGGTGAACTGACGGACTGAGCTCCTGGAAACGCGCCGGCACGGAGATCCGCACGCTACGGCTGCTCGAAGGGAACTGGGTTCTAGCCCGGTAGCGGGCCATTTAAATACCCTCGGCCCGCGGAGCGACCCCTCCGCGATCCGCGCTCCGCGCCGCGGCCGCGCAGTGGAACCGATTGTGACGGCGTCTGAGAGGACGTCGATGTGAGGGCTCTGTCCGCCGTGGTCGTCACTTCGTTACGTTTGCTAGATATACTGTTAATTAACCCAATCGCTGGTTCCCAAGCTTTGCTAAGATTATAGCCACATTCACGTTTTATGAGGTCGTCACTTGTGCGAATTTCAATGGCCTCTCTAACGACGCAGTCCCAGTATCTCAACGTCTGTACCAGAATCCTAGTGCGTTCATACTCCATCGCATGATTCTCCGATAAACAATGTTCAGCGACCGCCGACTTGCTCGGATACATCAATCGTGTGTGCCTCTCGTGTTCAACGCATCGATCCTCGACGGTTCGCATCGTCTGTCCAATATATGACTTTCCACATTAACACGGAATCTGGTACACGCCGGCCTTCCTCAAACCGAGATCATCTTTGGCGCTCCCCACCAGTGCACGAATTTTATTCGGCGGACAAAAAACAGTTCCAACCTGGTGTTTTTTCAAAATGCGGGCGATCTTCCCCGAGAGTGCGTCGGTATATGGAACGAACGCAGTGCCTATATCCTCCCTCGTGTTTTCATCCGTTTCCACAGGTTGTGATGTAGTGGTTGGACGGAGAGCCCGCTGAATCTGCCACTATGAGTACCCATTTTTTTCGAAATACAGTTTTCAGGTGTTCCAATTCCTGGGGTAGACTCTCTGCGTCGGAGATAGTGCCCTATGTACTAGAGTTTTAAGTACCCTATTCCTCTGTGAAGGGTGTTGACAGCTGTCTGCGTGTAAATACAGGCCAGTGTGCGTAGTCTTCCGATATACACCATGACCCAGGTTGCCATCAGCTCTTCTCTTGACCAAGACGTCAAGGAACGGCAATTTACCCTCCGTTTCAGTCTCCATAGTGAATTTGATGTTGGGGTGTATGGAGTTCAGATGTGTAAGGAAGTCAAGGAGTTTATCCATACAATGTGGCCAGATGACGAAAGTATCGTTCACGTAACGGAAAAAGCAAGCAGCTTTCCATTGAGATGATGCCAGGGCTTCCTCCTCTAAATTCTCCATGTACAAATTTGCGACCACAGGGGAGAGTGGGCTACCCATGGCGACTCCCTCCGTTTGTTCGTAGTATTCGCCATTGAAAAGAAAATACGTGGAGGTCAGGACATGCCTAAAAAGTTCGGTGGTCTTCTCGTCAAACTTCTGACCAATCAAGTCTAGTGACTCTCGAAGGGGCACCCTCGTAAACAACGAAACGACGTCAAAACTCACCATGATATCTGACTCATCCAGCCTGAAGCTGTTAAGGCGTTTAACAAAATCCATGGAATTACGGATGTATTTGTCCAACAAATATGTAGGTGCTCTGATGTTACTGACGATGGGACGTAACGGCACCCCATCTTTTTGAACCTTAGGGAGTCCATAAAATCTTGGCGGTACCGGACCTTGAGGTAGAAGTTTCTTGGCGACACCCTCCGGTAAATCCGCATCCTTGAGAAGCGCCCTCGTCTTCTTTTCCACCTTCTTTGTGGGGTCAACGCTGATCTTCCGGTAGGAATCGTCATTTAGCAGACTCTGCATCTTTTCAGTGTAGTCCTTATGGAAGACAACAACCGTAGCATTGCCTCTGTCAGCCGGTAAGACAACAGTTTCAGGGCGCTCCCTCAGGTCACGAATGGCCGCCCTCTCTTTATTAGTGATGTTCGACTTCATAAGCTTGGATTTCGTCAATGCACGACAAGTTTCAAGACGTATTTCCTCAGCTGATTCAGTCGAGCTGCAACCTGATCAACAGCACTAATAATTTCTGCGACAGGTGTGAACTTGGGGGTAGGAGCAAAGTTGAGTCCTTTCTCTAAAACTGAGACCGCATCATCACTCAACTCCATACCACTCAGATTGATGACAGTCTTGCACGGAACCTGCAGAGATGGTTTGTCAAGGAGACATGAGAACTTAGCTGTTTGGCGTCCCGTTGCCTTCTTATGGGCGGAATCGGCTGCAACCGAAGTAACACCATCAATCCAATCCCAGGAAAAAGACGTGAAGTGACTAGCCAGTTGCAAATGCAGTTTGAATAGTTCCAGCGAGATGAACTCAAGGCTACGGCGGGTGAAATGCACTCTCTCACGAAGCAATGCGAGGCTGGCCTGTTTCTTAATTCTCTTGGCTGCTGCAGAATCAATGTGATGCGTAACCTTAGCAAGTTTCGCCACCGTAGATGTCGTTTGCTATGTACTCTTTCTTTTCTAAAGAGATGTCGTTCCGAGAATGTTGTTCCGAATTTTGCTAAGGGAAGGGCTTCAGGAAGGGTGCAACTATGGAAACTTTGAAGTAGTACTGTATGATAGCTACAGTATTCCCGTTCTTCTAATATTCTGCCGTGCGCGGTTATATAAGACGTCATATATGAATTATATTGTGAGAAAAGGAGAAATAAGTTGTATGTGTAAATTGCTGCCCATAAGGCGAACTTTTCAAAGATAGCGATCAGATTTTACCTTTGGTAGGTGAGATACAGGATAAGCTTAGTAGCATGGAAATTTCCTGGCTATTAAGAATTTTCCAGGGGTTCCATTCTATAAGGGCAACTATGTTGGTCCTGAATTTTACCGATAATGTTTTTCTTCAAAGTTGACCCAGGTGACTAGATAGCATTATGTATGTTCTTTCCGAAATTTCCGGGTTGTCAATGTTGTTCAGTGTCAAACATTAGAATTCGATGTTAGTTACTTAAGACTGTGGAAAGCTGCTCAACTTCTGGAGGTTTTTGGCAAGTTTCCCTGATATACTTACAAAAATATGGGGGGTAACTAATAAGATAAAATATAAGATCCGATTTGTGTATATTCTGGTCTAACAAGCTCCTTATAGACTTTCCCCTCCTAAGATAAAAATTTTCAATCAAAAGGTCAATGAATTTCTGAGAGATAGAGTTGTTAGAACGTCAACATCACCATATGCGTCACTGATATTTCTTGTGGCAAAGCGGCAAGCTCAGCATAACTGCCTGGTTGTGGACTAAAGGGCGTTGGATCAAGATGGCATTCTGCATTCAGTGTCGCTGACTGATCTACATACCTGCCCTACGTGGTTTTTGAAGCACGTTTTTTTTCTCTTCTTGACCCGAATCAAGCCTACCATGAGATTCCATTGCCTTATCCTGTTCCACGTAGTTTTCGTTGCTCCAGGATGCTGTGAAAGCTCACCTCTTAATTGTGTTATAATGTCAATGATCCCAACTGCCTTGTCTTTTTCTAGCTGGCTAGATAAAATGATTCGAGGTTATAAAAGATAACATTGATAGGGAGTTTTTGTGGACAGGTGTGATAATATTGAGTAGAAGTTATCGTAATGATATATGCTTTCAATTTTGGAGATTATTTTCATTAGAACTATCTCATAAATTACGTACAGTTACACAATATATAAGCAAATCAAGATAATGAATAATCTCCAATTTACTCCAAAACAGTTAAATATTTTTACCTTTTTTTCCAATGGTAGGGTGTTATTTTTAAAAGAAGACAGATCAATGAAGATTTACGACGAGTCGAGAAAGCATGTTCCGCATTTTTTTAAAGACAGACAACTTGGTTAAAAGAAATGTTATTAGTAACAGATAAAGCAACGTTTGAGCTATTTCTCGACATAGTCACCAGACGAATGGAGATACCTGTCATGTCCTGGGGATCAACTTTTGAAATCCTGTGTCGTAAAGTCTGCCGTCTGTGAATGAAACTGGCTTGTGACTACCTTCTTCAGCTCTTCGTCAGTGTCAAACGCTGGCCGGAGGACAGGAATTTCTTGAGGTGCAAGTAAAGACGGAAACCGCTGGGAGCAAGATGAGGACTGTATGCTGGATGATGAAGCAATTCCCAGCCAAACTTCTGCGAAACAGTTGCTGTTCTCAGAGAGGTGTGGGGACGAGCATTGCCGTGGAGCAGTAGCACTGTTGTGGCGTCGCTATTCCCCACAGCGCCGGTGGTCTACAAAGGTCGCCGCGCCACTTCAAGAAGATGCCATAAATCCCTCTATGGTACTTCGGCCGCCGGGGGCGGCCGCAGTCTCGGTACCTCTTTGCCTGCTTCGCGCGCCGGCCAATAGGAATAAAGGGGCTCCCCTAGGTATGCCGGCGCTCCAAAGCAATGACATACAGTATGGGAGTTTCAGTCAGTACGAGGCAGCCACAGACAAAGAAGTTTAACAGAGGGGAGCCAGCCGTCTACATAGTACAAGCCGGAAGTGTATTGGCAAGAATTGTAATGATACCTTGCAGAACTGTTTAGTATATAGTAATAACTGTACTGACACAAGCACATCAAAGTATTCTGTTCATCAATAATAAAATTATCTGTGGACTAATCAGTGCTTTTAGTTGCAGACCCATGGGCACACCCTTGTCCGTCATGTACACCTCTTGGACCTACTATAAAGCAGACACACAACAAGTAAAACGTCTGCAGAAAGCATTCTACTATGCAGCTTATTCTGAATTCATCTTCTGCAGGCAGATTTTTGACAATGACGAAGAGATGAAAACATTCTGTACATGCTGGTTCCATTCACAGGTGACAGGCCTCTACGACACTTTTGTATTCTTATACAAAAGTTGATTCCATAATATCACACAATTCTTCCATTCATATTAAAAAAAATATTAGGTTGACAGTGCGGTAATCATGTACATTAAAATTATCCGGGCTGTTATCCCGTGGTCGGTAGATTTTGTTGTAAAATTCCAACGTTTCGTCCCCGTCTGCGGAGGACGTCTTCATGGGGGTCTGTAGGACTGCAGATGCAACACCCACACACTGGCTCGCGCTGACTGCCGCTAAGTTCAGAGCCAGCGCGTTCCCACGCCGACGCGCGCGGTCACGTGCTGTGAAGACTTCAGTGCAACTGGCCGTCGTCCGCTGCCGCCGATCTTCAAAACAAGTGACGTGCCGCGTCGGTGCGAGAACGCGCGGACACCGAACTTATCAGCAGTCACTTATGTCGAAATATAGCTGAAACATGTTCAGCTCTTGCCATTAAAGTTTGACATGTAAGTATGCTATCTTGATTTAAAGGAAGGGAATCTTCCTTTCTGGATTTTTCTGGAAAAAAGATGAGGAAGGGATTTTTTTTTTTTTTTTTTTTTTTTTTTTTTTTTTTTTTTTTTATGAGAGCTTTTATTGATTTTGCAAATACAGCACCAGTACTGGTGACAGTATTTACATATTAATGAATATTATGTAAAAGTTTGTGTTAATGATCTCATGAAATACATTGTAGCATGATGCAAACATAATCTAATTTACAGTTTGGTTTCCATAAAAAACTCATCAAAATTTAATACTTCTTGCAGATAACATAACTATGTTGTAGCTATAAATATACCAGATGTCAGATTTTTGAAGGAGAAAATCTCTAAAATATTTATCTTGTTTCATGTTTTCAGGTGAAGTTGTTGACGACAATAACTCAAGAAATATTTGAAGCGCCTTCAGGGATACTTATTCGTGAATAATCTTTTTTGTTTCGAAAAACTGGTATATTAATACTAAAACCATTCTTGTGGGATGAGTGGGTTGGGTGTACTGAAGAGTATATTATCACTCCAGTATCAAATCTGAACAGGTAAGTTAGCTGCAGTAAAAGTTACGATGTTATCACAATGTAATGTCCACTACGGAATAAAGAATGATGGTGTGTGACGCATCATCAAATTCTATTGTTCAGTGTGCTAGGTCTGTTGTGCCATCCCCTGAAATCGACATGAAAGAGGGGAGAAGCTGGCAGGTTGCAACATCGGAATTTATGTAGTTGCTTACTTAAATTCGATTTTTACCTCTCAGCATGACCATGAGTCACTTCGTGCAGTTAACGTATCAACCAGAATGTATAGCCATAAATCTACAATTTGTGCCACTCTATAAATACCTTAATGAACTAGGGAATTATGATGTTGTAGAACGCAGTATGTCCGTGAAAAAAATCAGTAGGGTATTAGGAAAGCTGCCCATTAAAATGTTACTTGCAATCTCGTTTCCCAGCCAGGAATACCACTTACTTTTCTCATAGGCAACGGTGTTTAACTCAATCATGGTCTTCTTCATTTAACTGAGTTTTGTCACACGCGTTAGCTTCCAAATCGGAGGAAGATTCATCACGGAGCCGACCTCGCAACAGAGGAAATGATAACGTTAAGTGTCATTCTTCGACACATCTTTCGATTTCGGATTGTTCTTTTAGCATGTCATTTGTGAGACTCCATGTGGAGTTTGAGAGTATAGAGCGGAGAATTACTGTAGCGAAACACTGCAGCGCTGGTATTATTTAATAAAACAGTTGCAAAGAGCGTTCTATGGAAAAGACAGAGGCTCCGTATTGAGGCGTCATGCATCAGGAAGGTTTACCGCGTGTGTCTTAATTTTTTTTTTTAAACACAGGAGCTACACTGTACTGATACTGTTTTAGCGTAGGCTACCGTTTCGTGACTGGGCTGATGTGGAAGAGGGATGGGAATTGTCAGAAATAACACTTTCACCCACATGGAATATAGCAGTGGAGTTTTTTTCCTCACAAAATTATCACTTTTTTGTTACAGCTAAAGTCTGTGAATGTATTTGCTCAGAGATTTGACACTGTCAAACGCGATGGGAAATACCTGTTGACATAGCTGCACAATCATGTACCAACCTTGGTTTTGTCCTAGGCTGTTAAAAGTAAATTGTGAAGTTATTTTCAAGAGATTTCTTGTAGTAATCTAATTCAGTTCTCGTTCTTGGTTGCAATTTATAGGCCTATAGTTTTCGAAACACACGTAAAACCATAATATTGGCAACCTACGTAAACACAACAGAAGTCATATAAGATGCACTAAATCTGTTAAGGCCAAATGTCAATTATTGTGAATACTAAAGGTGGTATAGATAGCATCACAGTTGAATAACCATTTTTAATCTAATTTTTCACTTGGATACTCTCAATGTAGCTTTTATTGCAATGCAGCAACATTTTATCAGTCAATCTCATTTTCTCGCAACTTCAGATTTTTAATTTTTGTGACAGTTATAAATAATGTCTGTGAACAGTGTGGCAGTGCATATTTCACAACAATTCAACTATCATATCATAACACACGGTAACCAGAATAGTCTCATGAAACAACCGCAGATAACCCTCATAGCTTCTCAGTGAAATAAGTCAAAGGAATTCAATTAAGTTTACAGCAAGATTGCAAAGATCCGATGTACCAGTCTATGATGATCCAACGGCATGTCTACAGACCTAGTCCAAGCAAAGTAGTTGCAGCACTCGAAGATGGATATACCATTGGTATGTAGCATCTGCGAACAATGGCTGTGGGGCCTGCTTGTATTTGGTCGCGGTGGAGACGAAACTAGAACAATGGCGCCATTGGAGGTGAGTGGTAAACTCACTTCCAAGTTCCGAAGGAAGACACGCTTCCTTTCATGGCTGGCTGGCGAGCCGTACTGCTGACTTTCCCTGTACATCTCTGACCCGTTAGTTCGCACCGGGTTTCATTCACTCCCTTCACCTATCATCTGCAACACAAACACGACACTAAACGACACACGCACCCATTACAGTCACCTACAGTTAACATAGTTCAGCATACAGTTCACATCGCAAAGGGTAAGGAAAACCTTTCCAATTAAGCGGCTGAACCGGCCCTTCGGTGTCTCTCAGCCATTCATGCCATATTTTGCTTTGTTTGCGGACTCGTCGACCGGTTTGTTTTACTAACCTCCTTGGTTTTTATCATGGAGGTAATAATAATCCTCCTTGACCGAGCGAGGTAGCGCAGTGGTAACACACCGGACTTGCATTCGGAAGGATGGTGGTTCAAATCCACCTACGACCATCTTGATTTAGGTTTTCCGTGTTTCCCTCAATCATTCCAGGTAAATGCCGGGTTGTTTCCTTTGAAAGGGCACGGCCGATTTCCTTCCCCATCATTAACCGAACATTCAGAGCGTAAGCTCCTTCTCTAATGACCACGCTGTCGACGGGACGTTAAACTGCAAGCTTCCCCTCCCTCCGTCTAACCTCCTTTGTTTTACTAGCGGACCGTCTGAGCCGAAGCCCTGCTGGCGTGGTTTGCTGTGCGGGCTGGCCAGCTTTCCAGGCGAACGCTTTGATGCAGGGGCGCGTTAACGATGGCTACAACACTGTCAATCTAATATTTTCTTGAATATGAATGGAAGCATTTTACTGTCAATAAGTACTCAGATTTAATAACAACTTCAGATCGTTGAATAAAAATGATGGTTCTCATTAATTTATTTATTATTATTCTGGTTTTACAATTTGAGTACATTTTTTCAGCGCCTATATTGGATTACATTAAGTTACTAATTATTGTTCTCCACTCTTCTCTGTCCTCCCATAACTTCTCAGGAATGTTGTTATTCCTCATTGCTGACTTAATTTCCTGATCCATGTGGTGGGTGGTTGTCCCTTTTCTCTTCTTCCGTTCGGTGTCCAGTCGAGTATGCATTTTGGAAGCCTACCTTGTCCCATTGTTCTGACGTGTCCATTCCATTTTAAATGTTTGTGCTCGATGAATTCAATAATTGAATTTTTACATTTCATTTTGTCTCTGATTACTTCATTTCTTATTCTTTCTCTTCTTGATGTTATTGCTGAACGTCACCAGAAATCCATTTCTGTGGCCAATTATTTTAATTTCAGTTGCCATTTTGGTGTGCACACTTTTGAAAACATAAGTAATAATGCTCTGAACTATTGTTTTATATATCCTTACCAGATAACCCGGAGAACTTCGTATCACTAACCTCTTAATATAAACCATATAATTTAAATCATATGTATTTTAGACCCAGTAGCTTTACAAAGACATCAACAGATTCATTCTTATTCTTAGACAAAAATCGCTTTCCGTTTTTTCTAAATTTTCCTACTTTCCGGGCGACATTTCCAAATTTTTATTTGATGCGAACCTTCCTCTTGCTTTCAAAATGAAATGTACAAAATTTTATCTCAATCGGACGAACGGTATTGATAGCTCACTCTTTTTTTTTGACAAATTTTCCATATTTATCGCCGTTTAAACCTTTCCTGGACTTACAGAAATATTTCAAGACTAAAATTAGCCAAATCGGTTCACCCGTTCTCGAGTTTTAGTGAGACTAACGAACAGCAATTGTTATCTGTAGTTATGTGTTTGTCCCAGAGAATTCCATTCAACAAAGAAATTGTCGTCTTTCCTGCATTTATTCTTGATCTAATTTCTTTTTCCTGTTTCCCATCATTTTAATTTTCACTCCTAAATATTTATATTCCTCCGTAGTTGTTATTGTTCGCATCACTTTTTCTAATATTAATTTATGCCACCAATTACCATGTATTTCGTTTTATTCATGTTGACATTTAGACCTGATTTTTTTATATTCCTGAATCAGCTTCCTGCTCATATACTCTATGTCCTCATAGTCTTGGGCTATAATCAGTTGGTCATCTGCACATTGTAATGACTATATTGTACTGCCATTTATTGGTATTCCCATAGTTTGACATTTTTTCTTCCAATTCTGTAAGGTTACCTCTGTATATATTTTATACAATGTAGGTGACATGCTACATGCTACATGATAAATTGTTGATCTTCCAGCTCTAAAAGAATGAAAAAAATATGTGTTTTCCATAAACTATGCTTATCATTTAGGTACAATAGGACTCTACCTTAAAAACAATTACATCTTTTAAGCTACAGTAGTTTTTGTATACTACTACCGAATATACAATTCGTAAGGCAGAATATATTATGAAAATCGTTGAATTAGGCACATAAAACGTAAAATTTTTTGCATCTTGTCCCTTGTAGGATAAAGTTGTATAGGTGAAAATATATACTGGTTCGTGGTGTCTTTGTCTGTGATGAACCGAGTGAGATGGCGCAGTCGTAGCACACTGGACTCGCATTGGGGAAAACGTTGCTTCAAATTCACCTCCAGTCACCCACATTTAGTTTTTCCGTAAATCACTCCAGGCAAATTTGGGGATGATTCCTTTGAAAGGGCATTGCCGATTTCCTTGTCCATCATTACCCAAAAACATTCGGAGCTTGTGCTCCGTATCTAATGACCACGCTGTCGACGGGACGTTAAAGTCTAAGCTTCCTTCCTTTCTTCTCTGTGATGAAATTATCAGATCCGAATGCATTTTTGTCTTTTTCTTTCTCAGGCAGTCTGCTGCAGCGAAGCTGGCGTGCAAATAGCCTAAAACCCGATCGCCAGTACGCAAGTTCAGCGACGAAGACGCAGAACGCCGTAGCCAGTGCGACTGCCCAGGCAGTGAACGCGCCACTCAGGTGCGAAAGTGCTATGAATCCTTGAGAATCCACTTCCTCTGGTAAGTCACTGTGATCCACAGTACCGTACCTGAACAGCCTCTCGTACTCGCGCATAGCCGGAGTCATCAGTGCACCAGCTTGAACTCTTAGGATTACGTCATCGAATAAGGGCAGTAACGGGCTGCCTTGTTGCACGTGTACTGCAACGTAGTACGTGAAAAGATTTTCAGTGAAGGGTAGAAACAAGGAGCGACCAGCCTGATCCACGTATTTAACCTTGCCCATGAATTCCGTGTGCACTTTCGTGGTCATCACAGCCAAGTCCTTGGAGTACGCCATTCTGAACATGCAGTCTGCGATGTTGGGGCACAAGTAGGAAATTTTCGGAGCCTTAGACTTCATCACCGCGTCCATCCACCTTTGGAAGGGGAGCAGGGTGCCGCAGTGCAGGTCCGACCGCAGGAGCTGTTCCAGCGTGAGGATTTGCTCCTCGGTGCCGGGCTGCACCATTTTGCTGGTGACGGTGGACTGGTAGCCCGTGATCAGTATGTACGTCAGCTGCAGCCAGAAGATGAAGACGATCCTCGGTCGGAGAGTCCTGGGCGCGAGCGCTGGCGTCGTCACCAGCATGCGGAGCGCGAACAGGAAAGCCGCGTCGAGGCGGCGTAGGGCCGAGATCTCGTCCCGGCTGGAGAAGAGCTTGAAGGGCACGGACATGAGGAGGGCACCCAGGAGTAGCAGGCCGGCGTCCCTCGCCGGTACGATGAGTCCGAATTCGCAGAGTGCGCATGCGCGGCGCGCTCGAGGCGCGAACCACGTCAGAGCGTCCGGGAGGTACCCGACGCTGGCCTCCACTGGTCGCTCGGCGGGTGCGTTGTCGTGGAGCCCCCCGAAGGCCGCGTCCGCCTGCCTCCGCAGCAGCCGTCCCACCACGCCCGACCAGGAGCCGTTCTCCAAGCGCTCCCCCCACTGCGGGCCGCTGAAGCGGGGGGCGCTCACCACCGGCCTGAAGTTGGCAGCCCTGGCTAGCAGCCGGAACAGTATGACGTCGTACCCCGAGAAACTGGCCTGCCTCCCATCGTTCTCCACTTTGCTGACGAATGGTGGCAGATGGTACGTTGCTGCTACCACTGGACATCCGTGTAACGACCGCGGTACCTTCTCTGGGAACACGGTAAAATTGCGACGTTGTCCGGTTGTAGCGATATTTCCTATTAGTTCAGTTTCGACCCCGTCATCTCTGCAGTGGCCTTGTCTGTAAGGAAACCACGTGTACGCGCTGATATTTTGGACAGTGTAATATCCTGTGACCGCCCGGTCCACATTTACAACAAAGACGGTCGCTTCTATTGCGTTCCTCTTATCAAGACAGTCCAAAATCATCCTTACCGAAACTTCGTGAAGTACGTACCCTGCCCGATAAATCACTAGCACTGGACGACGTGGACTCCAATTGGCTACGTAGCTTATATTTACTAAAATGCTCTGAAAAGTATCCTGTTCCAAGTCGCTGTCTGGAAGAACGATAATATAGCCAGCTACGAGGTCGGCATAAACAGATGTTGTAGGTAACTTAATGAGGACGACTGGGAGTTGGACCGTATGTAAGACGGAATTTGTAATGGCGAATACGTCGGGTTGTCTGTCGTCGGGAGAAGTGGTTGTAACGAGCATCAGAGGAGCCCAAGGGAATGGCTGGCTAGAGAAAACGTAAGCCAGGCACTCATCCAGGCTCGAGTTGGTCACAACAGCTGGCTGAAGGCGGGCGACCGCGGCAGGCCACAGGAAGAAGGACGTTACTGCGACCCAAGCGAGCATACCAGCACCAGTTCAGCTTGCGATGTACACGATGACACCCAGTGATCCAACTGGCATTGGAGACCAGGCAGACAAATCATCCATCAGCTCACTGCAATTAAACAAGCGTTACAACTTGAATTATCATCAACGTTGGTACAATATTTTTCGTTCTATCACGTACATCATACCCCAAACACAAAATTACAGAAATTATTCGAAAATGTTCAAATGTTTGTATAGCTTATGGGACTTAACTACGGGGTCACCAGTCCCTAAACGTACAAACTACTTATGAACTAGCTAACCCTAAGGACGGCACAAATATCCATGCCCGAGGGGGGGATTCGAACCCCCGACCGTAGTGGCCGTGCAGACCGTGACTAACGCGCCTCAGTCCCCTCGGCCACCGCGGCCGGCACAGAAAGTATTCAATATTTATTGTAAATCAGTTACTCCATCGCACATCACAATAATAAGTGAACACGGAAATACCGACTTCTAGTATTAATTATTCTAGGAGACCACTGAAGGTTATAAAATTCATAAAGTACATTGCTATACATCTCCAAAAACGAAATTTACGTTTGTTTGTTGTCGTTACAAACAGTAAAACGAAATAGATGTTTTCGTATGTAATGTTATCTTTCCTATGACGCATTGAGACCTTGGTTGGAACTAAAATTCTATTAGAAGAATGATTCAGCATAGTATTCTTGAGTGTTTCATTTTTAATTTCATCTTTTGACTTTCTTGGTCTCGCAACTTTATCTGCGTTGGTTACAGGTCACGTTGCATTCTTGTATAGTTTGCCAATTTAATCAGTGATTTTCAGTTCTTGAGTGTTTGGTTTGGAAGTTTATTCTAATCTTGTCACAATGGGTTTTCTGACCTTTTTTTTTTACCGGTTTCATTTTCGTTCTCAGAGTATGGATCACGTTTATTTATAATCCAACTAGCTGAAAACCTGGCGTTGCCCGGGTATTTATTTATTTATTCCTGCCTTGAGTTAGTACTTCTTCCATCCCTTCTCTCTCTGTCTCTTTTTCGTAAAATCATTAACGGAGACTATATAAGAAATAACGCTGTCTTCCTTTAAGTACAAAATTATAAGTACAGTATCCAAACAAAGAGATAGATCAAAATACAAAGGACACACGAAATTCAAACGATCTCATATTTATATAATTATATGTTGTAGAATTGTATAATTTTTCCGGTATTTATTCACTTGTATAAGTATTGTATGTCTGTAAAATCTTTTGGGAAAACAATTAGTAGTAAAAGATTAATAGATAATTATTTGGTGCATGATGGAGCGGTTTTCTATGAACGTTACTGATTATGTGCTCGCCGACCGCGGTGGCCGAGGGGACTGAGGCGCTTCAGTCACGGTCTGCACGGCCACTACGGTCGGGGGTTCGAATCCCCCCTCACGCATGGATATTTGTGCCGTCCTTAGTTGTAGGTAGTTCATAAGTAGTTTGTAAGTCCCTTAAGCTTAACAAACATTTGAACATTCTTTTGATTATGTGCTCATATCTCATGAACTACGTGTCGGAATGTGAAGAGGACTGATAACCCAAGCAGTTGAGTCCCCTTTAAACACCCAACAACAACAATCGGAATGTGATACAATTTAGAAGCTACATTCAACTATATATGTGTATACTATCTGTAAAATTTCCTGTCACTACAATTTGTAATGTCCAAATTACAAATTGTAACGTCATACCGAGAGCCGTAGTTTTACTCCATAAACAGTGGAAAAGTAGTAAGCGATAAACTTTTTTCCTTTCATCACTTTACTAAGGTTGCCAGCGAGAAAAAGTTTAATAAAGGTTTGAAATTATGTTTAAAGTTTGTTGCAAGTCGCTAAGTACTGTCATTCTCAAACAGTGTATTTCGAAAGTCTCGCGGCATTATATGGCATTTTTTACGATTTCTATTGGTTATGACGTAATACCTTTTGAACCATGTGCCGTATGTGATTCTTAACCATGCAGCAATTGTTACCTCACGGTAAGGAATGTGTGTACCAAATTTGGTTGAAATCGGTCCAATGGTTTAGGAGAAAATGAGCAGCATTGTCGCTAAATGCAGCAGTTTTTCGCGAATCTCATTGTTTATGAGGTCAAATCTCGTGAACTATGTATCGTACGTGATTCTTACACTTACGGCGACCGTCCTCATGGATTGAAGCTTACGTATGCAAAATGTCATAACGCTTGGAACAAAACTGTAGATTTGTATGCAACACGTACAAACATACGGAAACTCTGCTTTATATATTAGATAGACGATAGAAGAAGACGATAGATAGCTTTGGGCACTGTTCACGAAGGAACGTTAACACACAACACATCACACAAGCCCTCAGTTTCTTTCATATATTATAATAATTTTATATCTGTATGTACATAAATTTGCCAACGGCCTGGGGCAGCAGTGAATACAGCGGTTCCCGCTCGATCACCGAAGTTAAGCCATTTCGGGCGTGGCAAGCATTTGGATGGGTCACCGGCCGGGTCAGCCATGCGCTCTCGGCAATCGGGGTGGACTCAGCCCTTGTGAGGCCCTCTGATGAGCTGCTTGACTGAGAAGTAGATGCTCCGGTCATGAAAACCAACGCGTGGGAGTGCGTGGCGCTGGCCACGCCCCACCTCCGTACCGCATCCGTTGACACTTCGGGTGGAAGATGACACGGTGGCCGGTCAGAACCCGATGGGCCTTTCGAGGCCTGTGGGACGGAGATCGTTAGTCAGGGTATGCAAATTAGGTGGGAACTGTTTAAGGAGGTTCATGCCCACAGCCTAGACGCTGTTTTCGACACGAATATGTTGAATACGCTGTTATTTATATGCAACACGTGTAAAACGACACCTATACATGCTGTTTGACTGTGTCATACGATATTTCAACCCTCACTGTACACAGACCTAATCTCAATTGCGTTGACATCGTCGAAATAAGGAAGCGACCAGCCTGATCCACGAATTTAACCTTTCCCACGAATTCTGTGTGCGCTTTCGTGGCCTGTGGAGTACGCCATTCTGAACATGCAGTCTGCGATATTGGGGTACAGGTAAGAAATTTTCGGATCCTTCGACTTCATCACCGCGTTCATCCACCTCTGGAAGGGACGGAGCGTACCGCAGTGAGGCCCGATCGCAGAAGCTGTTCCAGCGTTTTGAAATTAAGAAATTCTCTTGCACATATCGTTGTATGTTACATTACGAAAGACATAGTTTGTCAGCAAGTCAAATCACTGTACTATCCTTCAAATCAAATTTGCCCGTAGGTACTGGCCCATTTCCGCGACCGTTGGACAATCCTACCCAAGGCCGAACCCGAATCTTAAAGTGTAACATCACAGTGCTCCTGCCAGGTTATAAATATTTCGCTGATACGACCCCTCGATACACGGCTGGGACGGTTAAGTATTGTTACAAACACGAGCCCATATCTAGTGAGGTATCTGAACAACGTTTTACATTTTCACGAATTTATTGGATTAAAGATAGCTGGCTGGATATTTGTTGACTTTGGTAATTTATAATCAACTAAGTAATGTGGTAAGGCTATCATGTGTTACTTACAGTTAGGCGCATTAATGGGAAAAGACACAGTAATATAACGAGAAAAGTTCACGCTGTGAAAGAATTTCTGTAGTTGAGTTGTCAGAAAGACAAAATCATAATTTGTTTTTGAGGTCACAGCTTGTTATTTGAGTCTCGTCCCCCCCCCCCCCCACCTCCGGTCAACCCCATGTCGCAAAGACTTATTGGGCGCATGAATCTCCAGACTAAGTAAAGTATCTCAACATTTTCCATTTAAAATGAATTACAATAAACACAAAAATAACAAACAGGAATAATAAGAACCTCTTATGAAGTGATAGACAACAATGGTAACTACATCATAAAGATGTGTCGTGGTGTAGTTCTCATTGACAGACGTTGAAAAGATGTTATGCAACATACATGGGCCCCTCTACCCAAAGACAAAAGGAAAAAAAAAGAAAGACGAAAAAAAAGGTACACCAGTTTTCGTGGGCTGGTTAAAATAAATTGTCAGAGCTGCTGTTTCTAGATCCGGGATCCCAGGTTCAGTTTCTGGCCGCGTTGTGAACTTGGTGTTACTATCATCATAACTGATGTCCAAGTCACGGAAGTGATGTCAAATAAAAAGAAGAGTTGCACTAGGTGGTGAAACTAACCCAGTAGCGTCTCTGGACGAATAATGTCATACGATCATTTTTATAGACGAGATCATGAATGTTGCAGAAAGCTTTAGTAACTTTCTCAACACGGGATTTTAATATTCTTCTCGCGAATGAGAAGTATTCCCTTCCATGGAAAAGCAACATAATCTGACCTATCCTGACAGTGAAAAGTTACAACGTCTTGGTAATTAATGTGCAGTCATCATATGACTAGTAGTATCCAAAGCTCAAAAAAATATTTTACGACCAAATTAGTGAAATGTTATATGATATAGTTTCGAAATCACCACAGCGAAAACACAAAATTATGGCATAAAATGTGCTACGGACAATTGTGAGGTCACAATATTGTTACTACAAGGCTTTAGAAAAGTGTTAGATACTGCCAAGTATGACACAATTTTAAGCTTTGAAGTCTAAAGAGAACGGTAGCGAAGAATTGAAAATTAGGAGGGATTCGTTTTCTTCTACACTTTTTTGTGAGAGGTTTCCGAAGAGAATACAGGACTAGAGAGCTGTCTAGTGTTATCTGGTGTTAGAGTCTGCTTAACGAGGTGTAGATGATTGCTGGTCTTATAGTACATCATCAAAAATGCTAAAGATATTATCTGTTGTCTCCAGCTGATCGTTGAGCACATTTTTCCTTTGGTACTTTCAATGTTTATAAATCTGCATACATGCTAAAATGTTTCTTTCCTTTAGGAACTTTATGCAAGATCTTCATTTTGTGACGAGTTCCTAGGCTTTTTTTTTTCTTGCTCTTCCATATCCGTTCTCCAAAGGTAGATTTATTACGGTTGCCAGTATGCCTCGAGAAAACTTGCAAACTACGGTCGGGGGTTCGAATCCCTCCTTGGGCATGGATATTTGTGCCGTCCTTAGTGTAAGGTAGTTCGTAAGTAGTTTGTAAGTTTAGGGACTGATGACCCCGTAGTTAAGTCCCTTAAGCTTAACAAACATTTGAACATTTTTTTTGAAAACTTGCAACTACAAACAAAACTGCACCACAAAGTTAGGACAAACGAGAATAAATGTGGAAAATCGGGAGTGTATAAACAGCACGGTGGGGATTGTGAGGGCTTTTATGTTGGTTAAATGGATGCGTCATCTTTTGCTAAATTTCGCGAGTATACTCGCAACCATAACAAAACCATCTTTGGAGAACACATGTGGATGAGGAAGAATAAAATCCAAGGCATTCGTCACAGCATGAAGATCTTGCATAAAGGTGCTTAAGGAAATAAACATTTTAGAAAGTATGCAGATATATAAACATTTGAAACACCAGAGGCAAAAGTGCTCATCGATCAACGGGTGACTAGATAAGAATTTCTTTAGCATTTTTCACAATGTACTATAGCCAAAGCGGAGCGGCCTAGCGCTTTTAGGCACTATGCTCCGATGCGCGAGACCGTTCCCCGTCGGGGGTTCAAATTCCCCTCGATCATGGATGTTTGTGCTGTTTTTAGTATAAGTTAATTCATAAGTAGTTTAGGGACTGATGACCACGCAGTTAAGTCCCATAACCTTAACAAACATTTTGAAGTACTATAAGGTCATCAATCCCCGTACCATGAGATAGGTAGTGTACCCGTGCTATATTGGTGATTAAGCCACCTAGCGATCAGTTTGATTACTGTCTGCTCGTGAACCCATCGCGAGCTCACGCTGTTGTTTTTGAGGAGGCCTGACGATAGCATGTCAGGAGGACGCGAATCAATAGCAATGCGTGTTGTGTGGGCAGTAAAGTACAGGTTTTATCATTTGATTAACAGATTTTACATAATTGGCAAACCCGCAATACGCCGTGTGACACAAGTAATACATGTTCGCAATAGTTGGACAATGACGTTTCCACAGCTCTATAAACACCAGTGTATACTGCATTTACACTTTAATGTTTAGTGAAATAAATCGCAATTTGCGATCAGTTATGGCTTCACTGTACTAGGTTTAGATGGAACACCAAAGAAATTTTCGTTCGCCGCACTTTGGTGTTCCATCTAAACCTAGTACAGTGAAGCCATAACTGATCGCAAATTGCGATTTATTTCATTAGTTGCTCGCTGTAACGCCATCAAAAATATACAATTTAATGTTTAGTGTTTGCTGACATTAGCGATTGGTTCTCTTCTTTATGTTATTTAGTTCTGATGATGGCGGGGAGATTCTGCGAAATTGGTAAAAACAAGTGGAAATTCTGAATAAGTGATCTTAAAAATAACAGATCGCCCCCACCAATATGTGTAACTTGTTCGATTTTGCTTAACTCTCCGAGATCAGTAGCAAATAATACTTCTTGTTTTTCAAGTCCTGTCAAACTATTCAAATGTTTGTAAATGTATGGGACTTAACTGCTTGGTTATTAGTTCCTAGCTTACAATCTAATTAAACTAAGTTAAACTAACCTAAGGACAACACACATACACACATCCATTCCCGAGGGGGGGACTCGAACCCCCGACAGCGAACGGTCGCGTGCACCGCAGTACGGCACCCTAGTGCGCACGGCTATTCCACCGCGACAAGTCTTGTCATCAACATAATTTCTTATGATGACTGTAATAAATTTTAAATCGCACAAACAAGTACGAATTTCAAAGTTAGATTTCACGAAGGTTCAAATGTTTGTAACTTATGGGACCTAACTACGGGGTCATCAGTCCCTAAGCTTACAAACTACTTATGAACTAGCTAAGACTAAGGACGGCACAAATATCCATGCCCGAGGGGGGATTCGAACCTCCGACCGTAGTGGCCCTGCTGACCGTGACTGGAGCGCCTCAGTCACCTCGGCCACCGCGGCCGGCTTGACGAAGGTACAAGAAATTGCGAAAGGAAACACTCCACATGTCACCCAAATAAAAAATAAATAAATAAAAAGAAATCTAAGGCAGAAAGCATCGAAAATGGCCGAAAAAGTTTATGCAAAGTACCGAATGGACATACGATACACATTTTGGAAGAAACAGAAATTTACGCTCACACAGGATATTGTTAATGTGGAAACAGATATTAAATATAAAAATTACTTGAGTACCATTTGACATTACACAAGAAAAATAATAAATTATCGCGTCCAACAGACAACAACAAAAAACACGAAACACCATAAAATATCACATCAAAAATGTTTTGCATTACGTAAATGCAATCTTCCAGGCTCCCTTGATAACTGTCATAAAATCGAATACAGCCCCGTATATCGAAATTACATTCAATTTGGATGAGGTAGTCACATTTGTACCTTCATTCAGTATACAATCTAGGGATAGTGTAGAGTGTTTGTAGACATGGACGTTCTCCTATCGAATAATCGTAAGTAACAGTGCTATGGTAAGGATCTGGAACCGTTTTCAAACTGCAGGTACTGTTCATGTCTTGCCCTGTGGCAACAATTGCGGCAGATGTCCTATACGTTACAGGCGAATGGAAAAACTGGTGGAATCCGACCTAAGCAAAGATCAATTTGGATTTAGAAGGAACTTAGGAACACGGGAGGTGATACATTACGAGTAAGGAGATAGATTAAGGAAAGGGAAATATATGTTTTTAGCATATGTGGATCTGAATAAAGCTTTTGACAATGTTGACTGGAATATCTTTCTCAGATTCTTAAGGCAGCTCTGGTAAAATATAGGGAGGGAATAGTTATATTCAAATTGTACAAAAACCAGACATCAATTATTAGAATCGAATGTCACGAATGGGTCGCAGTGGTTGGGAAGAGAGTAAGACAGGGTTGTTGCCTTTCCCCATAGTTGTTAATTATGTACATTGACCAAGTTGTGAAGGAATCCAAGGAGAAATTTGGAGAGGGAATTAAAGTAGAGGGAGGGGAATAAAAACCTTGCGGTTTGCTAGGGATATAGTAATTCTGTTAGAGAGAGCAAAAGATCTGAAAGAGCAATTAAACGGAATGGACAGTGTCTTGAAATGAAGGTATTAGATGCAACATTAACAAGAGTAAAAAAAAGGTAATGGAATGTAGTGCCAGACAATCAGGCGATGCTGAAGGAATTAGATTAGGTAATGAGACAATAAAATTTGTAGGTAAGTTTTGTTATTTAGGTAGCAAGATAACTTCTGATGGCCGAAGTAAAGAAGATACAAAATGCAGAATGGATATGGGAAGAAAAGCATTTCTGAAGAAGCGAATTTTGTTGACAGCCAGTATTAGTTTCAATGTTAGGAAGTCCTTTCTGAAAGCGGTTGTCTGGAGTGTAGCATTGTATGGGAGTGAAAAATGGACGATAAGGAGTTCAGAGAAAAAGATGATAGAAGCTTTAGAGATGTGATGCTAGATGCTACAGACGAATGATGATTAGATGGGCAGATCAGGTAACTGATGAGGAGGTACTCAACAGAATTGGGGAGAAAAGGAGTTTGTAGCATATCCCGACTAAGAGAAGGGACAGATTAGGGGGGACATTCTGAGACGTCAAGGAATCGTTAACTTAGCATTAGAAGGAAGTGTGTGGGGTAAAAATCACAGAGGGAGATCGAGGGACGACTGCAGTAAGCAGATTCAAAAGAATGTAGGTTGCCGTACTTATTCTCAGATGAAGAGACTTGCACTGGACAGGGTATGGTGTATAGCTGCATCAAACCAGTCTGCGTGCTGGAGACCACAACAACAACGCGATATTCCTTATTCAGTGATATCCCTAATACCGTGATACTCGGTTCAGTAATGTGCCAAGGCGTTTGGATGCATATGGCTTGCTTTCTGAAGCTTCCAGAAGATTGCACAAATAGTCTGCTTTCCATTTCTATGCCCCCCCCCTCCCCCGCACTCTACGGGAAAGAAAATAATTACAGCACTGTCGGTGCCGTGAAAATTGATGGGACGCTCGAGAATTGCTGTGCTGTGCTACAGCTGCTGACGAATTACTGATTTGACTGGTAAATATCTATGACGAAACGTGGAAAATGCTTCGTAACATAGATACACGTACGAGGAATCATTGAATGTCAGTGTTATAATAATCTCGTACTTACACAGTCCTGGAACACTTTTTCCGTTTCATATCTTATTTCGACATTTTCTGCAACATGGCCTCTTACTTAAACGGACTACTATCAGAATTGTTGATGAAATATAGTACAGTTCGTAAAAAGAATGAAATGCATGCATATATGTTCTGAAGAGTTTACAACAAATAAATACATGATTTTCATTAAATATTATGATGCTATAATGGCGTAAGTATTTTAAAGTCAACATTATTGTGGAATAATGAGTAATACGCTTTTTGCATTTATTTTCTGAGGATACTAAGCCAATAATATAGAATATAGAAATTATATTCTTTACTAGCAAGTTTGTCCCGCTGTTGTAATGGGAAAACTCATCAAAGAGATAAAACGTGCAATGCATTCCAACAAATCATATGATGGAAGAATGGTTGAACTGGCTGTAAGGTAGTTTAAAGGAAGACTGGTCAATTTACAAGGCATCGAAGTTTTATTCATTCTCTTAGATCACTTTAAAAGATAATGCCATTAAAGCTACTGAACATTATGTCTGCAACGCAAACATTTAGGCCTTTTTCATCATGCTAAAATGTTGCAATTTTATGCAATGTAATGCATCACAATCAAATGTTAGCAAGTAATAGCACTGCATTTTTTTCCTTGGAATTAGGATACCACTATCACATATTTAGGAATCTTGTCACGCATTTAGGAACCTCTGTCATTTAATTTCTTTCTATAATTTTTGTTGTGTGTGTGTAAAAAATACAAGAAGTAGCAAAATAAAAGAAAATTAGGTTATAGACTAGGGAAACTGTCTTTATGACATGTTAGTTACATGACTTATTATCATTTATGGATACTGTACAACACAATCTTAAAATATCACGGGTTTAGGCACCCTTACCCTATATTTGTCGCTCACGAACCGTTGTGTATCTGATGATGGGTAAAATCCGAAACGCGTCGTAATAAAGTCGTGTTGTGCCTGACGTAGGTCCTCCAATACTGCGACCTATAAGGCTCCTGTAAACCCGAGCTGAACTATCCGCCATTTTTTCCCCAAGCTGTAGGAGCTACCACGTTCCGGACGAAGGTCACGCGTTACCTCGCGTTTCATTCAACTCGCTCACGCTCGCAAACTACTCATTGTATCAACGTGAAACTTTCATCAATGTGTCCTTTAAGAACTACACTACGTTTTCATTTTAGTTTTATTTATGGCAATAATTTATAAACAGCATATAGTGATAGTTTACGACCATGCACTTTCTGACGACGTTACGGAATTTTCGACATGCGAGGAACTTTTCTTCTGTTGAAGTTAGGTGAACACATAAGCGAATGAAATTTCAAAATACATCAAATTTTCATCCTCTCCAAACAGAAACTCTGTGAAAAATGTATGAGATAATGTCGGTTAAATATAACGCAGTGGGATCCGCCTGCTCGTCTAGTAGTAACACATCTTCCGTATTAGAGCTCCTAATAATTAGGCACATGTTGTTACTGCATAACACCCATACTTGAAAATACTGGTACTGACTTCTTTTAACCCATTAAATTTAATAGTTGCAAACTACAAAAGTGCTGGGTCTCTATGTAATATTCAATTTCAATTTTTCAGTTATATGAAAATGATATTCTTAATATCTCAGTACAGAGTGCTTTATTACGTGAGGAAATGAGAACAAGTCAGTTCGTTAGCTAGTGAAGAGATCCTTGCTATATGTTATTTTCAAGTACTCATTAGATCTTGTAACTTCCGTTCTGTTGATTTGATTGATTTGATTTTTCCAGGGAAGCCAAAACAGTTTTGGTCCAACCCGCCACCGCCCGCACCGAAACTAAGTTTATTGTGCAGTATCGCTCCCTGTATATCTAGTAAAGCCAACCACTGCCCTTGAACAGTGCAAGGAGTCCCTTTACCAATTATTTATTAGACACAATTTATTCAGGTCTGGTTGTCCCAAATGTTCTGTGCCTTTTACTCTACAATGCAATGCATTCAAAGATTAGATGTGATGCAGTTTCATCACCGTCATCACAGATCCTACATTTATGGTCCTCTTCTGTTATTCCCATTGTATGTAGGTGTTTTTTTGAAATTCCCATGGCCTGTCAGCAATCCAACCATGAGTCTAATCTCTCTCCTGTTCAGGCCCAGGATTTCAGAGCTTCTTTTAAAACATGGCTTTGGCATCATTACCTTGCCATGTTTTTGTTGATGGGCTTTGGTCCAATTTCTACGTGCTGTCTTCTGAGCCAGTTACGTAGCTCCAATTTGTATTGCAGGAGCTGCCAGAGATCTCAGGGCTGCCTGGCTGTCTGAATAGATGTAGATGCTACAATCTTTGCAACACCTACGCAAATTTTCCTCCACACATGCCCTGATGGCAGTGATTTCGGCCTGGAATACTGAGACCAGTTTCCCTAGAGAGATGACGCCCTCCAGTCTTGGCTGCACCCCGTATACCCCGGCCACAACGCCTTGGTCTGATTTCGACCCGTCAGTGAAGCAGACAATATCCCCCGTACGGTGTCGAACTATTGTCTCCCACTGCTCCCTACTTCCAATTGTTATACTGAAAGGCTTCTTGAAGCAGTATGGGGTTATAATATAGTCGGCTGGCATTTCTCCAACCTTTCTTATATTTACCTCACTCACTATTTTAGTGTGTGATTCTGGATATCCCAAAGAGTTCCAGTTGTTACCAGTTTTGAGTCTGTAGGCACCAGCTGCTGCCTCCATCTTGACCCAAAGGTGTAATGGCGGCATATCCAGCATGGTTTCCATCCCAGCAGTTGGTGTGCTGCTAATTCCGCCTGTTATGGCTAAACAGGCTAGCCTCTGCACCTTACCAAGCTCCTTAGCAGCAACCTGCTGTTCTACCTTCTTCCACCACACGACCGCCCCATAGGCGATCCTGGGTCTAATCACTGTGGTGTATATCCAGTGCATACCCTTGGGGCTCAGGCCCCAATTTTTGCCACAAGCTCTCCTGGTACTTACTAAAGTACCTTTTGCCTTGGAGCAAATATTCCTAATGTGAGGGGTCCATGTCAGTTTCTCATCTAGGGTAACCCCTAGATATTTCACTGTCCCCTTCACAGGTAGTGCTTCATTGAAAAGCTTTAGATTCCAACTTGAGTGTTGGATATGTTTCCTTGTGAATGGTACAACAGTAGTCTTCTTAGGACTAACCCCCAGATCCTGTTTTCTGCACCAGTCTTGCACAATGTCCAATGCACTCCGTACTGTTACTGCTAGACGTTAAACTGAAGGACATGTAACTCCAATGGACAAGAAGCAAAGAAATAAACATTTGTGACTGACGAAGGAATATCTGCAAATCGAATAATAAAACACTAACTTTACTCTTTTTCATTTTACAACTATGTATTTCCTTGAATAACGCGACAGTTAATGAAGTTTTACGTAGTAACCATGTGGTAAAATACTCCCCTCTTTGCATGTTATCATTTGTCAAAATATCATTTTGATACCTCTAACCGTGTATGAAATACGAAATGATTCACTCTGGCGTTATCGCCATCGGAAATGAGTGCGCTAAATAAAATAAAGTTTGGCGGTATGAGTGAAAGGTAAAGATCTCCTCCTAAGTCGAAAATAAAATTCAATCCATTAGGAAAGTTTCATCGGCAACAACATGTGGTGCAACATCCACCAAACGTAATATCATAGCAGCCTCTATTTTTTACTGCAAACTTTTCCTAATGTAGCGGAGTCTCTTATTTCGAAGCCAATATCTTATTAACTATAACTATTTACGAAATGACGAGCATTTCGTCACAATGCTGACATATAAAGATTTAAGTAGCGGAAAAATTAAGTATTTCTATCTATTAGTTTTTGTGAAATAGTTTGTGAAAGATGGCAGGATATGCGTCTCTACGCTGTTAGTGTAGCGCGATTCCAACCATGTAGGGGAAAAGAAGGCTGAGGATTCAGCCTGGGTATTTAGGAGCTCTACTGCGACCTGTCAGCTTCCTGGCAGTACTACCGATTATCGGAATAATGACTTCCCTAAGAATTTCCGGAATGGAATGTCATACGTGTCCAGATTCAACAATCATTACGAATTTGCCAATTGCCTCATGTGGCCGTAGTGGGGACAGAAACTCTTTCATATAAATCACCGAATTACAAACGCCAGTCTACCATTGTACCGATCTTTTATACTTTGCGTACATGAGCCAGTTGAATCTGTGCACATCGTTACCTCGTGACTTTTCTCATCTCAGTGCACCGTAACAGAACCGAGGATGACTTGCGTTAATTACGAACCATAACGGAAAGCATCGCTCCTCACCTGTTATCCATGGATCCTAGTGAAGCTTGTTCTAGGACGGCGACCGTAATACATCAATTCTCAAAACGCCCGCTAGGTTGTCGCTAGTGCCACGTGTCGTCGCCATCGTGGAGTCCAGGTTGGTTGGGGGTTGGTGGGGGGTGGGGTTGAGACAGCAAGTAGGCTTATTCATGGTCCGGTGTACGGCGCGGCGTCGCGTGCGCAATCGGCCATAACTGCCCGGCTGTTGCATTACGCCGCTTATCCGGCCAGTACATCAGCTCCGCCAGCGGTGGCCACAGATGTTTATCGCCGCGGCCGGCGGCCGTCAGGCGACGTTCAGCAGGCGCGGGGGGCATGATCGACGGCCGCGTTTACCGAGCAACCGAGAGGCCGTTAGCGGGCCGTAATCTGCGTTTAGCGGGCCTAACAACTAAATTACGTGTACTCACAAATGTCGCTCTCTGAGTCGACAATATCCAGAAAAGTAAGAGTTATTCGTCTCGATGGTGGAATAAGATTCGTAGTAATCATACTTACAATAAAGAGTTTTAGTTTTGTATATTTCTGCCTGGTTTACTTGTTCACATGTCAAAAATTACGTTACAAATAACGTTATTTTTTGGGTCAACACTCGTAATTATTACTTGTTAGGCGGCATTTTCATCTTGAGTAAAGCTCATGTCTCGGCATATGTATATCGTCTTTCATGTTGGAGGTAAGTAGGATTTAATGTCACGTTTCAACCCGAAATGTGCCTCTGTTTGTATAACGTGTTGTAGCGTTTCTTAATCGTCTCCCCTGACTAACAACAGTAGTGCTGTAAAGGAAGTACATTGTATACGATTTTGTTACCAAGGAGACCACCAGGGAACAGAGATATTTAGAAGTGATAAAAATGATTGTAGATGGTGAATGTTAAGTACGAAGTATGATGTTGTATTCTTATTTCTCTTCGCTAACATTTATTCCGGTTGGGTTGTTTCCGGATTTGGCGTGTTTCATTTTATTCGACTTCGGTATACTTGGAGAATTATGGGAAGGTGTGATTCGTCTGTAAAAGAGGGGGGCAGGGAGCTTACTGTTTAACGTCCCGTCGACAGCTAGGTTATTAAGAGACGTAGCTTACGCTCGGAGTTTTGGGTAAGGATGAGGAAGGAAATCGGCCGTGCCCTTTGAAAGGAACCATCCCGGCATTTGCCTGGAGTGATTTTAGGTAAATCACGGAAAACCTAAATCTGGATGGCCGGAGGTGGATTTGAACCACCATCCTCCCGAATGCGAGTCTAGTGCGTTACCATTACGCCACCTCGCTCGGTTTCATTTTAAATTTCAAATGTTCAAATGTTTGTTAAGCTTCTGGGACTTAACTACGGGGTCATCAGTCCCTAAACTTATGAACTACTTATGAACTACTTACGAACTAGGACGGCACAAATATCCATGCCCGAGGGGGGATTCGAACCCCCGACCGTAGTGGCCGTGAAGACCGTGACTGGAGCGCCTTAGTCCCCTCGGCCACCGCGGCCGGCTCGGTTTCATTTTATTATCCACCTTTGCAGCCGGGTGCTATTCTGAGACAAGGTACGAAAAGGTAGGGGAAGGTTTGTACGAAATCTATCGGTAAATTCTGTAAACCTTGTTCTCCGTTCTATCGTATTTTAATTATCTTCGAAATTTGGGCACCAATTCAGAATTTGCTTAAACAAGCATGGGAAACTGGTTGAGAAACTCAACTCAGACTATCCACTTGTTAACATGAATGGATACCATACAGTTGTGGCTCACCTGCCTGCCTCTAAAGCGAACAAACTGTGCCTGGTGCTGTACCAGTATTTTTTAATCTTTTCGACTGGGAAAATGGTGCGAAAATTGGCAGTTGACACTAAGTAATGAAAAGTGTGAAGTAATACACATGACCACTAAAAGAAATCCGCTGTACTTCAAGTACACGATAAATCAGTCAAACTTTAAGGCCGTAAATTCTACCAAATGTGCCTACCTAGGAGTAACGATTACGAACAACTTAGACTTGAGAGAACACATAGAAAATATTGTGGAGAAGGCGAACCAAAAGTTACGTTTCATTGGCAGAACGCTTCGAAGATGCAACAGCTCCACCATAGAGACTGCCTACATCATACTTGTGCGTCCTCTCCTGGAGTACTGTTGCCCAGTACGGGACCCTCACCAGGCGGGACTGACGGAAGACATTGAGAAGGTTCAGAGAAGGGCAGCTCGTTTTGTTTTATCACGTTACAGGGGGGAAAGCGTCAAGGACATGTTACACGATTTGAGGTGGAAATTATTAAATGAACGACGTTATTCGTTGCGGCGAGATCTGTTTGCGAAATGTCAATCATCGACTTTTACTTCTGAATCCCAACAAAATAAGAGAAATCAGATCGAAAACGGAACGATTTAGGTGTTCTTTCTTCCCCCGCGCTATTAGAGAATGGAACGGTAGAGGAAGGTTGTGTAAATGTTTAATGAATCATCTGCCAGGCACTTTGATTTGCAGAGTATCGATGAAGATGTAGATGCAGCTGTAGATGCGACCCATTTCTAAGCAAAGAGTTCCTGACCACTCCGCATTCCCTCCAATCTCAGATGCAGAAATTGTAACATATGCAAAATTTTGGCGGGCCGGGACTCGAACTCCAGTGGCCGCGCTATTATGCTGTCCCTGCACGCTCGTCCGACCGACAGAAAACTTCCATATCCCACGTGTGTCTACTACTGACGAGTGCTTGCACACCAGAGCCTCTTTACCGCTTAGAGAGAGAACTTTATTATTATCGCTGGCCTTTGCTTTTGTCTTACATTGCGATTTCAAAAGTCCGTATTAATCATGAAACCAATGGAGTGTCAAGAATACATTTCTTCTATTCATGACAACTTTAGTCTCTGTAGCGTCCGTTTCCTTCAGACATGCATGCATGTCCTGACACTCAAAATCGAACTTTTAACACTTTTAGTACAGAGGAAGGCCTTAATGCAACTGTTATACGAGGGCTGGAACTTAAATAGTGGCAACTATTTATTCACAACCGATACTATCCTTCGAAGAACTCACCAGCATTGTGTAGAACCCGTTGCCAGCGATGTGGAAGGCGTAGTGTACCGTTAGCTGAGCCTGTTCTGTTGGTGGTGCGAATGGAGCGGTTTACTGCCTGTCGAATCTCAGGAACAGTTCTGAGGCGACAAAGTCACAAGCACTTAAGTTCGGGGACTATGGTGGATGGTACAGTACTTCCCAGTTCCATCGACCGAACAGCTTGCGCTGTTTGCGCTAATCCGGTTTCATGGGCGAGCTCAGGAATCGTCTGGCGTCGATCACTGTTCTCTAACGCGGCAAGAGTATGCACTTCTTCAGAGACGCTAGGACGACCTGCCCAATACATGTCAGCCACAGTTGTGCGACCTTCGTTGAAGGCTTCTACCCAAGATACCATTTTTCTGTACGGCAATGCCGAGTCTCCGCATGCCTCTTGAAGGCCTTGATGCCACTGTCATGCTGTATGACCTCTCGCACACTCAGTCTTGATCCAACTCCGTTTTTGCTGTTTCGAAAACTAGTAGCACCGTTACATTAGACCGTTCGCTCAGAAGTGATTGTGTTTCCCACGATTGTGCGCACGCTGGTGACGTGGGACCGGCGAGTCCATTTGCTCGGAGGTAAGGTAGGTATGACCACAACGTCTGCTGCTTGCGACAATAGTAGATTCCATTGCATAGTTTGTATAGTTTAGTTTATGGGACTTAACTACGGGGCCATCAGTCCCTAAACTTACAAAATACTTATGAACTAACTACTACTAAGGACGGCACAAATATCCATGCCCGAGGGGGGATTCGAATCCAGGAACTGATATTACAAATCCTAAGCTTTTAGATTTGCTTAAACAAAAGTCTGTGTGGACTTGGGGACAGAAAGAAGAATTAGTTTTCAATAGAATGAAGAATGCTTTAATAAATGCGAAAATGCTATACCATTCAAAGTTTGAAGAAGAATTTTGTATGTATACAGATGCCTCCGATTATGAGATTTCGTGTGAGATCTTTCAGGGCGAATTATCTGACGAAAATGGATTACATCATCCTATAGCTTTTGCTAGCAGAACTTTGAATAAACACGAAAGAAATTACTTCGTAACGGAAAAAGAAGCTCTTGCAGTTGTTTGGAGCTTCCAAAGGTTTCGTGGATTACTTAGCGGAAGGAAAGCTATTGTGTATACCGACTACCAGGCTTTGGTTTTTCTGTCCAATTCTAGGTTATTACACCGTAGGTTAATGAGATGGGTCTTGTATTTACAGGAGTTTCATTATGAAATACGTTATATAAAAGGTTCACAGAATGTAGTGTCAGATGCATTAAGCAGGCTTCCTCTAGGGATGGAAAATATTTCTATCACTGAGGAACCAGGGACTAACTATCATGTGTATTTCCTGACCAATAAAGAAAGTGAACAGAAAATGAAGCAAATAGTAACAGCTATTAAAGTTAAGCAACGACTTGACCCTATCTTTGGTAAAATATTGCAAACCTTTGACAACAACGAGGACACTTATTTAGTTAAAGATAATTGGTTGTACTTTAATAATTTATTGTATTGGAAAGCGAAACCTGAACATAACTATTGGAAGATTTGTGTACCTGAAGCCGTCGTACATGACTTGGTAGTATACATACATGAAGGATATGGTCACTTTGGTATCCACAAATGTGTCAAACATATAACGAAGTTTTACTATTTTAGGAATATGACACGTATAGTTAGAATTATTATTCGAACATGTGAATTGTGTCAGAAGATAAAACTAGGAAATAGTCCCCATAATTATAAATTATATTCTATAATTCCTCTTGGATTATGGGATATTCTCTCAATTGACTTTTTCGGCCCTTTACCACGCAGCTCAGGTGGCTTTAGTTATATCTTTGTAATACTGGAATGCTAGTCGAAATATCTGAAGTTGTACATGTTAAAAATAGCAACAACTTCAAGTGTAATACGTTGTCTTAGTAGAGATTATTTTGTTAATTGGGGCACGCCTAAGAGAATATTATCTGATAATGGTAGTGCTTTTATCAGCAACAAATTTAAAGAGTTGTTAAGGTCATATAATATAAAACATATTCTCATTTCTAAATATCATCCACAAGGAAATCCGGTGGAACGAGTAATGAAAGAGCTAGGTAGACTTTGTAGGACATATTGTGCTTCCAGACATACACGATCGGCTAAGTTAATTCCAGAATTTGAAAAGATATTAAATGAATTGCCTCACTTAAGTACTGGTTTAGCACCACTTGAGATCTTAGGTAAACGTATCATAAGAGAACCTTTATTAACTTCTATTCCTTGGCCTCCATTAAATAAAATTAATCCTATACAGGAAAATGATATTAAAGAACAACTGATTAAAAACGCTGAACAACGAATCAGGAAGTATAACGAGCAAGCTAAGGTACCCTGTTACCAGATTGGAGATTTGGTACTTGCTTTGTCTCATCCTAAGAGTCGTAAAGAAAACAAAGAATGCAAGAAGTTTTTCTTTTTATATGAAGGCCCTTATGTAGTATACAAAGTTCATCATCCGAAGGCTGCAGTGTTGCAAGGGCCTTCAACAGGAATAATAAAGGGACTTTATAATGTAAGTCAAATTAAGCCTTTCTTGCCAAAAGAGGGGTGAGAATGCGTAACATAGTAACACGATCATCCAACCGACTGACGAGAATTAGATTTTGACACAAGACGATGACTAAATTTTAAAAGAAGTCTGTTAAGTATAAGTAAGTTTTTATACAGCTCACCGAAGAGAGATCTTTCATTGTGTATACAAAGGAAACATATATAGTACACTGTACTCCTCAGCGAATACACATAATGAATATGATGTGATATATGTTGAAGGGTAGCGAGTCTATCCATATTAGGAGATATTCTCTATAAAATGAATTTATTAAATTTTTCTTTTAGTCTTAAGCTATGATAAGACTACAGAGGTACATATGAGATTTTAGCAGTAAATGGCAAAGGAAACTCGGATTGTAGTCGTAATAGGAATGGATGTTAGTTATATTAAATGAAATGTGGACCATGAGGCGTCCGAAGCTACGGCTTGCGAGAAGTTAGTGAGGTGTCTTATATCTAAGTTTGTATGGGCCAAACTTGACACTGTCACAATTCTCATATTTAGGTAATACTGCATCTATTATCCTAAAATACGTACGAAGGCCGAAAGGAAAGCGCCGTGCCGATGTTTCAATGACAATGCAAATTAATCTTCTTATGACCTCATGTAATTAAGAAATATAGAGAATAATTCTATTCAGAAGAGAAGACTCAAGTTTTATATATATATATATATATATATATATATATATATATATATATATATATATATATATACATATGGTGAGGTAAGTACAAAGAGTGTACAAAGATACATTGGTATAGCCTAGTGAGGGTCTCAACGGGTGACTGGAAAAATTTTACTTGAGGCGACGAAATGTCGAAAGCTTTATGGTAGTGTTTTAGTCATATCTACCGATTATATAAGGAAGCAAATTAAGAATTGTTAAAGTATATAATATCTTATTAAGACTAGTTCACTATAATTGTGAATTTAAAGTACGAAAATAATAGAAGTAGGTGTAATTTCGAGCAGTTGGCAACGCGTCAGAGACGTTACGTTGATACAGCAACTGATCGTATTATTTCGACAACGTCCATGATGAAGACGATTATTTATCGTTTTATCGATATATATATATATATATATATATATATATATATATTACGAGAATTATTAAACTGATTAGATTTATAATTTTATCGGTCTCATAATTTATTTACGAGATAGTTACAGAAGACATAGGGTTTATATACGGTGTCTTCACTATAATAATATGTGGTTGATCCTTTTCTGACCTAACCATATTTCAATAATAAGAAAGATTATCCTAAATTTGTTTAGGGAATAAATTGTATTTTTCGTATTTGAATTGAAATTAATTTAAACAAGCGCATTCTGATATGAAGGGAAGGAATTTATTCCATAGAATATCTAGGTAATAACGCCATGAGAAAATATTTGACACTGATTTATTACCGTTTGGATATTCTGTCAGACAATTATCATATGCACATAATGTTTCATATATATATCCCGAACGTCAAACAAGATTTTAATGCATTATGAAGGCAAGCAAGAAATATGATGACTGTACAATAGTGGTGTATATAGAATACACAGACATTCAGAGTCTAAACATACACTTTTTTTAAGAGAACAATAAACTATTTTCTTCTTTAAGACAAAAGTTATGTGACATTCAGAATATTACATGGACAATAAGAGCCATGACTAACTACACTTGTTTGAAGTGACTCTCGTAGTGTTTGTGTGGAAACTGTGTAATGAATTAAAGTATGGCTCTGATAATTATAACGCATAGCTTATGAAGCAGGACTTCTTATCTAAAGACTAATTCAAAGAAATTTATTTCATTCTTATTACCTGCTAAACTGAGCTTGCGGGATGGGGTATGTACTGGGACGGATTAGCTACTTATCTCATGTCAGCTCAGTTTGTGCAGGATAACTTACTTATATTTGTGTTCTTAAGTAATTTTATGAAAATGTTTAATGATATGTGATTCTTAAAGAAGTTTTTGTATGTTTCTTCTAGCGTTTCATGTGCTGTGAGGCGAGTCAACCTACGAGGGCAACATCTTCGACGCCGATTCCAAGGAGTAAATATCCGGCGACATCAAGTCGCGGGTCGACGGCCACGAGGCAAGATGATGTTGATTTCTGCGGTTGTCGTCGCGAGAGTCGACATTATTATCGACATTTTATGTTAAAACAACAAATTTTAAAAGTCAGTTCCCTTTTGTCTGTCAATGACTACAAATGTAAAGTCATAGAAAGCAATAAATGTCATTGTGTTTAAACTTGGCGCAAGTGTCAGAGTACATCATTTATGAAGAATTATTTTACGATAAATAATATATTAATGAAACGAGGAGAATACTTCATTTAAATATTCTTCAATCTGAAGGAAGATTTTTTATGAATTTTTATTGGTGGAAAAGTTACGTCAAGAAGACTTCGATAAATGTTTCTTTTAGAACTTTGGTTAATCGATCATATATATCGATCGATAGTCACCGAAGAAATATTTTTTTTTTTATCTGTGGCTATAGCAACGACCACAAACTAAAGAATTTCTTTTGACCGTCTTATCTATGAGAAAACTTAGAAATATTTTAACAAGAGTGACTGTTAAAGACGTTTTCCCTCGGCGCAAGAATCTGATTTTGAAATATTGCAACGTATAAAGATTTTTCATGAACATATTTTTTTTATTTTATATATATTTTTATGGGCGAGTGGACACCTCAAGGATTACGAAGTCTGACACGGCCACATTCAACCCTAATCATACAAGACGAGTTTTAGCACACGTTCCGCCGTACGAAGAGGTCGTTCCGCCGCAAGAGCCGAATGAAAAGTCGTTTTATTCCTAAAAATTGAATTTATCTATGTCCCCGTCGTTGACTGGTCACGTATGTTATACTTTCGTTTTCATCCTAGCAGATAGTGTTCTATGATGAACTGAAAAGTACCACAGTTTTCATTGATCCGTATTATCGATTATGCTCCCCAATCCTCTATATCGGTATGAATAATAATGCTTGGAAGTTGATGACCTAGCTGTTTAGTCCCCTAAAAACCAATAATTATAATAATAATAATACTGCATGCTTTTAATAAGGATCAAGTAGCGAAAACTTTTTGTTGGTGAGAATAAATATTGCTTGTTAAATCAAGGACGGCTGGAATCAGGGCTCTGTGAAAAGAGAGGGGAAGTGGGGCCTAACGGGACTCTGACACTTCGCCGGCACTCAGCCTGCCGAAATACAGGAGGGATCGCTCGAGACGCGCGTCTTCTGGTAAAGTTATTGTCAGTGCTACGGTTCCATATGAAAGAGCGCATGTTGACGCTAGTTAGCTGCGCTTACGATGGCACGGCCTCGATTTCGTACAAGCCGCAGCGAGGGCAACCACTCCTTCCCGTGGGAAGCAAACTTTCTGGCGGTGGACCGTTTTTCCCGAACGAGGACGGTGAGAAGGCTTATGATTCGCCAGACGCATGTGTCCATGAGCGAGGTCCGCTCAGGACAATGTCAACGCCTATTATTGGTTGCCGCACATATTTGAGCCACTCAAATTGGCCAGTGAGATGAGGGAGCGGGATTTTGGAGAAAGTAAATTTCTTCGCGGTGGAAGAGAGGGAGACTGCCACGTGCTGTGGCAGAGTCTAGGAGGGCTGCACAGTGTGTGGCAACCTTAGGAAATTCCTTTAATTCTGCAAGCGCACCGCCAGGTGTCCACTTAGTTGGGTGCTATCTAGTGTAAACTTCGGAGATTCAGGTGAGCCTCTCTTGAGCCCTGGAACCGCATCGGCGACCAGCAGCTCTATTATTTGACGAATCCGTTTCCGTCTCGCCAAGCTACATTTTCTGTGTCTGGAAACCCGCTCTGAGACGTTCGTTGCATCCTTTGAGCATAACTACTCAGGTGTGCGAACTGGTCTAGAGATGTACGGCAGAATTGCGAGGCCTTAACTTGACAACGAGCTCAACCGAGACTCGTGGCTTTATTTAGCATCAGTAAAGCAACGTGACTTCTGCATCTGCATCAGTATATCTTCTTTCGCGACTTGCTCGCCGTCATCACCAACAAGACACAGCATCTCACCTCCTGACCACGCACTGGTAATGTACCGCAGCAATTCAGCTACAGAATCATTGTCTGTCGTTCCCAGAGCCTATGATGCCAGCAATTTGTTGTGGTAGTAATAGTCACAGGTTTGCAGAACTTCCTAACTCAGTATCGTAATTGCTTTGTGTCAGCATTAAAAGGAATAGAATTATTCAGTAACCCCCGACCCCGAGCCTTGTCTTTTTCTGAACTTCAAACACCCCCAGTTTTGTGGGCATATGTGTAATCTCTGCTCAGTATCTTACTCTAACAAATATCTATATTATATAATTTCAACTCAGCCACGCTCTCATCATTCACATTTAATGTAAGTGTATTTTTGTAATTTTTTGTATGGAATTGTCAACTGGATATGTAGCTTACAACTGATCAATGAATTCCCTTTATATTCAGTGCTTGATGAAATATACCCACAAATCGCAGTCAGATCATATCCAAGAGTTCATTACTTCAGACGAGAAGCACGCGAAGTATCAATTAATTTAAAGTTTCTACTAATTTAACATAAAAGAGACTGTCGTTCATATATCGACTTCTGTAGCAGTAAAATTCCATTCACACATAACCAAAACAGACGCCCAATCTCAAAGTTTACCTTTCATTGCAACTGGTTCAAAAATGCTGTTAATCGTGCTGGTGACGAAAGTATTTGCTTCAGGTAGACAGTAATGGCACAGCGCATGCTGAAAAGATTGTCTTGTACACGTGGTAATATGATGGTCTGTGTGATGATTTGGACGTATCTGCAGCTTGTAACGTTCCGTAACAGATGTAGAATCTCATCGCTCCGTGACGTTTTATCTTCTTCTGCTGCCGCATGCCGTGGTTACATCCGTCCTCGGAGCCAAAGTAGAGGGAGAAGAAGCAGGAGTGCCATCAGCCAGGTTTTAGGAAATGTTTCCTCACAGTCTAAGCTGACTCCTTGAGGCGTCCTTTAGACAGGACACAAGCGAACGCAATTACAATACCATGAAACGACTGGTGGAAGCACATTCATCACTGATTTGCCGCAGCAGCTTTCCTTGGTCGTGTTTCAAAACTTAAATCTCATCGGTAGACTTTCACATTAAAATGGAGGCGGAAATAGAAAAGATGCGAACCTCTGATGTGCATCTGCTGATTAATGGCTCACATTTGCGTAACGCTTCTTAGCAACTGGAGATAGTTTAGTTATATTCACTATTTGTAGGACCAAAAGTGACACAGCAGTATCGGACTGCCATTAGCACTGCGTTCCCGATACCACTGCACAGAACTACATCCTGGCTTCGTACGGTGTTCCATGAAATGCAAGCATTAGCACCCCGAACACTTGAGGACGAGGCGAGAACGCTGCTGATGGCAGCGGCATATGTCGAGCTGAAAACTGAGGTGTGGAGGCAACAGTTGTACGATGACTGACTGGTAAAACACGACAGTGACGTTCTCTAGAGACGGCCCCGTTAATAAGAGGTCTTAATCCGATAGCTGCACCGTGTGGCCTTGCGTGCTGCAGAAGCATCAGAACGAGCGATCTCTGCTGTGCTCGGAAATAATGTGTCAGTAAAGTGACGCACGACACGAGAGTAGCCGCGGTGGTATGAAGAACGGCAAAAAAGTCAAGATCCCAGAAGAAGAGGAGTGACCAACATGAGACTTAACAGGGTATGTGGCGTAACTGTAGTGGCCCCCCAGTATCGAGACAAATTTACTATGAAACTGGTATGATGAGCTTACTTATCAGTTTAAGGTTACGCCCTTTCTGTCCCGGATGCATGCTTAAATTGGATTGAGAAGCGTGTCACATGGTCGTTGCATCCTCTCATGAGGCAAAGTGAGCAACAACTTATATATGCCGATAACGGGCAATGAACCTTTCTTCTATGTGGAGACACTCCTAGGCCCTTACTCTTATGAGAGTCAGTTTACAAAAAATGTAATTAAAGTTTAACTTCTTGGATAGTGAATATCTGTGATCTTACAGAAATCGTTTGCATTGTTTTGCTGTGTGCGCGCACTCCATCGTAGATACTGTCTTGCTTGTTATATGATCCTGGAGCAGTCAAAATAGTCTTCGAGCAATAAGCAGTGAGTAGTGTGCAAGATTTAGGAGAAGAAAAGTGAAAAATTGTTACTTGATGTCAACTGATTTACTGGAGAATCATAAAAGGTGGAAGATAATCGAAGGAATGAGTTATTTTCATAACCATTTTTAATAGAAACAAATTTTATTTGTGAAAAAGGTGATGTAATATTTTACTTTTCTTTGTTGCTTCTTCGCGTAATTTGGTCGAACTTGGTTCTATATGGGGGATTTGTGGTAATTATTTGCAAAGATTTTCTCATTGGTGTAAAAAAAAAAGAGTCGTTTTTCTTCTCTGGTTTTCCTTTCAGTGACATTGTTGTATTTTCTTGGAATTTATGAAAAATGAAAAAAAAAAAGCAATGAATGAGTACCTTATTCACTAGTATTTTAACTGCTCATTTTTGCTATGAATTCTTCTTTATGGACCCTTCCGTCAGTACTTGATGAAACATAGACATCTTTATCAATAAAAATGAATTACCGCATGTATGAAAGCGCATCATTTGAGAATGGCTTCACCAATTTTCCTGATTTTTCTGTGTTCTGATCGTAATTCTCAGGACAAGGTTTGTATGAAAGAAAATTTTTGGAAAATATACCAGAAAATATCAGAATTTTAGAAAAACTGAAAGTACGTTTCCAGCTAGGATAATTTTCTAGATTCTCCAGTAATCTCGCTTATTCATTCGCTATTCGCCTAGCAAACAAATACGCTTTAACTGAGCGAACAAATACGCCAAGGATTTAAGAATAGAGGGAGATAGCGCTATCTATGCTGACAACAGGCATTGCTTGAAGCAAGGGAGCAACTGGAAAATCTACCTAAAAACATCAGAATTAGAGAAAAACTGAAAGTACGTTTCCAGACGGGTGGAATCGAGTCATAAAACTGACCCTTCACCATTATAGTGCAAAATAAGAACGTAGACGATCTGAAGATAAAAATTCAAAGCCAAATCGCTGGTCAATTGAATTCATTTACTTTGATAGATTCCAATACCGATCCTGATGAAGTCGTCACTTATCCAACAGAATTCCTGAATTCATTAGATTTGCCAGGTATGTCACCGCACGAATTGTAACTCAAGGTCGGGTCTGTGATAATCATGTTACGAAATCTATGCCAACCGAAACTATGTAATGGATCAAGAGTCTCTGTGAAGAAGCTGATGAGCAAAGTGATTGAAACAACGATAATCACAGGAAAGTTCAAAGGAAATGATGTTCTGAGTCCAAGAATACCGCTGATTTCAACCGACTTGCCGTTTCAGTTTAAGCGTGTCCAGTTTCCTGTTCGCCTTGCATTCGCAATGACGATTAGTGAAGGGTAAGGTCAGTCGTTGGAAGTTTGTGGAATAAATCTTGAATCCCCGCGTTTTTCCCGTGGCGTGTTCGAGACTAGGTAAACCGCTTGTACTGTTCGTTTTCTCTCAGAACGGAAAAGCAAAAAAATATCTTTCATCACAAGCGTTACAATGAACGCAATATAAAGACTTTCGAAACTTTGTATTTCCATTCCATTTATTGTATTTCAATTAACTGTTTCGTTTCATATGGAATTTATATCTACTAACCTCACATATAGAGAAGCTCGAAAGGTCTCTAATAACCCAATTGATTCACCCATCCGTTTTGACTTCTATTCCCAGTCAGGGTCCCGATTGCAATAACTATACGAGTAAATAAGATCAGATAAAGGTGGGAGGATAGAGACTGGAGGAGTGAAATGGATTAAAAAAGGGGGTGATATATACACAGAGAGGAGGAGGGAGGAGATGGATATAATGTGGGATAAGAGGAAGTGGTGTGAAGGTGATGGAAAAAGACAGAGGAAGTAGGCGATGGATTAGAGGTTGGAGGAAGGCATAGACAAAGGGAGAAGAAGAGAAGAGATTTGGGGTATATGTTCCATTCACATTAGCTACTGCGAAGCGTTGCCAGATTTGCTAGTGTTAAATAATTGTGTACACTATATATTTATTCCACAATAATATTTATTTTGTTGTGAACTAGCTTTCAGCTTCTTAGGCCATCTTCAGACAACTTAATACTGCTGATTATCCACATCACACCAGCTGCTGTGTTTCGAGTACAAAGATTACAAAGATATGTCATAGGTGTCAGTCATAGACTATGTAGCCTTTAAGTATTTTATAACAAACAGTGATGCCCAGCCAATTAAAACTGTAACTAAGAAATAACTATACCTTAATTTTCAACAAATAATTTGAAACAAACATATGGCCCAGTGAGTGTACCGGTAAGAACAATTGTATATTAAATTAACTTATATATATGAACAAAAGTAGGAAGGGAACAGGTGAGAGAGGAAGATATAAAAATATGTTGGTGGGGAACAATTACATAAGTCTGGAGTATGTGATTATGGAATGAAGGAGCATATTGAAGTATACAATTTATATTCGCCGGTTTCATGAGAATAGTGTAACACAAAGAGGGAATAGCATTGGAACGTGGGTAAGAGACATTACACAATTTCAGCAAGCGTGGTGGTAGCATTATACATTATAGCTGTTACTTTAATAATGGAGAATACTGAAATGGGGTTTGAAAATTGAGAATTAGGTTTGTTTCTGAGCTTGATGTTTGTTGATGGAGAGAATTTCGAGCAATGTTAGCTTTCTGCCTTTATTTCCTCTGTGGAGAACATCATATTTAATGTCAAAGGCATGACATTCATTTCAGGAATGTTCTGCGAAGTTGGAATCTCTCTTTTTTTTTTAGTCTCCAACTCCATTATTTAACTAGTACTTTGAGTTTTCAACATTATAAATCTTAAATTTAAATTATCATAACATTACATATTTGGTTTGATTTATTTAATTTTTACTGTTTCACGAACTCTAATTAATTTTCGTTCAGTTGACAATTGCAATAACAGTACTTTAATATAATGGATTCTCGAACATTCTATCGTTGAAAATAATAGCTGTATGGATTTCTTGAACAGAATAATTAATTCCATTTTAACTTCACAAATTCCATATAATTGCCAGGAATGTCCAAAATTACAAATGGAAAATTACGTATGGAAAAATACATGAAGTACTGCAGGTCACGCTATAAGTACTGTGTCAGAAGAGAGGTACATATCAAAATAATCACGATATCAGGTGACGGAATAGAAATTAGTATCGAGTAGTAGCATAAAGGCTTACTCTAGCCGTTACAGTAAACACACACTAAAAGCCCTCGTGCATTGGAAACTACACACGAAGGATCTGCCTGTATTTGCAATCCTTACCTAGAGCAAGTTTGATCAATGCAAAATCTGAGCAAAAATGTACGCCGAAAAGATAGAAAACAGGAAGGAAATCAATAAAGTTCAAAGCGACACATAGCCTTCTCTTTACAATAATAATGATTTGTTAGCAATGTGTAAGAATGTATTTAACATGCAGATCATATTTTTTGTTGTTGCTGTAGGGCACATAAAATAGTTTCAGTACCAAGTTGTATTTTCTTCTTCTGGTAGAGATACCAACGAGATTCAAGTGAAGTGAGTGGTCACCAGAAAATATATTCCAGGAACAAAATCAAATGATGGATCTGATCTGAAATAGCACCAAGAGAATTTTTAATCAGAATAAGGTGGAGTCAGACCAGTGGTGACTACATTGAAAAGAGATTCAGCTCAATTCTCATGTGTATGCAACAGCTGGCACTCCCACTGTATAAGATATTAAATAAATACTATATGAAACTTATTAAATTAAGAATGTGTATTTGAAGCCGTTATTCTCTTCGTTATACAAACCTATTTCCTAATACTAACATGTTTAGTACACACCAACCTGTTAAAATTGAACTAAAATTCATATAATGCAAAGAATAAAAAATAAAAAAAAGTCACACGCTAATATATGCATGAATAAGTATCAATTGAGTTGTATTTAATAATTTTTAATTCAAATGTTTAAGCATATACAAAAATGAATTTCATATCACGCAGTTCTGGTGTGTCCATGAACATAGCCTTTCTGCACTACCTACCTCTAACTACCTTAAGGTTCTTTCACATGAAAAATCAGTCCTCATTCTAAGTGAATGTTGAATGTGTCAATAATGCTTGCGATCTGTTTAGAGCAAAATTTCAACAATGCAAAACTCTTCCTGATTTACACAGCACAAATTATTCAAACGTTCGCTGTCTTTTGCACTTTTTATAAAACCAAAAATAATCTATATCAACGCTACTACATCATTTTTCACATGACATCAAAACCTCTGCAGATATAGAATTATTCTCCAATAATTTCAATCACCAGCAAAAGTAAGATCATTACTATAGATGATATGTACATAACTGTCCCAAGAAGTCAATATACAAACAAATGCCTATGCCAGGTAAGTTAACTTTTCATCTTATAGGTTTAGGCTGGAAATAGACTCCTTCCAAGCCTCCTGATCTGGCAGAAAGGAACTTTACTAACAAATTCTATAGCTTACATCAAAAATATTGTTCTCTCGATATGGCAAAACATGAAACTAATTACAATGCTGAAAAATAAAGGTGATTATTTATCGTTAAGTCTCAACACAAGATAAAAAATACACTAAACATACATTATAGTAAATGTTTTCATACATCTAAATCTAATACAAAAGGAAAATGGATTTATTTGCATCTGATTATGTACATATATATTCATTTACTTCTAGTCCTGGGTCCCAAACGTGAATTCTCGTCCGATGTTAATTTTTTGTTTGTCCAGTCAAAACTTAAGTTTACTTTGGTTAATTAATCAACTTCCATCAAAACAGATTCACGCACACTTAAAATATTTCACACCTTCAATGATAAATGTTCCTCATTCTTGAGATTTCACAACTTTACCATACCTGCAAATCAAATGTTCAAATGTCTGTTAATCTTAAGGGTCTTAACTGTGGGGTCATCAGTCCCTAAACTTACAAACTACTATCAACTACCTTACACTAAAGACGACACAAACATCCATGCCCGAGGGAGGATTCGAACCCCCGACCGTAACGGCCGTGCAGACTGTGCCTGGCGCGCCGCAGACTGCTCAGCCACAACGGTCGGCTCCGTACATGCCATTAGCACCTTTTATTATTATACCTACAATTGTTACTTCTACAAAGTCAGAATTCTTACAAATTTTCTCTCTTAATTTTTCTTATATACCAAAAATAGCACTTCCATTATCTAACAAACAGTTACCTTCCCAATTTTCGAATTTGACATACATATATGGGTTAACAGATATCACATGAACATTGTTGTTATTGTGGTTTTCAGTCGGCAGACTGGTTTGGTTTGATGCCACTCTCCATCTGAGAATACAAACGTTTAAGCTTAAGGGACTTAACTACGTAGACATCAGTCCCTAAACTTTCAAACTACTTATAAACTACCTGATACTAAAGGCAACACAACATCCATGCCCGAAGGGGTATTCGAACCCCCGACGGGGAACGGCCTCCTGCATCGTAGCATAGCGCCTCAATGCGCTCGGTCGCTCCGCCGCGGCGCAAACGGCAACGTACATCCTTTTGAATCTGCTTACTGTATTTGTCTCTCGGTCTCCCTCTACGATTTTTATCCCAAACACTTCCTTCTAATGCCAAGTATATTAACATTACATGCCTCCTTGTGATATAGTAAATCATCAACAATTATCTCAAAACTCATATCACTTAATTCATTGCACATACCTTACTTGATTTTACATTATTGCTTATACTTACTTCAGGTTGCATTTCAATAACATTACAGCCATTGGAGTTGGTTATATTCTGGTTTAATTGTTGTCTACATTTGGTACTGAGGTTGTCTTTGTTTTTAAGGTCATGTTGTTTCGCATGTGCAAACAAATAATGTTTGACAGTTGGACAGTGCTTTTTCCTATTTAAATTCATGTTAGAAAGTCAGTTACCGAGCTTTTCATACTCAGTTTACTACCGAACTTTTCTTCTGAAATTACATATTTTGTTATTGCCTGTAATCTGCATGTGCGGGGCGACAACGCAAAGAGTTGAATTAAATTTAATTATGTTTGACATCACGAATAGGAAAGACCGCTGACTTGTGAGTATACTTTTTCGTTTCGCACAGTTTTCGACTAGCCACTTGATATGGGACTTTCATTTCTTTGTCATTAACGCGAGACTTGGTCAAGCAGTTTCCATTATTTCTTATCAAGTTGTAATAATCGCTCCGAACACAAAAAAATTATTACAACACAGTGATTTATTTGGTAGGGAAATTTAATCTCGAGCTTACGGTGATCCTTGTGGCAAAATAATGGTCGTTGTTGTTGGCTAAGAACACATTCATTTATTTGTACACTGTTCAATTAATGAATTTCAATATTGTTAAGTGATTCCACTTTGTCTTATATCCGTGCATACTAGAGACATTGTCTGTAGTCGCACCCATAATCACATTGATATTCTATGTCACACTCGTCATAAACATTGGTCTGTACTCTCTTTAATTAATGAACAACTTGATTGTCAAATTAACGAAATTTATTTTGAGCTACGACCGGACTTGTCATTCAGTGAGAGTGTCGTTTAGTCAGACGGATGTTCTGGATAATTAAGCACACTAACACAGGGCTATACATCTCGCTATGTCTATGCCAGGCTGAGTAGTCATAATATTTATTCTTACTTTAATCACAGTCATTCATATAAATTTTTATATTCACAGTGCTGTACCAAGCAGTCTACACGTTGTTGCATTCAAACACGAACACAAGTGCACACACACACACACACACACACACACACACACACACACTCACACACAGCCATAGTTATAAATATGTAATTATAATTATATTTAAACACTCCGACATCGGGCCACTATCGCACTAGAATGTCACAGAAATATCTACACAGTAAGACCCATTCTTGTGTGCCGTCATGAGTCACGTATGTTGAAAGGGCGCGCGTGCCTTTGTGAGCAGCTCGAGATCCTGTATAGGGAGAGAGTGGCCATGTGTGATATCGCCGCTGATTGGCTAACAGCCTAGGGCGCCATGTTTTTACCAGACTTGGTGAGTTTCATGTACGTCTGAATACGTACTGTGTGCGTTTTTGTACTGTAGAGGCTCTTTAATGCTTCTGACAGCAATTTAACCGTATACACAGGTAGTATTACGGTAGGCACTGCTGCACTTTTGCATCTCTACTGTAGATTCCATTTACGTAAATTAACGTGTTGCTCGTCGGTCGTTGACGATGACGTTAGAAATTCTCGGCAATTTTTAAGATTAAATGTTGATTTGAAATGATGTACTAAGTGTAATTAATAATGTGAATTACATGATACTTAAGGACAGTCAAGGGAAATGATTCGTTGTTCCCCGGTTGATTGTAAAAGGCGAAGTGAAGATTGCAATATGACGCTTGTGTTCGCAAGAAAAGAAAAACGGAAAAAGTGGGCGCTGAAAGGTAATTCAGAAAGCGGGAATCGTAAAGCCGACTTATGGAAACCAACGATTTATTGCTGTCGTACCTAATGCAAGAAACGCATTGATGAAAATAGTAAATGAATTACTATGTGCACAGTTCACAAGTGGTGTAGTGGTTACGTATTGAATTCGTAATGTGATGGTCGCGCGTTCGATCCCAGTGACTGGTAAATTTTTTAATCAGTATTTACTAGCTTTTTTATTAGTTCATGGTTTTCGTTTTCAGCATATGGTGTAGAAGGTACGTTTTAACATGGCTACAGCACCTCCCCCTTAGCTCTGTATTATTGGCTATTACCAACCATATAATTGGTTACAGGATGTAATAGGAGAGAAAGGAGGCGTTACTATTGACTCGAATATTTTCAGTTACCTATTTTTTGCCTCGCGGGAGTAGCCGAATAATATATATATTATACTAATATTGTACTAATTTCAGCGATGGAGACGCAGATATAAAAATCTGAAATAGACATAGACACTGTTTCACGAGACTTATTTGTTTAAAGATTTATTAGGCCTATAACATAGATGAATGGCTTTTGTTTTAACCACGTACTGATTCGTCAGCTAGAAGACGTGCTTTGGTCTTATGGGCCGAACTGGTGCCTTATGTCAGTCGTTAAGTGGCTGCCTTTCTGCCTGGGTTGTTACGTAAATCCCCGTCTCGCTTGCAATCTTTTAAAAACATAGCGACCACAGGCAACACCACCTAGAGACAAGGCCTTACAACAACTTGTGCTACGTCACACTGATCAGGCCGCGGCCGCCAGCTTACTAGCTGCCCACTACGAGGCAGTGAGTGTGCCCTAGCGGCCAGCCATTCAGCTAGCGGCCGCGGCCTGGTCAGTGTGACGTAGCACGGGCTGTCGTAAGGCCATGTCTCTAGGTGGTGGTATCGCCGGCCGGTTGGCTACTCTCTCCGTATACAGCCTCTCTACAGCTGCAGCGCCCGCTCTCTACGAGCAGTCAGAGTGGGGCAACTCCTAGTGGCAATTAGTCGTTGTCACTGGAGCGCCGTCGGGGGTTCTAGTCCCCCCCCCCTCGGGCATAGGTGTTAGTGTTGTCCTTAGGTTAGTTGTGTTTGTCAAGCTTAAGTGACTTAACTACGGGGTCATCAGTCCCTAAACTTACAAACTACTTATGAACTACCTACAACTAAGGACGGCACAAATATCCATGCCCGAGGGGGGATTCGAACCCCCGCCCGTAGTGCCCGTGCCGACCGTGACTGAAGCGCCTCAGTTCCCTCGGCGACCGCGGCCGGCGCTTAGGTTAGTTTAACTAGTTTGTAAGCTACGGGCTAATAACCACATAGTTGAGTCCGATAGATTTACAAACATTTGATGCTAGTGGCAGCGGCGGCAGACGTCAGAAAGGCCATCTGCAGTCAGCCGCGGAGCTGTTCTTGCCCGTCCGCCGACTACCACCACTCCTACAGCCACGGCAGTTGTCTCAGTTTTCATGAGTGTTGGTGACCACAATTTATTGTGTCGGCTACACCGCGACGGAGCGGCCGAGCGCATTGAGGCGCTATGCTCCGATACGTGAGGCTGTTCCCATCTGGGGTTCGAATCCCCCTCGGGCATGGATGTTTGTGTCGTCTTTAGTATAAGGTAGTTTATAAGTAGTTCGTAAGTTTAGGGGCTGATGACCGTGCGGTTAAATCCGTTAAGCTTTACAAACATTTGTGTCGGCTATACATGGTAGGTGCCACTCATGGGAGGGAGAAATGTTACACTGTGTATGTGCAGGGTGAAAATTATTAAACTGCATGAAACGAAACGTAAATTAGTGACAAACTACAGAGTGCCCACACTTATTTTCGCAAACGCATTTCGACTTTTAAAAGGCAAAACTGAGAGAACTATTTTTCTTACTTCCAAAAACGAATAATTCGATGTGATTCTTCAGTTTCTCCCGGCGTATTTGATGATCAAAATATCCATGGAGAATTTCGAGGAGGAAGCCCTGGCCTCATCTGAATGGAAACCCACTTGCTTTTTCCGTTATGTGGACGACACTTTCGTCATCTGGCCACATGGTATGGATAAACTCCTTGACTTCCTTACTCATCTGAACTCCATACACCCCAACATCAAATTCACTATGGAGACTGAAACGGAGGGTAAATTGCCGTTCCTTGACGTCTTGGTCAAGAGAAGAGCTGATGGCACCCTGGGTCATAGTGTATATCGGAAGACAACGCACACTGATCTGTATTTACACGCAGACAGCTGTCGCCACCCTTCACAGAGGAATGGGGTACTTAAAACTCTAGTACATAGGGCGCGCACTATCTCCGACGCAGAGAGTCTACCCCAGGAATTGGAACACCTGAGAACTGTATTTCGAAAAAATGGGTACTCAGAGTGGCAGATTCAGCGGGCTCTCCGCCCAACCACTACAACACAACCTGTGGAAACGGATGAAAACGCAAGGGAGGATGTAAGCTCTGCGTTCGTTCCATATACCGGCGCACTCTCAGGGAAGATCGCCCGCATTTTGAGAAAACACCAGGTTGGAACTGTTTTTTGTCCGCCTAATAAAATTCGTGCACTGGTGGGGAGCGCTAAAGATGATCTCGGTTTGAGGAAGGCGGGCGTGTACCAGATTCCGTGTCAGTGTGGAAAGTCATATATTGGACAGACGATGCGTACCGTCGAGGATCGATGCGTTGAACATCAGAGGCACACACGATTGATGTATCCGAGCAAGTCGGCGGTCGCTGAACATTGTTTGTCGGAGAATCACGCCATGGAGTATGAACACACTAGGATTCTGGTACAGACGTCGAGATACTGGGACTGCGTCGTTAGAAAGGCCTTTGAAATTCGCACAAGTGACGACATCATAAACCGTGACTCTGGCTATAATCTTAGCAAAGCATGGGAACCAGCGATTGGGTTAATTAAGAGTAAATCTAGCAAACGTAACGAAGTGACGACCACGACGGACAGAGCCCTCACACCGACGTCTTCTCAGACGCCGGCGCAATCGGTTCCACTGCGCGGCCGCGGCGCGGGGCGCGGACCGCGGAGTGGTCGCTCCGCGGGCCGAGGGTATTTAAATGGCCCGCTACCGGGCTAGAACCCAGTTCCCTTCGAGCAGCCGTAGCGTGCGGATCTCCGTGTCGGCGCGTTTCCAGGAGCTCAGTCCGTCAGTTCACCTGATGATGGCGACATGTATGATCGCCGAAATATTGTGCCCGTTTGACACTATAGACCGGCAGTACACCCGTGGATATTTTGATCGAATAATTCGATGTTTTCTGCAGACGATGGCCACATAAATAAAAGCGTTTTTGTGGAATATTCGCCTCTTGAAAGCTTTGTCATTCTAAAAAATGTTAGTGCACAAACCAATGTTCTACATACAGAGATCACTCTACAAAACGGTACACTGAAACAGACGTAGATGGATCTGAACACGTTACAAACCGTGTCCTATAATAGTAAATGCTACTTACCGTATGGCCGATGTATATGAAGTGTTAGTGACTCATGCACATAGGTAATATTGTTTCTTGCTAAATCGCTTATCGAAAACAGTTACATTGTCATAATATTCTTTCACGGTATCATGCGTTCGTCCCCCTCTCTGACTTCCGAAAACATGGCGGACGGTTGTTCAATTCGCGTCACAATGGCTGCGGTGCTGCCCCTCTATGTTCTAGATTATCTACTGAAGTGTCGGATCATAGATGCCGTCGATGAACTCCTGAACGTTTTTAATACAGCAATTGTTTTGTTGTACAGATAGTTTTCACTTTAGGATGGACCGAGCGAGGTGGCACAGTGGTAACACACTGGCCTCGCATTCGGAAAGACTTCTGTGATTTTCCAAAATCGCTCCGGAAAAATCCTGGGATGGTTCCTTTGCACTCAAACAGCTGATCCTGAGCTCCAATGGCCACGATATCGCCAGAACGTTAAACCTTTCTTTTTAATATAGTTCCACAAAAAGAAGTAGCGTGTGTTAGATCCGGACAGTATGGCAGCCAATTAAGGCCCCATAACAAGAATGCGGTTCCCAAACTGCCCCTGAAGGACTTCAAGCACTCACCTGTTTCAATGGGACCCAGTTCCATCTTGCATGAATCACATCTCGTTGAAATCAGGATCACTTTGGATAATGGGGATGAAATTATCTTCAAAAAATCAAATGTTTAATTGTTTGTAGAGCTTATGGGACTTAACTACGGGGTCATCAGTCCCTAAACTTACAAACTACTTATGAACTAGCTAATACTAAGGACGGCACAAATATCCATGCCGGAGGGGGGTTTCAACTCCCGAACGCAGTGGCCTTGCAGATCGTGACTGGCGCGCCGCAGTCCTTTCGGCCACCGCAGACAGAGAAAACATCTTCCAGCACATTCACGCATGAATCGTTATAAGCCGTAACACCAAGGACTGTCTCGCCGATTATTCCGTGACTGGACACTGCACATCACACAGCAACCCGATCGCGAAATGTACATTCACCGTCCTCCAAATGCGCCAATTTTACTTATTGGTGAACAAACACAAATCAATGTAGGCTTCGTCGCTAAACTAAATCGTATTCACATCAAAGTTCGCGTACAAATTCCCATCATGCTTCGCGGTACCCGTGCATTTTGAACGTCCTAACTTCAACCGTTCAGAAGTCATGACGTTTTCGTTTCATATAGTTCAATGATCGTTACCTTGTACTTAAGTATACATTGACGGACTTGATTTTCGATGACTGATAGTAGCAATGCACAGTGGCTACGTCAAAGTGTTTACCACTAAACTGACTGAGGAATAATTTGTTCAAGCCCAGACCATTTTCATTATTAATGATGTTATGTAATGCTAGTATTCTGTGAATGGAACGTGGCATTTTTATAATAAGTAAATAATTTGCTGTTGGTTAAAAAAGTGAACTGGTCCATTTTCTAAATTACGTAATTCCCTCTATTTAAAGTATTTTTCTGTTCAGACTTTCTTGTGTTGATTGAGAGATATGATGAGCACTTTTACTAATACACATAACCTGATTGTTTCTTGTAAAAGTTTTGGTAGAGCGCAGTGATTTTTTATCGGCAGTTTTACAATATATCGGAGAAGTTTATTTTGTCGTCTTTTAATAATCTCATCGTGCACTGATAAAAGTGGTAAGATTTATATATTTAGACGCTTTTGTTGTGTACTGCTGGAAGTAGAATAAAGGAAAATATCTTCAAGATTTGGTCACGTCCACCCGCACTTAGCCTTTCCAATTAACGGTACTTTTATATATGTTTGGACTGCTTCTGTGAAATTCATAACTGCAATGGTATTTAATGGCGAGTTACGGTATTACTATCGTTGAAGTTTCAACGTATGTCGTGCAGAAGATTGCTGTGGACTTGTGCGGCAATATTAAGTTTTCTGTTAAACTAGGTAAATAAGGCAGTGTTTATAACAGTGATTCAGTCGTTAAAATGGTTTTTGCAGATAACCTCTTATACATGATGACAGCGAGTTACGGAGCATCAACGTCACAAACAAGTTTGCCATAATGTGCAAAAAAATCACCGAAATTATTGTAACAGACAGAAGTGTTTCTTTACGACGTCAAGGTGCTGCCAGGAATAGCAAAAACTATAAAAAGGTTGCTTGGCTCAGGGGGTGAAAAATACGACCGATTCTAACACTGAAAAGACTTGTTAAAGGCAGCTCATACTAGTTTGACGAAATCGATGAGACATGGTGTTTCCAGTATGAGCTCCTTACATATCTTCAAGAGTGGAGAGAAGTTTAGCTAACAGAAGCAGAAATCAACAAAAGTGCGCTTGCAGAACAGTCGTGTTACGTCTCCAAGTTGTGTGCACTTCTCCAAGTGAGCGTGTCAGCATTTTTGATTCGCCCCGCAACCTCACATAAAGTAAAAACCGTTGAAGCAGCAATTTGAAGGCTTGGCGTGTGCCACTGGGAAACTTATCGCAGCAGTTCAATATTTTCCATGATGTAGTTGGTGATATTGACAATGACAAAGTTAGTGCTCGCTGGGTGCCTAAGATCCTGGCGGACAACACCAGGGCTAGTCACGTATGACATGCTTGTTTCATTTAACGCGTAAATCTGCACAAGTACCTGATTTTCTGGAAGTAATCGTTACTGAATGAGTTGTTGGCGTACCATTATCTCTATATATAAAAGGAAGTGTCCCGATTGACTGACTGAGTGATTGACTGACTGACTGACTCATCATCGCCCAGCCCAAACCACTGAAGATAGAAACTTGAAATTTGTGGAGGGTGTTGATCTTACTCTGTAGGCGTCATTTAAGAAGCGATTTTTCTATATTCCGTCTGTAAGGGGGTGAAATAGGGGATGATATGTTTTTTTGAAAATACGTAGCTATTTAGGCAATTTTGAAGCTAGAATTACAAAATTTCGGATTTTAATTCAGGGTTCGAATTAAAAAGACACGTGTTTCGGAATTTTTTTTAAATTCGACAAATAAGGGGGTAAATAGGTGACACAAAAAATTGATTTTCAAAAATATGTTGCTGTTAACTCAAATTTCAAGCTATAACTACGAAACTTAGAATATGGACTCTTGATCAGGATAAAAAAGACACGAGTTTCGGTATTTTTGGAAATTCAAAAACTAAGGGGGTAAAAGAGGGGATCAAAAATTCTTTTCGAAAACACTTTGTTGTCAAGACAATTTTGAAGCTATAGCTGCAAAAATTGGTATTTGTATTGTTCGTTATGTTTTAAAAAATACGTTTTTCGGTATTTTTGGAAATTCAACCATCAAGGGGGTTAAATTGGATAGGGGATGTTTTCCGAAAATCTGTTGCTATTTAGGCAATTTTGAAGTTAGAACTACAGTTTTTCGGATTTGGATTCGGGGTTCAAATTTAAAAGATACGTGTTTCGGTATTTTTGGAAATTCGACCAATAAGGGGGTGAAATACGAGATGCAAAAATTGATTTTCAAAAATATGGTACTGTTAACTCAAATTTCAAGCTGTAACTACGAAACTTAAGATATGGATTCTTCATCAGGATTAAAAAGAAATAACTGGTGCAGACTAACCAGCCTACCCATGCGAAGCAGCGGGGGTTCAGCTAGTAGGTCATAAACCAAGCTGGACTTTGTTGTTGAAGTCTTCAGTTCGGGGACTGGTTTGATGCAGCTCTCCATCCTACTCTATCCTCAGCAAACTTCTTCATCTCCTCATAAGAACGGCAACCCACATCCATTTAAACCTGCTTAATGTATTTCTCTCTTGGTATCTTGCCCCCCCCCCCCTCGACACACATACACACACACACACGCGCACATAATCACATACTTTCCTACAATACTAAATTTACGATTCCTTGATGTCTAAGAATGTGTCCTACCAATCGATACCTTCTTTTAGTCACGATAGGCCAAAATCTCCTTCTCCCCAGTTCTGTTCAGTACTTCTTAATTAGTTATGCAATCAACCCACCTAATCATCAACATTCTTCTGTAGCACCACATTTCAAAAGCTTCTATCCTCTTCCTGTTTGAACTATTTATCGTCCATGTTTCCGTTCTGTGCAGGGCAACACTCAACACAAATGCCTTCACAAATGACTTCCTTACACCTAAATTAATAGTCGAGGTTAGGAAATTTCTCTTTTCACAAACGCTTCTCTTTCCATTGCCATTTTGCATTTTATATTCTCTGTACTGTCCAAATAACAAAACTCATCTACCACCTTTATTATTTCTGTACCTAATCTAATTCCTTCAGCATCGCCTGATTTTCTAAAACTGCACCCATTACCCTTGTTTTGCTCTTGTTCATCCTATACGCTCTCTTCAGCACACTGTCCATTCCATTTATTTGCTTTTCCAGGTTGTTTGCTGTCTCTAACCGAATTACGTAATCAGAAAACAGCAATGTTTTTATTTCTTCACCCTGGACTCTAATTCCTTCTCCAAATTTCTGTTTGCTTTCCTTCACAGCTTGGTCAATTTACAAATTGAATAACATTGAAGAACGTATACAACACTGCCTTACTCTCTTCCCAACCACTGCGTCCGTTGCATGCCATTCAACTATGATAACAACTGTCTGGTTAATGTAGAAGCTCTAAATAACCTTCCTTTCCCTATATTTTACCCATGCTGGCTTCAAAATTTGTAACTGTGTATTCCAATCAGCATTGTCAAAAGATTTCCCCCAGTCTACGAAAGCTAGAAATATAGATTTGCCTTCCCTTAATCTACAAAGATAAGTCGTAAGGTGAGTATTCCTCCCGTGTTTCTACACTTCTCCTGAATCCGAATTGATCTTTCTCGAGGTCAGCATCTATCAGCCTTTGCATCCTTCTGTAAATAATTCGTGTTAAAATTTTGCACCCATGATTTATTAAACTGATGGTTCCGTAATTTTCACACCTGTCTGCGCCTGCTTTCTTTGGATTGGGGATTATTACATTTTTCTTGAAGTCTAAGGGTATTTCGCATGTCTCATACATATTAGGTACCAGGTGAAACAGTTTTGTTATGGATAGTTCTTCCAAAGATTTCAGTAGCTCTGAGGGAATGTCATCTACTGCTAGTTTCGGCTTTGGTCTTTCAGTGCTCTGTCAAATTCATCTCTCAGTATAATATCTCCTATTTCATCTTCATTTACTTCCTCTTCTCTACCTACGATATTTTCTGTAAGTTCAGCCCCTCTATATACTCTTTCCACTTTTTTAGCTTTCCCTTCTCTACTCGTAACCGGTTTTCCAATTGAGTTCTTGATACTCATGCAGCTATTTTTCCCCTATTTACACATTCTTCTACTGACTTGCATTTGCCTTCTAGCCACACCTGCTTAACTATTTTGACTTCCTATCAATCCCATTTCTTAGTCGTCTGTACTACATTTTACCTGCTTCATTTACTGCATTTTCATATCTTCTCATTTTATCAATTAAATTTAGTATTTCCTGTGATATCCAATAATTTTAAGTTTTGCCTTTCTACCTATTTTGTTCTGTACCATCTTGACTATTTCATCGCTCAAATCTACCCATTTCTCTTCTTCTCTTTCATTTCCTCCCGTTTCTGTCAATTGTTTCCTAAATCTCCCTTAGAAATTCTCTAGAACTTAAGGTTGCTTCAGTTTATCCAGATCCCATCTCCTTATACTCCTACCTTTCTTCCGTTTCTTCAATTTCAGTCTACAGTTCATAAACAATAAGATATGGTCAGAGTCTGTATCTGCTCCAGGATATGTCTTACAGTTTAAAACCTGGTTCCGGAATCTGTCTTACCATTGTGACATCTTCCAGTGTCTCTTGGTCTCTTCCACGTATACAATTTTCTTTCATGACTTTTGAACTAAGTGTTTGTTATGATTAAATTATGTTTCGTACAATATTCTACCAGGTGGCTTCCTCTTTCATTCATTTTTCCAAGTCCATATTCACCTACTATTTTTCCATTCCCTTCCTTTTTCTACTACCGAATCCCAGTCCCCCAGCACAATTAAATTTTCCTCTCTATTAACTGTCTGAATAATTTGCTTTACCACCTCATACATTTCTTGGATCTCATCATTATTGGCAGAGCTCTTGGACAAATACAGTAATCAGATTCAGAGGGATGTAGGTTGCCGAAAGTATTCTCAGATGGAGAGACTTGCGCAGGATAGGTTAGCGTGGAGAGCTGCATCAAATCAGTCTGCGGACTGAAAACCTCATATGTTACCGAAGAGGATGCCATCATCATATATTAGTACAGTAGGACGGCATGTCCTCGGAAAAGTATCGGCAGTTGTTTCCCCTTGCTTTCAGCCGTTCGCTGTAACTGCATCGGAAAGCCACATTACCTGACGTTGCAAGTCAGATCAGTCAATCATCCTGACTGTAGCCCCTGTAACTACTGAAAAGGCTGCTGCCCCTCCTCAGGAAACACTCGTTTGTCTGATCTTTCCACAGATATCACCCCACCTAGGCAATGTTCGTGATTCATGGGCTTCAAAGAGTAAAGAGTAGAAATATTCTGATTTCCCAGTAAAAATTCAAGGTGACTCAGTCTATTATAAAAGTGCCTGTGATATTATTGTAGGGTATGCAGGCAGTGTTATTCTTGAACACCGATCCAATTTCAACCCTGCTCTCCAAATACAAAATTTCGTTGAGCCGTGCCATTCCTGACTAATCCCAAAACGTTAATGCTGACGGTGTCAGACTTCTTCATGTCAATTCTCATCTCCACGTTTCTACTTCTGTTGTTGACAATGTCAGCAAATTCTGGTGGATGGTGATCCGGTAGCGTTTTTACAGTTGGAACTTTGGACTGTAATCAGTCCCATGTAGAAATTCCGGACCGGCCATCATTATGTTACAGTTGGGGAAGTGAAATCAGCAGTCCACAGATGGTTATACTCCCTACCAATCGTAATGTTACTAACAGTGGATACTGAACTGGGTACCGCAGTGAGAAAAATGTGTTCAGGACCTTGGTGATTATGTAGGAAAATAGATAAAGGGTGTAAGTTCATCTGTGATTCTGTTTTGTTACCTATTACACTGCTTGGTAATAAATTATTGTGCGTTACTTTCTCTCCCCCATATTACGAAAGCTTCAAATAGTCCCTCGCAGCTCGACGATTCTATTCTTATCGAATGCATCCAAAGCATGAAATAAATGTCTTACTAATATCTGAGGGTTTCGTCATTTTACAACAATACGATCTGCAACAGTGAACGTCGACTGATACCGTACTGAGACGTTTCTATGTTGTCCCGCAGTCGCAACTAGAGTATTTTCCTTTTGGAATGTATGTACGTGACTAATAAGATAATTAGAATGGTTTATGATGGTTAACAAACTTACCATTTTCATCTCTAGTAGGTCCAGATACGTTTATGACTTGATTGTTTCGCAAGGGCCATAACAGTATTGCTCCTGGTATTATGACTGGAGACATCTTTAACTATGTCTGTAGCGCTGATGTATTCATTTACACTTACAGAGTCTAGTGAGGTTTAGGCTTTCCGATTTTGGCATTTAATTTTGATTAAGTATGACTCCAACACCACTCTTGTAGGCAACCTCATTCGCTCTGTACATATTGATTCATTTCCTGTTTCCGGTATTGTTGTGTAAGGTTTCATCAGTCAATTTCTTCTTCCTATAATCCACAAAGAATAGTTCTTAAGAATTTCTTCGTCTTTCTGTTTCGATGGATTTCACTGAATTAAGTTCCTTGCTAGAAAGTAATGCGAATAGGATCCAGTTCTAACAAGTTTGAACAGCTTCATCCACTCGCTATCATTATAATAGTCGTACAAAAGTAACTTTTAGTCTTATGAAATCATATACATTTTCCTTTAATTTACGTCATATTCTGTATTACTGCAAACTGTGGAGAGTTGCTCCATCTTACAGAGAACATATAAATATAGAACGCAGCAAATGGAAGAGCGGCTTATGTCAGTAAATAGTTGCAATGTAAAATATCCAAATCGATCTTAAGGTAACGTAACATTAGTAATTACTTATAAAGCCGGTAGAGCCATTATTTACTATAAATACGAAATTGTTAAAATCATGATTTTCTGTCTTGTTGTGCTGCATTGTTTTCCTTGATTTTAGTGAGCTAAATTGAGACTTCATCGTTCATATTTATCACGGTAGCGTAAGTTTGACACGGAATCAGTTAAATGCAAAATACGTTCTTTTCGTTGCTTTAGCTGAAATCCCGTATTTACACTATGTTTTACGTGAGATTAAACGTGTCAGAATAAATTCGCTTTGGAAGTCTACACCCCAACATTTAAAATACAATTTAAGCGTGCTGTTCGTGTCGCTTCGTAGCTATCTTTCACTGATAGCATTTAAAACAGCGCGTGTGTTGCAAGCTGCTGTTAATTTACGAACGTTGAAAGCTGCGAAAAGAATAATTTGCACCTGCTAAATCCGGCCTCCGCTGGTATGGGTCAGTTCAATATGAAATCACTGGGAAATTAAGTACCCCTGTGGCTTTGTGGAATGAGGAAAGTTAGAATAAATGCGTTGTTTTTCCCGGAAGATCATTATTTGCTGGAAGGCCCGCGGAACCACAATTTTTTTGTCCGCTTCTGCATGAAAACAAATATCAGACGGTTTGCCGACTCTGGAGCATGCGGGATATAATTTCCCTCGGGCAAAGCAGTCGTTTTATTTATTCTGTCCACCTACTTCCCTTTCTAGAGAAACGAAGGAAGGCGTTTAACGCCTCGTCGACAGCATGGTCAATAGAGTCGGAGCTCATGCTCCCATTATTTTGGGTAAGGTAGGGGAAGGAAATCGGTCGTGCTCTTTGAAAGGAACCATTCAGGAATTTCCTGGAGTGATTTAGGAAAATCACCGAAAACATAAATGTGGATTCCTCACGAATGCAAGTTCAATTCCTCTTTCTCTGTCCATCACCTCCTTCCCTTCCTTCTGTCTTCGTTTTCCTCCTTTCTTGTCTCCGTGTCTGATTCCTAATCCCTAGCTTTCTCAATTTTCTCATTATATTTGAGGGACGCCTCCATTTATAGACGAGTCACGAAGGTTTCGGCTGGATCGAGTTCATTTTGAGTAACTTTATGTGAATTCGTAATTTATGGATGCACTAATTTGTAGATTACAACGAAGTGAATCGGACAAACTCTGCTATTATTTCTTCTTTCTACACTCTCGGCCAATAAAATTGCTCCACCACGAAGATGACGTGCTACAGGCGCGAAATTTCACCGACAGGAAGAAGATGCTATGATATGGAAATGATTAGCATTCACACAAGGTTGGCGCCAGTGGCGACACCTACAACGTGTTGACGTGAGGAAAGTTTCCAACCGATTTCTCATACACAAACAGCAGTTGCACGGCTTTGTCTGGTGAAACGCTGTTGTGATGCCTCGTGTAAGGAGGAGAAATGCCTACCATCACGTTTCCGACTTTGATAAAGGTCGGATTGTAGCTTATACCGATTGTGGTTTGTCGTATCGCGACATTGCTGTTCGTGTTGGTCGCAATCCAATGACAGCAGAATATGCGATCGGAAGGTTCAGGAGGGCAATAAGGAACGCCGTGCTGGATCCGAACGGCCTTGTATCACTAGCAGTTGATATGACAGGCATCTTATCCGCATGGTTGTAACGGATCGTGCAGCAACGTCTCGAACTCTCAGTCAACCGATGGGGACGTTCGCAAGACAACAACCACCTGCACAAACAGTTCGACGACGTTTGCAGCAGCATGGAGTATCAGCACGGAGAGAATGGCTGCGGTTACCCTTGACGCCTGCGATGGTGTACGCAACGACGAATCTGATGCACGAATGGCAAAATGTCATTTTTTTCGGATGAACGCAGGGCGCATCTGTGTTTGGCGACATCGCGGAGAACGCGCATTGGAAGCGTGATTCGTCATCGCCATACTGGCGTATCACCCGGCGTGATGGTATGGGGTGCCATTGGTTACACGTCTCGGTCACCTCTTGTTTGCATCGACGGCTCTTTGAACAGTGGCCATTACATTTGAGATGTGTTACAACCCGTGGCTCTACTATTCATTCGATTCCTCCGAAAACCTACATTTCAGCAGGATAATGCACGACCCCATGTTGCAGGTCCTGTACGGACCTTTCTGGATACGGAAAATATTCGACTGCTGCCCTGGCCAGCACATTCTCCAGATCTCTCACCAATTGAAAATGTCTGGTCAATGGTGGCCGAGCACGTGGCTCGTCTCGATATGCCAGTCACTACCCTTGATGAACTGTGTTATTGTGCGGACGCTGCATGGGCATCTGTACCTGTACACGCCATCAATGCCCAGGCTTATAAAGGCCGTTATTACGGCCAGAGGTGGTTGTTCTGGGTACTGATTTCTCAGGTTCTATACACCCAAATTGCGTGAAAATTTAATCACATGTCAGTTCTAGTATAATATATTTGCCTAATGAGCCAGCCACTCTAATTATTGAACAACCACATCTCCCTAATGTCGACTTAGTTCGATATTACGTCAATGGCGCGGAATCAGAGAGCCGTGCCATCCAAAAATTATGAAATAATCATTTCTTCTTGGTGTAATAATTTTAATGGCCAGTAGTGTAGTAACGCAGGCATTACTTAGGGAATCTCCTAATTTACACGATAGTGACTTAAAACTTGTCTTCTAATTAAGAAAAGAAAAACTACCTTTTATTTTATGGCGAGGTTACGATTAAAGTAATTTCCTTCCCTTTGAGAGCAAATATTGATATTCAGTTTAATATGTCTTTAACTCTTCAGGAAGTTGGATACCTTGATTCAATGAATTGCAGCCAATATGAGATAAAGCCAGTGGCGGACTGAAAGGGGGGGGGGTTGGGACCGCGTCGGGCCTCTCGTCTTGGAGGGCCTCCAAATGCCTCCAAAAGCATCGAGCGCACTTTTCGTTCTGGGGCCTACAAATCTCCAAACCTATCCTTCTTAGACTGCCCCGTGCCTTTCTACCTCGGGAGCCTTCAAATCTCAAAGGCTACTGTTTCATAGTAATACATGTATTTCCAAGTGGAGGGAGCCTCATTTTTTTCGCCGCCGCTCCGGCCCTCCGACGGCCTTTGTCCGCTACTGAATAATGCTCTAAACGTAATGATTTCGTTTCCTAGTAGTGGTGACATTTTATTAACGTAATGTGATTTAAATTCAACTTGTTATTTTGAAACAACTGAGACGTTTTTAAGAGTAAAGTATTTCCTTTTTTTAACTACCATACAAACAAGATGGCTTGTACCTAGTGCTGAAATGAAAAATTCAATGGTATGAAAGAAGACAAAACACAACAACGTGAGCGACCATACACGTTAACCATAAATTGCCACTGAAGATAGTTTGTAAATAAATGTGAAACGCGTATGGCAAAAATAACTTGTCTTATTTCAGTTGCATAGACGGCTTATCATTATATAAATACGCTAACACAAAAATTGTGGTACAGATTATTAATTTATTCGTAAAAGAAGGCCAATGGAAGTTACATAATTCGTAAAATTGGTGGTCGTAGATTTCACGGATATAAATATTATGTGTGCATTTAGCCATTAAAAGTGGTAAAAGGAAGTAGAAATTTTCCTATCTACTGCTTGGATCAAGTTCTACATTCTCCAACAATCAGCTCACTGATCGGCTATTCGCTTCGACCAAAGACGCTGTAATGCAGCGCATCTGTAGTATTAAAATAACGTATTAAAATAAGTGAATATCGAAACATGGAGTGCTCCCAACTCACTTTCTTGTGCCATTCAAATGCTACATTTTCGCAGTGATTAAGAGTGGTTAAAGGAAATAGATGCTTTCATATGAATGCCGATAAACAGTATGATGCGCCGGGAGAGGCATCTAGCGGTGTTCGGATGGAACTACGAAGTCGAGAATGCCGATATAAATGATGATGCGCCGGGAGAGGCATGTAGCGGTGCATGGGTGGAACTACGAAGTCGACATATTGTAAGCTCTGAAATTCTGAATATCGCAGTATCGAAATAACATTATTTCTTGGCGTTGTATAAATATACGAACACTGAAATTGTAGTTCCATTTCAAATATTAGGCTAATGAAAGTTATATAATTCGAAAATGGCATGAGAAGTATATACTTCCGTTTTTATTTGATGTTATTGTGTCAGGCATTTTCCTTAACACCAAATATCCCAGCGGCTTCCTATGATAATGTTGGCAACAGATGCTGAATAGTGAGATTCCTGTGAGTCTTCATTTTAGCCAATCGCTTGACAACGCTGATGTTTTCTCATGGAATCTTGGCTTTACGATAGCAATTATTTTTACTGGGCGGACGAGGGTATATACTAGAACCTGTCAACCATAAAGCAAGAACAATATTATTTGTTTACTTCATGGTCTGTACGATACACTAATCGAGTCCTTCTATGTGATTCGAACAAATGGGCAAAGAATTTCTATTGTGTTGTTGTGTTGCTAACATAATCACGCGAGGCCGCCGACATGATACGTAAAATTTTACTCCCAGTGACCATTGTAAACACAATTGGTCGATTTTCGACAACAGGCAATACTAGTACAAATAAATATTTACATTAAAATATAAAAAGCAACTGTGGGGAGAAAGGACAGAGAAGCACCAACAATGTTAGCTGAGTAGTTTTGTGCTTTGTGTGTGTGTGTGTGTGTGTGTGTGTGTAGTTAGCCGAGTCCACCATGCCACCTTTTTGAAGTAAAATCGATTTTGTGTACATAGGAGATAACAATGGTTAGGTGTAAGGAAACCATCATTGTCAGGAAGTAATAATCTCGTTCGTCAGAGTGCAATCATGAGCACGGACTAATTTGTGAAAGAAACGTGTTGTTGAAAAAATGAACATTATGTAAACATTTGGAAATTCGAATGTTGTTAGAGTTATTTAATAACTGGAAGGTCATGGCAAGCATTATATCCCAAGTAACGTTCTATATAAATGCACATGATATCAAACAAATCATCATTATACGATTACTGATAGAAATTCTGTCATGTTAATACGTGACCACTATAATTGAAGTACCGATTTTCAATCTTCTCTTTCTTCTTTATATATAAAGCAGATTGTCTGTTTGCTTGTGTGTACGTATTGCATACAAATCTACAAGGAGACATCAGTTGTCATTTCGAACAATCACTTCTTGTTAAGGATAAGACTTGGTAATACATCTCATGTAAAGTGAGTGTTGAATGTTTTGCCAAGAGGCAAAGCGTGATGCAAATACACTAAGCCAACTTTCTCCAAAGCACAGTAGTTTTATTGGTATGCTGCAATTACATTTTTGTTTACGAAACAGTAATAAATGTTTAATTTAACGAATTAATGTAATTATTTTGTTGTAAATAAAGTGCTCATTGTAAGTGTTGTTAAAAGTTTATTTTTACAAACATCAAAACTGTATATGTAACACCAACAATTGTAATATAAGTGAAAATTATAAACGAAATATATTTTTCGGAACTGCAAAATTGATAAAATGATTGGTATTTTACAGTATTACCTAAACTATTTTACGAGCGGAAAAAATGTATGAGGTTGACCAAAGGACATTAGTTGACACAGTTCTAATGTTCCAGTTTAATCGGAAAGATTATTGTATTCGTTTGATTAAAAAGCGTCGCTTTAGTGCAGATTTTTTTTTAATCGGACTTTACGCTAGTTACTTTATAGGAACAATTTTTTAGCCATTGTATTAGTATAGTTAAATTAAATGTAAAAAAATAAAAATGAACCGATGATTTTGTAGGCGTCAGGAGCCTCAGTCATATAAAACTTTTTTAAAGAGCTGACCGCCAGTTGACTGAAAGTTTTGTTTATCGTCACTACCTGGTTTCGGCATTAGGCCATTTTCAAGTGCTGTGCTATCATTTGAAAAAAAAAAAAAAAAAAAAATAGAATTAATATTAAGTAATATGAAGTATAAAGTATATTACAGTGGTATAAGTTCGTTACTTACGTAAAGTTTTCAGATAGGTTTCCTTAGGTTATAATCATAATAATAAAAACAATAAAATAGGTGACACATTTGCCCACACACCTTAATTTAAAATAATAAAATAGGTATGGGTTCACCACAAGATCACAAAGACAACTGGTTGATGAGGACAAAGGATACATCAAAGATTATCACAAAACCAACTGCAAAGATATGCCATCACATTCGTATTTGGAGTGGTATCTGTGGGAATGTATTGCTAGATAGATGGATTATCTTTGGGGGATGAGTACAGTGTTGTTGTTTCGGTGAACATATGGATTATCATGTCTAGGTTACATACAAGTTACAAAGTTGTAAGTCATGCTATCGCTATACAGTCATAGAGATACAGCATATATATACATTGGGAAGCAATACACATTATAAAATACTGTCTAAATAATAAATAAACATTACAGAGAATCATCAAAAATTACGCTGTACTGATAAAATGTGCCAAACAGGACCAATCCCTCAGGTAGAAAAGCAGGGGGGGGGGGGGTTGGTTAGGATTTAGGATCTATACATGATTAAGATGGAAAAATAAAGCAAAATAAACCTAAATGCAATTGGTATCAATGACTATTGTGTGGTGGAAAGGGGGGGGGGCTCCAAGGACGTCAAATTGCGGTCAGATCTTAAAAAATAAACTGGTGCTTGACATGATTTTGTCTATGGTTAATGAACGCAATTTCGCTTTAAAATGTGGGCTTAATTGTCTATGATAATGAGTATTACTCCACAAAACCATTTGTAATCTACTACGTAGGCTTATTCAGAAATAACTGTCAGTTCAATGAGAAACTTTCGCCTTTTCTCAGCAAAAGCGTGACGTCAGAAGTTACACGACTAAAGCACAACGAAAACATGAAAAAATGAAAATAAAAGAGCGAACTCATGGCGGATGATTAATAATACGGTATGCAACGATTTATGTCAATGATTTCTGCTCTCTGGTTGTGCTGTATCTGTTACTAACTGTACTTTCCAGATGCCATCTTCTCTAAAGCTAACTAGTTGACATTTTTCATCATTATCGCTACTTAAACATCGAACTGAAAATAACGTTTTATTATACACTCATAAAAACTATATAGACTATATTAGTATATTGGTGAAAAGTGTAGCACAATTAGCCTAATACAGGAACGGAAAAAATCAAGGTAGGGTACCTTATAAAATGTATAGATGAGTATAGTATACTATGTTGCTAAAGGAACAAATAATGAAATAATATTATTAATCAGCTACAAAACGCTTACTCTTACATTCTTTTTTATATTTCCTCCGTTAACTCTTAGAATGGGAGGTTTACTATTGCTGAACTATGCGATATTCATTTCATTTATGTCGAGGCAAAAGATGTCGCCAGGGGAGCTGTACGAATTTATTTAGAACGCTTCCCAGAACGACCACTTCTGCACCAGAGACATTTGCTGCTGTTCACCAAAGCTTTGTGTCATTGTAATTCTCTACTCGTAGGTGATTATTACGCATTTACTTCTTAATAAAGTACAGCAGTTATCTATACCTTTTCTAATTATCGTCTGCTTGCGAAACGTATCTTCCGATCTGATTTACTTTCCTATTTCGTTACATCATGACAGAATAAAACTTACGTATATATATTTAATTTCCTTAGATTGAGAGATACTGGATTTTTACTGCCACACGCAGAAGACAGAGGCCCACAACGCGCCGACCGTACACTGGAAGCTGAGGAAAGAATTCTGGACCGCATCCAGGAGACTCCTACTCAGAGTACTGGAAGCATCGCCCGCCAAGTGGGATGTTGATCGCACTTTGAAAGAGGAGCGTCTGCGGCCTTACCACATTCAGCGCGTACAAGCATTGCAAGAACAAGATTTCGCCACACGACGTGAATTCTCAGATTGGTTTTTATTACACAGTGCGCATCGTGATTTTGTCAACAAAATACTCGTCACAGATGAAGCCTGTTTCACTCGCGACGAAATAACAATTTTACATAGCATGCTCACGTGGGGTGTACACAATCCTCGCTACACATTTTCCGTAAATATGTGGGCGGGTATTCTCGATGCCAGCTGTTGTCGCTACTTCATCACCCAAAGCGTTAAGTATCATAATTTAATTGCGTGAAAATTCGTTGCCAGTTAATTTCTTAATTTTCGTTGGTGCTTCTGTTTTTAAGATGTTTCTTCTCACCTACTTGGGAGATTCGTTTGTGCTACTATTTTAAGAGTTTATTCCCGCGTATTTTGATAAATATCGTTGTGTATAGTTTTCGTCTGCTGCAACCTGCGTGATTTAAGTATCATATTGTCACTTCATTATTTCGTGTTCTGCTTTAAAAAGACTTATATTCCCGCGCGTTGATAACAGTGTATTCCATAGATTTTCTTGTTTATTTTGAAAACTGCCGGACTCAGTTTCGTTGTTTTGACAGTGAAATAACCACTAACCACAGTACGGTCAGCTGCCAGCCGCCTTTATTAAAGTACTAGGCTAGTTAAAAGTTGATTATTTAGTTTTAGTTTAGTTTTCTACTTTCTGCAGTTAATTGTATCGATAGAATGGATAGGATGTGTACCTGCTGTGTGTGGACGCAGGAGGAGTTGGCCGCAGTTCACAAACAGCTGAGCGTGCTGTTGCCTACGACCAGCCGTCTTCAGGCTGCTGTCTCGGGGTAAAGCGGTGGTGGGGAGTCAGGTCCGTCGAGTGGGACACCTCAGCAACGTTTGTTACTGGTAGGTTCCACCAATGCGCGAGTGACACGGAAATGCTCCGGCAACTCAATTGGGGATCGCTGGAGGAAAGACGACGTTCTTTTCGTGAATTTCTGTTGAGGAAATTTAAAGGGCCGGAATTTGAAGCTGAGTGTAGTACGATCTTGCTGCCAGTTACTTACATTTCGTGTAGAGATCATGAAGACAAGAGAAATTAGGGCTGGTACGGAGGTATATAGGCATTCTTTTTTTTCCTCGTTCTATTTGGGAGTGGAATAGGAAAGGAAGTGTCTAGTAATGGTACTGTGTATCCTCCGCCACGCCGCACCTTACGGTGGATTTCGGAGTATGTATGTAGATGTAGATCACATCATTGGGCCTTATGTTTTACCTGCACGTTTTACTAGTAACCATTACCGAACGGTTTTAGAGGAAACATTGCTACCAACGTTGTTAGAAGACATTCTGTTAGGCATACGTCAAAACAGGTGGTTCCTCAATGGTTGTGCTCCATCCCACATTGCTTACAGATTTTTGGACAGACTATTTCCAGGACGATGGTCCACGTCCATGGTTTTGTAAAAGAGAAAAGTCTGTTTGATCATAATTTGTTGTTTTTAAAAACTGACTTGGACATTCTTGACAATCCATTGTCTGTTCAGATTGCCTGTTTCAGCAGCGCCTAGCCGCCGTGCCGCGCCTTTGTACGCGTCCGTTGTTTACGTGCAGTACCGGCGGAAGGGCTGGCCGAGCCGGGCGACCGCCCGGGGCGCCAAATTTTAGGGGAGTTTGGGGCACGCCAAAATCCTTGCTAAATTTATATTACTGTAAACAGTGAATTAAAAGTTAACTTTTTCATAAATTGTGTAGCAACATTGGTTACTACCTAATGCCATAGGCCTCACTCTTTATAACAACCCGGTTTCTTCTTGAGTCTCTTATAAAGGAAATCCCTTCATCCCTTCACTTTGTCTATAAAAAACATATCCGCTGACAAAGAGTTTTGAGCAACAATAACACGCTCTGACAATTACAACCGCCGTGGTGCCGACAATTGCACTCCTTGCGATAAAGCTCTAACAATACACATAAACAATATTGAGTTATCGGCAACCAAAACGAAATTAGTCTTGTTCGTACTGTCAAATGTCTCGTGAAAGAAAATTATAAATCAGAAGTCATGTACATGTAGTGCAGGCTTCAGGTGTGCGTGTTCTTCTATTGTCTCCTGAATTTTGACTCTTAGTAGAAGAATCGTTGCGTTCATGTGTTCTTTATCAAAATGTCGGAGCAAAAGAAGCCTTCTGGAAATGTATACAGAAAAAGAGCACAATTAGTGGCTGAAAATGATAAACAGGCAGCAGTATTAAAGAAATTCTTTCGTACTTCTGACACAGTCAATAACGGAAATGAAAACGTAGAACCAGAGAATGAGGAAACCAGCAAGAAATCAACAAATATTCCAGAAGATAAGACAGTACAGGTAAGTAGGCCTACATTACGTAACGTATTTTCGTTGTAATACGTTTAATAGTGAAGAGGTGTTTACACACGTTGTGTCTTAGCAGGCTGGGGTGGGTAGGATGGCGGCCTCTCAGATAGGCGGCGAACTTCAGGCTCAAAGAAAGTTCTTTCCCTATTGATATAAGTAGCGATAATTACATTCTATACCAACACTGATGCTTGATACATGTACCAAATCGATACGACTTTCACTCGTTAGACGTGTATTAGCCAACTTTAATTAAAGACTTTGCAGAGAAAAAGGCACGAAAAGTTAACGTTACTTAGCTTTGTAAACAACTCAAAGGACAATTTGCATTAAAACTGTATAAAGATATAAAATTATATTACTGATTGTATTATTTGTATTACGAAATCCTTGTACAATGCTGTTAAAAATATATTTGTATATTCTTTTGTTCATGTGTGTTCTCTTACGTAGTTAACAACGTTGTTTATGTATAATGTGTAAACAAATGCTGTATCGCATCATCAATCTTAATTTTATATAAATTGTTGTTTCTTGAACCGTTCTGTAAATTTCTACTCAGTGACGTAGAACATTCTGCATGCTCATGTGTAAATAATTGTTTCCTATATCGTGAACTAAAACTTACTCTGTGTATTTAACTGTCAAAACGTTATCTTACTCAGCTTGATAACTGATTCTTATAGTTACAGAGTTCAAGGAGTTATCCTTTGAAAGCAGCTATCTGTAGGTAGCATAGCAAATTTAAAGTGAGTAATACCATTGGGTTGTAGGGGGCGCCATATGAATTCTTTGCCAGGGTGATATTTTCCCCTTCCACCGGCCCTGTTTACGTGCACTCGCGCGCTCTCTCTCGCACCCCAAGGCGCGTGCTGGCAGCGCGGATAGGCCACGCGGTTACAGGGCTCTCTCGTGTATTGTCAATGGACAGTGTAAACAGAAATGCGCCTATCATCAGTCCTACAAATATTTGTTTTTACCAATACAAAAATAAAGTACGTGATACAACAATATTTCATTAGACTCCTCTGACAAGCATGCAGAGATTTACCATCTCTGTAATTTTGGCTGATTATACCGTTTACACCCTGTATATAAAATGAAAATGTATTACAATAAGATCTTGGAAACTAAGTATAAGTAATCTCTAATAGCACATAAAGACTAAAAGAATTCAAAGTTTTGAAATTACAAAATTAAAATAAAAAACTTATGCCGGCCGCGGTGGCCGAGGGGACTAAGGCGCCCCAGTCACGGTCTGCACGGCCACTACGGTCGGGGGTTCGAATCCCCCCTCGGGCATGGATATTTGTGCCGACCTAGTTCGTAAGTAGTTCATAAGTAGTTTGTAAGTTTAGGGACTGATGACCCCGTACTTAAGTTCCATAGACTATACGAACATTTGAAAAAACTTATAACAGTCGTAAATACATAGTTGCAATGCAAGGAAACAACAGATTAGTTATTTCGTTTCAAGCGCAGCAGAAACTGCTATCACGTTTTATCACGAGTTGCTAAACTTACAAGAATACGGGATAATTGCAATGAATGCATATCAGCGCAGTATCTAGGACGACGTATTAACAAGTGCTACTTAACTTACGTCAAACCAGGATAATCCCATCCTACTTATTTTAATTGAACTGTAGCCCAGCACGTCCAATGTGCTTTCTCTCTGGGGTGACTAACATTTTATCAACCGAGTTAGTAAGTATCACGTATCACAACGTTCAGTCATTTCTGTCGACATTACATACAAATTGCAGACTAGGAACAGCTAGTAGATTCTGGACGTAAAACTGCGATGCCGTAAAGGTGGTTGAAACATTGTATTACATGAAACTTCCTGGCAGATTAAAATTGTTTGCCGGAACCGGGACTCGAACCTGGGACCTTTGCCTTTCGCGGGCAAGTGCTCTAACACTGAGCTACCCCGAAACGACTCACGATGCCGCCTTACAACTTTACTTCCGCCAGTACCTCGCCTCCTACTTTGCCCGCGAAAGGCAAAGGTCCCAGGTTCGAGTCCCGGTTCCGGCACACAATTTTAATCTGCCAGGAAGTTTCATATCAGCGTACACTCCGCTGTAGAGTGAAGTTTCATTCTGGAAACATCCCTTAGGCTGCGGCTAAGCCATGTCTCCACCATATCCTTTCTTCCGGGAGTGCTAGTCTTGCGTGTTTGCAAGAGAGCTTCTGTGAAGTTTGGAAAGTAGGAGGCGAGGTACTGGCGGAAGTAAAGTTGTGAGGCGGCATCGTCAGTCGTGTTGGGGTAGCTCAGTGGTAGAGCGCTTGCCCGCGAAAGGCAAAGGTCCCAGGTTCGAGTCCCGGTTCCGGCACACAATTTTAATCTGCCAGGAAGTTTCATATCAGCGCACACTCCGCTGCAGAGTGAAGTTTCATTCTGGATTGTATTACATACTTGGAAACTTGTATATAATTTAGGTATTTGTGCCTATATTTAACTCTGCAGCCAAAACTAAACATCGCAAATGAATAGTGTTTGTTTGTTGTAGTAGGTATCAGTTCCCCATTGTGCACTATGTTGGCAGAGGGTTGATAACGATAAGGGGGTGTAAAATATGGGTGTTGAAAGTTACCGACTTCTATAAAATTCTACGTGTGGGTGTCAATATTTTGCTCTTCAGCAGAAACTACACAATGAAGACGAACGATCTCTCTGTTTTTGTAGTACAGTCACCCGTTGTACACCATAGCAGTTCCGTGTTGATAGCTAGAACAGGGTGGACGATATAGTGGTTAAAAATCGTCAGCTTATATAAAACTAGTAAAAGCCTGGCAGTTAACAGAATTGACTGCTGTTCTAGATATTATGAGTTGTTATTAAGAATATCTGTGCAAAGGTGTCTGCTAATTCAAACTGAATTACCCAGGGCATTCGGCGAGGGCGCCCCTTCGCTTACTGTCTCACAGGATTTCCCCCTCTACTTGCTGAATTGCTCAAAGAAGACAACAATGGAGGAATATAGATCCACTCTAGCACAGAGCATTACTCTCTCTTCCAATTACTTCACGGAAAAGCGTTGATAATAGCTATCGGCGACAAACTGACACACGTACACTGCAAAACTGTGCATGCGCATAGCTGCTTATAGATTCGACAACAGCTCTGCACAAGCGTAGTTTTATCGCTGACAAACTGACGCACACTTAGGCCGCTTATGTATAAGATTCGCACTGAACACCAGCGATGACTTCTGATACTATAACACTATAGAGGTTATATTCAGGTTTTGACATCCATCGAAAGCTTTGTCATTAGAAACGGAGCTAATTCTCGGAGTTTTGAATAAGGATGGAGAAGAAAATCGGCCGCGCCCTTTGAAAGGAACCATCCCGGCATTTGCCTGAAGTGATTTAGGGAAATCACGAAAATCCTAAATCTGGATTTAGAGGTCGATTTGAACTACCGTCCTCCCGGGTTATACACAGCGAAACGTGATGCACATTCTATAGTTGTTTTTCTGCGACAAGCGTACGAATAAAGAAAAATAAGTGCATATTGCAGTTTGAAAAGTAAAATTACCAATAAAGATGCCAAAGCGTAAGAAAGAAATTTCGCGTTTTCCATCCGTTTCTAAAAGACAGAAAACGTCCCTGAAAAGTGAAGCTACAGAAGATAGAAACTTTACATTTGTAGACGTTGTTTATCTTATTATGTAGGCATCAGCGATTTTTTGATATTCCCATCCCTAAGCCCTAAGGGGAGTGAAATAGGGGATGAACTTCTTCTTTTTTTTTTTTTTTTTTTTTTTTTTTTTTTTTTTAATACGTTGCTATTTAGACACTTTTGAAGCGAGAAATACAAAATTTTGTATTTTTGATTAGAATTTTGAAAACACGTGTTTCGATATGTTTGGAAATTAACCATGAAGAAGGTGAAATAAGAGAAAAAATCTTTTAAGGGTGCTACTAAGATTGATGATAGAAATGCGAAAATTTGGATTTGGAACCACGGTTAGAATTTAAAAAAAAAAGTGTTTCGAGATGTTTTGAATTCTGCCATCAATGGTGCAATAGGGGGTGACAAGTTGTATCAAAATACTTGATTAGAAAATTATTTGTAAAGCAAAGTCTATAGAAATTTATATTCTGAAGCAGAAACAACCAATGCAGACCATCCAGTCTACATGTGCGAAGCAGCGGGAATTAAGCTAGTGTTTAATATTAGAGCGGTTACATGCAATGACGGTGCAAGTAATGTCCGAAGCAGGTGCAACCATCACCACTCGTGCATAAAATAGAATACACAATGTGTTTTTGTTGATTGTGATCGATACTGAGGTTTATCGTTCCGCTACATTGCTCTGCGCCTTGCTCGAGATCCCGCGATCGCCGTGCGAATATGCAGTCGATGGAGTCAAGAGACTGCACACAATGGCGCGTAAGTACTCAAGTGATCCACGCGACAAGCACTGGGGATGACAGGTACTTACATTGGGGCAAGGAAAGTGATATGCAAAAATGCAAATAGCGATAATATTGCTCACACAGCGTAGCGAAGTGTGGAGCAATGGCAGAGTTTCCGACATGGTTATCGCTTTAATTCGTAATTCGTCGTGGAATTCAATATTCAAAGATTCTTACTGTCAAGAGTGGGTACAGAATACATTTAAGGCATTATTTCTCAGCACAAACAACGCTGTGGCCGATAATCTCCACTTAAGTGGATATGGACGTGAAAATGACACAAAAATAAAAATAAAAAATACCTCCATCTGAAAGACGAATTTCTTTCGTTTACAAAAAATGTGTTGTTCATTTACTTTTAAATAGTTATTGTATTCTTAAACGCTCTTTGAATAAATGTGTGCACACTGGCCACGCTGATGCTTCAGGCAATGAATAAACATTCCTTGCCTGCCGTAGTCATGGAAACAATGAAAGCAATATACCTAGCAGATAAAATATTACTTAGCAAATGTCTACGTGGCCGTGCTAAAAATCCTAAGATGCCGTTCAACAGCTGCATGTGGAAACAAGTACCGAAAACAGTGTTTGTTGAATGGACAGTACTCAAAATAAATGTGGTGGATGCTGTTATCTGTTTCAATAATTGTAAATCAGTGGAACAAAAGTAATGGACAAATGAGGCATACAAGCAGGAAATAACATGATAGCTGCTCTGACTGCCATAGATCGTCAGCGTCGAAGCTGAAAGGGCTATGGAAGCCACCACTAAAGACTCCAGAGTAAGAAAAACACTCCTGTAAAGTTCTGCAGAGGATTACGAAACAGCTGGACTGTTCTGAAAAAGCATACAATGAGTCAAAAACACTGTGAACATTCTTTTCACATTTTCTCGAAACTACATTTTCAGAACATTAGGTACGTAAGGCTTCATAAAGGTTTTAGCTATATTCACCAAATTTCTCCCAACTGAAGACTGGGACAGTAACTTTGTATTATGCGTAATAAATTGCAGAAATGATCTATGTTTGTCATTCTGTATATCATTTTAATTGTTAAGTTTTAGACAAGATACTAATGAAGTTTAAATTGGATTCCATTATCTGGAGGGGTGTGCTCAACGGCCACAAAATCACTTTTATCAATAATGAAAGGAGCAGCATTAGCCGTAAAATCTTTTGCTTTACTTAGGCAAATCGATTTCGGTTTTCCAAGAAACCATCTTCAGTGCTGTCAGCAAGTTCAAAACAGCATATTTGTAAAATGTACAATGAAATTTACGTCTAACATATCCATTGACATAGCCAGCTCAATTTGACTTTGTATGACACCAGATAGTATCACATGTATGTCAATGGATACGTTAGACGTAAATGTTATTGAACATTTTACAAATATGCTGTTTTGAACTTGCTGACAGCACTGAAGATGGTTTCTTGGAAAACCGAAATCGATTTGCCTAAATAAAGCAAAAGATTTTACGGCTAATTCTGCTCCTTTCATTACTGATAAATAGTAATGAAGTGTAATAAGGGTTTTTCTATTTCCTCAGGTGTATTCCAAACTACAAAACTAGAGGCAGCCTGCCACAGTCTAAATGCTATTAGACTGACGATGTACCAGAAAATGGATCCAAAATGCGAACGTGTATTATAAAAACATCTACTAGTAAAAATATTGTAATTGTTAAACTACAGCAGATATTTCAATAAATTTCCTATTACAGCTTCTGTTATTGTCATTCGGTGTTCGTACAAAATCGCAATTTCCTCCTCGTTGCAGATCAAGAATAATGTGCACTCAAATCAAGGTATGAAAATGCAGCCCGTTCACGTCCAAGTTTCCTTAGTGACAGAGTGGATCGAGGTTTACGTGGGCAAAACTGCATGAAAAAACCGTAGGAATGAATGTGAGACATACGACGAACTCATCTGTTGGGCCAATGCTCTGCGATTCACCGTTAATGGGCTATAGCAGTAGACGCGTGCCTTTGCTAAATAAGAGTCATTGCTTGAAGCGATTGTCCTGGCCCGTGACCATATCTTTTGGACCGTAGTAGACTGGAACACCGTGGCTTGATCCGTTGTGACAATGGTGCAGAAACAGCGAAGCCATGGACCTAAGTTGGCAAAAGGACAGCGTATAAGCTGCTACTGGCTCCATAACGGCATGGACTGTTTTTATATGGAATGGATCGGGTTCTATGGTGTAACTGAATCGATCAATGACAGGAAACAGATACTTCTGACTACTTGAAGATCGTGTGGGACCATTAATTGACTTTGTTTTCAAAGAATAAGTAAATGTCTATGGATTACAATCCGTCTCCTCATTGGACCACAATTTGTTTAAAGATGATTTTGGGCAATTTAATAGAATGATGTGGCCACTCTGATCTCCCGACATTAACACCATCAAAAATTTGTAGTACATAATCGAGAGATCATATCGTGCTCAAAATTTACATCGGCAAACAGCTTTGCATATACTGACGACTGTAGAGTAGTTCTACAGTACATTCTCTAAGCGGACTTGCATTTATTTGCGAAGTGCATGGCTCTTCGAGGTACTGCACTTGGTCTAACAACAGGAGGTAGAATTGTTTCAGTTATGATGCTAGTGAAAGGGTTGAGTAGATGGAGTCCGTATGGCCGAGTTACGTGTTTACAGAGGTTGCTTGGCACTTATTTTGGGAAGTTAGTAATTACCATCTGGTACATGACTGAGGTACATTCCATGTTGTAGCAAGTCTTTTGCAATACTTTAAAGGAAGCTTTATTTGCTTAAAACTCTTTTACATGTCTTTCTGATGGCTTACTTTCTTGTCAGCTGTACACTTGTGAAACGAAAAACTTTTATATGTGACCTACTTGAGAATTATCTTGTTATATAATAAAAATATAACTACACATGTGCACACATTGTACATTTTATATCATTAAAATCTTTTTAAACATTGGTAACATGGCATGATGTATAAAATGTTGAAGATATAAAGAGGGTGGACCTAAAATATACAGCGAGTTTCTAAATGATACCGACAAACTTAGTGGGGTGGTACATGATGGCTTGAGGAACAAAATGAGGTAGGAAACCCATGACCGTAACGTCACCCAACGGCGCTACCGAACGTCAAAATTATTGGTGCTGGCGCCTGTCGGTGTCTACACGTATTGCTGCTCTTCATTTCCTTGCATTTATGGCATCCATCCGTTAAACACAATAAAGGCGTCGACATCAACAAGTATCTACCGTTATTCATATCGTATGGTCCATCGCTGTACACTCCAGCAGCGTCGACAGTGATGGCTGCTGCACAAGACGACGTTAGTCTACAAAACACAACATAGTACCGCTGTCATTCTCAGTCAGTTATATCCATTATACTATGCTATAGCGTACAACATGGAAAATTGTGTTGGAGGTTTTGAGAGGTAATGAACCATGGGGAGAAGCCCAAGTACGTCATCATCAGCCATCACAGCAAGAGAGTATTGCATTCATAGGAAATAGAGCCTGCCCATACAGCTGGTAGCACCATCTTCTCCACCGGCGATCGTTGCAATCAGTCGCAAACCCCGAATGTTGAAAACCACATATTACAGACCTGCCCGTGGCCTGTGTGTGCATAGAACGACGCGTTCGCCGCCCGAGGAATGGCCTAGCGGAGAGCGCCAGCACCTATAATTTTGACTCTCGGTAGTTGAGTGACGTTTCCGGACACGGGTTCCTTACCTCATTTTGTTCCTCAAGCCATCCTATCCTCTACCATCCCACAACGGTTGTCGGTATCATTTAGTAACACCTTGTAAAAAAAAAAAAAAAAAAAAAAAAAAAAAAAAAAAAAAAAAAAATCAAACGGATGCCGCACCATACATGACGATCCCTATTTGAACTGGGTGATCGCCACATTTAATTATAAATTTCTCGTTAAAGTAAACTCGAAGTTAAGCTAAAATTGTGAAGGGGTGTTTTAAATGATACATCTTCTTCCAGCTATGTTCCACCTTTATTTCCAACGACACTGAGCCACAAAACCCGCGCATAACTTCTATTTATTACGTTATTTACAATCGTTGACAATATGATATATTACTTAATTATCACAATGTAATTATGCGAATGGATTCTTTTATAAACAATAAGTCTTTGTAATTTTCAATATGAAGGAACTAGAATAACAAATACATGATTAAATAGTTTAGTCTTATTATAATAATGAGGATTTTTATTGTTGAGTTGATGTTAAATAATTCGGTATACAATGAACTGCAATGATTAACAATTAGATACAATGACAATTAGATGTAACAACAGCTTTAAATTACAATCTGTGCTGACATTTGGTCAGGCCAAAAATACTACGAAATTAATCTAATTTTACTAAAGGAAATGAGACGAAATAAATACTACAAAAATAAATACTATGAAATTACTGGGGTTTAATAATGGGAACAAAGGTAAATGAGTATTACGAGATTATTGAGGTTTAATAATGGGAATATAAGGAAATAAGTATCACGAAGTTTTAGGAATTTAGTAATGGGCATAAAAGCGGTAATTACTACGAAATTAATGGGATTTTATTTATGGGAATAAAATGAGGTAAATACTTATTGACATAAACAATGTAGTTGTTATAATGTAGAAATGAATAAAGGTGGTATCGTAAACTTTACTACAGGGAAAGGTGGTATCACAAACTTTGCTACAGGGAAAGAAGGGTATGCTGAGCTTCAATAAAGAGAGGTATCATACACTACAGTAGACAGAGGCTCATGTTGTTACATTACAAGCGGTCACCTTGCCGAACATTGCCGTCTGTCCCCCGTTTGCCCACACTGAAAAGGCTCCTGCCTGAACCTCGGCATGCCCCCCTCTTGCAACACCAGCGGTGAAGCACATCCCACCTATTCTTATAAATGTAGGGCCCACACGTCTCCTGTCAAAGAAGAACTCACTGTCCCTTGCGACTCACTGATGCAAGCCAATAACTCCTTCTGCCCTCTCCCCACACCAGAGGACTTCACTTGGTTTCTCATTTTTGTCCTCCAGAACATTCACCCATTCCAGCACCCCCACACCCTCCACCAAGTCTCCTTAGTCGCCAGCTAAAACCTTAATTTTAAGTTCACTTCACCATTTCCCGTACCAACCACCCCCAAACCTTAGTTTAGCCTCGACATCCACCTCCTTTCTTCTCCCTCTTGTTTTTAACTCATTATCGCCCAGGAACAAATCGCCCTTTTGTACTCCAATAAACACTTCCTTCCCACAAATAAGCTCCCTCATGAACACCTTCAACACCACGTGGATGCCTTTCTCCTTAACAAAACCTTTCGCCTTAACAAAACCTTTCTCTTCCCTCATCTGGAGGTCAGTACCATACCATATCTCCTTCCTACAACGTAATGGCTCCCCGCAACCTCCTGCAGGAGGGGATTTGAATTCAGCCATCTCTGGTACCACCTGGTTCAGCAACGGCCACTCCTCAACACCCTGTTTGAACATCTTATCCACACCCTCTTCCTCCCCTGTCACATCTGGCACCATTTATGTTCACTCCCATGTCCCTATTACCTATGACTTCTTTACTCACACAAATAGCACCTTCATGACGATTGTTATCGCTGCTGACCTCAACATCTACTCCCGCTCTACTGCAAAACTTTGTCAGTGGCATCAGTTTCTTCACACCATTAGTGGTGACTTCATCCCCTTCCTCCACCACACCCACCACTGTAGCAACACCACCCCTGACAGCGTCGATTCTCCAAATCTCTCTGCGTGCATTACCTCCAAACTTCTTGACCCCATTGGTAGTGATCATGATCTGTTCTCCCCATATTCACCCTGAAGGTCTGCCACTCCAGAATCCTTGCCCATCCCCAAATCCTGACTGCCAAAAATGCTGGGACAGGAGTCAGACAGTGAAACGGCTCAATGCCCACTTCCCTGTTGTATTGGTATTGGAATGCCTTCCGCCATCTTACTGGCTTGAAATCCTTATCCACCCAGACAAGCCTCTCCCTGATAATGCCAGAAAAGCTAACCATTTTGCGTCATTTCTCCCCAATGTCTTTTACATCTCTGACAATCCTAACTTTAATTATTCCATGTTCTCAGATGTCCTTGAGAAATTGGACCCTCCCAGCTTCCACTACCTGAACCCCCTCAGACCTTTACACCCCAATCACTGCACACGACCTACAGTTGGTATTAAGCACCAAATGCACCACAACTCCTGGTGACGATTGTTTCATCTACCGCCACCTCAAGGAATGCCCCCCCCCTTTTCTCGCCACGTTTGCTACGCTCTATACCAACATCCTCTACACTAAGTACTACCCCAGCCTGTAGAAAACTACATGTATCCTCGTGTTTACTAAACCAAATAAGTCCCTTTCTGCTGCTTCCTCCTATTAGCCCATCTGTCGCACCCCCGTGTTCAGTAAACCATCAACACACCCACCACCATCTACACCTTCACTGCCTCCTCCCACAATTTCGCTTTTGTACATCCTTCTCTACCAACGGTCAACTCCTCTGCCTTGCTCACTGCCCATCCTGCCGCCATCTTTGTCTCTTTGGGCTTTTAAAGGGCCTAGGACCGACTCTGGTATCCTGGCCTGCTCTTTAAAATCCACACCTATACTTCCGATCAACCTCATCTCGGTCATTGCTTCCTTTCCAACTGTCTGTTTCGTGCCCCTCTGCCGGTTTGCCACAGGGATCTGTCCTCTATTTTCCTCCTATATCTTCTTTACACCTCCGATATGCCTAAACCATCACCTCCCTCCCCCATACATCTCTTTCAATACGCTAATAACACTGCCTTTTTTGTCATGTGTCATGGTTCCCACCCTCGCCTGGTCCCAACGTGATCTCCAGGTTCACCTTGACCTCTTTGGCGTATTGTGCAACCATTGACATCTTTCTACAAATCACGACAAGACTGAATTGTAGCTCAGACCACCATCACCTTCCGCCACTCTGCACCATTCAAGATAAAGTCTGTTCCCACCTCCACCTCCTCAAACTACTCTTTGGTCGAACATGGAGACTACGCTATTCCACCATCCTTTACACCTACAAATATCTCATCTCCCTCATCCTCTGTTCAGCCTATTCCACCTCAATCTCCGACCCCCCCCCCCCCCCATCTTTCTACAAATCCCTGGAGAACCTGGACCATCATGTCCTCTGCCTCGCCTTCTGCATCCCCTTTGTCCTTCCTCCCCCACACGGATCATCTATGACCTCATTACTTTCCTCTTTGGTAACCTGTTACCCCTCCCACAAATAAACCCGCCCATCCCCTCCTCTTTACACCTGGTGCATTTCCGAGCCTCCGTCACTATCCCCCTACCGCCCTCGTCCACTCTCCAGGTCATTTTCCATGGCAATCTCACAGCCTCCTACAGACGGATGATGCCCTCCATGCCGACATATACACTTCCTATCAGCTGCCCCCCGTCTTCCCTCTTCCTGTCCTATTCTGGAGGGCCATGTCTGTCCATCCCATGCTCCCCTTCTCCTACCTTTACACCCCTGGCTGACCCTGGTCCCTCCCTTCCCACCTGGCTTCCTGGGGCATCCTACCCCTCCATCACCCTTACCCATCTCCCCCCCCTCTACCCTTCATCTTATCGTTTTCGTTTTAGTGAGTGCTTCGTAAATATGCCGGCCCTTCAGTGTGGTGTTTTTATTTTATTTTGTTTCTTTTTTTATTTATGGAACAGTGAACGACCAACCCACAGCTGACACCTGGTGTTTCTTTTAGAAATCCCCATGCTGCAGTGCCTTGTGGCTGTCCTTGATTTTTATGTCTTCCTTGCCTCAGTGCTCATGCTTAAGGATTACATTCATTTCTCCGTATAAAATCATATTTTAATTCTTCAACACTCACCATGTAAAATTTAAATTGTTTTCTGTCTTTTGTTACCATCTTTTATATCTCTATGCACTCCATGTTAATTTGAGTTCTTATCTCTTGGCTGAAGAGCGCTTGCGAGTGCTGACAGCCCGCCTCAGTTAGGGAAATTGAAATTATAATAAAGAAAAAAATGGAACTGTCATTAAAAGATATCGCAGAATTCCTGCAGTAAAAGGAAGGATATTAGACACAGTAAAGGGTAATTCTTTGACAGCTTCGAAAGCTTTAGGACGTGAGTTTATGTGTGTCCTTATAGTGTTTTCAGGGATTTGCTTGAAGACGGAATTCATCCGTTCCATTTACAGAGAGTACAAGCAGTAACCCTGACGATTATCTTCCACCTCTCAACTGTGCTAATTGGTACCTATATCAGACTGCAGCCAAACCCATCTTTCTTGCCGATGTTTTCTTTAATGATCAGGCAACCTTTATGCCATCCATAATTGTCACCTGTGGGCTCATGCTAAGCCACGGCACGACAGAACATACCTACCAAGAACGGTTTTCCGTTAATATTTGGGCAGGTTTTGTGAACAATAACTTAGTAGGGCCGTAAATTCAACCTTGTCATTTAACTGGCCGTACAGACAGGAGCTCTTACCTAAATTTCTGGATGATGTTCCACTAGCTGTTCGTAGACGAATGTGGTTCCAAGATATGGAGCCTAGTGTACTTCAGTCGAAATATCAGGGATCAACTTAACACTGTCTACGACCAGCAGTGGATAGGTCAAGGCGGACCAGTTCCCTGGCCACCCCATTCACCCAATTTACCTTACGTGGATTGAAACGGTAAAAACGTTGAGGTCTGTAAAATCATATCTTTGGCTCCGCGAGGACAATCTTTGGTGTGCGCTGTCCTACGTTTGAGCTTACTGAGATTGGTCGCTGGCCTCCGACGGATGAGCAGAGTAATGCTGTGGAAGCGGCCTTGGAATTTAGTCGCAAATTGCAGTGTGAGCTTGAGTCATTTGAATCTTTTTATGTGTGATAGCGTTGTGAAATATTTGAATTTGAAAATGTTCTGAGATCATCATCATAATCATCATCACATCATCATTAGAGACCGATTATGCCTTTCAGCTTTCAGTCTGGAGCATAGTACCTCTAAAAAAATTTCTCCGTTGATCCCTATTCAATGATAACATTGATGCTTCGTCTGATGTTATGCCTTTTACTTCAAAATCATTCTGCACTGAATTTAAGTACTTTCTTCTTGGTCTACCTCTACTCCGAGCTCATGAGTGTCTTAGGAAACCTTGCCTCTCCCATGCGTGTAACATGACCCCACCATCTCAGTCTGTTCGCTCTAACTGCTTCATCTATGGTGTTTATTCGAAGTTTGTATTTGATTTCCTCATTCTGGACACCCTCCTGCCATTGTTCCCATCTATTAGTACCTGCAATAATTCTTGCTATTTTCACATCTGCAACCTCTACCTTATGAATAAAGTCACCTGTATCCACCTAACTTTCACTACCATATAACAAAGTTTGTCGAAAGATAGAGCGGTGCACTGCTAACGTAGTCTTGGTACTGACTTCCTTCTTGTAGAAGAGAGTAGATCTTGGCGGACCACTCTCTGCATTAGCTTTCCTGCACCTCGAATCCAGTTTTTTCACAATGTTGCCATCCTGTGAGAAAATACATCCCAGGTACTTGAAATTGTCTACCTGTTCTAACTTTGTTGGCATTCAATCTGTTTAAATCTCTTTCCCACAGACATTACTTTCGTTTTGGAGATGCTGATCTTCATATCATAATCCTTGCACCTCTGATCGAGCTCTGAAATATTAGTTTGCAACCTTTCAATCGAATCGGCCATTACAATTAAGTCATCCGCATATGCGAGACTGCTTATTTTGTTTTGACCTATTTTAATCCCGCCCTGCCAGTCTACTGTTTTCAACATATGATCCATGAATAGTATGAACAAGTGGTGACAGGTTACAGCTTTGTCTTACCCCTGGGACTACCCTGAACCATGAGGTTAATTTGCCATCTACTCTAACTGCTGCCTGACAGTCTACGTAAAGCCCTTTAATTGCCTGGAGAAGTTTGCCTCATATACCATAATCTTGTAGATCTGACAGTAGCTTCCTCCTAGGAACACGGTCATAAGCCTTTTCTAGATCTATGAAACGTAGATACAATTCCCTGTTCCACTCGTAGCACTTTTCCATTACCTGCCGTAAGCTAAAGATCTGGTCCTGACAGCGTCTAAGAGGCCTAAACCCACAATGATTTTCATCTAACTTGTCCTCAATTAACACTCGCACTCTCCTTTCAACAATACCTGAGAATATTTTGCCTACAACGCTAATTAAAGAGATACCTCGATAGTTGTTACAATCTTTTCTGTTTCCATGATTGAAAATGGGCATGATTACCGCTTTCGTCCAGTCAGACGAAACCTGTCCCGATTCCCACGCCTTCTCAATTATCCTGTGTAACCATTTGAGACCTGATATTCCACTGTATTTGTCGAGTTCTGTCTTAATTTCATCCACCCCAGCCGCTTTATTGCATTGTGAACTACTGACCATTTTCTCCACTTCCTCAAATGAGATCCTGTTTCCATCTTTTTCATTCTTTAAAATAATTAAAAGTATAATGCAGGAATGTAGTATGTTTTTTACTGTAAAAAATGGAGGAAGTGTAATGTAGATAATTTCGATTTTTATTATTTACATTGTATAAAGTACCAGCTTGTTTTTCTTTTGTTGAAAATGACAGAAGAAGTAAATGAGTTTCTGGAAAGATTTATATAAGATATTTTCAAGTTTTAATCACCATTTTTGTGCAATATTGTTTATATATATAAGTGCTTCAGTTTAAACTTCAACCGCAGATCTATTTCGTGTTAGTCATTCATCCCAAAACCCAATTAATTGTTTGTTTTAAATACTACAGAAATGGACAAAATTAGTATTTTTGTAGTTAGTGGATTCGCATTGCACTCCTGTAAATTCTGTAGTTAGTTTCTGACCTTGCAGCAGCATCATTTTTGGCAGTAGTTCTGAGGGCAGTTGCACATATTTCCTTGCGCACAGGTAGGCCATAAAATCAATGTAAAACATTGAATGAGATATTTCAGGATTGGCAAATCAGTCAGTTCTGTAACAAGTAAGTGTCCTATTGTCCAAACAATTGTAATCTTTAATGAAACAGATTATTTTCTACCAGAGGTCACATTGCCCTTTCTTTGAATAAAGTTACAGGGTCAGAATAGGTTTTCATTACATAATTAGGTTTTGTTCAAAGTCAAGCTTAACTAATTGGATAAAGTGTTCAGTCAGATATGGAAAGTTTGAGTTATAGTGCACATTCATTTTACAGCTATCCATACACACACAACTATACACGACAAAATTGTTTGAGAAGTCATTAAAGTACAGTCAAGCAATTTTTATTGACAACCTACGAGTACAATACTAAAGAGTACTATTTTAATTATAATACCAATAATTACAGATTTATTTTGATCAATAACAATCCTTAGAATATTATTATTAAAAACTTTCAGGATTTTTTCCTTTGGGGTTATATTAAAAGCCTGGTATATGAGAGTCCTGTCATATCGGAAGAAGTTCCAGTTGCCCATGTATCTGATGCAATTGGACATGTGGTCGACATACCAGTAGTCTTTTCTGATGTACGCCGAACCGTGGAGTGTGGCTGGGAATTTTCTATTGTTGGTGGCCGCTCTTGCGAGCATCTAATGCAAACTATCAACAAATTATTTTTTTACTTTGTAAGGGGCAAACATATTTTTGCCATTAACATGTAAATTTAATCCACTCAGCTTATTCTACGAGGTATTTCGTGGAGTTTGATAACCCGCATATCATATTTTAATTTAATAGAACGGAAGATTTATGGGATAGGCCAAACATTTATGGCAGTCGTTGGATTATGGCAATGGCGCACTTACATACATTACTAATGACCACATAGTGTGCGGAGAGCAAGGAAAAGACTCGCGTGGGGATGAAATATTCCGCCAACCAGCCGCAGCGAAGAACAGAAGACGCAGGGGGTGGGGTATCACGTGATCGCCTCATGCACACCTCGTGTCAGTCACATGGACGGACCGTGTTGCCCGCCTGTATCTAAGATGGCTATCCATTCGCAATAAAATCGTTTCCACCTTTTAACGAGATACAATATTTCCGTTCCGTGGTTCCACGCCATAAGCTTCTCACACCTTTTAGTATGCACCGTCGCCTAAAGAGGACAGAAGCGTCCTTGTGATTGGCTGTCGGAAATAATACGAGTTATTTCATTGGAGCAGTTCTCTCACCAGGTGGCATCAGTGTCAAGAGGTGGGAGATTTTTGCCGAGGCGATGCTTGCAGAGCAGCGGAGAATTACTTCAGCAGCGAGAGGCCTGGTGTATGGACGTAGTTCCAGCCAGCTCCACTCTGAACGTCATAGCGGTCTTGGTGCGAATTTTCCTAAGTGGGAACTGCAGCAATATTAGCGAAGTGTTGGACTTGCGCTTTTCGTAAGTTACGGTAAAAGTCAGAGTGGTGGACATTAGGTCCAATTATTTAGTTAAAGCATTTAGGGTGGTTATAATCCCTTCAGGATTGGTAAAGTGTCGACGTGAATACAGTCCAGAATTTAGGCGAGATTTTCTATTTTTGAGATTAGCTTTCAGCACGTCTGGAGAAGCCGCAGCAGCTACGTCAGAAAGGTACTGTGAGACAGCGTAGGCAACACAATCATATCACACTCAGCCTTGCCATTAATCCAGCGCAAAAATCGCGAGATAGTGACTGGCTCAGTTAGTTCCTAAATATCTGCATTAATTTGGGAAACATTTCATGATAGTTGTCCTGATACATTCTTTAAGTAATGATTATTAGATTAAATGTAATTTTCTTGATTCTATCTTAGTTGAACGAATAAACAAGTTTCTCTTTACAGAATTTCGTAGTATTGAACATTTAATGCATGCCCCGTATCACTCCTTTAACAGTACCCTTTAGTGTACGTGATATTGGTTGAATTTCCTGTACACGATTTTTATTACACAGCTTTGTGTTTCGCCTCACTGCAAGAGAAGCGACAAGCGTTTGCTGTCTTGGAGTGAAACGTACGCGATCAGCTGAATTGTGACCTTTCGTGTCTGGGACAATTTTTCCGCCCATGCAGGTCCAACTAGGTACTACAAGAATTACTTCTGATCCCTCCATTGCGCAAAGGTTATGGGTTTGTGAAAAATTTCAGTTCAGTAGAAGACCAGAAACTGTAGGATCTCACAACTTTACTTCCCTGTTCAGTTTCTTTTCTTTCATTCTTCTGTGCATGATACCTGAAGATGTCGAACAGTTGGGTCGGCGAAATATTGTGGAAGATTCACAATGTCATCCGGCGGCAAACCCGCGAAGTGTACATATTTTATATCATTGAAATCTCTTAAACACTGGTAACGCATGGTGGTCCATTGATAGTGTCCGCGCCATTTGTTTTCCCCCTTCAAGCTAGACAAATTTTTTTTTTCTTGTTCTTTGTAGGTTTTTCGTTTGATGCTTATTTCGTATGGTTGGCCCACTACATGGCGCTGCCATATGTCAAACGGATATCAACTGCATGTTTAAAAATAAGTATCCAAATGTTTTATAACATATTCGTCTAGTCGTAAATAAATATGAATGTTTTATTTGGAACACTGTTTTCGCTTTGTGATAGATGGCACAGTAATATTCACAAACATATTGCTCACAATTTTAGACGAATAGTGGGTAACAGGTAGTTTTTTTTAAAATTAAAACACAGAATGTACGTACGTTTGAACGTTATTTCTGTTGTTCCAGTGTGATATATTTACTTTTGTGAAATTATCATACATTATGAGAATGCATGCTGTTACTGCTGATTACCTGTAATTACCTCATGATCTCATGATCAAAATTATGTCCTTCAACTTCAATGTATTTGGCAATAGTCATAACGAAATTCCTCTCAATAGTGAGTAGTTCGCCTTCAGTAATGTTCTCACATGCATTGACAATGCGCTGACGCAAGTTTCGGGCGTTGTCGGTGAATCACGATAACAAATATCCTTCCATTTTCACCACAGAGAAAAACTCCGGGAATGTAACATCCGGTGAACGTGCGGGCCATTGTGTGATGCTTCTGCGACCAATCCACCTGTCGTTAAATTTTCCATTTAAGACCGATGCAACTGCACGTGAGCTATGTAGCGGATCTCCATCATGTTGAAAGTACATCGCCATTCTGTCATGCAGTGAAACATCTTGTACTAAAATCGGTAGAACATTATGTAAGAAATCAGCATACATCGCACCATTTAGATTGCCATCGATAAAATAGGGGCCAATTATCCTTCCTCCCATAATGCCGCACCATACATTAACCCACCAAGGTCACTGTTTTATTTGTAACAGACATCGTTGATTTTCCGTTGCTCCTTAGTGGATATTATGCCGGTTTACGTTACCGCTGTTTGTTAATGACGTGTCATCACTAAACAAAACCCGTAAAAAAATCTCTTAGCGTCCCTTAATTTATTTTGTGCTCAGAGGCAAAATTTTACACGATGTTCAAAGACTTCGTCATGCAAAACCTGGTGCATAGAAATATAGTACAGGTGAAATTTATGTTGATGTAGAATTCTAAACACCGATGTTTTTGAGATTCCCGATTCTTCTTCAGTCTGTCTGCTACTGATGTGCGGATTAGCCGCAACTGCAGCTAAAACACTTACTTGGGCATCATCATTTGCATTGTCACTTGTGGTTTGATACTTCCTGACTCTTTAAATAATGTAACTAACCGACGAAAGGTCCGGACACTTGGATGATGTCTTCCACGATAACGATCAACATACATAGTACAGGCCCGTTGGGCATTTCGATCACAATAGTCATACATAAATACCATATCAACCTCTTCTGCAAATGGTAAAACATAAATTTACACGTATCATGAAGCAAATACCGTCCTCACTGGCGAAATGTTACGCGATACCACGTACTTAAACGTTTGTGACTATTACAGCGCCATCTATCACAAAGCGAAAAACGTGTTCCAGATAAAACATTCATATTTATTTACTTACTAGACGAATATGTAATAAAAATGGGGCAAATATTTAAAAAACTGTAGTTTATATCCGTTTGACCTATGGCAGCGCCATCTAGCAGGCCAAGTTTTCCCCCTTCAAGCTAGAAAAGTTTTGTTCTTTGTAGATTTTTCGTTTGATGCTTATTTCTTTGTAGTTTTTTTCGTTTGATGCTTATTTTGTGACAATATTTGGCCCAGTCACTATGACAAACCATACCAAAAGTATGTCACACGTAACAGTTTTATTTTTCAGAAATGTTCGTCTGAGAAGTAAGTATGATATGAAGATGGTGATTCAATTATTTCCTTGAAACTGCTCATCAGAGGGTATGTAAAAGCGACCTAAGTAAATAAATCTACTTTAAAAATAAGAGCAAAATACTTAATATATTAAGATCACCTCGTACGCTGACACTATCAGATAATCAACATAAGGTTGCTAGAGGACCCATGGGAATACTTCGTACCGTTAGTGAAGTGACAAAATAGTTGGGAAAAATGGAAGTAAAGTTAAATGTTCATGCATAGCTGTCTTCAGACTCAATCAATGCAAGTGTTTAAGCGCAAATAAAAGACCTTGTTTCGCTGTTATTAGGTCAAAAAAAGCTGTGTACCTTACTTAGAACTGAAGATCGAAAACAAACCGATTAAAATATGCAATAAAAGGACAGAAGGATACCGCGTTTCAATAAAAATAAAGAATGGAGAGACTTCTGATGCTTGATGACAAATCTGTGGATGAATACCTTTCGTTTAAAACAAAAATGAAAGATTCTTCAGTTTCTCCCGGCGGGCGATTTAAATGGCCCGCTACCGGGCTAGAACCCGTTCCCTTCGAGCAGCCGTAGCGTGCGGACCTCCGTGCCGGCGCGTTTCCAGGAGCTCAGTCCGTCAGTTCACCTGATGATGGCGACATGTATGATCGCCGAAATATTGTGCCCGTTGGACACTATAGACCGGCAGTACACCCGTGGATATTTTGATCAAAAATGAAAGAAATTGGCTGGGTAGTTTGGTCTGGCCGGCTGACTTTAGTTTTTGTAGATTCTTTTAATAGGTAAGACTAGCTGGCAGCAGGCGCGTTGCTGCCTCTTCCTCCCACATATGAAAACATACGTATATGCTCCAAGTTTCATAGTGACTGGTCCAAAGGAATCAAAGGAAGGAAGATTAGTGTTTAACGCCCCGTCGACAGCATGTTCATTAGAGATGGAGCTTACGCTCGGGTTGTTTGAGTAAGGATAGGGAAGGAAATCAGCCGTGTCCTTTGAAAGGAACTATCCCGGCATTTGCCTGGAGTGATTTAGGGAAGTCACGGATAACCTAAATTTGGATGGCCGGAGGTGGATTTGAACCACCATCCTCCCGAATGCAAAGAAATCAAAGTCGAAAGGTACCCTCCGCCATGCTGAATTTACTGGCTTGCAGATTATAAAAATCACCTTCATAAAAACATACATTTATGTGCTGAAACACAATTTGGATGTTTTTGTAACGCACCAACGAAGGCTTACGAAAGGTGGCCCATGTATTAATTGGAAGTATAAGCCATCTACATTCCACATTTCATTCAATTCCATCCAGTCGTTTCAGCGGGAAGAGCGACAAAAGTATTAACCCACTGCAAGGTACCCTCCGCCATGCACCGTATGGTGGCTAATGCGTTAATTCAAGGTACAAGCTATCTCTGTTCCAAATATCCGTCCAGCCATTTCAGCGGAAGACGTAAGAAACGAATTAACTAATTGTAAAGCACTTTCCGCCATGCACAACACGAAGTTAATTTTAGTATGCCTATAACTTTCGCGGGATTGCAAGCAATGAGCTGAAAAAGTTTTATCGCAATCGAAGGTACGATATGGCGGTGCATAAAATACGAACAAAAAGACAAACATACATTAATTTTTATATGTTAAATTTATTTTCAAATTCGCATTAAAACCATACGTTGGTGCCTAGAAATTCCTTGTGCTGGTGATTTTCACCTCAGTGATTCGGTACGCTTGGTAAGCATCAAAGCTGACATCCAAAAATCGTCATTTAAAAATCTGAATGAAGTACGATTCCATCATCATTTGGTTGTCTGCCGTACGGCAGGTTTAGACTGCACAGCCCTCCATGCTTCAAGTATGCTTCCCACTGAAACGCTTTTTTTTTTTTTTTTTTTTTTTTTTTTTTTTTTTTTTTTTTTTTTTTTTTTTTTTTTTTTTTTAATTTCCTACATTAAACTGCTTACATAAAATTCACATGGTGTGAACAATATTTATGTTTTAAATGTTTCTTTGATTATTATCACACTGAAAAATGTAACGTAACTTCGGGAGAGAGCTGCTAGAATTTTCAGAAATTTTATTACATTCTAAACTTCGCAGAAATCTGAACATTACCTCTTTAGTTACTTTGATTAATTGAAATGATTAAAGCAAATATGAATATAATTATGTAGCACAGGTAAAGTGAATTGTTTAATCATGTTTAAAAATTTCATTAGGATAGGAATGCAACTGTAGAATCTGACAAAGCCCATATATAAAGTTTCCTCCGTCATGCACCAACCAAAATTTCATGCGACGTTGACCTTCCTCTTGTTTTGAAGGACAAGCGTCCAAAATGTAATAAGATTTAGAATGAATAATGTGTACTTATTCGCATGCCATATGATGCCACAGATTTTCTACCATATAATTGTTTATGACGTCATATCTCCTGAGTTATATGTCGTAAGCAATTCTTAACCCTGTGTCAATTGTTACCTAATGGAAGAATTATGTATAAAAAATTTGATTGAAATCGGTAAAGCAGTTTAGAAGCAGACGTCGAATGATGCAACACTTTTCCACGCAGTTCATTGTTTATTACGTTATATCTTCAGAACTATTTGTCGTACAGTCATTTAATGGGGCCTATGACCATCCATCGCGAACGTGCAAGCAATATGTTGACAAAGTTACATTACAATCGGTTGGACGGTACGGCCGCGCATAAAATACGAACACACAAACATGCTTGTATGATCTGAAAATGGAGATTCATTTATTTCCTTGAAACTACTCATGAAAGGGCATGTAAAAGCGACCTAGGTAAATAAATCTACTTTAAAAATAACTGCAAAATACTTAAAACATTAAGATCGCCTCGTACGCTGACAGTGTCAGAAAATCATCATAAGGTTACTAGATGACCCGTGGGAATACTTTGCACCGTTAGTGGAGTAAAAAAAGAAAATAGAGGAAAAATGGAAGTAAGCATAGCTTTATTCAGAATCAATCAATGCAAGTGTCTGAGAATGCAAATTAAAGAGCTTGATTCGCTGAGCGCTGTTAGGTCAAAAAGAACTGCTTATATTAATTAGAACCGAAGATATCGTAAAACAAACCGATTAAAACATTCAATGCAGGGACAGAAGGACATTGTGTTTCAATTAAAGTAAACGATGGAGAGACTTAAGTTAATTCAATGCTTCACATCTATCAATAATGTCTTCACATCTATCAATTAATTCTGATACTTGATGATAAATCTGTGGATGAATACCTTTCATTTAAAACAAAAATGAAGGAAATCGGCCGGGTAGTTTGGTCTGGCCGACTGACTTTAATTTTAGTAAAGCTGAATGGTCATGCTTAGCTGTCTGTAGATTCTGCCTTTGCAAGTGTTTTAAAGCGCAAATGAAAGAACTTGATATGCTGAGCGTTGTTTGGTCTACATATACATGGGATACTCTGGGAATCACATTTAAATGCCTGGCAGAGGGTTCATCGAACCACCGTTAAAGTATTTATCTACCTTTCCATTCACGAATAGCGCATGGGAATAAAGAACATCTGAATCTCTCCGTTCGAGCTCTTATTCCCCGAATATTATTCTGATGATCATTTCTACCTATGTAAGTGGGAGTCAACAATATATTTTCGCATTCGGAGAATAATGTTGGCGATTGGAGTTTCGTAAGTACCCCACGCCGCAGCGATAAGCGCCCTTGTCGTAATGATTCCTATCTCAGATCCTGTATCATATCCGTAACGCTGTCTCCCTTGTATCGTCACAATACAAAACGAGCTGCTCTTCTTTGGTCTCTTTCGAGGTCCTCCGTCAAAGCCACTTGGTAAGGATCCCACACTGGGTAGCAATACTCCAAAAAAGGACGGACAAGTGTAGTGTATACAGGTTTTTTAGTAGTTCTGTTGCATCTTTTAAGGGTTCTGCCAATAAAATGCAGTCTCTGGTTCGCCTTTCCCTCGACATTATCTACGTGTTCTTTCCAGTTTATGTCTGAAGTAATAGTAATTCCTAAGTATTTTGTAGAGTTTACATCTTTCACATTTGATTGATTCATCTTGTAAACAAATTATAACGGATTTCTTTCCGTACTCACGTGGTCGACTTCACACTTCTCATTATTTAGAGTCAATTGCCAATTTTTACCCCATAGTGATATCTTATTCAGGTCGTTCTGCAGTTGGTTTCGATCTTCAGATGATTTCACTAGATGGTAAATGACGGCGTCATCTCAAAACAACCTAAGACAGCTACTTAGTTTTTTCCCTTAAATCGTTTATGTAAATAAGGAAAAGCAGAGCACCAATAACACTATCCTGTGGAACACCCGATATCAACTCTCACCATCGATTACTACGAACTGTGTCCTGTCTGACAATAAATCCCCTATCCAGTCACAAATTTGGGGATATATATATATATATATATATATATATATATATATATATATATATATATATTGATGAAAAGCCGTTTGTAAGGTACGGTGTCAAAAGCCTTCTGGAAATCAAGAAATAGGGAATCGAACTGGTTATCGTAATTAGAATGGACGATATCATAAATCAAATCGATTAAAATATTCAATACAAGGACAGAAGAATATCGCGTTTCAGTAAAAATAAAGGATGGGGATACTTAATTCTGATACTTGATGACAAATCTGTGGATGAATATCTTGTGTTTAAAACAAAAATGAAGGGAATCGGCCTGGTAGTTTGGTCTGGCCGAATGACTTCAGTTTCCACACACTCTTTTAATATACTTGACTAGCTGAAAATCCGGCGTTGCCCGGGTATTTATTTATGTATTTATTCCTGCCATTTCTCGGGTGTATATTCATTTATATAAGGGCTGTATGTAAAAACTATTGGGAATACAATTAGTAGTAAAGAAGTAATACATTAAAACTTGGTGCATGATGGGGCGGTTTTCCATTAATGTTATTGTTTATGTGCTCATATCTCGTGAACTACGTTTCGTACTGTCAAACAATTTAGAAGGTACACTCAAGTATATGCGTGTATACTGCCTATAAAATTTCCTGCCGCTACAGTTTGTAGTGTACAAATTATAAATTGTATCATCAAACCGAATGCCGTAGTTTACTTCATAAACACGTACGGCGACCGCCCTCGTGGATTATAGCTTACGTGTACCAAATTTCATGAAGATTGGAACAAGACTGTAGATTTGTATGCAACATGTACAAATATACGGACACTCTGCCTTATATATTAGATTATAACGTTTATTATTTGTACATTGAGCAAGCTATAAAGGAAAGCAAGGAGAAATCTGGTGACGGAATTAAAGTTCAGGGAGAAGAATTAAAAACATTGCGTTTTGCCGACGACATAGTAATTCTGTCAGATACAGAAAAGGACGTGCAGGAGCAATTGAACGGAATGGACAGTGTTCTGAAAGGTGCATATAAGATGAACATTAACAAGAGCGAAACTAGAATAATGGAGTACAGTCTAAGAAAATCAGGTGATGCTGAAGGAATTAGATTAGGTAACGAAGCAATAAAGGAGGTAGATGAGTTTTGTTACTTGGGCAGTAAAATAACAAGTGATGGTCGCAGTACAGAAGATATAAAATGCAGAATGTCAATGGGTAGAAAAGCGTTCTTGAAAAAGAGAAATTTGTTAACATCGAATATTGATTTAAATCTAAGGAAGTCCTTTCTGAAGGCATTTGTATGGAGTGTTGCCTTGTATGGGAGTGAAACATGGACGATAAGCAGTGCAGACAGGAAGAGGATAGAGGCTTCTGAAATGTGGTGCTACAGAAGAATGCTGAAGATTCGGTGGGTGGATCGCGTAACTAATGAGGAGGTACTGAACTGAATTGGGGAGAAAAGAAATTTCTGGCGTACCGTGACTAAAAGAAGGGATAGATTGGTAGGGCACATTCGTAGACATCAAGGAATTGTGAATTTAGGCTTTGAGGGAAGTGTTTGGGGTAAAAACCGCAGAGGAAGACCAAGAGATGGATACAGTAAGCAGATTCAGACAGATGTAGGTAGCCGTTCTTATGTGAAGATGAAGAGGCTTGCTCAGGATAGGGTATTGTGAGTGCCGCATCAAACCTGTCTCCGGTCTGAAGACCACAACAACAAGATGGATGGGGTCCTTTTAGACAAGGATATATCCAGTGTTTCAGAAAAAAAAGACGTGAGAATTCAGAAGGTGCTAGCTGGCAATTATATAAGCTAATGCGCCACTCTCGGCTTTATAGGGCCACGCCTGGTGCCGGGCGGTGCCGCGTGGAGACGGAAGAGGAGCAGCTCAGCCAGGAAGGCGACGGTGGCGACAGCGAGCCCCGTGGCCAGCAGCATGAGGGCGGGCAGCAGGTGTTGCGGCGCCAGCGAGAAGACCAGGCCCTGCTGCTGCTGCTGCTGCTGCTGCTGGCGCAGGTAGCGGCGCGCAGACGTCCTGTGCAGGCGAGCGCCGGACAGCCACGACCACCAGCACTCCACCAGGCCCGCCTCCTGTGCCCGCCGCGACAGCCGGTCCAGGCTGCGCCGCAGCGGGTGCCCCTTCTGCACGTACGTCACCACGCTGTACGTCAGCTGGTCAGACCTGCCGGCAAACCGCCACTCTGCAGCCGCCTCATTCAACATTAATACTAACCTATTGTTTATAAATAATAACACCAACCAAACACTATCTATATACAGGGTGTTTCCCAATAAGCTATACAAACATTTGAGTTTCTCCTCTCTCTCTCTCTCTCTCTCTCTCTCTCTCTCTCTCTCTCTCTCTCTGTCACCGCATCCACGATCTCTCTGTCTGTCTCCTTCCTCTCCTGTCTGTCCTCTTCCACCAACTCCTCTACCTCCCATTTTTAAAAACATATATATATATATATATATATATATATATATATATATATATATATACAGGGTGTTTCTATAAGTGTGTTTGCCTCTGTAACTTAAAAAATAATAGGTGACGGGAAATTTTAATGTGGTAGGTCAACACAAGAAATGTTACACTTTCTGTGGAGCTATGAACATAGTTTATTGTATAGTTTTGCAAAGAGTTACAGCACAAAGATATAATTTTTTAAATGGAGCAGTAAGTTTTTTCTATCATGCATTGGAATCGTTGAAACCAGCTGAATCCAAATCACAGTAAGTTTTTTCTATCATGCATTGGAATCGTTGAAACCAGCTGCATGCAAATCAATTTAAACTACATTCCTATCACTGTTAGTTTGGGAGCTACATCCCTTCAAAGTTTCATGGGCAGATACCACGCCGGCTGCGGTGGCCGAGGGGACTGAGGCACTCCAGTAACGGTCTGCAAGGTCACTACGATCGGGGGTTCGAACCCCTCCTCGGGCATGGATATTTGTGCCGTTCTTAGTATAAGGTAGTTGATAAGTAGTTTGTAAGTTTAGGGATTGATGACCCAGTACTTAAGTCCCATAAGCTTAACAAACATTTGAACATTTTGCAGATACCACAAACGCTGCGCATAATGCAATGCGCCTTCTAAATGTGGTGCGGCCGAGTTGTAACGTCGCCGGTGTCACGGAGTGAGAAGCTTCCTCAATGCGCTGTCAGACTGCCGACTGTCTCCGCACACGGCCGTATACCCGACAGTTGGAGCCACATAAACAACAGAGTTACTGACATCGCAAGACGATGGCATACACGAACAACAAGTACGTAGGTATGTTGCTGATGCTCAGCGAGTGCCGACACGATGCCACTGAAGCAGCAGCCGTTACATTCTTACGTGCCGAACAACGACTTTGGGAAACAGGCAGCTTGGTAATGCACCGCAGTAACAGACGAAGACCTGCAAGAAGTGAGGAGACGGAGGTGTTTGTTTTAGCTGCACTACACCACGATCCTCATGTCAGCTTACGAGCCGTTGCTGCAGTCGCTGGTGTCAGTCTCACATCTGTGTGGCGTATAGTGCACGGCCACAGGTTTCACCCATACCGCCTGTCACTGATCCAGGAGCTGCATGGGAACGATTACCGTGCAAGAGCAACATTCTGTGAGTGGGCCATGCGTAATTTCACGCTGGAGTCTTTACAAAGTGTTATGTTCTCTAATGAGTCCACGTTCTCAAATTATGGTGCAGTGAATCGCCATAACATACACCACTGGACCGCCGGCAATCCTTGGTGGATACGACTTGTCGACCATCAATGTAGGTGGTATATTAACGTGTGGTTTGGAATCCTCGGTGATGAAATCATCGGTCCACACTACTTCCCAGGTACACTGACAGGTGAGTCATATCGCACTTTTATAGCCGACAGTTTGGGTGGTTTCCTTCAACACACGAGAGTCCATATCTGGATGCAGCACGATGGTTGCCCAGCCCATTCTGCGCGTGCTGTTGTGGAAGAACTAAACAACAGGTTTGCAGGAAGATGGTTGGGGCACCATCGTCCTCATTCATGGCCCGCAAGGTCGACCAAATTAACACCAGTAGATTTATTTTTGTGGGGCTATATAAAGGATCATGTTTATGTCACTGAGCCCACATCCCCAGATGATCTAAAACGGGGCATCGAGGACGCATGTCGCTCCATCACACCGGCGATGTTACATCTCGTCCGCAGATCCTTTCGACAGCGCATTGCATTATGCATTGAGGAACATGGGCACACATTTGAACATCTCATGCAAATCAACTTCCCACCACCATAACATCCATCACCCACGACACAGCCATGTATTATGTACAGCGTGTGGTATCTGCTCCTGAAACATTGAAGGGTTGTAGCTCCAAAACTAACAGTGAGAGGAATGTAGTTTAAATTGATTTGGACACAGCTGGTTTCAACGATTCCAATGAAAGATAGAAAACACTATTGTTCCATTTAAAAATTATATCTTTGTGCTGTAACTCTTTGGAAAATGATAGAATAAACTCTTTTCGTAGCTCCGCAGAAAGTGTAACATTTCTTGTGTTGACTTACCGCATTAAAATTTCTCGTCACCTATTATTTTATAAGTTACAGAGGCAAACACACTTAGTGGAACACCCTGTATAAAAAACTGAATGTTTGTCTGTATGTCCACTATGTCTTCATAAACTATTCATTCAATTGCAATGAAACTTTAGTGAACTGTTCACTGTACGACCACGAAGGTCTCTGACCCAAAAACAAAAGACGACACATCGCTCAGGAGATATGACGTCATGAATAATGAGAGACCACCGGTGAGAATACCCAGATTTATACGTCAATTATTGGAGAATGGATGTAGCTAAAACTTGCAACAATGTTTGCATGTAATTTCTGACGTGTATGAAGTGTTTTTTAATTGACAACCTCCTATTTCCCCCTCCCCACTCACACACAAAATGATGAAACGAAATCGAGTCTACCACTCACAACAGTTTCGCTGTAGATGCCATAAAACTGTTGCATCAGGCATCACCTTGTATCAAATAAAGTTAGCATTACAAATCTGTATGTTACTATTTATTTTCGTCTGCATGTCTCCCTTAATTCTCTTGCATCAAAAATTAAGTAATATGTTTTCTTAATCTCTATCTATATAAAAGCGAAAGGACACTCACTGACTAAACACGAAATCTCGAAAACTACTTCACCTTTGAAGATGAAATTTGGTAGCTTATAGGTAGAAAACGTCAGCTAAGAAAGTATTTTGTGATACATGCTTGGTGGAGCATACTTCTCCTACAGCCACGGTGGAGTAGCCGAGCGGACTAAAGCACCTCGCTGCAGAGCGCGCGATTGCTCGCCGTGGAGGTTCGAGTCCTCCCTGGGGCATGGGTGTGTGTGTTTGTCCGTAGGTTAGTTTACCTAGGTTTAAGTAGTTTGTAAGCTACGGACTGATCACCACGCAGTTTGGTCCGATAGATTTACAGACATTTGAACATTTGAACTTCCCTACAGATGCAGGAAATCTACAGATTCATTTCGATCTTCACGAAATTAACTGTGCTTGACCTTCAAAACAAGAGGAAGGTCACCGTTTACCTTAAGTTTCATACGGTTCAAGGGGGAGGGTACTTTGCATCATAAAAATGGATCCCTAACTAGTTGGTTGCGCCATTACTTGAGAACGGCTCGACGGATTTAACAGATCCTTTTTTGTTGTTTCCGTTATTCTCAGAGCAAAGGTTGTATGAAATAAAACTGGATTATCTGACAACAGCAAAGTGCGTTTTTCTATGTTAACCTGCGTTTCTATTGCGTAGTTTTGTTCACATATTGATGAAATTTTGCACATAGTATTTTAAAAGCATGGGGAATGTCACTGTCTGTATAAATTTTCGTTAGGTGCATGGTGGAGGGTACTTAGCTTATGGTACGTGACAGAGGTACATTGCAGAAAAATTTACGGAGAGAGGGAAAAGTGGAAACGAACAGAGAGATGGGACAAAAATAGGTGGGTGCAGAGAGAGAGGGGGGGGGGGGAAGGGGATGTGGAGTACGAGAGAGTATGATAAATAAACACCCGGGTAACGCCAGGTTTATAGCTGGTTATTTATAATTAACATTAAAATCAGTCCAGAAAGCGGTCTGTTGTACACCATCTTCAGATGGATACCACCTAAAGCAATATAAAAGTTCAAAGACGTACACAGTAATGGTAAACATACAGGGACAGCTAACACAACAATAAAATACCTAATATTGTAACTATGATGGCAGTCGGTGGCGGTGACACAGCAGGCCGCACAGACGTGAACTGCTGGTGAGAACAGTGGGGCTCTGATTTAAGTACTGGAAGCCTCGCCTCCCACCGCCCGTCATGTGATGTCAGTAATAAGTGAGGATCGACCGCCGGCCGCGGTGGCCGACGTGACTGAGGCGCTCCAGTCACGGTCAGCACGGCCACTACGGTCGGGGGTTCGAATACCACCTCGGGCATGGATATTTGTGCCGTCATAGTTCGTAAGTAGTTCATAAGTAGTTTGTAAGTTTAGGGACTGATGACCCCGTAGTTAAGTCCCATAAGCTTAACAAACATTTGAACATTTTTTTTTTTTTGAGGATCGACCGAGTATCGGCTTCCGGCTATGGCCAGATTCCGCCAAAATGTTGACTTCAGCCGCATTTTCGGTGGGTTTGGCCAGAAATCAGCCGAATGTAAGTAAATTAAATTTCAAATATAATAATAAAGTACAGGATTCAACTGTTACTGGTATCGTTTCGATAACTCAAACTGCAAGTAGAAATAAAAACAATTCTCAGCAGAAAAATATCTATCAGAGGGTGGCTGAGGTTACAATTCAGTTTAGCTATGTGGAAGAGGGATCCACCCCTATGAACCACAGACATTGCCGAGGTGGGGTGGCTTGCATGCCTCAACGATGCAGATAGCCGTACCGTAGGTACAACCACAGTGGAGGGGTATATGTGGAGAGGCCAGACAAACGTGTGATTCCTGGAGAGGGGCAGAAGCCTTTTCAGTAGTCGCTGGGGCGACAGTCTACCTCTAAATCTACATACATACTCCGCATTTCACGGTAAGGTGCGTGGCGGAGGATACACTGTACCACTACTAGGCATTTCTTTTCCTATTGCACTCCCAAATGGAACAAGGAAAAAAAGAATGCCTATATGCCTCCGTACGAGCTCTAATTTCTCTTATCTTGTGTTTGTGATCTTTACGCGAAATGTAAGTAGGCGGCAGCAAGATCGTATTACACTCAGCTTCAAATTCTGGCCCTCTAAATTTACTTAACAGAAATTCACGAAAAGAACGTCGTCTTTCTTCCAGCGATCCCCAATTGAGTTGCCGAAGAATTTCCGTGACACTCTCGCATTCGTCGAACCTACTGGTAACAAATCTAGCTGCTCGCCTCTGAACCGCCTCTATGTCTTCCTTTAAACTGATCTGCTGCGGGTCCCAAACACTTGAGCAATACTCAAGACGTGGTCGCACAAGCGTTTTATACGTAGTCTCCTTTATAGGTGAAGTACATCTTCCCAAAATTCTCCCAGTAAACCGAAGTCGGCTGTCCGCCTTACTCATAACTGTCCTTACATGTTTGTTCCACTTCATATCGCTCTGCAATGTTACGCCTAGATATTTGAACGACGCGACAGCCTGAGCTGGCCTTGAAACATCAGCTAATGTGGCTTTGCCACACAGTTACGGCGAATGGCTGAAATGAAGGGGAAACTACAGTCGTTACTTTTCCCAAGAACATGCAGCTCTTCTATATGAATATATCATTTATGTCGCTATGTCTTCTTGGGTAAAATATTCCAGAGGTCAGATGTCCCCTATTTGGATCTCTGGGCGAGGACTACTCAAGAGAATGTCATCATCAAGAAAAGCAAAACAGGCTTTCTACGTGTCGGAGCATGGAATTTTCTAACCTTTAATCGCGTAGGTAAGTTAGATAATTTGAAAAGAGAAATGGATAGATTAAGTTAGACATGATAGGCATTAGTGAAGTTCGGTGCCAGGACGAACAGGATTTAGTCAGTTGAGTACAGGGTTATGCATACAAAATCAGAATGCAAGAGTAGGCCTGATAATGAATAAGAAAATAGGAATGCGGGTAAGTTATTATGAACCCCATAGTGAAAGCATTATCGTAGCAAAGATAGACACAAAACCAACACCGACAACATTAGTGCAAGTTTATATACCATCTAGCATGGACAATGATAGGGATATCGAAGAAATGATTTTGATAGGGGACTTGAACTCGGTATTAGGAAAGGGAAGAGAAGGAAATGTAGCAGGTGAATATGGACAGGGAAAAAGAAATGAAAGAGAAGATCATCTGGTTGAATTTTGCACAGAGCACAAACACTTGGTTTAAACATCATGGAAGAAGTCTATATACATGGAAGGGACCAGGAGACACTGGAAGGTACAAGATTGACTTTATAATAGTAAGGAACATGTTTAGAAATCAGGTTTTAAACTGCGAGACACATCCAGGGGCAGATATTGACTCTGACCATAACTCATTGGTTATGAACTGCGGATTAAGAGACTGCAGAAAGGTAGAAAAGTTAGAAGATGGAACCTGGACAAATTGAAGCAACCAGAGGTGGGTGAGAGTTTCAGAGGGAGCATTAGGCAAGGATTGGCTGAAACGGGGAAAGTAATACAGTAAAATAAGAATGGGTAGCTCTTAGAGATAAGGTAGTTAAGGCCGCAGAGAATCATATAGGCAGAAGAACAAGGCCTAATAGAAATCGCTTGATAACATAGGATATACTGAACTTAATTGATGAGAGGAGAAAATATGGAAATTCAGCAAGTGAAGCAGGCAAAAGGGAGTACAAATGTCTAAAAAATGAAATTGACAGGACGTGCAGACTGGCTAAACAGGAGTGGCTAGAGGACAAATGTAGAACCGTAGAACAATGTATAACCAAGGGAAAGATAGATATCGCCTATAGGAAAATAAAAAAGATATTTGGAGACAAGAAAAGGAGCTGTGTGAGTATTAAGAACTATGACGGAAAACCACTGCTAAGCAAAGAGGGGATAGCTGAACTGTGGAAGGAATATATAGGGGGCCTAAACAAAGGAAATAAAATTCAAGGAGTATTCTAGAAATGGTGATATGATACTGCGAGAATAATTTGACAGAGCGCTGAAGGATTTGAGTCGAAACAAGGCCCCTGGAGTAGATGATATTCCGTCTGAACTGCTGATATCGTTACGAAAGCCAGTCAATAGGAAATTGTGCCACCTGGTATGCAAGATGTATGAGACAGGGGAAATATCCTCAGACTTCATGAAGAATATCGTAATTCAAATTACGAAGAAAGCAAGTGCTGACAAATGTGAAAATTACCGAACCGTCAGCTTAATAAGTCATGGTTGCAAAATACGAACACGAATTATCTACAGAAGAATGGAAAAACTTGTGGAATCCAACCTCGGGGAAGATCAGTTTGGATTTAGGAGAAATGTTGGAACACGTGAGGCAATACTCACATTACGTCTTATCTTAGAAGATAGACTAAGGAAAGGCAAACCTAATTTTTGGCGTTAGTAGATTTAAAGAAAGCTTTTGACAATGTCGACTGAAATACACTCTTTGAAATTTTGAAGGTAGCAGGGGTAAAACATAGGTTGCGAAGAGTTATATTCAACTTATACAAAAACCAGACAGCAGTTATTAGGGTCTAAGGGCAAGAAACGGACGCAGAGGTTGGGAAGGGAGTAAGAGAGGGTTGTAGGCTTCCCCCAATCTTGTTCAATCTGTACATTGAGCAAGCTGTGAAGGAATGCAAGAAGAAATTTGGAGACGGAATCAAAGTTCAAGGAGAAAAAATAAAAACTTTGCGGTTTGCCGATTACGTAGTTATTTTGACAGAGACTGCAAAGGATCTGGAAGAGGAATGGAATGAACAGTGTCTTGAAGGGAAGATATAAGATGAACATTAACAAGAGTAAAACGAGGGTGCTGGCTGCGGTGGCCAAGCGGTCTGCGGCGCGCCAGTAATGGTCTGCACGGCCTCTACGGTCGGGGGTTCGAATCCCCCCTCGGGCATGGATATTTGTGCCGTTTTAGTAATAGCTAGTTCATAAGTAATTTGTAAGTTTAGGGACTGATAACCCCGTAGTTAAGTCCGATAAGCTCTACAAACATTTGAATATTTGAAAACGAGGGTAATGGAATGGATGCCAGAAAATCAGGTAATGCTGAAGGAATTAGATTAGGTAGATGAGTTTTATTATTTGGGTAGCAAGATAACATCTGATGGCCGAAGTAAAGAAGATATAAAATACAGAATGGCTATGGGAAGAAAAGCGTTTCTAAAGAAGCGAAACTTGTTAACACCCAATATTCATTTAAATGTTATGAAGTCCTTTCTGAAAGCATTTGTCTAGAGTGTAGCATTGCATGGGAGTGAAAAGTGGAGGATAAGGAGTTCAGAGAAAAAGATGACAGAAGCTTTTGAAATGTGATGTTGCAGACGAATGACGACATTTAAATGGATAGATCGCGTAACTAATGAGGAGGTGCTTAACCGAACTGGGGAGAATAGGAGTTTCTGGCATACCCTGACTAAGAGAAGGGACAGATTGGTGGGACGCATTATGAGACATCAAGGAATTGTCAATTTAGCATTAGGAGGAAGTGTGTGTGGGGTAAAAATCGTAAAGGGCGACCGAGGGCCGAATACAGTAAGCAGATTCAAAAGGATGTAGGTTGCCGAACGTATTATCAGATGAATTCACATAACAGGGTAGCGTGGAGAGATGCATCTAATCAGTCTGCAAACTGAAGACCACAACAACAACAGAAGGGGGATCCCAGTAAATGCATTGAGTAATGTTGTACTGGTGTCGATGCCGTTGCACAGAAGTAACGTTGCTGAATCAAAAATTAGCTCTGCGTCAACACACGATTACCGCTGCGATGGTGGCGGCTTCTTCGTGACTCTTAAATCCTATGACAATCGAACTGGTTTAATCTGTAGCTGAACTACATCAGCCAAATCTTCCAATCTTGACTTCAGGTCAAGACTCGCTAACTCCCCTTGTAAAACCTAATATGTCAAGGTACAGTGGTTCAGCACACCAACCTGCCTTTGTGCATTCTGACTATCATCCATAGAGGTGAACTAATTATTGTGGATGAGCAAAAATGTCCACTGATCTCTCTGTGAAGGTGCCAAAATTATAGGTGAAGTCTGAAACCCATCACTGAGCACTGCAGTTTTATGCCACCAGGCAGTACCGCAACTGATTTATAATTTTTCACAGGACCACCATCTAATCGGCAAGGAGGCAGACCAACCGAGAGTTATAGCCAAAGGCAGCCACAGAGGGTCTGTCTTTAATTTTTGTAGCTTGGGCAGTCATATACATCTATAAACAGCCAATGAGAAGCGCCATACCAATGTGTCTGTAGGTTCTTCACATCGTGTCCCTCCAGTGAGAGCTGAGGTTTTAAATCAGTTTGGTGCGCTTTAAATCTGACGCAACTCTTTTTCGTATCAGGATGTCGTGCAATGCCAGTGTTTATGTCTGCGACAGGTGGGCGGAGCAGGGGTGTGTCAGCGAGCCACACACACACAAATGCCACATTCATATTTAAACCCCTAATCGTGAATTTAGCGATGGAGGGAAGTGTGCCGGGTAATAATCGCAGAAGGAGACAAATAGATGACTACAGTAAGCAGATTCAAATGGATGTAGGTTGCCGTCCATATGAGAAGATGAAGAGGCTTGCTCAGGATAGAGTAGAATGGAGAGCTGCATCAAACCGGTCTCCGGACTGGGGACCACAACAACAAGAACAGGTCTAGCGACACACCGATACTTCCTAGTATGTTGTTACAACAAATGCAGTTCATTTAATTATAATTTTTATTATTTTCCCTTAGGATGCGTGTAAAGCCCTCTCCATCCGCCTCCCACTACTGCATGGTAATACGCATTACGGAAAGTGCGTTGGAATTACGAGGGTTAACTCCGTTGCACTTACTTTTCAGTACAGTATATGAAATATATTATGAAATAATATTAGTGAAGCAAACCAGCGGATAGTCGTGAGATAAATTGAATTGTTACAGATCGATTTCAGTTATCGTAGCCATTATTACTGTTAAAACCCCGGCCGCAGTGGCCGAGCGGTCTGCAATGTGCCAGTCACGATCTGCACTGCTGCTGCGGTCGGGGGTCGAATCCCCGGATGGGCATAGATGTTTGTGCCGTCTTTAGTATAAGCTAGTTCATAAGTAGTTTGTAAGTTTAGGGACTCATGACCCCGTAGTTAAGTCCCATAAGTTCTACAAACATTAGAACTTTTAAACATTTCTTACAACATTTTGTGAGAGCAAGAGTGGTTACAATAGTTCCAAATCTCGCCGTTTTCTTGTTACAATTTTTCAATGCTCGCCGCTGCATACAGTTCAAAACTGGATTCAAAACTTAAATAATAGGACTTTAGCTTTTTGGGGGGCCACACACATGTAAAATTTTTACGAAAGATTTTTCCGCCATTTGACTGGATATCGACCTTATCCTATTTAAAAGTGCTATATTAGAATAAGCGATAAAAATAATAGCACTTGGATGTTACAATGACTTGGGTCATACTCGATAATTTTTATCTAGTACCAGGTACAAACCTGCTCGAGTATTTATTGGTTTATGTAAGCATAGAGTTAGTACTTCTCATATCTCGTCTTTCTCTGTCCATCTTCCTTTTTTTTAATAACATGTCATATTTATGGGATATCATTCAAGAATTAAAGCCGTCTTGCATAATTTAGAAAATAATAACTGCAGTATTAAAACAGAGAAAAGTATTCATCAAGATACAAATGATATGTAACCTTAATACATTCATTTCATTCAAAACTTGATTATAAACAATATTTCTGGTTACTTGTCCCAAATCTAATATGAATAAATTCTTCTGGGAGCCCACCTCTGAGAAAAAGACATGTAGTTGTCCGTGTGAGAAACATGGAGATGTCAAAACCACTCTGTAGTATTTAACAGGTTGCCCTGTCATTAATCGCAATGGAAAATGCAAGTCTCACTGGAAACTACAGTCTCTTGAAGCTAAAAGGTAGATCTGTCGGAAATAATGTATATTCGTTGGAAGTACACTCTTCCTCTATAGAAGTCTAAAAATGTTCCAATGTTTGTAGAGCTTATGGGACTTAACTGCAGGGTCATCAGTCCCTAAACTTACAAACTACTTATGAATTAGCTAATACTAGGGACAGCAAATATCGATGCTCGAGGGGGAATCGAAACCCCGACCGTAGTGACCGTGCAGAACGTGATTGGCGCGCCGCAGGCCGCTCCGCCACCGCGGCCGGCATATAGATGTCTCTTGCTTTTGCTTACAGCCAGGTACACTCCACAGTTGATTCCCAGTCTTCAACAGCACTGTCAGCTTTCAGGAATTTCTTTCAGCTGGCTGGAATACAGGAGTGTCTTAGTACTAAATACGTAGATGTATTAAAACGTGGTGCATGATGTGAAAGGTTTTTACTCGCCACAGTATGCACGATCTCATATTTATTTAATTATATGTTGCAAAAGTGTATAATTTTGTATGTATATATTCATTAGTGTAAGTGCTGTATGCCCGTAAAATCTGTTACGAACACAGTAGTAAAGGAATAATAGAGTAAAACCTAGTCCATGATGGGTTGGTTTTCAATTAACGTTACTGTTTATGTCCTCATATTTCATGAACAACGTTTTATACTGTGATTCAATTTCGAAGGCACATTTATCTATATGTGTATATAACTGTATGTAAAATTTACTGCGGCTACAATTTGTAGTGTAGAAATTATAAACTGTAACGTCATACCGAATGCCGTAGTGTAGTCCATGGGCAGAGGAAATACAGCAAGCAATGTCAGCGAGAAAAAGTGTAATAAAGGTTTCAAATTATATTTAATGTGTGTTGAAAGTCGCTAAGTACTCTCATTCCCATATAGTGTATGAATAACTTCTCTTCACAATATGTTCAACTGTTTGTAATTCTATGGGACCAAACTACGTTGGTCATCAGTCTCTAGTCTTACAAACTACTTAAACTAAGGTAAACTAACCTAAGGACAACACACACATCCATGCCCGAGGGAGGATTCGAACCTCCGATACGGGAGGCCTTCGAAACCATAACATGGCGCTCCACACCGCTCGGATACTCCCACGCAGCGTCACAAGATGTGGCAGTTTTTTGTGATTCCTATTGTTTAGGACGTCATGTCTCAAGGTTCTTACAACTACAGTAATTGTTTTAGGTTTCAGAAAATACAGCAACCAGTCGCCTTTTGTTTCTTCTTAATGAAGATTTATTTAAACCATTACCGGTTTCAAGCTGCCTAGCAGCTCATCTTCAGATGGTATAAAATATTACAAGTTACATTTCAATTTGTGGTAGGGCAGAAAACGAGAAAATGGTAAACACTAATTGTGGTAGGCTATACTTAAATTACAATAAAAGTTTGTCTACAAGACTTACTTACAGTTATGCACTTTACATGTAGTTTGTCCATATTTGGTCCGCTTATTGATAGAATATCAGAACACTTCTTTTCCATCATCATGCCACAACAAATCCCACGAATTTTAGGTGGTAAAATTAATAAATATTTCACACACATTACGACTTTTAGCCACTAGCATAACTTACAGCTTGTAAACAAACCAAAGAGTATGTTTATACACAAGATAAGAACTATGTGAAACCAAAGACTAATAAAAGTTTATCTTATTATAGAATATACATATGATGCCAATTTAGATTACATAAGATTAAAAGTTGTATTCAAAGTTAACATATGTATATAATATAATTTCAAAATGATAGTTACATTAATATTAGGAGTATTGATTTTGTGATTACTATTATATCTGTTTACATGCGTCACACACATGTAAACAACATTAAAAGTTGTATTCAAAGTTAACATATGTATATAATATAATTTCAAAATGATAGTTACATTAATATTAGGAGTATTAATTTTGTGATTACTATTATATCTGTTTACATGCGTCACACACTTGTAAACAACATTAAAAGTTGTATTCAAAGTTAACATATGTATATAATATAATTTCAAAATGATAGTTACATTAATATTAGGAGTATTGATTTTGTGATTACTATTATATCTGTTTACATGTGACACATGTAAACAGATATAATAGTAATCACAAAATCAAAACTCCTAATATTAATGTAACTATCATTTTGAAATTAAATCATATACATACGTTAACTTTGAATACAACTTTTAATCTTATGTAATCTAAATTGGCATCATATGTATATTCTATAATAAGATAAACTTTTATAAGTCTTTGGTTTCACATAGTTCTTATCTTGTGTATAAACATACTCTTTGGTTTGTTTACAAGCTGTAAGTTATGCTAGTGGCGAAAAAGTCGTAATGTGTGTGAAATATTTATTAATTTTACCACCTAAAATTCGTGGGATTTGTTGTGGCATGATGATGGAAAAGAAGTGTTCTGATATTCTATCAATAAGCGGACCAAATATGGACAAACTACATGTAAAGTGCATAACTGTAAGTAATGTCTTGTAGACAAACTTTTATTGTAATTTAAGTATAGCCTACCAAAATTAGTGTTTACCATTTTCGCGTTTTCTGCCCTACCACAGATTGAAATGTAACTTGTAATATTTCATACCATCTGAAGATGAGCTGCTAGGCAGCTTGAAACCGGTAATGGTTTAAATAAATCTTCATTAAGAAGAAACAAAAGACGACTGGTTGCTGTATTTTCTGAAACCTATTTCAATAAACAGTCGCAGGTTCCTACACAATGGATAAAAGTTACTGTAATTGTTACCTCACGGTAAGGAGTTTGGTTGAAATCAGTACATTGGTTTAGGATAAAAAGGAGCAGCAGTGTCGCTTAATGCAGCAGTGTTCCACGCATCTCATTGCGTATGGACTATGTGGAGTTGTGGACTATGTGGACTTGTGGACTATATGTTGTAAGTAATACTTACACTTACAGCGACCGTCATTATGGATTGAAGCTTACTAGTACAAATATTCATAAAGAGTGTAACAAAATTGTAGATTTGTGTGCAATATGTACACACCAACCAACGTACAAATACACAGAAACTCTGCTTTTTATACAAAGATAATAATAATAATAATTTCGTGTGGCTCATTAGCCTGGTGCAAGTCTTTCAATTGGACGCCACTTCGGCGACTTGCGTGTCCCTAGCCTACCCCAGTTATCCAACCGGGGAAAGGGGACCTACAGTTTAATGTGGAATCCGATCCACGTGTCGTTTCTGGCGACTCCTCACATCGTTGAGAGGTGAAGGATGAGTTAAATTGCAGACTGAAAACATCCAAGGTCCGATCGGGTTTCGAACCCGCAACCGTTCGGTTTCCAGTTAAGCGCTTTACCCCAAGACCACCGGACCCAACGTATACAAAGATTATAGTCTAGCAATTTAATTTGGCCTAAGGCTGAAATCCAGATAGTCCAATGACAGGCTACATGCACCGACATCAAGGTTTCGCCAACTTACTGGATACTGCGGAAATCCGGAGCCCGCGACCTCCCCAGGGAGCTGTTGGTGAGGTAGAATGAAATGCCAGAGAGGGCGACGAAGATGGCGGCATTGTGGTTGGCGACGCGCTCCATGCAGGCCTCCATCCTGCGGCAAGTGTGCACGCGGCCGGCCGAGCCGGAGGCGGCGGCCAGCCAGTCGTCGCCCAGCACGGAGGCGGCGTGCGCCGTTATGTAGAGGCGCATGCGCGAGGCCAGCAGCTGGCGCTGCGACCGCGGGCCGACGCTAGTGCCGGGCCGCGCCGCGAACCCCACCAGCCCCGACTGGAACCACGCCGACGTCTGCGGCACCACAAGGACCCGCAGCTTCACCAAGGAGCACACCGGGTCAACGGAACGGAGCGCCTTCAGCCGTTATAAAGACTACTAGCTGGTACCCAGCGCGTTGCTGCCATTAAAGAACTTAGTGCAAATAACGTTTGTATTTGAGTGATTAGATTAGATTAGTTTTTCGTGCCGTAGATCCATGTTGAGGAGAACCTCGTGGATGTGGAACATGTCAAGAAATAAAATTTACAAGTTGAATAATACATAATCAGTGGCTGCTGGTGATAATGTGCTGCAGCACACTGTAAATATATTACTAAAATTATGCCATTTCTCTTCGAATGCAAGCGAGAAATCGCTGTAAAATTACATCCTTTCTCTTGGAATACGAGCCAGATATCACAATAAAATTATGCCAATTCCCTTCCAATGCGTATTAGAATGCTAGTAATAAGGATGAAAACGCATTTCGGAGCACTTTCGCCGCGATAGCTGGAAACCAGCTCTGTGTGCTGAAGTGGGATTCAGCCGCGCTGGAACGTGTGCAGAGAGGCGGCGCAGTCGTTTCTTCGCTAGTGCGCATGCGCAGACGTGACGTCAGGCTGGCGACTCGTGTGCTGAGACCGACTGCAGCACCAGATCAATATTTCTCTTCGCGCTGCGTGTAACGCTTGTGGGAGAATAGCATATGACGAATATTGCGGCATACTTGTTTAAGGCTCGTATTCAAATACCTCTGAGTCTAAATTTTTAATTTCTAAAATAAAATTAATATTTTTAAACGTTATATTTACTACCTGAAGTGAATACATGCAGTTGGCAACGCTGTTATAGCCCTAGATCACATGAATGCAGCAAAACTGCTAGACTCTTCAAAGTTTGAAGGATACTCTATACGCTTCCCAGGCAGAGAACTTAATGTAGCGGTCCAAGCTTATACCATGTTGGAGAAACCCAGTTTAATGATGGAACTCTAAGTTGTACGAAAGACCAGACTTAAGAAATGTTGCAGGATCTGTACCATTACTACAGTTCATTTCTAACAACAATCTGCATGACACCTTCTATCAGATATCGAAACTTCTGAAAATGATAGTAACCACACCGATGACAACTGCTGAGCCTGAAAGATGTTTTTCTTCTCTGAAGAGGATCGAGACTTTTATTCGGAATACCAACTCAGAACAACTGGTTCACTGATGGGTCGAAATCAGACCAAGGCGTTGGGGCCGGGGTATGCGGGGTGCAGCCAACACTGGATGACGTCATCTCTCTAGGGAAACTGGCCTCAGTATTCCAGGCCGAAATCACTGCCATCAGGGCGTGTTTGGAGAATTTGCGTAGGTGCTAAAAAGACCGAAGCATCTATATCTATTCAGAAAGCCAGACAGCCCTGAGATCACTGGCAGCTCCTGCAACAAGATCTGAAATTGTTGCAGAATGTCACAGGGTTCTGGTGGAGCTAGGGGAAAGCAATAGGGTAAACCTATTGTGGGTCCCTGGCCACTCGGGGATCAGTGGCAACGAACATGCCGACAGATTAGCCAGGATGGGGGCAGAGACTCCATTTATTGGACCGGAACCTGTCCTGACAATCACCAAGGCAATGATCAAATTGGAGCTACGTAACTGGCTCAGAAAACAGCACGTAGAATATTGGACGAAAGTCTATCAACAAAAACTTGGCAAGGTAATCATGCCAAATCCATGTTTTAAAAGAAGATCTGCAATCCTGAGCCTGAACAGGAGAGAGATTAGACTCATGGTTGCATTGCTGACAGGCCATGGGTATTTAAAAAAAACACCTACATACAATGGGAATAACAGAAGAGGACCCTAAATGTCGGATATGTGATGACGGTGATGAAACTGCATCACATCTAACCTTCGAATGCATTGAATTGGAGAGTAAGGCCCAGAACATTTGGGACAACCAGACCTGAAGAGACTGTGTCTAATAAAGAACTGGTAAAGGGACTCCTTGCAGTGTTCAAGGGCATTGGTTGGCTTTATTAGATATACAGGGAGCGATACCGTACAATAAACTTAGTTTTGGTGCGGGCAGTGGCGGGTTGGACCAAGACTGTTTTGGCTTCCCTGACAAAATCAATCTATCAATCAATCAACATGCACCATTTGGTACAATTTAGAAATTCACTAATGGAGTAGAAGGAGTTGGACACTAGAAAGTCTTTTAGGTTCTTCTTAAACTGATCTTTATTTGTAGCTAAATTTTTTATTCTTGATGGTAAATTATTGAAAATGTGTGTGCCTGAGTAGTAGACCCGTTTTTAAATTAAAGTAAGTGCTTTTAAGTCCTTGTGTAGATCATTTTTATTCCTAGTATTGTATGCATGAACTGAGATGTTGGGAAAAGGGATATATTACTTATGACAAATTTCATTAAGGAATAAATATACTGAGAGGCAGTAGTTAACATACCCAGTTCTTTGAAAAGGCTTCTACAAGACGTTTGTGAATTTACTCAAACAAATAATATGTATTACACGTTTTTGGACTCTGAAGACTTTTGACTGACTTGAAGAGTTACCCCAAAATATTATACCATATGACATTAGGGAATGAAAGTAAGCAAAGTATGCAAGCTTTGTTATTTTTATGTCTCCTATGTTTGATAACGCTCGTATTGAAAATACAGATTTGTTGAGTCGTTTCTGCAGTTATATGGTGTGCTCCTCCCAACTAAATTTATTATCAAGCTGTAATCCCAGGAATTTACTACTGTCAACTTCTTCTATCTGCTCTTCTTCATACTTAATGCATATGCTGGCGGGAAATCTCTTACATGTTGTGAAATGCATGTAGTGAGTCTTTTCAAAGTTTAATGACAATGAATTGGCTTTAAACCATTTATTAATGTTCATGAAAATATCATTAGCTGAGTTTTCTATAACTATCCCCAAGAATTAACTAAGGTATAAGCTACCTCTGTTCCAAATTTTTATTGCAATACTTGTATCATCTGCAAACAAAACGAACTCTGCTTCTGGGAGTGTAACTGATGAGAGGTCATTAATGTACACAAGAAAAAGCAATGGCCCTAAGATGGATTCTTGTGGGACACCACATGTAATTTCTTCCGAATCCGATGATGACCGTTGGCTTAATTTACTAGTCACTTACACTGACACCCTTTGTTTCCTGTTAGTGAGGTACGACTTGAACCATTTTGCAGCATTTCCTGTGTGTCAGCTTGTTTAATTACGAATTAGTCGTCTCCTCCTCTGTTCGCCTGCTCCTTAACCCGTCGCCTCCACTCCCTTTCTCAGTCCAGTTTCTCCACCCCTCCCTCTGCTTATCTCCTTTCACTTGCCTGACACCAAGTTCCCTCTTTCATTCTTCTCCTCCCACATCTCTCATTATCCTCCTCTCCCCTTTCTGTCCCTCCTCCACCTACTCCTCTCCGTCCTATATAAGTGCCAAGTGTCATGGTGATAGGACAAGTGGTGTCAAAGTTGCAAGGTACCCTCCGCCATGCTAAATTCACTATCCTGTAGATTATAAAAATCTTCTTCATGGAAATATAGATTCATGTGCTGACTTTCATGACCAGTCAAACAATTTGGATTTTTGTTGTAACGTACACTCCGTACCTACGTAGGATTCGAAAGGTAGCCCGTGTATTAATTCGGGATATAAGCTATCTACATTCCAAATTTCATTCAAATCCGTCAAGCTGTTTCAGCGGGAAGAGAAACAAATGTATTCACCCATTGTAAGGTCCCCTACCGCCATGCACCATACGGTCGCTTACGAAAGGCAGCCCACGAATTAACCAAGCTATAAGCAACCTCTGTTCCAAATTTATTTCATATCCGTCCAGCCATTTCAGCGTGAATGCATAAGAAACGAATTACCAAACAGCAAAGCACCCTCCGTCATGCACCATGCGAAGTCCAATTCAGTATGCACATAACCTTTGTGCGAGTGCAAGCAACGGGTTAACAAAGTTTTATCGCAATCGGATGTACGGTAAGGCCTTGCATAAAATACGAACAAAATCACAAATAAACATTAATTTTAATATATTAGATATATCCTGAAGTATGTGTCGTACAGTGAAATAAATTTGATGGCACATTTAGTGATACACATCGAAACTATATGCAAAATATGTTGCGAAGACAGTCAGCAGTAATGAAGTAAAACATCACAAGATCATGCCCGATTCGACAGTTTTACAGCGAAACTGTTTCCATTTCATCATTTTGTGGTGGAGGAGCGGATGAAATCAGTTACAAAACGCTTCATAAACGGTCGAAATTACATACAAACTTTGTTGCAGGTCCCTAACTACTCCTCTTTTCCAATAATTGACGCATAAATCTGGGTATTCTCACGCGGTGGCCACTCATTAATTATAATGACATATCTCCTGTGCTATGTGTGTGCTTTTTTTTTTTTTTTTTTTTTTTTTTTTTTTTTTTTTTTTTTTGTCAGAAACATTCGTGGGCATATGGTGAACAGTTCACCAAAGTGTCATTGCAATCGAATGAATGGTTTATGAACACATGGAGGACATAGATACATATATATATATATAAGTATCCGGGCACCTAGATGAAAATGACTGACAAGTTCGTGGCGCTCACTATCAGTAATGCAGGAATGCAATACGATGTTCGCCCACCAATGTTTATTGTTTGGGGGTCAGACATCTAAATTCAAGATGGCGTCAGGGAAAACCGACCCCACCTACTGGTTACGTAGGGTGTAGGATACCAACAGCCGTATGTTTAACAGAAACATTTATTCCTTAACTACCAGTTTCGGCATTCCATTGTGTCATCTTCAGGGCCCTATATCGGAGTATTCTATCTATTAAATGGGGATCGAAACTGGTTGCGTGGATTTCTAGCTCTCAATAGGAACAACAGTTTTTGTTGTTGGTTCTTACTGAGATCTAGAAACCCAAGCAACCAGTTTTGATCCCTATATAATGAATATAATACTCCGATATAGGCGCCTGAAGATGGCATACTGGAATGCCGAGTTAAGGAATAAATGTTTCTGTTAAACATACGGCTGTTGGTATCCTAGTCCCTACGTAATTTTAACCAGCCGCAGTCCTAGTTGCACCATTAATGATGTATTCAATAATACCACCTACTGGAAGCCGACTTCAAAATTCAAGATGGCGGCGGTTTGGGGATCTGCTCCACTGACAGGTTGAATCTTGCTTGGCTGCCACCTCAGCAGACCTGGAATTGTCTGGCTGCCACCCCCACCGCTTTGGTAACAACAGTTTTATGGATTGAAGTACCTGTTCTACCAATTTTTTACTATTGTGCAGTTTCATTTCATTATCAAGAATGGTATTAACCTTAACTGCTGTACTGATTGCTCAGTTGCTGTTTTAGTGTCAACAATTATTTCTTTTAATTCACTGTGATTTAATCCTTTACTTAATTTGTACTGTAGGCCTTTGTCTAATAAAGAAATTTCATCATCTGAAAAGGTGAAGTCTGTCAATTTCTCAGACCTGTTCGCAAAGCGATGTACATTTAGAGGGGGTTTGTTTGTTTAGGATTATGATTCTTACTTTAGGTTTGCAATTTCTTATAATGTCTTGCCTGAATGGGTACTAGAAAAGGCATTAACCTTACTAAAGGTAGCCTGTGTCATCGTATGGAATTGCGCTGGGGTCAGTTTACTCTTAACATATTTTTCTAGTTGTTGTACACTGCTACTCATTAAGCTGTTATTTTTATAAAACTCTCTAATTTGTAATTTCAACCCAAAGTACTTCACGTTTAGCTTTAACCAATTTTGCTACCCTAGTGTTACTATTGATGTTTACTTAAGCATAGTTAGGGGTAATGTGCAATTCTAAACATTTCTTATTGAATAAAATATGTAACCTGTTCTTTGCCACGTTCTTATGTAGTTTTAAAAGACCATTACATTCTCAAATTGCCTGGCTAGGCACAATGTTATAGTTAAAAGGCATTTATGCCACTGGAGAGCGATGAACAGTTTATATAAAACACTTCATTCAGCCAAGATCGCTAAAAGTTTAATTTTGTCCCTTAACCGGTTTCAGTGAGCTCAGTCACCATCTTCAGAAAGTCCAGTATAATCACTGCAAAAAGTTATAGAATGTCTACAAACTTCAAAGTTATTGTGGTATACATTAAAATGACAGTTAACAAAACATGTACATTGCCTTAGCGTCATGTGTAACAATAGAGACATAACCTTCTAAAGCATGTAAACATCTGGTTAATGTTTTTCATCACAGGGTGGTTCGTCATAATGAATAAAATGTGGTCTTGGGTCAAACAAACAGGAGACTGAACAGGACAACATTGTACAATAGAGTTGCTACTGGTTGCCACTAGGTGGCAGTAGTGTTGAAACAATATGGCTACAAATTCAACTTCAAAGAAACATGCTACTGTGAAGTTAGGAAATCATTTACATACACACATTTACATACACATTTATATATATACACACACACACACACACACACACACACACACACACACACACATATATATATACATATATATATATATATATATATATATATATATATATATATATATATATATATATATGTGTGTGTGTGTGTGTGTGTGTGTGTGTGTGAGTGAGTGTGTAAATGATTTCGTAAATGAACAGATAGCTGTCAATGTGCAAGTAGCCTAATGTCTACATAGAGTAGAGATACATAACTATAAATATAGGTAAAGTAATATGTACACTGTTCCAAATACAGAAAAGTGTCCTACAGTGGAGTTGTGAAATACTTTCTTTCTTTCTTTCTTTTTTTTTTTTTTTTTTTTTTTTTAATGTATTATATAAAAGTTAAGATAATAATTTTCATATGATGAGAAAATAAGTCAGTCATTGGATAAATAGCTTAATATCTACATAGAGCAGAAGGACAAAATTTATATCTATAGATTCAAAATCCAATATCATTAATAATAAAAATGACATACAACTGCAGTTAAAGTTAAGTATAGGATTCTATGTCCCAAGTCGTTTGAAGATTTTAAAAACTTTTCCCTTAAGTTAAATAAGTGACACAAAATTTACATTAACAGTAAAGGGTGAACCATATACAGATTATATACTTCTGTGAACAGTAAAAATATTTATACAAAACAAATGAGTAAAAACCTTAACATAGATGATAGAAATATATAAAAAAAGAAAGTAAAAACTTTAACATTGATGACTTCAGCATTACATTAAGACTATGAGGTGCAAAGTACCACTCATGTTATATGTAAAAGGAAGCAATAACGGGTTTTTTTTCAGCAGTGTAAATAATGAATGAGAAAAGGGGGGATTACATACCGTAAAAATATTGAGAGGCTAGTAATGACAATAAAATGGAATTAACAATCAGAGAAATAATGTGTGTAACCAATCCGTAATGTTAGGAAGAGTCATTCACTAAAAATTAGACTAAGATAGCATGTGTGTATGACACAGAAACAGGTGAGAAAACTGATCCCAACACAAAGGATAGAACAGAAACGAAGGAATATGAAAAAACTAATATCTTGACAAAGAAATATATAAATTTTCAAGGAGGTCAAGCTTTCTTCGTTTATTGGCTCTATGTAAAATTTTCATATTATGCTCAATGCGCTTAACTGAGTGTCTGTTATTTTTTAGATGAGTTCCGAAAGCTGTTTTATTATTATAATATGTATGCTCTCGGAACCTAGTTTTAAAAGTTATCCCAGTCTGTCCTATATAGAAATGATCACAGTTGCTACAGTTGAGCTTATACACTTAACAAGATGTTTACAAGCTTTAGAAGGTTATGTCTCTATTTTTACATATGTCGCTAAGGTAATGTACATGTTTTGTTGACTGTCTTTTTAATGTATACCACAATAACTTTGCAGTTTGTAGACATTGTATAACGTTTGCAGTGATTATACTGGAATTTCTGAAGATGGTGACTAAGCTCACCGAAACCGGTTAAGGGACAAAAATAAACTTTTAGCGATCTTGGCTGAATGAAGTGTTTTATATAAACTGTTCATCACTCTCCAGTGACGTAAAATGCATTTTAACTACAAAAAAGAAATATTCCGTTTTTCGGAAATCTTTCGCCACCTAAGGTCTCTAGGCAAAATAACTGTACACTGCTCGTACATGTATATATACACTCTCAGGTATTGTAATACAATTACAGTTGTTGTTGTGATCTTCAGTCCGCAGACTGGTTTGATGCAGCTCTCCACGCTACCCTGTCTTGTGCAAGTCTCTTCATCTGACAATACGTTCGGCAACCTACATCCTTTTGAATCTGCTTACTGTATTCGTCCCTCGGTCTCCCTCTATGATTTTTACCCAACGCGCTTCCTTCTAATGCTAAGTTGACAATTACTTGATGTCTCAGAATATGTCCAACCAATCAATCCTTTCTCTCAGTCGGGATATGCCAGAAACTCCATTTCATAGAATGATCCCACATCACGAAATCGATACTGTGCTACAACAACTTAGACCCATTAGACCCAACCCTTTTTAGGACAAAACGACACACAGATGATTTTCTCATCAAAACCGTAGGATTGCAACACAACAGACCCACATGTAACCCTTTTTTTAGGACGAAACAAGTCACAGTTCGAAGAAATTCCAATAAAAACCACCAGATCCTTACCTAGTAAGACACCTGAATGTCGGTCAAGATATGCTTTTTGCGTAATTTTATACAAAGGACCATTTAAAATCAAAACCATAACGTTATTGTACAACTCTTATGACCTTAACCACTTTTTTTGTATACCTCAACAACCCTATAGCCCTGAAAATCCCTACACATCCTATATAGAAATTTTCAAAAATTTAGCCGCGCCAGAGTTGAGTCGCTATGCAACGACGCGTGAGGCCGCTCCCCGTCGGGGACTCGAATCCGCCCTTGGGCACGGATGACTGTACTGTCTTTAGAATAAGTTAATTGATAAATAGTTTGTTAGTTTAGGGACTGATGACCCCGCAGTTAAGTCCCATAAGCTTAAACATTTTGAACATTTTTTGAACCAATAAGCCCATAAGTCACACATCAGCAGGTCAATGCTAAACGACGCCTCGCTTGGTGTAAGGAGCGTAAACATTGGACGATTGAACTGTGGAATAAAGTTCTGTGGAGTGACAAATCACGGTGCGCAACGTGACGATCCAATGGCAAGGTGTGGTTATGGCGAATGCCCAATGAACGTCTTCTACCAGCGTGTGTAGTGGTAACAGTAAAATTCAGAGTCGGTGGTGCCATGGTGCGGTCGTTTCTCGTGGAGTGTGCTGACACCCCTTGTTGTTTTGCGTGATACTATCACAGCACAGGCATACATCGATGTTTTAAACACCTTGTTGCTTCCCACTGTTGAAGAGTGATTTGGCGTTGACGATAGCATCCTTCAACACGATCTAGCACCTGTTCATATTGCATGGCCTGTGGTGATGTGGGTTACACGACAATAACATTTCTGTAATGGAGTGGCCTACACAGAGTCCTGACTTCTACAGAAAAACTTTATTGATTTCCAGCATTACAATGGAGGGCACCACTAAGCTGTAATTTCCAGTCAGGTGTCCAGATATTTTTGATCACAGAGTGTATGTAAAGATTAAAGAATCCTTCGTGTGAAATGTCTTCCACTCCATAAGGCCGTCTGGTACTTCTAAGAAGAAAAAAAGAAGAAGAAGAAGAAAAGAAGAAGAAGAAGAAGAAAAAAAAAAAAAGGAAGCATTCAGCCGATCGAGCAAACACATTTGTGTAAAGTTGACAGGTTAGTAAAGTGTATTGCCAGACACAATGTGATGCAGCGGGTATAAGAGATCCCCCATTTCCGTTTGCTGAGAGATTTGTGAATCTCACAAGCAGTGAACATCAGACCGAGTTGCTGAATAAGTGTCTCAAACATAGTTTTCAGCCGAAATTAGATGGGAAGGTGGTAACTAATTTGATGATAGATTTTAAAATTGCGTTAGATAAGGCAACATGTAACAAATCAAATAAACTAAAATAGCTTGCAAAGGTAACGATTTGATTGAAAAAGCTGTCCGGACACAAACCGATAACAATGAGGCCTCCAACCTTCGTTCTATTAATAAAAAAATTGCTGAAGGAAGAGGCATTAATTACTCTTGCCGACAAGGGATGTACCGTACCGCAGTTATGTACAAGAAACAACATATTATAAAAATGTTAAACATTTTACGTCAGAATAACATTAAACAAAGCCGCTTATGCTAAGGAAATTAAAGAGTTCTTCAAAAAATGTGATAATATCCTTTATCCTGACATAGCGAGACTTAAAGTAATGAACCCAAAAGCACCAGCTCTGCGTGATTCGTAAAAACTCACAAAGAAACTCTTGGAATTCGTCCCATTGTTAATAATGCTGATAACCCCAGGAAACCTGCTGCAAAGTTTTCGCTACATTCTCTACGTAATTTGTTCGTTCACGAGGAGAATTATTCCATTTCAAACAGTACTAAGCCCTTGCGCTTTGAATAAAACAATTCTGTGTATTCGGCAGCGTCATTTTTAAAACACTAAGCAAAGGAATTGTCATAATAACTTAGAACATTTGCATTGTTATATTAATAAAGATGCCCGCAATCGGCTACACACAGAGACACACTACACTCATGGAAAATGAATACGTCGACCCGGCAGAGGGAAATTTTATTGAAACTTTTTTGAGAATGTATACAGCACACGATTACACAGACAGAGCGATACGCACTTGAGTAGTCACAATAGCGCACGCAATGTCGGCGCTAGTACCGTGAATAAACACCTTTTTCAGCGATGCAAACTCCAATTTTCCCATTGGAAACGATCATAGAGGTACAGAATGCAGTCTTGCGGAATGGCCTGCCATGCAGTTTTCACCAGTGCCTCAGGTCGGTTGAGCAGATCTCGGAAGATGACGTTTCATTCGGTCCCAGACATGTTCGATGGGGGCAGATGTGGGATCGTGCTGACTAAGGCAATCGACTTACACGCTGAAGAGCACATTCGGTGGTACGGGATACAGGTGGATACGGATTGTCCTGTTGGAAGAGGTTATCGTGTTGTTGGTGTACAAACGGTAGCAAGACGGGATGAATTATGGTTTCAATGAACGCTTCACCGTTAAATGTTCCTTCGACGATTACCAGAGGAGAACGAACAGTTTAGGTTATCGCTCCCCACATCATGATGCTAGGTGTCAGCGCCATGTGCCTTTGTTATATACAGTCCAGATTTTGGCGCTCCCCTATACGAAGCCACACACGCGTACAACCATCACTGGCACCGAGGCAAAAGTGACTGTGATCACTGAAGATGACACGTCTCCATTCGTCCTTGCATAAGCGCCTATCGCGACACCGCTGGTGGTGATGTTGGGGACAGAGCGGGAGACGCTGTAGCGTATGCATCATCATGTCGTGAGTCATAGCCTACATTGGCCGTTCTCCACTGGTGATCGTCAAGGGAACATTGAACAGTTGAGGGTACACTGAAACTATCAGTCAACCAGTATTGATACTGTTCATTCATCAGCAAGGCGATATGCTTTTTCTGACAGGAAAATGCACGTCCACATGTATCTCCTACCGCTCAATCTGCTCTTCGATGTGTACTTCAACTACACTGGCCAGAACGATCTCCAGATCTCTCCCCCAAGGAGCATGTTAGACACCGGATGGAACGTCATCTTCAGAAGTCCGCACGATCTGGTCCAACTGAAGCACCAGAAGGAAACTGCATGGTATGCCTTTCCCTCTCGGTGGTTCGAATCCCCCTCAGGCATGGATGTTTGTGTCATCTTTAGTTTAAGGTAGTCCATAAGTAGTTTGTATGTTTAGGGACTGATGACCCCGTAGTTAAGTCCCTTAAGCTCAATCAATCTATAGGTAAAATAATTGTGAAAGATTCGAAAAAAAACTACTTCTTTACATATTGTCTGTACCGTAGGACCTTTCTTAATTCGCCGGCCGCGGTGGCCGAGGGGATTGAGGCGCTCCAGTCACGGTCTGCACGGCTACTACGGTCGGGTATTCGAATCGCCCCCCCCCCCCCTCGGGCATGGATATTTGTGCCGTCCTTAGCTAGTACATAAGTAGTTTGTAAGCTTAGGGACTGATGACCCCGTAGTTAAATCCCATAAGTTCTACAATCATTTGAACATTTTCAATGTGATTCGCTTCTGAGTCTTGCCTGAAATTCGAAAAACTCGCTTCTGTCGGAAATCATGTAAAAAATAGGGTAATCCAGTACGAAATATACACAAAAACTTCGTCCAACAAATTGAAAGAAAGACAAAGCTGTATAATTTGAGATAACATAGTTCTGTTACATTTTGGGCGAAGAGGAGGGTCGCCAGAATGTTTTTAATTTGGACGATGGTCGGCAGAATATTTTTTTTCTTCGAAGGGGGTTCGCATATTCGAAAGGGTTGAAAAGCACTGGGCTCGGGGCACGAAAGTCGCCGAAGTGGCGTCAAATTGAAAGACTGGCACCAGATCAATGAGCGATACGAAATTATCATAATCAATCTTACAGCGCTTTGAAACTGTAATCAGTGTGCACACGTAGTGTGATGTGGGCAGGACGTAGTGAGAGGTGCGGTACGCGATGCTGAGCCGGCAGCCGTACACGCTGACTGCGGACTGATCTACATCTACATGGGATAATCTGCAAATCACATTTAAGTGCCTGGCAGAGGGTTCATCGAACCAACACTACTTATCTCCCATTCCATTCTCGAATAGCGCGCGGGAAGAAGGAACACCTGAATCTCTCTGTTCGAGCTCTGATTTCTCGTATTTTATTCTGATGATCATTTCTACCTATGTAAGTGGGAGTCAACAATATATTTTCGCATTCGGAGGAGAATGCTGGCGATTGGAGTTTCGCAAGTAGCCCACGCCGCAGCGATAAGCGCCGTTGTTGTAATGATTCCCATCCCAGATCCTGTATCATTTCCGTAACGCTGTCTCCCCTGTATCGTGACAATACGAAACGAGCTGCCCTTCTTTGGACTCTTTGGACCCACCTGATAAGGATCCCACACTGGGCTGCAATACTGCAAAAATGGACGGACAAGCGTAGTGTATGCAGTTTCTTTTGTAGTTCTGTTACATGTTTTAAGGGTTCTGCCAAAAAACGCGGTCTCTGGTTCGCCCTTCCCACGACATTATCTACATGTTCTTACCAGTTAAAGTCTGAAGTAATAGAAATTCCTAGGTATTTTGTGGAGTTTACGACCTTCACTTTTGGTTGATTAACCAAAGTTTGACGGATTTCTTTTCGTACTCATGTGGACGACTTCACACATCTCATTATTTAGAGTCAATTGCCAATTTTTACACCATACTGATATATATATACAGTTAAGTCCGTTAAGCTTAACAAACATTTGAAAATTTGTTTTGTGTGGGCCTTTCCGCAAAACTACATTCAATACCTCTACGGTCGCGTCCATAGGAGAATTGCAGCTTGGATTGCTGCGAAAGGATAGTGTACAGCCGGCCGTGCTGGCCGAGGGGACTAAGGCGCGCCAGTCACGGTCTGCACGGCCACTACGGCCGGGGTGCGAATCCCTTCTAGGGCATGGATATTTGTGCCGTCCTTAGAGCGCGCGCCACGTAACTTGGCGGGTGAGGTCTGGATGCGCAGAAGCACGGGTACGTCACGCCACGTGACCAGCTGGCCAATAGCCGTCAGTCAGCCGTTGCGCGCGCTCGAGTTCGTATCGTACTGTGCGGAGCGACAACTGGTTGTGGCAGAAGTATTTTAATAACTGTTTCGAAAAATCCAGATTTCAAGATATAATTAAGGGAAAAATCTAAAATTTGTCAATTTCTAATTTATCGCTTTTTTATCTTCACAATAAATTTACTTTGAATTCGTAATCTGTCGTGAACGTCTAACATGGTTTTTCACTAATAATGGATAGATTGATGTCCCTAGAAGAACTGTGTACATAATTTACAAATAGTTCGTGTTAATCGACTGAGCTACGAAATGAATTTCTGTGCCGCTCCGAAAATTATGCCCTGCCATGTAACCGTGATAGGTACAAGAGAAAGAGACTCATAAATACTCGTGAATGCGCCACAGTTTTCCAAACAATCAAACGAGCGTTGTTTTTCTGCATTACACTTTTTATACAGCCGTGTGTGTTCAAGACTCGCAGCTTGACATTTCCTTGCGCTTGTATGCGGCCGTAACTTTAAAAATAAGCGGCAGTCAGCAGCTGAGTGCGGAATCGAACGGAGCGCAGCCAACGCACAGTCCGGCTACGCTGCAACAGCTGCTTCCCCCCACCACTACACAGCTACCTGCGCAGAAGAGCCGTCCACCCGCAAAGTTAAGTGGCGCGCGCTCTAGCTAGATCTTAAGAAGTTTGTAAATTTAGGGACTGATGAGCCCGTAGTTAAGTCGCATAAGCTATACAAACATTTGAACATTTTGATAGTGTACACGGTACTACCATCGACACTGTGCATGCTCTGGAGACTGTATCCATGGCTCAGCCTGTGTGATCGTGCGTTGTACACATCCTAATATGTCAATAAACTATCGCTCTAATGGCTTGACGAAAAATTCGTGGTGTTCTTTGTTTTCATTTTCCAGGTGTGTATTTGTCGTGCGTGCAGATTCGCCCGTACTGTTGTGGCTGGCAGATGGACTGACCAGGAAGCCGAAGAGCGTCCAGGCGAGCAGGAAGAACCTGAGCGGCGCGGCGCGCCTCCTGGCCACGGGCGGGCAGCCGGCGCCCAGCAGAGCTAGCAGCGTGGCCCGGGCCGCCGCCCAGCTGCCGCCCGCACCAAGCAGGCGCAGCAGTAGCGCGGCCGCCGCCGCCGCGCCGCCCACCGCCGCCCACGTCGGCGCCGACAGCACCAGCCACGGCGCCGGCCACGCGCGCACCGCCGCCTCGCGCGCCAGCAGCCACGCCACCCGCTCCGAGCTGTGCGACGTCGTCGCGTCCAGGTAGCGCGTCCGGCTCAGCTTCAGCCTGCGCGAGCGGCCCGACGGCGGGCTGTAAACTCTCACAGGCCACCTCTGGTATCACAAGATACAACTTTGTTAATCTAAGTAATGCCATAATGCTGCTTTACTTTATATATGTAAAAAACTGTTTATTATTATAGCAATAGGCCTATTTCGGCACTGTGGCCATCATCAGGCTATATTCATATGGCATCGTGGCGGCATAATTTATTATAGAAACCGCATATAATTGCAGAATAAATGCTCTTTAGAAACAAAATAAACAAAAATAAAAGATAGAAAAGAGATGACTTACCAAAAGGACCGGCTCGTCGATAGAAACAAATAAAATCACACACAAACACACATACAAGCTTTCGCCACCACTGGCAGCTTCTTCAGGAAAAAGAGGAAAAAAGGGGAGGAAAAAGGGAAGGATATTGGTTTTAAGAAAGTGGAAAAGGAGTCATTCCAATCCAAGGAGTGGAAGGACATACCCTAGGGGAAAAAAGGAAGGTAAACAAATACACATACACTCAGACATATCGAAACGCAAACACACCTAGACAGACATTTGGCTTTTTACAAATGTCTGTCTAGGTGTGTTTGCCGGAACCGGGACTCGAACCTGCGATCTTTACCTTTCTCGGGCAAGCGCTCTACCGACTGAGCTATCTCGACACGACTCACGATGCCGCCCCACAACTTCCGCCAGTACCTCGCCTCCTACTTTCCTACTGGCTTCAAAATCGATTCTGGAAATCTACTTCTGTAAAGCGGTTTTCTAGTTCCACAGTCGATTTTCGTGCCCATGTAAACGCAACCGTTTTTGAAGTGTTCTTGGCTTGTCAGATTTTATTCTCTTGTTACGAATTTTAGGCACATATTAAATAACAGTATAAATATTAGAGCGAACTTGACTCCGTATATTAAAATAATAATAATAATAATAATAATAAATAAAAAAAGAATAAAAGGTAGCGATTGTGCTGACTGAATTAGCGAGTCAACTGTTTTTCAGCCGCAATATTAAGTGGGCTAGGAAATCCGATTCAGGCTGTAACACATAAACGCGACAGCGAAACACGGTACACGAAAAACGATTTTCGTCTTCTGGAAGATGTGGTGCATGTAAACGTAGTGAGGCTGTTAGTGATGAATAAGCGCAAAGTCTGACAGCTGTTTTCAGAAGCCGGCCGCGGTGGCCGAGGGGACTGAGGCGCTTCAGTCACGGTCTGGACGGTCACTACGGTCGGGGATTCGAATCCCCCCTCGGGCATGGATATTTGTGCCGTCCTAGTTCGTAAGTAGTTCATAAGTAGTTTGTAAGTTTAGGGACTAATGACACCGTAGTTAAGTCCCATAAGATTTACAAACATTTGAACATTTTTTGTTTTGTTTTCAGAAACCAATCGGAACGTAAAGAACATGATACCAAATGTAATTATGACAAATTCGATGAAAAAAGATCTACATCCTTAAAAATTGTTTATATAGTGGATCCTTTTTTAATGAGCATAATTCGCTTCTGAGTCTTGCCTAAAATCTGAAATACTCGTTAAGCAAAACATATTTTTTTCTTTCGGAAATCATAAAAATAGGATAGGGTGTTCCATTCCGAAAATACACAAAAAATTAGTCCAATAATTTATAAGAAAGCTGATGCAAAAGGAAGAATATTCAGTTTGTTTCGAGAGAACACAATTTTCTTTCAATGCGTCAGCAAATTTTTATTTGGAAGGGGGTCCCAACAGTTTTTACTTGGAGGGGGAACGCATATTGGAAACGGTTGAAAAACACTGATCTATATTGTTGTGAAATTGGATTCATGATTGTCTGTCAGAAACGACATAGTATGTTGTCATCGAGTACAACAGAAGTGACATCTGGCGTTCCCCAGGGAAGTGTGTTTAAGGTATATATACGATTTAGGACACTATATGAGCAGCTCCCTTATATTGTTCACGCATGATGCTGCCATTTATCGGTTAGTAAAGTATGCGGGAGATCACAGACAATTACACAACGATTTAGATAAGATATAAGCATTTTTTTTTCTTTATTGATATTTTATTCCCCTGAGGGGCGTGTTGGCAGCGCTTAAGGAGCTCTTCAGCCTACAGAATTACAAAATAGAGAAGAAATACAAAAAAGACAAGAAGTATGTTACATTGGCAGAACACGCGGAAGATGCAGTAGTGCTACTATTGAAAGTGCGTACATTACATTTGTGAGACCAAATTTGGAGTTTTGCTGCGCACTGTGGGGCCCCACCAATAGGGACTGAACTAGGACGGCACAAATATCCATGCTAGAGGGGGGATTCGAACCCCCGACCGTAGTGGCCGTGCAGACCGTGACTGGAGCGCCTCAGTCCCCTCGGCCACCTCGGCCGGCTGTCGGCTACAAAAGAATAACTGAACGGAAGACATGCACTCCAGAAATGCTGGAAGCCGCAGAACAGGGCGTGAAAAAGGAAAGTCTAAACGACAAACTGCAGCCACTAGATCGCTGCTTCTTCTAACCGCTCAAGAACAATGCGACAAGTGGCTCATTAATCACTCTGGATGTGTAATTGCACAAGAACGTGTTGCTGAATTGTTCGGAACTGCTTATCAAAGGACTTTCACAATGACGAAGGCAACAAAGGCGTTCAGAATATGCAGCTGTTATCCAGTGGATCGCCACATATTCACTGACGAAGATGTCCTGCCTTCATCTGTTACGGATCAGTATGACGCTGTTAACGCTGCGTCTACAATTCAAGCTGAATCCCCTCAGAGCCAGACTACAAGGACATATACAAATGAACCGCAGGCAGGATTACGTTCCTACGTTTCCCCAGAAGAACTAATTCCTTTGCCAGAAAGAAAAAGATTGTCAAAAAAGACAAAATAAAGTGAAAAAAATCAGAAATAGTCTCTGGGACAATATTCAAAAAGCAACTGGAAAGGAACAAGAGATGAAGAAACGGAAAAGGAAACTGATTTTGATCAAGCAAACAAAAAAGAAAGGAGAGCAAAACTTAAATACGTCGGACTTTTCAATGTCCCGGCTGTGCTGAGAAGTACAACAATCCGGCAACAGAAGATTGGATTCAGCGTCTAAAATGCGAGGAGCGGTGGTATCAATCCTAGTCTCTTCATGAAGATTCTGGACACTCCATTTGTGTTCAAATCAAATGTTTGTTAAGCTTATAGGACTTAAGTGCGGGATCATCAGTCCCTAAACTTGCAGGCTACTTATGAACTCCCTTACACTAAAGATAACACAAACATCCAGGCCCGAGGGAGGATTCGAACCTCCAACGCAGGAGGCCTCGCGATCCATAACGTGGTGCTCCAGACCGCTCGGCTGCTTCCATGCTGCCTTCACTTGTGACCTCTGTTTCACAGCATTAGCTCCAATGGGAATATTATCCTTCAGGTTCTCTTTCACAAGCTCCACAATTGTTCAATTAAGCATATTTTGTACTAAAACTATTATTACATTAACTATTATTATATTATTATTATAACTATTATTACTAAAACTATTATTAAACTTATAGGCTACTTATGAACTACCTTACACTAAAGATAACACAAACATCCAGGCCCGAGGGAGGATTCGAACCTCCAACGCAGGAGGCCTCGCGATCCATAACGTGGTGCTCCAGACCGCTCGGCTGCTTCCGTGCTGCTTTCACTTGTGACCTCTGTTTCACAGCATTAGCTCCGATGGGAATATTATCCTTCAGATTCTCTTTCACAAGCTCCACAATTGTTCAATTAAGTATATTTTGTACTAAAACTAATATATGCCGAGAAATAAGGGATATTATATTAATGTATACGATGAATTAAATAAAGAAAAAGCTAAGTATGGTGATGATTTACACTGTTGATATGTTTATCAGTATTTTTTCGCAATAGCGAATTTCTCTTTGCGTCACTGTATAAAGTATGTATGTTCTATGAAATGGTGACATATGAAAATTTGTGCTGGGCCGGGACTCGAACGCGGGTTGACTCATAAGTGCAGTCAGTGTAGCATATGGAAGTTTGGAGTGGTGTTCGAGTTACCCAGTGGTTAAGGCGACCACTCGCGAAAAGCGGGAAACCCGAGTTCCAGGCCCGACCCGGCACAAATTTTCACATGTCACCATTTCGTAGAACATCTATGCCTTATACCGTGACGCAAAGTGAAATTCGCTTTTGCGAGAAAATATTGACAAAACTAGCTGGACCCCCGCTGCTTCACATTCGTAGGCCGGTTGGTCTGCACCAGTTGGTTTTTCTTTTTTATCCGGTTGAAGAATCCATATCTTAAGTTTCGTAGTTATAGCACGAAATTTGAGTTAACAGCAACATATCTTTGAAAATCAATTTTTGCATCCCGTATTTCACCCCCTTATTAGTGTAATTTCCAAAAATACCGAAACACGTGTCTTTTAAATTCGAACCCCGAATCCAAATCCGAAAATTTGTAGTTCTAACTTCAAAATTGCCTAAATAGCAACAGATTTTCGAAAAACATCTCCTCTCCAATTTAACCCCCTTGATGGTTGAATTTCCAAAAAATACCGAAACACGTATTTTTAAAATCATAACGAACAATACAAATACCAATTTTTGCAGCTATAGTTTCAAAATTGTCTTAACAACAAAGTATTTTCGAAAAGAATTTTTGATCCCCTCTTTCACCCCCTTAGTTTTTGAATTTCCAAAAATACCGAAAGTTGGGTCTTTTTAATCCTGATTAAGAGTCCATATCCTAAGTTTCATAGTTATAGCTTGAAATTTAAGTTAACAGCAACATATTTTTGAAAATCAATTTTTTGCAACCTCTATTTTACCCCCCTTATTGGTTGAATTTCAAAAAATGCCGAAACACGTGTCTTTTAAAAATGAACCCCAAATCCAAATCCGTAAATTTGTAGTTCTAACTTCAAAATCGCCTAAATAGCAACATATTTCCGAAAATCACCCTCTCTAATTTAACCCTGTTGATGGTTGAATTTCCAAAAATAACGAAACATGTATTTTTTAACGTCTAACCAACTATACAAATATCAATTTTTGCAGCTCTAGCTTCAAAATTGTATCAATAGCAACATGTTTTCAAAAAGAATTTTTGATCCTCTATTTAACCCTCTTACTTTGAATTTCCGAAAATACTAAAAATCATAGATTTTTAATCCTGACCAAGATTCCATATCTAAAGTTTCGTAGTTGTAGCTTAAAATTTGAGTTAACAGCAACATATTTTTGAAAATCAATTTTTTGCGTTATCTATTTTACCCCCTTATTTGTCGAATTTCAAAAAATGCCGAAACACGTGTCTTTCAAATTCGAACCCTGAATTAAAATCCGAAATTTTGTAGTTCTAGCTTAAAAAATGTCTAAATAGCTACGTATTTTCGAAAAACGTTTCATTCCCTATTTCACCCCCTTAGGGACGGAATATCGAAAAATCGCTTCTTAAATGACGCCTACAGAGTAAGATCAACACCCTCTACAAAATTTCAAGTTTCTATCTTCAGTGGTTTGGGCTGGGCGATGATGAGTTCAAATGTTCAAATGTTTGTAAAGCGTATGGGACTTAACTACGGGGTCATCAGTCCCTAAACTTACAAACTACTTATGAACTACTTACGAACTAGGACGGCACAAATATCAATGCCCGAGGAGGGATTCGAACCCCCGACTGTAGTGGCCGTGCAGACCATGACTGAAGCGCCTCAGTCTCCTCGGCCACCGCGGCCGGCTCGACGATGAGTCAGTCAGTCTGTCAGTCAGTCAGTCAATCAATCGGGACACTTCCTTTTATATATAGAGATAAAGAAAAAGGATTGAGTGACACGTTTTTCACATTTTAATAGTTTCGCGCAAACTTACCCCACTAGAAACACTCTTTTACTCCACGATTGGGTAAGTCTTGCCAATTGCATTACATTTTTTTATTAAATGTGAAATACAGTTTAGATTATACATATGACTTTTGGACTCCGTTATACAATAGGAAAAAGACGAATTGCCAGTTAAAATATGACTGTAATTTGTGATATGGCTAATTAAACGTTGAGTGCGCAATCTTGCCCCACTTTAATGAGGTAGCGGGGCCACGGTGGTGGACAGAACCGTACCTGAAGCCCCCGAAGGCGATGTCGGCGTCCCCGCGGTGCACGAAGGCCAGCAGCCCGGAGTAGGAGCGGTTGGGCAGCAGCTCGCCGCCCAGCAGGTGGCGCGGCGTGGCCACCGCCGCCAGCCTCAGGTTGAGCCTCTCGGCCGCCAGCTGCACCAGCCGCTCGTCCAGGCCGCAGCGCGACGGCGGCCGACCGCAGCGCCCGTCCGACGTCAGCGTGTGCGGCGGCCAGCTCAGCATCGCGTACCGCAGCTCGCATTGCGCCCTGCCCACGTCATGCTACATGTATGCACTGACTATAGTTTCTAAACGCTGTACAAATGATTAACATTGAAACTTCCTGGCAGATTAAAATTGTCTGCCAGAACCGCGACTCGAACCTGTGACCTCTGCCTTATGCGGGCAAGTGCACTACCGACTGTGCTATCCTGACACGACTCACGATGCCGCCTCGTAGCACAGTCGGTAGTGCACTTGCTCGCGTAAGGCACAGGTCCCAGGTTCGAGTCCCGGTTCCGGCACACAATTTTAATCCGCCAGGAAGTTTAAAAGCTGTGTGTGTGTTGTGGATGTTGAACCTATCGTTAAATCAGACAACAAATTGTTCATTAACACAGCAATTTGGTTTAATTATGGCCCTGATATTATGTATGTACTATTAAATAAGAAACAGTGCATTAAACTGATTATGTGCGCAACGGATATTTTAAACACAAAACAACTGTGGCAAGTCACCATTTGAAACAGACACTGACTATACTCAAAAATTTTGACTGCGAGAAAGATATTAAAAAACCACAAACCACTTTTTTAATGTTTGACTGTGAGAATTTTATGCAGATCAGTTTCTGATTATTGAAATTTAGTATCATAGTCATTTAACTATCATTTACTATGGCACCAATAACGAAATCTGTTCAACAATATTATCAAAATCAATACTGCACTTTAAATCGACTAATAACTAATTATCAAATGAAGGGAGTAGGTTAATCTTCTAACTACATAAATGAAACAGGAAAGAAAGGTCAACTTTGTTACTTATTATTAAGAATCAGCATTACATTACCTGCATAATACAACTTCTTCCTAATTACATCAAATGCAATTACCTTCATTCCAGCGGTGTTACAATACAATATATATTCCAAATACAATCAAATCGTCTTGCTGGCACAGCAGCCTCTGCTCTACATCGGAGCCATGCACACAACTCAACCGCTCTCTAAGCGAGCTGAACAAGTGTTACTCTCAGCGCGAGCTACAATGCTATGCAATACATGATCTTTGCCAAAGATGAAACTTCAGACAGTTAAGTACACATATCGATACACCCAGTAGAAGTGATATTATACATTTTCTTGCAAGCAAGTTACTCGACACAAAACAGGAGGCACAATATTAGACATTTTCTTACAAAAATATTTTTTATGGACACGTTTAAAGTTTCATATCAGCGCACACTCCGCTACAGAGTGAAAGTTTCATTCTGGAAACATCCCTTAGGCTGTGGCTAAGCCATGTCTTCACCATATCCTTTCTTCCAGGGGTGCTAGTCTTGAATGGTTCGCAGGAGAGTTTCTGTGAAGTTTGGAAAGTAGGAGGCGATGTACTGGCGGAAGTAAAGTTGTGAGGCGGCATCGTGAGTCGTGTCGGGATAGCACAGTCGGTAGTGCGCTTGTCCGCGTAAGGCAAAGGTCCCAGGTTCGATTCCCGGTTCTGGCACACAAGCCGGCCGCGGTGGCCGAGGGGACGGAGGCGCTTCAGTCACGGTCTGCACGGCCACTACGGTCGGGGGTTCGAATCTACCCTCGGGCATGGATATTTGTGCCGTCCTAGTTCGTAAGTAGTTCATACATAGTTTGTAGGTTTAGGGACTGATGACCCCGTAGTTAAGTACCATAAGATTTACATACATTGGAACATTTTGATTTTTACCGGCACACAATTTTAATCTGCCAGGAAGTTTCATATCAGCGCACACTCCGCTGCAGAGTGAAAGTTTCATTCATGATTAACATTAATTTCGCGTGGCTCATTGGCCTGGTGCAAGTTTTTCAATTGGACGCCACTCCTTGCCTGTCCCTAACCCAGTGCCTTTCAATACTTTCGAATATGCGACCCCCCTTTCAGATACTGCCTACTACAAGCTTCCTAGGATTTTATATTTGTGGACGGAGAAGTTATTACTGCTTCCTCCCACAAGTCCCCTAAAACCTCCACATCCTTGGGGATGCTGTTGCGTAGCAGTGTGCGTTTATACCGCCCTACAGTACGCACGAGGTGCCGTAGTTGCTGCCCAAGTCTTTATGGGAAGCATAGAGCTCTGACTAACCTGTTGTCTTCTATAGTTCGGTCCCCATCGCAGAAGACAGCACACAGGTCGTTGGTTCTTGTATTCCATACAAGTGAGGCTAAAATAAGTTCTGTATGATGGAAGCATAAGAAGCGACTCGCGAGTTTTTAAATTGTCAGGGATGACATTTATTAAATAAATAAGAAAATATGAATAACTATTGTTAATACGACACGGCCTATGTTGCCGTAGTTCATGTTGAGTTCTCGACTGTTATCACAATTACACAAAGCTTTACTCATGATCGGCGCATTCGGGCGCGAGTAGTATAATGATGGGCACTGAGCGCCACTGAAATTCGCGCGTCTTTTGTTTTTTGGCGGGAAATTTGAATTACCCCCTCATCCCTCCTCCCTCGGCCAATTGCCGGACCGCAGATCAAAGGATGCCACCACAGGATGATTGATAGGTCTTCCCGGAAGAACGAAAGATGATTGGCAGTTTACATTTAGGTCCTTTTGATTCGCTACTTGTCCGACCGCTAATCAAAGGACGCCGCGATAACGCACTTAAGGATTGACAGGTTGCAACACCTCCCTCGGCCACACACGACGCCCTCCCCCCTCCACCCCTCAGTGCCGCCGCCAGACAGGCAGCACCTCCGACAGGTCCAGACCTGTAGACCGCTCGACATGTCTGTACTCGCACTCTCTCCCACACACCTGGCCGATACAGCGACCCCTACTCGCTCGACCGATTGCCGGACCGCCACCTCCGCCGCCGTCGCCGACAGATGCTACCCCCTCCTGCTCCACGCTCCCCACCACTTCTCAAAAGACGCCGCCACCCGCCCTACTAACGAGAACAAACAATACCGCGACGATTGTCTTGACCTCACCAACACTGCCCCCACATGCCGACCCCTGCTCTCTTTTTACGGCGACCGCGCCCCGCCAGGTCGGCAGCCAATTGAATTGCATATTTATTATTAAGCGCGCCGCAGCGATCAGTACGCCAGATCTCGATTTTTGTAACAACAATTTCCGCCGTTTATTATTATTATTCTTGGAAAAAATAAAGTTACCATAGTGTTCTTTGTATGTATTTTTAACAAGAATTTCGGTATAATGCTAAAAAAACAATTTAGAACAGAAATGCATAGTTGGTCTAGTATACTTCAGCTTTTAGTAGTAAAATATTAAAACTCGTATGCAAATTGGCAAGTAAGAATTTACAGTCCCATCTCTCTCCGTGCTCTTCGCATAGACTACTGCAGACAGACGTGTTTAATAATAATAGCGCAGCTCACGGTAACGAACGCCACAAACTTACGTATCCATCTTAACATATACTCTTTCGATATACAAAAACAATTTTAACCAAAAGAAAAGAAATGGTCCGTTTCGGAACTCGACCAGATCTTAGATGTATAAATGTATCTCTTCGTTTAGACGATGCAAGCAACAGCCATCGAACGGAATGTAACTTGTATGGCAACCACTCTTTCGATAAAACTGCAACAACAGCGGCAGCAGAAGACGACATATTGTGTATACAAAAATTCCAAATAACGAAAATCGGCAATGACATCTAACACAACGTCTCTAAATGTACATCTGAAAACACCGTTAACAATCGTCCAGAACGCAGAGCGCTCTCTCGGCAGGCTATCAAAACCGTCTACACAGACGCAACACTCTGACAAGGATAGCTCGCAATGCATTTATTTAATGGAGCTGAGCCATGCCGAAAGTTCCTAAATTTTACACACTCTCTCTTTAACGATCTTGCCCTGTTACGCTTCCTTCTTAGATCGAGGTATAACTGCGCATTCCGAGATTTCGGGTACTTTAATTTTACCTCTTATTTCCTTGCTACAGCATTACACAGTCCATCTATGGAATCTCTATGTCCTGTTACGATGCAAACTACATTTATCTGACACCGATATTCCAGCGCCCCAGAAGACGTTTAAACCCTATTGTGCAACGGAGATTCGAAATAAAAGAAAAATTCGTGAAATAATTTACCGATTTCCGACCGTCTACACTAAAACCTTTCGAAAGTATTGGCATAACAACACACTTATTCGACAATACAACAACCACAGAACCGAGGTTACCTGCCCAATGCAACACCGATTTCCAGCTCGACCCGCCCTTTACCAACAAAATTCCTACTCCAAGTTCCTTTCTTATGCATTCCACTAATCCGAACTAAGATTTATTATTATTTTAATTACAAGTATATGTCAACCGCAAACGAAGATGTTAACCTACACACCGCAACACATGATTCTATGTAGGACATGCAGTGTTTACGTATTTTTTTTAATTACAGTACAACCGAGTACATGCAACGTAATGTTCGCAAACACTTATTTCGCAACCAACTCCCGCACACATCGATCATAACCTGCTCTCTAGGGAATGGATGGGAGTCACACACAGTACAAACACGTATGTCGTGTGTTCCGCTAATTTCGGTCAATACAACGATTCAAGACCAAGACCGGCTGTTTAGTGTAAAAGCAAATATTTTTCTCCACACTATCTGTTTAAACCGGGCTTGCACATATGCAATAGCCTCCTTTTAAAAGCCTTTGTCTTCGCCATATAACCCAGTTTTCGTTTACCCTTCTTCTTCTTAGGACTTGTTGAATAACGATTGCTTGTTATTCCATCCGTTTTTAACTCTGCAAATGACTGTCCCCAGTCCTCCACATTTTAATGCAATGTAGTCCCTTCTCGAAACGATAATGCGATACGTTTTTCGTGTGTTCCGCTATTTTCGGTCAGTACACCGATGCGTGACCAATCTCCCTGACTGTTTACTGTAAAAAGCAAATATTTTATAAGTCCCAGTCGTAACCAGATTTCTCCACACCTTCTGTTTAAGCCGGGCTTACACATATGCCATAGCTTCGTCTTTCTCCAGCATTAGGTTGTACTCGTCCTTTATGACAATTGTTTAGCCATATATTCTAGATTCCTTCTATTGCCGGCCGCGGTGGCCGAGGCGACTGAGGCGCTCCAGTCACGGTCAGCACGGCCACTACGGTCGGGGGTTCGAATCCCCCCTCGGGCATGGATATTTGTGCCGTCCTAGTTCGTAAGTAGTTCATAAGTAGTTTGTAAGTTTAGGGACTGATGACCCCGTAGTTAAGTCCCATAGACTATACAAACATTTGAACATTTGAATTCCTTCTATTGGTCTCGATATCCGCCATTTCCAGTTTTCTTTTCGCGCACATAAGACATTAACTGCAGGTAGCGATGTAATTTCTTTAATGGGGACGGCTTAAGCCTGTGTGATACATTTACTCTTTTCGCTGAACTTGCAGAATGACATTGTTTGTAGGTACTAGACCTAATTCGGCGATATCTATATCTGGAGGCAGTGTGGAGAACAATGTTCTGGAATGGGAGAAGTATGTTTTCCCTGCTTTAATGTAGCTTTTAAGTGTACTACTTATATCGTCTTTGCCGCTGTTAGTATTACGCATCTCCACCTAATATACAGGTAGACAATGGAAACTAAAAGGTGATAGAACATAACGTATAAGCGTTTATCGATCTGGAAGGTTTAACCTGTACACTGATCAATTTTCGGGTATTTTTATTACACCAGTACACAAATTGCAGGACACTATTAAACACTACAAAGCATCTGTTGTCCCAGATGTTTGTTATTCGCCCCCCGCATGGTGGAGAAACACTTTGCAGATACCGTTTAAAAAACTTAAAGAGTCTTGCACAAGATCAAAAACACTCTCCATCCAGTAATCGTAAATTGTAATACCCCTGTTCTCGACCCAACGACGAAGTAAGTGCTCAAATCGACCTCTATCTCTCTTTTTAGGGTAAATCGGGTCACGGATCACAAAATTCACACCACAACCAGCGGATTATCCCCTACTATGACTCCAGGACGTTCTCCAAATTATGGTTTTGACTGATATTTCCAGGCGAAGTACTAAATAACCTCCATATAGGCGAGATTCTAGACGCGTTCTTCGGGACTTGTGGTATAGAGACAGGTGCGTAGAATCGAATCCGAAGCGCAACAGCTGGGTGGACCTCCCGGCAATAGCGAAGACACACATCCGCCGCAACTCCCACAAGGTATCGTATTGGAAAATATATATAAGGGATGGTCGGAGAAGCCTCCAAAGCACATTCTCGAAACGCAAAGCATGCTCCTGGATAGCTAAAAAACTCTCTGATACGCTAAAGTAGGCGGAAAGTATCTGTTAGGGAGGTGTAATTCTGTGTTGTTCTACTCTACAGCTAATCAAAACGTTCGTTTAAATCGATGTTGCTCGGTACATTGCTACATGGAGTGGGGTTTGACTTATTGCACATTGATTCATCTTGTATAAATTTCGTTCTTCTTCTTATCGAATTTGTAAAAAATAACTAGGTTTCGTTTCTGTAAGAGCTACATCGCAAATTTGCGCTCATCCTACTGGCTGTATATGTATCTACTTATAAAAGTTATAACGACAGCTCGTACGGTAAAAACATCGCTTGTGTCAGTTGCGAGGAAATCTATCTTCGCGAAAATAGCTCTCTTGTATTCGGAATCTGGCGCGGCCGGGAAAAATTAAACCGAAAACTTATCCAGGTCAGGTGCGAGTGTGGACAGGTATGTTTACATATATAGAACGTACACACGCTACGATGAGTCAACAGGTCCGCACTCGCCTACAGCCAGAAATAACATGGAATGTGAGTATGCATGCTAGCTTGCGCGAAGTACCGATTTCGAACTGTTTAGTCGCGCGAAACGATGCAACGCAGATGTGATCCACAATTGTGGAAAAACATATAGATACTTAGTAGCATGGATGTAGGGAATTTATGTCGTCTTTTAGCTGTGTTTACGAATTGACGTCTCTCGGTAGCGTATCGGAGATGATTGCAGTGGTAAATTAATGTTCTTTGGTCGATAAGCGTCGAGTTAGAGGATTAGTTACCTACGTTGGAGGTGCATTTAATCGTATGTTTAGTCTCTAAAGGATTGCTCTTGGAGATCGTTTAAAAAAACGTGTTGCATTAGTTCGAAATGGTGTAGACTATTTTGCGTTGCTGCTTGTAAGGATTATAAGAACTTGGCTTTGATCTAGATCTTTTCTTGTTAGCTGTTCTGTGCGTGTACGTCGATCATTTTTTACACTGCGTTACAGATGTTTATCGAGAGTAATAATTTGTTAGAAGGAGTGGAATACGATGGTGGTTTGTGCGCGAATGCTCGAGGTATATAGTCTAATGGCTGATAGAAAGCGTTCCAGAAATATTGTCTGCCGGGTTATGCATTGGAAACAAAGTTGTGGTTGGATGTTAGGGACGGGTCAAGCAACCAACGTAATTATTGGGTGGAGACAGAGAGAGAGAGAGAGAGAGAGAGAAATCGAAACATTATCAAAATGCTGTGTGTCTGGGAGATCTTGTCTGTTACTGATCGACTGTTATAACACCATCTGTGGTAACTTGTTTAGAGTTGGTGCTGGGCTAGTGCCGGATGTAAGGATAGCTCTGTCCGGGTTGTTACGAACGTATACATAGTTTGCAGCAAGCTAGTTGGGACAAAAAAACGAGTTGGAATGGCTAGATTCGTTTGTTATTGTAGGTTCGTGTTGACTGCAGGTGTACTTCTGTTACTGTGTTGGAAATGTTTGGCGCTTACAGAGAGTGTTGTAGGCTAGATGGGACAGAATGTAAGTAAAAAGGGTTGATCTACCCTAAATATATACGTCACGGTAAAGCTATAAAGAAAACCGACTTTGGTGGTGCATTGATCTTTCGTCGAAGCATCGCCTGTTTAATCGTATGCAAGTGTTGGCTACTTTACGGCTGGTGTGCATTACGTTACGTAGCGGATGTGTCTGCTGCGGTAAATCATAATTCTTTCGTCGAAAATCAACGTGTTTTATAAAACTCCTACAGTTTGGTAACTTAAAGTGCGCTAGTTAAAGGCAATGGAGTGTGTGTGTGTGGTGTGTGTGTGTGTGTGTGTGTGTGTGTGTGTGCAGTAAATTCAGCAAGTTTGGTACTGCAAACGCTGGAGATAAGACGAAGTTACTATTTCTGGAATACATGGGGGAGATATGTATGTCCTGTGGGTATATATCTTATAAACTGCAACTAATCGATGTTTTTTAATGGAGGCGCTCCCATCAATACTACAACAGCAGCTTCGTGTAGATGGCTTCTATCTCCTGGATTTTTGGACAACACACAAGATTTCGAAGGGATTTTTTCTTTAACCGAGCATGACTTTCGGATGGAAGGAGCAATATGAAAGTGGTTGCGGGCGAAGAAACGACTGCTTAACGTGGTTGGCGTCGAATTGTAGAACCAAAATAAATTTGTCGAAAAATCATGAGCCCTGGTGTAACCAAAGATATCGATTTTATAAAGAGCCCAGGCAGTTGAGTGTTAGGACATTTATTTCTTCGCTGGGTCGAGAAGATGGTATTACTAGGATGGAGGATTGTGCAAGAAGATTGTTTGTTCTAAAGGAGAAGATACGGTATTTACAAAGTGCGCCGTTGTACTGTGCAAACGCTTTTAGATTTGATTACTTGGGTATTAAGAGTACCCGAAAATTGACCGCTCTCTCGGACATTATGTTTTTTTTTTTTTTTTTAGTTTCAATTGTAAATTACTTGTAGAGTCGAGCAAGGAGCTATATTTTTTTTAGCATTCCAGGATTTTATTCTCCACAGACGTAGATATCGTCTACGTTATTCAACAAGTCCTAAGAAGAAGAAGGGTAAACGAAAACTGGGTTATATGGCGAAGACAAAGGCTTTTAAAAGGCTATTGCATATGTGCAAGCCCGGTTTAAACAGATAGTGTGGAGAAAAATATTTGCTTTTACACTAAACAGCCGGGGGGATTGGTCTTGAATCGTTGTATTGACCGAAATTAGCGGAACACACGACATACGTGTTTGTACTGTGTGTGACTCCCATCCATTCCCTAGAGAGCAGGTTATGATCGATGTGTGCGGGAGTTGGTTGCGAAATAAGTGTTTGCGAACATTACGTTGCATGTACTCGGTTGTACTGTAATAATAAAAATACGTAAACACTGCATGTCCTATATAGAATCATGTGTTGCGGTGTGTAGGTTAACATCTTCGTTTGTGATTGACATATACTTGTAATTAAAATAATAATAAATCTTAGTTCGGATTAGTGGAATGCATAAAGAAAGGAACTTGGAGTAGGAATTTTGTTGGTAAAGGGCGGGTCGAGCTGGAAATCGGTGTTGCATTGGGCAGGTAACCTCGGTTCTGTGGTTGCTGTATTGTCGAATAAGTGTGTTGTTATGCCAATACTTTCGAAAGGTTTTAGTGTAGACGGTCGGAAATCGGTAAATTATTTCACGAATTTTTCTTTTATTTCGAATCTCCGTTGCACAATAGGGTTTAAACGTCTTCTGGGGCGCTGGAATATCGGTGTCAGAGGTAATATTAAAGCACACGAATTCTCGGATTACGCAGTTATACCTCGATCTAAGAAGGAAGCGTAACAGGGCAAGATCGTTAAAAAGAGAGAGTGTAAAATTTAGGAACTTTCGGCATGGCTCAGCTCCATTAGATAAATGCTTTGTGAGCTATCCTTGTCAGAGTGGTGCGTCTGTGTAGACGGTTTTGATAGCCTGCCGAGAGAGCGCTCTGCGTTCTGGACGATTGTTAACGGTGTTTTCAGATGTACATTTAGAGACGTTGTGTTAGATGTCATTGCCGATTTTCTTTATTTGGAAATTTTGTATAAACAATATGTCGTCTTCTGCTGCCGCTGATGTTGCTGTTTTATCGAAAGAGTGGTTGCCACACAAGTTACATTCCGTTCGACGGCTGTTGCTTGCATCGTGGTTGTGGTTCCGAAACGGACCATTTCTTTTCTTTCGGTTAGTTGGCTCTGGTTAGAATTGTTTTTGTATATCGAAAGAGTATATGTTAAGATGGATACGTAAGTTTGTGGCGTTTATTATCTAACCTGCGCTATTATTATTAAACACGCCTGTCGGCTGTTGTCTAAGCGAAGAGCATGGAGAGAGATGTTAATTCGTACTTGCATATTTTGCATACGAGTTTTAATATTTTACTACTACAAGCTGTAGTATAAGAGACCAACTATGCATTTCTGTTCTAAATTGTTTTTTTTTAGCATTACACCGAAATTCTTGTTAAAAATACATACAAAGAACACTATGGTAACTTTATTTTTTCCAAAAATAATAATAATAAACGGCGGAAATTGTTGTTACAAAAATCGAGATCTGGCGTACGGATCGCTGCGGCGCGCTTAATAATAAATATGCAATTCAATTGGCTGCCGACCTGGTGGGGCGCGGTCGCCGTAAAAAGAGAGCAGGAGTCGGCCTGTTGGGGCAGTGTTGGTGCGGTCAAGACAATCGTCGCGGTATTGTTTGTTCTCGTTAGTAGGGCGGGTGGCGGCGTCCTTTGAGAAGTGGTGGCGAGCGTGGAGGAGGAGGGGGTAGCATCTGTCGGCGACGGCGGCGGAGGTGGCGGTCCAGCAATCGGCCGAGCGAGTAGGGGTCGCTGTATCGGCTAGGTGTGTGGGAGAGAGTGCGAGTACAGACATGTCGAGCGTTCTACAGGTTTGGACCTGTCGGAGGTGCTGCCTGTCTGGCGGCGGTGCCGAGGGGTGGAGGGGGGGCGTCGTGTGTGGCCGAGGGAGGTGTAGCAACCTGTCAATCCTTAATTGCGTTATCGCGGCGTCCTTCGATTAGCGGTCGAACAAGTAGCGAATCAAAAGGACCTAAATGTGTGGCCAAGGGAGGTGTAGCAACCTGTCAATCCTTAATTGCGTTATCACGGCGTCCTTCGATTAGCGGTCGAACAAGTAGCGAATCAAAAGGACCTAAATGTAAACTGTCAATCATCTTTCGTTCTTCGGGGAAGACCTATCAATCATCCTGTGGTGGCATCCTTTGATCTGCGGTCCAGCAATTGGCCGAGGGAGGAGGGATGGGGGGTAATTCAAATTTCCCGCCAAAAAACAAAAGACGCGCGAATCTCAGTGGTGCTCAATGGCCATCATTATACTACTGGCGCGCTTGGTGGTCAGCTCGAGACTGAAACTGCGGCGCGTTGCGCGTTGCGAGAGGGCACCTGTCGCTCTATTTCGCGCCAAAACAGTGCCATCGCGCGCCTTGTCAAAATCGCTATTCTTGTTACACTAAGAGAAGGCACCTTAAACTTTTTAAACTGTCGAAACCTAGCTTGCCCTTGAGAGATATTTATCACAAATTCTCAGTTCTGAATAATTAATATTTAGTATATAATAAACAAAACTAATTTCAAAAGAAATCACGTGATGTGAAATGCAGCAGCCAATACGAAGAGAGTACCAGTAGCATAGGTGGGCTTTCCCATGGGAATCAGCACCTACTGTGCCATATGCTACTGCTCCCCACCCCACATTTCAACATATGCCGCACTTCTGTCTTGTTGTTCTTATGGTCTTCTGTCCGGAGACTGGTTTGATGCAGCTCTCCACCCTACTCTATCCTGAAAAAGCCTTTTCATCTCCTCATAAGAACAGCAACCCACATCCACTTGAACCTGCTTGCTCTACGGGTCTCTTAGCCTCCCTCTGCAATTTTTATCCCACACACTTGCCTCCAATGCTAAATTTACGATTCCCCGATGTCTAAGAATGTGTCCAACCAAGCCATCCCTTCTTTTAGCCAGGATATGCCAAAAATTCCTTTTCTCAGCAATTCTGTTCAGTACTTCTTCATAGGTTATGCGATCTACCCAACTAATCTTCAGCATTCTTCTGTGACACCACATTTCAAAAGCCTCTATTCTCTTCCTGTCCGCCCTGCTTATCGTCCATGTCCCACTCCCGTACAATGCAACACTCTACACAAATGCCTTCAGAAAAGACTTCCTTACACTTAAATTAATATTCGATGTCAGCAAATTTCTCTTTTTCAAAAATGCTTTTCTTCCCATTGCCATTCTGCATTTTATATCCTCTGTACTCCGACCATCACATGTTATTTTACTACCCAAGTAACAAAACTCATCTACCACCTTCATTGTTTCGGTACCTAATCTAATGCCTTCAGCATCACCTGATTTTCTAAGACCGCATTCCATTATTTTTGTTTTTGTCTTGTTAATGTTCATTTTATACGCTTTCTTCAACACACTGTCCATTCCATTCAAGTGCTCTTCCAGGTCCTTTGCTGTCTCTGACAGAATTACAATGTCATCAGCAAAACGTAATATTTTTATTTCTTCCCCCTGTACTTTAATCCCTATTCCAAACTTTTCCTTGCTTTCCTTCACCGCCTGCTCGATGTACAAATTGAATAATATCGGAGAAAGGCTGCAACCCTGTCTTACTCCCTTCCCAACTGATGCTTCCCTTTCATGCCCTTCGAGTCTAATAACTGCGGTCTGGTTTTTGTACAAGTTATAAATAACTCTCCTTTCCCTATATTTTACCCCTACTGACTTCAGAATTTGAAAGAGTGTATTCCAGTCAACATTGTCAAATGCTTTCTCCAAATCTACAAAAGCTAAAAATGTAGGTTTGCCTTTCCTTAATCTATCTTCTAAGATAAGACGTAAAGTGAGTATTGCCTCCCGGGTTCCTATGTTACTCCTGAATCCAAACTGATCTTCCCCGAGGTCAGCTTCTACCAGCTTTTCCATTCTCCTGTAGATAATTCGTGTTAAAATTTTGCAACCATAACTTATCAAACTGATGGTTCTGTAACTTTCACAACTGTCTGCGCCTGATTTCTTTGGAATGGGGATTATTACATTTTTCTTAAAGTCTGAGGGTATTTCGCCTGTCTCATAAATCCTAAACACCAGTTCAAATAGTCTTGTCATGGCTGGCTCTCCCAGAGACTTTAGTAGCTCTGAGGGTATGTCATCTACTCCTGGGGCCTTGTTCCGACCTAGGTCTTTCAAGGCTCTGTCAAATTCACCTCTCAGTATAGCATCTCCTATTTCATCTTGATCTACTTCCTCTTCCCTTGCTACAACATTGTCTCTAAGTTCATTTCCTTTGTAAGCTGTTCTCTGTATTCTATCCACCTTTCAGCTTTCCCTTCTTTGCTGAGAACTGGTTTCCCATCTGAGTTCTTGATATTCGTAGAGTTGCTTTTCTTGTCCCAAAATGTCTCTTTTATTTTCCTGTAGGCGGTATCTACTTTTCCCCTTCTTATACATTCTTCTAAAGATTTGCATTTGGCTTCTAGCCATTACTGCTTAGCCATTTGCACTTCCTGTCAATCTCATTTTTTAGTCGTCTGTACTCCATTTTGCCTGTTTCATTTACTGCTTTTTATATTTTCTCCTTTTATCAATTAAATTTTGTATTTCCTGTGGTATCCAAGGATTATTTGTAGGTCTTGCCTTCCTACCAATTTTGTCCTCTGCTGCCTTCACTATTTCATCTCTCAATGCTACCAATTCCTCTTCTACTGTTTTATTTCCCCCTGTTTCTGTCAATTGTTGCCTAAATCTCCCTCTGAAATTCTCCAGAACTTCACTTTCCTTCAATTTATCTAAGTCCCATCTCCTTATTTTCCTACCTTTCTGCAATTTTTTCAGTTTCAGCCTACAGTTCAAGACTAACAAGTTATGGTGAGAGTCTATATCTGCCCCTGGGTACGTCTTGCAGTTTATAACCTGGTTCCGGAATCTATGTCTTACCATTATAATATCTATCTGATACCTTCCGGTGTCTCCTGGTCTCTTCCATGTATACAACCTTCTTTTGTGATTCTTAAACCAGGTGTTTGTTACGATTAAATCATGTTCCGTGCAAAATTCTACCAGGCGACTTCCTCTTTCATTCCTCCTGCCCAGTAGATATTCACCTACTATTTTTCCTTCTCTTCCTTTTCCTACTACCGAGTTCCGGTCTCCCAAGACAATTAAGTTTTCCTCTCCCTTAACTGTCTGAATAATTTCCTTTAGCTCCTCATATATTTCTTCGATCTCCTCATCATCGGCAGAGCTAGTTGGCATATAAACCTGTACTACTGTTGTCGGTGTTGGCTTCGTAACTATCTTGACAATGATAATGCGATCACTGTGCTGGTCATAGTAGTTTACCCGCATTCCTATTTTCTTATTCATTATCAGTTCTACTCCTGTGATACCCCCAACTGATTTTGTATTTATAATCCTGTACTCACCTGACCAGAAATCCTGTTCATCCTGCCACCGAACTTCACTAATCCCCACTTTATCTAACTTCAACCTATCCATTTCCCATTTTAAATTTTCGAATTTTCCTACCCGATTAAGGGATCTAACATTCCACGCTCCGATCCGTAGAATGCCAGTATTGTCTTTCCTGATGACAACATCCTCCTGAGTAGTCCCCGCCCGGAGATCCAAATGGAGGACTATTTTACCTACTTCTGTCTTAATTCCGCATTTAAGACACGCACAATGATATCAAAGAGCGGCCAGAAATATGAAGTGGCCATAGGCGAGGATATCGCACTACCCCCGTTCAAATATATTCTGGCGACCCTACTCCTTCTCATGAACCAAAAACAGAACTATGTTATTTCAAATGAAACAGCTATAACCCAGCGTGTGTGAGGTCGGGTAAGTAATCCCCGAGGTGTTTCTTAGCGCTGATTAGGGGACGTCATTGTTGCCACACAGATCTTGCTGTCAAATTAGCTGGAGGTAAGGGAGAGGGGGGCACGATGGAGTGTTGAGATTATTGTTCTGCCAGTGTGGAAATGTGGCTGGGGCACTTCATAGCCAACCTCATAGTTGGTGTCACATTTTTGAGCTGTCAGCAATTTTACGAGATACATAGTTATTTATAATACTCCTTGAATTATTTTTAGAATTTAGATTTCTCAAGATGTCTTACGAAGAACATGAACGTCGGGCACAAGAACAACTAGAAGAAGTTTTAGAAAAATGTTCAAACGGTAGTTCCTGCAACTCCGAGAGAGAAAAAGAAATTTACAACGTTTTTCAAACAAGTGAAGAAAGTGATTCGGAGCAGAAGTGTATTTTGGATCATTTGGACGAGCCAAAATCTGTCTTAGCGGCTCTTAGTCAGTCATTTGAGGCACGTGGGAATTTTTATACTTCCAAAGATGGTACAAAGTGGGTAAAGGATTGTCCTAGACAAAGTGTTCATATTCGTTCAGAGAGTATTACTATCAATTCTCCAGGCGTAAAAGATGCTGCAAACAAAGCCAAAACACAGACTGAATGTTGGAGCCTTTTTATAACAAACAGTATGTTGAATACTGTACTTTCATATACAAATAATCAAATAAGGAATATCAGGGGGAAATATACAGAAAATAGAGGGCAGTCCCTCACAAACACAATATTTTACTTATTTATCTTGTTTAAAAGACTGCATTATTAATATCCCAAGTAGAAAAAATATTCAATACACGATTGTAGTATCAAAAATTCGTCATCAGAGTTTCGGGTATCTCTTACCCACCTCATAGCTGGTGTAACAATTTCTCATCTCATTCACGCCGGGTTAACAGTCTTTCTTTTGCTACAATTTTCTTTCAATTTGTTGGACGAAGTTTTGTTGTGTATATTTCGGACTGGATGACCCTATTTTTACATGTTTTCCGACTGAAAAATGTATTTTGCGTTGTGAGCTTTTCGCATTTCAGGCAAGACTCAGAAGCGAATTACGTTGATTAAGAAAGGTCCCACGGTATGGACTATTTGTAAAGAAGTAGATCTTTTCGAAATTTTCAGAATTACTTATGTTCTTTTGCCTTTCAATTGTTTCCCGAAAACAGTTTTCAGGGTTTACACTTATTCATAATTATGATTAACGCACTGTATTATAAAACATTTTATGATATATTTAATTAATAATGAATGTTAGACAAGGAACTCTGTAATTTTAACATTATGTAAATTTCACTTAGGTATACGTTTTTGTATAAGCGGACCCCTAGTTATTTTATCGTGTAAGTAGTACCTCCTGTATCGGCGAACCACCGAGCAACACTTTACCACAGACAAATATATACAGATGGGAAACCTCCGTAAGGGTCCAGTCCCACGCTCAGGGGTGCGGGATGCTGAAGCAGTTCCGTAAGATGTCCCATGATGGCGCTGCAGTCAGATGCAGTCCTTTAAACTGGCCAGAGCAGGCGGCAGGTAGCGGCTGTCCCCACCACCACCTCCCTCAAACGCCAGCAAGCCGGACACAGCCGGACACGAGCTCTCCCCTCAGCCTCCCTTCCACGCTAGCCTCTAGTGTGGTCTACCGGTACTAAGCCAGCATCTTACAGAACTACGAGGGGAGCATAGGACAGTGGTTTAGGGGGGGCTGCTTCTCTGTATATGTTACTCTGTGACTTTACGATCCCACTGGGGGTCGCGACCCACTAGATGAAAAACACTGCCCTAGCCTACTCCAGTTATCCAACCAGGAAAAGGGGACCTACACCTTTACGTGGAATCCGAACTACGTGTCGTTTCTGGCGACGCCTCACATCGTTGGGAGGTGAAGGGTGGGTTTAGACAACACCACCTAGAAGACAAGGCCTCACAGCTGGTCGTACCTACGTCACACGTAAAGGCCCCGGCCTCCAGCTCATTAGCTGGCCGCTACGAGGCGACGGGCGTGCTTCAGCGGACAGCCTATGAGCTGTCGGCCGGGGCCTTACGTGTGACGTAGGCACGGCCAGCTGAGAGGCCATGTCTTCTAGGAGGTGTTGGTTTAAAGCGCAGACTGAAAAAATCGAAGGTGCGACCAGGTTACAAAACCACGAACTTTCAGTTTCCAATCGAGCGGTTTACTTCAAGTCCACCTGGTCCGACTAAAAAATGATGATTTCGTATGACATTTTTGGCGTTATACCCCTATTGGATTCGTGATCGGCCTGCCTAGTACAAGTCTTTAGGTGACGCTACTTGGGCGACTTGCGCGTCTATGATGATGACAACACAACGCAGCCCCAGAGTGCAGAAAATCTCAGAGCCAACCGGAAATCGAACCCGGACCCCATGCGTGGGAATCCACCACATAGTTACAAAATGATATGTTGACCATAGCTGTTTACCTTATTAGCTCCAAGCTACAGGTTTGTTAGTGTACCATTCTCAAGCACTAGCAGAATTTAGCCAGTAGCTTAACAAATCTTGATGCACAATTGAAAACTTGTAAAATAAATATTTGTCAACATTCTAAACTTCTTATAGATATTTTCTGAGTGGCTGATTGCTTCAATTTTGGATCATGATATTTTAAGCTATTGGCTAATCCCTGCTAGCGCTGAATAACGGTACACTAACCGAAACCGGTAGGTTTGAGTTAATAAAGTAAACAGGTATGGTCAACATGTCATTTTGCAATTATCTTATAGTTGTTAAACCCTAACTTTTCATCTTTCTTCCACATTGTAATCAGCATTTCTTTTTTATTAAACGCGTTGTTGACATACCTACCTTACCTCCGAGCATCTACATCTACATACATACCCCACAATCCACCGTAAAGGTGCGTGGCGTAGGATAAATTGTACCACTACTAGGCATTTCATTTCCTATTCCACTCCCAAATAGAACGAGGGAAACAAGAATGCCTATATGCCTCCGTAAGAGTTCTTATTTCTCTCGTCTTTGTGATCACCACGCGAAATGTAAGTAGATGGCAGCAAGATCGTACTACACTCAGCTTCAAATTCCGGCCCTCTAAATTTCCTCAACGGAAATTCACGAAAAGAACGTCGTCATTCCTCCAGCGATCTCCAATCGAGTTGCCGGAAGATTTCCGCGACAATCGCGCATTGGTGGAACCTACCAGTAACAAACCTATCTGCTCGCCTCTGAACTGCTTCTATGCCTTCCTTTATACTTATCTGTTGTGGGTCCCAAACACTTGAGAAATATTCAAGGCGTAGTCGTACAAGCGTTTTATACGCGGTCTCCTTTACAGATGAAGTACATCTTCCCAAAATTCTCCCAATAAACCGAAGTCGGCTGTGCGCCTTACTCACAACTGTCCTTACATGTTCGCTCCATTTCATATCGCTTTGCAATGTTATGTCTAAATTTTTAAACAACGCGACTGCATCAAGAAGCTCACTACTGATGCTGTATTCGAATATTATGGGATTGTTTTTCCTACTCATGCGCATCACCTTACATTTTCCTACATTGAGAGCTAGCTGCCATTCTTCACACCAACTAGAAATTTTGTCTAAGTCATCCTGTATGCTATTACAGTCAGTTACACACGACACTCTCCCATACACCACAGCATCAAATGTTTGTATAGTTTATGGAACTTATCTACGGCGTTATTAGTCCCTAAACTTACAAACTACTTATGAACTACTTACGAACTAGGACGGCACAAATATCCATGCCCGAGGGGGGATTCGAACCACAGCAGCAACAGCAAACAGCCGCAAATTACAATTTACAAATGGACTCGCCCGTCCCACGACATTGGCGTGCACACAATCGAGGGGAACAGTGTCACTTATGAGCGAGCGGTGTAACATAATGGCGTAATGGGGGCATAATGGGGTAGTTGGGAGCTCCAACGTTAGGCGGGTAATGGAGCCCCTTAGGAAAATGGCTACTAGGGAGGGGAAGAATTCCAATGTGCACTCCGTGTGCATACCGGGGGGAGTCATTCCGGATGTGAAACGGCTCCTTCCGGATGCCATGAAGAGCACAGGGTGCAGCCAACTGCAGGTGGTGGCTCATGTTGGGACCAATGATGTGTGTCGCTTTGGATCGGAAGAGATCCTCTCTGGTTTTGAGCGGCTATCAGAAGTGGTTAAGACTGCCAGTCTTGCTTGCAAGATGAAAGCGGAGCTCACCATCTGCAGCATTGTCGACAGGACTGACTGCGGACCTTTGGTTCAGAGCCGAGTGGAGGGTCTGAATCAGAGGCTCAGACGGTTCTGCGACCGTGTCGGCTGCAGATTCCTCGACTTGCGCCAAAGGGTGGTGGGTTTTCGGGTTCCGCTAAATAGGTCAGGAGTCCACTACACTCAGGAAGCGGCTACACGGGTAGCGGGGGCTGTGTGGCGTGGACTGGGCGGTTTTTTAGGTTAGATGGCCTCAGGAATACACAAAATGGGTTTCAGTCTCAAAGGGGGCAGGTCAGACACGGGAAGAAAGTAGACATAAAAACCATTGGTGTAACAGTTGTAAATTGTCGTAGCTGTGTTGGGAAAATTCCAGAGCTCCAAGCGCTGATAGAAAGTACTGAGGCACAAATCGTTGTAGGTTCTGAAAGCTGGCTGACGCCTGAGATAAATTCGGCCGAAATTTTCTCAAAGGGCCAAATGGTCTTCAGAAAGGATAGAATAAATAAAACAGGGGGTGGCGTGTTTATTGCTGTTACAAACGGTTTATCCTGCAACGAAATTGAGGCAGATACTTCCTGTGAATTGGTCTGGGTAGAGGTTATACCTGACCACCGAAATAAATGAATAATTGGATCTTTTTATCGGCCCCCTGACTCAGACGATGCGGTTGCAGAAATGTTCAAAGAAAGCTTGAATCATATTTCAAATAGGTATCCGAAGCATACTGTTATAATCGGTGGCGACTTTAATTTACCCTCGATATGTTGGCATAATTACGTATTCAAAACCGGGGGCAAATATAAAACATCGTCCGAACTAGTTCTGAATGCTTTTTCTGAGAACTACTTCGAACAGTTAGTTCATGAACCCACTAGAATAGTACGTGGTTGCGAAAATACTCTTGATCTCCTAGCAACAAATAATCCCGAGATAGTAAAGAGCATCAAAACAGATACAGGGATTAGCGAACATCGAGTTGTAGTAGCGAGACTGAATATCGAAATTCCCAAATGCACCAAAAATAAACGAAAAATATATCTATTCAATAAAGCAGATAAAAATTCGCTTTACGCTTTCCTGAGTGATAGTCTCCAGTCCTTCAAAACTAAAAATGCGAGTGTAGATCAGTTGTGGCTTACATTCAAAGACATAATATCAGTAGCAATCGAGAGATTTATACCAAATAAATTAATAAAAGAGGGGGCTGACCCCCCGTGGTACACAAAACAGGTCAGATCACTGTTGCAGAAACAAAGGAAAACGCATGCAAAATTTAAAAAGACACAGAATCCGCAAGACTGGCAATCTTTTACTGAAACTCGCAACCTAGCGCGGACTTCAATGCGAGAATCTTATAGTTGTTTCCACAACGAAATCCTGTCTCGTAATCTTGCAGAAAATCCAAAGAAATTCTGGTCATATGTGAAGTACACTAGCGGCAAAACACAAACAATACCTTCACTACGCGATAGCAATGGTAATACTACCGACGACAGTACTGCTAAGGCAGAATTACTAAACATAGCTTTCCGAAATTCTTTCACCAAAGAAGACGAAGTGAACACTCCAGTATTCAATCCAAGAACAGCTGCCAGCATGCGAAACTTAGAAGTAGATGTTCCTGGAGTAGTAAAACAACTTAAGTCACTAAAAAAAAAAAAAAAAACTTCCGGGCCAGATTGTATACCAACTAGATTCCTCTCAGAGTATGCTGATGAAATAGCTCCGTACTTAGCTATAATTTACAACCGATCACTCAGCGAAAGATCCGTACCCAAAGACTGGAAAGTTGCCCAAATTACTCCAATATTCAAGAAAGGCAACAGGAGTGATCCCCAAAATTACAGGCCTATCTCATTGACGTCGATTTGCAGTAGGATTTTGGAACATATACTTTGTTCGAATATTGTGTACTACCTCGAAGAGAACGACCTATTAACCAATAGTCAGCACGGATTCAGAAAGTATCGCTCTTGCGAAACACAGCTTGCCCTTTATTCACATGAAGTGTTAAGTGCCATCGACAAGGGATCTCAAATCGATTCCATATTTCTGGATTTCCGGAAGGCTTTTGATACTGTACCCCACAAGCGGCTTCTAATGAAATTGCGTGCTTATGGAATATCTCCCCAATTGTGCGATTGGATTCACGATTTCCTATCAGAAAGGACACAGTTCGTTGTAATTGACGGTAAGTCATCGAGTAAAACAGAAGTGATATCTGGCGTTCCACAGGGAAGCGTTATTGGTCCCCTACTCTTCCTCGTGTTTATAAACGATTTAGGAGATAATCTGAATAGCTCCCTTAGACTGTTCGCGGATGATGCTGTCGTTTATCGGTTAGTGAAGTCAACAGAGGATCAAAAGCAACTGCAAAGCGATTTAGACAAAATTTCTACTTGGTGCGAAAATTGGCAATTGACACTAAATAAAGAAAAGTGTGAAGTAATACACATGACCACTAAAAGAAATCCGCTGAACTTCAATTACGCGATAAATCAGTCAAACCTTAAGGTCGTAAATTCTACCAAATACCTAGGAGTTACAATTACGAACAACTTGACTGGAGAGAACACATAGAAAATATTGTGGGGAAGGCGAACCAAAGGTTACGTTTCATTGGCAGAACGCTTAGACGATGCACCAGCTCCACCAAAGAGACTGCTTACATCACACTTGTGCGTCCTCTCTTGGAGTACTGTTGCCCCTTGTGGGACCCTCACCAGGTGGGACTGACGGAAGATATTGAGAAGGTTCAGAGAAGGGCAGCTCGTTTTGTTTTATCACGTTACGGGGGGGAAAGCGTCACGGAAATGTTGCACGAATTAGGGTGGAAATCATTAAAAGAAAGACGTTATTCATTGCGGCGTGATCTGTTTGCGAAGTTTCAATCACCGACTTTTAGTTCTGAATGTGAAAATATTTTGCTAGCACCCACCTACTTAGGGAGACATGACCATCCCAATAAAATAAGAGAAATCAGATCGAAAACGGAACGATTTAGGTGTTCTTTCTTCCCGCGCGCTATTAGAGAATGGAACGGTAGAGAAAAGTTATGAAAGTGGTTCGATGAAACCTCTGCCAGGCACTTGAATGTGATTTGCAGAGTATCTATGTAGATGTACCGCCGCTCTGAGTTGGGACAGTGAGCGCTCGTGTGCGTCGCTGCTCGTGAACCAGCCTGTTGGAACAGCCTGCCGTATCTGGGACCCGTCAAAATCCGTTATTTTACACCGCTGATGGTCGTCTCGTCAGTGAGCACAGCTGCCAATGCCGACTCACCCGTCGGTGACGGCCTCCACGGCGGGCAGCAGTGTGGAGACGGGCAGGTGCTTCAGCCACGAGCCCTTCTCTTCTGCCTCAGAGAGGCGGATGTCGCCGGGCCGCCTCTGCCAGCGCCACAGCTCGGTGAGGTCGAAGCCGGGCCTGCTGCAGCGGCCGCCGGCCCGCAGCCTGAGGCGCGGCGACACGGCCAGGCTGAACTCCACCGCCGACTGCCGCTGTACACTGCCGAGGCCGCGTCTGCGCAGGCGCGGGGGGGCTGCGGCCACCGGGAGCGACAGCAGTAGGGGGCGCTCAAATGGAGGTCACAACAAAAACAGCATTGCAATAAAGTTCCGGATTGCTGCTTATGTTTCATTTAATACTGCTACAGCTGTTTCGACAGTTTGTCATTCTCAAGCGCGTCTACGATGTTTGGACGTTAAATGTTGACATCTGGCGTAACTGTGGCATAAACTATATGGAAATATACACGTATTTAGTTGGTCCTAGGATTTTTATCTGTCACTTTCCATTTCTTTCACCTCTGGCAGTACTGCTCATGTGAAAAATACCGAGTAGCACCATGGTTCGGAACCCACGTTAAACTGTATGTCCCCCCATAACTGGCTGGGTAAGTCAGTTCGAAGGTCGGAGGAAGGTAATGGCATACCACCTCCAAACAGGACCATGCCTAGTAAAGCACTGTGGTGTTCAAACCAATTTTCGGATTGTTGACTGCTTTACCTTTTATTTGTTGTATACGGTTTTTAGCTCAGCTTTGCCAAAGATTATATATATATATATATATATATATATATATATATATATATATAGTTGATTACTATAAATGTAAACATCTTTGGAAAAGCTGTAGTTAATTACGAAAAAAATAAAAGTTTTCTTTAATTTAACGCTTTAACGTAGAAAGCTGCATAATACCTGACAGCTAAAAATCGTATACAACAACTAAAGCCGGCCGCGGTGGCCGAGGGAACTGAGGCGCTCCAATTGCGGTCAGCACGGCCACTGCGGTCGGGGGTTCGAATCCCCTCCCGGGCATGGATATTTGTGCCGCCCTTAGGAAAACCTAGTTGATAAGTAGTTCGTAAGTTTAGGGACTGATGACCCCGTAGTTAAGTCCCATAAGCTATACAAACATTTGAACATTTGATTTTTTAAAGAAAACTTTTATATTTTTCGTAATTAACAACAGCTTTATATATATATATATATATATATATATATATATATATATATATATATATATAAAATGTTCAAATGTTTGTTAAGCTTATGGGACTTAACTACGGGGTTATCCTAAAGACGGCACAAATATCCATGCCCGAGGGGGGATTCGAACCCCCGACCGTAGTGGCCGTGTAGACCGTGACTGAAGCGCCTCAGTCCCCTCGGCCACTGCGGCCGGCTATATATATATATATATATATATATATATAGTTGATTGCTATATATGTAAACATCTTTGGCAAAGCTGTTGTTAATTACGAAAAATATAAAAGTTTTCTCTAATTTAACGTTTTAACGTAAAAAGCTGCATAATACCCGACAGCTAAAAAGCGTATACAACAAATAAATACGTGTATATTGCCATATAGTTTATGCAACAGTTACGCCAGATGTCAACATTTAACGTCCAAACGTTGTAGACGCGCTTAAGAATGACAAACTGTCGAAACAGCTGTAGCACTATTAAATAAAACATAAGCAGCAATATCCGGAACTTTATTGCAATGTCTACGACATATATGGTGCTGCAGGCCCAACAATTAGGAAAAAAAAAATCATGATCGTAATTTTTCTTTCTTGCTTTTATCAAACTACAAATACGAGGGTTGTTTTTTAAATAAGGGCCGTTCGCGCGTATAGTCCCGTAGTTCGCGCGGACGCCGCAGCAAGCCACCACGCCACTTGCCGGCATCCTTCCCGTTCACACTGATGCCAGTTGCAGCTCTGTAGCTTAGAGATGGGCTAAACCGCGATTTTCCGGTAACAGTGATTTCCGTGAACACTCCTTTTAGCTCACCGTGATTAATCACTGTTTAGAATCGCTGTTTGCGAAATGTATCTCTTCGCGATTCTTGCTCTTCGCGCTATTCCGTGATTTCTGCTCTTTCCACTATTCCGTGATTGAATCGCAGCGCTTCCTGGCTTTCCTGCTACTTCTGTAATGCCCGCGACTTGCGTGATTTACTACGAAACTGGAAAAAATTGAGTTAGATAGAACTGTTATAATTCTTCATCCGCCAGTAAATATCGTCTCTTCGTTGTTATGAAAGTTGTGCTTGTGAAGAAAGAAAATGTCAACAAATCAGTCAATAGCAAGTATAGTTTTACAATTTGCTGACGATATTACTTTACAGGCAAATACAATAAATTCGTTTCTACAAAAGTTTTTCCTGCACTTTTTTGATAGAACGTTACCTTCAGATTATACTGTTTGCTTTCATACATCTCAACTTATTTATCGTCTCTTCGCTTATCGGCGATTCGCTGATATACTTACTCTTCACTTATCGGTGATTCGTTGCTGTACCCGTTCTTCGAGTAACGGTGATTTGCGGCTATACCCGCTATTCTGCTGTGATATTAGTACATATTTCGGTCAACAGATGGCTCGTTGAACAGTTAGCTGCTAAAGCTCTGTCCTATACAGAGCTTTATTAGCTGCTGTTGGCTGCTATACCTGCTCTTAAGCTGATATACGCTGAACTACATCGACTTTTACGAAAGGAAACGGCTTTTCATTATGCTCTCATCTATTTTGCGTCCTCTAACGAAAAAAAAAAAAATAATAAATAAATAAAATAGGCCTATATTTTAATATAACTACGAAAATGTACAGTGGAATCGATGATCGTTTTATTTGGTGCTTATGTCTAGAAAAATCCCAAATAATGCGGAGTTATGTGTGGGAAATTAGTTATAAACAAGAAAGTGACTGTACAACTGCCAGGTTTTATTTGACACGAATAAATTCGCACAAAATATTGAGTCAGACTTAGCAGTACAACATGATTTCACAGAACTAATGACGTCTGGGCATATATAAAAGTTGTATATGATATAGGAGTATCATTAATTTACTGATCGGGGAAGGGCATATAGAGGAATCTGTCAACTACAGAGCAGGAACAACATAACATAATTATTACCCTTAATCTATTTGTTTGATTATCCGAAGAGCATACGTTGCCAACATTAGCACAATACGCCTCCAATGCCGTAAGTAAAATTTTACCTGCCCACTTACGCACTATTCTTTGTCATTCATTTTATATTATTCCCTGCAACGTTAAACTTATAAAATATAAATGTACTTCAACATGTCGATGCTGTTGAACTGCTGCAGCAACAGCAACAGCGAGAGTTATCGTCAAGAGAAGAAGCAAGGCTACTTTTAATAATTACGCACACATTTACTCTCATTCGAAACTGATAACATTTAACTTTCACTATACATATAGCGATGTTCACTTACTGCTCAGCATCTTTTGGGAAGGTGAAGAAACTTGTATCCTCCTTTGTATTCGAATTATTGCGGCAATTAGGTGCTGAACACCATCGGCCGCCTTTTCTTTTATTGCTGCTCATAATAAAAACGGAACAGCTCCAACTACTAACACACAGTTATTTCTTTTCATTGCACTGCACTGTACCAAATACTTGTTTACTTTTATGCGATTCAGGTTGTTCAAATACACAATTAACAAACAAAGACGGCGCATTACCACGCCACAGAGTAGGGGGTGATCACACATTTACTGCTTTTCAAGATGGCCGATTCCGCGCATGCGCACTAAATTATGGACGACAGACTGCAGCGGGAGTTTCCTTTCTGTATACTCCTTATTCTGTGGTGCTACTTTATAATGTTCACTATTATTGAATCGCCCGCCGCGTGTGATATACGGTCAGTGATACGTTTTTTGACCGCGAGAAGCCTGTCAGCTGCAGAAATTCATCGTCAGTTAACAGAAGTTTATGGCTTGAATGCAACGAGTGAAGGTAAAACGCGTCAATGGGTTAGAGAGTTTAAAAATTTCCGTCAAAACGTCAAAGACGAAGAACGCTCAGGCCGGCCCTCTGTGATCACTGATGATTTGGTGGCTGCAGTCGAAACAAAGATTCGTGAAGACAGAAGATTCACAATTTCCAATCTTTCTTTGGAATTTCCACAAGTTTCAAGATCGGTTTTGTACAATATTGTGTCTGAAAACCTTAACTTTAAGAAACTGTGTTCTCGGTGGGTACCCAGACTCCTCACAGAGGACCACAAAGGGAAGAGATTTGCCACTTCGTTGGACTTTTTCATTCGTTACGAGGAAGAAGGGGATGACATGTTGAGTCAAATTGTCACTGGAGATGAAACATGGGTATCCCATATCACTCCCGAAAGCAAGCGACAATCGATGGAATGGCGACACACAATCTCACACGTCAAGGTCAAAGCCAAACAGACACTATCAAAGCGCAAGATTATGGCAACTGTGTTCTGGAACCGGTGCGGTGTTTTGCTAGTTTTCCACGAGAAACGACAATCAACTCAGATGCCTACTGTGCAACTCTAAAGAAGTCCGCAGAGCAATTCAAAACAAAAGGCGCGGCATGCTGACGAAAGGAGATTTACTCCTGCACGATAACGCTAGGCCTCACACCTCTCAAAAGACTTGGGATTTGATTGATTCTTTTGGCTGGGAAGTTTTGGACCATGCACCATACAGCCCCGACCTTGGTCCTAGCGATTTTCACCTTTTTCGGTACCTGAAACACCATCTTGGCGGGCAGCGCTTCAATGACGACGATGAAGTGAAAGCGGCCGTGAACTCTTGGCTGTCGGAGCAGGCGGCCGAATTCTTGGAATTAAAAACTTAGTTGTACGGTATGACAAGTGCTTAAATAAACAAGGCAACTATGTAGAAAAATAGGTAAAAGTGTGTAGAATCAGAAAATAAAAGATTTTTTTACAATAGTATTTGTATCTTAAAAAAAAAAAAAAAAAAAAAAAAAAAAAAAAAAAACGGCCCTTACTTAAAAAACAACCCTCGTAAATTTCAGTCGCTTAGAGACTCAAATGTTTGTAAATCTATGGGACGCAACGGCTTGCTTATTAGTCCCTAGCTTACAAACTACTGAAGGGGGTTAGCGCCTCAAGCGGGCCGCCATGAAGTAGGAGAGGCACGATAGGACATTTTAATTTCCACTGTCTATACTTTTACAAATAAGTTCATTAAACTTCATCAGCATCATTGGAAAGGATTCAGGATTTACACCCACACAGCTGCAGTTCTAACACACAACATTTTTTTTTTTTTTTTTTTTTTCAAATCTAGTATTTAAAGCAGAGTGTCCGTATATTTGTACGTGTTGCATAGAAATCTACAGTTTTGTTCCAATCTTTATGAAATTTTGAACACGTAAGCATCAATCCATGAGGACGGTCGCCGTAAGTGTAAGATATATAGTTCACGAGATATGACGTCATAAACAATGAGATGCGCGAAAAACTGCTGCATTTTGCGACAATGCTGCTCATTTTCTCCTGAGCCATTAGATCGATTTCAACCAAATTTGGTACACACATTCCTTACCGTGAGGTAACATTGCTACATGGTTAAGAATCACATACGGCACATGGTTCAAAAGATATTACGTCATAACCATATAATTCGGCGAGACTTTCGAAATATACTGTATGAGAATGACAGTACTTAGCGACTTGCAACAAACTTTAAACATAATTTCAAACCTTTCTTAAACTTTTTCTCGTTGGCAACCATAGTAAAATGATGTCAGCAAAAAAGTTTCTCGCTTACTACTTTTTCGCTGTTTATGGAGTAAAACTACGGCTCTCGGTATGACGTTACAATTTATAATTTGAACACTACAAATTGTAGCGACAGGAAATTTTACAGACGTTATACACATACATAGTTGAATGTAGCTTCTAACCTGTATCACAGTACGACACGTAGTCCATGAGATTTGAGAACATAAACAGTAACATTCATGGAAAACCGCACCATCACGCACAAAGTTTTAATCTATTAGTTCTTTACTACTAATTGTTTTCCCAAGAGATTTTACAGGGAAACAGCCCTAATACAAATGAATATATACCTGAAAAATGACAGGAATAAATAAATAAATAAATACACGGGCAACGCCGGGTTTTCGGCTAGTTACTGATAAAGGAGAGGAAGGAATAAGGATTAGGAAAGAAAGGAATGATAGTGGCTGCTTTTAGGGCATTGAAATGAAACAATGGCGACAAGTGAAAATGGAGCCGGGCAGGAAATCGCTTCGGGCCAGCGATCGCCTTAACCATATTATTTTTCCAGCTAGGTCTATTATTTACGGTCGTTGGTTCAGTTCGTTCTTGGTTGTTCGTTGAATATATGGCACAGTTTTTTTTTTTATTACAGAGGGCGTTTAACGCCTAACCGGGCGCGCTGAGGCACCCGGCTAACCACTTCGCTACCTGTGCTCGCCTCCCGTCCGTCACAAATTCCCGAAAGTTGCAGGCACCTCTCATTCATGCCCTCTTACACTCGCCATTGCGGATTCCCGTGCGGTATTTATTTACCAGCAATGCCTGATTTTAGTTACTGTTCTTCAAAAATATTTTAACCAACAAGTGTCATATATGTGCAACAACAGACGCAAGAACAAGTAGCTCAGGCCTTCGCATGGAAACGTGTTCCACAGGAAAGGGATAGAACTGTCAACTTTCGGTACAGTTAAAAATTAAAACCTGCTCCAAGATAGAATCCTCCATCCAAGTGAAGATCTCCCCTAAATAGAAGTTCTCGCCACTATTGCATCTGTATCGTACAAAATATTGAATGTTTCGATAATGTCTACATCCTAGGATTCCTCTGTGATATGTATTTTCTGTGTTGCTATAGATTCGGGTAAAGATTGTCCTTGGCTGATTTGCTAATTTTATCAGTTTTCTTGCTGAAATATGAGAAAAATTTTTCGATGTAATTTTTAAGTTTCGGTTCTATTTGCTCGTTTAGTAGATTTTTGGCGTGGTTTAGGAAGTGCAAATATATTTCCGCTTCATCAATAATGTTCATTTCACGGCATTTTGCTAATATATGATGTCCATTGTTTTTCTATAGGCCTGAAATGAACGTTATCGAGGAAGGGGAAATATGTTTGCACTATCTAATTCACATCAGAAATCTACTAAATGAACATAGAGAACCGAAACACAAAAATTATATCGAAAACTTCATTCACATCTTTCAGCATGACAACGGATAAAAATTGGCGAAATAGTCTATACTCAGTCAGAAAATACACATCACAGAGAAAACCTATGACGTAAACATAATATAAACATGCAGTATCATTGACACAACTTTCAAAGTAAAATCTAATCGTAACAACTCGGCAATACTGGTCTTCTTTGTTGTTGTGGTCTTCAGTCCGGAGACTGGTTCAATGCAGCTCTCCACTTTTCTCTATCCTGCGCAAGCCTCTTCATCTCATCATAAGAACGACAACCCACATCCATCTGAATATGCTTACCATATTCATCACTTGGTCTCCCTCTGCGATTTTTACGAAACACACTTCGCTTCAAAGCTAACTTTACGATTCCTTGAGGTCTAATCGAGGCCTTAAAAGTGTGCAAAAAATTCCTTTTCCCCCATTTCTATTCAGTACCTCTTCATTAGTTAATGAACCTTTGTATCTTTCAAAAGCCTCTATCATCTTCCTGTCTAAACTGTTTATCGTCCAATTTTCATCCCCGTACAAGGTGACACTCCACACAAATGCCTCCAGAAAATACTTCCTTGCTCGTAAATTAATGTCAACAAATTTCTCTTTTTCAAAAACGCTTTCCTTTCCATTGCCATTATGTATTTTACATCCTCTGAACTGCGACCATTATGTGTTATTTTACTGCCAAAGTAGCAAAATTCGTCTACCACCTTCATTGTTTCGTTACCTAATCTAATTCCTTCAGCATCTCCCGACTTTTTAAGACTGCATCCATTACCCCTGTTTTGTTCTTGTTAATCTTCATCTTACACGCTCCTTTCAACACACTGTCCATTCCGTTCGATTGCTCTTCCACGTCCTTTGCTGTCTCTGACAAAATTACAATATCATCAGCAAAACACACTGTTTTTATTTCTTCACCTGAAATTTCAATTACTTCTCCAAATTTCTCTTTGCTTTCCTTCACAGAATGATCAATGTAGAAACTGAATAATATTGGAGAAAGGCTATAGTCCTGTCTTACTCCTTTCGCAAACACTGCGTCCCTTTCACGCCACAAACTCCAACAATAGCTGAATGGTTAATGTGCAAGTTATAAATCACCATCCGTTTCGAATACTTTACCCCTGCTGATTTCAGAATTTGAAAGAGCGTATTCCAATCAACACTGTCAAAAGATTTGTTCAAATCCACAAAAACTAGAAATGTAAGTTCTCCTTTCCTTAACCTGTCTTCCAAGATACGTCGAAATGTTAATATTGCCTCGCGTGTTCCTACATTTCTTCAAAATCCAAACTGATCTTCCCCAAGGTCAGATTCCACCAGTTTTTCCATTCTTCTGCAAATAATTTGTGTTAAAATTTTGCAACAATGACTTATTAAACAGATGGTTCTGTAAATTTCATATCTGTCTGCGTCCGCTTTCTTTCGAATGGGGATTATTACATTTTTCTTAAAGTCTGAAGGTATTTGTCCTGTCTTAAACATCTTACTCACTAGGTGAACGAGTTTTGTCATGGTTGATTCTCGCAAAGCCTTAGGTAGCTCTGAGCGAATGTCATTTACTCCAGGGCCCTTGTTTCGGCTTCGTCTTTCAGTGTTCTCTTAAATTCATCTTCCACTACAGTGTCTTCTATTTCACCTTCACCTACTTCCTCTTCCCTTCCTACAATATTGTCTGTACGTTTATTTCATTTGTAGAGACTCTCTACATACTCTTTCACATTTCAGCTTTCCCTTGTTTAGTCAGAACTGGTTTTCCATCTGAGTTCTTGATATTCATATAGCTATTTTTTTGTCTCCAAATTTCTCTTTTATTTTATTGTAGGCGGTATCTAATTTTCCCCTATTTATATACTCTTATAAAGATTTGAATTTGGCTTCTAGCCACTCCTGCTTAGCAATTGTCAATCTCATTTCTTCCGTCTGTACTCCATTCTACTTGCCTCGTTTGCTGCATTTTTATATTTTCTCCTTTCATCAATTAAATTTAGTATTTCCTGTGATATAGGTATTACCTTTCAGCCTATTTGTTCTCCTGCGGCCTTGACTATTTCCTTTCTTTAAACTACCCATTCCTCTTCTACTGTTTTATTTTTCCCTGTTTCTCTCAATTCTTGCCTAAATCTCCCTCTGAAATTCTCAAGACCTTCAGGTTCCTTCAATTTATCCAGGTCTGATCTCCTTATATGCCTACCTTTCTACAGTTTCTTCAATTTCAGTCTACAGCTTGTAACCAATAATATATGGCCAGAGTCTGGATATGACCTACAGTTTAAAACCCAGTTCTAAAATCTATGTCTTAAATTTCTTCCAAAATGTATGTCTATTTGGTACCTTACAATGTCTCCTGCTCTCTTCCACGTATACAAGCTTCTTGAACCAAGTGTTTGTATGATTAAATTGTGTTCCGCCCAAAATTATACCAGGCGCCTTCCTGTTTCACTTCTTTTTATGTAATTATTCACCTACCAGTTTTCCTTCGGTTCCATTTCCTGCTACCGAATTCCATGACTCATCACAATTATGTTTTCCTTTCCTTTAACTGTTTTAATAATTTCTTCCATTTCGTCATACATTTCTTCGATCTCTTCATCATCGGCAGAGCTAGTGTGCATATAAAGTTGTACTACTGTAGTCAGTGTTGACTTCCTATCTTGACTACAATATTGTGATCACTGCACTGCTCAGAATAGTTTTCTTGTATTCTTATTTTCTTATTCATTATTAGACCTACCCCTGAAATACCCTTAACTGATTTTGTATTTAAAATCCTGTACTCACCTTCCTTCCACTGAACTTTGCTAATTCCTACTATATCTAATTTAACCTATCCATTACCCTTTTTAAATTTTCTAACCTCCCACTCTGATTAAGGGATCTAACCTTCCACACTATAATTTATTATATAATTTTGTTAGTTATTGGTTTTAAGAAAAATGATTTTATTAATTTCTTGTCTTAGTATATTTTATTGAAATTATTATTATTTCATTACAATTTATTAGTAATGTTATTGAATTATTAATCGCTAATCGTTCTGTAGAATGCCAGTATTTTCTCTCCTGATGACAACATCCTCCTGAGTAGTTCCCGCCAGGAGCTTCTTTTGGAGGATTATTTTACCTCCAGAATATTTTACCTGAGAGGATGCCATCATCATATATTTGTACAGTAGAGCTGCATGTCCTCTGGAAAAATTTCCCCTTGCTTCCAGCCATTCGCAGTAACTGTATGACAAAGCCACATTAGCTGATGTTACAATCATCCAGACTGTTGCCCCTGCAGCTACTGAAAAGGCTTCTGCCCCTCTTCAGGAACCACACGTTTGTCTAGCCTCTCCACAGACACCCCTCCGCTATGGCTGCACTTACAGTACCGGTGTCAGTATCATTGAGGCACCTAAGGCACCTCAACTTGGCGGAATTATTTTACGACGTAATTTCTCCCATCTGCTTTGATCCATGATGTCATCAACATGTCGACAAACCGGTATACAGGATAATATCTTAGTCCTTATGTTTTGTAGCTAATAAATAATCTGTCGTTATCCTTGTATATAACAGAGTAGCTTCAACCCGCGGCTTCGCTTGCATGTTGGTTGATAATGATAGATAGTGCGCGAAACGTCAAATCGATTTTTTTAAAGAGATGTATTAAAAGAAATTTCTTATTCACTGCTTTATTTATTTATTCTTATATTTCCTTATTCGTATGCTTATCCTTACCAAGAAAGAGCTGAAGACAGTGTTGCACGCATAGGCCAAAGACACGGTCTGTGGCATCACGTTTCGCTGTATGTAACCTCCTTGCTATAGAGTCGCAAACGTTTCAGTCCGAATTTTTAAAATAATTTTACGGCTTTCAACTACCTTATCTTCCACCCCCTTATAGCTATCAGCATAGAACTGCTATGGTGTACAATGGGAGACTTCGAACAACAATTACATACAGACCATTCGTTAGCGTTATGTAGTTTTCGCAGCAGAGCGAAATATTAACACACACACACACACACGTAGAATTTTATATACACCGATAACTTTCCATCCCAATATACTCCACCCTTTTATTATTATCAACGCTCAAGCAACAATACAAGCAATAAAACCATTTTCAAAGAGTAAATATAATTTTCAAAGAGTAATTATTGTCCCGCATTTCGCGTTATGTTCTTCAAATTATTAATATCTATCACATCGCTATAAAACCTTCCTCAGGTATAAATTAGTAACTGTACAAATATTTAAGTCTCTGTGTCTTGTCGCCGGCCGCGGTGGTCGAGGGGATTAAGGCGCTCCAGTCACGGTCTGCACGGCCACTACGGTCGGGGGCTCGAATCCCCCCTCGGGCATGGATAATTGTGCCGTCTTTAGTCTAATGTAGTTTGTAAGTTTAGAGACTGATGACCCCGTAGTTAAGTCCCACAGACTATACAAACATTTGAACATTTTTCTGCGTCTTGTCGTTCGGACGTGATAAGCGTACACCGAATAGACATTCACATTAATATATAGATAAATAGCTATCCGATCGCCATAAAACCGTGCCTAAAGCCTTCCCCGGGTAAACGTTAGTAACTGTACAAATTTTTAGCTCTTTATGTGTTGTGGTTCAGACGTGATAAACGTACACCGAATTAAACATTCACATTTATAGATATAGATTATGACAACAGAATGTACCATCTGACACACGTCTCAGCCCAAAAAATTGTGCCTTCGTTGCTCACTATCGGGGGGAAAAAATAACATCCCTTACTCTATGCCTCACTATCAGAGTGAAGCTATAGATCACTTTTTAAACACTAAATCTTAATCTATAATCTATGTTCTGCTTGTAAAGAAACTATCGTTATTAAGTCAGCCACCACATAATTACTCACGCCACCTACAAACACACATGCAGCTCAAAACTACAACACAGCAATGACGTCACACACAACACGCCGACGCCCTGGGTCAAAGCCGACGTGTGGAATCGCGTCATATAAATGACCCGACTCGGCAATGTCTGTGGTTCATTGTGACAGATACTGGTCACATCAAATACAAACGCAGTGTATGGACATTTCACAGATCCACATCCAACGATATCGCTTTGGAAATAGAGAATATCTCACGTACGTACAACTATATTTCAATCTAAATTAAGTATAGCGTAACGTACAGTAGAATTACCCTCATTAAATACGTTTTACTGCAATTGCAGAAAACCTGAGAATGTCGTTTAATAGCCGAAATAAGCTTATTGCGCCGTCAAAAATTCGACACTAAAAGCTGTTATCAATATTTGCTAGCAGTGTCTTGGCTTATATATTTGAATGTTTTTAAAAGACATTGCAGACACTGTACATCTACATCTACATGGGATACTCTGCAAATCACATTTAAGTGCCTGACAGAGGGTTCATCGAACCACCACTATTTATCTCCCATTCCATTCTCGAATAGCGCGCGGGAAGAAAGAACACCTGAATCTCTCTGTTCGAGCTCTGATTTCTCGTATTTTATTCTGATGATCATTTCTACCTATGTAAGTGGGAGTCAACAATATATTTTCGCATTCGGAGGAGAATGTTGGCGATTGGAGTTTCGCAAGTAGCCCACGCCGCAGCGATAAGCGCCGTTGTACTGATTCCCATCCCAGATCCTGTATCATTTCCGTAACGCTGTCTCCCCTGTATCGTGACAATACGAAAATAGTTGCCCTTCTTTGGACTCTTTCGATGTCCTCCGTCAAACCCACCTGATAAGGATCCCACACTGGGTAGCAATACTCCAAAAATGGACGGACAAGCGTAGTGTATGCAGTTTCTTTTGTAGTTCTGTTGCATGTTTTCTTCTGCCAATAAAACGCAGTCTCTGGTTCGCCTTTCCCACAACATGGTCTTCGTGTTTTTTTCCAATTTAAGTCTGAAGTAATAGTAATTCCTAGGTATTTTGTGGAATTTACAGCCTTCACTTTTGATTGATTTATCTTGTAAACAAAGTTTAACGGATTTCTTTTCGTACTCATGTGGACGACTTCACACTTATCATTATTTAGAGTCAATTGCCAATTTTTACACCATAGTGATATCTTATTCAGATCTTTATGCAGTTGGTTTTGATCTTCAGTTGATTTTACTAGGTGATAAATGACGGCGTCATCTGAAAACAACCTAAGAGAGCTACTTAGATTTTCCCCTAAATCGTTTATGTAAATAAGGAACAACAGAGGACCAATAACACTACCCTGTGGAACGTCCGATATCACCTCTGTTTTAGTGGAATCCTTACCATCGATTCCTACGAACTGTGTACCCTCTGACAGGATATATCCTATCCAATCGCAAATTTGGGGCGATGTACCATAACCACGCAATTTGATTAAAAGCCGTTACTGACAAAATGTGAACGACCCAGGAACTCCGGCCACGATGTTCACGCTGTTCACGATATATATAAATGACCTTGCGGATAACATCGGAAGTTCACTGAGGCTTTTTGCAGATGATGCGGTAGTATATATAGAGGTTGTAACAATGGAAAATTGTATTGAGATGCAGGGAATGGCAATTAAAGCTCAATGTAGACAAGTGTAATGTGCTCAGAATACACAGAGAGAAAGAACCTTCATCATTTAGCTACACTATAGCAGTCAGCAACTGGAAGCAGTTAATTCCATAAATTATCTGGGAGTAGTCATTAGGAGGGATTTAAAATGGAACGACCATATAAAATCAATCGTCGGTAAAGCAGATGCCAGACTTAGATTCATTGGGAGAATTCTAAGGAAATGCAGTCCGAAAACAAAGAAAGTAGGTTTCAGTATACTTGTTCGCCCACAGCTTGAATTCTGCTCACCGGTGTGGGATCCGTACCAGGTGGGATTGCTAGAGGAAGTGGAGAGGATCCAACAGAGAGCAGCGCGCTTCGTTAGAGGATCATTTGGTAATCGTGAAAGCGTTACGGAGACGATCGCTAAACTCCAGTGGAAGACTGCAGGAGAGACGCTCTGTCGGGCTTTTGTCGAAGATTCGAGAACTTTACTGAGAAGTCTAGCAGTATATTGCTCCCTCCTACGTATATCTTGCGAATAGATCGTGAGGATAAAATCAGAGAGATTAAAGCCCACACAGAGGCATACCGACAATCCTTCTTTCCGCGAAAAATACGTGACTGGAATAGGAGGGAAAATCGATAGTGGTACTCAAGGTACCCTCCGCCACACACCGTCCGGTGGCTTGCGGAGTATGGTTGTAGATGTAGATGTAGATGTAGATGTAGATGACAGTCACTCACAGATGGAATTAGATTGTACAATTAAAAGTGTTTACAAAGGCGGCTTACAGGGCGTGCTGAAGAGGAGAGTGATGACGGTGAGGGCGTAGGCGTGCACGCTCCAGAGCAGGTGGACGGCGCGCCGCAGTGTGACGTCAGAGACGGCGGCCCCGGGTTCGGCCAGCACCACCAGCAGGAAGCGCGCGCCGGGCCGCCACACGCTCTCCTCCTGCAGCGACCGCACCGCCCTCTGCAGCCCGCCCTCCTGAAATAACGAGGGAATATCTCTGTCGCACCACTCCACAGTGGTCCAGAATCTTAAAAATGTGGCCAAAAGTGTGAAAACATTTTCTAGGTGTGGATTTTGGACTATCAGGTTGGCTGCACCAATACTGGAACCACTGAATGCCGGCTGTGCGGACGATCAGATTTTCATTTGTTCAGTTATATCCATGTAGAATTTTAGAGCATATTCTCAGTTCAAATATAGTAAATTTCCTTGAAACGGAAAAGCTTCTTTCCATGAATCAGCACGGGTTTAGGAAATATCGTTCATGTGAAACTCAACTTGCCCTTTTCTCACATGACATCTTGCGAGCCATGGACGAAGGGCAACAGGTGGATTGTGTTTTTCTCGACTTCAAAAAGGCGTTCGACGCGGTGCCGCACTGCAGACTGCTAACGAAGATACGAGCTTATGGAATAGGTTCACAGATTTGTGACTGGCTGGAGGACTTCCTAAGTAATAGAACGCAGTAAGTTGTTCTCGACGGCGAGTGTTCTTCAGAGACGACTGAGTCATCAGGTGTGCCCCAGGGGAGTGTGATTAGGACCGCTATTATTTTCTATCTATATAAATGATCTCCACTCCCATGAACCACAGACATTGCCCAGGAGGGGTGGCTTGCGTGCCTCAACGATACAGATAGCCGTACCGTAGGTGCAACCACAGCGGAGGGGTATCTGTGGAGAGGCCAGACAAACGTGTGGTTCCTGAAGAGGGGCAGCAGCCTTTTCAGTAGTTACAGGGGCAACAGTCTGGATGATTGACTGAGCTGGCCTTGTAACATCAGCTAATGTGGCTTTGCCACACAGCTACTGCGAACGGCTGAAAGCAAGGGGAAACTACAGCCGTTACCTTTCCCGAGGACATGCAGCTCTACTGTATGAACATATGATGATGGCATCCTCTCGGGTAAAATATTCCTGAGGTAAAATAGTCCCCCATTTGGATCTCCGGGGGGGGGGGACTACTCAGGAGGATGTGATCATCAGAAAAGACAATACTGGAAATCTACGGGTCGGAGCGTGGAATGTTAGATCCCTTAATCGGGTAGGAAAATTAGAAAATTTAAAAAGGGAAATGGACAGGTTGAAGTTAGATATAGTGGGGATTAGTGAAGTTCGGTGGCAGGATGAACAGGATTTCTGGTCGGGCGAGTACAGGATTATAAATACAAAATCAAGAGGAGGTATCACAGGAGTAGGATTGATAATGAATAAGAAAATAGGAATTCGGGTAAACTACTATGACCAGCACAATGATCGCATTATTATTATAAAGATAGATACGAAGCCAACACCGACAACAGTAGTACAGGTTTATATGCCAACTAGCTCTGCCGATGATGAGGAAATCGAAGAAATATATGAGGAGCTAAAGGAAATTATTCAGACAATTAAGGGAGAGGAAAACTTAATTGTTATGGGAGACTGGAATTCGGTAGTAGGACAAGGAAGGGAGGGGAAGATAGTAGGTGAATATGGTCTGGGCAAAAGGAATGAAAGAGGAAGCCGCCTGGTAGAATTTTGCACAGAACATAATTTAGTTGTAACAAACACCTGGTTCAAGAATCACAAAAGAAGGTTGTATACGTGGAAGAGACCAGGAGACACCGGGAGATACCAGATAGATTTTATAATGGTATTACATAGATTTCGGAACCAGGTTTTACAGTGTAAGACATACCCAGGGGGAGATATAGACTTTGACCATAACTTGTTGGTTATGAACTGTAGACTGAAACTGAAGAGACTACAAAAAGGTAGGAAAATAAGGAGATGGGACCTGGATAAATTGAAGGAACCTGAGGTTCTTAAGAATTTCAGAGGGAGCTTTACGCAAAAATTGACAGAAACTGGGGAAAATAAAACAGTAGAGGAGGAATGGGTAAAATTGAGAGATGAAATAGTGAAGGTAGCAGAGGACAAAATAGGTAGGAAGGAAAGACCTACAAAAAATCCTTGGATATCACAGGAGATACTAAATTTAATCGATGAAAGGAGAAAATATAAAAATGCAGCAAATGAAACAGGCAAAATGGAGTACAGACGACTAAGAAATGAGACTGACAGGAAGTGCAAAATGGCTAAGCAGCAGTGGCTAGAATGCAAATGCAAGGATGTAGAAGAATGTATAAATAGGGGAAAAATAGATACAGCCTACAGGAAAATAAAAGAAACATTTGGAGATAATAAAAACAGCTCTATGAATATGAAGGACAATGATGGAAAACCAGTTCTCAGCAAAGAAGGGAAAGCTGAAAGGTGGAAAGAGTATATAGAGGGGCTCTACAAAGGAAATGAACTTCGAGTCAATATTGTAGGAAGGGAAGAGGATGTAGATGAAGATGAAATAGGAGATACTATACTGAGAGAAGAATTTGACAGAGCCCTAAGTCGAAACAAGGCCCCTGGAGTAGATGATATTCCCTCAGAGCTACTGAAGTCTCTGGGAGAACCAGCCATGACAAACCTGTTTCACCTGGTGTGTAAGATGAATGAGACAGGCAAAGTACCCTCAGACTTTAAGAAAAATGTAATAATCCCCATTCCAAAGAAAGCAGGTGCAGACAGGTGTGAAAACTACAGAACCATCAGTTTAATAAGTCATGGTTGCATAATATTAACACGAATTATATACAGAAGGGTGGAAAAGCTGGTAGAAGCCGACCTCGGGGAAGATCAGTTTGGGTTCAGGAGAAATGTAGGAACACGGGAGGCAATACTCACTTTATGGCTTATCATAGAAGATAGATTAAGAAAAGGCAAACCTACATTTCTAGCTTTTGTAGATTTGGAGAAGGCTTTTGACAATGATGATTGGGATAAACTATTTCAAGTTCTGAAGCAAGCAGGAGTAAAATATAGGGAGGGTAAGGTTATTTACAACTTGTACAAAAACCAGACAGCGGTTGTCAGAGTTGAAGGGCATGAAAGGGATGCAGTGGTTGGAAAGGGAGTAAGACTTTTATTCAATTTGTACATTGAGCAAGCTATAAAGGAAAGCTAGGAGAAATTTGGAGAAGGTATTAAAGTTCAGGGTGAAGAATTAAAAACATTGCGTTTTGCCGACGACATAGTAATTCTGTCAGAGACAGTAAAGGACCTGAAAGAGCAATTGAACGGAATGGACAGTGTGCTGAAAGGTGCATATAAGATGAACATTAACAAGAGCAAAACTAGGGTAATGGAGTGCAGTGTAAGAAAATCAGGTGATGCTGAAGGAATTAGATTGGGAAACGAAGCAATAAAGGAGGTAGATGAGTTTTGTTACTTGGGTAGTAAAATAACAAATGATGGTCGCAGTACAGAGGATATAAAATGCAGAATGGCAATGGGTAGAAAAGCGTTTTCGAAAAAGAGAAATCTGTTAACATCGAATATTGATTTAAGCTTAAGGAAGTCCTTTCTGAAGGCATTTGTATAGAGTGTTGCCTTGTATGGGAGTGAGACATGGACGATAAACAGTGCGGACAGGAAGAGGATTGCGGCTTTTGAAATATGGTGCTACAGAAGAATGAATAGGTGGGTGGATCGCGTAACTAATGAGGTGGTACTGAACAGAATTGGGGACAAAAGAAATTTCTGGCATACCTTGACTAAAAGAAGGGATAGATTGGTAGGACACATTCTTAGACATCAAGGAATTGTCAATTTAGCGTTGGAGGGAAGTGTGTGGGGAAAAATTCGCAGAGGAAGACCAAGAGATGGATACAGTAAGCAGATTCAGACAGATGTAGGTTGCCGTTCTTATGTGGAGATGAAGAGGCTTGCTCAGGATAGGGGATTGTGGAGAGCTGCATCAAACCAGTCTCCGGACTGAAGACCACAACAACAACAACATAAATGATCTGATGGACAGAGGAAGTTGTAATTTGCGGGTGTTTGCTGATGATGCTGTGGTGTATGGGAGAGTGTCGTCTTTAACTGACTGTAATAACATACAGGATGACTTAGAGAAAATTTCTAGTTGTGGCGAAGAACGGCAGCTAGCTCTGAATGTAGAAAGATGTAAGGTGATGCGCATGAGTAGGAAAAACAATCCTATAATGTTCGAATACGGCATTAGTAATGAGCTTCAAATATCTAGGCGTAACATTGCAGACCGATATGAAATGGAACTAACATGTAAGGACAGTTGTGAGTAAGGCGGACAGCCGACTTCGGTTTATTGGGAGAATTTTGGGAAGATGTACTTCACCTGTAAAGGAGACCGCGTATAAAACGCTTGTACGACCACGTCTTGAGTATTGCTCAAGTGTTTTGGACCCGCAGCAGATCAGTTTAAAGGAAGACATAGACGCGGTTCAGAGGCGAGCAGCTAGATTTGTTACCGGTAGGTTCGATCAATGCGCGACTGTCATGGAAATGCTCCGGCAACTCAATTGGGGATCGCTGGAAGAAAGACGACTTTCTTTTCGTGAATTTCTGTTAAGTAAATTTAGAGGGACGGAATTTGAAGCTGAGTGTATTACGATCTTGCTGCCGCCTACTTAAATTTCGCGTAAAGACCACAAAGACAAGATAAGAGAAATTAGGGCTCGTACGGAGGCATATAGGCGTTCTTTTTTTCCTCGTTCCATTTGGGAGTGGAATAGGAAAGGAAATGCCTAGTAGTGGTACAGTGTACCCTCCGCCACGCACCTTACAGTGAATTACGGAGTATGTATGTAGATGTAGATGTAGATGTAGAAGGTCAAATACAGCAGTTAAGTCTTGTTGTGGAAGACAGTAATAAGTGTTTTGTGCAACTGGAGCTAATACTTTCAATGTGTACTAATGAAGAAACATTTGTATCACTAATAAACTATCAATTATGGATGTTAATTTTTAAATTAACATACTACTGGAAAATAGATGAGAAAACTGAAAAATGCGCTAAAAATAGAGTTAAGTTACGAATTCCAAACATTGTCCGCAAGCATATATTACTACCTATGTAAATTAAGCTTAAAATCCTGCCACTATATACTTTGGCTTTAAGCCATGTTTGACTAGCAATATATCATTGTTGAGAGTTGCATTTGTACCATTAAAATTATAATCGATGAGATAAACATTGTAAAAAAATAATATGAAAATGACTGAAAGTGTAACAGATTTTTTTGGCCCACTTTAGGTTACGGTAGTAACACTAAAAGTGGGCATTTGCGATCGTCTTTTGACAGCTCGAAATTTAAATGAAAATAATGGCTTAACTATTCATCTGACACGAAAACTTGAATAACCGAATTTGTTGAGGAGAAAATACTCTACAACTTTGCTCTCTTATGGTTTTTTTTTTCTTTCATATCTCGTAGCGTTTCAAAGATATTTGCAAAAAAACGGCGATTTTGGGATATATGTCTGTCTGTCCGTCCGTCTGTCCGTAACGTGTTCCCTGTTTTTAAGACGAACCGTTCAACCGATCAGCACCAAATTTTACAGCCATAATTGTTGGCCGCCAGAGATCAGAACCTCCGTTTTTCAAATTTTTCGGACAAAAAATACGGTAGTAATACAAAAAATACCGTTTGTAATATAATTGTAATTGCAAACGAACCGTTCATTTGACACGAAAATCGAATAACCTAATTGGTAGAGGAGAAAATACTATACAACTTAGCTCCATAATGTATTTTTTTTTCATATCTCGTATCGTTTGAGACATATTTGCAAAAATAACGGAGATTTGACACCCTCCATTGAATTAAAGAAAACCAGCCGTTCGGAGATGTCACGTGACATTCCTCGCGTATTTGATGATTATCTTATTATAACTTAGACGTTGTCTTTTAAAATCAATGGCCCACTGAAGAATTAACAAAAACACATCGTTCTTCGTACCATAAATGATAATCTAGTGTCTACAAATGCCATATTAGCATCATTTAACAACGGCCATCAATAGTATGAGATTAAAAGATTGATATTTTGATTATAGCCGTAGAGTAGTGGACTATGACGCTAAAGGCCGGTGGTTCGGAACCTGCCACTACTTAAAATTTTTTTCCTAAAAGGGTTTCAGACACTCTTATTAATTACTTTTTTATTATTTAGATTAACATTTTGGTCCCAAATGTTTGCAAAAACTTATAAAACTATAAATCTAAAGAGGGCCGTAAAACAGGTCAGTGCGATTTTTTTTTTTTTTTTTTTTATTTCAGTTTCACCTGATCCAGCGTAATCCAGAATCTTAAGGATTGGGGGGGGGGGGGGGGGGGAGCCTGCCATTTCCTCTCCGTGACACATCAAACTCTGTAACATGAGACCTATGATGTCAGATTTCTGTGATTCAATAGTGTATTGTTATATGCTAGGGAATGGGGAAGGGGTGATCTAATTAGATGTGGTGTAATTGTGTAATCTGATACCACAGACGGTGGGGAAATCTTCCATTCCCTCCTATTGACTAATGGTGACCACTGACCTTGATGAAACAGCATTCTCAGAATGACCTATGGGTAGGGTTCAAGGTCATGTAGAACCTCCTCCCCTCCCCTCTCCTCCCTGCTTTCCTGCTTACGTGTGATGTATCTGAAAAGCTTGCTGCATGAGGTCACTTGCGAACGGCAACTAGGCAATCTGTGTGTGCAGGTCCAAGAGTCTTCAGAGATGTGAATAGAATCGATAAATATAATGCAATGCATGTCACTGACAGTGTAAACAGACAGACAGTTGAACAGAGTCGGTGTGAGAGCAAGTATCAGAGCGCAATACAGCAACATATATACATCAAGTATATTTCATTTCCAACTGAGGAAGATGTATCCGGCGGGTTCGGCCAGAATTGTACAGGACTGGTAAAGTGATGCGGTTCCATGAAAATTCCCCTGTCACTTCACTAGCCATGTACGTCAATTCGTGATGCGGAAGACAGTAAATGTTGTTGAACACCTTCGTACTCCCCTTATCTGGCACCTTTGGGCTTATTCCTACTGTTCCCCGCTTGAAAGCGACATGAAAACTGAACGTTTCCGGGACGTGAATGCCATGATAGACCGTGGGGAAAGGTAACAACCTTGTCTAACACTTCGCCCAATTCTGTTTCCTTCTGATATTGTATTTCCAATTCCATCCTTACTTTCTGGTGTAAATATATATAGTGTATAAGACGTCTCTCTTTCTAATCTACTCCTTTCATCTTCAAAATGTCCATGAGCTTCTTCCACTGTTAAAAAGTCAAAAGTCTTTTCTAAACCTATAAAAACAGCAAATATTTCTCTACCTTTTTGCATATATATTTCCCATATAGTTCTAAACAGGCCAATAGCTTCTCCTTTTCCTTTTCCTCTTCTGAATCCGAACTGCTCCTCTGCAATCCCTCTATCCATCTTGCCATATAGGCTTCTATTCAACACTCTCAAAAACACTTTAGCTGCATGAAAAATTAGACTGATTGTCGTTTGCTCTTCACATATTTTAGAGATTCTCTTTTTCTCTATTGATATCATAACTGTTGCAAGGAGGTCTTCAGGCCATTCCCCTCTGTCATATATCTCATTACAGAGATAGACTAGTTCTTTTGTAGCCTTGTTGCCCAGACTCTTCATAATTTCTGCAATACAGATTTGTTTCGTATTCACAGAATATATGACATCAACTGCAATTTGACAAAGCTGAAAATGTGTACCCTGCCGAGATTCGAACCCGGGTCTCCCACTTTCTAGGCAGTTGTGCTGACTCCTATACCACTGGGGACAAAATGATCAGCGCACCTGCAAAGGCTACCTAAGCACACCTTCTGTCAGATAGAAATTCCCAGCTTTACCCTGCCCACAGTACTCAAACTCGTAGTTCTGAAAGTAATTCCCGGAAGAGTAAGGGCCCCAAACCGGCACACTCCTCCCCACAGGCATAATTATATCTGACGGGACGCGTGCTTAGGTAGTCCTTCCAGGTGCACTGATCACTGTGTCCCCAGTTGTGTAGCGGAATTGCCTAAAAAGCAGAAGACCCCGTTTCGAATCCTGGCTGGGTTCACAGCTTCAGCTTTGGCCAATCGCAGTTGTCATATATTCTGTTAATATGAAGGAATAACAACTGCAGGATCAGAAGTGACGTCTGTTCTTTAGAAACAGACGCCATACGTATATAGATTTCTTTGTTGCCTGACAGAATTCACCAACTTTTTAGTCAGAGCACACACGTAAGCAGGAGAGCAGGAGGGGGGGGGGGGGTCTTCTAGATGGCCTTGTACAAGGAGGAAATTAAAGAGATTAGAGCATACCAGCAATTGTTTTTTGCGTGAAGTAACCACGAGTGGAATAGGTGGGCCAATTGACGGTGATAGACACTGTACTCTGGGACAGTGGCGTAACTAGGACTTGGCTTTGGGGCGGGGGGGGGGGATAGATCTGCTTGATGAGCAAAATTTAAGTCAGTTTCCAGACAGACTATCATCTACCACTCCCGTTGAAGAAACTAATTCACTCCCATCCAATGAAAGATTATGGTAAAACACCCCAAAAACACCCAAAGTGGTTTATGGTAAAACACCCCAAGTTTTCAATCTTTACCTTTACCAGATTGCTGTTACAGGATGTTTTTTCGGGTTCTGGGGGGAAAAAAGGACAATTGAAAAGGCGTGGGAATCGGGACAGATTCCGTCTGACTGAACTAAAGCGGTAATCATGCCAATTTTCAAACATGGAAACAGAAAAGATTGCAAGAATTATCGCGGTATCTCATTAATTATCGTTGTAGGCAAAATATTCTCAGGTATTGTTGAAAAGAGAGTGCGAGTATTAATTGAGGGCAAGTTAGATGAAAATTAGTGTGGGTTTAGGCCTCTTAGAGGCTGTCAGGACCAGATCTTTAGCCTACGACAGGTAATGGAAATGTGCTATGAGTGGAATAGGGAATTGCATCAATGTTTCATAGAACTGGAAAAGGCTTATGACAGTGTTCCTAGGAGGAAGCTACTTTCAGTTCTTCAAAATTATGGTATAGGAGGCAAACTTATGCAGGCAATCAAAGGGCTTTACGTAGACTGTGAGGCAGCAGTTAGAGTAGATGGCAAATTAAGCTCATGGTGCGAGGTAGTTTCAGGGGTAAGATAAGGCTGTAACCTGTCACCACTGTTGTTCATACTATTCATGGATCATATGTTGACTGGCAGGACGGGATTAAAATAGGTGAAAACAAAATAAACTGTCTCGCATATGCGGATGACTTAGTTGTAATGGCCAATTCGATTGAAAGGTTGCAAACCAATATTTCAGAGCTCGATCAGAGGTGCAAGGATTATGATATGAAGATCAGCATCTCCAAAACGAAAGTAATGTCTGTGGAAAAGAGATTCAAACAGATTGAGTGCCAAATAGGAGGAACAAAGTTAGAACAGGTAGACAGTTTCAAGTACCTGGGATGTATTTTTTCACAGGATGGCAGCATAGCGAAAGAACTGGAATCGAGGTGCAGCAAAGGTAATGCAGTGATTCCTCAGCTACGATCTACTCTCTTCTGCCAGAAGGAAGTTGTTGTTGTTGTTGTTTGTTAAGCTTATGGGACTTAACTACGGGGTCATCAGTCCCTAAACTTACAAACTACCTTATACTAAGGACGGCACAAATATCCATGCCCGAGGGGGGATTCTAACCCCCGACCGTAGTGGCCGTGCAGACCGTGACTGGAGCGCCTCAGTCCCCTCGGCCACCGCGGCCGGCCAAGAAGTAAGTACCAAGACTAAGTTAGCAGTGCAGTGCTCTATGTTTCGACCAACTTTGTTGTATGCGAGTGAAAGTTGGGTGCATACAGGTTACCTTATTCATAAGGTAGAGGTTACAGATATGAAAATTGCAATACTGATTGCAGGTACTAATAAATGGGAGCAATGGCAGGAGGGTGTCCATAATGAGGAAATCAAAGAAAAACTGGGAATGAACACCATAGATGAAGCAGTCAGAACAGACTGAGATGGTGGGGTCATGTTACACGCATGGGAGAAGCAAGGTTACCTAAGAGACTCCTGAGCTCGGCAGCGGAGGGTAAGAGGAGTCGCGGTAGACCAAGAAGAAAGTACTTAGATACGGTGGAGAGTGATTTTGAAGTAAAAGGCATAACATCAGACGAGGCATCAATGTTGGCATTGAATAGGGGATCATGGAGGAATTTTATTAGAGGTACTATGCTGCAGACTGAACGCTGAAAGGCAAAATCAGTCTCTAATGATGACGATGATGTTCTGGGGGAGGGGGTTGTATCCCCCTCATCCCCCCCCCCCCCATAGTTACGCCACTGCTCTGGGAGTATGTAGGGTAAGGTGGTACAAATTCGATATAGGTACAATTCCGATCAACATAATTTGTCAGTCTCGTAGTGTTGGTAGCACTTGCCTTTGTGTGGCGTTGTAGTGTAGCAGGTTTTTACAGCTCCTCCTGTCTTTTCCAAGAATACTCCACTTTGCGCTTTGGAGATATAATTTTTTTTTCCTGTTAAGAGGTACGTGGAGCAACTTCGTCGAACGCGCTCTTATAAATTATCTAGTTTCCACGCGATTGCAAATTCTATATTATGCAATGTTTGTTATCTCGAAGTATGCGTTGGTGCCCAAGGGAAAAAGTGCTTTTTATGTGGAAGAAGCCAGTGATCAAAATTGTACTAGGAAGTGATCATAATTGTACCTAGTGTGGTACATTTTCGATCGATTCTTCACACTTCTGTAACCTTTTTTGTGTTTATACCAACATTCTGCCAGATACAGCAAAGGACCTGGAAGAGCAATTGAACGGAATGGACAGTGTGCTGAAAGGTGCATATAAGATGAACATTAACAAGAGCAAAACTAGGGTAATGGTGTGCAGTGTAAGAAAATCAGGTGATGCTGAAGGAATTAGATTAGGTAACGAAGCAATAAAGGAGGTAGATGAGTTTTGTTACTTGGGCAGTAAAATAACAAATGAAGGTCGCAGTACAGAGGATATAAAATGCAGAATGGCAATGGGCAGAAAAGCGTTTTTGAAAAAGAGAAATTTGTTAACATCGAATATTGATTTAAGCCTAAGGAAGTCCTTTCTGAAGGCATTTGTATGGAGTGTTGCCTTGTATGGCAGTGAAACATGGATGATAAACAGTGCGGACAGGAAGAAGATTGAGGCTTTTGAAATGCGGTGCTACAGAAGAAAGCTGAAGATTAGGTGGGTGGATCGCGTAACTAATGAGGAGGTACTGAACAGAATTGGGGAGAAAAGAAATTTCTGGCATATCTTGACTAAAAGAAGGGATAGATTAGTAGGGCACATTCTAAGGCATCAAGGAATTGTGAATTTAGCGTTGGAGGGGAGTGTGTGGGGTAAAAACCACAGAGGAAGACCAAGAGATGGATACAGAAAGCAGATTAAGACCGATGTATGTTGCCGTTCTTATGTGGAGATGAAGAGGCTTGCTCAGGCTAGGGTATTGTGGAGAGCTGCATCAAACCAGTCTCCGGACTGAAGACCACAACAACAACAACAACATACCAACATTTGTAATGGTCTAGTATTTGTGTTACATATTCGTGAAACATCCAAGAACAAGTGCCATAGTTAAAATTATCTCTCTTCTCAACATATTTCCTGTACCAACAACATTTGTCCCAAATGATCGGAATTGTACCATCTTACCCTATGAAGATGTTGCTTTGGAACAGACGTGTCATGGTAAACATAAAGTTTTCTTTTCCTGTAGTGTTTACTAAAGCACTAGATATACCGAGCTGAACAATCCGCCATTTTGAATTCCAATCCAACTGCAGTGTTGTATGCTTTCTGCTGTGTAGCGATGTGAGTCAGCGCATATATATTATCAGTTTATTGTTTCACAGTGTGAAATGGTTGGTTGTGCAGCTCCAAACTGCTCAAATAATAGCAGATGTAAGTTTTATTGGTTTCCTTCAAACATAGATCGGCGTAAAAGGTTACTTGTTAATTCCAACGCCAAGTATGGACGCCAAAATCGAGCAAATATCTGTGTAGCGTTAAGAACAAAACCTTTGTTTTGTTTGTATTAGAAATAGTTATGCTCACAGAGAGGTTGTAATGAAAATACAGGCCTATACATGTAATTAATGGTTTAATCTTGCTACAGATTGTTATCATAACACGACATACACTGGGTTTAAGATAAGCTATTTTTCTTGATTTTATTTAGACCAACTAAGGAGTTATTCCAAGAGCTGTTAATTGTATTTTAAGTGATGCATGGGTTCAGCTGGCTTTATCCAACTAGTGGTTTCTAAATTGTATTATTTCGCATTAGTCCAGTGTTTAATTTAAACGTAACACTCGACACGGAACTATGTAGACCTAAGCCAAGCTATGAAAGGATGCCTGAAAAAAAATGACATTATTTAGTCGTTATGTAACGAAATCAGATGTTCATAGTTATTAAACACATTTTTGACGTAAAATCTATTCTGAAATATGACGTGAGTAAAACGTGCGAGACATTGGAGGGGAGAATACAGGAAATACAGTATGGCAATTTAACAATATTCCGTAACTGTTTTCGAATGCAACTCTTAGTTACCATAAACGTATGTGGACGTACCATTTATATATCAGAAAATACGATAATTGTAACGCATTTTAACTGTATATGTTCAATATTTAGAATTGTAACAATGCCTTAATTTGGAATGTAAGTGAACGTATCATATCTCTAAATAGCCATCTAATCACTAACTTTAAGTTGCTTGATTTTACAGTCAGATGTAAGCAAACTAATTTACTATGCTGTAATATTTTCTGCCTTAGGAAGGTATATTTAATGGCCTTGAGAGCATATTAAATAGCGTAGATGTTCTGTAGTCTCTAAATGCGCGCCTTCAACGGGGATTCAAAATGGCGGATTGTTCTGCTTGTACTATACAGTGCTCTAGTGTTTACCGTGACGTCGGTGGCGGTGACGAGCAGGATGTAGGCGGATGGCCAGGGCTGGTTGTGTGGTAGAGGTGCGGGCGGCGCGCCGCGGCCCTCGGCAGCCACCACCCTGAGCGCGGCCGGGAGGTGTGCGTGCACGGCGCGCAGCAGGCGCGACGCGTGGCCCAGAGCCACCACCGCCGCCTCGCCGGCCGCCGCCAGGGCGTCACCGCTCTCCACGTCCACCGACGACACCGCTGCAGCCATCACCACCACCACCAGCTGCACGGCCGTCCTCCTTATCTGCTGACACACAAACAGATTCCTCCATTACACGCGAACAAACATTCCAAAATTTCAAGGTACCATTTATGCTTTTGGGTTTGGGTATAGTGGTCTCAAAGGGAGGCCAGGTAAAGGATGGCACTCTGTAAGGACAGAGTGGTGGAATAGCAAGTGGGCAATCGCAAGATGAATATTACTAAAAATTTCGGGGCTATTATTCCGTGGTCTAGTGGATTCATCGTCGAAACTCAATGTTTCGTCCCCGACTGAGGAGGACAGTCTCAAGGGGGATCGTGGCACTTTTGAAAGGCCAATACACACCCTGGCTCGCTACTGACTGAAGCCAAGTATACGAGAGCTCGCGCGCAGAGGTGTGACGTCAGATGTTTGACATGCGCGCGCAATTCGTCGTTGCCGATTGCCTCCGTCCGTTGATATCGTCCCATGGTGGAAGACTATTACATTTCTTCTTCAAAACCGGAATCCAGATATCATTTGGTTTCACGCCCTCCTCCATCCCATTGAAATTATTGGGGTGTTTTACAATATCTATAGCCTCTCTGTACAGTCTTTCGTGGTAGCCGGCCGCAATGGCCGAGGGGACTGAGGCAGAGGCGTGCAGCGGGCCTGCGCTACCCGCCCGGGCCCGTAGCCGCGCCTCCCGGGCGGGCCTGGCCACGCGCTGCCCGGCCTGCCGGCTCGAGCCCCACCGGACGGCGGCGGGCAGCGCGGGTACCCGGACTACCCGCGCGAGCCCTGGTCCGCCCGGCCGCCCGTGCCGCTCTGCTGCTAGCCGGGACACGCGCCCACCAGCCGCTGCATTCTTAGCGGGAAATACACTGTTCCGATTTTCACACTGTAAAAACTGTTCACGTTACAAACGACCATCCCACATGGGCTTATTAACTTAGTTTTACCTTAAAATCTTTACTTTCCTTGGTAAAAATAACATGTCTCCTTTTCATTCCCCGTGAATTTTCAGTTTCATAATGCTTTTCACTCGATTATGAAGAAACTATGAGGTTAAATCTGATTTTTGGACATCTGATAATACAGCAACTTAGCTTTCTAACAAAGCATTCAACTTTTCATTTACAAATCATGTATTGAAAAAGTTAGATACTGGGCAGCTTACTGACCGATGCATTTTAGAACACACATTAACGCGAGTGCAATAGAGCTGTCTCAAATCATGAGTAATTGCTAGTTAATGAGCAGCATCAATGCTACGTTAGCAAGTATACGCATTCAGCACGTGTTCGAACAGCGTTTCTGTGGACATTTCGCTAAATTGCTTGATGTTTCCTTGCTGCTAAGAAAAAGTAAGTAAATAAATATAAATAAGAATAAAAGTTCAGTTGCAATCGAGGTCATTAGAAACGATTAACTGGTAGAATGTTAGGAGGTTCAGCTTACGCTTAATCACTCCAAGGGAAGTAAACTAATTACTGTTACTCGATACAGGCGTGTGGACTATTGTTGTGGTTTTCTATTATTTCATATTCCTCCTTTTCCCTTTGGCTGGTGGTAGCTGAAACCCCGAGGGAGTCACCACTATTCGAGAGGTGACATTCAAGGTCGCAGTCGCTGGACAGTCTTTCATGTATCTTGAAACACTTGTGATTTTTCCTCACTGACTGAATTGTCAGTGTAGTATCAGTTGCGAGGAAAAAAAATTGACGTGTGCAGTAATGCACCTGGTAAAAGCAGATCGTGCAATTTTGTGGTGCAGAAGCAAAACGGTAGCCGAATCGGCTCGCGCCGGAAATTAAACATGTTGAAAGTCGTTGGCTTCGCGTTAGCCGGCTCCAGCAAATTTGTAGGTAGTTTTATACTTTGCTCAGTAATTACTTACACAGTGTTTCACTTTAACTTCATATTAAACTAGCCGGCCGCGGTGGCCGAGGTGACTGAGGCGCTCCAGTCACGGTCAGCACGGCCACTGCGGTCGGGGGTTCGAATCCCCCCTCGGGCATGGATATTTGTGCCGTCCTAGTCCGTAAGTAGTTCATAAGTAGTTTGTAAGTTTAGGGACTGATGACCCCGTAGTTAAGTCCCATAAGCTTAACAAACATTTGAACATTTGATATTAAACTATGTGATGGCTCTAACATAAAGAACAAGATTATTCCTTAAATCTCTTCAGTTCCTTGTTGCTAGTAAATCTATGTATTTCATGTATGTGACAAAAAATTATATGCCCTACGATGATGTGATATTTAATTTTGTTCAAGGTTGTCCAACTAATTATCTAGCTAAAATTCTGCCAAGGTAAGCAGGAAATCTTTAAAAAGCCAGTTGTTTGCGAACAGGTATTCGTATGTTATTCATTTTACGTTTCTAGAAACTGTTGAAGGATGAGGAAGAACATCTTTGGCACTTGCAGTGGGGTACTGTGCTCCTATCTCCATCAAAGTCTGTGCGAAGTCTCGAAATCCTTCTGCCGCAACTGTGCTGAAGGGCCGCAAATCTATCGCACACATTCTTACACATTTCTCCAGCACAAAAGATTTTTCTGACCCTGGAATATTGCTACAACCGTTCAAATCAGTATTAAGATAAGCTTTGCAGCTATTCAGGTGCCATAACAGCGTAGTGGTACTGCCATCACAGAACGCCAATAATTTACGGCAGCCATTGCACTCTGCAAATCCCACAGGTTTATTTTCATTACCTACAATCAGCATAAAACGCTCCCATACAATGCTGTCTCCAGATATCTTTAAACGCTTGTAGATTCTCTCCGCGAGTTTCCTGGAAACGTCTTTTTTCTCTTCCTCGGATCGTCTACTCCTTGCACGTTGGTACGATCTGTCCTGTTCGCTATTTATTTCAGACATAGCGATCGATAACTTATAAATGGCAATGTAGGTAACATAAAAGGTGCGTGAAGCCTACGCTGTGAGTATTACAACGCCTTGCTCAGAACTGTATGCATTCCCCCGCTCGCAGCGCCTTGTGTAGCGCTGTTGCACGGGCCCGGCGGGTACCCGCTCGCCCGGCAAGTGTCGGGACTCGACGGCGCACCTTGGCTCGCTCGCTGTGTACAGCGGTACACTGCGACCCGACTACCCGCGGTGCGGGCAGCAGAGCACAGCGGCCGGACGCAGGCGAGCTCGGGCGGGTAAATGTGGCGCGCTGCACGGCTCTGGTCTGAGTCGGGGGTTCGAATCCACCCTCGGGCATGGATATTTGTGCCGTCTTTAGTCTTAGCTAGTTCATAAGTAGTTTGTAAGTTTACGGACTGATGACCCCGTAGTTAAGTCCCATAAGCTTAACAAGCATTAGCTTTCGTAGTATCCATTTGTGGCTGCTAAAACCTGATTCTTATCAAATTGAATAAGGTTGAAAAACATGTTCAGCAACAGCTGATCTGTCAATCTCTCCCCTTCTACAGTTCCCCTTGTGCTCATCTAGTCGTTTTTTAACTGTTCTTTTCGTGGTACCCACGTATACGTCTCCACAACTACACAGAATCCTATAAATTCCTGCTTTTTCCAGCGGTTTGCGAGCATTCTTTGCCGATTTCAGGTGATCCTGTATCTTCCGAGTAGGTTTGTAAATAACGGCAACATTCCGTTTCGTCAAAATTTTACCGATGCGGTCGGTGACGTCCTTAATAAAAGGCAGGAAGACTTTACATTTCACAGGAACCCTGCCATCGTTTTCAACTCTACGTGTCGGTCTCAAAGCTCTCATCTCTGTAGACGAATAGCCATTCTTAAGTAAAGCATTACTCAGGTGTTTCAATTCCACGTCGAGTAATTCCTGTTCGCACATGTTCCTTGCTCTGTCCGCCAACGTCTTTATAATGCCCCGCTTTTGCTGTGGGTAATGGTTTGAATCCCGGTGCAGATAACGGTCTGTATGTGTGGGCTTTCGATTTACTGTATGGCCCAATCTGCCATTCGCCTCTTTAAAACTGACACGGCAAGAAAATTCAGTTTTCCGTCTGCCTCCCTTCTCCATGCTAAACTGGTTTTTAGAATTAATCCCGTTGAGGTTTCGAAGAAAACGATCTAGTTCCTCTCTACCATACCTCCACACAATAAACACATCGTCTACATAGCGAAACCAAATAGCAGGTTTTTTGTTTGCTGTATTCAATGCCTGTTCTTCGAATTTTTCCTTATAGAAATTTGCTATAAGCGAGTCTCCCCATACCTACACCATCTGTCTGTTCATAGAAATCATCGTTCCATTTGAAATAAGTAGTCGTGAGGAAACAGTCCACACATTGAGTAACCCAGCTATATCTAATTAGATAATGAAATCAATACTTCACATGGAAGACAGTCTGCATTGCTTATTCACGATTTATTGGGGCTAGTTTCGAGCCGCGGTAGAGTGGCCGACCGTTCTAAGGGGCATTGCTGCAGAGCGCACGGATGCTCGCTGTCGGAGGTTCGTGTCCTCCCTCGGACATGGGTACGTGTGCTCTCCTTAGGTTAGTTTTAGTTTATATAATATCTCGTTCGCTTAGGCCACACCAGCGTCTACCCTGCCCAAGAGCACAGAGTAACACATACAGAGAAGAAAAAGGTAAAGCAGTCAACAATCCGAAGATTGGTTTGAACACCACAGTGCTTTACTAGGCATGGTCCTGTTTGGAGGTGGTATGCCGTGGCCTTCCTCCGACCTTCGAACTGACTTACACAGCCAGTTATAGGGGGACAGCCCCCCGTAAACCTCTGTCCTACACTCCCCTCTTAGTTCTGTAAGATGCCATCAGATGTCAGACGGTTCCCTGGCTTAGTACCGGTAGACGACACTAGAGGCACTCCTGAGGGGTGCCTCTCGCATGTCAGAGGTTGGCGTGAACGGGAGGCTGAGGGGAGAACTCGTGCCGCCTGCCAGGAGGTCACGGCTGTGTCCGGCATGTCGGCGTTTGAGGAGAGGTGTTGATGGGGACAGCTGCTACCTGCCGCCTGCTCTGGCCAGTTTTAAAGGTATACTTCTGACCGCAGCGCCATCATGGGACATCTTACAGAACTGCTCTGGCCCTCCCTTCCCACAGCCCTGAGCGTGTGACCGGGCCCTTACCACAGACGAATATATACAGACAGGTCCGGTTCCATGCTGAGGGGTGCGGGGCGGGGGGTGCTGAAGTAGTTCCGTAAGATGTCGCATGATGGTGCTGCGGTCAGAAGCAGCTCTTTAAACTCGCCAGAGCAGGCGGCAGGTAGCGGCTGTCCCCATCCCACAGCGAGGTGGACACAGCCGTGGCCTCGTGGCAGGCGGAACGAATTATACCCTCAGCCTCCCCTCTATGCTACTCTCTGACGTGCAAGAGGCACCCTCAGAAGGGCCCCTAGTGTGGTCTATCGGTACTAAGCCAGGAAACCGCCTGACACCTGCTAGCATCTTACAGAACTACGAGGGGTGCGTAGGAGAGTGGTTTAGGGGGGGGGGGCTGCTTCTCTGTATATGGTACTCTGTGCCCTTACAGAGGTCTCCCATCTGTATATATTTGTCTGTGCCAAGAGGTCTAGCCTCAGCAGGAGGTATTCCAACTTTCACCTTCACCACCTGCTGCAGCGCCGCATTTTCCCGCTCCAGGGGGCAGCCTGGCGAATTGCCGTGGCTTTCTCGTAAGATTGTAAACGGCGAAACCAGCCTGACTGTGAGGTTCATGCAGATAAATGGCGACAGTGGAGCCCTTACAACGAAGTGGACGCAATAGCGTATGTGTGCAGATACCATACTAGTCGTTCCCCCCCCCCCCCCTGAAAAAAAGCATAATCGCATATAAATTGTTGACCCCTGCAGACGGGAAGAAGACATTCAAACCCCTGGAGTGCACACGGTGTGCAGCATAGATAAAGTGGTTCCACGAAAACAATGTTTCTGTCCAGGGATAAAGACCTTGATAAATGGCACACCAGACAGGCCTAACACACTGCCACAAACAACACTTTTTTTGAGCCAGTAACGAAAGCAGAAGATAAAAACAACACGCTTGAAACCCAGGCTCCAGAAAATAAGTCCCGAGGCCCTGACGGACTTCCCAAAGAATTCTACTGTAAGTACTGGAACATTGTCGGGCCAACTTTCACCGAAGTAATAAACGAAATCTTCCGGGGACAGGGAATACCCGCAGAACTAAAAAGAAGGCAAAGTGGTCCTCACACTGTTGACGACTTTCGGCTCACTTTCATTTTAAAACTATAGCAAGAGCCCTCGAAAGTTGATTGACATCTATAGCTAAGAGAGTTATGCAACATCATCAATCATGTCTCCCAGGAAGGACCATCTCAGAAACAGTGGGGGAAATCCGAGATATAATGTTGATAGCTGCATCAACTAGTTTTAAATGCGCCCTATTATTTCTCGATTTTGCTAAAGCATTTGATCGAGTCAGTCACAAATACCTTCTGAAAATCATGCAACAGACTGGATTGCAAATCTCATCTATTCAGGTTAAAAATTGTGTGTGTGTTGTTTGATGTTAAATCTATCGTTTAATCAGACAACAAAAGTAGTTTATTTTAAAGTTATTCATTCAAAACCTGATCTGGTATTAGTTGTAGTCCAAATGGTTGTCATATATTGATATTTAACAGTCAATAACACTAAGTCATCAGATAACTTCATCAAAATTTAACTGAACACGTACATTATTAATTAACACAGTAATTTTGTTTAATTATGATCCTGATATTGATGTATATACTATTAAATAAGAAACAGTGCATTAAACTGATTATGTGCGCAACGGATCTTTTAAAAAGACAACTGTGACAGGTAACCTTCATGAAACACACACTGACTATACTCAAAAAATTTGACTGCGAGAAAGATATTAAAAACACAAATCACTTTCTTAATGTTTGAATACGACAATTGTATGCAGATCAGCACCTGATTATCAAAATTCAGTATCATACTCAATTAACTACAGTGTTGCATAACAATCATTTACTATGATACCCATAAAGAAAATTGTTCAACAAGATTGCCAAAATCAATACTGCACTTTAAATCCACAAATATCTAATAATCAAATAAAGGAAGTAGGTTAATCTTCTAACTATGTAAATGAAACAGGAAAGAAAGGTCAACTTTGTTACTTATTATTAATAATCACCATTACATTACCTAAATGATACAACCTTTTATAATTACATGAAATGCAATTACCTTCATTCCAGTGGTGGTACAACGTTTTCACATTAATAAGAAATACAATATATTCCAAATACATTCAAATCAACTTGCTGATACAGCACCCTCTGCTCAACATCAGAGCCATATACACAACACAACTGCTCTCTAAGCGAGCTGAACCACAAGTCCCACTCTCTGTCTCTCTGCACGAGCTACAATGCTATGCGATATCTTTGCCAATGATGAAACTTCACAGATTTATGTACACATATCGATACACACAGTAGAAGCAATGCTATACATTTTCTTGCAAACAAGTTACTCGACACATAACAGGAGGCACAATGTTAGACATTTTCTTACAAATTCAGCAATATACATTTTCTATGGACACGTTTCAAGGTATTACAGAATGTAATCACAGGTGTAACAGCTAGAATTGTGATCAACGGGCAACTGACGAGAGCTATTGCACTCAGGAGATTAGTTCCACAGAGGAGCACCCTTTCTATGATGCTTTATGCTTTCTCCCTTCAAAATGTTCAAATGTGTGTCGAGCCTATGGGACTTAACTACAGGTCTCATAAGTCCCTAAACTTACAAACTACTTGTGAACTACCATATACTAAAGACGGCGCAAACATCCATGCCCGAGGCGGGATTGAACCCCCGACGGCGAACTGCAGCGCGCACCGCAAAAAGGCGCTCCAGTACGCACGGCTAATCCGCCGCGGCGTTTCTCTCTTGAACCCCTTTTCAGAAGACTCTGTAGTCAATTACCAGGCGTTTCTTTGTCAGGTGCGTCTCTTGTAGTCGGGGCATACGCAGACGATGTGATACATGACGCGGACGAGTTAGTCACAACCAAACGAGGGATAAAAATGTACAGTCAAGCATTGGGTGCTCGCATAAACGAACGGAAAACTCAGTTATTCAATCTGTTTGATACTGAACGTCTGACTGTACCATGGGCTCAGAGTACTGAAAGGTTTAAGACTCTAAGCATCTTCATTGACAAGTGCCCACTCAAGAAGGCAGTAAAAAACTGGAAGGCAGTAGAAGACAGTGTGCAAGGACTTTTAGTGGAAGGCGCATGGCGCATCGTATCCTTGCTTGAGAAAATCAAAATCATTCATATATGTATCTTCTACAAGATTTACTATATGGCGCAAGTTTTCCCTTTCCCCAAGTTACAAGCAAAGAAGATCATGCAGTTGGCATGCAGATTCATACTAGATTCTACCAGAAAGTGGATTAGGCCTGAGTGATATAGAACAGAAGGCCAAGGCCCTTTTCCTCAAAGGTACAGCGCAACTGATGTACTACAATTGACAAAATACATCAAGACAGCTTTTCAAGATACTCCAACCAGAGAGTCAACATTCGCCGATAGATTCCCATACCATGAAATACCCGCTGAAACACATACGTATTGAAGCCAGCTATATAGGTGAAAGGCTACTGCAACAAGATCACATAACAACCAGAGCCATCATACAGCACTAGAATAAGAAGAATAGACCATGTAATATGGAATCTAAATACCCATCTTGGATCTGGAAAATAATCTGGAAAAACGTCAGCCTAAAAATACACGGAATGGATGTAGGTTCTGTGTGGTATCGGGTGGCGCCTAATACGATAGCGACAAATGAAAAGTTATACCGAATAGGACGACAGGCCACCGACAAATGTCCGAAGTGTGGCCTGGTTGATACATTGATTCACCGATTCACATGTTGTGGGCATGTGGACAGCTGTCGGTGGGTAAAGGAAAAGTTCGCTCTTTTGTCACTGTACACCAGTGGCACGTAGGAGTTGCGAGTTTTCAAAAGATTTTGGTACTTTTACTGGCATTTAATTTCCTTATGAAGTATAAGTGAAATTTCCGTACTAAGATAACGTTCACCAAGGCAACAAGCAGGTTCCGTGCGCCAACGTGAGGTCGCTGCCCTGTCCCCAATTCCGGCCGCCAGCCGTACGTTTCAACGCCGCGCGCCCTGTGCCATCGGCCCTAGTTTGGCAATCCTCTGTACCAGCACTTGCAGCAACTACCGGCCCCAAAACTGCTGAACAACACGCTAGTACCGAACCCCCACCGAAGAGTGCCAGCCAAACAGAGCCCAGAACGTGGAGCTACCAAAAGATTCTCGACAATCAGGGACTAGAGCGTGTAACGTCCTAGATTCGGTGTCCGCTAGCGGCAAGTCGGGCAGTGAGTCAATGATTGATTCCGCGTTCAACTCACGACCGAGCAGCACGATCCCCCCGCTCTGCAGCCCGCCGGGCTAGCACCCACAGTGTCCTAGCACAGTGCTAAACTCCTATCTACCACTGGTGCCACTCCTCAGGCCTTAAGAACCAGCTCATGTATCCCTTAATCGGAAATATACCTTCTCCTGGAGACGAAACCTCCTGCGTGTACTCATGATTTCTCCAATCACTCCCCAGCCGCGGTTGAATAGCCGAGCGGCCTAAAGCGTCTCGCTGCGGAGCGCGAGGTTGCTCGCCGTGGAGGTTCGAGTCCTGCCTGGGGCATGGGTGTGTGTGTTGTCCTTAGGTTAGTTTACCTAGGTTTAGGTAGTTTGTAAGCAACGGACTGATGACCACGCAGTTTGCTCCGATAGATTTACAAACATTATTACCACTCCCCAAACACCGCACGGAAATTATACCCCGCTTCGACCTCTCGAACCCATCCTGTGCACACGAAGTTCGCGATATCGAACTAGACGTCAGAGATACTCGTGAAGCCAGAAGTGGAATTTTATTCGTCTACGAAAAATAATACTGTAATGTGGCTCTTAACGCACTATGTTTCATACACAGTCAAAAGATATGACGAAGACAATTTTGTCAGTTTCATGGCGTACCTGCAATCCGAATATTGGCGGGTTAAACAGTTCCAGAACTATACAAAATTTATTCTGGAAACATGTTAGACATAATCTTCGAGAAACAAGGTGTGGGATAAGCCACATCACAGAAACCTGCATAAACAACCCCTATACTCTGAGCTACCTTGGACACCCACCGGCGTAAGTTTACTTTAAAGAGAAGAATGTTTAGTTTTGCCGCTTTTTAATGGTTTTGTGCTGTTTTTACCACGTTTAATAGGCAGAAGTGTCTTATTTGCTGAAGGAAAAAACAATTGCCATGTATACAGAGTCTCTGGACTGTGGGGTTGGATGGTGGCGCACCGCAGAGCTCTCCTGGCCGCGGTCGCATACGCTCCTCCTCCCTCTGCAAAGATGTCTTTAGTTAACGTCAAAAAAATTATTTTCTTTTATTTCCTAAACTCCCACTTGGTGCAGTACTGTGTCTCACCATGCCTGAGAGGTCCGAAGATGGATCGTGGTAATAGAGAAATAACAATTAAAGAAAGGCCGTTTATTCACTCTTTAAAACATCCAAAAATACAACCAATGAACGTATATCTATATCATGTAACTCATTTAAGTAACTAAACTCACTTAAAGACACTTAATTGAACAGGTGACACAAATAATAAATTTCAAGCAACAGTTTCACAGACATGAAAGTCTTTACTTTCGTAACTCACGGAATTCAGTATCAAATGATCAAAACACTTTAATGTGCCACGCAATGTTAAAATATCTTTGATTTTATGGCGGACGCTTAACACAAGTGTATTGATTTGAATTTAAAGGTTCAATGCATCAGTAACAGAGCCGGCGTTTAGGATTATTAGGTCACAATCTTAACCTTTAGACAAAGCATCTTACTACATAAGGTAACATGTTATTAACAAATAGAAACAACCCATGCACATGTAACTTTAGCTGTTCAACAACAAGAAATGGAACGGTCAAAATGAAAACTTAAACCATCATATATCTATTTTGCCAACTTAACTGACCGACTAACGTGAATCAAGCCCAAATTACTGATGCCTTTGAATAACATACAATCAATTAACTTGTGTCCTCAGTTAAACAGGCTAAACAACAAGCACCCATCGGATTCGTGAGAAACGGGCACCTAGTCACAACTAGCCCAAACAAAGTGCCAATCGAATTGATTAAATTAAATCTAGGTGAAAATTGTCATTTATTAGAAAGGCGCAGAACTGGCTAATGAAAGGTATCCACAGTAGTACAAATCGTTAACAGTTTAACACCACTGCAACTAACATAGGAACTACCAAGGACACAGGGTGTACGTTGCCCATTCCCCACTCGAAAACTTCAGTCCGGGAGGTATGATTGAAATTTAACTTGCCCCAAAAATACATTCGTCAATGGGGGAACGCGATGACGAAAGGAAAGACTGTAAGAGAAAATAATCAGTTAGGATTCCCCCAGTAGCACTTAGCAATTCGTGAAATCATTCACATTCAATAAATGGATTGGTAATTCATTCTACAATACGAGGGTAAGGAATTAAGTAAATAACAATAACTGCACCGGTGAGGTGACACCAGACATAAAACACACGGACAAACGAATGACATGGAAGGCCGGTTACAATTCCGAAAGACAAACACACACGAACACAAACACACAGGGGTTGTAAATCACAGCGTAGCACAACTAGGCATAAGATCACCTATCAATTCTAAAGATAACATTAACTGACGGTACGCACCCGAAAGGAAAATGGGGTGGTGTAGGGGAGTACGCCAACAGTAACTAGATGGGTGGAAGAGGCAGATTCAGAACTACACGTTTGGGCAGAGGAACCATCGGGCGACACATCGCAAATACTAGGTAACGGAGCACAATGGCGAGCCGATGTTTAACAGAGTCGCTCACACAGCTTTCCACAAGGAGCCAGTACATCCGAGAGAACGGTGACGGAGGATGATAATAATAGAATTGCGAAGCAGTCACAATTCGGCCTTACAAGCCCTCCATGTCCGCCAGGAAGGAAAGCTGGGCCGCAGTCCTCGTGCACCGCAACAACGCAGAAGATGGAGAGGTACGCCGGCTTCGGAGAGTGCCACACACACACCACTGCCCCGCGGCGCTCATCACCTCAAGTGGCTCCACGCCACAGCAGTTCTGTACACCGACCGCGACAGCCGCCTCGAGGTACCTCCGTTGATCCGCAATCCACCACCGGCCTCACCGCGGTGCGCATGTCCGTTTATGGACCGCATCAGGCAAGGATCGTAGTGAGGAACAGAAGAAACGCATCGCTGCGAAATTACAAATAATTTGACAGTTTAAACAGAGGTGATATCGGGCGTTCCACAGGGTAGTGTTATTGGTCCTCTGCTGTTCCTTATTAACATAAACCATTTAGGGGAAAATCTAAGTAGCTGTCATAGGTTGTTTGCAGATGGTGTCGTCATTTATCGTCTAGTAAAATCATCTGAAGATCAAAAACAACTGCAGGACGATCTGAATATGATATCAGTAGGGTGTTGCCTCTAAATAATGAGATGTGTGAAGTCGTCCACGTGAGTATGAAAAGAAATCCGTTATACTTTGTTTACACGATAAATCTATCAAAAGTGAAGGCCGTAAACTCCACAAAATACCTAGGAATTACAATTACTTCTGACTTAAATTGGAAAGAACACGTAGATAATGTTGTGGGACAGGCGAATCAGAGACTGCGTTTTATTGGCAGGATCTCTTAAAACACGCAACAGAACTATGAAAGAGACTGAGTACACTACGGTTATCCGTCCTCATTTGGAGAATTGCTGCCCAGTGTGGGGTCCTTATCAGATGGGTTTGACGGAGGACATCGAAAGAGTCCAAAGAAGGGCAGCTCGTTTCGTATTGTCACGATACAGGGGAGACAGCGTTACGGAATTGATACAGGATCTGGGATGGGAATCATTACAACAACGGCACTTATCGCTGCGGCGTTGGGCTACTTACGAAACTCCAATCGCCAACATTCACCTCCGAATGCGAAAGTATATTGTTGACTCCCACTTACATAGGTAGAAATGATCATCAGAATAGAATACGAGAAATCAGTGCTCGAACAGAGAGATTCAGGTGTTCTTTCTTCCCGTGCGCTATTCGAGAATGGAATGGGAGGAGATATATAGTATAATGGTGGTTTCATGAACCCTCTGCCAGGCACTTAAATGTGATTTGCAGAGTATCTCATGTAGATGTAAATATTACTAAAGGGACAGTTGATAAGTTGCATGTGCTGATAGATCCGTATCGAACTTCCTTTTATTTCCTGAACGCTTGGCCATCTGGAGTTCCCACTTGGGGCACTTTCGTGTCTCAACACGCCAAACCGGTACCATAAATTTGGAAGAATTCGGCAATGACGAGTAGGCGTCCTCTCCTTGTAAGCCAAATCCTCAGTTTGATGAAATATTGAACTCCATTCCCATTACACTACGTCCAATATTTCTCTGTCCAATAATTTGAGTGTAATTCCGGCCTTATTCGTGTGCCTGGTATCGTTATTTCGTGACTAATCGGTCATGCTACACACAAATCTGATCGTAGACATTTGGTGAAATAACGTGAGAGTAAATGAAATAAAGCGCAATTTGCGACCAGTTTTGGCTACACTGTACTCGGTTTTGATGGACTACCAAAGTGTGGCGAATGAAAACTTGGGTGTGGCGAGAGACGTGCAGGAAAGAGTCCTCTGCAGTCGGGCTGGTCACTGTGTCCTCGGTGGCTGAGTGGTCAACTTGTCTGCCTAGTAAGCAGGAGATCCCGGGTTCGAATCGCAGCCGGGCACAAATTTTCATTCGCCACACTTGGGTGTTCCATACAAACCGAGTACAGTGAAGCCATAACTGATCGCAAATTGCGATTTATTCCATTCATTCAACGCTGTAAGTCGTCAAAAGTATATAATTATCTATAGTTGCAAAATATGTTGACCGTAGCTGTTTACCTTATTAACTCAAAGCTACCCAAGTGTGGCGAATGAAAATTTGTGCCCGGCTGGGATTCGAACCCGGGATCTCCTGCTTACTAGGCAGACAAGTTGTTGACCACTCCGCCACCGAGGACACAGTGACCAGCCCGACTGCAGTGTACTCTTCCCTGCACGTCTCTCGCCACACCCAAATTTTCATTCGCCACACTTCGGTATTTCATCTAAACCGAGTACAGTAAAGCCATAACTGATCGCAAATTGCGATTTATTTCATTCATTGAACGCTGTAACTCGTCAATATATATAAATGTGAGAGTAGTGGCAGGAGACAAGCAAGTGACAGCAGCGGCGGCTCACCTTGAGGCCCCCGGCCATGGCGGCTGCCAGAGATGGAGTCAGAGGGCGGCCTGGCGGGTTTTGGGCTGCTGCCAGCCGGCGGCCGTTAGCGCTGTGTATCCACCTGTCCATCAGGGCCGCCCGTTTCATTACCACCGCCTCGCTTCCGCACTGCTGTTTGCTCTCCGTTTCCGCTGACTGCCGGGAAACGCCGTCTTGCGTCACCGCGGGTGTGCTGTTTGGCCAGACAGATAACACGATACCTGCGCTCGTAAAATATCGCCGGGCGATGCGCTGCGAAAATTGAGTGGAGTTTGCTAACGGAGGCGTAGTGCCCGTTAAAAAAGTGCTTGCCGAGCAGACGGTTTCAAGTAGCGAGTTGATGAAATTTGGCACTCTTCGTCGTCCGGCGAATCTTAACGGAATTAGAAAGCTGCCGCGGCCAGTTTGAAGTGCTCACTAGGTTAGTTCCAAATCAGTCCACTCCACATTTTGGTGGCGTTTGGTACATCAACAGTAATAGATGTTTTGCCAAAAAACAATCTTGGTTGCACAATATCGATGTTGCATTCATTTACACATGACACGTTTCGCCTCTTCTGGGCTTCATCAGACGTTGAAAGGGGGAAAATATACAAACATGAGTTTAAATAAATGTTTCAAATGTTTGTATAGTCTACGGGACTTAACAACGGGGTCATCAGTCCCTAAACTTACAAACTACTCATGAACTACTTACGAACTAGGACGGCACAAATATACATACCCGAGGGGGGGGGGCTTCGAACCCCCGACCGTAGTGGCCGTGCAGACCGTGACTGGAGCGCCTTAGTCCCCTCGGCCATCGCGGCCGGCTTTGTTTAAAAGACAGAAGTTAGCTAAAATGTGTACAAGGCGTGTTTCTAAGTAAGTTTCATTTGAACATAAGTACACAATGAAAGGTTATTCAAAAAAGTAAATTTATTGTCACAAAGTACAAACTTTACTCTATTTTTCGACATAGTTGCCATGTTTGATCAAACACTTATAATAACAGTATGAATCTTTCACTCTGCAGTGGAGTATGCGCTGATATGAAACTTCCTGGCAGAGTAAAATTGTGTGCCGGCACCGGGACTCGAACCTAGGACCTTTGCGGGATCGTGAGTCATGTTGGGATAGCTCCGTCGGTAGAGCGCTTGCCCGCGAAAGGCAAAGGTCCCAGGTTCGAGTCCCGGTTCCGGCACACAATTTTAATCTGCCAGGAAGTTTCATATCAGCGCACATTCCGTTGCAGAGTGAAAGATTCATTCTGGAAACGTTCCTTAGGCTGTGGCTAAGTGGCTAAGCCATGTCTCCACCACATCCTTTCTTCCGGGAGTGCTAGTCTAGCATGGTTCGCAGGAGAGCTTCTGTGAAGTTTGGAAAGTAGAAGGCGAGGTACTGGAGGAAGTAGAGCTGTGAGGCCGGATCGTGAGTCGTGTCAGGATAGCTCAGTCGGTAGAGCGCTTGCCCACGAAAGGTAAACGTCCCAGGTTCGAGTCCCGGTTCCGGCACACAATTTTAATCTGCCAATAAGTTTCACTTATCATAAATGTTTGTAAATCTGTCGGACCAAACTGCGTGGACATCAATCCGTAGCTTACAAATTACTTAAACTCAGGTAAACTAACCTACGGACAACACACACACACACACACACACACACCCATGCCCCAGGGAGGACTCGAACCTCCGACGGCGAGCAACCGCGCGCTCCGCAGCGAGGCGCCTTAGACCGCTCGGCTACTCCACCGCGGCTTCACTTATCATACCCCTCAACCACCTTTAAAATACCCTCTTTAAAAAAAACTTGCCGCTGCTCCGATAACCAAGATTCACTGCCGTTTTCACGTCACTTTTTGTAAAGGACTGATCTCGACACGTCAGGAAATTAGTTTGAGAGACCTGTTATTTTGAAGATTCTCGCTTTAACTGAAGTCACCAAATCGTCTGTAATCGAAGAAGGGCGACCGGAGCGGTCCTCATCATGGACGTTGTCACGGCATCTTTGAATTCTCGTACCCACTTCCGGAATTTGCTTTCACTCATATCACCGTACACTTCGCAAATATGTCAATAAATTTCTCCAGCAGACAGGTTCCTTGCTGACAAAAACCGTATCACGAGCGAACCTCATACGCGGCGGACGAGTTGATAGTCTCAAAAATTTTGAAAGCCCAGAACAGAACCGTACAAATTAGCAACAGAGCTGAAACTGAGCACAGTTGTTCCCGAGGCATGCCGGTACACGACGCACGCGCTCGTTACGGTATGTGCATGAACTACTAGTGCCTACGACAAACGGAACTTACTTAAAAACCACGCCTAGTTAAATCATTCTTAAGCAAGAAATATTAGAAATAGGGAAGGTGCAGACTGATAAAACTGTAGCCCACATGACCACATTCACGTTTTGGCATAGCGGGAAAGAAGATTGAACTAATAAACACCGCTAAAGAGCAGAATTTAACTTATGAAATTACTCATTGCTCAAGAATGGGGGTGGGTGTGGGGGGTGTTGGCGTGACTAAATTAGGTTTTATCTTTGACATCGTTGCCCCCCATTCTTGAGCAACAGTTACCACATCTGTTGAAAAGGTTCTATTTTATTGAATTTAATAATTTGATGCTCTGCTACCTCAGTGAAACCAATTATATTCGTTAAAATTATGCCATTTAGCGGTATTTATTAGTTCAATCTTCATCCCCCCCCCATGCCAAAACGTGAGTGTGTTCAAATGTTTGTAAAGCTTAAGGGACTCAACTGCGCGGTCATCAGTCCCTAAACTGACAAACTATTTATGAACTGCCTTATACTAAAGACGACACAAACATCCATGTCCGAGGGGGGGGGGATACGAAACCCTGACGGGGAACGACCTCGCGCATCGCAGCATGGCGCCTCAATGCGCTCGGCTGCTCTGCCGCGATGAATATGGTCATGTGGCCTGCAGTTTTATCAGTCCGCACCTTCCCTATTTCTAATATTTCTTGCTTAGGAAAGATTTAAGATATTTTTAGTTCTGTTTTTAAACAAGTTTGTAAATTTTACCCCTTTCAATGTCTGATGATGCTCAGAATGGGCGCCGGCCGCGGTGGCGCGTCAGTCACGGTCTGCACGGTCACTACGGTCGGGGGTTCGAATCCCCCCTCGGGCATGGATATTTGTGCCGTCCTAGTTCGTAAGTAGTTCACAAGTAGTTTGTCAGTTTAGGGACTGATGACCCCGTAGTTGAGTCCGATAAGACTTACAAACATTTGAACATTTTCAGAATGGGCGAAAAGCGTCATGTACAAATGAATGCAACATCGCTTTTGTGCAAGCAATACTGCTTTTTTATTTTTTTATTTTATTTTATTTTTTTAAGAATTTAGGTAAATTTATTGAATTCTGTAGACTGATTTACTACTTTTAATTAGGTGGACAACTTCACCACGAATATAGAACTTGCTTATTTTAGATTGAAAGTCTTGATAGAGGTACGCAACCGTCATCAATAATTTTTTTAATGATTCTAAAATTGCTTATTGGTTGCTGGAGTAGTATCTTAACTGTTCGTTAGTAGATTATTTGTTTTAAATACACGTTTACGGCTGAGCCCATCATCTGGCGACCGATATAATACATACTGAGCACTGAGGTATTTAAATTTGTCATTTAAAAATACCGTTGTTATGTAGTGTCATATAAGAATATATAAGATTTTTATATGGCACGGTTTGGTGCCATAGAATTACAAACATTTGGACATTTATATGGCACTGGACGACAACGGTATTTTTAAAGGACAAATTTAAATACCTCAATGCTCAGTATATATTATATCTGTCACCAGATGATGGGCTAAACCCGAATGTTGTGTATTTAAAATAAATAATCTGTTATCAGGAACTAAGAGATTATTCCAGTAACTAAGAAGCAATTTTAGAAGCATTAAAAAAATTGTATCGAGATCAATAAGTATCTTATATGTATATAAACGATTTGTGAGAAAATCCGAGCAGCCCCTCAGTTGTTTAACGATAAAGTTTTCGTCTGTCGTCTAGTAAATCCAACTGCAGAAAGACCTACAATTCTATATGGTGCGAAAATTGGCAGGTTATCCTAAGTAAGGATCTTATGAGTACTAAAAGGAATCCGCTAAACTTCTTTTATATTTTATAAGATAAAAATGAATAAAAAATTAACGGTAATAATTCAACTCAATATCTAAGAATTACAATTACGGCCGACTTTAATTGGAAACAACACATAGAGCATGTTGTGGGATAGGCGAAGCGAAGACTGCGTTTTGATGACGGAACATTTTGAAGATGTAACAGAATTACTGGAGGGTCTGCATACACTACGACTGTCCGTCCTCTTTTGAAGTATTGCTGCGCGGTGTGCTGTGCTATGGGCGGAGAACATCGAAAGACTACCAAAAACAGGCATTTCGCTTTGTATTGTCACGATACAGAGGAAAAGTGTCACAGAAATGATACAGGAGTTGGAATCCGTTCAACATCTGCGTTTTTCCTTACGACGACAACTTCATTCGCCGACTTTTTACTAATAATGGGAAAACGTACTTGTGTTTCCACTTACATAGGCAGACATGATCATCAAAACAAAACAAAAAACGATACCGCAGCCCCAACTGGTATATTTAGGTTTCTTTCTTCTCGCATGCTATTTGTAAATGGAATGGTAGATATCTAATATGAAAAAGGTTTGATGAACCCTCTGACAGGCACTTAAATCTGATTTGCAGAGTAAAGATGTGGATACAGATGAACAGAGAAGTCCATCGTTTATCATTTCTTGGTGCTGAACGTCCTGTGGCAACAGATCCGAGATAGGGCAGGTGTAGGACCGGTTCATTCAGGAAGAAAACAACACGAAAGGAGATAGACATTAAAAGTGGTGAATATGTACACACGCAGTAATATGAGCTAGGTAAGGGGTTGAGCATGTTACGAGGAATGATGTGAGGAGTCTGTGTGATATAGGAGGAAACAGGGGAAAAGTTCAGGGTCACCCAGAAATCCATTAACAGTCGAATATGCACAAAGACACGGAATATTACAGTAAGGTAGAAATTATCATACATGCCCGAAATAACACGCTGCTTTATTTTATTTTATTTTATTTTATTTACTTATTTATTTTTTATTTATTTTGACACGAAAAGGAGAGCACAAATAAGCCAACAGATGGATGTGTGGAGAACACTAAAGTGCAACACATTAGCACCATCGGTACAGATCGAGCTTCATCATGCACGATTAAATGCCGAAGCGGCGGAGTGACCGTCGCACTAAGGCGCGTTGCTACTCTTAAGGTGTGAATATACATCAGTCGTAATCAGATTCTTTTTCTCCGACGAAATGTCTAGTGGTACTTTGAAACCACCAGCTTCACGGTTGCGAGGTACGCCGATATGTAAAAGAATCGCATCGCCCATAGCATCGCCAGTAAGAACCTGCACGACTTTAATACAGGAAATACTGCATCTCGTATTGGTACAAGTGTGAAAGATCTCTGGTGCACACCGTTTGGCAAGGAGAGCGCACTGAGCCGCCACTTCCGACATGCTTGGCTTCCCCTGATGCCAGCGTTGGACTAAAAACATGCATTGCCTGTCAGTTCCATGTTTAAAATAATTCATTATTGTCGAACATTTTTCTCACCCAAAAGAGTTTTGTAAAGCAGCTGTCAATGGATGTAATGATCTTAGGATGTTTATGTGTCACCTCTGACATTGTGAATGAAACATGTGCGTTCAAAATCAGGGCTACACTGCAGCCACACATTCTAATACTGGTTGGGTAACTCAGCCTACAGGTCAAAAAGGAAATCATACCACATCGAGACACTCAGAAGTCTTTGAATGGATGAGTTCCTTACCTTTACACTGTACGCATCTTGTAGTCACAGTAAAATAGATTTCCGACACATTACTCCATGGCAAATACGCTCAACTTTCACCTACGAGGGGCGTTTGAAAAGTACGCGCAGAAATAAAAACTATTAACGTGTTTGGGGAAAACCATTTTTATTTTTCGACTTATTCTCTTGTTAGACTTATACACTTCGTATAACGCTGTTCTAATTTGTTGATCCCTTCCGAGTAACAGGAATTTCAAAGCCTGCTAAATAGCTTTTAGTTTCTGCTATCACCTCCTTGTTTGAATGACATCCTCGTCCCGCCAGCCATTTCTTCAAATCGGGGAACAAATGGTAGTCAGAGGGAGCCATGTCTGGAGAATAGGAAGGATGTGAAACAAGTTGGAATCCTATATCCAATAATTTTGCGACCACAACTGCTGGGGTATGTGCTGGTGCATTGTCGTGATGGGAAAGGACTTTTTTATGGGCCAGTTGCCGGCGTTTTTTTGCAGCTCGGTTTTCAAACGATCAATAACGATGAATAATATGCACCATTAATAGTTTGTTGAAGATAGTCGATGAGGATTATCCATTCTGAATCCGGAAGACCATTGCTATAACCTTTCTGGCCGAAGGACCGGTCTTCGCCTTTTGTTGGTGCAGATTCTCCCTTGGTAACTCATCTTTTAGATTGTTCTTTGGTTTGAAACGACGCTTAAAGTCCTGCGAATTTTTCATGAACAGCTGCAGACTATGGAGGCAACGAAAGTGGTTACATCGGAACCGAATTTGGAAGCGGAGTTTTAAAATTTGGTTTATAGGAACCGGAACCGGAACCGGAATCCGAACTGGAGGCAGAAGAGAACTATGTTAAACTGTTAAGGGTGGGTTTAATAAAATAAAATTGCACTCTTTATTCTTCAGTTATATAATTATTATTAGCCAGACTATATACTAACTATATTCCTCTTAGAGTACAAAATGTTGAAATGTTTGTTAAGCTTATGGGACTTAACTACGGGGTCTTCGTCCCTAAACTTACAAACTACTTATCTACTACCTTTTACTAAGGACGGCACAAATATCCATGCCCGAGGGGGGATTCGAACCCCCGACCGTAGTGGCCGTGCAGACCGTGACTGGAGCGCCTTAACCCCTCGGCCACCGCGGCCGGCTCTCTCAGAGTATGCTGATGCAATAGCTCCGTACTTAGCTATAATTTACAACCGATCACTCAGCGAAAGATCCGTACCCAAAGACTGGAAAGTTGCCCAAGTTACTCCAATATTCAAGAAAAGCAATAGGACTGATCCCCAAAATTAAAGGCCTATCTCATTGACGTCGATATGCAGTAGGATATTGGAACATATACGTTGTTCGAATATTAAGAACTACCTCGAAGAGAACGGCCTATTAACCATTAGTCAACACGGATTCAGAAAGTATCACTCTTGCGAAACACAGTTTGCCCTTTATTCACATGAAGTGTTAAGTGCCATCGACAAGGGATCTCAAATGGATTCCAAATTTCTGGATTTCCGGAAGGCTTTTGACACTGTACCCCACAAGCGGCTTATTATGAAATTGCGTGCTTATGAAATATCTCCCCGTTTGTGCGATTGGATTCACGATTTTCTATCAGAAAGAACACACTTCGTTGTACTTGACGGTAAATCATCGAGTAAAACAGAAGTGGTATCTGGCATTCCACAGGGAAGTGTTATAGGTCCCCTACTCTTCCTCGTGTTTATAAACTATTTAGGAGACAATCTGAATAGCTCCCTATAGCTTCGCGGATGATGCTGTCGTTTAACGGTTAGTGAAGTCAACAGAGGATCAAAAGCAACTGCAAAGCGATTTAGATAAAATTTCTGCATGGTGCGAAAATTGGCAGTTGACACTAAATAAAGAAATGTGTGAAGTATTACACCTGACCACTAAAAGAAATCCGCTGAACTTTAATTACGCGATAAACCAGTCAAACCTTAAGGTATTCTACCAAATACCTAGGAGTTACAATTACAAACAACTTTTACTGGAGAGAACACATAGAAAATATTGTGGGGAAGGCGAACCAGAGGTTGCTTTTCATCGGCAGAACGCTTCGAAGATGCACCAGCTCCACCAAGAGACTGCCTACATCACACTTGTGCGTCCTCTCCTGGAGTACTGTTGCCCCTTGTGGGACCCTCACCAGATGGGACTGACGGAGGATATTTAGAGGGTTCAGAGAAGGGCAGCTCGTTTTGTTTTGTCACGTTACGGGGGGAGGGGAGGAAGCGTCACGGAAATGTTGCACGAATTGGGGTGGAAATCATTAAAAGAAAGGCGTTATTTATTGCGGCGTGATCTGTTTGCGAAGTTTCAATCACCGACTTTTAGTTCTGAATGTGAAAATATTTTGCTAGCACCCACGTACTTAGGGAGATATGACCATCCCAACAAAATAAGAGAAACCAGATCGAAAACGGAACGATTTAGGTGTTCTTTCTTCCCGCGCGCTATTAGAGAATGGAACGGTAGAGAAAAGTTATGAAAGTGGTTAACGAACCCTCTGCCAGGCACTTGAATGTGATTTGCAGAGTATCTATGTAGTTGTAGATGTAGATGAAAAAGTAATTACAGGTAGGTTTATATCTGTGAGTTGAAAATAAAAACAAAAGTCCTAAACACTAATAATAAATCAACCCAAATGAAGTGCCTCCAAAAGAACTAAATTATTTTATAAACAAAAGCTTCGCAGCTTTTTGTTTGTCCCATCTACTACATAAATTAGGCCAGCGCACTAAAAATTGTTCGCTGGCTACTGAGCTTGGTGGAGACGACGAATATCGACGGAAAATCGAGTACAGGGATTGAAATCTTGTATTCACTTTCCACCATAACAAAGGATCGTCACTGATTGATTTTTTCTCTATTGTACTCTTTAAGTAAATGCTTCAATTGGAAAAACTGTCCAAAACAGCATGTTTGTCGGATGTGATTAGTCACGTGTACCAAATGCACACTAAAACGCTGTATTCAGTATATTAGGTAAAGCAAGAGCAGTGACATCTGTTCATAGCCACACTACGTGAGCGACGACATTTCGGGTTGACATTTGTGCCCGGTAGTAGACAGTAGAAATGACCATCAACAGGCAAGGAACAAGAAATATATTTCTAGATGGGGCTAAAGTAGAATCTGTTTCTCATTTCAAATACCTAGGAAGTATGATCTCTAAAGACAACACAGTTAAGCAGGAAATACTCAGCAGAATACAGAAGGCATACAGTTTTTACAGTCAAATAAGAAATCTTCTCTGGGATGATAAAATGCCACAAAAAGCAAAAGCAACCATGTAACATACCTATTTCGTTCCAATCCTTACATACGACTTAGAAACATTTACGCTACTAAACAGAGACCTCAGTAGAATTCAGGTAATGAAAATGAGATTCATTAGAACTATGAATCAAACAACCAAGCATGATAAAATTAGGAAAATTAGGTGAATAGAAAAGTAGCTGGTATTGAGGTTCCTGTCACCAGCATCATAAGGAAATGCAGACTTATTTTATTTATTTATTTTTTTATTTTTTATTTTTTTGCTTATGGGACTCTATTATTATTATTATTATTAGGGTTTTTTCCCTCCCCATTTTCAGGAAAATTTTTACTACAAAATAAATAAATAAATAAAGGGGCCTACGTGGCACCGCCACTTGTGCCCTAAGAACAAATAAAATAGCTGTACCTCTTCAGGCGTTGGCTCCTGTCTATACCTATCCCAAATCAAAGTAACCTAGATACACTAAGGGATAGGAATGGGAAGGAGGTATTTGCAATTATTTATTTATTTATTTTGATTTTTTTAAAAGATTTATTTATTTATTTGAGTTTTCTGTCTTGTTCTCTCTGTGCAGTTCTTCACACGCCTTCAGTGGGGAACATCCAAACTCATCTTATCGATAATTTTTGTAGAGGTTCCGTTTAGAGTTCGTTCAGGACTCGTATCAACAAGAACATCACATTAACTTCTCATAGTTTGAACGTTCCACCTGGGAGGCGGATCGTGAAAGACGCTCCATAAAAAATTTGAAAAGAACTGTTGGTATTTGTGGTTACGGACGATTGCACAATGACGATCATTGAGATACGTCCAGTAATCCAGGTTCCGATTTCTCGTCGCGGTCGAAAAGGTAGCGGCCGCGTATCCAGTTCACAGCGTTAGTTTTAGTGGCCGGGTAATAAATCGTGTCCGGGAATAGTAGCGTCTGGAATGAGAGCTGAGCAGGTGTACGTCGGGTACGAAAGCCAGAATGTGTTGTGCGAGTCTCCAGACGTCGGAGGACGGACCACATCCAGACCGGTGGTCGTCGGTTACTTCAGTGGTATGGGCACTTAATGAGAATCAATAGTGAAAGACCTGCTAAAAGGTATTTCAACCTCAACCTCATAGGAAGAAGACCTCGGGGAAGACCAAGAAAACGCTGGATAGAGACTGTAAGATCAGATGTGGAGGAGAAAGGACACAAATGGGAAGACATTCTGGAACAGAAGATGTATGAAGACAGGAGGAGATGGCGAGCGCTTGTACACCACACCCGGGAAACTGGAGCTGGAAACTGATGATGATGATTATTTATGCCCGGAAGTTACACACGTGCAGCAGCGCTGCACATGTGCAAAATTTCTGGCCAGCCCTGGTACAAACCAGGGCATTCTGACAAGTAATGGAATTCCAGCGTTAGTAAGATGAAACAATAGTCTGAAAATGTAATTTAGACTGTCTTGGACAAGAAAATGGTTGTACGCACTGACTGCTACAGCCGAAGCCACTGTGCATCAACCTGCGATATAAATTCCGTTTAAAATTTATCGGAACCGAAATCGGAATCCAAGGAGCTAAATGAATCGGTTGTTCCGAACTTTCGGAATCGTAATCGACCTCAGTAACATCCCAACTGCAAACCTTCCTTGCAACACTTTGCACGATTCCGTTTTTGGTCAAGCGAGAGCAATCGCGGCACCCATCTTGCGGATAGCTTTCTCAAGTGCAAATGTTTATGCAAAATATTATGTTTTCGTTCATTCGAGATGCCCACAGCACTAGCAATCTCACACACCTTATCGTTTCTATCGTCCATCACCATATCATGGATTTTATCAATGATTTCTGAAGGTCGTAACCTCCACAGGGCGTCCAGGGCGTTCAGCGTCACTTGTGCCCATATTGCCACTTCGAGAATTTTGAAACCATTTATAAACTGTTCTAATCGTAGGTAGAGAATCCCCCTAATTTTTATCAAAAAAACTCTTTAGTCTCCTGGGGCGTTTTGTCTTTCATAAATTAATGATTAATCAACACACGAAATTCTTTTTCGTCCATTCTTTGACGATCACTCGACTTCCTTGATTCACACGAATGCCAAACACAAAGAAATAGACCAATATGGCTGAAAATTGGTGTGCGTTCTTTTCAAAGATGCTTCTACCTAAACATGACCTCGATACTTGCCGGTGGTGCCATCTCTCGGACTTCGCACGGACTTTTCAAACGGCCCTCGTAAAGGAGCAAGTGTTGTTACTGGCGATCTCGATAAGTTCGACGTTTCGGCAAACATCCATATTCGCTGTATTCATAATGTGGTTCAGGTTACGTCCAAAAAAACTTCCATCGATCGGTAAATGATGTGGGCGCTGTTGATCAGAAACTAATATGTATGAAATCGATTGTACTGTCACTACCACAAGCCTACAGTATAGAAGTTAGGTAGTCATCACTAACAGCACACCTTTGTAATTTAATTAGCATGTTCCTGTAGGCTGTGGTGTGTTTCCTTTGACTAGATGCTGAGTTACCTAACTAGTATTAGTACGAGAGGCTGCAGTACAACGCAGCGTTGCCAACCCTCCAGCTTTACAGGATTCCACAGTGGCATCGAAATTATCGTACATTTCGTCAGAGGATCGTACATTCGTGGGGGAATAGTAAGTTTTTTCGTTATAAAGGGAGGGAAAAAATCAGAATAGTCTTTTTTCGATTATCATGTGAACATCACATTCAAATCCTTCTGATTTATAAAAGTTAAATATGATTCATAAAATATTCGTCATTTGACTGCCTTTGAAGAAAGCTAAAAAATAGAATGCATCAGATATCATCAAGTATTTTTTTTTAAATACTTTATCACATCACACACAACATTTACATTACCGATTCAGTGTTCGATTCATCTGCGCACAACCCATCCTTATATTCAGGATTAGTGTCCCAGATTTTTCTACATTTTTGTTTTCCACTTTTTCATTTGAACACACTTGTTTTAATTTTATAGTAGCACCAGGATCACAATCGTAACACCTTCTTAAGAACTCACTGCCCTCACAAGTCAACACGTTGACGAGCGAATACTAACAGTGCAATGCAACCAATACTGTCAGTGGGGAATCCCACAGCTCGACGGACTAGCTTGTAGATTGCTCAAAAATACATTGTCAAATTTGAATAATCAGAAGACTCAAAACAATAAAAACTATGAAATATGAAACCTTAATAGTGTTTGAGGTTTCATACGATCGTACTACATATGTACGTGGCGGATCGTACGCTCGTACACATACTTAAATTATCGTACATGTTCCATCTAGATTGTACGGTTGGCAACGCTGCACTCTAACGCTGATTTTTCAAGACCTGTATTTTATTCTCATTGACAGAGGTGACATATAAACTACCTAGATTCCTTCCATCCACAAATGGTACCCTTACTTTTACTGGGCCATGAATACAAAACACGTCTGTAGCAGAAGAATTATGCGAAACGTAATACATTCTTTCTGTTGAGGGCTGTAATATTCTGCAGAATGTTAAGAATACTTGGATTTACGCTTCTCAGATAATAGTTCACACTTAAACTTATTCAGCTCACATAAGTATCTGCGAGAAAGGAACTACTGTAATTATAGTCCATCGGTTTCCTTTTTGCTGTAGAATGGTCGTCAAGACCCGAAAAAGCAGTGATGAGAAAACATTCGGATCGTCCTTGCGTTACTTCGAAAAATTATATCTCGAGGCCGAGGCGTTAAGGTAAGCCTACCATAGAAAGTGCTGACACTACAAAATCATTCAAATCCACTTACCATTTGAAAGGCGACCATACGCAGAACTACTCCGTTGAATTTCGGCTAAGCGTGGGGTGTAGGTACTGGCCACAAATGTTCCTGAAAAATTCGTTCCACATACAAGAAATAATAGTGATCGTATTCCAAACGATTTTAAAGCACATGACAGAGGCCATATTACTATTGACTGAATAATTTGTAGTAAATTACTTTCTGAAAGCATTCTTGTGATGTATAAATGTTTGAAAGGCTTTTTGAACGTAAGAAGTAACTTTTCAACAGCATTAAAGTATCTTAAGATCTTGGCTTTTTGTCATCGTTAGTAACATCTGTTCGGTCGATGTTATCATTTCTTAAAGATTTGGTTTTCTTCATGTGAGTTCAGGAAAAGGTTAGAAAAGTTATCTTGGGGCGATTCTTCCAGCTTTAGGCCTAAGTGACGGAAGCCGCTTTTAAGCGTCGCACAACAAAAGCAGATAAGCAAACGTATCATTTATTTTCTGCTCAGCAGGGTTTCTGAGTTGTTTTAAGTAATTTTTCAAATGCGCTGTTACTTGATGGCCGCAAAAATGACAGTAAACATCGACAATGAAATGTGATCGTCAAATAATGAAGTTCACAGAATACGAATAATAGTAATAATAATAAATAGTAATTAAATGACAAAGCGAAATTAACCCAGGGAATTTCATTACTCACTGACACATGGTATAAATAGGTAAACGGAGAACTTTTTAAATGTTCTAGTGGCTTGGTAGTTTCATTTGCGAGTCATTTTACAGATACGTTTCTGTGTAACAGAAACAGAAATATTTGCATACGCTTTGAGTGTGTTTAAAAGCGTCCAGCTATCCAGAAGAAAATTTTTCATGTATTAAATGAAATTTCGGCTTTGTAGTTATGAGATAAAATAATCGATGTGCTATATTTTTAAATAAAAAAGTTCAGGGAACGCATGTACACCGCTTAATTTATTTTTACAGTTGAAATACTTAAAATGACATGTCAACGTTTGCATTACATATTTGCCTAATAGTAAAGAAACAGTATTTAATATATTTAAATCTTCATATTTAATTTGAAGCAGTTCCAATATTAGTAACTTCTAATGGCTAAAACTTTTATCCATTGTGTTGGAACCTGTGACTGTTTCTTGAAATAGGTTTCAGAAATTACTGCAACCAGTCGCCTTTTGTTTCTTCTGAATGAAGATTTATTTAAACCATTACCTGTTTCAAACTGCATAGCAGCTCATCATCAGATGGTATACATTTAGTGCAAATTGCATTTGCTTCAGCTGAAAGATGTGGTAGTGGCTGTAAAGTCGTAATGTGTGTAAAGTGTTTTTTTTTTTTTTTTTTTTTTTTTTTTTTTTTTTTTTTTTTTTTAATTTTACCACTTGAAAGTCGTGGGAGTTACTGTGGTGTGTTGATGGAAGGGAATTGTTGTGAAATGCTATCCAAAAGCGGATCAAATATGGACCAATTAAATGTGAAACGCATAACTATACAAATGTAATTTGCACTAAATGTATACCATCTGATGATGAGCTGCTAGGCAGCTTGAAACCGGTAATGGTTTAAATAAATCTTCATTAAGAAGAAACAAAAGGCGACTGGTTGCACTAATTTCTGAAACCTTTTCTACTGTCTAAATTGGGTACACACGCTGAAAATAAAATAAAATAAGTGCAGCAGAAGAGAAAAGGAACAAAACACTACCACATAAGTTACGATTACGGGAATCAATAATGGGACTACATGTGAAATAAATTACCAATTTGCGTTCCTGTCACTGCGGCGTGGGTGTGTCATTAGTACCGTATAAACAGATTAAAAGAATCCGTGGTCAATAGACAACCGGATGCCAGTACTTTAATCGACGTATCCTGGCCACAGTCCACCCATTATGAACTTAAAAGGTTGTGGCGTATACTGTGGGCTATCAAAGCTATCACCAAAGCCCATATCTAAAGCAAACCAGAAATTAAGAACCAATATTAACAAAAATGGCAACAGAAACAGCAGTGGCGGATACAATATATATATATATATATATATATATATATTAGGGGTTAAAATTTTCCGCAGGTAATATAGTCCCCCATTCGGATCTCCGGGCGGGGACTACTCAAGATGATGTTGTCATCAAGAAAAACAAAACAGGCATTCAACGGAGCGGAGCGTGGAATGTTCTAACTCTTAATCGCGTAGGTAAGTTAGAAAATTTGAAAAGAGAAATGGATATGTTAAAGTTAGATATGGTATAGAGAGTGGTGAAGTTCGGTGGCAGGATGCACAGGATTTCTGGTCAGGGTTATAATCACGTAATCAGTTGGTGGTAACGCAGGAGTAGGCCTGATAATGAATAAGAAAATAGGAATACGGGTGAGTTACTATGAACAACATAGTGAACGCATTATCATAGTAAAGATAGACACGAGACCAACACCGACCACAGTAGTACAAATTATGCCAACTAGCTCTGCCGATGATGAGGACATCAAAGAAATATGTGGTGAGATAAAAGAAATTACTCAGAAAATTAAGGGAGACGAAAACTTGATTGTGATGCGGGACTGGAATTCGGTAGTAGGAAAAGGAAGAGAAGAAAATGTTGTAGATGAATATGGACCGGGGAATAGAAGTGAAAGAGGAGATCGCTTGGTAGAATTTTGTGCAGAGCACAATTTAAAGATTACCAACACTTGGTTTGCACATCGTGAAAGAACGCTTGAAACGTGCCCATAAAAAATTATTTTTCTAAGAAAATGTCTAATATTGTGCCTCCTGTTTTGTATCGAGTAACTTGCTTGCAAGAAAATGTATAATATCGCTTCTACTGTATGTATCGATATGTGTGAAGTTTCATCTTTGGCAAAGATCATGTATTGCATAGCATTGTAGCTCGCGCTGAGAGAGAGAAGCACCTGTGGTTCAGCTCGCTTAGAGAGCGGTTGAGTTGTGTGTATGGCTCCGATGTAGAGCAGAGGCTGCTTTGCCAGCAAGTCAGAAGTTGTATTATGTAGGTAATGTAATGCTGATTATTAATAATAAGTAACTTGACCTTTTTTTCCTATTTCATTTACGTACTTAGAAAATTAACCTACTTCCTTCATTTGATAATTAATTATTAGTGGATTTAAAGTGGAGTATTGATTTGAATAATATTGTTGAACAGATTTCGTTATTGGTGCCACAGTAAATGATAGTTAATTGACTATGATACTAAATTTCAATAATTAGAAACTGATCTGCATAAAATTCTCACAGTCAAGCATTAAGAAAGAGATTTGTGGTTTTTTAATATCTTTCTCGCAGTCAAAATTTTTGAGTATAGTCAGTGTCTGTTTCAAATGGTGACTTGTCACAGTTGTTCTTTGTTTAAAATATCCGTTGCGCACATAATCAGTTTAATGCACTGTTTCTTATTTAATAGTATATACATCAATATCAGGGCCATAATTAAACCAAATTGGTGTGTTAATGAACAATTTGCTGTCTGATTTAACGATAGGTTTTAACATCCACAAAACACGCACAGCTTTTATCTGGCGCCCTTTCTACCAGGATAGTTCACAAACAGGATCGTGACGTAGTTAGATACGTAGCCTTAATTAAGTTAGTTTGTCTTTTCCACTAACCAACTTATCTTTTGGCTCTTAATTGTTGTAGCACCATCCTTTGTTATAGCAACAGTAGCATAGTAATTGTTTCTGTAGTTTGTTACTTACCATTATTGATAGTGTGTAGCATTGTTTATAGTAGATTAATTGAATATACAAATAATTGCATTACTACTGAACAAGTCTCTCTTTTATATTGTCTGATGTTTGTTGTGATGAAAGTTCTAGTACCGCGTGTGATAATTAACGGTTCGCGTAATCTCGATTGTGACGGTATGTTGCATTAGCCCGATTCAGCCTATTGTTCTCTCATAATTACCGTGTGTAATTTTCAAAAAATATGCAGTAGGTGAAAATAAATATTATTGGTCACTTTACTGCAAAATTCTGTTAACAATGTCGAAGAATAGGAGAGTCCGCGCTGATGCTAAATCTGCTTCCGAAAATGAGACCTTGACTGATGCAAGGAGAGAAGCTGAATTTTTACAAGAGTCTTCTCACTGCACTGATACAAATACGACAGTAAATACCGTGTCCGAAAACGCGGAACAGATTAGTTCAGGAATAGACAATATGGATAATGATACAGTACAGGATTCGACAATACAGAATTCCGATTCTTGTAACGTGGTTGCGGAAAATAATGTATCGGTGCCGCCTAGCTCTGCTACAAAAAATACTTGTGCGACGACTATGGAAAACGTATTACCAAATGATTTCATGCAAATTTTATTGTCACAGCTCTCTAAATTAAATGAGAATAGTCAATTACAATCTCAGGAATCTCAGAAATTAGGTGAAAAACTTGAGAAACAAGGTGAAAAACTTGAGAAACAATCTCAGAAATTAAATGAAAAACTTGAGAAACAAGGTGAAAAACTTGAGAAAATAGAACAGACGTGCGATTCGAGGTTTGTGAGTATTCAAAGTAGTTTTAATAAAATAAATGAGGACAACAATCGATTCAGGGAACAACTGCTCAATACTTTCAAACGTGAATCTCAGCAAATAAGAGAAGATATTCGCGACGAGATTAATCCGGTTATGGAAAGCCTTGCGTCACGAGTAGAAAACGTGGAAAGCCTTGCGTCACGAGTCGAAAATATAGAAACCACCGAACTCGCTCCATTGAAGCAGCAGAGTAATCTATTTGATGAAAAGTTGCAGAACTTCAGTCAGTCACGACGGAACAGATGAACAAAGTTAATAAACAGGTTGAGGATCTCACTGTTAAGATGACCCAAATCAGTGATAACACTGACAAAAGTTCTGATGTAACGCATCCTACCCCGTTTAATGAAACTAATGAATATCTCGCCCTTGACCGTTTCAAACAAGGTCAAATGACTATTAATCAGCAATACAAGGCTGAGATCAGAAAATTAGATGATCGCGTGGCGCGAATAGAGAGGAAATTTGACCACACTTGTGGAAATCCATACGAAGACGTAGAAGAAAATTTGAACGAAAATGACAATAATAATGATTTGAACCAAGTAGGTCCCTTGGTACGTGAACGAAGTGTTCCTTGTAATAACAACAATGAAGACACGGTGCGTAGTTTACGCCCACTTACGCCGCACAGGCGAAGGGAAGCGTTTGACTACAAGCATTTCCTGACTGTACGTAAATTCAAGACATTCAAAAACTCTCCGAATGACTTGCACCCTAAAGAGTGGTTGCAACAATTCGATTATTGTCTTTCCCCGAATTGGCCACTTGAGCTCAGATTAGAATTTATATGTGGTTATCTGGAAGGCGAGCCAGCCACCAGAATTTGTTTGAACAAACTGCCTCTACACTTGCGTCAAATTGCCATTGCGGCACGATGCAAGAATGATATTGAAGCCTTTAGAAATCTCTTACAAGACTTAGAAGAAGAAGATGAGGAAAATTCCTTGCGCAGTCGACATTTTGAAACAAACAGATATGATCGCCGGTCGCAACAAAGCCCGCCGCGTTCTAAACGTTATGCTGAGAACGAGGATAAAACAAAAAATAACTCTTTTACTAATGAAACTTACAAACAAAGTCGCGACAATGACAGCAGTGATTTTCAAGAACGTGAGAACAACCGTGGAAGTTTTCGTGGCCGTAACCGAGGTGGTGGCTTTGGTCGCGGAGGACGCCACAATAATTATTATCATAACAGCAATACCTCAAATAATACTAATTGGCGCGAAAGACGCAATACTGATAGTGATCGCGAGACTGAAAATAACAACAATAACGCTGAGAAGCGTAGTAGGGAGGGCACACGCGATAATTCTCGTGATCGCCTTCCACGACACGAAAACACAAATCGGGCCCAAAGCAGATCGCGTACCCCGGAAAGACAAGAGCAAAACATTGAAATCAGACCTGCTAATCCACGCTACAATTCGTCAAAAAAAGGGCCGCGTCAGGTATGACTAGCGGACTCGACGGCAAATAATTCGGCCGTACAGGATTTGTGTGATCCTAACTATACGCTGAAACTTGTTCATTGTGAACGTCCTCACAGAGAGGAAGATTACGATGAACAACCTCCCGAACAAAACAGAATAGTAGTTTGTGCGGAAGTGCACAATACTGTTGCTGGTAGCAGCTCAGTAAGTGATAAGGCAAAACCAACACAACTTGTGTCAAAACCTAAAGCCGTTACACCTGAAAGCAATGAAAGTAATAAAAATTGTACTATCAGATTTAAGGAAACAAATGAAAAGGCATCGAACAAACATTACACTGCCCAACGGTTAAACGAGATGATTGTCGATCAGCAATATAATGACGACAATTCAGAGTGGGAGACAGAAGCTTCGTCTTCAGACTCTGAGGAAGACACTACATACGAAATAAAATTCTTACAGTATCAACCAACAATTGCATATGACAGACCGATCATGTACTTTGAAATGCAGGATACGGTACTGCCACACAATAATGCAACTAACAGTAACCTTGGTACAGCAAAAAATGATTTCGAACAATTAGATTTGCAGCACACCTCTGTCGCTGATTGGATAGACAATTACATGTCTTCTAATGACGATGATAGCGAATGCGAAGTTGATGAACAGTCAGGATTTGAAAAGCATTTATCTTGTGAAAGCCTCATTAATCTTGGTAACACTTGTCTCAACAAAGAAATTTCTTATGAACCTTCTACCGAACAAGACGTAAAATTTGTACAGTTAGATGACATAAAAGAGGCACTATTAGAAGAAAAGATAGACTGTCTCGATATTCCAATTCACCCTATTGTATCTGTCAAAATTGGCAAAATCAATCTTTCTGCTGTCTTAGATTCTGGTAGCCCAGTGTCAGTAATTAGTGAAGTGACTTTCAAGAAATATCAGAACTTGCTTAATGGTCCCACTCTGCCTTTGCATTGCACTAAAATTCGTGGCGTCATTTCTAGCAAACCTGTCGAAATTCGACAGCAAACATACGTAGAATTTTTATGTCAAGGTCATATCTTTTCTGCCAATCTATTGATTGTCCCCCGTTTAACTACACAGATAATATTAGGTGTGGACTTCCTATCCAAGTACAAGGTTATTTTAGATTTCAATACGGCTTGTGCCACTGCTTTTGTTCAGGAAAATGCCATTCAAATTAAATTCGAAGACTGGATTACCAGATATGAAGAAGGTGCCAGTTGTTTAAATTTTTTATCTACTTCTAATGTGACGCAGGATGTCAAACCTGATGATGATATAACAGATAAACATTTCGAGACTGAACGAATTGACTTGATTTCTGACATCATTAAGAACAAATTAGTAGAAGTTGAAGGTGCCTCAGAACGTGATAAGGAAGAATTGTTCCTTATCTTGCGGCGTTATTCCCGTGTATTCGCTAACAGTCCTGGTACCATAAAAAATTTTCTCTATGAATTTAAGATCAAAGAACATAATAAATTTTTTGTACCTCCATATCCCATTCCGATAGTATACAGGGAAAGGGTTAAGGCTGAAATTCAGTCCATGCTCAGTCAAGGTATAATTGAACCTGCAGTTAGCTCATATAATAGTCACCTACATATTGCTGAAAAAAGAGATAAATCAATTCGATTAGTGCTCGATTCCAGGCAAATTAACACTATCATTTTACCTGAAACGGACCGACCCCAAACCCTTGAAGAATTGTTACAAAAATTCTATGGTGTCAAAGTTTTATCCTCATTAGATCTTAGGTCTAGTTTTTGGCAAGTGAAACTGCACCCAACTGTAGGAAGTACACCGCGTTTCTCTGCTTCGGAAACTGTTATCAGTTCCGTAAACTGCCTTTCGGACTGAACATCTCCTCATCTGCTTTCATCCGTGCAATGAATGCCACACTTCCTCAGCTCTTAAAACAACAAATCACAATTTACGTTGATGATATTCTAATTGCAGAATCTTCCTGGGAAAAACATAACAGTACGTTGGCATCTTTACTTGAAGTGTTTGCTCAATCCGGGATTACTGTCAACTTAGAGAAGCCACAGTTTGGTCGTTCTCAGATTAAATTTTTAGGGCACATTATTTCTAAAGATGGAATCCAGCCCGACCCCGAAAAGTTAAAGGCGATAATGAAAATGCCTGTTCCCACCACTAAACGCCAATTAAGAGCTTTCTTGGGTTTAATTAATTTCTATCGCCGTTTTATAAATTTGAAAGACCTAACTACTCCCAGATTATATGAATTAACTGGAAAGAATACTGTTTGATTCTGGGATGAGGCTGCCCAAAGAGAATTTCTTTGCTTAAAAGATGCACTCCTTCACGCACCTATTCTGCACCACCCAGATTTATCTCAGAACTTTTGCATTTCTACCGATAGTTCAAAATTCGGACTTGGCGTTCACGTGTTTCAAGAGGATGAAGAAAATGGCATTGCCACACAGAGAACCATTGCATTTGCTAGTCACATATTATCCAAGTCAGAGCGGAACTATTCCGTCACTGAGCTTGAAGCTTTGGCAGTAGTTTGGGCATTCGAAAAATTCCGTTATTTCTTGTTTGGCAGACACACTAAAGTTTACACGGATCACCGCGCACTTCAATTCCTCATGTCGGCAAAACTTAACCATGATATACTTAGACGATGGGCTTTGTTCCTTCAAGAATTCGATTTCTCTGTAATTTACTTTCCTGGTAAACAAAACATCGTTGCAGACTCGCTATCTAGTTCGCCTGTTGGGCTCATCAAGGCGACGGAAGAGGCATACTTATAAAATAACTTTACTATCCTCTATATGCAGCAAGTTGCTTTCGAAAATTACATATCTGTCACATTTTCTGACATTGCTAAAGAACAAGATAAAGATCCAATCTGGCGAGATATTAAAATAAAATGGCACGATAAATATAATGTTTCCATCAGACAATTTTACATTATCCATAATAACATTCTCTTCAAACGTAAAGCCCCTGACAGTCAATTTTGGTTAGTGTGTGTTCCGGAGGAATCCGTGAACAAATTGATTTGGTATATTCATCTCAGTTACGGACACTATGGTGCCAAGAAGTGCTTCGCGAAATTACGCGACTCTTGTTACTTCATCAACATGGAGAAACGTATACGCAATGTGTTATCTCGATGCAAATTGTGTCAGAAAGCAAAGCCGCCGACCATATCGCATTCTGCTCCACTTTTTCCGATTATACCTTCAAAATTAAAGCAGTTAGCAGCCGTTGACCTGTTTGGACCTCTTCCGAGAACTAACAATGGTTTCTCTTTTGTCTTCGTTGCTATTGAGCTCACATCAAAATTTGTATCTTTTACTCCGCTCCGCCGTGCCTCGGCGAAGACAGTAACTAACGCCTTTGTCAAAAACTTCCTAAAAGATGTTGGCCATATAGATAAAGTCATCTCCGATAACGGACCTCAATTCCGTTCTCATGACTGGGCACGGATGTTGCGGCGCAGAAACATCAAACCTGTGTTCATATCACTTTATCATGCTGCCTCTAACCCTTGTGAACGAGTGATGAAAGAGCTTGGAAAACTTTGTAGGCTGTATTGCTACCGACGACATAACACTTGGGATAGATATCTTCTGTCATTTCAAAATATTATAAATGAACTTCCTAATGATTCTACAGGCCTTTCACCAATTCTGGTTCTGAAAAACAAGCAACCTCCCGACAGTATCAAGGAATTGATACCTTTTCCTAAACACAGAAGACTACGTCATCATGAGATCATTGAATTGGCGCTTAAAAACATTAAGAAAGCCGCTGAAAAAAGGAAACGCTCTCAACGTAATTGTTATGCTAAACAACTCTATGTAGGACAAAAGGTATTAATTAGATCCCACCACTTATCCCACAAGGGAAGATCTATGATTCACAAATTCTTCTTACTATACAATGGTCCGTATCGAATCAAACGTATCATCCACGACAACGTCGTTGAGGTAGAAACTTTAAAGACGCACAAGTCGAAAGGCATACACCACATTTCCAATATTAAAATTTTCAAGGCATAAATTTGGGGTAGAGAGTCCATTAATCTGTTTTGGACAAACCAAGTGGCGATTGGTGCCCCGTTCTCGAGCTGAGTGTCACTATTCTTCCGCTTTTCCTTAGTGCGCTCTATCTACCTCTTTTTCTCACTGTTACTTTTCTCTAACTCTGAATACTTATGCTCTGTGCTACGCTGGGATATTGTCATATGAAACTTTGATTATCTTGCAATTTGCATATAACGAACTCTGTGGCTGTGCAAGACAAATAAAATTAATGGAAATTTTTGATTGTGTAATCTAATCAAGTTCCTATGTTTCAGAAAATATCAGATTTCTCTTCTGTGTTACTAATTGCATAACTTACGAAGTTCTGAGCGAGTGAAGAAGATTTTGAGTTGACATGAGCATTTGGTAAGCCAAGAACATTATGGAGGATGATGAGTAAGGCAATACACAATATGTCATGGTGGTCTTTAAAATGCATTATTGTTTATGGATAAATGATGGTAAGGAAGGTATTGGTAACAGTCAAAGATGTTTGATAAATGTAATTATGTGGACGAGATTATACAATGATTATGAAGCAATTATGAGGAGAATCGCTATGTTGCTAATGATGACGAGATTATACAATGATTATGAAGCAATTATGAGGAGAATCGCTATGTTGCTAATGATGCTATGTTCTGTTCTTTTCTTATGTGCTTACTCGCACTGCCCTTTTGTGTTTTCTCTTTGTGCTTATGTGCACCATTTTGTATATTGATGCATTGTGCCTTCAATGGCATGTGTGATTGGTGAGATTCATATCCTTCTGATGCTCTGTAATTATTTGTAATTATGTGTAATGAATATTTCTAATTATGCTTGCAGCTATGCGTATTGCTCTTGTAATCAAAGCTTACCGCTATGCTCACTAATTATATACCTAAGCCCTACCACTATGCTAATTAATTTTATAATGAAGCTCAATGACAATGTATGGTTATGCTTATACGTTGCACACAGCCATCTATCTTGCAAACTTGCAGCTATGCCATAAATTGCGCCTAGTTAAGTCTAGAAAGATAATGCACAGAAATATTTTGCTTTTGCTTACTACTATCTTCCAAGTTTTATTGATGATCTTGTTGATGAAAATCTGCAGCTATGCCTAACGAATATTACGTCTGTGTTTATGTTATTGGATGATTTACTGTGATGTACATCTAGTACTGTGCCAAAATTTGCACTAATTGTTTTGTTTGACCCTACTGTTGACTCAGACAGACACAGACATGACCTGATGACTTGAACCTCTTTTGATATTCTCACGAAACTACCCTGATGTGTTATACCTTAAGGCAATGAAATATGTAGCTCGGTTGAGACAAAAGCCTGGCCATGGCAACTTATGTAATTTAAGTGTTATAATTTGTGGTAATGTAATCACCACCATAGTGATATATATTAATTTAAAGAGATATGAACTAATGGTAATTGGAATGTCAATTTAAGTTATATCATGCCAAATTGATGACAAGCACCCTCAATGTATTTCATACGATTATGTGTTTGTAAAGCAATATGTACATAGTATGTACAGCCTTGTGCTTATATGAAATGACACTAATGTTGTAGATACTCTATAATAAGAATTAAATTACTCATTAGTATTCAAATGTATCCGTCTTCAAGACACTACTTGTAATGTAAAAATATGGTTTAATACCATGACCCCATTTGTACCACTTGAATTTGTGGGAAAATATTTCTGTAGATATGTTCTAATCAATGACTTTTCTTTCAGTCTAAACTGAAATATCATGACTATGTTACTAATTTGTGTGTAAAATGCTTTATTTCATGCACTTTGGACACGCATGGGAAGTGGCGATTTCGCACACGAGATTCCAGAATGCACACAGAACAATGGACGAGTTACTATACACCACTGATTTTGGACCTTTTAATGAAGATGTTTGTTGGATGATGTTTGGCCACACAGTACTGTCCATTGCAGCCTTGGCCACCCACCACCAGTTTGCTCTAATTTTGGCTATGCTGATGCAGTCTGCTAATAGCTCTGTTGGTTGGAGCACACTTGGTTGTCGAATTGCATGGAGGAATACATCAGAACCTTTTCCCCATGACTTCCACTTCAATGCAACCAGCCAGCCCGCCTACAGTGTGGTGTAATCTCACAGTGTTTTGTGTTCGTGTGCAGACCTAAAATGAATGTCAGGAGCTAATGTACTATTCGTGTGCTTATACTATTCAGTGCCTCCCATTGCAAACGTTGTCCACAAGTTCATTGCCAGTGTTTAGGTATATTTCATGGTTCTTTTACATTCAATGACCAAAATAAAATTGTGCTCTTGATAGATACATATGCTCTCAGAACTATAATGAGTCAATACCCTTTAGTCTGAAATGTCATTGTGTCTATTCGATTGACAAACGTTATATTGAAATCCTATTGTGTCGAAGCAGTGACATTATTTTGTACATGATCAGAAACCTATGTAGTCAAAAAATTTGACATGTATGTTCTAGCATCCATGAAAGTATGGCATCTTAAATGAATCACAGAATACAAAACTGACACTTTATCTTATACTAAGTGCACTAAAAATTTACATAGACTACATTGTGCACAAGATACAAATGTTCATTTTATGTTAAAAAAATACTGATCTCTGTTAAAAATTTAGACGCATGGGACTTACACTACTGTGTATTACTTGTAATTACCTTATTTTCTCGAAAAAACAAAACAATGATGACATTAGTTAAACTATCTTTTGTAAAACTTTGTATATGTTCATGTTTATTATTGTATTTTTTTCCATTTGTGTATTACTTCTAGCTATCTCATTTTCTCCACTATATCATTTGTCAAACTATGTTCTCTGAAATTCTATATATATATATATATATATATATATATATATATATATATATATATATATATATATGTTTATCATTATGTATATTTGTATATTTGTCATGTATTCCATTTATTGCTGATGTTCTGCAAATTTTGACATTTGCTTATGCCTGTCACATCCTGTACCACTGCATGCATGACTTTTGATGGTACTGTTCTGTAAAATTGCATGTATTTATGACTGTCACATTTTTTAAATTTTCTATGAACTCCATCTGTTGTTTTGATCTTGAATATCTTGTATAAAAATGATTATCAGGTTTTTATATTTTCCATGTAATATTTTGGATGTCATTAATGGATTTTTGGACTTGAAATTCAGTAATTTTGGTGGCTAGGCAATGCCATTGGCATCACCCACCCTACAAAATTTTAATAGGTAGGAGGGGGTTGGTGATGAAACGTGCCCATAAAAATTATTTTTCTAAGAAAATGTCTAATATTGTGCCTCCTGTTTTGTATCGAGTAACTTGCTTGCAAGAAAATGTATAATATCGCTTCTACTGTATGTATCGATATGTGTGAAGTTTCATCTTTGGCAAAGATCATGTATTGCATAGCATTGTAGCTCGCGCTGAGATGAGTAACACTAGTGGTTCAGCTCGCTTAGAGAGCGGTTGAGTTGTGTGTATGGCTCCGATGTAGAGCAGAGGCTGCTTTGCCAGCAAGTCAGAAGTTGTATTATGTAGGTAATGTAATGCTGATTATTAATAATAAGTAACTTGACCTTTCTTTTCTATTTCATTTACGTAATTAGAAAATTAACCTACTTCCTTCATTTGATAATTAATTTTTAGTGGATTTAAAGTGGAGTATTGATTTGAATAATATTGTTGAACAGATTTCGTTATTGGTGCCACAGTAAATGATAGTTAATTGACTATGATACTAAATTTCAATAATTAGAAACTGATCTGCATAAAATTCTCACAGTCAAGCATTAAGAAAGAGATTTGTGGTTTTTTAATATCTTTCTCGCAGTCAAAATTTTTGAGTATAGTCAGTGTCTGTTTCAAATGGTGACTTGTCACAGTTGTTCTTTGTTTAAAATATCCGTTGCGCACATAATCAGTTTAATGCACTGTTTCTTATTTAATAGTATATACATCAATATCAGGGCCATAATTAAACCAAATTGGTGTGTTAATGAACAATTTGCTGTCTGATTTAACGATAGGTTCAACATCCACAACACACGCACAGCTTTTACGCTGTATACATGAAAGAGACGAGGAGGCAATGGATGGTACCATATTGGCTTTATAATGGTAAGGAATAGATTTAGGAAGCAAGTTTTAAACTGTAAGACATATCCAGGGGCAGATATAGAGTCTGACCATAATGAACTGTAGATTAAAACTTAAGAGACAGCAGAAAGTTAAAAAAGTTGATTTGGAACCTGGACAAACTGAAGAAACCAGATGTGGTTGAGAGTTTCAGGGGGAGCATTAGGCAAGGATTGGCTGAAACGGGGGAAAGTAATACAGTAGAAGAATAATGGGTCGCTCTGAGAGATAGAGTAGTGAAAGCAGCAGAGAATCATAATGGCAGAAGGACAAGGCCTAATAGAAATCCCTGGATAACACAGGATATACTGGACTTACTTTCTGGGCCTATATAAATATAGATCAATGCAATTTGATTGAACCAGGTACACTCCGATCAAAACACTGACAGCTGTGTCTGTATTTACGGTCGCTAATTGCATCATATATGCATTTAACGTCCTCAAACTAGTTGTTTCAAGTAAAATCTCGAAAAACGAATAAATTTCGCGTGTAATCTGTTTAAAAATAGTTGTTACTACCATGTTACGAATGACAAATGTGGTTTCTTTCTTTAGCTAATCTGAGGATCGTCAGATAAAATAATTCTATTGAGTGAACCAACGCCAGATTTACGAGCACAGTAATGGTATCTTTTCTTTGTGTAGTAAGTTTCATTAATATTGAAACTAGGTTTTGCTTTCGAAATCATTGGCTTAATATAAATAAAATTTATATTTTATTCCTTATTCATTCGTAAATAACATGTTAAGTGGGGGAAATAACTTTCATCATTAGGAAATCGAAAAGAGAAATATACGCTACATTACGAGTAAAGATGCTTGTACAGGTTCGTTCACAATAACAGTGGTAAAATCACACGTTAGCGAGGCAATTTACACATGTAATGGTATTTCCTTCGTTATCGCGTGACAATCAGAACGATTCGTACAGATAAACATCACACAAGTCACCATGACAGTGCAAAATCCTACGCAAACAAAGTAAATACAGCAGTGTGTTGGTCGGAACAAGATGGCTACCATTTGCTGCACAGTAGGGATGGCGGTTATCGCTTAAACAACCGGTTTCCGGTTATACCGGTTCTTCTTCATCTCCAGTTTAACCGCACTGTAAAAACTGCTCTAGATAACCGTTTTTTTAAATAACCGGTTTTCGTTTTTTTTATTGCTATTATTTCCACTACGAGTTCGACCGAAACATATTTTGAGGCCGAAACAGAAACCGTAATCGAATTTTCGGTTCTTCTAGTTTCGGCCGAAACCGAAACTTACGAAATTTAGTTAAAATTTGGGTAAATTTACGTTATACCACAAATCACTATTCTTTCCATATTTTGCAAGATCCCCTCCCAATACTACGCCTTCTTCAGTGCGTGTAAGCGTAGTCAGGAGTCCGTAGAAGACGATATACGAAGCATAAAGATTTACTGGCCTAGTACTTCCATCCGGCAGTTGCGAATATTGAGCCAACCACTCCGTAAGTTGGACTTGTGAGCCAGCGCATACGAGTATGTCGTAATATACACTACAGTAAGTAAATGAACTTCAATCAGTGCTGCAGAAGTATTTCGAAAAATAGTCACACTTTCGACTACAGTATGATTGTTGTCAGGGTAAATTTACACAAATTGAACTAGGAAAGCTGTGTACCACATGATCAAAGAATGTTCATATGGATGTGAGTTCTTATGAGACCTAACTGCTTAGGTCATCGGTCCCTAGACTTACAAACTACTTAAACTAACTTACGCTAAGGCAACATACACAGCCATGACCGAGGGAGGAGGGAGGACTCGAACCTCCTACTGGAGCAGCCGCGCAGTCCGTAACATGGAGACTCAGACCGCACGGCTATCTCGCGAGGCACCACATGATCAATGTTACTTAAACCCTTAATGGTTATTAAAAAAGCCTATCGCTTTCAAGGAATCACATTAATAAATCTTGTTAGCATAACAATATGATAATACTTTAAAAGTTATTATTCCAAGCTCATAGTACATCACTTCCATAATAGGTATATGAATCGAATTTACCTTCTCTTCCAAGGAACATTTTGGATGCTTTCTCCTTAAATGACACAGCAGGTTTGTAGTACCTCCACCCGTTTTCAGCCTTTTAAAGCAAATGGAGCATCGTACGTCACTGCTCCCGTACTTCGTGAAGTACTTCCACACTTGGGACGGTGCCATTTAAGACACAACCAATGTCTGGCGTCGACAGCAAGGAACTGCCGCATGACCAGACGGAGGCAAGTCTCGTACACTGCCGGTGAACGCCTGTCGTCTAATAGGCCACGCCACACTGCAACAGGTGCATCTATGCCTCAGTAGCTGCACCAGTTCTTAAGTTCTTATGCCACGCGTTTCTGAGTGCCGGGATTGTACTTAAGTGATCACTGATCGCTTTTCTTAGTCACTGCGATGACCTAATATTTCACAGCTGTGGAAATTTTAGGAATAGCGCTAAATATTAGGATCTACTAGTTTTCATTTTTAAAATTATTTACAAAAAAACGCATTTTGAACCACTAATGCAGGAAGTTGTCGTACCAGTTTTTTACCCGGTTCTTGGCAATAACTAAAAAAAAAAAACAGCTTACAACCGACACCAAATAAATACCAAAACAAAAAAAACCGATTATTCAAAACTAAAATACCGGTATTGGTTTTAACCGGTCGGTTTTTCCCATCCCTACTTCACAGCTGTGGCGTCAGAGCGCCTCCGTTGGCTCTAACTGCAGCCGCTGGTATTTTGACGCCGCAGCGGAAGAGAGGAGTGGCCGCCGCCGCAGCCGCGCCTATAAACAGGGCCCACGCTGCTTTATGAGAAACAGTGCACTGGCAAACCGCCGCGGAGCAACAGCGGGCTATTAACACATCGTAAGTCTCGTTAAAGAGCCAATATAGGGAGAGAATGGCCATGCGTGAGACTGCTCCTAATTGTCTGAGAGCCCAGGACGGCATGTTTTTACCAGATTTGGCGGGCTTTGTATGTGCGAGAATAGCTACAGCGTGCGTCTCTGTACTGTGGTGTGTCTTGAAACATTCTGACAGCGATTTCACTGTACAGTTACATACTTGTTGTATTACGGTAGGTATAAGTCTATTTTATGAGTCCGGGACTAGTGCTCGGCGTGTAGACGTTGGTAACGGTACGATGAGTGAGGCAAGTGAAGGCAGGCTATCAGAAGTCGCGTTCGCGTGGCCAATAAGAAACAGTTTTAGCGTTTACGGTTTGTAAACAAATAATTGTAATAGAGAAAGGGATGATATCACATAACTGTTCAATACTGGACATGAATTTTATGGTTTTCTCGTGACGAATGGTCGCCTACTGCACTTTTAGTCTCAATGTAATACTGTAAAAAAAAGTAAATAAATGAAAATAAATAAATAAAAAATAAAATAAAAAGTCTTTAAATCTATCGGACCAAATTACACGGTCATCAGTCCGTAGCTTACAAACTACTCAAACCTAGGTAAACTAACCTACGGACAAACACACTCACCCATGCCCCAGGGAGGACTCGAAACTCCAAGGCGAGCAACCGCGCGCTTCGCAGCGAGGCGCTTTAGTCCGCTCGGCTACTCCACCGCGGCGCGCTCGCAATTAGAGAGATATTAATTAATGCAATTCCTGCTCTATGGTTGACAGGTTCTCGATGTACCCTTGTCCGGTCAATAAATCAGCTATCCTCGTGAAGCACTGCCTTCGAAAACTACCTCGATATTTAACAAACAGTATAATCTTTAATCACGAGATCACTGAAATTTATAACGAAATCTTCTGTTTCGAGCTTACAGCAATTTCAAAACTGACGCCAAATTTTATAAACATGAAACAAACAATCCTATTGGCCGCGTGAACTCGACTACTTATTGGTTGCCTTCGCGGCGTTGCCAACATCTACAGGCTAAACACCAATTCGGGACTCATAAACTAGACTTTAACCTTGCAGTAGGCACTGCTCCAGTTTTGCTGGTTCTATAAACACATATCAACTTGTTGTTCGTTGGTCGTTGACGATAACCGTTAATTTCGCGGCAATTTTTAAGATTATATCTTGGTTTGAAGTGATTTTCTTAGTGTAATTAATTACGTAACACACATTATCATTAAGGACAGTCAAAACAAATTCCTCGTTGTTACTCTGTTGGCTATAAAAACCGAAGTAATGATTGCTATATGATGCTTGTGTTCGCAAGGAATGAGGAAATACGGGAACAGTGGGCGATGAAAGTTAACTGAGAAAGTGGGAACCGTAAAGGCGACTTACGGAAACCAACGAATTATTCCTGCCTGTGCGATGTAAATATGTTCTGCTTCCTCCCCCCACCCCCAAAGCCAGAAAGTCACTGATGAAATTCAGTAATACAACTACTGTCTCCGAAATTCCCGCGTGGTGTAGTGATTGCGTACTGAATTCATAATGTGAAGGTAGCGAGTTCGAATACGGTGAGCGGTAAAATTTTTTAAACAGCATTTTCTAGCCTCTAGTTAGTTCATGTTTCTGGTTTTTGATATGTAGTGCTACAAAGTATGTTTTAACATGGATACGGTACCTCACCCTTGGTGTGTACTATTCACAATCCTATAATTATTTATGGGACGTGACATGAGAAAGGGAAGGGGGCGGGACTATTAACTCATTGTAGATATTCTGATACCTATTTTGAGTCGTTTCTGCTGTTTCACTAGAGATAGTATTGTTATTTTTTAGATTTTCTGTGATACCGTGTCTGTAATAGTATCTACAGAATGACGTTTTTGGTATTTTCTAGTTTAGGAAAATGTTATAAGATGGACAGCACACTCAAAATGCATTATATCATTGCGGAAAGCGATAATACTATACTAATTTTAGCGATGAATATGCAGACAGAAAGTTCTGTAATAGCATTATTTTCTTTGAGATACATGAAATTACTCTCTTTCTTATTAATCAACTGCCAACTGTCGAAATTGCCAGAACATCGTAAAATATGGTATTAACAACCGACAGTCATAGAAACTGTTTCACGAGACTTCTTTGCTTACAAATTTATTAGGCCTGTATGAACATAGATGAATGGCATTTCTTTAATCACTTACTGTTTAGTAAGCTAGAAGATGTGCTTTGGTCTCTTGGGTAGAACTGCTGCCTTATTTCAATCGTCAAGTGGCTGCACTTCAGCCTGGGGCGCTATGTAAGAGCACGCCCCGCGTGCCGTCTTGTAAAAACATGGCGGACACCGGCCGGTTGCCACTTTCTCCCCATATAGGCTCTCTAATGGCCTGTTTCCGAGACAGTAGTTATATATCCCATTATAATTATCTGTGGGCTACCTAAACGATAAGTACACAATGGGTTTCCGAGACAACAGTTACCGTCACAGACATAGTTAGCCGCGGTGGAGTAGCCGAGCGGTCTAAAGCGTCTCGCTGCGGAGCGTGCGGTTGCTCGCCGTGGAGGTTCGAGTCCTCCCTGGGACATGAGTGTGTGTGTTCTCCTTAGGTTAGTTTACCTAGGTTTAAGTAGTTCGTAAGATACGGACTGATGACCACGCAGTTTGGTCCGATAGATTTACAAGCATTTGAACTTTTTAAGACATAGTTACCTGTCCGTTAAAGATGAATACGCGTTCCCCTGAGGTTACCTACAAGTTAACGTTAGTTTTAACTATATCCGCTACGTAGCGCTAGTGGCTTCCAAATTCAAGTCCATAAATTATTTAACAGTTGTTATTTTTTTTAATGACTGGTTACTGTGTAATTTTCGCACAATTTTAGAAGTTTTGAAGTTGAAGAATGGAAATTCTTCTGTCGTCGTCATCACCGTCTTCTTTTTCTTCTTTTGATGCTAGGGATAGGTGTTCAGAAGAGGAAAATTTAGCTGTACTAGGCGATGTTGAAAGACCACGACGCGTTTTTCGTGTTAGAGCACAACCATTTGATCTATATAATGAGAGCGAGTTGCATATGACCAATGACGTCATTGTCGGAGTCATACTAAACGGGAAACAAACGCAAAAACAACATTCCGGGTTAAATTGTATATCGTGGTCGGCGATCGCGAGAGATAATGTTGGCGACGGGTGACGTACTGTATGCATTAGCTGCACCTCCCTCGCGACTGTCAAGTATCATCTCGACACTGAGCAACAGTGACCAACATCATCTCTCGCAATCGCTGATCTGGATGTAAAATGTCATCACATTCGGAATCACAAAACCATGTTCTCATAATAAAGCTTTTAATTAACCATAATGATACTTCGCTATGCAATAGTGTTCTACCATGTAATTGCCATTACGCTCGATCAGAGTTTCAAGTGATTAGTGTTTTTCATTAAAACATGGGGCTCGGGTAGATGGATGGGTGGACGTCTATTGATCAGCTGATAGTGTAAAAAGTATTGTCACATTCACAGAACAGTGGGAAAAGGAAAAATGAAATTAAAAAAAAATGGATTTTGACAACAGAAATAATACATATTGTGGTGTCGCACAAGTACAAAGTGCGCGCCACCTACTTTCGCCGCGCGCCGCCATGCACGCACGGCGCGGCGTTCTCACGACGACAGCCACGAGCGCCCTCTGCTGGAACCGCGCTCGTGGCCATCACTGCACCGGTAATACAATATTGGTTTGTATATATCACAAAATATACAAACCAATATTGTATTACCGGTGCATTGTGACTAATATTCTATACTTCTATAATTGACTGTTTTATGTTGATCTTTTTATGGTATGCACAAACCGGTATTGTTGACCACTATATTGATGGTTATTGTACACAGATATTTTTGTTTTATGCGCAGCCAGTATAGTATGACTCCTATACTATAATTACTGTTGTATATTCTTTACAACCTCGTGCTGTGTTGGCTGACCTATTGTGTTGTTGCAGCCATATCTATAATTCGTAACGGCTGCACTGTGTCTACTATCATGTATTCTTTTATGACTGCCTTTTATACAGATGTTTGTGTTTTATGTACTATCCAGTATTTTATGCTTATACATTGTAGACATTGTTGTATATTCTTTTACACTTAACTGTGGTTTTATACCAGTGTTTTGTGATATGCATTAACTAATATTGCATCAGCGCTGCATTGTGGCCACTGTTGTATACTTTTTAATCGACAGTCGTTTTATACAGATATTCCTATGGTATGCACAAAGCAATATTGCATGACCGCTACATTTTAACTGTGTTAGTTTTTCGTTTATAAATGACTGTCAGTTTATACAGATATTTTTGTGGTATGCACATACTTAATTACGCCATCAATGTAGATATTAGTCTATTTTTTAAAATGACTTCTAATTATTTTTATAATCTGTACAACACGTTTTTAACCTCATTGTGTTTCAACATTACATTGGTGTGTGCTGCCATCTGGCGCCATATTTTTTACCCTTGACTTGTAACATGTATCAGTTTGCTTTTGTCACTCACTGTGTTAATTACGTTTTATTATAATGACATAGTGCACCTATGCACTGTAAATCGTTTTATATAACAACTATTTGACATTACAAGGTATGTCTCATCTCTAAATATGCCCGATCTTGCTCTTATGGTTAATTGACGTATCTTCTCGTTTTATTATAATGACATACATGTTTTAAATATCCGTTTTTCCTTTTTAACAGATTATGGCCTTGTAAAATATTTTATTTGACCTGATGATGCTGACATAGTTCAGTGAAACTGGTCGATATTAATAAAAACTGATGATAAGCGATCTTGGCTATTTTATATCTTTTTACAATAATATAAGTAGATCGCCTCCTATAACGTAAACCAACTTCTTTGCTTCACTCACTGATATATTGTGAAATTACTGATGATTCACATTGTTTTCTCTTTTTCTAGAATGGGCTAAACATTTTGGAGGGATCATTACAGCGATAACTTGGTTCCATTTATATTTTTACCATGACATTTTCGTCTTTCACTGACTTCCGTAAGTTAACTCGTTTCATGTCACTGATACCGCCCAACTTTTTAAAGTGTTCACTGATTGCATGGAGTCTATCACACTCCAATCCTCATCTAAAACGTGAACGGAACCTACAGATTCATAAACATTGTGGTAATCTTTGAGTGACAGTATGTCGGATTTCTTCCGAAGATGTTTTTCCCCAACTCCAGAGTCTCTGTATGCAGGAAGAAATGAGTGGCCTCTTACTGGAAGAAACAGTATTATGGTCTTAAGCTGCTTAAGAGCTTTTTTAAGTAGAAAGAAAGTCAAGGCATGTACTACATGGGCATTATAATTTTTCCCTTCACAGACATCCGCAAAAACCCTCAGGCTCAATAGGAAACTCAAATTTTTCCAGAAAATCACAGAGACCTGAAGCAATCTCAACAGAATCTCCGCCAGCTTGATTTTCTGTCCAGACATATAAGTGGGGATTTTTATTATCCGTGTCTGTTACACAAAGAGTGTGATAGTTTATTTGGCGTGACTAATATCCCTCATTAATGGACAGCTTTGGAAGGACCTGTATCTGCTGCATGTCAAAGCACAGAGTTGTTGAATTATGGGGCTTCTTTCTCACAAGTTGATGAAAAGTTTTTGCCTTTAATCTATGAATACCTAAGTTAGTCAAACTTTGTGATTCTTCATTTTGACCAGCTGTAGACAATCTATGAGACATTTTAAGGTTTGCTACAAGTATTTGAGGCAGGTGTGCCGAAACCTAAGTTAAATTTTGTGTTGAATATTTTCTTAAAGAATCCCAGTGTTCTTGTAAATCAGTTGATACACTATATATATACATTTTGAACAGTTTGGAAGAAAGGTACAATCGTTGGCTTTTCTTCCTAGAATAATGTCTCTCCCTACACTTTGAGACTCGAGATGAAACTAATAACCTTATCTCTCCTTGCATAAAACTTCTCTTTCTTATGATGGCCTCATCTGCATTCCTTACAACCTTCACCGCTCATAACTGATTTAGCTATTGTATTTAGACGACTCTGTCCGAATCCAAACATCTTTCCAAAAAATTTTGCGCACACTGGTTCCAAATCTCCATTTACTGGACTGTGATACTTAACGATCATTGCTGTAGGTTTTCTGGTATCAGCCCTTGGGCGGTGTCTCTTTGGTGAAGAAACATGTATCATCAAAGACGCACGCCGATCCTGTTCACTTTTGATTGTTATCGCAAATACTTTTGGCACTTAGCAGGAAATCTGATGGTGTATTGCAGCAATGGAAACGACCTTCTCTCTGCTGGTATGGTGGTGAAAAAATAATTAAATAAATAAAAAATAGAATCATAATCCTGGATGTTAACTAATTAAATTACGGGATGTCAACGTTCATTGAAATTTTAACAGGGTGAGATTGACGTTTGAAGTCAGATTTATAATATAAGTACTCTTTTTAAAATTTTATTTTTACGTACCTTGCCTCAGATTTAAATTGATGAGCATATTTGGTTTTCTTTCCCAGCTTTCGGTTTCCCGGTGAATTATCACCAACAGGAATTTCTTCCTCCATAATCGAAAAACTGTTCTCTTACACAAAGTTCATAATATAACTGTGCTTATTGAATGCGTAGCACTGTTGAAAATAGCGCGCCACCTGTCAGCATAGCCAACAGAGTAAAGTCACAATACTGCTTTACGCTGGACACAGTATTATTTGAAACACGGTCTACAGTGGATTGAATACGATTTGAAACAACAGATACTATGCCGACGCAATTTACGCTGTCAGTGAATCCGATTTGGACATTTGGACTTGACGCATGAAAGATCGCTATGTAAACTATTCAAAAATGTATCAAATTCAAACTTAATACGATATGAAATGATTCTCCTCACATATTATGTATGTTAACAATAGTCCTGGTCTACTGGTAATTAAAAGTAAATCCAGAAAGGGATTGAAGGTAAATGATGATAAAGAAATGTAGAAATTTTTGTAAATCTGTGGGACTTAACTTATCGGTTATTAGTCCATAGCACACAAACTACTTAAACTGAGTTATAACTAACCTAATGACAACAGATACACCCATGCTCGAAGGAGGACTCGAACCTCCGACGGCAAACGGCTTCGCGTATCGCAACACGTCGCCACAGTGCGCACGGCTATTCCGCCGCGGCTAATGATGACACGCCTGCTGCTCTGAGCAACATTATTAGCCGCAGGATTATAGAACTCAAAAATCACATTGATGCAAACCGAAATTGATGTTCTACAGACATTTTGCCCCCTTACTGTAGTACTGTACCCATGGTGAAACGAATACGTTAGAGTTTTATTTAAATTTATTTCAATATTTATATAGTTTGTTATTCATGAATCTTGTGGTCCCTGTTCACAACAAAGAAACCGAAGTGGTCCTTGGTCTGCCGCGGTGGAGTAGCCGAGCGGTCTAAAGCATCTCGCTGCGGAGCGCGCGGTTGCTCGCCGTGGAGGTTTGAGACCTCCCTGCGGCATGGGTGTGTGTGTTGTCCTTAGGTTAGTTTACCTAGGTTTAAGTAGTTTAACTAGTTTGTATGCTACGGACTGATGACCACGCAGTTTGGTCCGATAGATTTACAAACATTTGAATATATTTTGGTCCTTGGTCTGAAAAATGTTTGTAGGCATTGGTCTACAATGACGTTCTTTCCCCACCGCCGTCTTAGCAACGGCAGTACAGCAGTATTTTAAGTAGCATACCAAAAGATAACGAGCAGCTATCTCGTAGAAATTTGGTGCACTTCTCACAATACTATTCGTCGAGAGTGCCTCAAACAGTGCAATTATATCATTGTTTCAACTTCTGCAGAAATTATGTAAATAGCAGTGAAAGTTCTGCTTTCATTTCCTGTTCCAAGATTTTATCATTTATATTATCATTCTTTCTAAGGGGTTTGTACTCTTTCCATGCGTTGGACTGCTTTTCAAATTTTGTTTGTAGTTCCACGTCGCATTGATTCTCACTTTCTACTATTTTATCGGGCCGACTACACTTATGATAAACTAGTTTGCCGTGGTGGAGTAGCCGAGCGGTCTAGGGCGCCTCGCTGCGGAGAGCGTGGTTGCTCGCCGTCGGAAGTTCGAGTCCTCCCTGGGGCATGGGTTTTGTGTGTGTGTGTGTGTGTGTGTGTGTTGGGGTGTGTGTTTGTTCTTAAGGTAGTTTACTTTAGTTTAAGTAGTTTGTAAGCTACGGACTGATGACCACGCAGTTTGGTCCGATAGATTTACAAATATTTGAACCATTTGATAAATTAGTTTAACAATGGAAGGTGCATTTTTTTCATGTGTTAAAGGTCTGTACTAATATTTGTCAGATATAAACGTATTCAATATAATTTCGACCTCTTTGTGAAGGATAAAGCCGTAATTCGTGAAACTTTAATCTACGTCATACGGGATTCCACCTCATTGTTTTCCATGATACTGAAATCTGATTACCATTGTAATAATCAATGGGATAACGAACTAATGCTGCAATGAAAATCTGAGTCCCCGTAAATAACACAATATGGGCTACTGTTGGAGGGATAATGCGCGTTCGAATTATCGGGATGAATATAATGCCCAAGCGTCGTACATCCGTCCAGAACTCATAGCGTGCATTATGCAGTGGACCGTCATATTGGCAATTCTCAAATTGACGAGCACTGGTCACTCATGCGAGCAATCACAGCGACGACCATTTAATGACCCGTCGCGTTTTTACGGGTATGATCCGCGTTGAACAGCCATTTGATTTGGTAACAGAGAATTTAATCACGTTCTGATTGTAATGTGACTGAAATGTTTGCTTGAAAACAATCCCTTTTAAAAAAACGAGAGAAGACTGGAATTTGGAAGTGTATTTAATAACCAGAGTATTTTATAGTGTATACAGAACGCATATGCAGTAGAAGTACTAATACAAAAACTGTGTAATACTGAATTATTTAGTAGTGTGTTTCTCAACCTTTTTCGAATGTGTGAGTCTTTCCAAGTAAAAATATTCTTGCGACCCCCTTCCAAATAAAAAATATTTTGGTGACCCCTCCTCCATGTACTCACGAACCATAACAAAACTATATTATCTCAAAGGAAATGAACTTAAATCTTTTTTTTTTTTATTTTGCTACAGCTTTCTTTTAAATTGCTAAACGATGTCTCTTTTGTGTATTTCTCGAAATGGAAAAGATTATCCTTCTTTTACATGATTTCCGACATCTTAATATACAGGGTGAATCTAAATTCCCTCACTCGGGATTCGCAGATTAAGCGACATTCATGACTAATTGATTTTCTGAATATTCTAATTGAAGTATTATTTCATAGAAGGTTGACAAAATATTCCAGGAATCAGATAGACACATATTCCTCTTGGCTGTCGTAGCTGAATTGTTTGAGTACAGCCTAGTGACTAGTATACTGTCTACGCTAAAACTAATCTTGAAATGTCAGAAACATGGTCAAATCTCTTTCCTTTCAAAGCTAGTTTGCGTCGAGGGAATAGGGAGAAGTCAGGAAGATTGAGATCCGGCGAGGATGGTGGATGTTGTAGTTGTACCACCACCTAGTTTTGACAGGAACTGTTTGACGATATTGTATGTGTGTGGGCGAGCGTTGTAGTGAACAAAAAGACAGGCACCTTGTTGTGCGAACTGGAGTCATATTCTCTGTAGCCGTTGCAAGAAACAAAATTGCAACGTGCCTTGCAGCGTTTTACGTCGTTCCCTGAGGTAGAAATTCCTTGCGGATAATGCTTTGACTATGGAAAATGGTGATGAACGTCTATTTGATGGGCGACTTTTCGGCTCTGACCTTTTCCGACGAGGGATATCATTCCATGCTTTGTCGTTTCGTTTCAGGGTCGTACCGGAGACAAAAATTTCGTCCTCATTGACAGTACGGTTCAAGAAATTGGGTGCCGCTCCTTCGACAAAATCCTGTGTAGTCTCTAAAAGTGTCTGCTGCTGATCGTCAGTCAAGTGATGTGGCACAACATGACTTCTGGGTAAGGATTCACGGTTAATCTGCAGTTCATCGGCTATCACGTGCACGGTTACTCCAAGATCGTTCTTGATTAGTATATTCGCTTTATCAATGTTTTCGTCACTGACGGTGGTCGCTGGTCGTCCGCTATGGGGATTACCCGGCCTCCTCAAAAACGGGCGAATTACTCGTACGCACTCTTCGTAAGCAGTACTTGATGCCCATAAACACGTAAAAGCATCGCGTACATTTCTTTACGTGTCTTGAAAAGCTTAAAAAAATCTTTAAATTGGTTATTTGCTCGTTCATTGGCCTGTTCTCAGTTAAGAAACAACCCACGTCGTCCAACAGGTCTAACACGGAACACACACGTTGCTCAGCTGAACTACTGTGCGAAAAGGTCTTCAACACAAAGTTGCCAGGTTTTTCTATTGCTCTGACGCCAAATTTAAAACAAAAAGTAGCCAAAATATCGCCATCTTCACAACAATAAAATGCCAAAATATAACCATCTTTACATCAGTAAAAATAGACAAATATTGCAACTTTTAATCTGTTAACATTATTATGCTATGGTAATTACGGCATGTTACTCGACAATAATAATCCTGAAATTCAGGGAGTAAGCTGGTTACTGAGTAAAAAGTAACACTGACTGTGTCACTCTCACATTCACAGACATCAGACCGAACTCTTCAAGGAAACTCATACTTCACAGAAACATTTATCTGAGTCCATCCAAGAACTGAACGCAGGCACACCACCAGCTGACAATGCAGGCAGTCAAAATATTGACACATTTTAAATATAATAGAGAGACTCCGGAAATTCAGTTACATTTAACTATCACATTTATTAATTTCATAACTTATAAAAATTACAACACAAAACTGTTCAAGAATCATTCTATCAAACTTACACAAGGGATGTTCTCATGCATAGGTTCGATTACTAATCCCTTTACTCTTCTTAAAAACAAATATTTACAGATGTTAAATAGAGTTATTGAATCTTTCGAACATTTCTTGAATACACACAAAATTATTATAACATTTTGAGGTGAGGTAATTTATAATAATGCACTAAGCATTTCGTACTTTGAGGTGAGATGGACTTTCATTCGTAATAATGCGTCATTACACACTGAAAAATCAGCCATGACAACGACTGGGAAATCACCGCGTCTTCTCCATCGACATTTAAACTCTGTAAACCATTGTTAACCACTGTGAAGTGCGTAGCAAAGGGCTCGCTTCACAGTAGCAGTTGTTACGAATTTCTGTTGTGTTGTCGTATGGAACGCGGAAAAAATACTGTTTAAATACCTCCTTGCATGCTGTAATTTATACAATCTTATCCTTATGTTCTCAGCGGGAGCCATACATACGGTGTTGTAGTATACTTCGAGATATCGTTTAAAGCCTGTTCTCTAACCATCGTAACTGGGGTACATGAGGTAGTTTACGTCTGTCTCCAAGTTTCTGTAAGCTGAGTTCGTTTACATCTCTGTGACACTCTCCCACACATCCAGGATACTTGAAAACATTTGAGCTAACTTGTGTAGGTTGGTTACATTTCCCCAGCATTCTACCGAAGTTTAGCCGGTATCATTGACGCAATGTCTAAAGAGTGATTGCCTTACATTCGTTGTATTTGAAGTTAAATAGAATAGCCATTAAGTCGCCAACCAATTCCTTTAATAGCCAAATTTAATCGCCAGTCGCCAGACTGCTAAAATGGCTACTATTATAAGAAAAAGATAGCCAAGAATGCGAAAAATCGCCACACTTGGCAACCCTGCTTCAACACCGGCCGCTACGCAGGTGCAACCTTGTGATTCGCCTGTGTTGCCAGATCGACCGTTCTGACGTCACTCGCCGAACTTGAGCTGCCAGAGGTTATACATTAGAATATATCGTTGCCGCCACTACGCATTAACACCAAATTGGGCCACACTGTACTAACGGAAAAGTCCTTCATACGCCCCACATTCATTACTGCGCTTACATTTCGTATACGTGATACTACAGCCATCTGTACCCGTTCATGTCGCTATCCCTGTACTTTAGTTGCCTCAGAGTATAGAATTACTTCCGTGCCTCTCAGTGACGATTTTTTTTGTCATTAGAATTATAAGTGAATACTTATAAGAGGAACAGAATCGGACTGCTTTTAAGAGCTCATCTCTGGAAGTGATTATAATTTTCCATAGTCAAAGCATTATCTGCAAGGAATTTCTACCTCAGGGAACGACGTAAAACGCTGCAAGGCACGTTGCAATTTTGTTTCTTGCAACGGCTACAGAGAATATGACTCCAGTTCGCACAACAAGGTGCCTGTCTTTTTGTTCACTACAACGCTCGCCCACACACATACAATATCGTCAAACAGTTCCTGTCAAAACTAGGTGGTGGTACAACTACAACATCCACCATCCTCGCCGGATCTCAATCTTCCTGACTTCTCCCTATTCCCTCGACGCAAACTAGCTTTGAAAGGAAAGAGATTTGACCATGTTTCTGACATTTCAAGATTAGTTTTAGCGTAGACAGTATACTAGTCACTAGGCTGTACTCAAACAATTCAGCTACGACAGCCAAGAGGAATATGTGTCTATCTGATTCCTGGAATATTTTGTCAACCTTCTATGAAATAATACTTCAATTAGAATATTCAGAAAATCAATTAGTCATGAATGTCGCTTAATCTGCGAATCCCGAGTGAGGGAATTTAGATTCACCCTGTATATTAAGATGTCGGAAATCATGTAAAAGTAGGATAATCTTTTCCATTTCGAAAAATACACAAAAGAGACATCGTTTAGCAATTTAAAAGAAAGCTGTAGCAAAATAAAAAAAAAAAGATTTAAGTTCATTTCCTTTGAGATAATATAGATTTGTTATGGTTCGTGAGTACATGGAGGAGGGGTCACCAAAATATTTTTTATTTGGAAGGGGGTCGCAAGAATATTTTTACTTGGAAAGACTCACACATTCGAAAAAGGTTGAGAAACACACTACTAAATATATGAACACCTACCATAGTCGCATTACTTGTTGGTTAGTGAGGAATTGTCCCACCATTGGCTTTGAGTACAGCTGTAATTCATCCAGATTCAGATTCGTAAAGTGTCAATTGACTGCTATCCATTCTTGTCATACCTAAAAGTCTATCAATTACTTCAATGAAGTTGCAAATGTTCTCACTCTGTTCTAAAACTCCCGATAACGCTTTGGATATGTTGAAATATGATGATTTTGCTGTTCAAAATATTCAAATGTTTGTCAAGCTTAAGGGACTTAACTGTGGGGCATCAGTCCCTAAACTTATAAGCTACTTATGAACTACCTTATACTAAAGACGACACAAATAGCCATGCCCCAGTGGGGGATTCGAACCCCCGACGGAAAACGGTCTCGCACATCATAGCGTAGCGCCTCAATGTGCTTGGCCGCACCGCCGCGGCTTTTGCTGTTCAGTGGATATGTTAGATAATTCTTGATGCTGTACAATGTGGGACAAAAAGATTACCCGCACCAAATAATTTGAAGACCAAGAACAGAGCATTGCACATGTCCTAGTTCCGAAATGCAAGTGTAGCCAGCCAGCTCTAGTGGTCTTGGGAGCTTCCGCTTGGTGTTCACATCGTCAAATAGAGGCAACATAATAGTTAGGGTACATTAATGTCGCGATTCATGGCAGCTTAACTCACGTATCATTCATTTTGGAAAACGTTATTCAAGCACATAGAAGCGGTTGTGGTATAATAAGAAATCCATGTAGGTAGGTGTACTACAAGGAACTGCTTCTTACATATGTTTCGTAAGCTGAATATATTCGATGTTAGAAAATTTCTCTTTCGATGTAACGCGTGGTACAGTGGTTTATGTCGCAGATTCCTGTACTGCTCGTCTCTGGTTCAAATCCCGCCATTGCAAAAAAAAAAAAAAAAAAAAAAAAAAAAAAAAAATTAAAAGTTATGCCACGCGCCGTGGCTCAGCACGCCCGGACAGAGGGCTGTATGCTCACTGTAATAATAATTATAAAAAGAAAAGCTGACCCAAGAAACGGAACTACCCATCTACCCATGGAGAAAAAAAAGTGGTTAGGCTGACGATTTACGAAAACAATGGGCTCGAGTTCGAGAACAACTAAACTTTTCTTTTTCTAGACATGTGCAGGTAATATTTTTTAACATTAATTCGCAACGAAATGTGCAGTTATAGGGTTTTCTAGATTACACATTCTTGAACATATTTCATTTCGTAATAGCCTAATCTTTAAACGAGACAAATGATAGCCATAAAAATATTGAAGATGGATGCATGTATTTGTAATTACTTCGACTGCCACATGGTGAATCTACAGTGTTAAACTAAGATAAATCTATCAGCAGATAGGCATAATTATCTAAGTTCCTGCGCGCGGTTCACAGGAGTGAGTGGCTGTGCCTTCCATTACCTGTTGTTTCCAGTTTAATATTCGTTTTTCAACTCGGCCGTTATGTGAACGATAAAGGACAAGTAGCTCATTGTCAGCCTTCCTGGTTAAGTGGAGTGCATCGAATCGGATGCCACCAAAGCCTTTTATTTATTTATTTTATGGCAGTGAAAAGGTTTCTTGCTTTACTTACTTTTTCTTATTAAATTATATCGGTTTCATTTTTTCAGTATTCTCTTTAGTAAGTAACTAATTACAGTTTGTTAATTTGCTATGCAAAAATAATTTTTCTTGGAAGGTAACATTCATTTGACCTCCCATAACAAAAATGAATAAATAAACGTTGGTGGAGGGTATCTTTCATCTGACTTACCATGAAAATAATCTTCCTTGGAAAGTAATATTTATTTGACCTCCCATAACAATAAAACATCCCTTGAGGCTGTTATTCATCTGACCTCGCACCTCTCATAAAAATAAAAATAATCTTCCTTGGAGGTTGATATTAACATTCCATTAAAATAAAAGTAATGTAATGTAGGCAACGTATATTTTCAGTATTTTGTCCACACGCCATTGGCATCAAGAACAGCCCGCATCCTTCGAGGCATAGAATCTGCAAGTCTGCGAAAAAAGGCATTCATCCATGGCATTTCTGTCCCATGAATAATGTACCAAATCCCACAAGGAATCCGCAGTTCTTGGAGGAAGGTCTTGCCAGACTTCTTGAGTTTAGCCTTGAGATTAGGTGACTTTGGAGGCCATGGTAGGCACTGAATAATATTCTCTCTTCTTCGGAACAGGCTCTGAATCATAGTGCTGGTGTGCGATGGATGGTTATAACATTGGTAAATGAGACTTTCTGCAGGGTACCAAAGTCGACCTGATACGTTTCTCTTAGCTGAACACTACACGTGGTGTACGTGGCGGTCGTCGTAATTACAAACAAAATACATCCATTTTCAATATTATTCGCGGTGTCCGAGGAGACTGAGGCGCTTCAGTCACGGTCTGCACGGCCACTACGGTCGGGGGTTCGAATCCCCCCTCGGGCATGGATATTTGTGCCGTCCTTAGGTAGTTCATAAGTAGTTTGTAAGTTTAGGGACTGATGACCCCGTAGTTAAGTCCCATAAGCTTAACAAGCATTTGATTTGAACAATATTATTCCTATGAACTCCTGTATGTCTGATTAAAGATTAGATTATTATACAACAGAATCTTCTAAAAACCTATAAACGCCTACAACTGCACAATGTTTAGCGAATTAATATTTAAAATATTACCTGAAAGAGGTCTGAAAAATAAAAGATAAATTGACTCCAGTGGGAATCAAACGCGCACCCGTTGCGTACATAAACCGCCATCCTATCCACTAGCAATCATCGAGTTTCTGGGTTTAAGTGTCGTGGTACTACTTCCAGCGCAGCTTTGCGTTGGCTTTCGTTGTCTCTGCAGGCCTTACAGACGTACTGTTTTTATCGAAAAGGTATTACGCAAGTGAGTATCGAATTTTGTTTTTACCTTTGTAGTTTCATGTAGTCTGTTGGCAATACATCTTAATGCTCGTCGGTCTTTCGGAGTTAACTTCGGGTTTCGCTCAATATTACTCTGCGCCAAAAATATTTTGCGTTGTTTTGTGTTGTTTGCGTTGTTTGCGTTGTTTTGTTATTACCGAGGACACTTTCGCTAGTGAAACGTTGCACTGCAGATAGTCTCACTAACGGCGAATAATCAAGTTGGCCTCTTTAAAAGTGTGAGAGATGAGGCATTTCATAGATAATTTATGTTGGCTTTTGAGATAAAAAAGAACAACCTTTAATATACTGAAAGGTAACGTTAATTGTCCACTGCGGTAACTTCTCAGGGTACACACGTCTGTATTCGTGTCAGATTGAAACATGCTACTGTATACACTTAATATAAGGTTATTTTTATCGGATACGAGAAAAAAAAGTTAAATGGTCACTACTATGTCGATTAACGTACAGGGAAAAATGTTTTATATTAGAAAAACAAGCAGCAGCGACACCTCGCAGTCTAACACTTACAGTCGCGACACTCCGGCTGAGTTTTGTTAAACGCCAAGATAGCAGCACTCCAAGCGGCAGGCAAGGCACATTTCTGAATACGATGACGTACGAGTGTGAATAGTATCGTTTAAATTAATGTTATCATGATGTTTACAACAGGAAACGTATGGAGTGGCACAAAAATGGGTAATAACTACAAAATAACTCCACATTTGTCTTTATTAGGTTTACTAAGAACCACTGGAAGGTATGAAACAGTACTTCGCGGTACTGAAATCTTCAACTTTTTAATGAAAATTTTCATTTTGTATTAAGAAGAAAAATGGCTAATAAACAACAGAAGACCTGACCATTTGCAGAAAGTCATCGGTTTTCTAGTCAGAAACGTCAAGGCTTATTCACTACAATTACAGTCATGTCAGAAAGTGTTGCATGTAAGAAACTTGCATGGAACGCAATAACTACATTATTCAATGTACCCGATCCCACCACAACTGCATGTGAATAGTAAGACTACGTTTAATTGCACAACTTTTAAGGTGCAATAGTTCTAGCAACGAAACTGCCTACACTACACTTGTGCGTCCTATTTTTAAGTATTGCTGCGTATTGTGGGATCTACACCAGGTGGGACTGACGGATGATTCAGAGAAAATTTGGAGAAGGACAGCTCGTTTTGTATTATCAGAATATAGAGGAGAGAGTTTCACGGAAATGACGCATGAGTTGGGGTGGAAATCATTAAGAGAAAGGCGTTATTCGTTGCAGCTAGATCCATTTGCGAAATTTCTTTCACCGACTTTCTGAATGCGAACGTATACTGTTAACACCCACCTGCAGAGGGAGACATGATCATCATAATAAAATAAGAGAAATAACATCCAAAAAAGGAAGATTTACTGGTTCCTTTTTCCAGCGAGCTATTAAAGAATGGAACTATAGAGAAATATCATAAAAGTTGTTCGATGAACTCTCTGCTATGCCCTTCAAAGTGACTTGCAGTGTCTCCGTGTAGATGTATATGTAGACGTTTTAGAAGCAAAAGTAATTACACACGAAAATATATGCACTTAAACAATAGACGACTAAAGTGTAGAAATGTTCGAAACATTTTACGCGGTGGCGAATTGTTACATGTCAAAGACAGACCGTAACAGGAATTTATGTCTCTGGTCTATTATTTTCGTTGGAATAAGCTGCAAATGTACCTCATGAATAAGTTGTTGTTCCTACCACTGAATCAGTTAAATTCGTCTGTTTTTACTTTTATTTCACGATTATTTATGTCTCTTACTATTCTACAAATGATGGGAACGCAAAAACTACAAAAACAAATTGGTTAATTAACTAAAAAGTAATTATAAACAATCATTACTCTTCCAGTCGTGACCATGCAAGGAACCTGTCACGAAATTTGTTTCGCCTTTAAATTTGTTTATGTGATATGTATTATTAACGAAAAGCATAACTGTTAAATTATGTTATTATTATTTATGTAATTTTTCTTTAAACTTACCTCAAATCTATATGTAAAAAAGCCATATATCACGATTTGTTGTGTTTATAATGCAAAACAAGTGTGTTTAAATCAATTCACGTCTTTTTACAGTTCTTAAGCTAGTATTCAGTGTCGTTTACCAAGTCATAGGTAAAGATTTTCAAAAAATGATATGCCATTTAAAATTATAAATGATCGAAATTCGTGCTGAATGTAAATAATATCCTTATATCAAATCTTTAAAAATTATATTAAATTGTTATATCTGTATGACAAACATAATATTTGAGTTTCGTCTAACAATAAGATTATCTTTATATGTGAGACTTGGAGATAATAAAACTAAAAGTACTATACTCTCGCAATTTTGGAACCTGAGACAAACTTTCAAAGTAAATTTCAGAGTGAACACTAAACAGCAAAAATTCTAGGACAACAAGAAGACATTAGAAAAGATAAATATCCTTAAAGACGACTTAACACTTTCTTAGAAAATCTGAACTCACAATACAAAAACATGGAGTTCATAATGGAGTGTGGTGAAAAATCCATCAATTTCTTAGACTTAACCATTGATACTACCACAAACAGACACAGCTTCAAAATTTTTAGAAAACTTACTACAGCTGATATTATCCTGTTCACAACATCTAATATCAAACAAAAATGCTGCCTTCCATTCCATGGTGCACCGCCTTACATCCATACCATTATAAAAACAAGACTTTCAAACAGAATTAAACACCATTATATACATTGCATCCAACAATGGCTATATTCCTGAAAAATAGACAACATTCTACAAAGAAAACAAAGTAGAAAGGTCCTATTCACCTGTATGCCCATAATACAGAAACAGCCAAAACTGAAACTGGTATACTATACCATATTTAGGAAAAATATCCACCAAATTAGGCAAAACTCTAAAATCCTTCAAATATAAAACTTCCTTTTATGTTAGAGGCACTGCAGCACACATCTTATTCAACAGCAAAGATACAAGAGATATATTATGTAATAGTGGGGTTTACCAAATCACTTGTAATGACTGCAGAAAGCTATATATAGGTGAAACAGGGATGTAGAAACTAAGCTTATTGAACACAAACGCAGCTGGAGGTTACAGAGGTCAGTTCATGTACTGAAACAAGGATACAGCTATCGCGTCCACACAGAAGTGCTTCATATACCCAACAAAGGTAGGAAACTAAACCTGTTGGAAGCGCTTTAAGTAAATATTTAGCCAAAACTGCCAGTCTAGTTCTAAATTACCAATTATAGCTTAACACATCCCTATTATTAAGCTTAATATAATGTAGTAAACCAGCCATCTACCACAAACCACTCCAACTTACACATTCTTACATATAACTTTAACAGTTCCATCTATTACATTGTTAAGCTTAGAGACTTTATTACCAAGCAGTGACTATAAGAAATTGTCATATGTTACATTATTTAAGTAAGTAAACTGTGTCAAATTTATCCAATAAGTAATGGAAACACAGTGTAAAAAATGCAAAAGTTGCTTACAACATAAGTAACAACCACAATAATTGTAAAAAAAATTGTTAAAATGTTTGTATAGCTTATAGGACTTAACTACGGGGTCATCAGACCCTAAACTTACTAACTACTTATGAACTAAGACTGAGGACGGCACAAATATCCATGCCCGAGGCGGGATTCGAACCCCCGACCGTAGTGACCGTGCAGACCGTGACTGGAGCGCCTCAGTCCCCTCGGCCACCGCGGGCGGCCAATAATTGCACAACAGCATATGAAGCAGTAATATAAAGTATGTTAAGTCTTTAATTTTCTTAAATAAAAATATATTAGTAGAACAGAAACAGACTGTTTTCAGCACTAAAGACTTTCTTTTTGATGAAGTGAGTGAGTGATATATACGTGTGGCGTCTGTTACGAGAGAACAGGCGTCACTTCTGATCCTGCAGTTGTTATTATTCAACATTCATAGAACATATGACATCAACTGCGATTGGGCAAAGCTGAAAATGTGTACCCAGCCGGGATTCGAACCCGGGTCTCTTGCTTTATAGGCAGTTGCGCTGACCCCTACACCACTGGGGACACAGTGATCACCGCACCTGCAAGGACTACCTTAAGCACGCCTCCCGTCAGATACAGGTAGTCCTTGCAGGTGCGGTGATCACTGTGTCCCCAAAGGCATTCGGCGCTCGGCTGCCCAGGTGGACGGACGCGCGGCGGCAGCGCTAGACGTGCTGGAGTAAACAACGGCTGCGTGGCTGCTACGAAGGTCAGTAGAGCGCTTTGCCTACTATTGCGTCTTTACGTGATTTAAAATGACAAAGTGAACGAGACTGAATGTGCAAGAATAAATACGATTAGATTTACCTTTGATTGGAACTGTACAAGACCGAAAGCGTTCGAGATAAAAAGATGGTTATCAGAAGAGGAGAGGAAATTATTGGAGTACATCTTTCCTTTGTGACCAATTCTGTCTTTTTAAAATTGAATTCTTCTGAATTGTGTTGCTCTATTGTTGACAAGTGTGGTGGTAAAATGAAATTTCGCCATTCGGACGGAGCCGTTAGTGAAGTTATTGTTTCTCATGTCGGGCTAGGCATCCGTACAGTGAGAATTTTCGAGCTGCCATTCGAGGTTCCAGCTGCAGAAATAAATGCTGCGCTTCAGCCTTATGGTAGGGTTCTCTCGAATATTGCCGAAAAGTGGTCAGAGGAACATATGTTTCCTGTTCTGAATGGAATTAGACAAATTAAGATTGAACTTTTGAGGCATATACCTTCTTATTTGAATATCTGCGGGCATCGCGCTCTCGTAATTTACGATGGTCAGCCGCGGACTTGTTCGTTATGTAATGCCACCGGGCACGTTAGAAATCAGTGCACGAGAAGGCGAGTCCCTCAATTACCGAATAACGAGGCGGTTGTCTCAGGGCAGGCCGTAAGCATGAAAGTGACGTACGCTACCGCGGCCGTCAACCGGGCCCCCTCTCCACCGAGTATGGCCGAGCAGGCGGGACCTACCGACGCGTGCGCGGAAATCGGAAGGAACGCAGAGTCGAGTAAAGGAGGCGAGCCGATACCGGCCAACGATGACGTCACTGAAAGCGCAACACGCATGCTTTGTGAAACCGAAAACTTTTCAAACGAGAGACAAGCTTCACAGACGACACCTGATGTAGACGTGACGAAAAATGTAACGACAGTCGCACACAACGATGCCAGTAATTTAGAGGGGCCTACAATGGATGAATGTCCAACGACAGACACACTAAAAGTGACAAAGGAAGACCATGCGGATGACAAGGTACCACAGGAAGAAACAGACAACTCCAATCTACCGGCCAAAGGTAGACAAAAACAAGAAGGATCCGAAGCACCACCCACTTCACGTGTCGAAGGAAAAGAAGCAACAGTCGACTGCGAAATAAACGGAGTTAAAAAATCTTCTGCTAAGAAGAAAGGCGAGGTAGCCTCTCGGCGATCTTCGATGGAATCGCCAGAAAGTTCACCAAAGAATTCACTGGAGAGCTCGCCAAAATCATCAAACAAGAAAAAGAGGAGAATCGCACATCAAGCTGCAGAGATCTTGGCTCCTCCTTTAAGAGAGCGGCTGAGACAGATACAGGAGCCTGACAAGAGGAAAGAAGACACAAAAACGCAAAGAGTAGTTGCATGCTCTGATCGGAAAAAGAAACAGGAAAAGGTTGCTACACCGCACGGATCATGTGAACAATTGCATGAAAAGACGAAACCGGATATAGACGATGACACCCGACATGGACAGGCGCACGGACATGACACCAAGGAAACAAGAATTATCTGGGCGGATGACAAGAAAGATGAGACTGATGCAATGGAAACGGAAGGGGCCTTTGAGGAAGAATGTTTTTATTAAAATTTGTGCATGAACTTAAAGAAGAAAGAAAAAAAAAGAAAAATGAAAAACGAGGGAAAAAAATTTAACTAGGAAAAAATTATTATCAGAGGCTCCAATTAAGTGTCTTCTATTACACGTCTTGTAGCGTTACAAAGTGGAACATACATATAATGTGACCACTATAAACATAAACAAAATTCAGAGTCAACCAAAGGTGGCTGCACTGAAAGACTTCCTGTATCAGTCAGATATAGATATCGCTTTCTTGCAGGAAGTTAACATAAAGAACTTGTATATTTCTGGGTATAAGGAGGTGTTAAATGTAGCTCCAGAAGAATCGTGTGGGACAGCGATCCTTGCTAAAGAAGGGATTGACATAACGAATGTGTGTCTTTTAGAATCAAGGAGGGGAATCAGCTGTAAAATTTTTAACACCACTTTTATAAACATTTACGCGCCATCAGGCAACAAAGCACGACAAGAGAGAGCGGCCTTTTTCAGGAGTGAAATTTTATTTCTACTCAAAGAGAACCCGGAAGAAGTTTTAATAGGGGGAGATTTTAATTGTGTTTTGAATAAAAAGGACCAGCGACCAAATTTTAATTTTTCTCGAGAACTGAAGGCATTGGTCGAAAACTTGAAGTGGTTTGACGCGTGGGAAATTAAATATCTTACGATGGTTAGATTTACGTACATCACTAGTACTACACAGAGTAGAATAGACAGGATATATGTCACCCCCAATCTAGAGACCAAAGTAAGTAGCATTGAGGTGATACCAGCTGCCTTCTCTGATCACTTAGCAGTGAAATGCAGTATCAAATTAACAAGACAAAAGACTTACTGGGGTCGCCCACTATGGAAATTGAACATCAATACCCTCTCAGAAGATGCTCTGGCTTTAAAGATACAAGCAACTTGGGGAGCTGTTTTAAGAACGCGTAACAAGTATAGAACAAATATCGAATGGTGGACGATGGCCGCCAAGAGAAAGTTAAGAGCAGCATCGATATCTCACGCAAAGGAAAGAGCAATTTGGTCAAGACACACAATGGAATTCTACTACTGTTGTCTAAGGTACCTTTACGACCAACCAATATCTCAAGAGGCCATTATAAATATTAAAAAAATTAATGCCAAAATGATAAGTTTTGTATCCCAGCCTCGTCGCCGCTTTTGTGTCTCGTTCCGTTGTAGGTGTCGGTGGCCGAGTGGAATGAGACCGACACAGGAATAAAGATAGCACGCTAGTGCAGGTACGGAGGGGAGCAGCCATAAACTATAAACACTAGAGTAAATTAGAAGAGATATATATTGCACAGAATGTATACAATACTTAACTTTTACATAGTACTGCAGAATGTTGATACATAGTTGTTAGAGGCCTGCCTAGTGCCTGTACAATAGCCAAGTCTTCACTGGTGCCTATCTGATTCCGAAGGTCCTAACTGGTTGCTATCTCAGTCCCAAGTGAACGATGTCGTTTACTGGTGGCCACGAGCGGAGTTGCCGCAGAGGGCGCTCGTGGCTGTCATCGTAAGAACGCCGCGCCGTGCGTGCATGGCGGCGCGCGGCGAAAGTAGGTGGCGCGCACTTTGGACTTGTGCGACACCACAATAAGTATCAAGAGGAAACATCTGGAAGGATTGCAAATAAAATCACACACTAGAACGACAGTAGAGGAAGAAAATACCTCCATCTATCACTTGATACAACACACAAAAAACAGAAGAAGAAATTTATTGCCAGCCTCAGGACGGAAGGTAACAGAGAACTAACAGGCCAAAAAGATATTTTAAAGGAAGCACATAGATTTTATCAGCAGTTGTATTCTGGAAATGCTACTGATGACAACTCCGTGCAAGAGCTTTTACAGAGCTCTGAAATGGAAGGTATAGTTTCAGAGGAAGACAATAGAGGTCTTACGTTAGACATTACGAATGAGGAGGTCCTTGACATCATTACATCTCCAGGCCCAGACGGCTTGCCGGTGGAATTTTATAGAACATTTTGGGAACTAATAGGTAACGAATTCACGGAAGTCGTTAATGACGTCTGGAGAGGCGTGGATATTCCTCCTGCATTTAAGGAAAGTGTAACTGTATTACTAACAAAGGGAAGGAGCACGGACATAAAAGATATTAATAATATGAGGCCGATCACCTTAATGAATTCAGATTATAAAGTAGTTGCACGTGTAATTAAAGAAAGAATGAAACCCATTTTAGAAAAAGTTACTGGAAGCTACCAGACTTGTCTCCCCAGACGTACCATTTTTAAATCTGTATGTGAATATCGCGACATAATTGCTCTTTTCGCAACATCGTCAGCTAATAGCGGCATTGACTTCATTGATTTTGCTAAAGCATTTGATAGAGTGAACCACGAATACCTCTTCAAAACTCTGAAACACATCGGCTTAAAGGACAACAACTTAACGGTTTTAATGAACATCGTCAGGGGTATAAAAACCAAAATCTCGATAAATGGACAACATACTAACGAGGTATTGATATTAAGTGGAGTTCCTCAGGAAAGTCCCTTGTCTATGTTGTTTTACGTAATTTCTCTAGAACCTCTCCTACGGCGTTTGAATGCAACCCTAGAAGGCATAACAGTAGCCGGACTCAAGACAGTTACAAACGCATACGCTGACGATGTGGGAGTTTTAGTGAGGAGCAATGAAGACTGTGCAAAACTAACGGAAACGTTAATGCTTTGTAGCAGAGCAACTGGTGCGAGGATCAATGAGACGAAAAGTTCTTTTTTAAATTTAAAGGGACTTGAAAATGTGCAGCTACCGTGGGCACACACAGTGGATCACCACAAGACCCTAGGAATAACGTTCTACAGTTGCCCGTTAAGAACAACGGCCGCAAATTGGAAACAGGTGCTAGGAAAAATAAGAGGCAGCTTAATAATGGACGAAACAAGAGACTTAAATATAAAGCAGATAATTAAGCTAATAAATTGTGCAGTTCTATCAAAAGCGGCATACGTCGCTCAGATTTTACCTACACCTCCTGCAACTGCGAGAACTATAATGAACACTATCTGCAGATATGTATGGAAAGGGCATATATTCAGAGTAGCGGTAGGAACAACCACCATGAGACCAGAAAAAGGAGGCCTCGGGCTGCCAGACATTCGGAAAAAAAGCACGGCCCTCTTCATTAAAAGGACACTCACAACTGAACAGCATAACCGCTGCTCTGTTCAACCTTCTGAAACCTAGCAGCTTGCAGCCACCAGTAGACGTTAGCGAAATAAGCTACAACTGAAGCACATTCAGTCTTTTTACGTAGAGTTAAGCTACTTGACATGTATTCTAAGGGATAAACACAAGAGGACAAGCAAATATATAGTAGATAAGTTCAAATCAACCTATAACCAAAATAAGATGGAGCTGAAATACCCTAACAAAAACTGGGGGAAAATTTGGGCGAATATAAATAACCGAATGCTGACAACAGATGTGCAAGCATCATGGTATAGAGTTATAAATAATATCGTTAGTACGAACGAAAAACTTTATTCAATAGGACTAAGCGCGACAAACGAATGCCCAAAATGCAAACATTTGGACTCATTAAGCCATCGCTTCATTTGTAACGGATACAAAAATATATGGAAAGACGTTATATTTCAAGTCGCTTTCATCAAACGGAGCGATGGAAGGGAATTAAAAATAAACAATTTACTCTTCCCAGAAGATGTTTCTTTCCCATCACAAAAGAACAACGTAATATTATGGCTATTCGGAAATTTTGTAAATTATGTAGTCAACAAAAAAGGAACCGACAATGTACCAGAATATCGAGAATATATAAAAGAAGAATACTTCAAAATATACAAGAAAAAAGACCATAAAAAGAATTTTGGAAACATGTTGAAAATTTTGTTTCAGAAACAAGGTATAGGTTAATATCTACACATCATGAAATAGACAGAACAAGGTAGAATGCCAAAGTAGGGGAGTGCTGTTGAGGGTGAAGTACGATGGGGACTTCGTGTGCCCCGGGGCCGCTACGGTAGCCGTGAAGGCCTCAACAGAACCCCGAAAAAGCATTTCTGCCGAAGAAGAAATGGAAACAGATAAAATCCCACTAACCGAAATTGGTACTGGAAAACTATACAAATGCATAAGAAGAGGTAAAGTGACGAAGATTATTTTTCTTAATTATTTTACTTTTCTTTCCTTTTGAAAAACATCATTAGTTTCGTATTATTCAAGTAAACTATTTAATAAAGCAAGGTATTCAGATAAGGAATTTTACGTTTGTCTTTAAAATGCAGAAAGGCATATTTCTTTCAGTTAAAAAACAAGTATGTAAAATAATAAAAAAAAGTGGTGTAGGTCAGCACAACTGCCTAGAAAGCAGGACACCCGGGTTCGAATCCCGGCTGGGTACACATTTTCAGCTTTGCCCAATCGCAGTTGATGTCATATATTCTATGAATGTTGAATGAGTGAGTTACTAAAATTTCTCATATTGAAATTACTGGCTGGACAGAGTAGTTTTGCTGCATGTATCAGTGTGACGCCCACCTCCAGTCGTTGCGACTGTCAGTTGGTGACAACTTTCACAGCAGTCAATGTCGCCACCGTGTATGTTAGACTCTGGTCGTGGGTCGCGCCAAGTCCGGATATGGCGTCGTCTGCTGTGGCTTGGAAGGCGGCCAGAGGCGAGCCAGCCATCCGCCGCTACCTGCCCGCCAGCGCCGCCACGTTTTCCGTTTAGAACTGCACGCCATAAATCCACCATTTTCTTTCTTCGGGGTACTTAAATCGGGCAGCAATTTCGTTGCACGGCGAAAACTGCTTCCAAAGTTCGCTCATATTTCAGGATCCTATTAAAACGGTAGACCCCCCTCTCTCTCTCACTCTCTCTCTCTCTTTGTCCAACGCTTTCAAATTTCCGTAAACTTGCTCTCAGGAAAATAAAAAGCATCAATGAGTTACAAAAATATTGTCACTCTCGCCACGCTTACAGGAATTTATCAGACGGTAATGTTTTACGAAACGCTTCCCACGTTAAACCATGTATAAACGAATTTCCAAGAAATTAATTTAATATCTGTTCCTTTTTTAACGAATTACTTCAGGCGTACAATGTGAAAAAATAGTTTGCTGCGAAGACTGATACTTAGCCTTAAACTCCGCAGTAACTCATTATACTTTATATGTGAATATAGACTTCCCCGGCGTATAAAAATGATGAAAAGCTAACGGGTTTTCAGTCTGACGGCAGTGTTCATTCGTCGGAAGATGGAGATCGTTACACTTTCCTAAACGACAGAATACGTCAAGACTGCCATCTGGCTGAAAACCCGAGAGATTTTTACGATACATGTTAGTTTTATGTACGAAATTACGTAAGTGAAGAACTCGGGTAAATTTCTATGAATGACTGGGAAACTAGACTAAACCACGTGAATACCCTAATATTTTCATTTGTAGTGCGCCTCGATTGCACAGTGGTGGCGTGCCAGACTACAAATCCGAAGGTCGCGTGATCGATCCCCGCCTCGTCCTAGGATTTTTATCTGTCACTTTCCACTTCTTTCACCTCTGGCAGTATTTCTCATGTGAAAAATACCGAGTAGCACCGTGGTTCGGAATCCACGTTAAACTGTAGGTCCCCCTATGACTGGCTGGGTAAGTCAGGTCGGAGGAAGGCAACGGCATACCACCTCCAAACAGGACCATGCCTAGTACAGCACTGTGGTGTTCAAACCAATCTTCGGATTATTGACTGCTTTACCTTTTTTAGTGTCAAACAGATACGACATGCTGTTTGGAAGCTGCTACAATTGCACTCGTCATTCATCACGATTGCACATTTAAGAAGTAATTCAGTCCAGATAAAAAAAAAAAAAAAAAAAAAAAAAAAAAAATAACACCTCTTTTTGAACTCTACGAGATGTGAGTGTTACTGGCACAAGAGTGAGCTGTTGAGTTCTTGTCCAGGGGCGTGCATGCAGTGTTTATGCAAAAGCTACAGAACATGAAACGTGTCCATAAAAAATTATTTTTATAAGAAAATGTCTAATATTGTGCCTCCTGTTTTGTATCGAGTAACTTGCTTGCAAGAAAATGTATAATATCGCTTCTACTGTATGTATCGATATGTGTAAAGTTTCATCTCTGGCAAAGATCATGTATTGCATAGCATTGTAGCTCGCACTGAGAGAGAGAGTAGCACTAGTGGTTCAGCTCGCTTAGAGAGCGGTTGGGTTGTGTGTATGGCTCCGATGTAGAGCAGAGGCTGCTTTGCCAGCAAGTCAGAAGTTGTATTATGTAGGTAATGTAATGCTGTTTATCAATAATAAGTAACTTAACCCTGTTTCATATTTCATTTACGTAGTTAGAAAATTAACCTACTTCCTTCATTTGATAATTACTTGATTTAGTGGAGTGTTGATTTGAATAACATTATTGAACATATTTCATTATTGGTGCCATAGTAAGATAATAGTTGATTTGGATTTCAATAATAACTGATCGACATAAATTCTCACAGTCAAGCATTGAGAAGGTGATTTGCGGTTTTTCCTATATCTTTCTCGCAGTCAAAATTTTTGAGTATAGTCAGTGTCTGTTTCAAAAGGTTACATGTCACAGTTGTTTTGTTAAAAATATCCGTTGCGCACATAATCAGCTTAATGCACTGTTTCTTATACATTAATATCAGGGCCATAATTAAACCAAATAGCTGTGTTAATGAACAATTTATTGTCTGATTCAACGAAAGGTTCAACATTCCAAAACACGCGTACAGCTTTTATCTGGCGCCCTTTCTGCCAGGATAGTTCACAAACAGGATCGTGACGTAGTTAGATACGTAGTCTTATTTCAGTTAGTTTGTCTTTTCCACTAACCAACTTACCTTTTGGCTCTTAATTTAATTTTTGTAGCACCATCCTCTGTTGTAGCAACAGTAGCATAGTAATTGTTTCTGTAGTCTGTTACTTACCATTCTTGAGATTGTGTAGTATTGTTTATAGTAGATGAATTGAATATACAAATAATTGCATTACTACTGAACAAGCCTCTCTTTTATATTGCCTGATGTTTGTTGTGATGAAAGTTCTAGTACCGCGGAACTCGTGTGATAATTAACGGTTTGCGTAATCTCGATTGTGATCGTATGTTGCACTAGCCCGATTCAACCTATTGTTCTCTCATAATTACAGTGTGTAATTTTCAAAAAATTAGCAGTAGGTGAAAATAAATATTATTGGTCACTTTACTGCAAAATTCTGTTAACAATGTCGAAGAATAGGAGAGTTCGCGCTGATGCTAAAACTGCTTCCGAAAATGAGACCTTGAATGATACAAGGAGAGAAGAAGAATTTTCACAAGAGCCTTCTCACTGCACTGATACAAATACGACACTAAATACCGTGTCCGAAAACGCGGAACAGATTAGTTCAGGAACAGACAATATGGATAATGACAAAGTACAGGATTCGACAATACAGAATTCCGATTCTTGTAACGTGGTTGCGGAAAATAATGCATCGGTTCCGCCTAGCTCTGCTACAAAAAATACTTGTGCGACGGCTATGGAAAACGTATTACCAAATGATTTCATACAAATTTTATTGTCACAGCTCTCTAAATTAAATGAGAATAGTCAATTACAATCTCAGGAATCTCAGAAATTAAATGAAAAACTTGAGAATAGTCAATTACAATCTCAGAAATTAAATGAAAAACTTGAGGAACAATCTCAGAAATTAAATGAAAAACTTGAGAATAGTCAATTACAATCTCAGAAATTAAATGAAAAACTTGAGGAACAATCTCAGAAATTAAATGAAAAACTTGAGAAAATTGAACAAACGTGCGATTCGAGGTTTGTGAGTATTCAAAGTAGTTTTAATAAGATAAACGAGGACAACAATCGGTTCAGGGAACAACTGCTCAATACTTTCAAACGTGAATCTCAGCAAATAAGACAAGATATTCGCGACGAGATTAACCCGGTAGTGGAAAGCCTAGCGTCACGAGTGGAAAATATGGAAAGCCTTGCGTCACGAGTCGAAAATATGGAAACTACTGAACTCGCTCAATTGAAGCAACAGAGTAATCTAGTTGTTGAAAAGTTGCAGAACTTCCAGTCAGTCACGACGGAACAGATCAATAAAATTAATAAACAGTTTGAGGATATTACTGTTAAGATTACCCAAATTAGTGATAACACTGACAAAAGTTCTGATGTAACGCATCCTACCCCGTTTAATGAAACTAATGAATATCTCGCCCTTGACCGTTTCAAACAAGGTCAAATGACCATTAATCAGCAATACAAGGCTGAGGTCAGAAAATTAGATGATCGTGTGGCGCGAATAGAGAGGAAATTTGACCACACTTGTGGAAATCCATACAAAGATGTAGAAGAAAATTTGAACGAAAATGACAATGATGATTCGAGCCAAGTAGGTCGCTTGGTACGTGAACGAAGTGTACCTCATAGTAACAACAATGAAGACGCAGTGCGTAGTTTACGCTCACTTACGCCGCACGGGCGAAAGGAAGCGTTTGACTACAAGCATTTCCTGACTGTACGTAAATTCAAGACATTTAAAAACTCTCCGAATGACTTGCACCCTAAAGAGTGGTTGCAGCAATTCGATTATTGTCTTCCCCCGAATTGGCCACTTGAGCACAGATTAGAATTTATATGTGGTTATCTGGAAGGCGAGCCAGCCACCAGAATGAGAGCTATTGCACAAGAGTGCTATAGCGAGAGTCAGTTCCGACGCTCATTTCTATCCGCATACTGGTCGGAAGCGGCACAAGACCGCGTTAAAAACAGTATTGCGACATTCAAAACTTTTGAGCGATCAAATTTCTCGAGCCCTGTGGAATATTTCCAAAACTTAGTATACAAAAATCAATTTTTATCGGCACCTTACTGCCCTGCGGAATTAATCAGAATTTGTTTGAACAAATTGCCTCTACACTTGCGTCAAATTGCCATTGCGGCACGATGCAAGAATGATATTGAAGCCTTTAGAAATCTCTTACAAGACTTAGAAGAAGAAGACGAGGAAAATTCCTCGCGCAGTCGATATTTTGAAACAAACAGATATGATCGCCGGTCGCAACAAAGCCCGCCGCGTACTAAACGTTATTCAGAGCACGACGATAAACAAAAAAATAACTCTTTTACTAATGCATCTTACAAACAAAGTCGCGACAATGAGAACGGTGAGTTTCATGATCGTGACATTAACCGTGGAAGTTTTCGTGGCCGCAACCGAGATGGTGGTTTTGGTCGCGGAGGACGCTACAATAATTACTATCATAACAGCAATACTTCGAATGATACTAATTGGCGTGATAGACGCAATACTGATAGTGATCGCGAGACTGAAAATCACAACAATAACGCTGAGAAGCGTAGTCGGGAGGGCACACGCGATAATTCTCGTGATCGCCTTCCACGATACGAAAACACAAATCAGGGCCAAAGCAGATCGCATACCCCGGAAAGACAAGAGCAAAACATTGAAATCAGACCTGCTAATCCACGCTACAATTCGTCGAAAAAGGGGCCGCGTCAGGCATGACTAGCTGACTCGACGGCAAATAATTCGGCCGTACAGAATTTGTGTGATCCTAACTATACGCTGAAACTTGTTCATTGTGAACGTCCTCACAGAGAGGAAGATTACGATGAACAACCTCCCGAACAAAACAGAATAGTAGTTTGTGCGGAAGTGCACAATACTGATGCTGGTAGCACCTCAGTAAGTGATAAGGCAAAACCGACACAACTTGTGTCAAAACCTAAAGCCGTTACTCCTGAAAGTAATGACAGTAACAAAAATTATACTATCAAATTTAACGAAACAAATGAAAAGGTATCGAACAAACGTTATACTGCCCAACGGTTAAACGAGATAATTGTCGATCAGCAATATAATGACGACAATTCAGATTGGGAGACAGAAGCTCCGTCTTCAGACTCTGAGGAAGACACTATATACGAAATAAAATTCTTACAGTATCAACCAACAATTGCATATGACAGACCGGTCATGTACTTTGAAAGGCACGACACAGTACTGCCACACAATAATGCAACTAACAGTAACCTTGGAACAGCAAAAGATGATGTCGAACAATTAGATTTGCAGCACACCTCTGTTGCTGATTGGATAGACAATTACATGTTTTCTAATGACGATGATAGCGAATGCGAAGTTGATGAACAACCAAGATTTGAAAAGCATTTATCTTGTGAAAGCCTCATTAATCTTGGTAACACTTGTCTCAACAAAGAAATTTCTTATGAACCTTCTACCGAACAAGACGTAAAATTTGTACAGTTAGATGACATAAAAGAGGCACTATTAGAAGAGAAGGTAGAATGTCTCGATATTCCAATTCACCCTATTGTATCTGTGAAAATTGGCAAAATCAATCTTTCTGCTGTCTTAGATTCTGGTAGCCCAGTATCAGTAATCAGTGAAGTGACTTTCAAGAAATATCGGAACTTACTTAATGGTCCCATTCTGCCTTTGCATTGTACTAAAATTCGTGGCGTCATTTCTAGCAAACCTGTCGAAATTCGACAGCAAACATACGCAGAATTTTTATGTCAAGGTCATCTCTTTTCTGCCAACCTATTGATTGTCCCCCGTTTAACTACACAGATAATATTAGGTGTGGACTTCCTATCCAAGTACAAGGTTATTTTAGATTTCAATACGGCTTGTGCCACTGCTTTTGTTCAGGAAAATGCCATTCAAATTAAATTCGAAGACTGGATTACCAGATATGAAGAAGGTGCCAGTTGTTTAAAATTTTTATCTATTTCTAATGCGACGCAGGATGTCAAACCTGATGATGATATAACAGATAAATATTTCGAGACTGAGCGAATTGACTTGATTTCTGACATCATTAAGAAAAAATTAGTAGAAGTTGAAGGTGCCTCAGAACGTGATAAGGAAGAATTGTTCCTTATCTTGCGGCGTTATTCCCATGTATTCGCTAACAGTCCTGGTACCATAAAAAATTTTCTCTATGAATTTAAGATCAAAGAACATAATAAATTTTTTGTACCTCCATATCCCATTCCGATAGTATACAGGGAAAGAGTTAAGGCTGAAATTCAGTCCATGCTCAGTCAAGGTATAATTGAACCTGCAGTTAGCTCGTATAACAGTCCCCTACATATTGTTGAAAAAAGAGATAAGTCAATTCGATTAGTGCTCGATTCCAGACAAATAAACACTATCATTTTACCTGAAACCGACCGACCCCAAACCCTTGAAGAATTGTTACAAAAATTCTATGGTGTCAAAGTTTTATCCTCATTAGATCTTAGGTCTAGTTTTTGGCAAGTGAAACTGCACCCCAACTGTAGGAAGTATACCGCGTTTCTCTGCTTCGGAAACTGTTATCAGTTCCGTAAATTGCCTCATCTGCTTTCATCCGTGCGATAAATGCCACACTCCCTGAGCACTTAAAACAACAAATCACAATTTACGTTGATGATATTTTAATTGCAGAGTCTTCCTGGGAAAAACATAACAGTACGTTGGCATCTTTACTTGAAGTGTTTGCTCAATCCGGGATTACTGTCAACTTAGAGAAGTCACAGTTTGGTCGTTCTCAGATTAAATTTTTAGGGCACATTATTTCTAAAGATGGGATCCAGCCCGACCCCGAAAAGTTAGAGGCGATAATGAAAATGCCTGTTCCCACTACTAAACGCCAATTAAGAGCTTTCTTGGGTTTAATTAATTTCTATCGCCGTTTTATAAATTTGAAAGACCTAACTACTCCCAGATTATATGAATTAACGGGAAAGAATACTGTTTGGTTCTGGGATGAAGCTGCCCAAAGAGAATTTCTTTGCTTAAAAGATGCACTCCTTCACGCACCTATTCTGCACCACCCAGATTTGTCTCAGAACTTTTGCATTTCTACCGATAGTTCAAAATTCGGACTTGGCGTTCACGTGTTTCAAGAGGATGAAGAAAATGGCTTTGCCACACAGAGAACTATTGCATTTGCTAGTCGCATATTATCCAAGTCAGAGCGGAACTATTCCGTCACTGAGCTTGAAGCTTTGGCAGTAGTTTGGGCATTCGAAAAATTCCGCTATTTCTTGTTTGGCAGACACACTAAAGTTTACACGGATCACCGTGCACTTCAATTCCTCATGTCGGCAAAACTTAACCATGATAGACTTAGACGATGGGCTTTGTTCCTTCAAGAATTCGATTTCTCTGTAATTTACATTCCTGGTAAACAAAACATCGTTGCAGACTCGCTATCTCGTTCGCCTGTTGGGCTCATCAAGGCGACGGAAGAGGCATACTTAGAAAATAACTTTACTATCCTCTATATGCAGCAAGTTGCTTTCGAAAATTACATATCTGCCACATTTTCTGACATTGCTAAAGAACAAGACAAAGATCCAATCTGGCGAGATATTAAAATAAAATGGCATGATAAATATAATGTTTCCATCAGACAATTTTACATTATCCATAATAACATTCTCTTCAAACGTAAAGCCCCTGACAGTCAATTTTGGTTAGTGTGTGTTCCGGAGGAGTCCGTGAACAAATTGATTTGGTATATTCATCTCAGTTACGGACACTATGGTGCCAAGAAGTGCTTCGCGAAATTACGCGACTCTTGTTACTTCATCAACATGGAGAAACGTATACGCAATGTGTTATCTCGATGCAAATTGTGTCAGAAAGCAAAGCCGCCGACCATATCGCATTCTGCTCCACTTTTTCCGATTATACCTTCAAAATTAAACCAGTTAGCAGCCGTTGATCTGTTTGGACCTCTTCCGAGAACTAACAATGGTTTCTCTTTTGTTTTCGTTGCTATTGAGCTCACATCAAAATTTGTATCTTTTACTCCGCTCCGCCGTGCCACGGCGAAGACAGTAACTAACGCCTTTGTCGAAAACTTCCTAAAAGATGTTGGCCATATAGATAAAGTCATCTCCGATAATGGACCTCAATTCCGTTCTCATGATTGGGCACGGATGTTGCGGCGCAGAAACATCAAACCTGTGTTCATATCACTTTATCATGCCGCCTCTAACCCTTGTGAACGAGTGATGAAAGAACTTGGAAAACTTTGTAGGCTATATTGCTACCGACGACATAACATATGGGATAGATATCTTCTTTCATTTCAAAATATTATAAATGAACTTCCTAATGATTCTACAGGTCTTTCACCAATTCTGGTTCTGAAAAACAAGCAACCTCCCGACCGTATCAAGGAATTGATACCTTTTCCTAAACACAGAAGACTACGTCATCATGAGATCATTGAATTGGCGCTTAAAAACATTAAGAAAGCCGCTGAAAAAAGGAAACGCTCTCAACGTAATTGTTATGCTAAACAACTCTATGTAGGACAAAAGGTATTAATTAGATCCCACCACTTATCCCACAAGGGAAGATCTATGATTCACAAATTCTTCTTACTATACAATGGTCCGTATCGAATCAAACGTATCATCCACGACAACGTCGTTGAGGTAGAAACTTTAAAGACGCACAAGTCGAAAGGCATACACCACATTTCCAATATTAAAATTTTCAAGGCATAAATTTGGGGTAGAGAGTCCATTAATCTGTTTTGGACAAACCAAGTGGCGATTGGTGCCCCGTTCTCGAGCTGAGTGTCACTATTCTTCCGCTTTTCCTTAGTGCGCTCTATCTACCTCTTTTTCTCACTGTTACTTTTCTCTAACTCTGAATACTTATGCTCTGTGCTACGCTGGGATATTGTCATATGAAACTTTGATTATCTTGCAATTTGCATATAACGAACTCTGTGGCTGTGCAAGACAAATAAAATTAATGGAAATTTTTGATTGTGTAATCTAATCAAGTTCCTATGTTTCAGAAAATATCAGATTTCTCTTCTGTGTTACTAATTGCATAACTTACGAAGTTCTGAGCGAGTGAAGAAGATTTTGAGTTGACATGAGCATTTGGTAAGCCAAGAACATTATGGAGGATGATGAGTAAGGCAATACACAATATGTCATGGTGGTCTTTAAAATGCATTATTGTTTATGGATAAATGATGGTAAGGAAGGTATTGGTAACAGTCAAAGATGTTTGATAAATGTAATTATGTGGACGAGATTATACAATGATAATGAAGCAATTATGAGGAGAATTGCTATGTTGCTAATGATGACGAGATTATACAATGATTATGAAGCAATTATGAGGAGAATCGCTATGTTGCTAATGATGACGAGATTATACAATGATTATGAAGCAATTATGAGGAGAATCGCTACGTTGCTAATGATGCTATGTTCTGTTCTTTTCTTATGTGCTTACTCGCACTGCCCTTTTGTGTTTTCTCTTTGTGCTTATGTGCACCATTTTGTATGTTGATGCATTGTGCCTTCAATGGCATGTGTGATTGGTGAGATTCATATCCTTCTGATGCTCTGTAATTATTTGTAATTATGTGTAATGAATATTTCTAATTATGCTTGCAGCTATGCGTATTGCTCTTGTAATCAAAGCTTACCGCTATGCTCACTAATTATATACCTAAGCCCTACCACTATGCTAATTAATTTTATAATGAAGCTCAATGACAATGTATGGTTATGCTTATACGTTGCACACAGCCATCTATCTTGCAAACTTGCAGCTATGCCATAAATTGCGCCTAGTTAAGTCTAGAAAGATAATGCACAGAAATATTTTGCTTTTGCTTACTACTATCTTCCAAGTTTTATTGATGATCTTGTTGATGAAAATCTGCAGCTATGCCTAACGAATATTACGTCTGTGTTTATGTTATTGGATGATTTACTGTGATGTACATCTAGTACTGTGCCAAAATTTGCACTAATTGTTTTGTTTGACCCTACTGTTGACTCAGACAGACACAGACATGACCTGATGACTTGAACCTCTTTTGATATTCTCACGAAACTACCCTGATGTGTTATACCTTAAGGCAATGAAATATGTAGCTCGGTTGAGACAAAAGCCTGGCCATGGCAACTTATGTAATTTAAGTGTTATAATTTGTGGTAATGTAATCACCACCATAGTGATATATATTAATTTAAAGAGATATGAACTAATGGTAATTGGAATGTCAATTTAAGTTATATCATGCCAAATTGATGACAAGCACCCTCAATGTATTTCATACGATTATGTGTTTGTAAAGCAATATGTACATAGTATGTACAGCCTTGTGCTTATATGAAATGACACTAATGTTGTAGATACTCTATAATAAGAATTAAATTACTCATTAGTATTCAAATGTATCCGTCTTCAAGACACTACTTGTAATGTAAAAATATGGTTTAATACCATGACCCCATTTGTACCACTTGAATTTGTGGGAAAATATTTCTGTAGATATGTTCTAATCAATGACTTTTCTTTCAGTCTAAACTGAAATATCATGACTATGTTACTAATTTGTGTGTAAAATGCTTTATTTCATGCACTTTGGACACGCATGGGAAGTGGCGATTTCGCACACGAGATTCCAGAATGCACACAGAACAATGGACGAGTTACTATACACCACTGATTTTGGACCTTTTAATGAAGATGTTTGTTGGATGATGTTTGGCCACACAGTACTGTCCATTGCAGCCTTGGCCACCCACCACCAGTTTGCTCTAATTTTGGCTATGCTGATGCAGTCTGCTAATAGCTCTGTTGGTTGGAGCACACTTGGTTGTCGAATTGCATGGAGGAATACATCAGAACCTTTTCCCCATGACTTCCACTTCAATGCAACCAGCCAGCCCGCCTACAGTGTGGTGTAATCTCACAGTGTTTTGTGTTCGTGTGCAGACCTAAAATGAATGTTAGGAGCTAATGTGCTATTCGTGTGCATATACTATTCGGTGCCTCCCATTGCAAACGTTGTCCACAGGTTCACTACCAGTGTTTAGGTATATTTCATGGTTCTTTCACAGTCAGTGACCAAAATAAAATTGTGCTCTTGATAGATACATATACTTAGTCTGAAATGTCATTGTGCCTATTCGATTGACAAACGTTATATTGAAATCCTATTGTGCTGAAGCAGTAACATTATTTTGTACATGATCAGAAGCCTATGTAGTCAAAAATTTTACATGTATGTTCTAGCATCCATGAAAGTATAGCATTTTAAATGCATCACAGAATACAAAACTGACACTTTATCTTATACTAAGTGCACTAAAAATTTACATAGACTACATTGTGCACAAGATACAAATGTTCATTTTATGTTCGCAAAAATACTGATCTCTTGTACAAAATTTAAACCCATGGAACTTACACTACTGTGTGTATTACTTGTAATTACCACATTTTCTTTAAAAAATGATGACATTAGTTAAAATATCTTTTGTAAAACTTTGTATATGTTCATGTTTATTATTGTATATTTTTTTCCATTTGTGTATTACTTCTAGCTATCTCATTTTCTCCACTATATCATTTGTCAAACTATGTTTTCTGAAATTCTATATATATATACTTATGTTTACCATAATGTATAATTGTCATATATTCCACTTATTGCTGATGTTCTGTAAATTTTGACATTTGCTTATGCCTGTCACACCCTGTACCTCTCCATGCGTGACTTTTGATGGTACTGTTCTGTAAAATGGCATGTATTTATGACTGTCACATTTTTTTTTTTTTTTAATTTTCTATGTACTCCATCTGTTGTTTTGATCTTGTTATATTTTGGATGTCATTAATGGATTTTTGGACTTGAAATTCAGTAATTTTGGTGGCTAGGCAATGCCATTGGCATCACCCACCCTACAAAATTTTAATAGGTAGGAGGGGGGGTGATGAAACGTGTCCATAAAAAATTATTTTTATAAGAAAATGTCTAATATTGTGCCTCCTGTTTTGTATCGAGTAACTTGCTTGCAAGAAAATGTATAATATCGCTTCTACTGTATGTATCGATATGTGTAAAGTTTCATCTCTGGCAAAGATCATGTATTGCATAGCATTGTAGCTCGCACTGAGAGAGAGAGTAGCACTAGTGGTTCAGCTCGCTTAGAGAGCGGTTGGGTTGTGTGTATGGCTCCGATGTAGAGCAGAGGCTGCTTTGCCAGCAAGTCAGAAGTTGTATTATGTAGGTAATGTAATGCTGTTTATCAATAATAAGTAACTTAACCCTGTTTCATATTTCATTTACGTAGTTAGAAAATTAACCTACTTCCTTCATTTGATAATTACTTGATTTAGTGGAGTGTTGATTTGAATAACATTATTGAACATATTTCATTATTGGTGCCATAGTAAGATAATAGTTGATTTGGATTTCAATAATAACTGATCGACATAAATTCTCACAGTCAAGCATTGAGAAGGTGATTTGCGGTTTTTCCTATATCTTTCTCGCAGTCAAAATTTTTGAGTATAGTCAGTGTCTGTTTCAAAAGGTTACATGTCACAGTTGTTTTGTTAAAAATATCCGTTGCGCACATAATCAGCTTAATGCACTGTTTCTTATACATTAATATCAGGGCCATAATTAAACCAAATAGCTGTGTTAATGAACAATTTATTGTCTGATTTAACGAAAGGTTCAACATTCCAAAACACGCGTACAGCTTTTAAACAGCGTGGTTTTTTTTTTGTAGATAAAGTCACATATACCTAGAAATACCTGAATCTCTGTAGGGGCAAATACCTGTAGAATTACGGAAAGATGAAGAATAAAATCTTTCGTCAAAATAGAAAATATATCTACAAGCATAATTACAGCACTTAGTGATCGAAGCAAGCTTTTTATAGATTTCACATGAAATAAAAATCTGGAAAGTATAAGACACACATTAAAGCAGGTTATGTAATGTCATCATCTATTCCCAGGGGGGATGATAATCTTTTTAAGTTGTTCCCTATTTTAAATGTCTTGATTCATTTATGTGAGTAATAGTTACATTCAAAATACAGGGATCCATGACCAATTCAGTTTGTTTCCTTAAACCACAAACCAACTAAGAAATCAATTAAGGTATACCTGGTGTCCTATTTATCTTGACCACGCAAAAATCTCTGGAACTACAACAGCTTTTAAAAAACGACTTTCACCGTTATCGATGGAAGGCAAGTGGTCGTGCATGCAAATATTTTGAAACATTCTAAAACGAAAGCATATGTGTTTTAACACAAACTTATGTATTTTAAATAGTCGATAAATTATTTCATCAGCAATCTATAGCATGATAAATCACATAAACAATAGTGTTTATTGCAATGAAATACGCCAATTACATCCCGAGTAATTGCGAATCGAATTTGACGCTCGAAATACACGAAACGCAGTATGGGGTTCTCGCCTGAGTGTCAGCGTTTCGCGTATTTCAAGCGTCAACTTCGATTCGCAGTATCTCGGGATGTAATTTCCGTATTGCGATGCAATCAACGCCATTGTTTGTGATTTGTCATGCTATAGATCGATAATGAAATAATATAGGATGTCCAAGCATAAGTTTGTGTTGAAAACCACATATACTTTCGTTTTAGTATGTTCCAAATTTTACATTCATGAGCCCCTACCGATGAAAATCGTTTTACAATAGCTGTTGGTGTTCCAGAGATGTTTCGCGTGGTCAGGATAAATAGGACACCCTGTAAACGACAGAGCTGCGCGGGAATGACTGTGTGGTCTTAAGGTTCCATGCTACGGATAGCGTGACCACTCCCGCTGGAGGTTCGAATTCTCCCTCGGGCATGGGTGCGTGTGTTATCGTTAGCGTAAGTTAGTTTAAGCAGTTTATAAGTCTAGGGACCTGTGACCCTAGCGGTTTGGACCCTTTGATTCGCAAACATTTAAATATATTTGCAAATTAATGATAAAGGAGAGGAAGGAAGAGGGATTAGGAAGGAAAGGATTGACAGTGGCTGCGAAGCACGTGTGATGACACCACACCAAAATAATAAAAATTTAAATATATTTTCTATTCGACGGAACTACTAAGAATAAGTTTCATTTTGTTATGTCAGACGAAGTAACTTTTATTAAATGCTGCACAACACTACAAACTATTTCTAAACATACCAAGTCTCTCTAACTAACGGCCAGCACCAGTGGTTCACTTACTCGGCAGTGAGAATTCGCTCCTTGATTACGGAAGCTTTGTAGAACTGCTGCGTGATCCTCCTCATGATTGGAAACTATTTGTACTCTGGATATTCTTATAGCCTTCCGACGAGATGGTAATGGCATGATGGACTTTCCAATCAGTATTACCCACGTCTGTGCGGCTTTGGTGAAGTTATTGGTACGTAACATTTACCATGGCCGGACAAAAAAAAATGCATAAGGCCCTTAATCCACCCGAATTTCATAATGCGGCGCCTCGTTGCGAATTGCGCAGCCGCTCGCGTCGGAGACTCGTGTCGTCCCTCAGGCACGGCTTTGAACGTTGTTGTTAGCAAAAGTTAAGGTAGTTTTTAAGTCTAGGGACCGATAACGTCTGCAGTTTGTTCGCTTAGGATTACAAAAGTTTTCACGGTGGATCTGTTTGCAATTTAGAAGTTATGGCGACAAAAACCAAGCTGGCCAACGTACTTCAGAGATCGTGTACTTTCCAGTTGCCTCTTGTAGTGGAACGAAGGAATAAACAGCTCCTACTGCCGTACAGCAGTTCCGTTTTGTAGGATATCTGTAACATTAACTTTTCGTGTATAATTATTTTATCATGAGATACTTACAATGTTGTGTTGTTTGATTTTTGTTTGTTTCATGTACGATAGAGCTGCTGCAATTCCGCGGAGCTGCGTCTTCGCAGTCGAAGCCTGGACTAAAATTTGCTGGCCAACAATTATTCCGAGCCAAAGGCTATGAGGCGACGAAGAATGCTGCGCCTTGTTGATTGCATCGCTTCATCGTTCCACGGAGCAACTAAAGAAATAAACATGCATTATTGTAAAATGTTTAATGAGTTAGTATGTTACTACCTTGTCTTGAGATAAGACATATGTTCATGAATGTTAATAAAACTACGGCTTTAAAGTTATTTGCCTGCAACTATATATATATATATATATATATATATATATATATATATATATATATATATATATATATATATACGCAACTTTATTAATTTGTGCAAAAATTGCATTTTACAATTATGTAGGAGAGAAGATCAGTTTTTTCTTCGAAGAGATCTGATTGAAATTATATAACTGATAAACATGGATTGAAGCATTAACTGAAGTGTATCTGATACATAATAGAAGAATGATCAATTATGTGTTTTGAAAATCGATAAAACAATCAACTAAAAATTCATGAAGTTGATGTTCAGAATTTTATAGGATGTAAATGACTTTAGGACGATTAATTAGGTTTATATCGAGAATTAATTCTTCGTACAAGGAGCTTAAGTATTATTATGACGAATTTAATACGATTTTTTTCCTGTGACTGATAGAGTGTAGCAATTGAAATTCGATTACGGTTAACTTAGAAGGTGACGCACTATTACGATCAATTGGAGCGTAGTGCAACAGCAAGTTTTACAGTGGCACCAGTGCAGAACGTTCAAAATCGTTCTACGAAATTTGAAATAGCAAATGGTTTTCATGGACATTCAAAGCTCCTGTTTCTTTCCCTTCTGTGGCGTGACCACAGGGAGCTGCAGACAGAGAGGTTTACAGCACTTAGCGACTTCAAGAGACCTTCACAAACAATTTGAAACCGTTAACAAACTGTTTCCCGCCGACATACCCACAAAATGATGAAAACAGTTTATCGCTTACTACATTTTCGCTGTTCATGCTGTAAATCTCAGCATCAAATGTGATATTTAATTTTTAAGTTCTGTAACAGAGATGCTTTTAGGTATTTCTGTTCATGGCAGTTCGATTTTTTATGGCATCGTGGGTTTCCTGATATACTCTAAGGTAGTACTTGTGCCCGAAAGGGGTGCTTGTACCACGTGACGTTCAACTGACCAATGAAAACGTTCAGCTGTCGACAATCCAGACACATTCGGTTGCCGCTACTTTCTGTATTCAGGGGCTCTTACTACACATCCATACACCGCAAGCCACCGAGCGAAGTGGCGCCTTGGTAACACAATGGACTCGCATTCGGGAGGACGGTGGTTCAAATCCACCTCCGACCATCCAGATGTAGGTTTTCCGTGATTTCTCTAAATCACTCCAGGAAAATGCCGGGATGGTTCCTTTCAAAGGGCACGCCGATTTCCTTCTCCATCCTTACCCAAAACTGCGACCGTTAACTCCGTCTCTAATGACCAAGCTGTCGACGGAAGGTTAAACCCTAAGCTTCCTTGCTTCCTCCCGCAAGTCACCTCACGGTTTATGGCGGCGGGTTTCACTTCCGTTTGTGGAAAATACGATTACTGGTTAGCCTCCTTGTAGCCTCTCTCTAATTGTATCCTTGGGGTCGTTTAATGAGATGTTTACGTAGGAGAAAGTGTAATATATTGACTCATAGTATATTGACTCATAGTATAGTTGGTTGACTCAATAACACTCGTATGCTCTTCGAAGTGTGACAGGAACCCGTACCGCGATACGGGTGTGTCATTGATTTCTGTTTTATACAGTAGATGGAGTACATGCCAAGCCTCTAGATAACTTCTTTATATCTTTGTGACTCTCCGTAATGTTTGGTTTATTATTATTTTGATTCTTTCTTTATATATGCTTTTATGTGTGGAACTCATGGTTCGTTGGGGACGATCTGAATTACTTTGTACAGGTTTCCAGCCATGATCGCGTTTTCATTTTTAGAATGACCGGTTTGGACGTCACTAGGACGTCATCTTCTGATATAAAACAAAGTTTTGTACAAAAGTGCTTATTTACTAAGCATCATAAAAAAAATCTTTTTCTCTATATGTCAAAAAAAAAAAAAAAAAAAAAAAAAAACAAAAAACGTATGGGTAAATACCTGTTATACCTCACAATGTCATATATGACATTAGGTATATTCTTTCATTATAATTTTCATGGTATAGTAATACAACGGTGAAATATAATATTGATGGTGAACTTAAACACATCATTAGATCTACTATGCCGGCCGCGGTGGCCGAGGAGCCTGAGGCGCTCCAGTCACGGTCTGCACAGCCACTACGGTCGGGGGTTTGAATCCCCCCTCGGGTATGGATATTTGTGCCGTCCTTAATATTAGCTAGTTCGTAAGTAGTTTCTAAGTTTAGGGACTGATGACCCCGTAGTTAAGTCCCATAAGCTATACAAACATTTGAACATTTTTTGATATCTACTATATATATGTTCACACCGGTTGCACAAGAGTCACTAAGTGAATGGTATATAAAGGTCTGATATGCAGAAAGACAGATATATTACATATGTACAGCTAAGTCCACAATAAAATATAGTTTTTGCCCTGTTGGGTCGCCACACATAATTAATAAACTAAAGTTAATATATATCTTTTTTTACTCCATATGTTACAAATAATGTCGTATTTATAAAATTGTTGTAGAAAACAGCGTGTAATATTCTTCTTATGAGTAGTTGGAGTAAACCTGGTATGTCAGGTACTTTATATGAGTAATATACATCACAATATGTTATTCTAAAACTATTAAACATTTCACTAAAATTGTATATGTAGAAGATCAATGGTAAAACTGTTATCAGTAAAATACATTATATAAGAAGCATGGAAAAGCTGGTAGAAGCCGACCTCGGGGAAGATCAGTTTGAATTCATGAGAAATGTAGGAACACGGGAGGCAATACTCACTTCATGGCAAACCTAAGTTTCTAGCTTTTTTTTTTTTTTTTTTTTTTTTTTTTTTTTTTTTTTTTTTTTGTAGATTTGGAGAAAACCTTTTACAGTGTTGATTGCAATAAACTGTTTGAAATTCTGTAATCAGCAGGAGTAAAATATTTGGAACGGGAGGTTATTTACAACTTGTGCTGTTATCAGAGTTGAAGAGAATGAAAAGTACGCAGAGGTTGGGAAAGGAGTAAGACAGAGTTCAAGCCTTTCTCCAATGTTATTCAATTTGTACATTGAGCAAGCTATAAACGAAAGCACGGAGAAATTTGGAGAAGGAATTAAAGTTCAGAGTAAAGAAATAAAAACACTGCGTTTTGCCGATAGCATTGCAATTCTGTCTGAGACAGCAAAAGCCGTGGAAGAGCAGTTGAATGGAATGGACACTGTGTTGAAAGATGCATATAACATGAACATTAACAACGACAAAACTAGGGTAACAGAGTGCAGTCTAAGAAAATCAGGAGATGTTGAAGGTATTAGATTAGGTAACGAAACAATAAAGATGGTAGATAAGTTTTGTTACTTGGGCAGTAAAATAACACATGATGGTCGCAGTACAGAGGATATAAAATGTAAAATGGCAATGGTAAGAAAAGCGTTTTTGTAAAAGAGAAATTTGTTAACATCGAATATTAATTTAAGCGAAATGTTCAAATATTTGTTAAGCTTACGGGACTTAACTACGGGGTCATCAGTCCCTAAACTTACAAACTACTTATCAACTACCTTATACTAAAGACGGCACAAATATCCAAGCCCGAGGGGGGATTCGAACCCCCGACCGTAGTGGCCGTGCAGACCGTGACTGGAGCGCCTCAGTCTCCTCGGCCACCGCGGCCGGCTAATTTAAGCGTAAGGAAGTCTTTTCTGAAGGCATCTGTGTGGAGTGTTGTCTTGTATGGGGGTGAAAAATGGACGATAAACAGTGCGGTCAGGAAGAAGAGAGGCTTTTGAAATCTGGTGCTACAGAATAATGCTGAAGCTTAGGTGCGTTGATCGCGTAAATAATGAGGAGGTACTGAACAGAATTGGGGAGAAAAGAAATTTCTGGCACACCTTTACTAAAAGAAGGGATCGATTAGTTGGATACATTCTTAGACATGAAGGAATCGTGGATTTAGAGTTGGAGGGAAGTATGTGGGGTAAAAATCGCAGAGGGAGACCAAGACATGAATTCAGTAAGCAGATACAAATGGATGTAGGTTGCCGTTCTTATGAGGAGATGAAGAGGCGTGATCAGGATGGAGTAGGTTGGAGAACTGCTTCAAACCAGTCTCCGGACTGGCGACCACAACAACAACAACATCAACAAGAAAGTTATAATGTCATAATACGTCAACTTTGTGTAGGCTCCCGCCATGGCGGCTAGCAGCATGGATTATAAGTGACCAATTATTTAAAGGTGATAATATATTAATGAAAAATACATGGGACATGCCAATATATAGGGTAATAACACCCTTCATGGATGTCATTATAATGAATCCTTGTAGCATCTAGTGATGTCTTTTCAAAGGAATATGAAACAAGTCAATTTTAAACTACATCACTCACCATAGGCAACCACAACCTTGTACATATTTTATGTAAATGGTATGTATATAATATTAGGCACATAAGACCTTTTGTAAAAATTTTGTATGCAGCTGTGACACTCATCTGTGTCTATATAAAAGCAAAAGGACACTCATTCAGAAGCTCACTTACTCACTGACTAAACACGAAATCTCGAAAACTACTTCACCTACGAACCTGAAATTTGGCCGGAATGTAGTTAATCGGTGGAAGACGTCAGCTAAGAAAGGATAGGGCCGATAGTTCAGGAGATATGTCATAAACAATGAAAACTTCCGCATATTGCGGCACGTGATAGTGTGACTTTATCAGTCCAATATTTAAGAAGGAGAGGACTTAGCGACTTGCAACAAACTTCAAATATAATTTCAAACGTTTATGAAACTTTTTATCGCTGACAACCCTAGAAAAATGATGATAGGAAAAAAGTTTGTCGCTTACTATTTTTTCGGCGTTCATGAAGTAAAATAACAGCATTTGGCATGACGTTACAATTTATTGCTCATAAACTATTAATTGTATTTGCGAGAAATGTTACAGACAGTATACACACATACCACTGAACTTACGTTCGAAATTTTATCATAGTACGACACACAGTTCATGAGATATGGAGTAATAAACAATTACGTTAATGAAAACCACCACCTCATGCATGACTTTTTGATTTGTTACGTCTTTTCTACTAACTCTATTAGCGACGTATTTTGCAAACGTTTTACAGATATACCACTGGATGTACCTTCGAAATAATATCGTATTACAACATATAGTTCAGGTGGTATGACGTAAAAGACATTGAAATACATTAAACTTCGCCCTAAAAGGCATGAGGTTGTAATTTACTACGTATTTACCACCAAATCAATTTACAGCACACTTCGCAGGCAGTTTCCTAATATTCCTCTCTACGAACCTGATAAATAATGTCTTTGTAGGACCCATAATTTAGGAGATATCTCGCTGTATATAAAAGCTAAAGGTCACTCACTCACTCACTGACGAAACACGAAATCTCTAAAACTACTGCACCTATGAAGCTGAAATATTGCCGGTATGTAGTTTAAAGATAGAAGATGTTAGCTAAGAAAGTATTTACGATACGATGGAATGAAAGTGCATGGCGGAGGATACTTTTCCTACAGACTGACGAAATCTACAGTTTCATTCCGACCTTCACGAAACTTTGCACGCTTGACCTTGAAAAGGAAGGTCACCGTCTACCTAAAGTTTCATACGGTGCATGGGGGAGACTATCTTGCAAGATAAAAACGGACCCCTAAGTATGTTGGTCGCGTCATAACTTCAGAACGGCTCGAGCGATTTCACAGATCCCTTTTTTGTGTTTTCGTTATTCTCAGAACACAGGTTGTATGCAGTAAAACTGGAAAATTTGAGAACAACAAAGTGCGTTTTTTTAATGTGACTGTGTTTCTATTGCATACAAATCTATAGTTTCGTTCCGATATTTATGAAATATTGCACACTTCACCATAAAAACAATAGGAATGTCACTGATTGTATAAAATTTCGTTCGGTGCACGGTGGAGGGTACATAACATACGAACTATGACAAAATGAATAGGTTTTTTCAGATCTTGATGCATTTCTGCACACACGACACTGATAGCAAGAGGAAGGTCACAAGATACACATATGTTAGTATGATACATGACAGAGGGTGCCTTGCAAAAAATATTGCGGAGAAAGGGAAAGGTGGAAATGAACAGGGACATGGGAAAGAAAGAGATGAATGCAGATAGAGGAGGGAAGGGGAGGTGGACAACGAGAGTGTAGAATAAATAAACACCCGGGCAACGCCGGGTTTACAGCTAGTACTTGTATATTTGTAGAGGCATCTGAGGATGGCAGCTAAAACTCCTTCTGTTCCACAAATGCCTGTCCAGTACTTCTTCTCTGAGCCATCCTTTCTCCCGTAGGTCCCCTGCTAACTTGTCTTTCCATCTCAGTTGCGGTCTTCCTCTTCTGCTTGATTCTTAGATTTCCAGGTCTTCGACTCTTCTCCCCACATAGTACTCCCCTCTTCTCTGCACGTGTCCATACCAACTTAGCATACTTTTTTTTAGATCTTCTTCCCTGTGGGCCCCACTTTCACTGTTTCCCTGATGTACTCATTCCTTAGTCTACCCTTTCGTGTTACACCACTCAGCCACCGTAGCATTCTCATTTCTGCCACTGCCATCATTTTCTCTTGGGCATTATACAGAATCGCAGGCCTCACCATAGCCTTGTAAAGCTTTCCTTTCGTTCTATAGCTAACCTTCTTATCACACCGTACTCCGCTCTGTTTCCTCCAGTTCATCCACCCACTATTTATCCTGTGCTGTATTTTGGCCTCCAGTCCTCCATCAATTCCCATGTAAGAGCTCAGGTATTTAATTCTTGACCAACATAAGTTGTTCTACTTGCAGGTTAATATTCTCATTCCCTCTTTCCTCTGGAGCTTTTCTCCACTGATCAAGCTTGTCTTGAAGTGCCTCCCAGGTGGGTTCACAGATTACATCATCGGCAAACATCATACTCCAGGTTGCCTCTTTTTTCACAGCTTTGACTAGTACATCCATGACAAGGTCAAAGAGTAGGACTACATCCCTGATGTAGTCCTACTCTCACTGGAAATGCCTTTGTTGCACATGCATTGTTCCTGACTTTTGTCATTGCAACTCCATACATGTCTTCTGATATATTTTTCTGGCAGGCATTTACTTTTCAGACACCTCCATATCTCTTGCCTCGGCACTCTGTCATAAGCCTTCTCAAGATCGATAAAGGCCATATGCAGTTCGACTTGTGCTTCTATGTGCGTCTCCGTCAGTTGCCGTAGTGCAAATACTGCGTCGGTTGTTCCTCTCCCCGGCATAAATCCAAACTGTTCTTCACATACTTCAGTTTCTAGACGCAACCTCTTCTCGATTATCCTTTCCCAGATCTTCATTTTGTGGGACATCGTTTTTATCCCTCTATAATTGCCACAGTTTTTGATATCCCCTTTTCCCCTTATATACTGAAACCAGTAAACCAGTATAATGCTTCTCCACGCATGCGGCATTCTTTCTCCTTTCCAAATCTTTTGCTTTAAATCCCAGACAATATCAGTTCCCTCTTCTCTCAGATTTTTCCATACTTCTATTGGAATTTGGTCTGCCCCTAGGGCCTTTCCATTTTTCATTTTCTTCATTGCATGTTCAACCTCCCTACTCATACTCTGGGTCGTTCCTTCACTTATATCTCCATCCTCATACTTCTATCGTACATTTTCCTCATTCAATAGCCTTTGAAAGTAATCCCACCACCTATTCAGGATTTTCTCAAGATCGTGTAATACCTGCTTCATCTTTTATCTGCCTCAAAGATGTTACGTCCTTGGCCACCTTATCTCTTGCTTTAGCAATCCGTAGAAGTTGCCTGCGTCCTGTCTTTGTCTTCTTTCGAGCGCTTCATTTGCATCTTCCTTTGCCTCATCCTTTCCTTTTGCCACTGCTCTTTTTGCAATCTTGTAGGCTTCCCTACCCTCCTGTCTTACTGTCCTTTTTTTTTTGTATTTTTCTTCACTTTTATCGCTTTCTGGACCTCCTCATTCCACCACTATGCCTCCTTATCCTCTGGTAGGCCCTTCCTGTTGTTACACCCAGCACGTCTTTCCCCACTGTTTTAATTACATTGCTGTTATAACTCCACCAATCCTGTACATCCTTTGGTAATTTCACATCTCTTAATACTGTTTCCTTGAATTTTTCTCGCAACAGCTCTCAATTTGCACCACTTTATCGTTTGTTCTCCTCGTTTGGCACATTTACAGCTTTTCTCCACTACCATTTCATAATCGGACACTACGAGTTTGTGCTACGCAGCCACACTTCCACTGTATCTAACCTTGGTATTCTTTATTTCCTTTATGAGTTTCCTTTTGTACAACAAATAGTCTAACTGACTTTTATTGTCTCCGCTCCTGTACGTCATAATTTGTTCTATTCTACAATTGAAGAAGGTATTGGCAATTATTAAGTCAAAAGATACAGCGTATTCTGCAATCTTGTGCCCTGCTGTGTTTCTTTCTCCATAACTCCATGCACCATGAATTCTATATTCCCCACTCCTCCTGTCACCAACATGCCCATTTCAATCCCCCCCCCCCAATTATCACCCGTTCATTGTCAGATATTTCCATTGTTACTCCATCTAGGCTTCTCCAAAAATCGTCCTTCTCTTCCTCCGAACACCCTGTCTAGAGTGCATAACACTTACAACTGTGATTACGTGTCCTTCGATAGTAAGTTTTATTCTCATGATTCTGTCATTGATTCTGTCCATAGACTTCCTCTTTTAGATGTTTATCCACAATAATCCCTACTCCATTTCCGGACTCTTTGTCTGCACTGATATAGAGCCACTTGTTTTTGCCAACAGTTTCGCTGTGTCACCCTTTCATAGGGTCTCTTGCAAGCACAGGATAATTATCTCCCCACTCTTTCCCTTCAATGTCGCAATGTTGTGAGGATACAGGGTTTTAGCTTAGTAACCTCTTTGGTACGTTTTGGTCGAACGAGAGTTATCGTTGGCGAGCAGCGATAGCTGCTGGGCGACAATGCTTAGGTTGGAATGTTTTTTTGTTTGTTGGACGGTGTGCGGTAGTGTTGGGCAGTTCAGATCATTCCACTGTTTCGAAACATACGGATCATCTGAGTCTAGTGAGTCCACTCACTGTTTCGGCACACGAATCACTTGACGTGCCTGCTACCTCCGCTGATTCACGTGAGCCGAGAAAGCTGCAGTAGTACGATACAGCTAATACGAAACATGGTCTTAATACGTTATTCACTAGACTTAATTGAACGGCACAGGATTTGTTTGCTACTTCGATTTTACAACCGTGTTAAAGCGTAAACGTTTCCTAAGTTACTCGTATTTTCATACAAACAAATATTGTAACAAAGGAAGCACAAAATAGTAATGTTCAAATTCCAAAGTCATGAACGTTTTTCCAACCTTCAAAATTCCATAATAAAGTTTAAATAAAACAAGAAAGATCATGATTCAAATGTCTACGTGCATCCAGAAATGAATAACTTTTCTAACCAATCAATATAAACAGAATATTTAAGTGCAAACGTAGGCTTCCGCGGCTGTTGTCACTATCAATAAAATTCTTCTGGGTATGAAACCGCGTCGTCATTTTATAAATTCCACCGACGTTTCGGCCGCTGTTGCAGGCGGCCTTCATCAGGGTCTGTGTCTGACTGCTGACCGCAGGCACCGAGGATATATGGTGTGCCGAAGATCCATAAAAAGGATTTTCCTTTGCGTCCCATAGTGGCCAGCATTAATTCACCCACGTACAAGCTGGCCAAAGAGCTGGTACGAAAGCTCCGACATCTAGTGAGCCACACAGAGACATATGTGAAGGATTCTACCCATTTCGTGGCACTTTTAAAAGAGAAGAGTGTATCAGCTACGGACCTGATGGTTAGTTTTGATGTGACTTCGTTATTCACTAACGTACCAGTGTCAGACACAATGAACATATTAGAAGAACGTTTAGCACCTGACACCTGTGACCTAGTTCGCCACTGCCTGACGACCACTTACTTCAAGTGGAAAGAAGAATTTTACGAACAAACAGACGGTGTAGCTATGGGCTCCCCACTTTCTCCGATTGCAGCTGACATCTTCATGCAAGCATTTGAAGAAACGGCTCTCCAGTCAGCGCCACTACGCCCAGCTTGCTGGCTGCGTTACGTTGATGACACTTTCGTCATCTGGCGACATGGGGAAGAAGAGCTAAAGAACTTTCATCAACATCTCAATCAGCAGCACAGCAAAATAAATTTCACGATAGAAGTTGAAAAGAATGGGGTGCTGCCTTTCCTCGACGTCGAAGTCTACCGAAAGCCTGATGGTAAACTCGGCCACAGGGTGTACAGAAAGGCTACCAGCACGGGAAGGTACCTCCACGCCTCCTCCCACCACCACCCTATGCAGAAGAAATCCGCCCTACAAACACTAACAAGGAGGGCCCACAGGATCAGCGATGACGATCACCTACAGGCGGAACTACGACATCTCAGATCCACCTTTGCGGCTAATGGCTACGGACTGGGCGAGATACATAAAACAATGTCCAGGAGAAATGAAAGGAATAGAGGGGAGCAAGAGGAAGCACGAAGCATCGCCCTATTACCTTACGTGCAGGGCGTCACTGAGCGTGTGGGTAAGGTTCTACGTCGGGCAGGCATCAAGCCAGTCTTCCGCAGCACCAATAAGACCAAGGATGTCCTAGGTTCAACTAAGGTCGCAGTTGACAAACTGAGCAATGCCGGCGTGTATGAAATTAGCTGCGAGTGTGGGCTGGTTTATATAGGAGAGACCGGGCGAGCAATCTCCACGAGGCTTTCAGAACATGAAAGATACATACGGCTTGGACAGCACACGAAGTCAGCGGTTTCTGAGCATCACAATCAGTGCGGAAAACAGTTATCTTTCAGCGAGGCCCACGTGCTGGCGAAACAACCATTCTCAGCGAGGAGGAAAATTAGAGAGGCCATAGAAATAGCGAAGCGTCCCGCCAATATGAACAGGGAGGATGGCTACAGGCTGCCAGCGTCTTGGCTGCCAGCAGTCGCAACGCTACGTGACGGCAGCGCGCGCGGAAGGACTCGCGCAGACTGCCCCGGAGACCACAGCGGCCGCGAACACGCAGAGCACCGGCCAGCCGCCGTCTGCGCCAGGCGACAAGTCAACAGCGGCACGGCACAACCGCCGTCCGTTCTCTCGGGTCCATTCCGCCAATAGCAACTTCTAATACAAAAGCCAATCGGAAACGTCCATTTTGACCATAAGGGGGAAGAATGTAACCCCCAATCACATGGAAAACTAGCCTCTAAAACACCAATCATCATTGCCGATTCCCACCAATGGCGTGAAATAATATAACCACCAATAAAGGCAAACCAACGTCCCCCTTCCTTTCCCTCATCCGCAGCTATATAAATCCCAAGATATCGTATATTCAGCAGTCAGACACAGACCCTGATGAAGGCCGCCTACAACAGCGGCCGAAACGTCGGTGGAATTTATAAAATGACGACGCGGTTTCATACCCAAAAGAATTTTATTGATAGAATATTTAAGATTTGTTCCTGAGACATATTTAATGCAATCAACAGATATTACTGCAAGTATTAACACAAGGAAACACATTTCACAATTTACGTGACGAAATCACAAAACTGACCTAAATTTTTTCAGGTCCAGATAGGTATTCTAATAATAAGATTTATCTTAAGACAGTAAAATAAGGGAGAATCATTTATAGTTTTATTTGAATTGAAATAAAAAAACCGTTATTTTTGACATCTTACTGAGATTGCGGTTTCGTCTCACTGAAATTATTTGCCCTTGCTTCGAAAAGATACGTTTATCTGGCACAGATGTAGCAACAATGCATAAAAATGCGTAGTTCACGCGAAACTACCTCAATACGCCGAAGGACGTCAGAACTTTTCTCGGTGGAATCCCAGTTTTCAAACCTCAGTTGAAGGCTACCGGTAGCATAATTCAAATTCTCGCGTGGCGCATTAGGGGAAAACTTCAAACCCGTTGCACGCTGTGTCGAACTCACCCAGGCAGACGGACAGCAAAACGGTATCCAGCGTCCGATACGTGAATCACAAGATTCATTGTTTCGAAACAGTGCCGATTCAAGTTTCGACTCAGACGAACAGTTCGCTGACTCGATTCACTGAGTCGAAACATCAACTCAGTAGCCAACTCTAGTGTGCGGTAGTCTCCCCGTCACCCGCCGACCGCAGAGCGAGGCAGTAGCCTGTTGAAGGTGCGTCTGTAACCCGCGTTTAGCGGTGGCTAAAGTTTTTGCCCTTCAGTCGTATCGCATATGAGTTTCGGTTGTAGTTGCGTATTGAAATGTTTCAGTGTGGACTTGTAGACCTTCATCGTAGTGGCACGCGGTTATTTAATCATTGTATTTAAAGGAAAAGTTTTTAACATTTGTCGTTCCATAATAAGGGAAGTTAACAAAGTTTATTGTTATGGATCAACCTAGTAATTGTCCGCATACCATACCGTCAAATCATTGGAACAATTATTAAATGATTAAGCAGCAAGAATATAACGGCAACTTCGCCCATCGCGGATTAGGTGGACGCAGCTGTGACGTTACAATGTTTAGAGTTGCGACTCTGATTTTGCACCTCATTCCTTCTTTCGCACCCTCTTCTTTCGTAGGATTCTACAAAGCGTCTCCTCCGGAGAGCTAATGGGGACTTTTACTCTGGAACATACACTTTGGAAAGTATCCATCATTGTTTTGGCTTTGGCAGGTTTCCTTTCTGGGCGGATGCGCTTCGAGACGCCAACTCTCCTCCTTTATATGAGCCTGGGACCGCCAACAACAGTTAACGAACTACTCAATCTGCTCGTTACCTGTTGCAGGCGGAGTTAGATAGCGCCCGGAAGATGTGCAAACTGTATTCAAATGAGCATCGAAAAGCCGGCCATGTCCAGGGAAAGCCGGACGGTTGGTAGCCCTGTATGCGAGTGCATCGCGAGGTCTTTGGCATTGCGTGAGTAATTTAGGAGGCGAGGGAGAGGCCCTGTGTCGTGGGTCCCCGTTACCAGCGACGGCAGCGCCACTGCAGGAAATGACGGCCGGCGCCGGAAGCCATTAGCAGCGTCGTCGTCTGCTCACGCTGATTGCCGCCTCGGAGACAACAGCCCTGTTACTACCGACAAATCTCATTCATTTCTGACGCCACTTCTAACACACGGAATGCGGCCGAACATTAGCTGCAAAGGATGGGGTCCCTCCACGCCCACACCAACGTGGTGACCAACTCAATAGTTCTACCAGTGGCGGCTCGTACAAAATTTGACCAGTGTGCTACAGTATTACAAAAATAAACAGGAAAAAAATACAAATATAAAAAAGTCAACCTTTGTATGATTGCCTTTAATTAAATGTCAATTAATACTGTATTGACAGTACGACCTACAGGGGTATCTATAATAGCGCTGCCAACTGCATGTATTCACTGCAAGTAGTAAATATAACGTTTAAAAATATTAATTTTACTTACAGAAATTAAAAATTTAGACTCAGACGTATTTGTATACGAGCCTCACATAGGTAGGTTTGAGAGACAACGCGCAAGACGCCTGAGCCAGCACGCTATTTGACTCTGTATGCCGCAATATTCGTCATATACTATTCTTCCGCAGCTGTTACACGCAGCGCGAAGAGAAATATTGATCTGGTGCTGCAGTCGGTCTCAGCACACGAGTCGTCAGGTCTGACGTCACGTCTGCACATGCGCACTAGCGAACAGACGACCGCGCCGCCTCTCTGCGCACGTACCATTGCAGCTGAATCCCACTTCAGCACACGGAGCTGGTTTCCAGCTATCGCGGCAGAGCGCTCCGCTCCAAAACGCGTTTTTATCCTTATTACTAGCATTCTGATACGCATTGGAAAGGAACTGGCAAAATTTTAATGTGATATCTGGCTCGTATTCCAAGAGAAAGGATGTAATTTCATAGCGATTTCTCGCTTGCATTCGAAGAGAAATGGCATAATTATAGTAATATTTTTTCAGTGTGCTGCAGCACATTAGCACATTATTACCAGCCGCCACTGAGTTCTACTGTCACCTCCGTATTTATTAGTTTTGCTATGGTGGATCCCAGGATGTGGGAGGCGCGATGTTATCCGTACGGGTGGGCAATATCACACATTAATACGGTGCATGTGGAGATAGTAGTGGTCGAAAGGTAAACGAAGGGTAAAGGTATGTAAGGGCAGACGAAAGAAAGTGCCAAGGCAAGAGCCAAGGGGGGGGGGGGGGAACTCTGCGACAATGGGGTAGCTTGCAAGGGCAGTAGCGGTATGCTATCTGCGACAGTTCATGCAAGGTTTGGTAATGTTAGTGAAGGGTATATCTCGGTACCATTAACTTTGCTAGGTTGGTCGGCTGCAGCATTGTACCTGTAAACATAGCCAAGTTTGTCATAATAGACAGTTCATAGATCTGGCTAAATATGTAGGACTGTATAGGTCTGTTTGGACTCAGTGTGCTGAATATGGTTTCCCTGCCTTTCCTGCTGGTCGGCTGTGAGCTCAGCTGGCATTGCCAGTCATTTTGCTGTACTGCAGGGGTTCACCACATTCATCGTGCTTCTGAGCTGGTGGTCCCTATGACCGTAGGTGGTTCGTCTCTGAGGAGAAGTGTTTTTGGTTGCTTATGTTTCCATCTATGGTTGTGATCGTAGTTCCACAAGCGTAGTGTGAAGGGATTGTTCGAGTGTCTCTAGTTTTTGTACAGTCGTGTGGCGAGTTTCTTGAATACCACCGAGAGTCGCTCTAGGCTGTATTCTCTGTGAAGATCCACGGTGCATGTTTTACGTGTAGTACCTTGTTCTGTATGAGCTACAGGCGGAGTAGCCGTGTTGGCGCCGCGTATGCCCAGCACGGAGCACCGTACGTCATCAGAGGTCTAATATGTGTCATGTAGATGTTTCTCGACACCCGTCTATTCAGTTTGCTTTGCCTGTTGAGCGTTGGGTAGAGTTGTTTGAGCCTTGCGTTTGCTCGGTTGGTCATGTGTTGTATGTTGTCCCCCCATGTGAGTTTCCGGTCCAGCCAGACACCGAGGTATTTGACTTTCTCACGGAAACGTATTGGGCGTGCATGTAGAGTAATTGGTCTACAGTGTTGGTGTTTGCGCAGTAATTTCGGTCTGCGTGTGAACAGAACTGCCTCGCACTTGTCGACGTTTTCTTTAATACGCCATTTCTCCAAACAAGGTTCGGCAGTTCTGAGTGCAGCCTGTAGGCGTGAATTAATGTTTGATGGCTTCCAATCTTGCGCCATGATAGCGGTGTCGTCTGCGTAGATTGTCATCGTGTTATGTGTGGATGGAAGATAATTAATGTAGAGGTTAAACAAGAGGGGTCCCAGGATGCTGCCTTGGGGTACTCCTGCTTGAATACCGTGTCGTGTAGACTGTTTTCCCTGCACGTCAGTGTTGAATCTTCTGTTGGTGAGATATGAGTGTATGAGATGCACAAGTCCGTCGGGAAACGCGTTAAGTCGTTATGTTTATGTGTAAGGCTGTTGTGCCAGAGGCGATCGAAAGCTTTCTAGGAACACCGCCGTCTAGGAACACCGCCCCATGGCTTTGTTTTTGTTGTAGCTGTCTGTTATATGTTCGACTACGGGGAGAAGTTGTTGTAGAGTGGTGATTCCTAAATCCGAATTGCTCCGGTCTTATGGTGTCATTGGTGATGCAGTGCCGAGTGATACGTTTAAGAATTACCACCTCAACTATCTCACTGAGAGAACTCAGCAGACTGATGGGTCGGTAATTTTGTGGGAGGGAGTTGTCTTTCACTGGCTTCTGGAACATTTGGACCTTGGCCGCCTTCCAAAAGGCAGAGAAGTGTTGGTGTTGCAGGATGGCATTCGTGATGTGCGTAAGGTACTCTATTTCTCTATCCATGAACTGGAGAACACGGTTTTGAATGTCACTAGGGCCAGGCGCTATGTGATTTCGTGTATGCTAGTGCGTCTGATTTCGTTGCGCGGAGGCTGAGCCATGAAGCGTGCGATCGCCTAGTCCGTTTCAAGTGTGAACACTGGGTCAAATGGAACCCGGTTCGGTGTAAATGATGCTGCCAGTGTTTGGGCCATTAGCTCAACTATGTCTTCCGCTGAGTATGCTGGGCTATTTGGTAGTAGGCGTGTAGAGTTTTTCCTTGGCGAAGTATCTGGCCAGTGCTCACACTCAAGGACGTGTGGTGTCAAGTTCAGCGAGTTTCTGGTCCCATTGTGTTGTTTTAAGAGTTGTTATTTTACGCTGTATGATACCCTGTAATCTGTTGACGTGATGTTTACACACCGGACGCCTGGTACGCTGCCAATATCTCCTGTGCCGATTTCTCATTGAGATAAGGCCCAGGATTTCCTGGGGCAGAGTTGCTGAGTGTTGTTGTGTGGCACGTAATGGTAGGGATTTGTCTATTGCGTCTTGGACAGCATTGGTGAACACTTCAACAGGTTCATCAATTTGTTCTGTTTGCGTAATCTCTTGAGCATCAGGATTACGATTATCAAGCGTTTTCTTGAACAAAGCCCAATTCGCGCGCTTGTAATTCAGTATTCTGTGTGGTTCATTGTGCTACAGTGTTTCTTCCGTGTGCAGTGTTATAAGAGTGTGGTTTGAGGGCAGATCGTTTACGACCTCAAGGTTGTGAGTTATTGTGATGCCCTTGATGAGAGCCAAGTCTATCACGTCTGGCCTCTGATTCCTTTGGTAAGGAATATAAGTAGGTTCAACCGGTGCAGTGTGATATAGTTTCTGCCTAGTGAGTGTTCGTACAGTTTTTTGCCGTTGCGATTTTGTCTGATTGAGTTCCAGTCGCAGTGTTTTGCGTTCAGATCTCCAGCGGCGATGACTCGCGGTGCGATGTTGAGTACTTTGCTGATATCGCGTGTTACAATGTTGCCAGGAGGGTTGTAAAGCGACACCAGTGCAGTGTATGCTCCGTTGAATGTGACCTTGACGGCCGTGGCCTCTAATCTTTCAAGTGCAGGGAACTGGATATTTGTGTGTTCAATGTCTTTGTGCATGATGATCGCTGTTCCGCCTCCTTCTCTACCGTCCATTCGGTCTGTACCATAGACGCAGTAGCCAGTGAAGTTTTGTCTGTTGTGAGGTTTGAGTTTAGTCTTGCTCACAAAGGCAATCTGTATACCCTTAACCTCAAGTAGCGCGGCAAATTCTGCCCTTTTGCTGGTGATCCCGTCAGCGTTCCAGAACAGGATCTGTGATAGTATTCGGTTGTTTATGTGGGGGAGGGGGGAGGGTGTGGCGTGTTATCCATGAATGGGTGAGAAAAAGTTTGTGATTGCGGTTAATATGACAGCCCAGTATTGGCCGGATTCAGCAGACATGAGCTGCGTGATGAGTGTAGTGATGGATCCTAATATCTTCATAAAGACATGTTTAGTCATTTGTTGGGGGAATAGTGCATGCATTATTCCTCCCAGTGTTGTTTTGGTGTTGGGTATGCCGGCCTGAGTGGTACTCGGTGAGTGGGTGGCCACTTGTATTGGAGTTGGTGCTGGGTTTGGGCTGGCTTGTGTGTCTGCTGCTTGAGTAGCGTCTGTGAGCGTCTGTATTTCTGGCGTGTTGAGTGGTTGTGTAATGTGTGTTGCAGTTTCAAGTGCAGTGTTTGGTGCCTGTGTGTCAGTGTTCCGTTGCACGTTTACTTGTTGTTTTGCATTTGTGTTCCTACTATGCTTCTTGGGTTGCCTTCTCCTACGCTGGGGATTTGGTTTCCCTTGTGTAGGTGCGGTTTCAATGTCTTGTGTGAAACAGCCACGCGTGGAAAGAGTGGATTCCGCGTTTTCTGGGGCAGGCAGTGTTGTTTGCACGCCTTAGCATTGTCTGTTTTGGCTGTTTTTCTGTTTTTATTGTGCTTTTGTAGGGCCTGAGCGTCCGCTGCCCTCCCCTGTCCGATTACCTCGGCAGCGAAGGATATTCCATTCCTTACTGGTCGAGGGGAGGGGAGGGGGGGGGTTGCAGCTGTTTTTGTTGCTACGACGATGTTTTCTCTGTGAGTTTTGCACATCAAGGCCGCGATGTAGACGGAGCACTTCTTGTAGGTAGACGCTTGCGCCTGCCCAAAATTAGAGCATTTCCGTGCGTCTGACTGTGCAAGTTTGTAGTGTTGTGCTGAGTGGTTGCCAGCACATTTGTGGCACCGGAATGCCAGGCTGCAGCGAGCAATGACCAAATCGCTGGCGGCGTTTACATTGTTGGGGGACGCGAGGTGGTTCGTAGTGCTACCCTGACTCCCATGTGAAGGACATATTTAACCTTCAAGAATTCGCGGGAGTGGGCCGTGTCGGCCAGCTCGACATGGTAATTTGGTTGTGGTATGTGCGTTCTCTGACCAGACATCCTGCTTGCTCTGATACAGTCAAAGCCCTGGTCACATATTTCTGTTTTCAAGGTGTCGCCAGGAGTGTTTATATCCACCCCCGCGATGTATAGCTGTGTGCGTTCGTCTGCAGTCCTGTACGTGTAGTGTTCCATTTTCTTTGCTTTGAGGAAGCTCAGGAGATTAGTGTAATCTTGTTTTGTAGCCACGAACAGTGCAGCGTTTTCCTCTGAGAGTTTGGTGTGGTGAGTGTTAACGAATTCTTTCTTTAGGCGACTGAGGTCACCATAGTTCTGTATGACGACTGGTGGGAATCCAGTCTGTGTTGTAGTGTCCTGCATGGCTGTTTGCTGGGCGGTTGCTTGCGCAGGTATGGTGTTGTTGGCCCCTGAGTGCGATGACCTAGGAGCCATGTTGGTGGATGTTGGCAGTAGCGCACGGTGCTTGCCTTGTGAGTTAGTGAGCTCACTTGTTTGTGTAGTGTGTGGAAGAGTATTGCTCCGTTTGTGACTGACGTTCTGCTAGGGTCCGCCCTCGTCGTCTTGTTGTTGTTGGTTTTCGTCGATCAAAGAGGACCGGCTTCGGGATTATCTAGGTGGATGGCGGCAGGTGTTGTATGTGTGTCATGTGTATTTGTGCTCTGTGTGTTGCCCGCCATCTCGGCCCTCACTTCCGCGGCGGCTTCGGCCCTGGCTTGCCCCACCGCCTTAGCCAGCTCTTCCTGGTGAATTTCGAGCAGGATGTCGATAGCGAGGGGTACACTCGGTATCGTCGTCTCTTCTGACGCCTGCTTTTGGCTGCGTCTAAGGTAATGAGGAATTTTGCTGGGCAGATCTGACATCTCTGCAGTAGAAGGAATAGGATTTTTTATTTGTATAGGATTTCGACAATTTTACTTTTTCCCAACCGGCAGGAAGTGTAAAAGTTCTATCGGTGCAAGGAAGCAAGGAAGCGCGGAATGAAGAGAAAGGCCTACTGTGCGCGGGGTGATCCGACGTGAACGGGCCCCTGACACAGAAATACCCTACCAAAGAACGGGTGAGGCCCACCACAGACAAATATATACAGACGGGAAACCTCCGTAAGGGCCCGGTCCCACGCTCAGGGGTGTGGGGCGGGGGTTTTTGAAGCAGTTCCGTAAGATGTCCCATGATGACACTGCGGTCAGAAGCAGCCCTTTAAACTGGCCAGAGCAGGTGGCAGGTAGCGGCTGTCCCCACCACCACCACCCCTCAAGCACCAGCAGGCAGCACGAGCTCTTCCCGCAGCCTCCCCTCCACCCTACCCTCAGAAGTGCCTCTAGTGTGGTCTAATGGTACTAAGCCAGGGACCCGCCTGACACCTGCTAGCATCTTACAGAACTACGAGGGGGGTGTAGGACAGTGGTTTAGGGGGGGGCTGATTCTCTGTATATGTTACTCTGTGGTCCTGCTGTGGATGTGTAACCAAGGTTACAAAGAAGCTAAGAGCCGGAGATCTTTGTCCCACTGTGCACAGTAGGCGGCGGCGAGATCGGCGCTCTCCGACGTCGTCACTCTTCAGCTTGTTCCCGACCACTCTTTCGAGTTATTGACCGCCAATCACTGCTAGGGTACCTCCTGGCAGCTTCATGAACATTTAAATTTTAAAAAAATCTTGACATTTTCTCGCTTTCTTACGAGTTAACCTTGATTCCTCAATAGAGTGAGCTTTAGAGGTGGTCGAATGTGTAGGAGCAGGTATCCATGAGTGGGATTGCGTGCATCTTAAACTTCAGTAGCATAAAGAGATTTATACCGAAGAAATTATCGAAAGAGGTGGCTGACCCGCCGTGTTATACAGACCAAGTTAGATCACTCTTGTAACGTACATGACCGGAGACTACTTGTTGTACAAAAGGAAACTCATAAAGGAAATAAAGAAAACCAAGGTTATATAGAGTGAAAGTGTGGCTGTGCAACACAAACTCGTAGTGGCTGATTATGAAATGGTAGTGGGGAAAAGCTTTAAATCTGTCAAGCGTGGAGAAAAAAGAATAAAGTAGTGGAAACTGAGAGGTTTCCTTTAATTTTTCGCCCAACAGCACAACAAAAGGCGAATACGTCCAGGCAAGAGTCAAAGATGTAAAAATGTGAGCTAACTTCTCGACTTACCTAGTATCCGCGAACGCTGCGTCCGCACAGGTCGGCTGCTCAACTGTGTACTGCCGACTGTTTGTGCGTCACTGTAGAATCTCACTTTTTAAGGATTAAGAAAATCTTAGATTTCCGGTATAAAATCTAAATACAGTATTCAGTGACGCTTCAAAATTGGTTCAAGCCACATCCTAGAATATTTTTAATTGAAACCAAAATGAAAAATGGGTCTATCGAAATACAAAAAAGGCCAATATATCCGTGACAGAGTAAATGACGTAGAAGAGGAAAACTACTTATTTGATAGCTTCTAAAATATTTAAATTAAAAAATAATAATAATAAACTTGTCATATTCGAGCATATGTTAGACAACGCGATGCACAGTATGTCGTACAATAGAAAGATCATAAAAGTGGTTCAATGAACCCTCTAGCACGCTCTTCAATGTGATTTGCAGAGTGTTTACGTGGATGCAGAATTTGTCATACTGAAGGGCTTGAGAAATGCCATTTTCAATGACATTCAGCCACGTTTATACAAGTTTCCAGCCAAGATCGCGGTTTTTATTTGTGTATGACCGGTTTCGACTTTCACAGACGTCATATTCTGATCTCTTTGAAAACTGGAAAATAAGTGTTTCGTAATAGCCGACAAATCCGCACCGATAGAACTGAAACACTTCGCTGACTGCCCGTCGGATCTAAATCAAAATGTCTCTATAATAAAAATGAGATACTGTTTAGCTCTCCATTTTAATAACATATCGATATGTTACCTATATTTACTACGCAGCTATGCAGGAGCTAAAATCAAGCATTCGCAAAATCTGCGCAATGTGTTTTTACGTCTGCAAAATCTTTAAAATTTCAAGACACATTTTCCTTAATTCTATTTAACTCACTTAGTATCACAAATGACGAGAAACGAAAAAAATTCACCCCTTTATCAAGAGTAAGTGCCTCATTTTAAGATGTTCAAAAATAATTTTAATTCTCTCCATAATTAATGGACTGGGACGCAGCTGATTAGATTTTGTAGCCGCCGTGGAGTAGCCCAGCGGTCTAAAGCGCCTCGCTGCGGAGCGCGCGGTTGCTCGCCGTGGAGGTTCGAGTCCTCCCTGGGGCATTGGTGTGTGTGTTTGTTCTTAGTTTAGTTTGCCTAGGTTTAAGTAGTTTGTAAGCTAAGGACTGATGACCACGCAGTTTGGTCCGATAGATTTACAAATATTTGAACATAGATTTTGTAGGTTTAAGGAAGTACCAGCAGTTGTGTAGAAATTCTTTACTTAATTTTGTGCGACCGGCTTCGGCGCTTCAGTTACACCATCTTCAGCCCCCCCCCCCCCCCCTTGTGTAACTGTCATTGATGGCACATTTGAACAGGGTAGCCGTTAATACAGGTAGCCGTAAATTTCTTCGTCTAGTCAAGTTGTTGAGATAGTGACATGAACAGACGAAGAAATTTACGGCTGTCGGTATTAACGGCTACCCTGTTCAAATGTTCCACAAGTAAGCGTTATAGGTCCGCTACTCTTCCTTGCGTTTATAAACGATTTAGGAGACAATCTGAATAGTTCCCTTAGACTGTTCGCGGATGATGCTGTCGTTTATCGGTTAGTGAAGTCAACAGAGGATCAAAAGCAACTGCAAAGTGATTTAGACAAAATTTCTGCATGGTGCGAAAATTGGCAATAGACACTAAGTAAAGAAAAGTGTGATGTAACACACATGACCACTAAAGGAAATCCGCTAAACTTTAATTACGCGATAAATCAGTCAAACCTTAAGGTCGTAGATTCTACCAAATACCTAGGAGTTACAATTACGAATAACTTTGACTAGAAAGAACACATAGAAAATATTGTGGGGAAGGCGAACCAAAGGTTACGTTTCATCGGCAGAACGCTTCGAAGATGCACCGTCTCCACCATAGAGACTGCCTACATCACACTTGGAGTACTGTTGCCCCTTGTGGGACCCACACCAGGTGGGACTGCCGGAAGACATTGAGAAGGTTCAGAGAAGGGCAGCTCGTTTTGTTTTATCACGTTACGGGGGGGGGGGGGGAGCGTCACGGAAATGTTGCACGAATTGGGGTGGAAATCATTAAAAGAAAGACGTTATTCATTGCGGCGTGATCTGTTTGCGAAGTTTAAATCACCGACTTTTAGTTCTGAATGTGAAAATATTTTCTAGCACCCACCTACTTAGGGAGACATGACCATCGTAATAAAATAAGAGAAATCAGATCGAAAACGGAACGATTTAGGTGTTCTTTCTTCCCGCGCGCTATTAGAGAATGGAACGGTAGAGAAAAGTTATGTAAGTGGTTAATGAACCACTTGAATGAAGGCACTTGAATGTGATTTGCAGAGTATCTATGTAGATGTCGATGTAGATGTGCCATTAATGACAGTTACACAACGGTGGTCTGAAGATGGTTGCGCGAAATTAAAGAATTTCAACGTACAAAATGTTCAAAAACAAAGTTTCTTCACTGAGTACTTTTATCAAAATAGGTTGGAAACTATTAAAAGGCGATTGGAGCGGAGTAGTGTCCAGTGTATAAGCCACAGCGGCCTTAGACCAGCATGGCTGGCGCAGGCAGGCGGGCCATACTTCCCCTATACACAGCTTTAATTATAAGCGGGAGCGGCGCGCGGGATCCCCGATCATCAGTCATTGTGTCAGTGTGCTGGATTAAACGCCAATCCTCTCCGCAGCATGCGACACTGTTGACGGTGATCCGTCCGTCGCTTGGGGACGTTCAGCTAGACAGCCCCCTAGGTGCCTTTCGAGAGGAGTACGCTGTGTACCCGCACCCGATATCACTTTCTCCCATCATCTCCAACACGACACTGCGCGCGCGCGCGCGCGCACACACTCACACACACACACACACACACACACACACACACACACATTACACACACCTACACATAAGGAGATTCAATTAATGCACAATGCTTTAGTTCGCGAAGGAAAGATTCCTGCGTGCGCGAGGAATGGGAAAAACCTTTCCAATTATGCTGGTGAACCTGCCCTTAGCAAGTCACCACCACAATTGCGGAAGCAGACAAACTGAAGAGCGCCACGGTAGGGGGTTCGAATCCCCCCTCGGGCATGGATATTTGTGCCGTCCTAGTTCGTAAGTAGTTCATAAGTAGTTTGTAAGTTTAGGGACTGATGACCCCGTAGTTAAGTCCCATAAGCTTAACAAACATTTGAACATTTGAACATTGAAGAGCGCCTCGGCGGCCATTGTAGTGGCAAACTTCCGCGCGAACTTTAAATGAGCGTAAGATTCTTTTGATTAGAGAGAGTATTCATTTGAGTTTAGTCGCGAAAACTATGTCTAATTGAAATAGGGTACGGTGGTACAATTTCGATCATTTCGGACAAATGTTATTATAACTGGAAATAAATTTAGAAAAGGAATAATTTTAACTAAGGCACTTGTTCTTGGATGTTTAATGAATATGTAACACAAATATTATACCGTTACAAATGTCGGTATAAACATAAAAAAGGTAACGGAATTGAGAAAAATCGATCGAAAATGTACCACACTGGGTACAATTATGATCACTTCCTCGTACAATTTTGATTACGGGCATCTTCCACATAAAAAGCACTTTTTCTGTCACGTACTAACGCATACTTCGTGGTACCAAACAATGCGTTTTGGGCAGCGAATCCAGTCAGTCTTAACTAGATGATTTATAAGAACGCGTTAGACTAAGTAGGTTCACTTACCTCTTTAAAGGGAAAAAATTATATCTCCTTACCGCAAAGCTGTGTATTCTTGGAAAAGACAGGAGAAGCTGTAGAAACCTGCTACTCTATAATGCGACAAACGAGGCACTACGAGACAGAAAAATGGCGCGAAAACTTATGTTGATCGGAATTGTACCTATATCGAATTTGTACCACCTTACCCTATATAACTACAAAACAGCTTCAGACTCCTTGAATATACAGCAAATATCGGTTGTGTGTGAATTTATTACACATACAGTGTAGATATTGGTCAACAGCGTTTTGTCTTCCTAACGAAAGCGAACTATAACACATAGTTTTTTAGCGTTCTAAGTGCAACAAATGAACAGAATTTGTCGTCATACACAGTGTTTTGGCACTTTCTCAGTATAATCTACGATTGAGAAGCTTTTGTAAAAAACACTAATTTCGGAGGCGTTTCTCATTTTACGTCTTTGCTTTAGTGCTGTATTCTCCAATATTTAGATATTTCATAGCGTCAAAAAATCAAACAGGGCTACCTGAAACAGCTAATGTTAAAAATCGACTGTGAAAGTGAAATATGCCATCAGATTCAGATACAGATCAGATACTGAAAAATAGATTCTTATCTTGTGAATACAGCAACCAGCCACTACCAGATTCTTTTTTTAAATGTTTGTGTAGTCTATGGGACTTAACTATGAGGTCATCAGTCCCTAAACTTACAAACTACTTATGAACTAACTAAGACTAAGTACAGCACAAATGTCCATGCCCGAGGGGGCATTCGAACCCCCGACCGTAGTGGCCGTGCAGACCGTGACTGGAGCGCCTCAGTCCCCTCGGCCACCGCGTCCGGCCCAGATTCTTTTAAGAACATGAAGTACGCCATAACTTTTTCCTACCTAATGCATCTAACATTAGCATTAGATTATCTAGCAAGAAAAATAGCATTTTTAATGCTTTAGGCCAAATACCTTACAGTAGCGTGAACTGCTCAAAAGTCAGCAACTATTGTCATTGGGTTCAAATTCACAAACTGTATCCAGGGTGACTATGTGTCATTCATATATGGAACTATACACCGTTCTGAAAACCTTTTTCAGTTCTTATACCTATATGTAAAGAAGGTTACCTTTAAATTCTGCGTTACAGGTTGCTAATATTAATTTCATAAACAAAAATTTGAACTACATTGAGGAAACTAATTTTGTGACCCCAATAGTTATTTTACACAATTATAAAATGAAACTTTTTGAACTTCCTGTTCACCAGTACTGCCAACAGTAGCTCCTTATTAAGAGCTACCAGTATTGTAAAATCCTGTTATTTATTTCATTCAATCATATATCGTCTTGATTAACAGTCTGTTAAGCAAGAGTAACTATCTCAGAACACAAGTAGTAGGGCTACTCGTATTCCTGAGAAATATAAATGGGAAGACAATATTCGATCTTTGTATCCTTACTTAAATTAATTTATGCATTTAAACACTGATCAGCTCTTCACCATCGTGCTTCATGTATACTGCAGTAGTCAAACAGTACAGACGTGACTATGAATTGTGTATATATCCCGCAGTAGCTATTTAATACACTATTTACCAGCTGACAACACTCGTATTTATCTGACGCTTGCCACTACTATGGCGGCCGGGCGAAGGTGCAAATTATCCCGCGACAGCAGCGCCGTTGGGGTGTCTAGTTGTTTTTGCAAGGTCTTTGGCCCTTATTGGTGTCCCAGCGATGAATTTCATACGAGTTTACTTTTACTTACCCGAGGCTCTAGTGTTGATAACTTGTTTGACTATCAGTATGTTCTGTCCTTTGAAAACCAGCTGTAGCCGTTTGTTTTTTCTCCGGCGAAGGAGATACTTAAAGCATTTGAAGTGTGTTGCCGTGAGGAACATTGAAAATTATCTGCAAGGATAGTCTACGAATTGAAGTTGGCAAGAGTTTAGTACCTACATAATAGTGTACATAGAAACTGTCTCTGCCGGCCGCGGTGGCCGAGGTGACTGAGGCGCTCCAGTCACGGTCAGCACGGCTACTACGGTCGGGAGTTCGAATCCCCCCTCGGGCATGGATATTTGTGCCGTCCTAGTCCGTAAGTAGTCCATAAGTCGTTTGTAAGTTTAGGCATTGATGACCCCGCAGTTAAGTCCCATAAGCTTTAGAAACATTTGAACATTTTTTAGAAACTGTCTTTTCTTGGCGATACTTCAGTATAGTAACTGATATTAGAATCAAATCAATGAATGCGCACTAGATAATGTCAAAGCAATATTACGTAATATTATACAGTTGTTGTTGTTGTTGTTTGACATGGTGTGGTTTTGAATTAAATCACAAAGTATTTCTGACATGTTGTGTAAAGCGCAGTAGATAGGCACACTCTCACTTTCTACGCGTTTTAGCCCTGGAGGGTATATTAATGTTATCTGGAATATATTGTCGGTTCCTTAAGTACATAGTTTTATGCTGTCTAAAATTCCGTGTGGTGTGTGTGTGTGTGTATGTGTATGTGTGTGTGTGTGTGTGTGTGCGTGTGTGCGTGTGTATATGTGAGTGTGAGTGTATGTGTGGGTATTTGATCTATACTTCATCGATGGTACAGCATCTTGTAAACTGGCCTTTTACTGTGGAAACCGGTAATAATTGCAGATGAACTAAGTTTCAGTGGTTTCTTATAGCTTTCCCTGACTTTAAAATGGAACATACACATATGTCCTTACCCAACAGCTTCGGTATAAAAATATATTTAACTTGTAAGCAGATTTTGAGAGTAATTCTGCTTGACACCGGGAACTAGGCTAAGTAAAAGGTTAAATAGGAAGGTAGAGCCCACGAGGAAATCGTCTGCCATTTCCTATTAGTCTACACCATTTATTTTATAAACATGCATGAGTAATTCATAAATGATTAACTAATTACAAAGCCAAGTAAGAAAAATAAACAATTGGAACTCAACAAAAGTATAAAATTTTAAATCTGGCGGAAATGAAAAATTTAGAGCAAGCAACGGGGTCTGATTGAATTTATTAAGTTGCAATCTCAAGAACAAGCTAATAAAATAGTGATATAACTTTTTGAAATTTCTGAAAATTTAAAAAAAGTAATTTTGAAAGCTATGTTTAAGTAGAATTATTAAAATATTTTCTGTAATTCTTAGTTTAAAAGAAAAGTGCACTACACTATTAGGGCACAGTTCTTCATGCAAGTAATCAGAAAATCGCTGGTTAGTAAATTTCAGATAAAAGAATTTTACGGTAAATATTGATGGTTACAGCGTCAACAACTTTAGAATCAGCGGCAGATTTCTTTTATTATCAAAAGCATGACAGGTAGCACTTGCAATACAAATAGCAAATTATAAAACTGGCATGCATTAACAATAATATTTCTATTACGACACAATTGTGCTCCCAACAGGCCATATAACATAGCTGAAAGATTTTCTTTTTTGTTTATTTATTTTCCAGTTGTAAGAACGATACAACGGAGCGCAGCAATAGTGTCTGTGAGCATCACTTCAGTTAATTGGAATTCTCGATAAGAATGTTTAAGTGCATAACAAGACTGCGATAGCAATATACACAAAAAATGAACAAGAATCCATTAACAATGGCAATCCGACCCATTTATCGGTAACATCATAAACGAGACTGTACATGTCGGTTGGTCACCTAATGGAAACCAATGCCTTAACCATGCTAATGTTATTGAAATTACAATTCAGTTGGTAGTTTTCTTCCTGTTTTTAATGTTTTTTTTTTACGACACTCCGTCTCACAAGAGGTGCAAATTTTACTTAGCTGGCATTCAAGCAAGATGCAAGGCTCGCTTGAAGACCGACAACCAAGAGCTCGTGCAACGACGGAATGTCGGCACAGAAAAATCAAAGAAAAGCAACTAAAATTTTACCTTTCTGCCGTAATTTACAAGGAGACCACCTGGGTATCTGATGTTAAAATTTTTTGATATTTGTGGTACGTGAAGTTCATAACTTAAATATAAGTCAGCCAAAGCCATTCGACGCAAATCTCGAAGATTCTCGAGAAAATTGACTTTGAAGTTTTGCAAGTGCATGCAAATACCAATAATTTATAATTAAAACACACTGTCTGCCTGTCAGTCAGGCGGTAGTGTTGTGGGTCCGCAACCATAGAGTACGTGGTTCGAATCCTGTTATGTTGGATTTCCTGCGGTGGACATAACCGTTAAAGCTTCTTACAGCCTTGTCAGCCAGCGCCGAAGAGTGTTTGGAATGAGTCGACAAACACCCATCCTTTCGCTCACCATTAGCGCCTTCAGCGGCGAAAAACTAAAACGCCCCCGATGAGTATACTACGAACAGAAGTCATGGCATATTCCTGCTGTCAAAGAGATATGAAGACGTGGCTATCTACCGTCACAAATGTTTTCTCTGACGCTGTCGTCGTCGAATCAATGCAGCTCCATGTCAGACGTGGAAAAAATGTGCTTCATCGTAGGCAATAGTCCACGGCATGAAACCAGGTAAGGAAAATCACCACGAAACCAGTGTTCATAGACCATTCACAACTTAAAAGAAGAAATAAAACGATGCATTAAAGCCGTAAGACGCATGGAGCAGAGAGTAAAAGGAAGATAAAACGTAAAACACCCGGTACACTGCACAGATAATTAAAAGAAAGAGAACACCTGAAACCCAAACCGAAAGGTTTGCATCCCTTGTTTGGCGAAATCATGTTCCAATGGTATCTTTAAGAAGTTACCAAACATTCCTTTGTATTACAAATTAAATAGATATATGGAGATTACAAACTTGAAACGTAAATGGATCTAAATAACATAACTGGTGATGACCCAATGGTCATCAATCAACTCATGGAGCAATAATATAAAATTCATAGTATTCGGAACAACAGTATATAGATGCCTTGTCAAAGGCGGGATATTGGGGAGTGGAAGGGGAGGCCTTTATCCAGTTGCTGGTAGAACTTCTGGGTTATAAGGCCGCGGTCCATAAAACTTTCCAGCTTTTCCTAACGTTTCGTCCAGAGCTGCGCCGGACGCCTTCCTACTTCAACTGAGTCTTGCCGACTTATGTTTATATATTTCAGTAGCTTCCCTGTATTGCCAGTTGTTTGACCAGAAGGGGACCTCACAATCTCATAAAGAAAGTGAGGTGTACTAAGAAAGAAAGAAAAAAAGAGGCATTTACTGAGCCGTGCTGCAAATGTACGTTACCACCAGGTGCCGAAGGCGCTGCAGGCAGAGGAGCAGGTGACGAGCTGCAAAGGCATGGAAATGTGGAGTCAAAATCGCGAACGCCGCTGATGGCGCACTAGTGCATACGTGACCCAGAATTCGGTTTCTCAGGACGATTATCAGGCAGACAATGGCGCTTGATTTACAAAGGTAGATTAGATTAGATTAATACTTGTTCCATAGATCATATATACATTTCCTAATGATGTGGAAGGTGTCAGTTTAGTAAATGTTGTCTACACTTAACAATCAATATTTTAAGGATTTTATTACATTTTTTGGTGTTGATTTTTTTTTTATTTCTTTAAATTTTTCTTTCAGTTTTGTCTAAAAATTAATCTACATTGTAGAAGGAGTTGCCATTCAGAAATTCCTTTAACTTCTTTTTAAATACTAGTTGGCTACCTGTCAGACTTTTGATGCTACTTGGTAAGTGACCAAAGACTTTTGTGGCAGCATAATTCACCCCTTTCTGAGCCAAAGTTAGATTTAACCTTGAATAAATATCATCCTTTCTCCTAGTGTTGTAGCTATGCACACTACTATTTCTTGTGAATTGGGTCGGATTGTTAATAACAAATTTCATGAGTGAATATATATACATTGTAAAGCTACAGTGAAGGTCCCTAGATCTCTAAATAAACGTTTGCAGAATGGTCTTGGGTGGGCTCCAGCAATTATTCTGATTACACGCTTTTGTTCAATGAATACTTTTTAGTCAATGTTGAATTGCCCCAGAATATGATCCCATATGAAAGCAATGAATGAAAATAGGCGGAGTAAGCTAATTTACTGAGATGTATATCACCAAATTTTGCAAGACTCTGATAGCATAAGTAGCTGAAAAACTTTTCAGGAGATCTTCAATATGTTTCTTCCAATTCAGTCCTTCGTCAATGCAAATACCTAAAAATTTTGAATATTCTACCTAAGCTACAGATTTATGTTCAAAGTCTAAATTTATTAATGGTGTCATGCCATTTACTGTATGAAACTGTATATACTGGGTGTTATCAAAGTTTAATGGGAGTGCATTTGTAGAGAACCACTTAATAACTTTCTGAAAGTTATACAAACATTTGAACTTTTTTTTTAGTTAACCTCCCGCACGTTGTAGCAGTAAAATTGGAAATAATAGTAATGGCAGACACACATTAAATGCTTATGTTATGTTACAGATGACGTGAAATGTTTGGCACCGATAGCAATGGTTAGATAGTTCGTGTCAATTTATTTCATGTGCTTTTGGCGGGTAGCATCAGAACACCGTTGTGTAACTAATTAAATGTTTGCGGTCCAGACGAACACGTAATTAAATTATAGAAATAAATTGATCAGCACCACATCTCATTTTGCGTACAGCTATATACTTATGAAAACGTTGTTTGTAATTTCTGCTAGTTCAGTGCAATGTTTTAAATTGCTACACGTCCGTTTCTGTCGGAGTAAATGACGATAAATTAATTTACCGTTGTAGGACCGGATTTCAGCTGACGACTATGTATCCATCATCAGCTGCGCTAATTTCGGAAATGTGAATCAACTGCCGAAGTGTTGTGTGCTGTATGACAACTTGATATTTCTCATTTTTTTATCTGGAACATAGATGTAGTATTATTTCACTAAAAATTGGCATGATATTTCGTGTGAATAGCTAATTTATGAGCAAATTTATAGATGGAGGATAAGGTCACGTAAATACGGCTATTATAGCCGTTTGTGTTCATAATTCATTACAGTAACTTTTGCCGTGGTTTACTCAGTCCTCAACTATGTAAACACGGCGTAGGAGTCGTTTCCAGTGACTGTTTTATCTGTTCTGAAAATAACACTTCAAGTAACGTGGAATATATGAACAACTACGCTTTGTTACATGCGTGCACATATACTGAAATCTCATAAAATCTTTGGCAGTAAACTTGAAGTGACTCCAAGAATAGAAGTATACTAAAGAGAGAATTATTTAATCGTACTACAGATACCATTGTAGCACACAACTATATTTGCTGAATAAAAATATATGTGCACTGACTATTCGGGAGAGTCTTGGTATTATCTCAATTGTTTTCTGAGTAGTTTTTTATTGTCGTCATAAAATCCTAGATGTACTGTAGATATGCGCCGCACATGTAGAAGCTAGTTTTTAACATATAAGCTTATTGTCCTCTACGAGAGAAAGGGGGGGAGGGAGGAATTCTTACAAATATTAATTGTGCTACATGAAGTCTATAATCCACATTTCTGATCAGACGTCATGTAAATAAATGTCACTAATTTTAAAATGTTCTGCTTCAGATTATGGGATACTAAAAACACTAAGTTCACGGTTCATTTTCATTTACAGGAACCACATACTCAAGAATACAAAATGACATAAAATTAGAAAATTGTCTATGAATAAGGTACACTGCACACGATATCATGGATGTAAATAGTGTTCTCACTCTCCCTAGTGTGCCTACGTGGAAAAGGCGTACTCTGGCTCGCTCTCCCTAGAGACAGGCGCTTTTCGCCGAAATGATTAACTGTAGATTGAAAAAAAATTTTTTACCGTTTTCGACTGTCATCATTATCAGAATTTTTTTATTTTTTATTTTTTTTATTTTACAAAGTTCTCCTATTTCCACTTTAGGACTCACATAAAATAGTTACTTGTGAAACTGTAATATACGAAAAAGAACATTGTCAAATGATTACAATTGTGTGTGTTCTTGCCGCAAGTAACAAGACTTTGTAAAAAAAAAAAAAAAAAAAAAAAAAAAAAAAAATTTGATGATGATGAAATAGTTCATCGAAACCGGTAAAGAAACCAGCAAATAAACTAGCGATCTTGGAGGAAGTAAATGTGTTTTATATAAAATTTTCGACCTCTCTGCGTAGGCATAATAAGCTTCTTAACTATACCAATATATATATATATATATATATATATATACTCTGTGGAATTCTGGATTCTAATTAGGAGAAGAAATCAGTTCCACATAGGTAATCTTATATTGCTCGTAGCCAGTCGTCTTGCTTGCTGCCTAAAGTAAATGATTTCAAATATTGATAAATTTATTCTTATATATAATACTGATTGCACGAACTGTGGTGTTGGCTTGAAAATCAGATTTTAGTGTGGGGTAAAGATACTCTGAAGCAATATTTAGCATCACAGTTCGTCGAACAAGGTTCTGCTGGACAGATACATAAAGTAGGTCAAAGGGCTCAAATATCGCATACAATAATTACTTTCCTTTCACCCAGCATACTGGTTTCTGAATGTAACTTGAAACCAATGAATATTATTAGAAACTAGACATACTGGTTTCTCAATGTAACTTGAAACCACTGAATATTATTAGAAACTAGACCCCACCCCTTAGTTTCCATAGGTCAAATTGCTTCTATCTATGATACTTCGTTTTGTAATATTTAGGAAGTGTTCAAACGTTTCCGAGAACGGGCCCCTAATATCACCTACCCCTACTCCTATAGGAGCACATGTTTAAAATTGGCAGAGCTCAACCGTACTTTATCATGAGCAAGCCTCTTTATCTTCTCATAAGAATTGCAATCCACATCCATTTGAATATGCTTAGTGTATTCGTCTCTTGCGATTTTTATTTTATACACTTCCCTCCAAAGATAAATTTACAATTTTTTGATGTCTAAGAATGTGTACTAACAATCGATCCCTTCTTTTACTCAAGGTACACCAGAAATTCCTCTTTTCTCCCAAGTTTTGTTCAGTACCTCGTCATTAGTTACACGATATACTCATCTAATCTTAAGATTTCTTCTGTAACACCACATTTCACACGCGTCTATTCTCTTATTGTCTGAACTATTTATCGTCCGTGTATCACTCCCGTTCACGGCATCACTTCACCAAAATGCCTTCAGAAAAGACTTTCTTACAATTCAGTTAATATTCGTCAACAAATTGATCTTTCCTCTTTTTCTTGCTGTTGCCATTCTGCATTTTATATCCTCTGTACTGCGACCATCATAATTTATTTTACTGCCTAAGTAAGAAACCTCATTTACCATATTTATTGTTTCGTTACTGAAACTAATTGCTTCAACATCGGCTGATTTTCTTAGACTGCATTCCATTACCATTGTTTTGCTCTTGTTAATGTTAATCTTATACGCTTCTTTCAACACCCCGTCCATTCAGTTCCATTTCTCTTGCAGGTGCTTCGCTGTCAAACAGAATTACATTCTCATCGGCAAAATGCAATGTTTTTATTTTTTCACCTTGAATCTTAATTCCTTCTCCAATTTTCTCCTTGTAGTTATTCACATCCTGCTCCATGTACAAAATGTTTTTATTTTTTCACCCTGAATTTTAATTACTTCTCCAATTTTCTCCTTGTAGTTCTTCTCAGCTTGCTCCATGTACAAAATGAGTTACATTGCAGAAAGACAACACTGTCTAACTCTCTTCCCAACAAATACTTCCATTTAATGCCCTTCGACTCTATCAACTGCTGTATGTTTTTTGTACAAGTGGTATATAACTTTGACAACCATGTCAAATATAAATTTATTATCTATAATATGCTTCAAAATTTCTAATAAATTTTTTTAACCATAATCGCTAACAACAACACAGACAGAAATAATAAAGAAAATAATGCCATATCTGTTAACTTCTATATTTTCTCCCTGAAAGAAAAATTTATAAATATTTGTAAACATATAGTATTCTGAGGTATTGACAGATGCTGTGACTGGCTACAGTTCATAAATCAAATGTAAATCATCACGTAATAAATAGTCAGTTGAAGCACTTACAACCTCTAAATACGTTACGTACTGCACACTTTCTAAGTGAAATTTGTAAAATGTTATTTACGTAAATTTATTTATGTAGCATTTAGATACATACTCATATAAGAAAATGTTTTAGAAGAAACACCTGACGATGGCATTAAATGCCGAAAGATATCTTGTGTGATATATAAATAAATAATTAATTACAGTGTTTGGACTATCCTTTCGCATTATGTCAATAAACAACATTTCTAACAGAGATATAACATGATAAGTTATAGCTTAAATTGCTGCAAATAGAAACAGCACCAATGATACATTCGAGCTTGATTTCAGTTATAAATGAGAAAAATGTTGCTCGTAATGTCGAAAATTCCGTCAGACGACGTGGGGCAAAGACTTCCGACCGGGAGCAAAAACGTTATATTTTGGTTTCAAACGTCAATACGGCAAAGATAGGGAGACGCCACTGATCTGGGAGACGTGCAGTTTACGTTATCTATGGTATGTGAAATAGAGTTGAAATTCTCTGGAGCGAATGTTGTGTTCTGTCTTTTTCTAGGAGGTGCTGGTTCTGCTCATGTTGTTAACATTACGCTAGGATTGTCACGTGATATTATACAAGTAAGCGAACATTAGCATTGAAGTGCAGATTTTCTACGATAATTTTATCAGGAGGCCAATGAAATTTATATAATTCGAAAGATGGTTCGCTGTAGATGTGCACAATACGATATAGTGTACATACCCGTCGAGAGTGGTAAAACGGAGTATGTTTTCAAAGATATAGCTCGGATCACGATTTAAAATCTCCAATTCTAATAAAAAGTGAAAGTCAAAAATTGAAGTGCTACCAACAACTTCCCTTTGATTGATCTATATTAGAAAAACGTCGATGGTAACATCAATGTGCAGTTCAAAGAAATCAATGTACGATGAGCATCGAAAGGAAAACGTCTGGGAACATCAGTGTTTTGGGTGCCGAAACAAAATCTCTTCGGCAGAGCCAAAGACACACGTTACTAGACTGGCACTACCGAATACAGTATTCTACATCTACATACATACTCCGCAATTCACCGTAAGGTGCGTGGCGGAGGGTACACTGTACCACTACTAGGCATTTCCTTTCCTATTCCACTCCCAAATTGAACGAGGAAAAAAAGAATGCCTATATGCCTCCGTACGAGCCCTAATTTCTCTTATCTTGTCTTTGTGATCTTTACGCGAAATGTAAGTAGGCGGCAGCAAGATCGTACTACACTCAGCTTCAAATTCCGGACCTCTAAATTTACTTAACAGAAATTCACGAAAAGAACGTCGTCTTGCTTCCAGCGACCCCCAATTGAGTTGCCGGAGCATTTCCGTGACACTCGCGCATTGGTCGAACCTACCGGTAACAAATCTAGCTGCTCGCCTCTGAACCGCCTCTATGTCTTCCTTCAAACCGATCTGCTGCGGCTCCCAAACACTTGAGCAATACTCAAGACGTGGTCGTACAAGCGTTTTATACGCGGTCTCCTTTACAGGTGAAGTACATCTTCCCAAAATTCTCCCAATAAACCGAAGTCGGCTGTCTGCCTTACTCACAACTGTCCTTCCATGCTCGTTCCATTTCTTATCGCTCTGCAATGTTACGCCTAGATATTTGAACGACGCAACCGCATCAAGAGGCTCACTACTGACGCTGTATTCGAACATTATAGGATTGTTATTTCTACTCATGCGCATCACCTTACATTTTTCTACATTGAGAGCTAGCTGCCATTCTTCGCACCAACTAGAAATTTTGTCTAAGTCAACCTGTATGCTATTACAGTCAGTTACAGACGACACCCTCCCATACACCACAGCATCATCAGCAAACAGCCGCAAATTACAACTTACTCTGTCCATCAGATCATTTATATAGATAGAAAATAATAGCGGTCCTATCACACTCCCCTGGGGCACGCCTGACGATACACTCGTCTCTGATGAACACTCGCCGTCGAGAACAACGTACTGCGTTCTATTACTTAGGAAGTCTTCCAGCCAGTCACAAATCTGTGAACCTATTCCATACGCTCGTATCTTCGTTAGCAGTCTGCAGTGTGGCACCGTGTCGAACGCCTTTTTGAAGTCGAGAAAAACACAATCCGCCTGTTGCCCTTCGTCCATGGCTCGCAAGATGTCATGTGAAAAAAGGGCAAGCTGAGTTTCCTAAACTCGTGCTGATTCATGGAAAGAAGCTTTTCCGTTTCAAGGAAATTTACTATATTCGAACTGAGAATATGCTCCAAAATTCTACATGAAACCGATGTCAACGATATTGGCCTGTAATTGTATGGGTCAGTTCTCTTCCCTTTCTTATACACTGGAGTCACCTGCGCTTTTTTCCAATCACTAGGAACTTTGCGCTGAATTAAAGATTCGCTTTAAATGCAAGCTAAGTAGGGGGCCAATGCCGCAGAATAGTCTTTGTAAAACCGAACTGGTATTCCATCCGGACCAGCAGACTTTTTCGTATTTAGCTCTCTCAGCTGCTTCTCTACACCGGAAATACCTATTGCTATGTCCCCTATTTCGGAATTAGTACGTTGATCAAATGATGGTATATTTGTGCGGTCCTTCTGCGTGAAAGATTTCTTAAAGGTTAAATTTAGAACTTCAGCTTTCCGTTTGCTTTCTTCTATTACTGCCCCGGAATGATCAACTAGTGACTGGACAGTGGGCTTTGACCCGCTTATCGATTTTACATAGGACCAGAATTTTTTCGGGTTCTCGGAAAGATCTTTTGCTAAGGTATGGCTGTGATAATTATTGTATGCTTCATGCATCGATTTTTTATAGACGCACGAATCTCTACTAACTTTTGCCTGTCATCATTTGCGTGTTCTTTTTTGAATCGAGAGTGCAACAGCCTTTGCTTTCTCAGCAGCTTTCTAACATTATAATTATACCACGGTGGATCTTTTCCATCCTTAATCCTCTTTACTGGCACGTATTTCTCTAACCCTTCGTTAACAATGCATTTAAATTTAGTCCACAATTCCTCTACATCCATAGTCCCAGAATTAAACGATGCCCATTCATTTTCTAAGTGCGATCGTAACATTTGCTTCTCGGCTTTTCCCAACAAAAACACGTTCCTAGCCTTCTTGACTGGTTTATGAACTTTGGTCACCATCGACGCTATGACGATATCATGATCACTAATTCCTGTCTCTACACAGACATCGTTAATAAGGTCAGGCCTGTTTGTGGCTATAAGGCCTAGAATATTTCCATTGCGCGTGGGTTGCCGGTTTAACTGCTCAAGACAGTTTTCGGAGAATGTGTCCAAAAGTAGCTCGCAAGACTGCTTGTCTGTACCGCCTGAAATGTAACTAGCGAGGTCCCAATCTATACTCTTAAGGTTGAAGTCACCACCGACTAATATAACATGGCCCGGATACCTATGCACTACCTGGTGTAGACTTTCCTTGAATGATTCTAAAACTGCTACAGCAGCACTGGGGGGCCGGTAAAAACACCGAACTATTAACTTCACTTCTTTTAGACCTGTTATGCGTGCCCAGATAACTTCACAGTTACTTTCAACCTCGATCTCAGTAGAAACAATATCTTTGTCCACAGCGATGAACACTCCTCCTCCAGTTGTATCAGATCTATCTTTCCGATATACATTCCACGCTTCGCTAAATATTTCTGAACTTGCCACATCATCATTTAGCCAGCTTTCGGTGCCTAAAACTATCTGAGCGCAATAATTTCCATGCAGCGCTGCAAATTCGGGAACTTTGTTTCTAATACTCTGTAAGTTCGCGGCTAATATTTTTATGTTCGAATTTTTGTTCCGAACGTGGCCTGAATTCGCTGTTTGAATGCTGACAGGCGAGTGCTCATCAGAGTTAGCGCCTAGCCTAAAAAAAAACCCATGTGCACTCCACAAGTACTCTGCTACCCGAGTAGCCGCTTCCTTAGTGTAGTGCACCCCTGATCTATCTAGGGGCACCCTACAATTCCCCACCCGATAACGCAGATCCAGAAATCTGCAGCCATGACTGTCACAGAGTCGGCGAAGCCTCTGGTTCAGACCCTCCACTCGGCTCCAAACCAAAGGACCCCGATCAACCCTGGGAACAATGCTGCAAATCGACAGCTCTGCTTGCACCCCGCGTGCGAAGGCAGCAGCCTTCACCAATTCCGCCAGCCGCCCTTAGGACCTGAGGATGTCCTCAGAACCCAAGCGACAAGCGTCATTGGTGCCGACGTGAGCTACGACTTGCAGTCGACTGCACCCCGCACCCTCGATAGCCGCCGGCAAGGCCGCATCCACATCTCGGATGAGGCCCACAGGCAAACACACCGAGTGCACGTTGGAATTCCTTCCAGATCTGGAATTGACTTCCTGTCAATTTAATCAAAGCATCAACAATTATTTGTTTACGGATATAACAGTCGTAAGAAATAGGGATAAACTGATAAAATTTCGCCACATCTAGTGTTTTGACGTAAAGGCAAAATTTTACTAATGGCGGTGGCGTAGTTGGAGATGTTGGCAACAAAATGTTCGCTTGATGAGGTATACGTACAAAAACCTGTGCGCTACAGAGCAGGAACAGTATTAATAATTTACTTCATGACTCCTAATTCTACGTGACTGGTATCTGAAGTCTCATTCGTCAGTCGCTGCCAACTTCAGCACACTACTCCACTACTGCCGTAAGTAAAATTCTATCGTGTACCAGACAAACTTGATGATATTTTTGTAATACTATTTCACTAATCCGCAACATCCGTGTGTTATTAAGTTTGCAAACAGATTCTAAATACAACATTAACTTGTAGATATTTGTATACGGATCCACCAAAGGTGGCAGTACTATTCATGATGAGAGGATTGATAAATAAAAATGTAATCGACTTTCTGGACTTTCCAAATACTGTTACATTAAACCAAACAGAAAGGGAATGGATTTTAAGAAAATCCAAGTCTAATGTACAAAAAAGTTTTACAGAAATGGAATACCTACAAAAAGAAATGATATCCCATTTTAAAACATAATTACAAAAAAACAAGTCTCGCGATAAATTCCTTCCACCATAAAAAGTCGTGAGTTGTTAACGGAAACCAAGTCGGTTATTTTAGTTAGTATTCATGGAACCACCTATTCAACATCTTGTCATAATTTTTATCTAATTAGTTATCTACCAACATCGGTAGTGACTATATCAAAATTATACATCTTTATATCTATAATAAATATAATGACTTGACAATCGCATGGCAACAAACTAATATTTAAAAACTTTACGCAGTTGTCAGCTATTTCATTCCAACATAATTACGTTTGGATGCATGGTAGAATATAAATTAATATTATATGTCGGTTTCCCATGGCAACATAAACTAATACTCAAAAAAGCTTTATGCAGATGTGAGTGTACTTCAATCTTATGTGATTATGTTCGATTACATTTATAAATTATTGTTATGTCATTATGACGATGTGCAACTGCCAGATGATTATATTTATTCTTATGTCATTATATTATTGTGCTATTACCAAGTCATTATGTTAATTGTAGAAATAAAGATGAATATTTTTGATATAGTCACTACAGATGTTGGTAGATAGCTAATTAGATAAAAAATTACGACAAGGTGTTGAAGAGATGGTTCCATGAACACTAACTAAAATAACCGACTTGATTTCCCATAAAATCTCACGACTTTTTATGGTGGAAGGAATTGATCGCGAGACTTGTACTTTTGTACATCTTATGTTTTTGATGTGATTTATTTTATAAATTCCTAACCAGTATCACAATGAGAGGTACCACCAATTTAAACCTAATTTACTCGGTACACTCCTGAGTTAACTAATATCCGTTTGCCCCTCCAAAAGTATGCATGATAGGCCAGTTTTCAATTGAAAGAATATACACATTTCAGGTGCAATTTATTTACCATAAAAAATTCACCCTGTCACATGATCAAGCAAACGACACAATACACAGACTTTGAAATAAAGAGGTGCTATCCGCAACGGTTAAAGAAAGTTGACAATTAACAACATTGAATTACGTTGACTATATATTTACATCAAGAAATGAATGGCTGAGTCAAGGGAGAAGAAACCTTCTCAGGAAGAATAATTATCCAAATTACTACCGTAGATGCACAAACTCAAAGGGCAAGTGAAGTTCCCTAATTTGAACAAATAACCCCAGTTATGAAACTAAAGAGAAAATCCTTCAAAAACAGCGATATAATGGCCCTAGCAATGATGCAGGCGACACATTACCAAATATTTGGGGCAGACAGGAGTCGGCAGCGGCAGGTGATGACTGCAGATTAGAGCTGAAATAAAACACGACCGTTTTCTCACTTCGTTCTGTGAAGCAGAGACGATGTTTAACCAGAGACATGCATTACTAGACTGGCAAACGTCCCTCTGTGATTGAAGTCTGACACCGCCATCTTGCCTCACCTCACGTAAAAATTTTCCGTACAGTAATATCCTGTTCTGATACGATATGACGTCAGCTTTACTAGCTGAATTGTAAGTGATTTACATTTGAACTAATACTTCCGCAATAATTAAATTTAACACATAGGCGTACATTGTCGAATCGAGTTATGAGCAGAACTTGTTACGTACGGTTAAATTTTACTTAGCTTCTTGACCGTTTCGCGTCATTATGTTGTCAATCATGTGAGGTTGGCTTTAGCGTAACAGCGTAAATATTTTGTCATGAAGTCTTCGCTTACGAGGGCACTTTTCTTGAGTGAATGAGTGTATATAAAAGAACGTGTCAACCACAGAGCAGGTACAGCATTATTTATTTACCTCATCGTCTGTACGAAACACTAATCAGGTCGCTTTGAGTGGATTTCTAAGAATATATTATCTGTGCGAGGGCTCTCTATCGTTTTGTTGCTGTTGACAACATAATAATGTGAGGCCGCCGGGATGGTAACTAAAATTTTACCATTACGTAGAGTTAAAGTAGACTGCAGTCATCTGAAAAATACACTCATTAAGAGATATGTTATCTACGACAAGTAGCAAATTTATAACGGTCATACTATTAAAAGAAAAGCCGAAGTTGATTGAAACTGGCAACAGATTAACAAAAACAGGAAACGCTACTCATTAGTGTATGTGTCAAAGCAGACTGTAGATTTCGTACGAACTCTCAAAAGAAGGATAATACGTGTTATCTAACGATAAACTACACTTCTATGATGACCATATTACTGCTACAAAATCCGAAGTTGAATGAAATTGGAACAGATTAATAACAGGAAATCAGTGCACCTCATTACTATATGTCTCAAAGCTTAATCCAGCCGAAAAAAATTACAGCCATATACGTCACACGAATTCCTCTTATGACAAAAGTCTAAAGACAGCGTAGTTACCTCAGTTATTCGCTATTTTTACGACTGTTTTCCGTAATAACGCAAACGACTTCTTTCACGTTATAGTATAGAAATATGGCGGCGAGACTTCACTGATACCCATGATACTGTATATGGCATTGCCGGTCTAGTAATATTTGTCTGTGTGTTTAACAAACAGCCTCTCTAGTGTCGGCGATGCTAGACAGACAATGGCTGCACAATTTTATATCGCGAGCAGACCAGTCGATCGTAGTGTAATGAACAATCCGCATGCGAATGCTCAAAGTGAGACCTCCAAAATATCTAAGTCAACTGTGTCCGCCGAAAGCGAAGCTACAGGACAAAAATCAAACTTCAGGCAAAAGCACAAATAAACCGCGAAATCAAGAGGTCCGAACACTTCGGCGTCCTCGACGCATGACCTAAGCCGATCCGCACACTAAAAGCGAATTCCACAAAAATCTCTCTCCACGCTAAAGTTCCTGATTGCGACACGCGACCCCGCCTACGCAGCCAGAACGCTCCAATTACCACGTATCACTATTATCCTGCCCAATGATATCGCGAGAAGCCGCTGACAAGTTAGATAACTGTCACAGTCCTAAGCTTTGGCGAATCACAGAGCCTTCTGCAGTCGCACTTACAAGCTCCTCACACAGGAGAAAAGTTCCCACAGAGACGTTACCGTACACAGGTGCACGACCTCTTCGAAATTTTCGGACGCTCTCTTTCGTTCCCAGGCCTCAAAATACGAGTCGCGTCCAGAAAGTAAACTCCGTTTGGTAATAAAATGAAATTGTACACAGATACAGAAGAAATTTTCATGGCACAAAATTCTACAACTCTTAAAGTACTTTTTCACATAACTGCCGAAATTTTGCAGGCATTTGTCATAGCGTGGCACTATGTTTTGTGTACCTTCTTCATAGAAATCTGCCCCCTGTGTCTTCAACCAGGGAGAGCACTAATTGTAAACCTACGGTTTTCCTGGATCTTGTCATCAATCGCGTAAACCAGTTCTCCTGTAACCAAAGGTGGGCGCCCACTTCGTTCTTCATCGTGCACATCACTACGCCCGCCATTGAACTGTCGGACCCATCTTCTCACCATCGAATCACTGGTCCGTAAACATCGCAAAGTTGCAGATAAATTTCACTTGGTTTCACTTTCCTCGCATTCAGATACTGAATCATCGACCTGATTTTACTGGTGGCGGGATTTTCAATCAACGCCGACATTTCAAACAAGCACAACAAAGCGTACGTAACTGACAGCGATCTCCAAATGGCGCACGTTCTTCTCCTTGATACACATCGTCTACAGCGCATGTGTGGAACTGCAATCGCAGCGCTGCAGCGGAGATGAATTGAAACGGAACTTACTTTCTGGACGCGCCTCGTACATAAATTTTATGACCATAGGTACCAAGCCCCCGCTGGCCCAGACGACCGATTCTGCGCCCAACAAACTGCTCAACATTCGTCTCGAAGAAGAACGCTTCCACAACCTCCCACAAAGGTAGCATCTGAGAAACCGTCTAGGCATTCATAACCGTGAAAACGACATGCCGCTCTGGCGAGGGTGCTATTCAGATTTCTGCGAACTTTGCCCTGAGGCGGTACGTCCGATTGTGTTGCAGTGGCGACAGTTTGGTGTCCAACAGACGAGGCAACGTGAGAGAAAGCATGCCAGCCGTCCTTTGCCGTCGCCAGTTTCTCTACTGGACAGTAGATATCGGAAAGAATCGTAGAAAAATTCATTAAGACGAAATGCCCAAATAGAGAAAGAAGTGGTGTTAAATCTAAATAAAGGTAGTGTATCAAAACGATACTGAATTTCCCTATCTGCCCAAAGACAAAAAGAAATGAATAAAACAAATTGACTACATATTACCGACACCTCACAATTTGGATAGCAAAATAACTTCTGATGGACGAAGTAAAGAAGTTATAAAATATATAATGGCTATGAGAAGAAAAGCGTTTCTGAAGGAGCAAGATTTGTTAACATCCAATATTTTTTTAGATGATAGGAAGTCCTTTCTGAAAGCGTTTGCCTGGGGCGTAACATTGTATGGGTGTGAAACGTGGACGATAGGGAGTTGAGACAAGAAGAAGACAGAAATGTTTGAAATGTGGTGTTACAGACGAATGATGAAAATTAGATGGGTAGAGCACGTAACTAATCAGGAGGTGCTTAACCGAATTGGGGACTAAGACAAGGGACAGATTGGTGGGACACATTCTGAGACATGAAGGAATCGTCAACATAGCACTAGAGGGAAGTGTGTGAGGTAAAAATCGTAGAGGGAGATCGAGGCAGATTCAAAAGGATGTAGGTTGCCGACCTTTCTCTCAGATGAAGAGACTTGCACAGGACAGGGTAGCGTGGAAAACTACAGCAAACCAGTCTGCGGACTGAAAACCACAACAACAACTACATGGATACCAACATCTTCTAAAGGAGTTTCAAGCCCAATTAAAGACTCAAATTGTCCCACATTAAATATGACTGCAATATATATCGCAGTAATAAATCTAAAACCGAGAAGTGTTAATCCATACAACGTACAATAATATAAATATAACGCAAACAAGAAAGTCAGTAACAAGCTCACCATTCTTTAGAACGAAGTAGGATGGATGTGTATTTCACAGCGGAAAGTGTCTACACCACTTAGGAGATGAGCACATCGTTACGACGGCGAGGCGAGGTCTGATAATCAAGTCTGCAACCGAGCTTGCCCATTGGCTGACTTTTTGTCGAAGCTCGTTATACTACTCAAGGCATTTCCAACCGAGAAATGTAATGCCCCAGCAAAAAGAGAGGTGGTTTCAGATCTTGGATACAGATAGGTGCCTATCATAGCGTGCACGAATACGACACATAAAAGGCGTTACGTTTAATAGCATACGCCTTTTATCATTAGCCCACTAACGAGACCTACTAACCCAGAATTTTTTGTGTTGATGACGTAAAATGATATATTCTTGCCGTTATTTTCATGTACATAAGCCTTCGAAGCAGGCAGAAAGGACTTCGTCATTCCACAAATTCTCAATGTTACACATATCACGATTAATGTTGCTCCTGCCTGCTAGCACGTCGCCAGCTGATAGTGACCGGCTACTTCACTTTCACTTCCTTTAAACAGGTAGTATTTAAATAACATGTGTTTTTATAAACTAAACGAATGACATTTTATATGTCATGAGCATATTAGGGTCTAACAAAGCAAATCTTTGAACTCGAACGTTCGGAAGCGCACTGAATCATGCTTGGAATAACAGGCAATCATAAACCGTGTAGTGATGTGGGTCATTCCCATGCGAAACGTAGCAATGTCTCTCAAGTAACAGATTTCAGTACCATAGTAATAAGATACCAGTATCATAGGAAGGAAATCTATATCTATAAATGTGAATGTCTGTTCGGTGTACGTTTATCACGTCTGTACCACAAGACATAAAGAGCTAAAAATTTGTACAGTTACTATTGTCTACCCGGGGAAGGCTTTAGGCACGGTTTTATGGCGATCGGATAGCTATTTGTCTCTATGTATATTAATGCGAATGTCTGTTCAGTGTACGCTTATCACGTTCGAACGAGAAGACGCAGGGACTTAAATATTTGTACAGTTGCTAATTTATACCTGAGGTTTTATAACGAACTGATAGATATTTAGTAATTTGAAGAATATAACGCGAAATGCGGAACAATAATTACTCTTTGAAAATGGTTTCATTGGTTGCATTGTTGCTTGAGGGTTGGTTATGATAAAAGGATGGAGTATATTCGGATGGAAAGTTATCGGTGTACATAAAATTCTACGTGTGTGTGTGTTAACATTTCGCTGTGCAGCGATAACTACAGAACGCAAACGGTCTGTGTGTAATTGTTGTCCGAAGTCTCCCGTTGTACACCATAGCACTTCAATGCCGACAGTTACAAGGGGGTGGAAGATATGGTGGTTGATTTCGTCAAATTATAAAAAAAATCGGACTGAAGGCGACGTTTGCGACTCTACAGCAAGGAGGTTACATAAAGCGAAACTCGATGCCACAGACGATATCTTTGGTCTATGCGTGCTACACATTGATCTGGTGCTACAATGTCTTCAGATCTTTCTCTGTAAGGGTAAGCATACGGATAAGGAAATATAAGAATAAATAAATGAGGCAGTAAAAAAGAAATTTTCTTTTAATACATCTCTTTAAAAAAATTGATTTGACGTTGCGCACATAACATCAAGTGATCGATCTGTGATATTATTACAATCATTATTGTTGAATTTCGTGATTGGATTCTTCGAAACGAGTGTATTTTTACGTGTGATTTTTTATTTCTTATTTATTCTCTGATAAATGTAACATGTTTTTAGAAAAGAAGGAGATGGACAGAGAGAGAGTGGATAGGAAAAGTATTAGCTCAAGGCTCGAATAAATAAATAAATAAATAAATACCCGAGCAACGCCGGGTTTTCAGCTAGTTATATATTATTTAATGCCGTCATTACTGATTCAATCAGCAGCTCCAAAACCTCTCTGCTTAAACTACTTATAATAGCGAAAAACATAAGTATACAGCAGTACCATACACCTGAAAGTGCTTCCTTTAGTCCTCAAAGTGCAGATTTTGAACACCCTACAGTCACGTCATCACATTCTGAATCACTTCCGCATTCATGCAGTCCATTATCAAAAGCCACACTAATTACATTTTCATGGTATATCATTGTCATAGCCTGTCTTTTGCCATGCATACTGCAACATAGGCTTATACGTAAGTACATCCAATTGATTGTAAATCAGAGAGTGAAGTTTCACGATGAAGTAACGATCGTGTACCTTGACTTGTGGTTTGGAACCTTGTAGTCGCACAACATAAGTAATCCTTCTGATATACAGTTTATGTTGCCGAAACCAGTAAACATCAAGGAGTTGGCATTAATCTTTTTTTATTTTTTTATTTTTTATTTATTTATTTATTTATTTATTTAATTTTTGTTTTTATTTTATTTTATTTATTTATTTATTTATTTTTTGCGGTGGCGAGATCTTCAGCTTCCCATCTTTAATAGCGCACACAACTGTCACTTGGGAACAGGCAAAGTTTCTGCCTACATTGCATTTTTCAGTTTACGTCTTATTTTTATTGTAATTTTCAGGTGTACCTGATGTGATATAGGTCTCGAAACTCGCGTAGTGCACAACATAGAGTGTCAGCGCTAAAATGACAACTATTGCGGATCCAATTATTTATGGACAGGTTGTAATGTCCCGAAGGAAGAAATTTTTTTTTGAAAACTTGCATCTGTAAGGATACAATCTGTATGACCCTCCCAGGACTCACGCAACGATAAGCTCTTTTCTAATGCTGCTAGCTGACAAGTGCGGCGTTTAGCACATCACTGGTTTGTTTATGATTGCTTGTTGTTCTAAGCATAGTTTCATTCGGTTCCGACCGTTCGAGGTCAAAGGTGCCCCTTGCGACTGTTTATGTCTCATGTCATAATTTTATTTCTGATGAAGACACCCAGAAAAAGTATATTTTAAAGCAACTTGTAGGGCTCCATATTTCCTTACACAGTAAATTAGTAGTAAAATCATATGCAACCATTTGTGTAGCAAATAAAGGAGACTTTGTCTAAGTAATTCGCAATGTGAGCTGGAAATAGTGACTTTACTTGACGATGAGATCTTCGGTATCCAAATAACTTTCAAGTTGAGCTGAGACAGTTTGTTTACCGAGAGATGACTGCACACCGGAATAGAATCCCGACCAAGAGCAAATTTTCATGCGGCGCCGTAGTATTAATTCAATACCCAGATGCATCTAAAGTCTAAAATCTTTCTTCACCAAGCACAGGGAGGCAGTAGTAGTTCATCATGTGCATGGAATTAGTTATAGAGCATATGCACTGACACACACACACACACACACACACACACACACACACACACAGAAATACATACACGAAGAAACTGATCTTACAAGGAGACCTCATGGTTATCGGATTTTAGAATTTTTCGATATTTATGGTACGTGAAGCTCAGAGCTGAAACAACAATCAGAAAAATCCATTCGAAGCAACTCTAAAAAATTCTCGAGAAAATCGATTCTGAAGTGTCGCAAGTAAGGGTAAGTACCAATCACTAAATGACTTGCACTATCTGTCGAAGTATCAATAGAGTCCCGGGTCGAATCGCACTGTGTGGAACATTTTTAATTTTAGAATTCACTTATATAAAACGTTATGGGGTCTCTAATGCCACGTGTTGTGTCCCTTTTTTGTGTGTGTGTTTGTAGACGAGCTGAAAACGTCGTCACGTAAAACGATGGTTTGGCAGTTTAGCTGCTAGGATATGACTTTTCAAAAGCAGTGTCGTAGCTCTTCACCAACTGAACAATCGAAGACTACAGATGTCAACTATTAGTTAAGCCAATACTGTAAAAAAATGTAACTTATATTTTATTTATTGAAACAATCATTATAAAAAACCTTCGATAAAATAAACAAAATTACGAATAAACGAGGATACGTGCACTTTTCGTAAAAAAATATCATTAGCTATTGAAATTATGTAAGTATTCGAACGCAATGAAAAAAAAATCAAAAAAATCTGCCACAACAGGATTCGAATTACTGACCTACGGTTGTAAGCCCAGAACGCTACCACCTGAGATACGCCGACATATGCTGTAACTCATTTAGTAATTGGTACTTACACTTACTTGCGAAACTTCAGAGTCGATTTTCTCGAGTCTCCTGAGCTACTACAGCCACCATGTTAAGACTTGTGCTGCCCTTCCCCTCGGAGATTAGAGTCCTCCTTCTGGCTTGTGCGTGCGTGTGTGTGTGTGTGTGTGTGTGTGTGTGTGTGTGTGTGTGTGCGTGCAGGCCTGTGTTGTCCGTAGCGTAAGTCTTTTTCAGTCTAGGGAGCAATAACCTTAGCAGTTTTGTCACTTAGGTTTACGAACATTTGAACATTTTGTAAGGACTTAGGCTTTCGCGGTCATTATTGTTAAAATTGAAATTCTACTGAGCTATTTGCCACGTCATGATGATATATTTCTCTAACGTTTCGGATCCGTTACAGGAAATACTGACTTGTTTCCTCCTGTGTTCGTCTTGTACATCCAGCAGAAAGGGAAGGAATAACTTCATTTGTGCTTGCATTGGTGTTTCTGATAGGTCGAAATACGGGAGGAAGATGCTCTACTGGTGTTTACATCGGTGGTTCTGATTGGTTCTATTAAGGAAGGAGTAACATTATTGGTGCTTGCATTGACGTTTATGATTGGTGGAAATGCGGAAGGAAGATGCGTTTATTGGTGTTTGCATCGATGGTTCTGATAGGTGGAAAACAGGAAGGTGTGCGCTTGTTAGTGTATGTGTTACAGGCCAAACCCGATTTTAGGATGAACTAGTTTCGCCTAGGCCAAACCAATTCTACCTACATGAAACTAGTTTAGCCTAGGCCAAACTAGTTCATCCTGTTAACGATAGGAGAAACCAGTTTAGCCTAGGTCGAATCGGTTTATCCTAGTTACAATTTACATGCTTCAGGACAAACTGGAACGTACTAGTCTAGGGTGACCAGATGTTCCAGATTTTACGGGATCATCTCTTATTTAGCTTAAGTGTCCTCTGGTCCCGACAAAAAAAAAAAAAAAATAAATAAATAAATAAATAAATAAAATAAAAAAAAAAACGGGATGTAGATTGTCCCATATTTTATTAACCGTCCCATATATTTTGAAATAACGTGTGTCAAAAAGATGTTTCAGTATTTCCATATACCTTTCAGGCATGTTGAAGAACCAAGAGACTTTTCGAAGTTTTCTGAAGTGTAATACTAACAGCTGCTTGGTAGTACAAAAACCAAATTGCCATTCTTTCGTACTGGTATTAGATAGAAATATCAAAGCAACGTTCGGAATCGAACCTAGAGTACTAGTTTCTACTTCCTCGTTGCAAGAAATCATTAATGATATTCAGGAAGAAGATGACCTAAATAAGGCAATCGAAGATGGCATCAAAACTGAACAATACGAATACAGTGACGATGTTGACATTGTGGAAATTGACACAAACGACATTGATAATGCTAAAAGAAAGGCGACAGAAAATTTACAAAAAGAAGCGAAAAGAATGAAAGCTTTAACTGACAAATCCCACCCACCAGCTAACATTGGAGACAACGTAAACATATCTATTCCAGATGTAGACAAAGGCACATGTGGCCTTCGAAACGTAATTGGAGTAATACTTCAAATGACTGATGAGGATCTTTACAAAGTTGGCACCAAGCATGGCGTACTTGAGAAACATTATTGCAGTTATAATTTTATTGCGATTTCCCATACTGTTCTGCAAAAAACATTTTTTTCTGCATTCAAAAGTTTTTAGATGTGGGAGAAATTAACAAGGATATTGAAATGTCTTTAAGGACTGCAGCCACAAAACATTGTGTTGGATCAGAGCAAGGCTTTGTGGAATGCATGTGCATGAAAGACTTTACAACAAACAGATGCATTTGTAAGAAAAACTAAGTACTATGCAATTCTAAGTGCCACCAGAGTATACCTTGCAAAAATAAGTAAATAAGCAAATTTCAGATAAAGTTATATCTGTGGATGAATACATTGTAAGTTGAGACAGATGTGGAATTACTGATCTGTTAATAAATAACTTTTATAAATCATAGTGACTATTCTATTTCTATTCCTTTATTCAGTTTGCTTTGAAAAGCTTATAGAAGATACAAAGTAAGGCGAAATTAGTACAGACTATGACGTATCAAGTTATTTTATAATTGGGGCATCCGCAGCTGAGTAAATACATTTTCTTTTATGAATTTATCAATTGTTTTAAAAAAATAGATGGGTTCGCCACTAGCATACTGTCTTGCTAATATCTACATGACGAACTTTGAATACAATCACGTACAACAGTCTTCCCAACACGCGAACAAAATCATAGCATGGTACCGATACGTCGACGATGTGTTTCTGCTGTATAACGGTTCGAATATAGAATGTGACTTGTTAGTCACCGAGCTGAACTCTCATCAAGAACATGTACAATTCACAATTGAACATAACAAAGAAGGCAAACTTCCGTATCTGGACTTACTCATCACTTTAAAAGAATCTAAATTCAGTTACGATATTTTCCGCAAACCTTCCACCACAGATACACTGATACACCAAACTTCCAACCACCCGGAAAAATACAAGAAGGCAGCATTTGGATCATTTTTGTATCGAATTCATAACGTGCCCCTTTCAGAGGGAGCCTTTAAACGGGAATACCAAACCATCCAGTATTTAGCATATTGAAACGGCTATAGTACAGATTACGTAGAAAACATTAATAAGGAGATAATGAAAAAGTTACGGACAACCCCACCTATTACTCCTAGGCAAGAAGAGAGGACACACATAACTTTATTACCAGCAGATCAGGACAAGAAACTAAGTTACCATAGAGTCCCATACTTAGGACATTTATCGGACCGGATAGGTAAGCAACTTAGAAAGAAGAACATTATTCCAGCCTTCTTCATTCCAAAAAATGTCGGAGCCAGATACAGACACAAAGAAACGTCAAAATTTAATCCGTATAAGGGAACAGGTATCTATTCAATCACCTGTAATGACTGCCCACAAAAGTATATTGGACAGACAGGACGAGGCTTCGACGTCCGTTTTAAAGAACATACAAAATTGACTAATTCAAAGTCCGCCATCACCGTACATTTAAGGGAAACCAAACACACAATATCCAGTATAGAAAACAACCTAACTATTCTACACAAAGAGAGTAAAGGTAACATCCTAAATATTCTGGAAGAAGTGCAGATCATAAGATCTTTAAAACAGTCAGCTGCTCAAACACTGAATAACCAAACCGAGTTAAAATACCGTTCCATTCTGGCTAATTTTGATTATCTGAATCTAAATTGAATGTCCCTTCACTCAGCTCCATGCCAGAATGAACATCTTCAATTTTATATTTACAAATTTTGCCGAATGGCATTCAGGGTCTTTCGAGAATTTTTCTACAAAGATTATCACCGCCAGAAATATTACCCCAACCTACATGTTCCTAACAATTAAATTACACGCCAGTTCTTGTGTTTCAATTTTGTAATACGAGCCCCAACCTTCAGTTGTTTTCTCTGACTAACAGTCCAGGTACCATACTACAGCGCGCATGCGCAAGTTTGTTTTCCTCCATCACGCCGCACCACAGCCCGCGTTCAGTTTACTTCGCCACTTCGCAGTGCATTCCTCTACGCCTCCATAGGTCTGCTACAGCTTGATGTTTCTAATTACAGACCTTCAGTTTATTTTTACAATGGCCACCTTCACTGCATTGCCAATCTACGGGTAAGTCATTTTAACAAGTTTTAAAGCTCCCCATTCCTAACGATTACTTAATTTTGTCAACTGACATAGGTGCAACCCTCCCCCCCCCCTCCATCAACTACTCTTCCCCTATGATTTATTTTATGACTATAGACACAAATTTGTCACGTGTCTTTCTTTTTACCTTCAGGTTTTATCGAAAATACGGTGGTCAAAATCACGCGACTACATGTCCCACATTTTAACATCCATGTTTTTTATCCTGAAAGACAACCATTTGATTTTGGACTTGGACCCATGTATTTGGCCCTATTGAATTTTAACCAATTGACGGATGAAACCAACTAGAATGTTGGGACTCAGTAGCGAATTATGACGAGAGAATAAAAAGTTGTAAGTAATACCTAGTTCAATTCATGTATCGCGTTTATTAAGTTATTGGTCCTGTAATTTTAATTATTGTTTTGTTATTTAACACAGTAACACCTGAAGATGCGTCTCTACTGACGCGAAACCGGTTGTGGACCTGTACATAAAAGGATCTCAATAAAAACAGCTGAAGCGGCTCCAGAATTTGATTGTTTCATAAGAGGACATTTCTATTTCAATTTCCAAAATAGTTTCTTTTATTATATAAAGTCATACAATCTATTTTTTTAAAACAATTGATAAATTCATAAAAGAAAAAATATGACGTATCAGTTTGTTCCAAAGCATGTAAATTCTAACTAGGATAAACAGATTCGACCTAGGATAAACTGATTTCTCCTATCGTTAACAGGATGAGCTAGTTTGTCCTAGGCTAAACTGGTTTGTCCTATCGCATGTAGGGAGAACTGGTTTGGCCTAGGAGAAACTAGTTCATCCTAAAATCGGGTTTGGCCTGTAACATATGCATATAATTAGCCAACGACGGCGATAACCGAAGTGTCCTGGTGGAGCTAGTTTTTCTAAGTAGTGACGTTACTGCCACGCTGTCAGGAGTGCCAATCTGTGGCGCAAGTGCCCGTTGTACCGCTCGCCGATGAACGTCGCAGCGCCGCCAAAACCGGTAGCCAAGACGGTCAAAGTTTGTATCCGTCTTCTCTGTTCATGTTGTTGGGGTGTTTACTAATCTCAATTGCTTCACGAATTTTCCTCTTGGCTTTAAATGGCTGTTTAGAGAACACTTGTACATCCTTGAAGTTAATAGTGTAGGTCACACTCGTCCTCGTGTTCTGAAAACGCTGATTTGCTGTGCTGGACATTAATAAATGGTTCTTAGCCAATTCTCTGTCGCTAAACCTTGAAAAAACACACTATATGCAGTTTAGTACTTGTAAAAGATTTCCTGCCAGAGTATGACAACAAGGAAATAGAAGAAGTTGAAAGTGTCAAATTCTTAGGATTACAGCTGAATAATAAATTTAACTGGGAGGGGCATACAACAGAACTGCTGAAGCGCCTAAACAAATCCCTGTTTGCTATGCGAATGTTGTCAGATAGAGGAGATATAAAAATAAAAAAGGTAGCATATTAAGCATACTTTCACTCCATAATGTCATACGGGATTATTTTTCGGGGAAACTCATCAGGCCAAGCAAAAGTTTTCAGAGCACAAAAACGCCCGTTATGGATCATTTGTGGTGTCAACTCAAGAACCTCATGTAGAGGGCTATTTAAGGAACTGGGGATACTTAGTACTGCTTCCCAATACATTTATTCTCCAGCCGGCCGCGGTGGCCGAGGGGACTGAGGCACTCCAGTCACGGTCGGGGGTTCGAACCCCCCTCAGGCATGGATATTTGTGCCGTCCTTAGTATTAGCTAGTTCATAAGTAGTTTGTAAGTTTGGGGACTGATAACCCCGTAGTTAGGTCCCATAAGCTATACAAACATTTGAAACATTCATTCTCTAATGAAATTTGTCGTTAAAAATATCTTTTTTTCAAACCAATAGCTCAGTCCATGGGATCAGAACTAGAAACAAGAATAACTTGCATAAAGATTTAAAGTCACTTACTTTGGCTCAGAAAGGTGTCCAATATTCAGCAGTACATATTTTCAATAACATGCCAGCAGCCATAAAACATTTAACTCGCAATAAAGTACAGTTTGAAAAGTCTAAAGGATTTTTTGGCGGCCAACTCCTACTCCATTGATGAAATTCTTACCAGAAGTGATTGATTGTAACTTATTGTATATAATATTCATTCACAAATATGAATACTGTGTTTAGTTTGACTTCAGTACAAGTGTTGTGCAGTAATGTAATCATTGTAAATCAGTGAAAAAAAGTAATTGCTAAGAATTTTAATATGCACTTGTAAATTAGTAGGTAGTAATAAGTTTTGTGTCCTTTAAAATGTAAATATTTTTAAAATAATTGTTTTTCCTGACCAATTCCACGCCCACAAGGGCATTTACATTTGTGGTCTGTGGAATGCTCTAAGTATATATTGTGTATTTTGTTCTGACATGTTCTACATCCAAGTGGATTCCCTCAATTCGGATCTACGGGAACGAAAAGTACATCTAATCTAATCTAATCTTTAAACGTATGTTCCTTTCATTTTCCGCCATCCGTACATGAATAGACCTTCCTGTTTCTCCTATGTATACTGTCCCAGATCCACAATCTATTTTATACACACCAGAAGTATTCCTATGGGAGCCTTGTTTGATTTGAGAATATCTTTTGTTATTGTTGGAAAAACATTTTTCTGTCGGAATTGTCAAATGACATTAACCCTAGTATGCCTACCCTGAGTACAATTTTAATTTTTAATTTGCGGATTAAAGACTTGAAATTGAGTCCCAACCGTTCAGGTATGCTCGCTGGCAATGTTCAGTAATACATTACAGATACTACTAGAATTGTCTGTCATTATTTTAAGTGCCACTTTAATTTTCTGCTTTATATTACACATTTACATAACCTGGGTCCGATGGACCGACGTGGTTTACGTTAAAGTGTCATTACATTAGATTAGGTTGTAACCAATTACATTTTGTTGGAGTACCGAGAATACTTTACTTCCACACATGCATTGTTGCGATTCTAGAAAACGTATTGTTATAACTTGGCATGTTCAACTGTCAGACAGCATACTTCTGTGTTGTGTAAGAAGCAAAATATAGCTGTACAGAAAGACTGTAGGAGTTTGTTACACAGCAGTATTGTTTTGACATTCGATACTCATTCGGAAGAAAGGTAAGGGTTATTGGTAACACTTAAAAATAACATAAAGAGCCGCTATATTTCTGCACTCCATAGGAGAAGAGAATACTGAAGTTATTTATTCATATTATTATTTGTCAGACAATTTGAGGATCTCCATCTAAAAAAAGAAGGAAAGAGGATAGCATACGTTTTTTCAAGCACAAATTTTGAATCAGTAGTTACTCAATAGGTATCTGAAGATAACGATTTACTTTCAGATATAAGTTCTGCTTCGGATGAAAACCATGAAGCTGTTCCTCAGGCAGTGTCATACGGCACTCTGGATGAAGAACCACGTAGTGATGATCAAGATAATAATATCATAGAACAAATAAGTAGTGAAAGTGCTAACGTTTATATTGCTCCAAATGGTATGCTATTGATTGAAAGGCCCCAAATAAAACGCCTGCTCAGAGTGTGGTGAAATTTATACCAGGAACTGATGTGATGTTTTTTGTGAAATGATTTATGCTTTGTCAGTGGCAAAATCACCTATTTGAAACTGTGAAAAATAATATTGGTGGTGTCTGTATTAGTTTTCATAATGAAATCTATTAAAAATTATTCAGGGTTAAAATTATACTAATTATACATTTTAAAAGCCAGTAAAATCATTAAAATAACAACTTATATTATACTCATGAACCTTCAAATGAAAATATACTTGCAGGATGATATCCACAAAACACTTATTTTCATTTAAATTCTCTTATTAGACGTAACGGGTCGAATGGATCCAGTGTATGTAAATGTGCAAAAAATATAGGTCCTGCATAGAAGGGTTAAGGACGTGATAGCAGGACTTGTAGACAAGTAATATTGACGTTGAAGACTAGTGGAACAATAAGACGTCTTTGTTTCCATAATCAAAAGATACCTTACGATAAATGTGACTGGCGGGTCAAGCCCTTAAATCATATATTAGTGAAATGCGTGGATGGCAGCTAGCCGAGCCCTGTTGTTACTTCGCTAGCCGTGGATCGCGATACTGGTGTAATTGTTTCCAACATGGTGCCACTCATTGCGTGTTTTTCATTATTCTTCCTTCATCTTGGTACTTGCAATACAAACAAAGACAAAAAAGGGCCGAGTACACGTGTCAGTCATGCAACCATCTCCATTGCGTGGTTTTCTAGTCTGGATTGTATACCCATTAGATTTCTATCTGCTTATGCTGAAGCGATAGCCCCTTACTTAAAAGGCATATACAACCGCTCTCTCAAAGAAGGATCTGTACCAAAAGATTGGAAAGTTGCACAGGTCACACCTATATTCAAGAAAGGCAGTAGGAGTAACCCACTAAACTACAGGCCTATTTCATTGACGTCAATTTGCAGCCGGGTTTTGGAACATATTCTGTATTCAAATATTATGAATTATCTCGAACAGAACGATCTATTGACCCAAGATCAACACGGATTTAGAACGTACATGCGAAACACGAGCTCTTTATTCACACGAAGTGATGGGTGCTATCGACAAGGGTTCGTAAATCGATTCCGTATTTCTTGATTTCCAGAAAGCTTTTGACACCGTACTTCACAAACGGCTTTTAATCAATTGCGGGGTTACGGTACATCGCCCCAAATTTGCGATTGGATAGGGGATTTCTTGTCAGAGAGGACACAGTTCGTAGCAATCGATGGTAAAGCATCGACTAAAACAGAGGTGTTATCGGGCGTTCCACAGGGTAGTGTTATTGGTCCTCCATTAATGTCGATCAGTGACTCATTAATTGTAAAAAATGTCACGAATGAAAACTGTCGGGTTGTGATGTTCAGTATGGCCTGATGTTTAAAGGCATGTTGTATTTCAAACGTATTGATCGCTGATTAGAGTCCGGGTATGCATTAATGTTTCTTCTCTTTCCTTCCTGTCTGAAATAGATTCTGCGACCAGCAGTAACATTCATATTCTTACTTTTCACGAATATTACCCAATTATTTCAGAATATTACGCGTGTTCAGAGGGGTGAGGCAAGAACCTAAGAATTAAATAATATTTATAATTTATCTCTTGTCAAAAACATTTATTCTTTGTTTTCCAACATATTGCAATAACGTTACGTGTGGATAGGCAGCAAACTAATGGTACAGATGTGGTTGCTGTGAGCGAAATGAGCAGCAAAGACAATTTTTATTGTTCTTCGTTGTGGCAAATAGGTAACTATTTGAGACGAGGCTTTTCACTTGAGCAAAATGAGGTGGTGGCACTATTTATAAGTCTCGTATTCACCACTGTCTCAGTCGTCTGACTATTTTCAGTAGGCGGGATCTTCTTAAAGACGAATGTATGAATATTAAACACTTACAAATATACTAACATCTTCTAAATTTATACATGTGAACAGTTTAGTTCATAAAAATAAATTATACGGTCTCTTACTTCAGGATAGGAGAATAATACTTCGGTTATATCATAGCTGACGTTATGTAGGAAGTGGCTCCCGCGCACAGAGGCGGAGCGATGGGGGAAGTGTGGAGGGGAGGAGCTAAGGCCGAGCGCCAGTAGTTGTGCCTGTAGGAGAAACATTGCTAAAACTCACGCGCAGAGGGCTACTGCGGTCCCACCTCCAAATATTAACAAATGTTACCAAACTGCTACAAAGTCGTCGATGCGGGATCTGATGGAAACGCTCTCTGGCATACGCCATCTTGCTTCGTGTAGTACATGGTTTTTGTATTGTAACAAAGGCGCTGTTATTTCAAAGCAACAGCGCCAGTGGCGTAGCTATCATAGGGCTAGGCGGGGCAGTGCCCCGGGGCCCCCAAGCTCAAGGGGCCCCTCGCCCTCAGTGACCGACGTTCGAAAAATGTTCGTCGAATTTTTTATCTCCCCCTCCCCCAAACCAAGGTTCCTAATGGGCCACCGGGCGGCGGAACACTTCACACGACGCCACTAGGTGGCGCTGCAAACCGCCAGTTGGTGCGTGCAATAATTCCGTCGGCATCGCCGCAGAAGTAGCGGCAGCATCAAAGCTGCTCACAGCAATAGCTGAGCAATACAAGTGTTGCGGCGTGCCGCCCGGCGCAGTGTGAAGGTTCGTGCGCCTCCAAATACTGTATAAATACATTCACTGTTCACTACTTCTAATTGCCAAATAGAAGTGTAGAGTTCGAGTATCCGAATAACCACTTTTCCGAACATTCATGTTCCCCAATTACTTCGGTTAATCGATGTTCTACTGTATGTAATATTTTAGATGAATGAATGATTTTCGATTTTGAACTGTTTGAATCCTGTCCAACAAACCTCAAACGCACGAATATAAACATTGCTGGTCCACTAAGTACCGCAGTACTGCACGACAACTTTTTTTTTTTTTTTTTTCTTTCTTTAAGAAATCACGTATCTCGGATTGACGTCAGCCCCCACCAGACCACGATCCTGGATACGCCACTGCTGCCAATCTTTGCGAAATAACAGTGAATTGCGCTGAATTACCAGCAGTGTGTTTGACAATGCAAGGTTTAACCACATTTGAGTATTAAGACTCTACAGTGTATTTTTTCAGAACGGTGTTATTATGGTAACTCAACTGTTTGTGTAGTGAATTCCCCAAGGGAGTTCTCCTTAATGGTAGATCCCAGTGTAGTGCTGTAACCGATTTCACTCTAAAATTCATGTAAGATGAAGAGAAAATACGGACCGTAGATGGTTTTGAGGATTGTATTACTGATCGGTGCCTCATCATTGAAACAGAAAACAGCTCAAATGGTGATATGTATGTATCCACAGAGACTGTTAAAAGCTGTTCATGTTTTAACTGATGTATTTGATATTTCGACTAAGTGCTATGTTGCACGTGCATGTTTTCGTGGATGAGTAATAGTTCATTGTTTATTTTTCATTAGCTTCTGCCTGCGATCTCATCGCCTAGTATGGAGTAACTTCGAAAACTACCCCATGCGGTCGTTTTATCTGTTTGTCTTACCCAGATCCAACTCTATCCCTCTGCAAAATTTCATCTAAATCGAACCAGTATTTTTTTCTTGAAAGCATAACAAACAAACTTTCACAGTTATGTTAGAGAGTACGATTAAACATCTGTTGCGTGACACACAATAATTTACTTAGTAGTATCCACGTTTGTCTTATTATGTAAGGAGCTGATGTAGTTATGTATCTATATAGTTTTATTTTAAAGAGGGCCCCAAAGTCATTTTTGCCCCGGGGCCCTTGGTGACATAGCTACGCCACTGAACAGCGCTAAAGAATTATCAAAAACACGTCGTTGTTAGTACTGTTAATTATAATCTGATGTCCGGAATTGCTACATTAGCAATTAACATTTACCTTTAAATAGAGGACAGTTGCGAACCTAGAGACTATGTTGTCAGCCATAGTGACTTAGCGCGCCCAGTTAGAACGCCTTCTGTAATAAAAAAGAACACATAGAACAACGAACAAATACGATCAGTGACTGCAAGGAACAGAAAAACCAATAGATGAAAAGAGAGAGAGAGAGAGAGCGAGCGTTAGATTCTGAAGGGAGTGCGCATATGTAATGGCTCGTGCCTCACCCTATACAGTTTCTTTAATGTACATTCGAAAGCACATACACATAAAATGGGGAACTACTGTAACAAAGACTGTCCTAAAGAACGTCATGGTACTAGTAATTTTGTATCTATATTAACTACTACAATTTAGTATTACCACCCATATTCCGTTGTTATTTTAGCTATAATAGGAAATTCTGTCACAATTTGAAACATTATGTTTGCAGTTTATTTTAGCACAGGATGAAGAACAGTAACATGAACAAAGCCATACCTGAATACCTGAACTACCGAAGAGGTAAATCTCGTAAAAATATCAATAGAAAACAGGCCAAAGAAAAATATTATACTAGACACATTGATTGTAGTTGGTGACTTTCAACATACTGCAATATATATACAATTTGATGCACCTCAGTATCTTCAGAACTTAATTCACATATGAAAAATACTAGCATCTGTATGTTGTTTATAATATTTATTATCACAGTATCTCCACAGTTTATGTGCCTGTACATGTTTGCAATTAGTTAATATGTATTTCATGGCTTGTTCACGAAATAGAGCAAACACACATTTAAGAGTGTGCTCTTACATGCGCACATGCGCACAACTCTTAGTACCACAGAACATGGCTTTATTAAATTATTAAGAGTGCGCAAGAAAACCATTTAGGACACAAGACTAAAGGAGAAAAAAAAGTAGGAATACCAGCTATGCATATTTATGTCAAAATGAAGCGCACTATACACAAATTCTTCGTCTTTTATTGTTCCGCTCCTTACAGCTCGGACCTCTCTTCTAGCGACTTTCATCTCTTCTTACACCTAAAATCTGTCCTTGGTGGTCAACACTTCAACGATGATAAAGAGCTGTTACCACATGGTTGAATACACAGGCGGCAACCTTCTGTGAAGGATGCATGCAAAAACTTGTGGCACGCTATGGCAAGTGCCTTCAAAATTTCGGCAGTTATGTGGAAAAGTATTTTAAGAGTATGAAGAATTTGCTGCAATCATAATTTCTTCTATAGCTGTGTACAATTTCATTTTATTACCGAACGGAACTTACTTTCTGGACGCGCCATGTTCTGTGATACTAAGAGTTGTGCGCATGTAAGAGCACACTCTTAAATGTGTGTACATTTCACTCCATTCCATGATGGTGGTGATGGTGGCTGGTGCAACAACAGTGTTGAATATTAAAAAATGCTCAGTCTCTGTTGCAGTATTTTATTTACCAATTACGCGTTTCGCGCTGTTAGCGCATCGTCAGACTGGAAAAAGGCAAATATTTTATTACCGTCCGTGTACCTGGTACGCAGCGAACCTAGTGTGGCTAAGGTGAGTAAATTTGGAAATTCGGACTTACTTGGGCGGAGATGGAGTCGCAGAAGTATCTATTGCTGTCTAGGAGGTATCTTAACAATTTGTGTTATTGGGCGCCTGCAAAGAGGTAAACGTACAAAGTGCGTAAGGGTTATTTGAGCTATAATAATTAGGGACTAAAGGGGTGTGGTATGGAAATTAATAAAACGCTTTATATGATAAAACTCACCATAGCAGCAGAGGAGTCGCTGTCGCGGCAGGTCCACGTTTACAACTGATAGTATTCTTAATAACTACGAAACATGACTACGACCGTTAAACAGAGCGGTATGGGCAGAGTTACGCCTGCGAGAATGAGCGGCTAGAGGTGTTTGTGACGTGAGGGAATAAATCTTGTGAAATGATACATGTTGGTATGAAATAATAATAGATGAATGAAAACGAAATTATTAGAGGCCTGAGGGTGGGGTGGGAGAAAGATGTGAATTGTCAGAAGGGGGGTCATTTTGGAAAAAGATGGATAACATGATGTCGTAAAAAGTTTGATTTTTTGTGATGAGCTGTTCGTTGAGACTGTGTTCTGGGGACCGTTTTACAAACTTAGTGATTTCTAATTCTTCAAGAAGTGAGAGTTTTTTACCTTTGGGGGCGATGTGAAGAACTTGTAATTTGTCAAGGGGGGGGGGGGGGCTGAATGTGTTTGCTTCTTTTGAGGTGCTCGGAAAAGGCCGAATTATTTTTGGCAGCGCCTTTCTTAGTTAAAAGATGTTCTTGGAACCTAGTTTTGAAGGCTCGTCCAGTTTGGCCAATGTAAGATAAGGGGCACTGCAAACATTGTATTTTGTAGACGCCTGACTGGCTAAAAGAGTCTTTAACTAGCCGTTCACTGTGGTGAAAGCGATACTGGATCTTGTCATTGATCGTGAAGGCTACTTTTATGTGGGTGGTTTTAAGAAGTGCGGCGAGTCTGTAAGAAAGATTTCCTATGAATGGTAAGGAGACGTAGATGGATTCAGTAGTGATGGTGTTAGGGAGGAGGGAGGTGTTATTTTTAGAGATTTTTCTGCTGTACAATCGGTCGACCAGGCTCGCCTGGTATCCGTTGGTTCCAGCAATGTGCCGCAGGTTAGCTAGTTCTTGCTCAACTGTTTCACTGTTTAAAGGGAGGTCGCATAAGCGGTCGATCATTGACGAGAAAAAGCTGACTTTATGACTGTACGGGTGACAGGATGTTGAGTGGATGACAGCGTCACTGGTTGTGGGCTTCCTGTAAATCGCAAATGTGATGTGATTGTTGGATAAGGTGAGAGTTAGGTCCAAGTAGTTGATGGAGCAGTCGGCTGACATGATCTGATGGGTGAAAATCATTTTTGGATGCAGACTGCAAAATTCGTTCGAAAGGGATGGTACTTCAGCTGTGGCTGCATTAATTATGATGAGAATGTCATCCACGTATCTGCAATAGAAGAGTATATTTTTGCACATAGAGGAGGCTTGCGTGGAATAACGGTTTTCAAGGGTGTTCACAAATATATCAGCTAAAAATCCCGCGAGGCAGTTTCCCATTGCAAGGCCGTCTGTTTGTTTATAAAGGTTGTTATTGAAGGAGAAATAATTGTACGACGTAATGAGGCGGAGGAGAGAGATGAGCTCGTCAATTTCGTCTGGATTTAGTTTACCATATCTGGATAGGTTGTCAAATATGATGTCTATTGTCTCTTGGACGGGAACATTGGTGTATAGATTCTTTATGTCGAGAGAAACCAAACAGGCAGAGGACGGGAAAGATTTGCCTTGTAATTGTTGAATTAAAGTTCACTTGCCTTACATGAGATTTTTAATTTTTCTGCTTTGTCATCAACTGCGCGATCTAAAGCAATTTTGAAGTCAGCAATGAGATCAGTGGTACGTTGCTCATTTAAAATAGGTCGAATGTTGTGCTTTAGACCTTTGTTGAGAAGCATATACTGTTGATTGCTAAATTGAAAAGATGTAAGGTTGACAACTTTATCAGCGAATGGGAAAATTCCTTGGTGTTTACTGCTTTGATCGAGACTATGATTCGTTGCGTGGTACTTATTCCGTAAATGTGATATCTTTTTGAAATGCTTTTCCTTTATGGGAGTGCAGCTATCTCCCACAAGGTTGCTGATAATTTTCATGAGTTGGTCTAATTGGGTGTGGTCAAGCAGGCGAACAAGAGAAAAATATGTATCATATGCCACATGGTTAAGCTTATCTTTAAGGGAGTGGAGGCGCCTTATTTCAGAATTGAGTAAGACTCTGGCACATTTGAAGAGTGCTTTAGAGGGGAAAACATTTTTTTGTATCTTAAGTGAGCTATGTAAAAACATGGGAATGAGATTTTCTGAAATACACTGCTTGTTGAAATCGATGCTCATGGAAGTCTTCATTATCTTGAGTTTCAGTTTTCGAAAGGATGCGGCCACTTGTTTTGCCCGACAAGGCAAGCTTCTATACATTTCACTCCATTCCATGATGGTGGTGATGGTGGCTGGTGCAGCAACAGTGTTGAATATTAAAAACTGGAAAAAGACAAATATTTTATTAGCGTCCGTGTACCTGACGATGCGCTAACAGCGCGAAACGCGTAATTGGTAAATAAAATACTGCAACAGAGACTGAGCATTTTTTAATATTCAACACTGTTGCTGCACCAGCCACCATCACCACCATCATGGAATGGAGTGAAATGTATAGAAGCTTGCCTTGTCGGGCAAAACAAGTGGCCGCATCCTTTCGAAAACTGAAACTCAAGATAATGAAGACTTCCATGAGCATCGATTTCAACAAGCAGTGTATTTCAGAAAATCTCATTCCCATGTTTTTACATAGCTCCCTTAAGATACAAAAAAATGTTTTCCCCTCTAAAGCACTCTTCAAATGTGCCAGAGTCTTACTCAATTCTGAAATAAGGCGCCTCCACTCCCTTAAAGATAAGCTTAACCATGTGGCATATGATACATATTTTTCTCTTGTTCGCCTGCTTGACCACACCCAATTAGACCAACTCATGAAAATTATCAGCAACCTTGTGGGAGATAGCTGCACTCCCATAAAGGAAAAGCATTTCAAAAAGATATCACATTTACGGAATAAGTACCACGCAACGAATCATGGTCTCGATCAAAGCAGTGAACACCAAGGAATTTTCCCATTCGCTGATAAAGTTGTCAACCTTACATCTTTTCAATTTAGCAATCAACAGTATATGCTTCTCAACAAAGGTCTAAAGCACAACATTCGACCTATTTTAAATGAGCAACGTACCACTGATCTCATTGCTGACTTCAAAATTGCTTTAGATCGCGCAGTTGATGACAAAGCAGAAAAATTAAAAATCTCATGTAAGGCAAGTGAATTAATCGATAGACAGTTAGCCTCCAATTCCGTCAGCATAGATCAAAAAACTGTTAGGTCCATAAACAAAAAGCTCAAAGAAAATGATGCAATTATTGTGCCTGCAGACAAGGGTAACGCAGCTGTTATTGTTTACAGATCTGATTATATTAGCAAAACTCTTAGTTTTTTTAATGAAAATGGCATCCAACAGCTAGACCACGATCCAACACAGACTTATGTCAAAGAGTTACAAGCCTGCATTCTTAACTGCACAAATATAATTTGCCCTGATAATCATTACAAATACAAAGTCATGAATCCAAGAATCCCAACCCTCCGCTCCCAAATAAAGACTCACAAAAAACTCTTCCCGATTCGACCAATTGTAAACTATAGAGGCAGCCCTATTGAACCTATTTCGAAATTCACGTTAAAAATGCTCAAGGAATTTTTCACCTTCGAAACTACCTACTCTATTCCCAACCGACAAACTTTAATTCAACAATTACAAGGCAAATCTTTCCCGTCCTCTGCCTGTTTGGTTTCTCTCGACATAAAGAATCTATACACCAATGTTCCCGTCCAAGAGACAATAGACATCATATTTGACAACCTATCCAGATATGGTAAACTAAATCCAGACGAAATTGACGAGCTCATCTCTCTCCTCCGCCTCATTACGTCGTACAATTATTTCTCCTTCAATAACAACCTTTATAAACAAACAGACGGCCTTGCAATGGGAAACTGCCTCGCGGGATTTTTAGCTGATATATTTGTGAACACCCTTGAAAACCGTTATTTCACGCAAGCCTCCTCTATGTGCAAAAATATACTCTTCTATTGCAGATACGTGGATGACATTCTCATCATAATTAATGCAGCCACAGCTGAAGTACCATCCCTTTCGAACGAATTTTGCAGTCTGCATCCAAAAATGATTTTCACCCATCAGATCATGTCAGCCGACTGCTCCATCAACTACTTGGACCTAACTCTCACCTTATCCAACAATCACATCACATTTGCGATTTACAGGAAGCCCACAACCAGTGACGCTGTCATCCACTCAACATCCTGTCACCCGTACAGTCATAAAGTCAGCTTTTTCTCGTCAATGATCGACCGCTTATGCGACCTCCCTTTAAACAGTGAAACAGTTGAGCAAGAACTAGCTAACCTGCGGCACATTGCTGGAACCAACGGATACCAGGCGAGCCTGGTCGACCGATTGTACAGCAGAAAAATCTCTAAAAATAACACCTCCCTCCTCCCTAACACCATCACTACTGAATCCATCTACGTCTCCTTACCATTCATAGGAAATCTTTCTTACAGACTCGCCGCACTTCTTAAAACCACCCACATAAAAGTAGCCTTCACGATCAATGACAAGATCCAGTATCGCTTTCACCACAGTGAACGGCTAGTTAAAGACTCTTTTAGCCAGTCAGGCGTCTACAAAATACAATGTTTGCAGTGCCCCTTATCTTACATTGGCCAAACTGGACGAGCCTTCGAAACTAGGTTCCAAGAACATCTTTTAACTAAGAAAGGCGCTGCCAAAAATAATTCGGCCTTTTCCGAGCACCTCAAAAGAAGCAAACACATTCAGCCCCCCCCCCCCTTGACAAATTACAAGTTCTTCACATCGCCCCCAAAGGTAAAAAACTCTCTCTTCTTGAAGAATTAGAAATCACTAAGTTTGTAAAACGGTCCCCAGAACACAGTCTCAACGAACAGCTCATCACAAAAAATCAAACTTTTTACGACATCATGTTATCCATCTTTTCCAAAATGACCCCCCTTCTGACAATTCACATCTTTCTCCCACCCCACCCTCAGGCCTCTAATAATTTCGTTTTCATTCATCTATTATTTCATACCAACATGTATCATTTCACAAGATTTATTCCCTCACGTCACAAACACCTCTAGCCGCTCATTCTCGCAGGCGTAACTCTGCCCATACCGCTCTGTTTAACGGTCGTAGTCATGTTTCGTAGTTATTAAGAATACTACCAGTTGTAAATGTGGACCTGCCGCGACAGCGACTCCTCTGCTGCTATGGTGAGTTTTATCATATAAAGCGTTTTATTAATTTCCATACCACACCCCTTTAGTCCCTAATTATTATAGCTCAAATAACCCTTACGCACTTTGTACGTTTACCTCTTTGCAGGCGCCCAATAACACAAATTGTTAAGATACCTCCTAGACAGCAATAGATACTTCTGCGACTCCATCTCCGCCCAAGTAAGTCCGAATTTCCAAATTTACTCACCTTAGCCACACTAGGTTCGCTGCGTACCAGGTACACGGACGGTAATAAAATATTTGTCTTTTTCCAGTCTGACGATGCGCTAACAGCGCGAAACGCGTAATTGGTAAATAAAATACTGCAACAGAGACTGAGCATTTTTTAATATTCAACACTGTTGCTGCACCAGCCACCATCACCACCATCATGGAATGGAGTGAAATGTATAGAAGCTTGCCTTGTCGGGCAAAACAAGTGGCCGCATCCTTTCGAAAACTGAAACTCAAGATAATGAAGACTTCCATGAGCATCGATTTCAACAAGCAGTGTATTTCAGAAAATCTCATTCCCATGTTTTTACATAGCTCCCTTAAGATACAAAAAAATGTTTTCCCCTCTAAAGCACTCTTCAAATGTGCCAGAGTCTTACTCAATTCTGAAATAAGGCGCCTCCACTCCCTTAAAGATAAGCTTAACCATGTGGCATATGATACATATTTTTCTCTTGTTCGCCTGCTTGACCACACCCAATTAGACCAACTCATGAAAATTATCAGCAACCTTGTGGGAGATAGCTGCACTCCCATAAAGGAAAAGCATTTCAAAAAGATATCACATTTACGGAATAAGTACCACGCAACGAATCATGGTCTCGATCAAAGCAGTGAACACCAAGGAATTTTCCCATTCGCTGATAAAGTTGTCAACCTTACATCTTTTCAATTTAGCAATCAACAGTATATGCTTCTCAACAAAGGTCTAAAGCACAACATTCGACCTATTTTAAATGAGCAACGTACCACTGATCTCATTGCTGACTTCAAAATTGCTTTAGATCGCGCAGTTGATGACAAAGCAGAAAAATTAAAAATCTCATGTAAGGCAAGTGAATTAATCGATAGACAGTTAGCCTCCAATTCCGTCAGCATAGATCAAAAAACTGTTAGGTCCATAAACAAAAAGCTCAAATAAAATGATGCAATTATTGTGCCTGAAGACAAGGGTAACGCAGCTGTTATTGTTTACAGATCTGATTATATTAGCAAAACTCTTAGTTTTTTTAATGAAAATGGCATCCAACAGCTAGACCACGATCCAACACAGACTTATGTCAAAGAGTTACAAGCCTGCATTCTTAACTGCACAAATATAATTTGCCCCGATAATCATTACAAATACAAAGTTATGAATCCAAGAATCCCAACCCTCCGCTCCCAAATAAAGACTCACAAAAAACTCTTCCCGATTCGACCAATTGTAAACTATAGAGGCAGCCCTATTGAACCTATTTCGAAATTCACGTTAAAAATGCTCAAGGAATTTTTCACCTTCGAAACTACCTACTCTATTCCCAACCGACAAACTTTAATTCAACAATTACAAGGCAAATCTTTCCCGTCCTCTGCCTGTTTGGTTTCTCTCGACATAAAGAATCTATACACCAATGTTCCCGTCCAAGAGACAATAGACATCATATTTGACAACCTATCCAGATATGGTAAACTAAATCCAGACGAAATTGACGAGCTCATCTCTCTCCTCCGCCTCATTACGTCGTACAATTATTTCTCCTTCAATAACAACCTTTATAAACAAACAGACGGCCTTGCAATGGGAAACTGCCTCGCGGGATTTTTAGCTGATATATTTGTGAACACCCTTGAAAACCGTTATTTCACGCAAGCCTCCTCTATGTGCAAAAATATACTCTTCTATTGCAGATACGTGGATGACATTCTCATCATAATTAATGCAGCCACAGCTGAAGTACCATCCCTTTCGAACGAATTTTGCAGTCTGCATCCAAAAATGATTTTCACCCATCAGATCATGTCAGCCGACTGCTCCATCAACTACTTGGACCTAACTCTCACCTTATCCAACAATCACATCACATTTGCGATTTACAGGAAGCCCACAACCAGTGACGCTGTCATCCACTCAACATCCTGTCACCCGTACAGTCATAAAGTCAGCTTTTTCTCGTCAATGATCGACCGCTTATGCGACCTCCCTTTAAACAGTGAAACAGTTGAGCAAGAACTAGCTAACCTGCGGCACATTGCTGGAACCAACGGATACCAGGCGAGCCTGGTCGACCGATTGTACAGCAGAAAAATCTCTAAAAATAACACCTCCCTCCTCCCTAACACCATCACTACTGAATCCATCTACGTCTCCTTACCATTCATAGGAAATCTTTCTTACAGACTCGCCGCACTTCTTAAAACCACCCACATAAAAGTAGCCTTCACGATCAATGACAAGATCCAGTATCGCTTTCACCACAGTGAACGGCTAGTTAAAGACTCTTTTAGCCAGTCAGGCGTCTACAAAATACAATGTTTGCAGTGCCCCTTATCTTACATTGGCCAAACTGGACGAGCCTTCAAAACTAGGTTCCAAGAACATCTTTTAACTAAGAAAGGCGCTGCCAAAAATAATTCGGCCTTTTCCGAGCACCTCAAAAGAAGCAAACACATTCACCCCCCCCCTTGACAAATTACTCGTTCTTCACATCGCCCCCAAAGGTAAAAAACTCTCACTTCTTGAAGAATTAGAAATCACTAAGTTTGTAAAACGGTCCCCAGAACACAGTCTCAACGAACAGCTCATCACAAAAAATCAAACTTTTTACGACATCATGTTATCCATCTTTTCCAAAATGACCCCCCTTCTGACAATTCACATCTTTCTCCCACCCCACCCTCAGGCCTCTAATAATTTCGTTTTCATTCATCTATTATTATTTCATACCAACATGTATCATTTCACAAGATTTATTCCCTCACGTCACAAACACCTCTAGCCGCTCATTCTCGCAGGCGTAACTCTGCCCATACCGCTCTGTTTAACGGTCGTAGTCATGTTTCGTAGTTATTAAGAATACTATCAGTTGTAAACGTGGACCTGCCGCGACAGCGACTCCTCTGCTGCTATGGTGAGTTTTATCATATAAAGCGTTTTATTAATTTCCATACCACACCCCTTTAGTCCCTAATTATTATAGCTCAAATAACCCTTACGCACTTTGTACGTTTACCTCTTTGCAGGCGCCCAATAACACAAATTGTTAAGATACCTCCTAGACAGCAATAGATACTTCTGCGACTCCATCTCCGCCCAAGTAAGTCCGAATTTCCAAATTTACTCACCTTAGCCACACTAGGTTCGCTGCGTACCAGGTACACGGACGGTAATAAAATATTTGTCTTTTTCCAGTCTGACGATGCGCTAACAGCGCGAAACGCGTAATTGGTAAATAAAATACTGCAACAGAGACTGAGCATTTTTTAATATTCAACACTGTTGCTGCACCAGCCACCATCACCACCATCATGGAATGGAGTGAAATGTATAGAAGCTTGCCTTGTCGGGCAAAACAAGTGGCCGCATCCTTTCGAAAACTGAAACTCAAGATAATGAAGACTTCCATGAGCATCGATTTCAACAAGCAGTGTATTTCAGAAAATCTCATTCCCATGTTTTTACATAGCTCCCTTAAGATACAAAAAAATGTTTTCCCCTCTAAAGCACTCTTCAAATGTGCCAGAGTCTTACTCAATTCTGAAATAAGGCGCCTCCACTCCCTTAAAGATAAGCTTAACCATGTGGCATATGATACATATTTTTCTCTTGTTCGCCTGCTTGACCACACCCAATTAGACCAACTCATGAAAATTATCAGCAACCTTGTGGGAGATAGCTGCACTCCCATAAAGGAAAAGCATTTCAAAAAGATATCACATTTACGGAATAAGTACCACGCAACGAATCATGGTCTCGATCAAAGCAGTGAACACCAAGGAATTTTCCCATTCGCTGATAAAGTTGTCAACCTTACATCTTTTCAATTTAGCAATCAACAGTATATGCTTCTCAACAAAGGTCTAAAGCACAACATTCGACCTATTTTAAATGAGCAACGTACCACTGATCTCATTGCTGACTTCAAAATTGCTTTAGATCGCGCAGTTGATGACAAAGCAGAAAAATTAAAAATCTCATGTAAGGCAAGTGAATTAATCGATAGACAGTTAGCCTCCAATTCCGTCAGCATAGATCAAAAAACTGTTAGGTCCATAAACAAAAAGCTCAAAGAAAATGATGCAATTATTGTGCCTGCAGACAAGGGTAACGCAGCTGTTATTGTTTACAGATCTGATTATATTAGCAAAACTCTTAGTTTTTTTAATGAAAATGGCATCCAACAGCTAGACCACGATCCAACACAGACTTATGTCAAAGAGTTACAAGCCTGCATTCTTAACTGCACAAATATAATTTGCCCTGATAATCATTACAAATACAAAGTCATGAATCCAAGAATCCCAACCCTCCGCTCCCAAATAAAGACTCACAAAAAACTCTTCCCGATTCGACCAATTGTAAACTATAGAGGCAGCCCTATTGAACCTATTTCGAAATTCACGTTAAAAATGCTCAAGGAATTTTTCACCTTCGAAACTACCTACTCTATTCCCAACCGACAAACTTTAATTCAACAATTACAAGGCAAATCTTTCCCGTCCTCTGCCTGTTTGGTTTCTCTCGACATAAAGAATCTATACACCAATGTTCCCGTCCAAGAGACAATAGACATCATATTTGACAACCTATCCAGATATGGTAAACTAAATCCAGACGAAATTGACGAGCTCATCTCTCTCCTCCGCCTCATTACGTCGTACAATTATTTCTCCTTCAATAACAACCTTTATAAACAAACAGACGGCCTTGCAATGGGAAACTGCCTCGCGGGATTTTTAGCTGATATATTTGTGAACACCCTTGAAAACCGTTATTTCACGCAAGCCTCCTCTATGTGCAAAAATATACTCTTCTATTGCAGATACGTGGATGACATTCTCATCATAATTAATGCAGCCACAGCTGAAGTACCATCCCTTTCGAACGAATTTTGCAGTCTGCATCCAAAAATGATTTTCACCCATCAGATCATGTCAGCCGACTGCTCCATCAACTACTTGGACCTAACTCTCACCTTATCCAACAATCACATCACATTTGCGATTTACAGGAAGCCCACAACCAGTGACGCTGTCATCCACTCAACATCCTGTCACCCGTACAGTCATAAAGTCAGCTTTTTCTCGTCAATGATCGACCGCTTATGCGACCTCCCTTTAAACAGTGAAACAGTTGAGCAAGAACTAGCTAACCTGCGGCACATTGCTGGAACCAACGGATACCAGGCGAGCCTGGTCGACCGATTGTACAGCAGAAAAATCTCTAAAAATAACACCTCCCTCCTCCCTAACACCATCACTACTGAATCCATCTACGTCTCCTTACCATTCATAGGAAATCTTTCTTACAGACTCGCCGCACTTCTTAAAACCACCCACATAAAAGTAGCCTTCACGATCAATGACAAGATCCAGTATCGCTTTCACCACAGTGAACGGCTAGTTAAAGACTCTTTTAGCCAGTCAGGCGTCTACAAAATACAATGTTTGCAGTGCCCCTTATCTTACATTGGCCAAACTGGACGAGCCTTCGAAACTAGGTTCCAAGAACATCTTTTAACTAAGAAAGGCGCTGCCAAAAATAATTCGGCCTTTTCCGAGCACCTCAAAAGAAGCAAACACATTCAGCCCCCCCCCCCCCCTTGACAAATTACAAGTTCTTCACATCGCCCCCAAAGGTAAAAAACTCTCTCTTCTTGAAGAATTAGAAATCACTAAGTTTGTAAAACGGTCCCCAGAACACAGTCTCAACGAACAGCTCATCACAAAAAATCAAACTTTTTACGACATCATGTTATCCATCTTTTCCAAAATGACCCCCCTTCTGACAATTCACATCTTTCTCCCACCCCACCCTCAGGCCTCTAATAATTTCGTTTTCATTCATCTATTATTTCATACCAACATGTATCATTTCACAAGATTTATTCCCTCACGTCACAAACACCTCTAGCCGCTCATTCTCGCAGGCGTAACTCTGCCCATACCGCTCTGTTTAACGGTCGTAGTCATGTTTCGTAGTTATTAAGAATACTACCAGTTGTAAATGTGGACCTGCCGCGACAGTGACTCCTCTGCTGCTATGGTGAGTTTTATCATATAAAGCGTTTTATTAATTTCCATACCACACCCCTTTAGTCCCTAATTATTATAGCTCAAATAACCCTTACGCACTTTGTACGTTTACCTCTTTGCAGGCGCCCAATAACACAAATTGTTAAGATACCTCCTAGACAGCAATAGATACTTCTGCGACTCCATCTCCGCCCAAGTAAGTCCGAATTTCCAAATTTACTCACCTTAGCCACACTAGGTTCGCTGCGTACCAGGTACACGGACGGTAATAAAATATTTGTCTTTTTCCAGTCTGACGATGCGCTAACAGCGCGAAACGCGTAATTGGTAAATAAAATACTGCAACAGAGACTGAGCATTTTTTAATATTCAACACTGTTGCTGCACCAGCCACCATCACCACCATCATGGAATGGAGTGAAATGTATAGAAGCTTGCCTTGTCGGGCAAAACAAGTGGCCGCATCCTTTCGAAAACTGAAACTCAAGATAATGAAGACTTCCATGAGCATCGATTTCAACAAGCAGTGTATTTCAGATAATCTCATTCCCATGTTTTTACATAGCTCCCTTAAGATACAAAAAAATGTTTTCCCCTCTAAAGCACTCTTCAAATGTGCCAGAGTCTTACTCAATTCTGAAATAAGGCGCCTCCACTCCCTTAAAGATAAGCTTAACCATGTGGCATATGATACATATTTTTCTCTTGTTCGCCTGCTTGACCACACCCAATTAGACCAACTCATGAAAATTATCAGCAACCTTGTGGGAGATAGCTGCACTCCCATAAAGGAAAAGCATTTCAAAAAGATATCACATTTACGGAATAAGTACCACGCAACGAATCATGGTCTCGATCAAAGCAGTGAACACCAAGGAATTTTCCCATTCGCTGATAAAGTTGTCAACCTTACATCTTTTCAATTTAGCAATCAACAGTATATGCTTCTCAACAAAGGTCTAAAGCACAACATTCGACCTATTTTAAATGAGCAACGTACCACTGATCTCATTGCTGACTTCAAAATTGCTTTAGATCGCGCAGTTGATGACAAAGCAGAAAAATTAAAAATCTCATGTAAGGCAAGTGAATTAATCGATAGACAGTTAGCCTCCAATTCCGTCAGCATAGATCAAAAAACTGTTAGGTCCATAAACAAAAAGCTCAAATAAAATGATGCAATTATTGTGCCTGAAGACAAGGGTAACGCAGCTGTTATTGTTTACAGATCTGATTATATTAGCAAAACTCTTAGTTTTTTTAATGAAAATGGCATCCAACAGCTAGACCACGATCCAACACAGACTTATGTCAAAGAGTTACAAGCCTGCATTCTTAACTGCACAAATATAATTTGCCCCGATAATCATTACAAATACAAAGTTATGAATCCAAGAATCCCAACCCTCCGCTCCCAAATAAAGACTCACAAAAAACTCTTCCCGATTCGACCAATTGTAAACTATAGAGGCAGCCCTATTGAACCTATTTCGAAATTCACGTTAAAAATGCTCAAGGAATTTTCACCTTCGAAACTACCTACTCTATTCCCAACCGACAAACTTTAATTCAACAATTACAAGGCAAATCTTTCCCGTCCTCTGCCTGTTTGGTTTCTCTCGACATAAAGAATCTATACACCAATGTTCCCGTCCAAGAGACAATAGACATCATATTTGACAACCTATCCAGATATGGTAAACTAAATCCAGACGAAATTGACGAGCTCATCTCTCTCCTCCGCCTCATTACGTCGTACAATTATTTCTCCTTCAATAACAACCTTTATAAACAAACAGACGGCCTTGCAATGGGAAACTGCCTCGCGGGATTTTTAGCTGATATATTTGTGAACACCCTTGAAAACCGTTATTTCACGCAAGCCTCCTCTATGTGCAAAAATATACTCTTCTATTGCAGATACGTGGATGACATTCTCATCATAATTAATGCAGCCACAGCTGAAGTACCATCCCTTTCGAACGAATTTTGCAGTCTGCATCCAAAAATGATTTTCACCCATCAGATCATGTCAGCCGACTGCTCCATCAACTACTTGGACCTAACTCTCACCTTATCCAACAATCACATCACATTTGCGATTTACAGGAAGCCCACAACCAGTGACGCTGTCATCCACTCAACATCCTGTCACCCGTACAGTCATAAAGTCAGCTTTTTCTCGTCAATGATCGACCGCTTATGCGACCTCCCTTTAAACAGTGAAACAGTTGAGCAAGAACTAGCTAACCTGCGGCACATTGCTGGAACCAACGGATACCAGGCGAGCCTGGTCGACCGATTGTACAGCAGAAAAATCTCTAAAAATAACACCTCCCTCCTCCCTAACACCATCACTACTGAATCCATCTACGTCTCCTTACCATTCATAGGAAATCTTTCTTACAGACTCGCCGCACTTCTTAAAACCACCCACATAAAAGTAGCCTTCACGATCAATGACAAGATCCAGTATCGCTTTCACCACAGTGAACGGCTAGTTAAAGACTCTTTTAGCCAGTCAGGCGTCTACAAAATACAATGTTTGCAGTGCCCCTTATCTTACATTGGCCAAACTGGACGAGCCTTCAAAACTAGGTTCCAAGAACATCTTTTAACTAAGAAAGGCGCTGCCAAAAATAATTCGGCCTTTTCCGAGCACCTCAAAAGAAGCAAACACATTCACCCCCCCCCTTGACAAATTACAAGTTCTTCACATCGCCCCCAAAGGTAAAAAACTCTCACTTCTTGAAGAATTAGAAATCACTAAGTTTGTAAAACGGTCCCCAGAACACAGTCTCAACGAACAGCTCATCACAAAAAATCAAACTTTTTACGACATCATGTTATCCATCTTTTCCAAAATGACCCCCCTTCTGACAATTCACATCTTTCTCCCACCCCACCCTCAGGCCTCTAATAATTTCGTTTTCATTCATCTATTATTATTTCATACCAACATGTATCATTTCACAAGATTTATTCCCTCACGTCACAAACACCTCTAGCCGCTCATTCTCGCAGGCGTAACTCTGCCCATACCGCTCTGTTTAACGGTCGTAGTCATGTTTCGTAGTTATTAAGAATACTATCAGTTGTAAACGTGGACCTGCCGCGACAGCGACTCCTCTGCTGCTATGGTGAGTTTTATCATATAAAGCGTTTTATTAATTTCCATACCACACCCCTTTAGTCCCTAATTATTATAGCTCAAATAACCCTTACGCACTTTGTACGTTTACCTCTTTGCAGGCGCCCAATAACACAAATTGTTAAGATACCTCCTTGACAGCAATAGATACTTCTGCGACTCCATCTCCGCCCAAGTAAGTCCGAATTTCCAAATTTACTCACCTTAGCCACACTAGGTTCGCTGCGTACCAGGTACACGGACGGTAATAAAATATTTGTCTTTTTCCAGTCTGACGATGCGCTAACAGCGCGAAACGCGTAATTGGTAAATAAAATACTGCAACAGAGACTGAGCATTTTTTAATATTCAACACTGTTGCTGCACCAGCCACCATCACCACCATCATGGAATGGAGTGAAATGTATAGAAGCTTGCCTTGTCGGGCAAAACAAGTGGCCGCATCCTTTCGAAAACTGAAACTCAAGATAATGAAGACTTCCATGAGCATCGATTTCAACAAGCAGTGTATTTCAGAAAATCTCATTCCCATGTTTTTACATAGCTCCCTTAAGATACAAAAAAATGTTTTCCCCTCTAAAGCACTCTTCAAATGTGCCAGAGTCTTACTCAATTCTGAAATAAGGCGCCTCCACTCCCTTAAAGATAAGCTTAACCATGTGGCATATGATACATATTTTTCTCTTGTTCGCCTGCTTGACCACACCCAATTAGACCAACTCATGAAAATTATCAGCAACCTTGTGGGAGATAGCTGCACTCCCATAAAGGAAAAGCATTTCAAAAAGATATCACATTTACGGAATAAGTACCACGCAACGAATCATGGTCTCGATCAAAGCAGTGAACACCAAGGAATTTTCCCATTCGCTGATAAAGTTGTCAACCTTACATCTTTTCAATTTAGCAATCAACAGTATATGCTTCTCAACAAAGGTCTAAAGCACAACATTCGACCTATTTTAAATGAGCAACGTACCACTGATCTCATTGCTGACTTCAAAATTGCTTTAGATCGCGCAGTTGATGACAAAGCAGAAAAATTAAAAATCTCATGTAAGGCAAGTGAATTAATCGATAGACAGTTAGCCTCCAATTCCGTCAGCATAGATCAAAAAACTGTTAGGTCCATAAACAAAAAGATCAAAGAAAATGATGCAATTATTGTGCCTGCAGACAAGGGTAACGCAGCTGTTATTGTTTACAGATCTGATTATATTAGCAAAAGTCTTAGTTTTTTTAATGAAAATGGCATCCAACAGCTAGACCACGATCCAACACAGACTTATGTCAAAGAGTTACAAGCCTGCATTCTTAACTGCACAAATATAATTTGCCCTGATAATCATTACAAATACAAAGTTATGAATCCAAGAATCCCAACCCTCCGCTCCCAAATAAAGACTCACAAAAAACTCTTCCCGATTCGACCAATTGTAAACTATAGAGGCAGCCCTATTGAACCTATTTCGAAATTCACGTTAAAAATGCTCAAGGAATTTTTCACCTTCGAAACTACCTACTCTATTCCCAACCGACAAACTTTAATTCAACAATTACAAGGCAAATCTTTCCCGTCCTCTGCCTGTTTGGTTTCTCTCGACATAAAGAATCTATACACCAATGTTCCCGTCCAAGAGACAATAGACATCATATTTGACAACCTATCCAGATATGGTAAACTAAATCCAGACGAAATTGACGAGCTCATCTCTCTCCTCCGCCTCATTACGTCGTACAATTATTTCTCCTTCAATAACAACCTTTATAAACAAACAGACGGCCTTGCAATGGGAAACTGCCTCGCGGGATTTTTAGCTGATATATTTGTGAACACCCTTGAAAACCGTTATTTCACGCAAGCCTCCTCTATGTGCAAAAATATACTCTTCTATTGCAGATACGTGGATGACATTCTCATCATAATTAATGCAGCCACAGCTGAAGTACCATCCCTTTCGAACGAATTTTGCAGTCTGCATCCAAAAATGATTTTCACCCATCAGATCATGTCAGCCGACTGCTCCATCAACTACTTGGACCTAACTCTCACCTTATCCAACAATCACATCACATTTGCGATTTACAGGAAGCCCACAACCAGTGACGCTGTCATCCACTCAACATCCTGTCACCCGTACAGTCATAAAGTCAGCTTTTTCTCGTCAATGATCGACCGCTTATGCGACCTCCCTTTAAACAGTGAAACAGTTGAGCAAGAACTAGCTAACCTGCGGCACATTGCTGGAACCAACGGATACCAGGCGAGCCTGGTCGACCGATTGTACAGCAGAAAAATCTCTAAAAATAACACCTCCCTCCTCCCTAACACCATCACTACTGAATCCATCTACGTCTCCTTACCATTCATAGGAAATCTTTCTTACAGACTCGCCGCACTTCTTAAAACCACCCACATAAAAGTAGCCTTCACGATCAATGACAAGATCCAGTATCGCTTTCACCACAGTGAACGGCTAGTTAAAGACTCTTTTAGCCAGTCAGGCGTCTACAAAATACAATGTTTGCAGTGCCCCTTATCTTACATTGGCCAAACTGGACGAGCCTTCAAAACTAGGTTCCAAGAACATCTTTTAACTAAGAAAGGCGCTGCCAAAAATAATTCGGCCTTTTCCGAGCACCTCAAAAGAAGCAAACACATTCACCCCCCCCCCCCCTTGACAAATTACAAGTTCTTCACATCGCCCCCAAAGGTAAAAAACTCTCACTTCTTGAAGAATTAGAAATCACTAAGTTTGTAAAACGGTCCCCAGAACACAGTCTCAACGAACAGCTCATCACAAAAAATCAAACTTTTTACGACATCATGTTATCCATCTTTTCCAAAATGACCCCCCTTCTGACAATTCACATCTTTCTCCCACCCCACCCTCAGGCCTCTAATAATTTCGTTTTCATTCATCTATTATTATTTCATACCAACAAGTATCATTTCACAAGATTTATTCCCTCACGTCACAAACACCTCTAGCCGCTCATTCTCGCAGGCGTAACTCTGCCCATACCGCTCTGTTTAACGGTCGTAGTCATGTTTCGTAGTTATTAAGAATACTATCAGTTGTAAACGTGGACCTGCCGCGACAGCGACTCCTCTGCTGCTATGGTGAGTTTTATCATATAAAGCGTTTTATTAATTTCCATACCACACCCCTTTAGTCCCTAATTATTATAGCTCAAATAACCCTTACGCACTTTGTACGTTTACCTCTTTGCAGGCGCCCAATAACACAAATTGTTAAGATACCTCCTAGACAGCAATAGATACTTCTGCGACTCCATCTCCGCCCAAGTAAGTCCGAATTTCCAAATTTACTCACCTTAGCCACACTAGGTTCGCTGCGTACCAGGTACACGGACGGTAATAAAATATTTGTCTTTTTCCAGTCTGACGATGCGCTAACAGCGCGAAACGCGTAATTGGTAAATAAAATACTGCAACAGAGACTGAGCATTTTTTAATATTCAACACTGTTGCTGCACCAGCCACCATCACCACCATCATGGAATGGAGTGAAATGTATAGAAGCTTGCCTTGTCGGGCAAAACAAGTGGCCGCATCCTTTCGAAAACTGAAACTCAAGATAATGAAGACTTCCATGAGCATCGATTTCAACAAGCAGTGTATTTCAGAAAATCTCATTCCCATGTTTTTACATAGCTCCCTTAAGATACAAAAAAATGTTTTCCCCTCTAAAGCACTCTTCAAATGTGCCAGAGTCTTACTCAATTCTGAAATAAGGCGCCTCCACTCCCTTAAAGATAAGCTTAACCATGTGGCATATGATACATATTTTTCTCTTGTTCGCCTGCTTGACCACACCCAATTAGACCAACTCATGAAAATTATCAGCAACCTTGTGGGAGATAGCTGCACTCCCATAAAGGAAAAGCATTTCAAAAAGATATCACATTTACGGAATAAGTACCACGCAACGAATCATGGTCTCGATCAAAGCAGTGAACACCAAGGAATTTTCCCATTCGCTGATAAAGTTGTCAACCTTACATCTTTTCAATTTAGCAATCAACAGTATATGCTTCTCAACAAAGGTCTAAAGCACAACATTCGACCTATTTTAAATGAGCAACGTACCACTGATCTCATTGCTGACTTCAAAATTGCTTTAGATCGCGCAGTTGATGACAAAGCAGAAAAATTAAAAATCTCATGTAAGGCAAGTGAATTAATCGATAGACAGTTAGCCTCCAATTCCGTCAGCATAGATCAAAAAACTGTTAGGTCCATAAACAAAAAGATCAAAGAAAATGATGCAATTATTGTGCCTGCAGACAAGGGTAACGCAGCTGTTATTGTTTACAGATCTGATTATATTAGCAAAACTCTTAGTTTTTTTAATGAAAATGGCATCCAACAGCTAGACCACGATCCAACACAGACTTATGTCAAAGAGTTACAAGCCTGCATTCTTAACTGCACAAATATAATTTGCCCTGATAATCATTACAAATACAAAGTCATGAATCCAAGAATCCCAACCCTCCGCTCCCAAATAAAGACTCACAAAAAACTCTTCCCGATTCGACCAATTGTAAACTATAGAGGCAGCCCTATTGAACCTATTTCGAAATTCACGTTAAAAATGCTCAAGGAATTTTCACCTTCGAAACTACCTACTCTATTCCCAACCGACAAACTTTAATTCAACAATTACAAGGCAAATCTTTCCCGTCCTCTGCCTGTTTGGTTTCTCTCGACATAAAGAATCTATACACCAATGTTCCCGTCCAAGAGACAATAGACATCATATTTGACAACCTATCCAGATATGGTAAACTAAATCCAGACGAAATTGACGAGCTCATCTCTCTCCTCCGCCTCATTACGTCGTACAATTATTTCTCCTTCAATAACAACCTTTATAAACAAACAGACGGCCTTGCAATGGGAAACTGCCTCGCGGGATTTTTAGCTGATATATTTGTGAACACCCTTGAAAACCGTTATTTCACGCAAGCCTCCTCTATGTGCAAAAATATACTCTTCTATTGCAGATACGTGGATGACATTCTCATCATAATTAATGCAGCCACAGCTGAAGTACCATCCCTTTCGAACGAATTTTGCAGTCTGCATCCAAAAATGATTTTCACCCATCAGATCATGTCAGCCGACTGCTCCATCAACTACTTGGACCTAACTCTCACCTTATCCAACAATCACATCACATTTGCGATTTACAGGAAGCCCACAACCAGTGACGCTGTCATCCACTCAACATCCTGTCACCCGTACAGTCATAAAGTCAGCTTTTTCTCGTCAATGATCGACCGCTTATGCGACCTCCCTTTAAACAGTGAAACAGTTGAGCAAGAACTAGCTAACCTGCGGCACATTGCTGGAACCAACGGATACCAGGCGAGCCTGGTCGACCGATTGTACAGCAGAAAAATCTCTAAAAATAACACCTCCCTCCTCCCTAACACCATCACTACTGAATCCATCTACGTCTCCTTACCATTCATAGGAAATCTTTCTTACAGACTCGCCGCACTTCTTAAAACCACCCACATAAAAGTAGCCTTCACGATCAATGACAAGATCCAGTATCGCTTTCACCACAGTGAACGGCTAGTTAAAGACTCTTTTAGCCAGTCAGGCGTCTACAAAATACAATGTTTGCAGTGCCCCTTATCTTACATTGGCCAAACTGGACGAGCCTTCAAAACTAGGTTCCAAGAACATCTTTTAACTAAGAAAGGCGCTGCCAAAAATAATTCGGCCTTTTCCGAGCACCTCAAAAGAAGCAAACACATTCAGCCCCCCCCCCCCTTGACAAATTACTCGTTCTTCACATCGCCCCCAAAGGTAAAAAACTCTCACTTCTTGAAGAATTAGAAATCACTAAGTTTGTAAAACGGTCCCCAGAACACAGTCTCAACGAACAGCTCATCACAAAAAATCAAACTTTTTACGACATCATGTTATCCATCTTTTCCAAAATGACCCCCCTTCTGACAATTCACATCTTTCTCCCACCCCACCCTCAGGCCTCTAATAATTTCGTTTTCATTCATCTATTATTATTTCATACCAACATGTATCATTTCACAAGATTTATTCCCTCACGTCACAAACACCTCTAGCCGCTCATTCTCGCAGGCGTAACTCTGCCCATACCGCTCTGTTTAACGGTCGTAGTCATGTTTCGTAGTTATTAAGAATACTATCAGTTGTAAACGTGGACCTGCCGCGACAGCGACTCCTCTGCTGCTATGGTGAGTTTTATCATATAAAGCGTTTTATTAATTTCCATACCACACCCCTTTAGTCCCTAATTATTATAGCTCAAATAACCCTTACGCACTTTGTACGTTTACCTCTTTGCAGGCGCCCAATAACACAAATTGTTAAGATACCTCCTAGACAGCAATAGATACTTCTGCGACTCCATCTCCGCCCAAGTAAGTCCGAATTTCCAAATTTACTCACCTTAGCCACACTAGGTTCGCTGCGTACCAGGTACACGGACGGTAATAAAATATTTGTCTTTTTCCAGTCTGACGATGCGCTAACAGCGCGAAACGCGTAATTGGTAAATAAAATACTGCAACAGAGACTGAGCATTTTTTAATATTCAACACTGTTGCTGCACCAGCCACCATCACCACCATCATGGAATGGAGTGAAATGTATAGAAGCTTGCCTTGTCGGGCAAAACAAGTGGCCGCATCCTTTCGAAAACTGAAACTCAAGATAATGAAGACTTCCATGAGCATCGATTTCAACAAGCAGTGTATTTCAGAAAATCTCATTCCCATGTTTTTACATAGCTCCCTTAAGATACAAAAAAATGTTTTCCCCTCTAAAGCACTCTTCAAATGTGCCAGAGTCTTACTCAATTCTGAAATAAGGCGCCTCCACTCCCTTAAAGATAAGCTTAACCATGTGGCATATGATACATATTTTTCTCTTGTTCGCCTGCTTGACCACACCCAATTAGACCAACTCATGAAAATTATCAGCAACCTTGTGGGAGATAGCTGCACTCCCATAAAGGAAAAGCATTTCAAAAAGATATCACATTTACGGAATAAGTACCACGCAACGAATCATGGTCTCGATCAAAGCAGTGAACACCAAGGAATTTTCCCATTCGCTGATAAAGTTGTCAACCTTACATCTTTTCAATTTAGCAATCAACAGAATATGCTTCTCAACAAAGGTCTAAAGCACAACATTCGACCTATTTTAAATGAGCAACGTACCACTGATCTCATTGCTGACTTCAAAATTGCTTTAGATCGCGCAGTTGATGACAAAGCAGAAAAATTAAAAATCTCATGTAAGGCAAGTGAATTAATCGATAGACAGTTAGCCTCCAATTCCGTCAGCATAGATCAAAAAACTGTTAGGTCCATAAACAAAAAGATCAAAGAAAATGATGCAATTATTGTGCCTGCAGACAAGGGTAACGCAGCTGTTATTGTTTACAGATCTGATTATATTAGCAAAAGTCTTAGTTTTTTTAATGAAAATGGCATCCAACAGCTAGACCACGATCCAACACAGACTTATGTCAAAGAGTTACAAGCCTGCATTCTTAACTGCACAAATATAATTTGCCCTGATAATCATTACAAATACAAAGTCATGAATCCAAGAATCCCAACCCTCCGCTCCCAAATAAAGACTCACAAAAAACTCTTCCCGATTCGACCAATTGTAAACTATAGAGGCAGCCCTATTGAACCTATTTCGAAATTCACGTTAAAAATGCTCAAGGAATTTTCACCTTCGAAACTACCTACTCTATTCCCAACCGACAAACTTTAATTCAACAATTACAAGGCAAATCTTTCCCGTCCTCTGCCTGTTTGGTTTCTCTCGACATAAAGAATCTATACACCAATGTTCCCGTCCAAGAGACAGTAGACATCATATTTGACAACCTATCCAGATATGGTAAACTAAATCCAGACGAAATTGACGAGCTCATCTCTCTCCTCCGCCTCATTACGTCGTACAATTATTTCTCCTTCAATAACAACCTTTATAAACAAACAGACTGCCTTGCAATGGGAAACTGCCTCGCGGGATTTTTAGCTGATATATTTGTGAACACCCTTGAAAACCGTTATTTCACGCAAGCCTCCTCTATGTGCAAAAATATACTCTTCTATTGCAGATACGTGGATGACATTCTCATCATAATTAATGCAGCCACAGCTGAAGTACCATCCCTTTCGAACGAATTTTGCAGTCTGCATCCAAAAATGATTTTCACCCATCAGATCATGTCAGCCGACTGCTCCATCAACTACTTGGACCTAACTCTCACCTTATCCAACAATCACATCACATTTGCGATTTACAGGAAGCCCACAACCAGTGACGCTGTCATCCACTCAACATCCTGTCACCCGTACAGTCATAAAGTCAGCTTTTTCTCGTCAATGATCGACCGCTTATGCGACCTCCCTTTAAACAGTGAAACAGTTGAGCAAGAACTAGCTAACCTGCGGCACATTGCTGGAACCAACGGATACCAGGCGAGCCTGGTCGACCGATTGTACAGCAGAAAAATCTCTAAAAATAACACCTCCCTCCTCCCTAACACCATCACTACTGAATCCATCTACGTCTCCTTACCATTCATAGGAAATCTTTCTTACAGACTCGCCGCACTTCTTAAAACCACCCACATAAAAGTAGCCTTCACGATCAATGACAAGATCCAGTATCGCTTTCACCACAGTGAACGGCTAGTTAAAGACTCTTTTAGCCAGTCAGGCGTCTACAAAATACAATGTTTGCAGTGCCCCTTATCTTACATTGGCCAAACTGGACGAGCCTTCAAAACTAGGTTCCAAGAACATCTTTTAACTAAGAAAGGCGCTGCCAAAAATAATTCGGCCTTTTCCGAGCACCTCAAAAGAAGCAAACACATTCAGCCCCCCCCCCCTTGACAAATTACTCGTTCTTCACATCGCCCCCAAAGGTAAAAAACTCTCACTTCTTGAAGAATTAGAAATCACTAAGTTTGTAAAACGGTCCCCAGAACACAGTCTCAACGAACAGCTCATCACAAAAAATCAAACTTTTTACGACATCATGTTATCCATCTTTTCCAAAATGACCCCCCTTCTGACAATTCACATCTTTCTCCCACCCCACCCTCAGGCCTCTAATAATTTCGTTTTCATTCATCTATTATTATTTCATACCAACATGTATCATTTCACAAGATTTATTCCCTCACGTCACAAACACCTCTAGCCGCTCATTCTCGCAGGCGTAACTCTGCCCATACCGCTCTGTTTAACGGTCGTAGTCATGTTTCGTAGTTATTAAGAATACTATCAGTTGTAAACGTGGACCTGCCGCGACAGCGACTCCTCTGCTGCTATGGTGAGTTTTATCATATAAAGCGTTTTATTAATTTCCATACCACACCCCTTTAGTCCCTAATTATTATAGCTCAAATAACCCTTACGCACTTTGTACGTTTACCTCTTTGCAGGCGCCCAATAACACAAATTGTTAAGATACCTCCTAGACAGCAATAGATACTTCTGCGACTCCATCTCCGCCCAAGTAAGTCCGAATTTCCAAATTTACTCACCTTAGCCACACTAGGTTCGCTGCGTACCAGGTACACGGACGGTAATAAAATATTTGTCTTTTTCCAGTCTGACGATGCGCTAACAGGGCGAAACGCGTAATTGGTAAATAAAATACTGCAACAGAGACTGAGCATTTTTTAATATTCAACACTGTTGCTGCACCAGCCACCATCACCACCATCATGGAATGGAGTGAAATGTATAGAAGCTTGCCTTGTCGGGCAAAACAAGTGGCCGCATCCTTTCGAAAACTGAAACTCAAGATAATGAAGACTTCCATGAGCATCGATTTCAACAAGCAGTGTATTTCAGAAAATCTCATTCCCATGTTTTTACATAGCTCCCTTAAGATACAAAAAAATGTTTTCCCCTCTAAAGCACTCTTCAAATGTGCCAGAGTCTTACTCAATTCTGAAATAAGGCGCCTCCACTCCCTTAAAGATAAGCTTAACCATGTGGCATATGATACATATTTTTCTCTTGTTCGCCTGCTTGACCACACCCAATTAGACCAACTCATGAAAATTATCAGCAACCTTGTGGGAGATAGCTGCACTCCCATAAAGGAAAAGCATTTCAAAAAGATATCACATTTACGGAATAAGTACCACGCAACGAATCATGGTCTCGATCAAAGCAGTGAACACCAAGGAATTTTCCCATTCGCTGATAAAGTTGTCAACCTTACATCTTTTCAATTTAGCAATCAACAGTATATGCTTCTCAACAAAGGTCTAAAGCACAACATTCGACCTATTTTAAATGAGCAACGTACCACTGATCTCATTGCTGACTTCAAAATTGCTTTAGATCGCGCAGTTGATGACAAAGCAGAAAAATTAAAAATCTCATGTAAGGCAAGTGAATTAATCGATAGACAGTTAGCCTCCAATTCCGTCAGCATAGATCAAAAAACTGTTAGGTCCATAAACAAAAAGATCAAAGAAAATGATGCAATTATTGTGCCTGCAGACAAGGGTAACGCAGCTGTTATTGTTTACAGATCTGATTATATTAGCAAAAGTCTTAGTTTTTTTAATGAAAATGGCATCCAACAGCTAGACCACGATCCAACACAGACTTATGTCAAAGAGTTACAAGCCTGCATTCTTAACTGCACAAATATAATTTGCCCTGATAATCATTACAAATACAAAGTCATGAATCCAAGAATCCCAACCCTCCGCTCCCAAATAAAGACTCACAAAAAACTCTTCCCGATTCGACCAATTGTAAACTATAGAGGCAGCCCTATTGAACCTATTTCGAAATTCACGTTAAAAATGCTCAAGGAATTTTCACCTTCGAAACTACCTACTCTATTCCCAACCGACAAACTTTAATTCAACAATTACAAGGCAAATCTTTCCCGTCCTCTGCCTGTTTGGTTTCTCTCGACATAAAGAATCTATACACCAATGTTCCCGTCCAAGAGACAGTAGACATCATATTTGACAACCTATCCAGATATGGTAAACTAAATCCAGACGAAATTGACGAGCTCATCTCTCTCCTCCGCCTCATTACGTCGTACAATTATTTCTCCTTCAATAACAACCTTTATAAACAAACAGACTGCCTTGCAATGGGAAACTGCCTCGCGGGATTTTTAGCTGATATATTTGTGAACACCCTTGAAAACCGTTATTTCACGCAAGCCTCCTCTATGTGCAAAAATATACTCTTCTATTGCAGATACGTGGATGACATTCTCATCATAATTAATGCAGCCACAGCTGAAGTACCATCCCTTTCGAACGAATTTTGCAGTCTGCATCCAAAAATGATTTTCACCCATCAGATCATGTCAGCCGACTGCTCCATCAACTACTTGGACCTAACTCTCACCTTATCCAACAATCACATCACATTTGCGATTTACAGGAAGCCCACAACCAGTGACGCTGTCATCCACTCAACATCCTGTCACCCGTACAGTCATAAAGTCAGCTTTTTCTCGTCAATGATCGACCGCTTATGCGACCTCCCTTTAAACAGTGAAACAGTTGAGCAAGAACTAGCTAACCTGCGGCACATTGCTGGAACCAACGGATACCAGGCGAGCCTGGTCGACCGATTGTACAGCAGAAAAATCTCTAAAAATAACACCTCCCTCCTCCCTAACACCATCACTACTGAATCCATCTACGTCTCCTTACCATTCATAGGAAATCTTTCTTACAGACTCGCCGCACTTCTTAAAACCACCCACATAAAAGTAGCCTTCACGATCAATGACAAGATCCAGTATCGCTTTCACCACAGTGAACGGCTAGTTAAAGACTCTTTTAGCCAGTCAGGCGTCTACAAAATACAATGTTTGCAGTGCCCCTTATCTTACATTGGCCAAACTGGACGAGCCTTCAAAACTAGGTTCCAAGAACATCTTTTAACTAAGAAAGGCGCTGCCAAAAATAATTCGGCCTTTTCCGAGCAACTCAAAAGAAGCAAACACATTCAGCCCCCCCCCCCTTGACAAATTACAAGTTCTTCACATCGCCCCCAAAGGTAAAAAACTCTCACTTCTTGAAGAATTAGAAATCACTAAGTTTGTAAAACGGTCCCCAGAACACAGTCTCAACGAACAGCTCATCACAAAAAATCAAACTTTTTACGACATCATGTTATCCATCTTTTCCAAAATGACCCCCCTTCTGACAATTCACATCTTTCTCCCACCCCACCCTCAGGCCTCTAATAATTTCGTTTTCATTCATCTATTATTATTTCATACCAACAAGTATCATTTCACAAGATTTATTCCCTCACGTCACAAACACCTCTAGCCGCTCATTCTCGCAGGCGTAACTCTGCCCATACCGCTCTGTTTAACGGTCGTAGTCATGTTTCGTAGTTATTAAGAATACTATCAGTTGTAAACGTGGACCTGCCGCGACAGCGACTCCTCTGCTGCTATGGTGAGTTTTATCATATAAAGCGTTTTATTAATTTCCATACCACACCCCTTTAGTCCCTAATTATTATAGCTCAAATAACCCTTACGCACTTTGTACGTTTACCTCTTTGCAGGCGCCCAATAACACAAATTGTTAAGATACCTCCTAGACAGCAATAGATACTTCTGCGACTCCATCTCCGCCCAAGTAAGTCCGAATTTCCAAATTTACTCACCTTAGCCACACTAGGTTCGCTGCGTACCAGGTACACGGACGGTAATAAAATATTTGTCTTTTTCCAGTCTGACGATGCGCTAACAGCGCGAAACGCGTAATTGGTAAATAAAATACTGCAACAGAGACTGAGCATTTTTTAATATTCAACACTGTTGCTGCACCAGCCACCATCACCACCATCATGGAATGGAGTGAAATGTATAGAAGCTTGCCTTGTCGGGCAAAACAAGTGGCCGCATCCTTTCGAAAACTGAAACTCAAGATAATGAAGACTTCCATGAGCATCGATTTCAACAAGCAGTGTATTTCAGAAAATCTCATTCCCATGTTTTTACATAGCTCCCTTAAGATACAAAAAATGTTTTCCCTCTAAAGCACTCTTCAAATGTGCCAGAGTCTTACTCAATTCTGAAATAAGGCGCCGCCACTCCCTTAAAGATAAGCTTAACCATGTGGCATATGATACATATTTTTCTCTTGTTCGCCTGCTTGACCACACCCAATTAGACCAACTCATGAAAATTATCAGCAACCTTGTGGGAGATAGCTGCACTCCCATAAAGGAAAAGCATTTCAAAAAGATATCACATTTACGGAATAAGTACCACGCAACGAATCATGGTCTCGATCAAAGCAGTGAACACCAAGGAATTTTCCCATTCGCTGATAAAGTTGTCAACCTTACATCTTTTCAATTTAGCAATCAACAGTATATGCTTCTCAACAAAGGTCTAAAGCACAACATTCGACCTATTTTAAATGAGCAACGTACCACTGATCTCATTGCTGACTTCAAAATTGCTTTAGATCGCGCAGTTGATGACAAAGCAGAAAAATTAAAAATCTCATGTAAGGCAAGTGAATTAATCGATAGACAGTTAGCCTCCAATTCCGTCAGCATAGATCAAAAAACTGTTAGGTCCATAAACAAAAAGCTCAAAGAAAATGATGCAATTATTGTGCCTGCAGACAAGGGTAACGCAGCTGTTATTGTTTACAGATCTGATTATATTAGCAAAACTCTTAGTTTTTTTAATGAAAATGGCATCCAACAGCTAGACCACGATCCAACACAGACTTATGTCAAAGAGTTACAAGCCTGCATTCTTAACTGCACAAATATAATTTGCCCTGATAATCATTACAAATACAAAGTCATGAATCCAAGAATCCCAACCCTCCGCTCCCAAATAAAGACTCACAAAAAACTCTTCCCGATTCGACCAATTGTAAACTATAGAGGCAGCCCTATTGAACCTATTTCGAAATTCACGTTAAAAATGCTCAAGGAATTTTTCACCTTCGAAACTACCTACTCTATTCCCAACCGACAAACTTTAATTCAACAATTACAAGGCAAATCTTTCCCGTCCTCTGCCTGTTTGGTTTCTCTCGACATAAAGAATCTATACACCAATGTTCCCGTCCAAGAGACAATAGACATCATATTTGACAACCTATCCAGATATGGTAAACTAAATCCAGACGAAATTGACGAGCTCATCTCTCTCCTCCGCCTCATTACGTCGTACAATTATTTCTCCTTCAATAACAACCTTTATAAACAAACAGACGGCCTTGCAATGGGAAACTGCCTCGCGGGATTTTTAGCTGATATATTTGTGAACACCCTTGAAAACCGTTATTTCACGCAAGCCTCCTCTATGTGCAAAAATATACTCTTCTATTGCAGATACGTGGATGACATTCTCATCATAATTAATGCAGCCACAGCTGAAGTACCATCCCTTTCGAACGAATTTTGCAGTCTGCATCCAAAAATGATTTTCACCCATCAGATCATGTCAGCCGACTGCTCCATCAACTACTTGGACCTAACTCTCACCTTATCCAACAATCACATCACATTTGCGATTTACAGGAAGCCCACAACCAGTGACGCTATCATCCACTCAACATCCTGTCACCCGTACAGTCATAAAGTCAGCTTTTTCTCGTCAATGATCGACCGCTTATGCGACCTCCCTTTAAACAGTGAAACAGTTGAGCAAGAACTAGCTAACCTGCGGCACATTGCTGGAACCAACGGATACCAGGCGAGCCTGGTCGACCGATTGTACAGCAGAAAAATCTCTAAAAATAACACCTCCCTCCTCCCTAACACCATCACTACTGAATCCATCTACGTCTCCTTACCATTCATAGGAAATCTTTCTTACAGACTCGCCGCACTTCTTAAAACCACCCACATAAAAGTAGCCTTCACGATCAATGACAAGATCCAGTATCGCTTTCACCACAGTGAACGGCTAGTTAAAGACTCTTTTAGCCAGTCAGGCGTCTACAAAATACAATGTTTGCAGTGCCCCTTATCTTACATTGGCCAAACTGGACGAGCCGTCAAAACTAGGTTCCAAGAACATCTTTTAACTAAGAAAGGCGCTGCCAAAAATAATTCGGCCTTTTCCGAGCACCTCAAAAGAAGCAAACACATTCAGCCCCCCCTTGACAAATTACAAGTTCTTCACATCGCCCCCAAAGGTAAAAAACTCTCACTTCTTGAAGAATTAGAAATCACTAAGTTTGGAAAACGGTCCCCAGAACACAGTCTCAACGAACAGCTCATCACAAAAAATCAAACTTTTTACGACATCATGTTATCCATCTTTTTCCAAAATGACCCCCCTTCTGACAATTCACATCTTTCTCCCACCCCACCCTCAGGCCTCTAATAATTTCGTTTTCATTCATCTATTATTATTTCATACCAACATGTATCATTTCACAAGATTTATTCCCTCACGTCACAAACACCTCTAGCCGCTCATTCTCGCAGGCGTAACTCTGCCCATACCGCTCTGTTTAACGGTCGTAGTCATGTTTCGTAGTTATTAAGAATACTATCAGTTGTAAACGTGGACCTGCCGCGACAGCGACTCCTCTGCTGCTATGGTGAGTTTTATCATATAAAGCGTTTTATTAATTTCCATACCACACCCCTTTAGTCCCTAATTATTATAGCTCAAATAACCCTTACGCACTTTGTACGTTTACCTCTTTGCAGGCGCCCAATAACACAAATTGTTAAGATACCTCCTAGACAGCAATAGATACTTCTGCGACTCCATCTCCGCCCAAGTAAGTCCGAATTTCCAAATTTACTCACCTTAGCCACACTAGGTTCGCTGCGTACCAGGTTCACGGACGGTAATAAAATATTTGTCTTTTTCCAGTCTGACGATGCGCTAACAGCGCGAAACGCGTAATTGGTAAATAAAATACTGCAACAGAGACTGAGCATTTCTTAAATGTGTGTTTGCTCTATTTCGTGAACAAGCCATGAAATACATATTAACGAATGTAAATAGGAGATTCCTTAAATATTTCCTTTCATTAATTGAAATTGCGAAAGGACATCGATCCGATTCAGTAAAATATTTTTCCAGAACTTAAAACTAAAAAATTGTTTATATGTATAATAAGCAATCCTACAGTCGTGAACAATCGAAATGTTTGTATAGCTTATGGGACTTAACTACGGGGTCATCAGTCCATAAACTTACAAACTACTTATGAACTACTTACTAACTAGGACGGCAAAAATATCCATGCCCGAGGGGGGATTCGAACCTCCGACCGTAGTGGCCGTGCAGACCGTGACTGGAGCGCCTCAATCCCCTCGGCCACCGCGGCCGGCTGTGAACAATCGATATCATTATGTTTTACAATTTGTGTTTATTCTCCATGAATAATATCTGATATAATATTTGTAAAATATTTCTGTAAAAATGGTCATTACGGTTGGAATTTTATTTAAAATCTATATTAACAAAGCTACACCGTTGCAGTAATATACCGTACTTATCTCCACAATATTTTAGAAAGAGATAGAAAACATCTACGAAAAACCCTCCATACCTATGGCCTTTCAAGCATCAGCTAAAGAAGTTGAGGGGAGAGTACCGCCATTATTCACAGTGCGTAATGTGCACGACAGTGTACACAGTAACACTAAAATCGTTATTATTCTAAATGGGCAACTTTGGAGCAGCTAGTTCTTGAAAATTTAATTAAAAGATAGTTGAACAAACATGTTCCCTGTCAATTCCAGCGTTAAAATGTGTTGATTTTTTTTTTTTTTTTTGTATCGCCACAAATGTATTTCTAAAGAAGCGAAAAAAACACAATCACGATTACCTTTAGCATAACGTTTCATAAATAACAACAAACATTTTCGAACATTGAAGTATATAAAATGTTTCTACATACCTTCATAAATATTTTCCATTTTGGGAAATTTGAATCGGACGCTTCGTTTTAAGATTCTGTGTGTTTTTCTGAAGCACTGTGTAACTGGGCACTGACGCGTCGCTCGTGTGTTTCTACGAGAGGCAACTAGCGACTGTCGCGGGTAACCAGGTGCGGAGTTGCCAGGTTTTTCTGTTGTTCTGTCGCCAAATGTTAAACAAAAAGTAGCCCAAATATCGCCATTTTTTATCAATAAAATGCCATGATATAACCGTCTTTTCATCAGAAAAAATAGCCAAATATCGCAACCTAACATTATTATGCTACGGTAATTATGGCATGTTACTCGACAATAATAATCCTCGAATTCATGGAGTAAGCTGGTCACTGAGTAAAAAGTAACATAAACTGTGGCACGCTCACATTCACATACATCAGACTGAACTTTCCAAGGAAACTCATACTTCACAGAAACATTTACCTCAGTCCATTCAAGAAATGAACCCAGACACACCACCAACTGACAATGAGGGTAGTCAAAATATTGTGACATTGTAAATACAATAGAGAGACTCCGGAAATTCAGTTACATTTAACTATCATATTTGTCGAAACGTATAAAAATTACAGCACAAAACTGTTCAAGAATCATGCTATGAAACTTACAGAAGAGATGTTCTCATGTATAGGTTCGATTACCAATCACTTTCATCTTCTTAAAAACAAATATTTAGAGATGTTAAATAGAGTTACTGAATCTTTCAAACACTTCTTTAATACACATAAAATCATCACAACATTTTGAGGTGAGGTATTTTATAATAATGCACTAAGCATTTCATACTTTGAGGTGAGATGGACTTTAATTCGTAATAATGCGTCATTACAAACTGAAAAATCAGCCATGAGAACGACTGGGAATCACTGAGTGTTCTGCATCGACATTTATACTGTTTAAACTATTGTTAACCACTGTGAAGTGCGTAGCAAAGAGTTTGCTTCACAGTAGCAGTTGTTACGAATTTCTGTTGTGTTGTCGCATGGAACGCGGAAAAAAATACTGTTTAAATGCCTCCTTGCATGCTGTAATTTATATAATCTTATCCTCGTGTTCTCACCGGGAGCCATACATATGGTGTTGTAGTATACTTTGAGATATAATTTAAAGCCTGTTCTTGAACCATCGTAAGTAGGGTACATGAGGTAGTTTACGTCTATCTTCAAGAGTCTGTAAGCTGAGTTTGTTTACATCTGTGACACTGTCCCACACATCCATGATACTAGAAAAAAATTTGTGCTAACTGGTGTAGGTTGATTACTTTTCCCCAGCATTCTACCGAAGTTTAGCCGGTATCACTGACACAATGTCTAAAGAGTGATTGCTTTACATCCATTGTGTTTGAAGTAAAATAAAATAGTCGTTAAGTCGCCAACCGATTCCTTTAATAGCCAAATTTAATCGCCAGTCGCCAGACTGCTAGAATGGCTACTATTGTAAGGAAAAGATAGCCAAGGATGCGAAAAATCGCCACACCTGGCAACCCTGACCAGGTGTACAATATTGTGACCCCTGCTAATGAGATCTGAGTGCCCGAAACCTCCCTCGACAATAATCCGTTCCGAAAACATTGATCTTTCAACCTTCATTTTCGACTTTTGGCCAGGGAATCGGCCGTTCTGAACCACTGTGCGACCGACCCGCCGCGCCGGTGGTATCGGGACGGAGGGGAATCCCACGCGGGGCACCCTGTTGATTCAGGCGCCGGCCGCCGCGGCGCCACAGGTCACGGTGCGGCGAGTTATGGCGGCGGGCGGCGGGAATGCGGTGGGCGTCCATTGTGACGTGGCGGTTATGAGGCCGGGAGGCGTCTTTTATGGCGGCCGGCCTGCTTGTAATTGCATTCCGCACTGGCCGCTGCTGCGCATGCGCACTCTTCACTTCGCGATGCGCTTTCGGGCGTGACAAACGCCGCCCACGCGACAAAGGGCGCTGCCATAACTGCCCGGCGTGTCCGCTTGAAATTCCATCGCTTTGACACATCTGATACTGCAGCGTGACGAGACGATGCAGCGAAACCCGTTCCCTTGAGAGCAGTGGCGGTGCGTTCTGTGTGTTCACTAGTTCAGTAAACCGCCAGAAAAAAGCTCGTGAAAGAAAAAGTAATTAAAGAAATAAAATAAAAAGTCCAGCAGTCTAGCTGCCATCATGTGGTGCTCTACAAATATACAAGGAAGAATGTAGCAACTGCATACAAAAGTTTTTACAGAATATCTTATTTGCCTAATCTAATGTATAAAGCAGAGTGTCCGTATATTTGTACGTGTTGCATACAAATCTACAGTTTTCTTCCAATCTTTATGAAATTTTGTACACGTAATCTTCAATCCATGAGAACGGTCGCCGTAAACGTAAGAATCACGTGAGATATATAGTTCACAAGATACGACGTCATAAACAATGAGATTCGCGAAAAACTGCTGCATTTAGCGACAATGCTGCTCATTTTCTCCTACACCACTGAGCCGATTTCAACCAAATTTAGTACACACATTCCTTACCGTGAGGTAACAATTGCTGCAGGGTTACGAATCAGATACGACACATGGTACAGAAGATATGCGGTCAAAAACTATAGGTAGCGCGTAGAACTGCCACATAATGCGGCGAGACTTTATATATACGCTATATGAGAATGAGAGAACTTACCGACTTGTAACAAAATTTAAATGTAATTTCAAACCTTTATCAAACTTTTTCTCGCTTACAACCACAGCAAAATGATGAAAGGAAAGAAGTTTCTCGCTTACTACTTTTCCGCTGTTTATGAAGTAAAACTACGGAATACGGTATGACGTTATAGTTTATATTTTGTACACTACAAATTGTAGCCGCAGGAAATTTTACAGACAGTATACACGCATATAGCTGAGTGTACCTTCTAAATTGTATCACAGTACGACACGTAGTTCATGAAATATGAGCACATAAACAGTAACAAAAAATGTTCAAATGTTTGTAAATCTATCGGACCAAACTGCGTGGTCATCAGTCCGTAGCTTACAGACTACTTAAACCTAGGTAAACTAACCTAAGGACAAACACACACACACACACACACACCCATGCCCCAGGAAGGACTTGAAACTCCACGGCGAGCAACCGCGCGTTCCGCAGCGAGACGCTTCAGACCGCTCGGCTACTCCACCGCGGCAAAAAGTAACCCTCATGGAAAACCGCCACATCACGCAATAAGTTTTAATCTATTACTTCTTTACTACTAATTGTATTCACAAGATATTTTAGACATACAGCCCTTATACAAATTAATATATACCTGAAAAATGGCAGGAATAAATAAATAAATACCCGGACAAAGCCGGGTTTTCAGCTAGTGTTATATACGTACCATATACATCAAATAACACAAGCTTGTTGATGTTTATGAAGAGTGCTTAGTTTAAAAAACATGCTTGTTTCATCTCATATTTAAAAATACACGTCAATAATACGTCCAGTATGCTAGGAGACATTTTCAAATTAACGAACATACTCCAGAGACGCTCTTTAAGAGGCTCTGTGTGATAGTTACCAGATTACTCACTAGATGGCACTGCAGAGTTAAAATAGCAGCTTGTCATTAGATGGCGTTCGAAAGCTCTAACAATGATCCATCCTCCAACTTGGACTGATCTTTTCAGTTTTTAAAAATCTTGAATATCAGATCGCTTTTATTTTCTAAAACATGACCCATATTCAGATCAAAATTTTGAAGTTACAGAGTAACCTGTCCTGTGATGAACGAATGTTCACAGTCGCTACTTCGTTTTTATTTAACTGTTGGCACGTATTACAGTTTACCACAGGATAGCGCTACAATAAGTGTATCATAAACTACATAAAAAAGTCACTTATTCTTCCATGCTGTTCAAATTTAGCTGTAAAGGTTCAGGGTCATTCCATGCCAAGTGGTCTAGAGGCTTCCACATGACCCTCATGGATTTTGATGAAATTTTGTATGAACATTCACACATGTTCTCAATGAACACTGGTAATGTTTCAGTTCAAAAAAATCAATACTTCCGGAGATACAGTCACTTGTTTAAGACCATAGCACAGCTTCCAATAGTGCGTCGTTGAATTTTCAGCAACTTTGAGATGATATATCTCTGGGAGTATTTGCATGAAAGAAACAAAACTTGGCCATCTTATACAACTTTTAGAGCTCTTTAAAGTAAAATACCAATAACAGGATTTCTGAGAAATTTGATACAGAAAATGTAGGGCAAAGTTGGGCGAAAAAATTGCTGGTTAAAAAAAGTGCGAACTTTAGTTTTTTATATCTCCAGAAGTAATTGTGGGATGTACATGAAACTTTGCACACCATAACTCACAAACATAAGGTCTTAGAATATAAAATTTCATTCTCCTATTGCTTCCCATTATTTCACAAATCTAGGGTAAAGTTGACAATTTTTCAAAAAGTGCTAAAAATGGGCATTTTCAGTCAAATTTTTCAAAAAAGTGTTTTCTCCAAATTCCTTTAGACTATGCTCATTAGAAAGAGCATATTCTAAGCTATCTAGAAAAGTGGATTTGGTTTTGCAATGCAAGCATATAAGGCCCTAAAAAGTAGCATAATCCTAGAGGCACACTGGAAGTTTGAACCCATTTTTCTGGCACTCAAATTATACCTAAAATTTTTTATTATGTCTAATAAATATTTGTTAATGCATGAGATAAGTGAAGTAAGAAGTCCTGATGAATAGGACGTACCTCAAGTCTGAATAGAAAAAGAATAAAAATAGAAACAATGTTATTTCTTAACTGTCCCCACCCCCCAACCCACAACTCTCTCTCTCTCTCTCTCTCTCTCTCTCTCTCTCTCTCTCTCTCTCTCTCTCACACACACACACACACACAATTATAATTTAGAATGAATATAAATTGTAAAATTTATTTGCACAATCATTATCTAATTATTAGTAGCATTTTTAATTAACACCACCAGCTTACTGAAGGAAAATAAGTATATAAATGAGTTGTTGTGGTTTCACACTGCTAGATTCATTTCACCTGAGAAAACCAGTGTCTCCGTCACCATAGGGGCTATGCTCGAGCATCAACACCTATGGGTGAGTTTCTTTACACAGGTTTTCCAAGCCTGATGAATGTAAACAGGAATGGTGTATTGCCGGCCAGGCGAATTTACTGACGGAGCTGGAATAACTGCAATAATGTGGTGTGATAGAACCCAGCACTTGTCACTTATTGGTGGTCAATAAAATGAATCTGCTGGACCATGAGGGTGCATAAAGTTTATTATTGCACTCCTTTGCTCAGTGGAAGTCACACAGATATTCCCAATCCACCAAAAATTTTCTTAGATGCATGCAACATATTGTCCAGGTTGGAGAGCAGACATTAATATGCCTTCTTTAGTTCTCTGAACTATTGTAGCTAGAAAAGATGATCAATCATTTGAAACTCTGCTGACATGAATTATTGTTTCATCAATAGGTAAAAAGTGACGATTTTCTCTAGTGCCTGCTACAGTTTGTCCATGTTTAAACCTCACTTCTTGTGACAATTTTTTTTCCCTTTCCCCCCCACCCAATTTCATTTTTACTGACAAAAACAAATTTGATTCCATTAATGTTTTCAGAGAAGAAGTGATACAGGTCTAGGTAAGTAAGATGAGCACTGGAGCCTTCGCTGAAATTATGAATGTGAGATATCTGTTCAAACTGTGCTTTTATATATTTGACGAGATCCTTGATAAAAATGTTGACTGTACCAGTGTCATGCCACAAACAAGAACTGATAATGCAGAAACTTAAAGATTCCACTTTCTCATTTTGATGAAAGTAGATAACAAATGGATGAATTGTTGTTTTCCAGTGGAAGCCTTGCACAGCATCCGGAATAATAAAATAGAAATCCTGTTATTGGTATTTTACTTTAAAGAGCTCTAAAAGTTGTATAAGATGGCCAAGTTTTGTTTCTTTCATGCAAATACTCCCAGAAATATATCATCTCAAAGTTGCTGAAAATTCAACGACGCACTATTGGAAGCTGTGCTATGGTCTTAAACAAGTGACTGTATCTCCGGAAGTATTGAATTTTTGAAACTGAAACTTTACCAGTGTTCATTGAGAACATGTGTGATTGTTCATACCAAATGTCATCAAAATCCATAAGGGTCATGTGGGAACTTTTCTCGATATTAGACCACTTGGCACGGAATGGCCCTTCACACAAAATTTGTAAGGGATGTATTTAAAAAACTTATTTCAGCTTTACAAGGAGTGGTAAGTTCTATAGATTAATTAGACCAGTACCTTACTATGTATTCCCATATGCATTTGTATCAGGGCAATTTCACTGCTGTTTACACAGCATCTATGAGGGACATATCTAAGTGTAACCTAATTTCTTTATCATACAGAATATTAAAACATATGTATCAAATACTTACATTTTTTACATAATATATTATGGAGAATATTTTAAACCAAACCAGAAATGGGTTTCCTAGAGGTAGTGGGCAGAGTTTTAGAAGGGGGTGGGAGGATAGTTCATATCTCTAGGGGGTAGTACAGAGGGGATATTGGAGTGGGATTGTGGTAGGTCGTTGTATGTGTGTATTGCATGGTAGGGCAAGGCTCAACTCTGTTCAGGCATATTTCTTTATTCTAGTGAGATGCTAATCAGGGTAAAGACTAGAATTGGGTGCCATACTGGGGCTGTAATTAGACTATTTTCATCAATATCTCATCAAGTATTCTACTTGACAAGTGAATCAAAACAGTTTATTCCTTTATAAATCTTTATACAAACTATAAAAAATGTATTTAAATTATAATTCTTAGTTTCAGATCATTTTATATGCACATTCAAAGTATTTTTATCGCATGAGAAACTTTTTACGTCGCGAAGACAGCACGCATACGAGTCGTAGCGCGGCTGCCTGATATAGGTGGCAGTGGCCGCAGCGTTGCAGTGCACATGCGCGGCTGAGGTTCAAATTCTTTTCTGAACCCCATGGAGGCATTATATGGGTGCTCCCGCGGCAGGCAGGGGCGAGGGGAAACGCCGCTTTTTCCATTGGCGTTGGAGCTGGTAGAGACGCCAGCTCCTGGCTACTCGAGCCCTGGCGGTTGCAAACGAATGGTGCCGAAGTACAGGCAATGGAGCTACTGCGCATCGGCAAATCCCCCATTAATGCAACACACACCCTTCATATTTGTTTCTGGCGCACTGAAGATTCATCAAAGACACGTCATATTTGGTAACGTCATATCTGGTAACGTCGTATTTGGTAAAATATACCTATAAAATGGAGACGCATCAACTGCAAAAGCCTTCAGAAAATCCATCATGAATAATACTGAAGTCACTACTCTCCACCTAGCAAGAATAGCTGTGTGGAGCGACATCATGTTGCGCCGTCGAAGGTAGTGGGTTTGAGAGCTACTGCAAAAGATTTTTTAAAGTAAATCTTCTTTGTAACATATACTTTCGTATTGTTACTTGCCACATATCTTTGGACTTAGCATATGTGTCGCGATTTTGAGAGTAAATTACATTTATTTAACTGTTTGGAAACATGTGGGGGAGAGCAGCCTTTGCGTTTACGTAAGTTTGCGACGCGGTGTTGCTTACAGTGTCATGTGGCTGGAAGGTAGCTTGTCTTTTCATCGTAAAGATTCTTTTGGTAGAGTCATTTTACAGTATAATCAGTAATCAGTTACTTGCTGTATTTTAGTGTCCATGTGCATATTCATATGTTCTTGCTGTTTATTATGAAAGAAAAATTAACAACGCCCAGTATCTTTTAGAAACAAATTACTCAGCTTTACGCTTGGAACAAAAGTGTGACATAAAGGAGCTTGCTAGGCCGACTCCTCAGCTCTACTTGATGAGCCGGCCGCGGTGGCCGAGCGGTCTGCGGCGTGCCAGTCACGGTCTGCACGGCCGCTGCGGTCGGGGGTTCGAATACCCCTCTGGCATGGATGTTTTTTGTGCCGTCTTTAGTATAAGCTAGTTCATAAGTAGTTTGTAATTTTAGCTCTACAAACATTTGAACATTTAGTTTTCTAGTTGAAGCAAGTGCAAACAAGCCGAGGTAAGACATTCTGCAGTTCTTTTAACGAAAATATATCTAAGGAGGAGGGGGGGGGAGCTTCAATCTGGGGCGCTTTCCCCGGCACCACTCGGAAAGGATTTTGATTTACAGTGGTTGCTTAGACTTTTCAGATCGGAAAAAGGAAGAAATACTTTCATCATCTAACCTCCTTCTTAATTTCTTTCTTAACCTCTTCCTCCCCACTGACTAAATTCTTTTCATTCCTATTACCTGCCATGGTTCTTTTAAGCCGGCCGCGGTGGCCGAGGGGACTGAGGCACTTCAGTCACGGTCTGCACGGCCACTACGATCGGGGGTTCGAATCCCTCCTCGGGCATGGATATTTGTGCTGTCCTTAGAGTTAGCTAGTTCATAAGTAGTTTGTAAGCTTAGGGACTGATGACCCCGTAGTTAAGTCCCATAAGTTCTACAAACATTAGAATTTTTGTTTTTTTGTTTTTGGTTCTTTTAAAACAGTACATTATGACTCACAAATGAAATAACATACACAATATAGAAAAACGTAAGTAAACGTACAGTATAAAATTATTAGGTAAACATAACGTACTTATCCTATGTTGTCCTTGCGATGTCGATCCTTTTTCTTGAACACAAATTTCCGCAAGTTCACTGCACTTTACTCTGCTTTAAGCACACGTGATTATAGCACAAACACACGTAAATCTTCATTGGTTTTGCAGGATCCCGTTGATTTTTCAAGTTGTTACGTTTCCACATCAGTCGAAGTCCTCCATAACTGTTGACCAAGTATTTCGCCACCGGTTGATTATAGGAATCTCGATGCCCCAGGTGTTCTTCAGCATATCCTGTACGAGGCCCCAGATTGTAACAGGGGCACAACTTCGCTGATTCCAGGACTTAATTCTGAATTTATGTCCGCAGAATACCGCCTGATGAACTCGTAGAAAGATGTCCAGATGGTGTCAACTGTAAGCTGCCAAACTGTTTAATTTTGATTGGCAGAGTCGACCTGTTACAATATCTCGCTATTCGTAGTTGCGAGATATGGACTTATTTCTAGTTAATGGCAACGTGGCCTATGGAGTATGATTCTCGCTTGCGATTAAAAGACAGGAACATTGGAAGCACTTTTAATTCATAAATGAAACAGAAGATGAACTTTTGAAAACAGCACTAGATTTAAGAAAACTTCAAAACACTTCAGTGAACACAAGTAATGGATATATCTCTCTGCGCCGCCATCTTATAATATGCCCTTTTTACACTGACATATCTCTTCAAGCAAGTGCTTTGGACTGTTTATACACAAAGCAGACTGACACTGTCAATACGTTCTCTCTCCACCAAGCCAAAATCTGAAGAACCTAAACTGTTCTATGACACTTAGTTTTATACAACGGCAAAAATCTCAAATAATTTCTCTGGAAAAACTACGACTATTACTTATACTATTCTCTAATTTTCCATGTAATTTTACAAACACACAATTTCAAGGTAACAGAACACTATGACGTTAAGGTTTATAATCTAATACAAACAGTGTGTTGATTTTGATAGTATGAAACGAGTGATTCAACAATTTATAATAGTATCAATCTTGATAAAAGTAGTGAACTTAAAGTTTGCAAATATGTGACTGTTTCGATCTAAATCAACATGAAAACATGAATCAATCCTTAGTTATTCTCATAGTAAGATAATAGGCTTAAAATCTTTTACGTAAATAAAGAGATCACAAATAGTGCCTCAGATATGATTTATAGTGTGAATTTTACCTTAATGAACAATTAATAGAAGAGTGCTACATCTACAACATGATGTAATAACGTAAGTAAACTTTTTATCTATTTTTAAGTGAAAAAATACGATGTGTGTGGTGTGTGTCAGTCCCCAAGATATAATAGGTTAGGTTCTTAAAACATTGTTTAAAAGCATTGCTTAAGATGAAATGAAATATTAAGTGACTGGTATCGAGCGAGTCAATAAAGCAGAGTTGTATCGGGTACTAGAATTGAGTGTCAAATAGCTTGTTCCGTTATATCTTGTCGGAAGATTCAAAAACGTATACCGCCTTTATCTATTCGGGACGCTTATATAAATTTTGTGTTTTGCGTTTTGGTTTGAAAATAAGTACTGGAGTTTTCATCATGGCCTTAGACACAATGTTAGGACCGGATATTCTTTACAAAATTACCGTTTATGTAGACGATATTCTGATTGCCACACACACCTGGGAGCAACATTTTCAATTGTTAGAACGCATGCTGCACAAGTTTCCTTCTTGCGGAGTTGTCTTGCGGAGTTACTGTTATTCTAAGAAAACCAAAATTTGCCAAATCAGAGATCAAATTTCTCGGACATATTTCACCGAGTGGTATCACTCCAGATCCTGAAAAACTGAGAGCAATCCAACACTTACCCTCTCCTAGGAACAAAAAACAAAAGTTTTTTTAGTATGTTTTCACTTTTTCGTCGTTTCATCCCTAATCACTTACTAAACAGTGATGTTCTTCTTTCGCTTTTGCGAAAAGATGTCACATGGTGCTGGGGTGATAAATGTCAAAGAGATTTCGATCTTATCAAAGAAGCATTAGTAAATTCTGACATACTTAGTCATCCAGATATTAAAAGACTTCTGTATCTCCACAGATGCCTCTAATACAGGTCTAGCAGGAATTTTGTTTCATATGTCCTGTGAATATAGTCAGCTTTGTAAGTAGAGCCTTGACAGAGTGTGAAAGACATTAATCCAAATAGAGATGGAAACTTCAGCTATTGTTTGGGCTTTCAAAGAGTTTCGACATTATGTTTTTGGCAAGCATGTTAAAGTTTTCTGTGACCACCAGGTATTAAGCTTCTTAATGTCGTGTAAACTGCGGCATAGTCTTTTAGCCAAATGGGCTGTTCCTACAAGAATATGATTTCCAAATTATTTACATCAAAGGTTCTGACATCGTTGTAGCGGACGCTTTCACAATTTGATGATTATGCAGATGTAATCACTTATTTTCGAATCATGCTAATGAAAGACACGAACTACCGTCAGTATTTTTCTGGATATGTGCGCAAACATGCATGATCTTCAATTTAAGGACGACCGGTGGAACAAAATCATTAAGAAACTCATACAACATTCAGACGATCCTCTGTCAGTCTGAAACACGTCCACTGATTGTGTGGTGGTGTATCATTTTCATTTATTCTTTAACCTAAAATATTTCTGCACCATTAATGTTATCTATTTGTGTGTTAATTATTTTAATATTTTTATCAATGATGTTTATGTATGTTTGCCCCATATTTATATATGTTTCAACCTGTGAGATTGAACTTGTATGTTCATGTGAATGTGGAAGGTTGCTTTTAATATTGTCTGACTGCCGCGCAATGGCTTACAGTCGTCGCCTCCCGCTATAGGCCTGGTTTTGCTGTAGTTAAGAACGCATGGCTTTGTTTGTTACAAAAAAAATGTTTGTTAAGCTGAAGGGACTTAACTACGGGGTCATCAGTCCCTAAACTTACAAACTACTTATGAGCTACCTACAAGTAAGAACGGCACAAATATCCATGCCCGAGGGGGGATTCGAACCCCCGACCGTAGTGGCCGTGCAGACCGTGACTGAAGCGCCTCAGTCTCCTCGGCCACCGCGGTCGGCGCTTCGTTTGTCGTCTGCGCTGGCGTCTGCTGGCTGGCCAGAAACAAGCTTACTTGGCAAGGTGGCGAGGTGGCCGTGTTGTTAGTGTCGTACCAACCTAATCTTGGACGAAAGAGGTGACAGGAGACCTCTCTCGGAGCAGTTGTAGAGGGAATTGTCTTGACCAGGTAGCAAGGGTTGATAAACACTAGTCTCTGGACGCACTCTGCGTCGCTTTTAGCGCGCTCTACATTTCGTGTATGGCAGGGGGAGGTTTTTCCGTAGCCTTAGAGCTTCTCTCTTCACTCTTCTTTCTGCATCCGACGACTGTAGGAGTAAGTACTCCGCCGAATCATGCTGAGGGGAACGCATGCTGTTAGGATTTCGCTTTCTTTGTGATCAGGCAGTCTTAGTTTTTCAACGATAGTTCTCTTGAGTAATTCTTTCGCTATGCAAGGCGAAGTGTTTCTTAATTTACAGAACTCGAGTAAATTCAGTGTAAACTTATTATTTGCATTTTCATTCCAGTGTTTTTAACTAACGTTTTCGTGCCGTTTCTGTATCTATGAGTATGCTAAATACTTCCCAGATTTTCTGATTTGATTCTTTCTTTCCTGTCTTGTATGACCGATTGCACCATGTGCTTTCGTAATGGTCGTTACTTTAGCCTTCAGCCATGCTTTTGTTAATACTAGTTTTCTTCTATGCGAAGTGCTTTACCCGCTTGTTCTAAATTAATTTCTGTTTGTAAATGGTATAACATTTGGCGTGGTCACACACCATGTGGTAATTAAGAACAGTGAGCTGCTGCCTCCCTGAACATGAGTTTCTTTAGTGCACAGTGTAATTAAATTTGTGATGAAGACACCTGCCATCTCGCCAAGAAATTGCCGACGCTTCATTTCGGCACAGCTTTCATGTGTTCCTGCATTGTAATGTACTGCCAAGCATTATGCGCATGTCTGTGAATGAATGACTGTGCTTTCAGCTACCCATTGAGTGTTTGCAAATTTCCTCCCACATTACCTCCATATTCACAATGGGCAGAAACAATTTTTATACGGGCAGTAATTATATGATTTAATTCACTTTTGTACAACGTGTATGCTTAATTTGGTCTCCCCACATTTATTTGCTTTTCATTTTACGGCGTAGATTATGATTCTTAGTATCAAACCTCTGATTTATAAATTCATGTTCCCTGTACCATGTTTAATTTTCTATGCATTTATTTTTTAACATTGATTTTGTGTTTGTTAAAAAGGAGTGAGCAGTTGGATAATTTTCGATTGCACATGTACTGTGGTCACTCGAAAAGTAATTTCGAGCATCAGTGAGCGTTTTAAATTACATTTGCAGATCTCAACTGTCTGAGAATTTGCTTACTTTAATAACAGGCTACTGTCAAGTTCACTATCAGATTTATCAAGTCGTTCTTTTCCTCTCCCGACATCCTTAGTCTGATATTTGGTGTGCATGTATTCCAGAATCATGCGAGAAACCGCCGATTCTGCACACACACACAAACACACACAGAGTGTGAGGAAACTTCAGTTCCTTAAAATATCTCAGAAAATTACATTGGTACTGTTAATTTCCTAACATGTATAAAAATACACCACATTCTCAAGTCATGTTTGGTTTGTTAAAAATCGAAACCTAACAATCAATCTACTAAAACAAAGCTCCATTCAATTTTATCGATCCAATCTCTGCAATTAGTAGCAGCAGATTTAGCAAGATCACAGCCTGTAGGACGAGGAGGTGTAAAATACATGTTAGGCCTATTCGATGTGTTTTCAAAATTTGTTAAGCTATATGCTTCGAAATCTGCTACAGCCCACGCTGTAATGCGGCGACTGGAGAATGATTTTATTCCCACGGTTGGCAAACCTGCCATGCTACTGACAGACAGCAGTTCCACATTCACTTGCACCAGTGGCGCACGGCACATTCGTATTTCCCTCTTTAATCCGTCTGCCAATCCAATGGAACGAATGTACCGAAACCGAAACCGGTTCATTCGAACTTATGCCCCACAAAAACACACACAAGGGATTGAATACCTTGCACTATTTAAGCAGATAGAAAACAATCTTCCCTTGTATTCAACGCCTATTACACCTGCTGATCTCATTTCTGTTAATTTTTTATGGTTGTTCACAATGTACTGATTAGTAGATATTGTTTAAGGATACAATGGAGTTTTCCATGCTGAAGAAAGATATTTTGGTTTATTATTTACGTATATTTGGATTGCTCTGTTTATAGAGGGCAACACTGCAAAATGTAAAACTTGGAAATTTTATTGTGGATTTCGTTTAAGTTTTTGTTTTATACACTAATATGTGTAAATTTTTTTGCTGCTCCTGTCTTGTATCTCAGAGTTTTTTGTATACAATGTCTTCTACAAATGTGGCTTATTTTAACTTGCAATAATTTTTGTAGAAGGCACTGGGTGCTATCTGCACACACGCAATTAAGTTTCAAGCTCAGAAATCAGTATATGATTGACATCCACTATACGCTGTTCTTGTGTAATGTTAACATGCTAACGGCTAGTATTTGTGGGCCCACAAGTCTTTGATTCTGTTCTATTTTGCTTCTTCATATTGTGCTGAATTATACGTCTGTATGTTTCTTAATATTGAAATGTCTTCACTTGTACAGAGGTTCATATTGTACTTTTGATTTATGACAGCACTGAAGATGTTCCGACACTGATTGAAATCTAATTGTAATTCAAATAAAGGTTTCAATGCGGCTAAAGCTGTTTCTCCCTGGTCACTCTGCACAGGACTCCAGATGGAGTCATAACATGTAAACTGCAGATTGTTAAACCAATTGTCCGACCACGGCGAACCTCCTGCCAGCCATTCCGGCGTTTTGAAGTGACACTGACGCGCCTCATGTTGCGCAATGCCCTTTGACCCACAGCTTTGTACTCCGTCGAGCGGATACACCGATTTGTGATGCTTGTGGCGTGCAAATAACTGTACGCCACGTTTTAACTCAGTGTATTTTATTTCGTGCTGAGAGGGCAGCGGCTAATGTTGGTGCTACCCTGCCCACTGTTTTTGCTGATAACGGACGACACGAGTGTGACGAAAGTTTTACAATTATTTGAACTTTCTCGACTCTGGCCTAAGTTTTCAGGCTGGAGGTTTTAGTGCCTTCAAGAATGGCTCGCTGATAACTTTAATATCAGAGATCAGCGAACCGCTATACTATGATATTGCGTACTTCTAAAGTTGTATATTTTCGTACACCAACTTACAGTGCTGATTTGCAATAAGTGTTTGTTCGTTTGTTGTGTAGACCATGCAGTTCAACCTTCTGTCGCCTGTTCTTATTTAATTAATGTTGACTCTATTCACACTCTTCAGTTTCGGCAGGGCGCTAAAGAGCTTGCTGTTTTGCGTCCTAAACATCCTATCCCTAAACCCTAGTAGTCCGGCTTGCGATCCAGTATTCCAATCAGCACCGCGGTGCCCTTGAAAACTACCTATTAACGCAGGCGTCAACCCGAAGTACAAGCGGCGGAGTAACCCTTTCGTGCGTAACGTCTGCCAGCGCTCACAGATTACACTCCGGCCCACATCCTCCTCTTCGACTGTACATCACAGCAATATCTTGCGAGCCTCGGATGGAGGGCAACAGGGAGATTGTGTTTTTCTCGATTCAAAAAGGCGTTTGACGCGGTGCCACACTGCAGACTGCTAACGAAGATACGAGCATATGGAATAGGTTCACAGATTTGTGACTGGTTGGCAGACTTCCTAGGGAATACAACGCAGTACGTTGTTCTCGACGGCGAGTGTTCATCAGAGACGAGTGTATCGTCAGGCGTGCCGCAGGGGAGTGTCATAAGACCGATGTAATTTTCTATCTATATAAATGATGTGATGGAACAGAGTAACTTGTAATTTGAGGCTGTTTTCTGATGATGCTGTGGTGTATGGGAGGGTGTCGTTTTTAACTGACTGTAATAGCATACAGGATGACTTAGACAAAATTTCTAGTTGGTGTGAAGAATGGCAGCTAGTTCTCAATGTAGAAAAATGTAAGGTGATGCGCATGAGTAGGAAAAATAATCCCATAATGTTCGAATACAGCATTAGTAGTGAGCTTCTTGACGCTGACACGCCGTTCAAATATGTAGGTGTAACATAGCAGAGCGATGTGAAATGGAACGAACATGTAAGGACAGTTGTGAGTAAGGCGGACAGCCTGTAAGAGTACACCTGTTGGTGTATCTTACAGTTTGATTTAAAGTAATGTATGTTGTTGTTGTGGTCTTCAGTCCGGAGACTGGTTTGATGCAGCTCTCCACAATACCCTATCCTGAGCAAGCCTCTTCATCTCCACATAAGAACGGAAACATACATCTGTCTGAATCTGCTTACTGTATCCATCTCTTGGTCTTCCTCTGCGATTCTTACCCCACACACTTCCCTCCAATGCTAAATTCACAATTCCTTTATGTCGAAGAATGTGTCCTACCAATCTATCCCTTCTTTTAATCAAGGTATGCCAGAAATTCGTTTTCTCCCCAATTCTGTTCAGTACCACCTCATTAGTTACGCGATCCACCCACCTAATCTTCAGCATTCTTCTGTAGCACCATATTTCAAAAGCCTCAATCCTCTTCCTGTCCGCACTGTTTATCGTCCATGTCTCACTCCCATACAAGGCAACACTCCATACAAATGCCTTCAGAAAGGACTTCCTTAGGCTTAAATCAATATTCGATGTTAACAAATTTCTCTTTTTCAAGAACGCTTTTCTACCCATTGCCATTCTGCATTTTATATCCTCTTTACTGCGACCATCATTTGTTATTTTACTGCCCAAATCATAAAACTCATCTACCTCCTTTATTGCTTCGTTTCGCAATCTAATTCCTTCAGCATCACCTGATTTCCTTACACTGCACTCCATTACTCTAGTTTTGCTCTTGGTAATGTTCATCTTGTATGCACCTTTCAGCACACTGTCCATTCCGTTCAATTTCTCTTCCAGGTCCTTTGCTGTATCTGACAGAATTACTATCTCGTCGGCAAAACGCAATGTTTTTAATTCTTCACCCTGAACTTTAATTCCTTCACCAAATTTCTCCTTGCTTTCCTTTATAGCTTGCTCAATGTACAAATTGAACAACAATGGAGAAAGACTACAACCCTGACTTACTCCCTTTCCAACCACTGCATCCCTTTCATGCCCTTCAACTCTGACAACCGCTGTCTGGTTTTTGTACAAGTTGTAAATAACCTTACGTTCCCTATATTTTAGTCCTGCTTGCTTCAGAACTTGAAAGAGTTTATTCCAATCCACATTGTCAAAAGCCTTCTCCAAATCTACAAATGCTAGAAACGTAGGTTTGCCTTTTCTTAATCTATCTTCTAGGATAAGTCGTAAAGTGAGTATTGCCTCTCGTGTTCCTACATTTCTCCTGAACCCAAACTGATCTTCCCCGAGGTCGGCTTCTACCAGCTTTTCCATCCTTCTGTATATAATTCGCGTTAATATTTTGCAGCCATGACTTATTAAACTGATGGTTCTGTAGTTTTCACACCTGTCTGCACCTACTATCTTAGGGATGGGGATTATAACATTTTTCTTAAAGTCTGAGGGTACTTCGCCTGTCTCATACATCTTACACACCAGATGAAACAATTTTGTCATGGCTGGTTCTCCCAGAGACTTCAGTAGCTCTGAGGGAATATCATCTACTCCAGGGGCCTTGTTTCGACTTAGGTCTTTCAGGGCTCTGTCAAATTCTTCTCTCAGTAGCGTATCTCCTATTTCATCTTCATCTACATCCTCTTCCCTTCCTACAATAATGTTTCGAAGTCCATTTCCTCTGTAGAGCCCCTCTATATACTCTTTCCACCTTTCAGCTTTCCCATCTTTGCTGAGAACTGGTTTTCCATCAGTGTCCTTGATATTCATAGAGCTGTTTTTCTTATCTCCAAATGTTCCTTTTATTTTCCTGTAGGCTGTATCTATTTTTCCCCTATTTATACATTCTTCTACATCCTTGCATTTGCCTTCTAGCCACTCCCGCTTAGCCATTTTGCACTTCCTGTCAATCTCATTTCTTAGTCGTCTGTACTCCATTTTGCCTGTTTCATTTACTACATTGTTATATTTTCTCCTTTCATCGATTAAATTTAGTATCTCCTGTGATATCCAAGAAATTTTTTAGGTCTTGCCTTCCTACCTATTTTGTCCTCTGCTACCTTCACTATTTCATCTCTCAATTTTACCCATTCCTCCTCTACTGTTTTATTTTCCCCTGTTTCTGTCAATTGTTGCCTAAAGCTCCCTCTGAAATTCTTAAGAACCTCAGGTTCCTTCAATTTATCCAGGTCCCATCTCCTTATTTTTCTACCTTTTTGTAGTTTCTTTAGTTTCAGCCTACAGTTCATAACCAACAAGTTATGGTCAGAGTCTATATCTGCCCCTGGGTATGTCTTACATTGTAGAACCTGGTTCCGAAATCTATGTCTTATCATTATAAAATCTATCTGGTATCTTCCGGTGTCTCCCGGTCTCTTCCACGTATACAACCTTCTTTTGTGATTCTTGAACCAGGTGTTTGTTATAAATAAATTATGTTCTGTGCAAAATTCTACCAGGCGGCTTCCTCTTTCATTCCTTTTGCCCAGACCATATTCACCTACTATCATATATTGTCTTAAATTTGTTTATTTCATGTATTTTTAATTTGCTGTATGCTAGATATATTTTTTATGTAACGTCATTTTCTATATTGAATCATTTAGTGTAAACCCGCATGAATGCAAGGACATTCTTATGCTATAAGTTAGCAATGCGCCAGAGAAAATGTTGAACCTGTAGTAAAGAATGTCTTTGCTACAGAAGTAGTAGCTGTGAGTGTCGCGCTGCTGCAGCAGTCGCGGTGCGGACTCGCCAAAGTAAATACATAAATGCAGTCGCGGAGCGGACTCGCTATAGTAAACACATAAATGTTTTGTTGATAGTGCAGAGGCACGGTAGGCGCAGTGTGGCGCGAGTTTAATGCAATTGCAATAAGCCTGAGAGGCGTACTGTTTAATGTATTGAAGAAAGTGCGAAAAAAGTTTATTTATACTCGATCAGTGTAATCTTTTTTCATGTGTGCAAGAAAAGTAATTGTTTGGTATCAAGTCTATTGTCACCGAGTGTGATCGTTGTTGTAGTAAGGGTACCTATTGTAATCATATGTGTCTTGTTTGGACTTCACGACGAAGACGACGAAAGCAGATGAGTACTTTTGTAACATTTTATTTTGTATGCATGTAAATGTGTCAACCCAATCAGAACTTTGGTTCAATTATACATGACTTAGTTTGAAACCAGTCTTAATTTTGTAAGTAGTTGTAGTCACCCCATTATCACCATTATTAGATTATGTTGATTATGCAAGCCTGTACATTGACTAACAAGTTCAATAATTTTGAAAGAAATTACGATCAGTCCTAAAGAAATTGCTAGGCGATTTAAAGAATTGCTAAACGTGTTACAACCACAGAGACTAGTAATTAAAGTGCAAGAGAGTTTGCAAGTAAAGTAAATTTGGTTTCATTTATGTAGAAAGTAACCAGACTTGACTGAAGTAATTTTTTTATGAAATACATTAAATGCCAAACTCTGCTCAGCCAGTTACATACGTACGCTACCCAGGCCCTGGAACCAATTTAAAAAAAAATAGTTTACGTAAAGTTTTATAAGGAAGGTGAATGCTTTAAACTATATTATTAAAATATTGAGAACTTTGACTGTAGTATTTGTGAAGCTCATTGCACCACGGAGTTTCACTGTATTGAGCTATTATCATTACAATCAGAGTTTATCTGCTATTACAATTTTGATTATAACATGAACACGCCAATACCACTACATGAATTCTGACACATTTGTTAGTGAAGTTGTGCTGTTCGTGAATCGTATGAGGTGCCAGTTGGAGGCTGTAGTCAATGCTAAGTCAGATAGGGCCAAGCTTAATTAATTACTACAGTGACTGTTTTAAGTTAATTAATATCAATTTTTTTATTTATTCAAAATTCTAACTTACAATGCGAAAGTGTTGTTGCGACCCATTAGTTGTGATTTGCTACAACATTCAATAACAAAATTATTATTACTAGAGAATATCATTACGCATTCTGAATTTTGAGATTTTTTGACGACCTCCAACAGGCAATTTTCTTATAAGCCTACTTCGGCTTATTGGGAGAATTTTGGGAAGATGTACTTCACCTTTAAAGGAGACGGCGTATAAAACGCTTGTACGATCACGTCTTGAATATAGCTCAAGTGTTTGGAACCTGCAGTAGTTTAAAGGAATACATGCAAGTAGTTCAAAGACGAGCAGCTAGGTTCGTTACTGGTAGCTTCGACCAATGCGCGAGTCAGAGAAAATGCTCTGGGAACTAAAATGGGGATCGCTGAAGGAAAGAGGACGTACTTTTCGCGAAATTACGTTGAGGAAATTTAAAGGGCCGGAATTTGCAGCTGATTGTAGAACGATCTTCCTTCTGCCTACTTACATTTCGGGTAAAGAGCACAAAGACGAGATAAAAGAAATTAGGGTTCGCACAGAGGCATATAGACAATCCTTTTTCTTCGTTCTATTTGGGAGTGGAATAGGAAAGGAAATGCCTAGTAGTGGTACAGTGTACCTTTCCTTATGCACCTGACGGTTGAATGCGGAGTATATATATAGATGTATTGCCCTCGACACCATGCCTCGACAGAGATTCCGACACGCTATCGATTCAGCGCCGCAGCACCGTTGGCGAAGACGGCAACTAAATTTCGAAAATGCGAGACAAGCCTGAGCGCCAAATGAATTTCTAACAAGGAAAGATACCAGGGAGTATTTAGATTTAGTCTATTGTTGCAAATCTTCGTGCTTTCGAATGGGTTTACAACTTTGGAAATCAAAAAAGTCAATAGGAGAGAGGTAGGGAGAATACGGAGAACGAGGGAGCACAGTGATTTCCTGTTTTGGGCAGCAGCCGCTCAGTAACGGGAATGAACGTTCGGGTGCGTTATCCGGCTGTAAGAGCCATGAATTGTCTGAAATCAGTTGAGGTAGTTTCCTTTCATGACCCGATCGAAGTAAAATGTTGGTTTCTTGTGCAGTCCCTCGAACAGTCAGTCTTCGATTTAAACGCACAATTTCCTTGATGCTGCTAACATGAACGTTGTTGGTAGACGTTGAAGAGAGTGCTACACGAGGGTTAGGCTGTGTATACAATGGCACCGACAGACCGTCGTCAGACGCCGTCGACCCAGCGACCCAGTTCGATTGAAAACATCGGCTGACGGATTTGTCACACTGCATCCAATATAGTTTGTCATTTGGTCGGGTTAAGGAAAACGTTAAGTTAAGAATATTGTGTGTCTGAAGTAGGCCTATAATAAATTTCAATTTCGTAGGGTGTAATGGATTCCACCGACAGTTTTATGCTTGGAAATGAGTGCTACAATGCGGCTCTTGTTATTAATAAAGACATCGTATGCATACGAATGAAAAGAAGAAAATGATGAGGATTGTGTACTGTTCTCAGTTATTGCCACTACCAGACAAGCTGTACGAATATGTGAGGTACCAGTAAAAGGAGAAATTTCTATTACATACTCGTAATATTTCGTGGTGTCACCGTTAAGCAATAATTAATTACACTTTTGCTGAATTTAAGTGAAGTTGTGCAGACATACACCATTTAACCTTCATGCTTTAAACAGTGAAAAACTACACCAGTTAGAAAAGCTTATTGCCTATCACAAAGAGTTTCGAGAATTTATTCGCATCTTCTAGGGCATTTCTTTACGGAAGTACGGTACCTTTTCGACGTTTCACTGAGTAATTTTCTGCCACTCGTACATTGCAGCTGTCTTTTATAGGTTACTGAAGTTCGGACAATCGGACAGAACAAATCTTGCTGTGTGTATTTTATCCTAATGTTAGAAAGCATAATTTTCTCTGTCTGTTTAAAGGTAATGTGCCTCTTCCATTCCTTAGAATATCAAACATAATAATTATGACTTAGGCGTAAGTTGTGTAAGTAACGATTTTAGTGTTGTGATATCCAGTGTAATGGAGCAAACACAATACTTGCAAATACAGACAGAAGTACTACGTGAAAAACTTTCCAGTATTTATTATGTACGATTTCCCTCTTTGTAGTAACCTCAAAAAGACTACATCTGTGCAAGAGTTTCATAAAATCGCACATGGAAACTTCACGAAGTGCTTACGTAAACAAATGCACTAAAAGCGAGAAAAATTCTCGAAATGCATTGTGCTCAGAATAAAAATACATAAATGGTGCCGGCCGTGGTGGCCGAGGGGACTGAGGCGCTTCAGTCACGGTCTGCACGGCCACTACGGTCGGGGGTTCGAATCCCCCCTCGGGCATGGATGTTTGTGCCGTCTTAATTCGTAAGTAGTTCATAAGTAGTTTGTAAGTTTAGGGACTGATGACCCCGTAGTTAAGTCCCATAGACTATACAAACATTTGAACATAAATGGTGCAGTTTATCAGAATTTAAATCACGCTGTGCAGAAACATCCGATTATGAAGAACGAAATGAAATTACATTGATCTTCAATGGCTGTCTATATTTGTGATAGACAGGCTTGAAGAATAAGACATTATTGAACACGGAAACCACTGGAAAGCAGAAGCACACCTACACTCCAATTGCAGGTCACTTCATAGAACAGAATCACTACCTTGTTAAAGAACGCCAGAATCAGTAAGAATAAGTTTTTGACAGCTAATTATCACAAAGCAAAAGAACATAAGAGAGACAATACAATAACATTAAGATACGCCACAATATAGAATTCAACACATTTTTGAGCTTATAATTTACACCGAAGATTTCTGATAAACAATTTAACTAACTTGCGGTTTCCGATAAACTCTAATATCAGGCTATAGATTCCGAACTACATCGCGATTGTGATGTCTTCTGGGTACCATAATCTCCTTCTTTCATAGGCGCCGACTATGGGTATGCTCGGTCGCTCAAGCATACCCCAAAATTTGAGTGGGTATGCTCGGCATACCCCACTTCAAATTTTGATATTATTTCTTCTTTACGTTATATGTCTTGACTGTAATTAAAATCGACTCTCTCCTCCCATTGACAGGAAACTGGCTTTTGTAATACACCGCTGTAAAAATATTATCTTAAAACAAAGAGCTAATTGAATTAGTAGGCAGTAAAATCGACTTTGTTATGTGAGTGAAGTGACCGTTTTCTAAATAGTCCGAATAATAATGGAATGCCGTTTGTTACGTCACTATTATAAACTGTAGGCGTAACCTTTAATTTTTGTATTAAATAACTATAAATGAAATGGGTTTGGTACGATACGATGAAAATGTTTATACTACAAAGTTTTAACGTTTAGCTTTCTCTTAGCAGTCAATTGTCTTCAGCAATCGTGTTAGTGTAAGTCATGATATTTTTCGTCCTTTTTACTGAATTGGTGTGTGATGTAATAATGGGCTGTGAACCTATTGGTATCGACAGACATGGTATGACAGCAGAAGTGGCTATAGACTATTTTGGTAATAATGTATATACAATAAATCTGCAGAAGAATGAATCCAGGAAGACGATCCTAAGAAAGTGTTTGCGATAGTGAACGCAGTATTCACAATAGAGGCACATCATTACTGCTATGCATTTCTCAGAAGACGAAAGCACTGAAAATAATTTTAGTAGTTACTACAACAGGTTCATATAGACACAAAATCCGCCCAGTTGTTATAGAACGTGAAATTGAAATTAAAATTAAAATCTATTAATTTCTTTACTCTGTATTAAAAATTATTTTTCTCCTTTCAGAGATTAAAATGGTCCTAAATGAACACCAAATGAGGCAAAAAAAAGAAGCAACACTACTAAAATATATTACTTTAAAATTCTTTGCATTTTGAATTGGAAAAATGTAGACGTTAAGATAAAGATGTATAGTATAAGGAGGGTTTTCCTCTCTCTCTCTTTTTATTTTTATTTATTTATTTATTTTTATTTTTAATTTTTTAATTTTTATTTTTTAAGAAATACCTCTCGGGGTGTTGGCTGCAGGCCGCAACCGCCACCCCTGGAAAGCCACTGAGCATGCACCAAGATTTTTAAAACTAGGCGCCTATGCTTTCTTTCTTTCACTAGACGTATCAGTTTCTCACTGTCGATATCTACCATGTGAGAACGTCGGTCGATTTGACCGAAGAAAACAGAAAACAAACTGATTTGAATTTTACCGACTTTTGTCCGCCGTTTCTGCTTTCGGGCGATGAGATCGGCTACACTGTGACCGTGCTCATAGTGGAGCACTGATTGGGAACGATCAGCCGTCTTCCGTCGATGCCGGTTGTCAGTAAAACCAACCGATTTCGGATCCTCTGTGACCACACCATTATTCTTAAATTACGTCCGGCAATTTATACACTGCGTGAAGCATTCGTAACACGGCTCGATCACACATCACCGTAGAATTCTTGTACCATTTGGTACGTCGCAAGAAAACACATGCAAAGTCTGATTCAAAATAAAAAAATGTTCAAATGTTTGTAAATCTTATGCGACTTAACGTCTACGGTAATCAGTTCCTAAGCTTACAAACTACTTAAACTAACTTAAATCTAAAGACATGCTCGAAGGAGGACACGAACGGCGAGCAACCGCGCGCTCCGCAACATGGCGCTTTACACAGCTCAGCCACTCCACCTCGGCGATGCAAAATCTAACACACGCGTTACTCCTCCAACTCTGCCACCTCGAAATTCGAAAACAGTGTGATACCCTGTTCTGTTCAGGACAGCAAGAACGTAATAAAATAATGAAACTTCCAGCAGTTACACACTGAAGACCGCATTTCGCTACAGCACTCCATTATTGCAAGATAACGAATGTTCCGGTATTTTTTGAACATGCCTCGTATATCTCTATACTTACGAGACTCATTTGTTGTCTGTCTGTCTGTTCTCTTATAACTCAAGATGTAGGCAACAAAATAACGTGAAATTTGGTACACGCACACAAAATTACACGGGTAAGGTTGTTAAACAGGCTTCGTTCAATATTTTGGAAAACCAACAGGAAAATTTGAGAAAAAGTGCATTTTCAATGTGACCGTGTAAATCTATATCTTCACACTGATCTTGATGAAATTTTGCACACTTGAACTTCAAAACAAGAGGAAGGGCACTGTCTACATAAAATTTCGTTCAGTGCATGGTGGAGGGTACTTGCTGATTTCGCCAAAATCCAAAGTTTTGCTCCGATCTTGATGAAATTTTGTACACTTGACCTTGGAAACAAGATGGAGGCTAATGTCTACATAAAATTTCGTTCGTTGGATGGGGGAGAGTACTTACAGACTCTACACATATAAGACGCATTTGTTGTCTGTTTGTCTGTTCTCTTATAACTCAAAATCCAGACAACCAAATAACGTGAAATTTGGTAAACGTACACGAAATTACATGGGGAAGGTTCTTAAATAGGTTTAGATCCATGGTGCTCCAGTAAAGCTGATCAGAAATATTGATGCACCCAGGTTGTGCAATGGCACAAACTTAATTGAGAAAAAGCTGATGCAACATGTAATTCAAGCCACAGTACTAAGCGTGAGGATGTCGTCATTCCAAGAATACCTATCATTCCCTCAGACAACACCATACAATGCAAGAGAATTCAGTTCCCTTTGAAACTGTGCTTTGCCATGACAATCAAAACGTCACAGGGCCAGTCTATTAGGATTGATGGTGTAGAGTCGCAGACACCAGGCTTCTCTCATGGACAGAGAGTGGGCAAAGACGAAAATCTTTTTGTACATACTCCAGATGGAACTGCCAAAAATGTTGTTTATCACATTGCTTTAACATAAATGTACCCTTTTATTACATGCGAATAAACGGTTTTGTACTCTTCTACAGAAAACGTTATTTTAAACCCGGGCAAAGCCGGGTACTTATAGCTAGTCGAGGGATAGGAAAGGAGAGCTCTGTGTCAGTGAATCACTCATTTATACATTATGCATCTGTGCGTACCGCTACCCCGTTACGTTTGTCAGCTTAGAATACCCCACGGGAGGCAGGTAGGTGGTTGTCGACTGAGTAGAGGCGTGTGGCGACCCTTGCCTGTTTCCCTGGCGGGATCAAAAGAAGCTGGCTCGAAATTACCGGGGGCGCCAGTGCCGTAGCCCCTCCGACGCCACGCAAAATATGGCGCCTCTGGAGCGGCACCGCGCAACAAGTCTTCATCGTGGCGCCCAGAGGCACACCGCGTGACCTCAGAATACGGGCCGTCTCTGCCAGACAGTGGCAGCCCCTGCCTTCCGGCATAGAGTCACTGACTAGGCTAGACCGCTCGCTGGCAACAGCGTAGCAAGCAGTGGCGGCTGGTACTTCTTCAGGTGACTGGGGGTTCACTTCTTTCAGTGCCGGATCTTGATAGTGACGACACTCCCCCCCCCTCCCCGTCCCATCCCCTCCCCACCCCGGTGTGTTGCAAGATCTGTCTCTTACCTCGGCTTGTTTGCGCTTGCTTCAACTCGAGCTGAGGCGTCGGCCTACCAAGCTGCTTTATTTCATACTTCTCTTCCAAGCTTAAAGCTAAGTAATGTGTTTCTAAAAGACACTGACCGTTCTTCACCTTTTTTAAATAAACACCAGCAACATATTAATATGCAAATGAGCACTGAAACAATAAGTAACTGCTTACACTGTTAACTGTAATACAATGAATCTGTTGAGAAAAATTGAAGAGACAAGCTTCCTTTGGGTGACACTATACACAGCACTCCCTCCTAACCTCCTAACTTATACATGCACAAAGGCTGCTCTCCCCCAGATATTTTCAAACAGTTAAATATTTGTTACGAGTATAAATGTCATTTACCCTCAAACTCATGACACATTTTCAAAAACGTCCAAAGTATATGTGGCCAAAAGCAATAAAAATATCATTGTTGTTCCCATATATGTTAAAAAGAAGATTGGGTTTGAATATAAGATTGCTTGCAGTCGGTCACTAACCCCCTACCTTCGACAGTACAGAGCGATGTCCCTGACCAAACAGCTATTCTTTCTAGGTGAAGAGTAGTAACTCCATCACTATCCATGATCGGATCTTTTGAAGGCTTTTACAATTGCTGCATCTTTAATTTATAGTTATAACATATTTTACCAAATATAACGTGTTTCTGATGAAACTTCAATGCGCCAAAAACAAATATGAAGGACGGATGTTGCCTTCATGGAGGATTTGCGCATGCGCAAGGCGAAGTGCGCAGTTGATCCAGTGCCTTTGCTTCCGAGCCACTCGTAATCCCACGAATTTAATACTGTCAACCTCTTCTGTCTGTTCTTCTTCATACAAGGTGTCCAGAAAAGGGCTCCCTGATTTCAAAATTAAATATCTCGAAAACAAAGATCGATAGAGAAATGCAGTAAACGGTATATTTATTGTGAAAGCTGTAAGAAGTTTATACAGCTGTTTGAAATAATAGATACAAAAGCTGCTAACAGATGGCGCTGTACGCTGTACAGCTCATATCAGCATACATAAGTGAAATAATCGTATGAAAACACTCTTTGCAAACAATCACATCACAATGTTTTCAAAATGTTCACCATTGGCACTACAGAGGTGGCGTAAACGAAGAATGAAATTCGCCATCACATTTCGTAGTCTCAACCGAAATGGATTCACATGCCACAGAGATCGCGGATTCAAGCTCGTCCAGCGTGGCGGGATGCTTCGCGTAGACCATGTCGTTCACTGTGCCCCACAAAAAAAGGTCACAGGGAGTCAAATCCGGCGAATATAGAGGCCAATCCATGCCTGCACCAGTAAATTTGGGGTGTTCCAAAGCAATGACTCGATTCCCGTAGTATTCCTCTAGAAAGCGAAACACTTGTTCGGTCCGATGTGGTCGGGCTCCATCTTGCATAAACCATTCAGTACCTCATCGATCCTCTAACGCTTGCTGTGTGGCGACAAATTGTTCCAAAATTGCAACGTAACTTGCACCAGTGACCGTTTCTCGGATGAAAAAAGGGCCAATAATGCCTTTGCTGCATACTGCAGCCCACACAGTAACTTCAGGAGAATACAAGGGTTTCGCTTCACACCAATACGGCTTTTTGGAACCCCAAAATCGCCAGTTCTGCTTATTCACGTATCCATTCAGGTGGAAGTGTGCTTCATCTGTAAATCAGATGCAGCCAACATCAAATCCTTCACTATCAATCATTGTGAGCATCTGATTAGCAAAGGCAACCGTTTGTTGCACAGCTCGTACGGGTATGGCCTGGTGGGTTTGAATTTTGAGTGGAAACATGTGTAGGCTCTTTCTCAGTATTTTCTGCGTGCTGGAACGCTTCAAACCAGTCTCAGATGCAATTCTACGGACGGATGATATTGGATTTCGCTGAATAATTCCAGAAACTGTGGCGATGCCCCACTAGATCATCAGTTACGCTGCCTGTTCCTTGAAATTTTGGGAAGAGCGTACGAATGGTTTTCGCATCGGGTCTTTTTGGAACATTAAATCGTGCTTGAAAACTTCGCCTTGTTGCCGTAGGACTCTCTTCTAACCTGTGGTACTTTAGCACCAGAAAAACGCGTTGTTCAATGGAATACGTGGTTTTAATCTCTTCCTTCGGTACGCTAACCTACTTTTACGTTTCAATAGTGGAACTGATCGCTCTGGGCTTCGGATCAGTATTTATACTAGGCATTACGTATGGCGATTACAGCGCTATCTGTTAGCAGCTTTTGTATCTATTATTTCAAACTGCTGTATAAATTACTTACAGCTTTCACAATAAACATACGGTTTACTGCATTCCTCTATCGAGCTTTGTTTTCGAGATATTTAATTTTGAAACCAGGGAGTCCTTTCATGGACACCCTGTATATGCTGCATGGAAATCTCTTAATGTTCTGAACTGCATGTAGTGAGTCCTTTCAAAGTTGAAATTGAATGAGTTAGCTTTAAACCATTTATTATGATTTTTTTCTTATGATCAGTCTTTCATCTTGTATCTGCGAAACTTACTTTTCTGATGTCAAGAAGATGTTGTGATGACAAAAATAAATAAAATAAAAACTTCCAATAAAGACGAACAATGTTTTAAAATCAGAATATGGTATAGTGTATAAATTTTTAAAAAGTTCATGCAACTTTAGTCACATACAGAAATCTTAAAAACAACTTTCTTGTGACATTGTCCGTATTTCTAACTGCTCTCGTAAATTTATATCTGAGAGAAACCAGGTTGGCAGTTTGTCTTAAATTCTAGAAAGAGTATCATTAAAATGATTTCAGCAGTGTTGCAACTCCATCATCTTTATCACTTTTTATTCAGGTAATAAAATGATTTTTAAGAGAAATTAAACTGGAGGTTGTTGCAACTGATGTCAAACCTGGATCAAAGCTTCCAATTGCTACTACAACTGCTAAAACTGGTAGAATTTTTAAGTTACGGCAATTGTATTAAATTGCAGCTTCAAGCAAAGGACCTGAAGGAACTTTTAAGGACTAGTCATTTCTTCGACGGCCGCGTGGTCTTCGACGCTATGCTACGGATTGCGCCGTAAGCTTAGCAACCGATGTCCTCGGCAGTTTGGTCCCTTGGGTATCGAAACATTTGAGCATTTGCATGACAGAATTTCTTCTATTTCCCGCATGTCATACTGTCAAAGGTAAAGCAGTCAAGAATCCGAAGATTGATTTGAACACCACCGTGCTTTACTAGGCATGGTCCTCTTTGGAGGTGGTATGTCGTTGCCTTCCTCTGACCTTCGAACTGACTTACCCAGTCAGTTATAGGGGGACCTACAGTTTAACGTGGGTTCCAAACCACGGTGCTACTCGATATTTTTCACATGAGCGATACTGCCAGAGATGAGAGAAGTGGAAAGTGACAGATAAAAATCCTAAGTTCTGGCGGGGATCGAACCCGCAACCTTTGGATTTGTAGACTGGCACTCTACCACTGTGCAACAGAGGCACATAGCACGTGCGTTAAATACCACTGTGATCGAGTGCTTCTAGTTGGTTTCGAGCTGACAAAATTTAAAGAGACTATTTCTCAAGTATAACGGTATATGATCTATTTGTTTCGCGTGTTTGTAACAAATAAAGTAAGTTAATACAAATGGGTTCATCTCTATGTTAAATGACACATGTGACACATCTGCAAAATGTTCTTTCGAAAGTATAAGTAACTGTTAATACCCTATAAGGAGACGACGAGCTATTTCCTGCTTTTTTTTCTCTTTGTTATTTTTGGAGTGCTGTGTATCTAACTCTAGAAAATGTTATTTTCTAAAACCTCGATTCGATGTCTTATAATATTGTCCCTGTTTTGGTATTTGTGTAGCATACGACTAGAAAGCGTATGGAGACACAGGCGTGCGTTTACCTCACAGAGTACGATAGTAAGTGAAAAAGAAATTCGAAAGGCAAAAACCAATTTTTTTTAAAGAAATAGGTGCAGAATTTGTCTTCTTATTCGAAATCTCACTGTTTATCATTTCCACAATACGAATCTTCTTCTGACAAAACGTTTCGAAAATGTATATTTCACAAATGACTTGAAGATAATAATTACATATTCATTCGCTCAAAATTTAATATTTGACGGGAGTAAAATTGATTTTACTACATAATTTTAACCTCAGTAAACTTTTATTTTATCTGTGGGAGAACCACATAATCATTCTGAAATGGATAAAAATTGGTAAGGAAAAGTACTTAAAATTGATTAAAATCATGGGCAGTATAAATAAATAAATAAATGAGTACCTTCTTTGACAAGAGATTTCCTAAATAACGAATAAATCAAGAAACAACAGTTTGAAGCAACCAGCAATCTAGTTTATGCATACTGCAAAGTGCCATCACTGGTGTGAAATTACAGCAACCATATCCAAATAATGTTGATAGTGAAAGATATAGAATGGTTACAACAATAACATACTGCTATTGTATGTAGGTGATGCTCGCATACTTTCATTTTCTTAACTCTTTTTTAAGTATGCTGAGAAGACTCTTTATTTCTGTTGCAGATTCTTTTACCAATGCCTATCTCCACTACTAAGGGTACGTTTAATAAATTTTTAGATGGAATGATTTATATTAAATAACAAGCAGACGGTCCTTTAAGATTTGTCACATATTTTGCTTGTCAATGTGACAAATTTTTCCTTTTAATCCATAAATGTGCATATGTTTGACATCATATTAGTGACACATTTCAAGAATTTATTGTTGGGCAAAAATGATAATCATTCACATTATTCATTGTTTACTTTTAATTATTAATCGTGTAACATAAGATATACCTAAAATACAACAAACAGCAACAAAACGAAACAAACAACAGTGGCTATTGAATGATTTTTTATTTTTATTTTCGTGTCCAGAACACCATCCCTTACAATCTAGTGAGAGTCCATGTAATAAATTTTAAAATTTAGATATTATGTTGCCCAATAATCAGCAACATAGATGGCCTTGTCATTAGCTAGCTGTAAATCAAGAAGCTCGTGGTGAGGTTTGGGCACGTCAGTAAGTGGTCGTCCGCCTGGACATTCCCAGAGTCAAACAGAGCTCCCCTGTCAGGGTACCCAATTTTTAAAGGGTGAACTTGCAATTTGGGACTCCAGTCCTCAACCTGTTAAGAGCCTTCCAGGTTGTAAAGGATTTTTTTACCTCCAGCTGCAAGTTGTTCTTTTGGGGCCAAGATAGAGTTAGGTGATGCCTCCTTCCATTGCTGAAGCCTCCTCCTCTCTTCGACAGTGGCGGCAAATGGCTCTGATGTCCAAAGGAAATTCATTCTTGAGCGAAGAAGTCTTGGTTGTTGTTGGTGCCCATGTAGGGGACGGCGCTTGTCTGTCAATTATTTCTTCCTCCCCACCTCGGCAGCTATATTTGCCACTTGCTATTTATAACTATCTCCATACAAATATTTTGATACCTGAAACTGTGTTCTATTATTCCAGTGTGGGATATGTTTTACGACGAGAACATACTGCTGGCACTACACATATTTAGAGTGGAATGGTCATTTGTTTCTTGCAAAAATTAAAAGTATGTATGGAAATTTTTTGCATTGTTGTTCTTTACAGGGTGATAAGAATACCCGAAAATTGACAGGTGTGCAGGTAAATCTATCAGTTCTTAGTTTCAACTGCCTACCTGTAAATTATGTGGAGATTCTTAATACTGATACCAGCGACGACGATATAAGTATTATACAGAAGAGCTATATTAAAGCATGAGAAACACATTTCTTCCAGTCCAGAACATTTTCCTCACAATGCCCTCAGAAACAGTTATTGCCGAATTATATCTTGTACCTACATGTATCGTCATTCCTCTAACAAAAGTTGTAAACCTAGAGATCCATAGGAAATAAAAGTTAAAGTCACGAATGCTGTTGTTTGGGGGATTTGCACGAGACCGAGGAGAGATGCTTTCGAATTGAAAGTGTACATGTACATATCAAACTTCCACTTCAACATATTATATAGCACTTTTTTATAAACATAGCAGTCACATTGTTTACATCATAGATCCTAATGAAGACCAAAGACAGTTATAGACATAGCATAACCGTATGCCCTATAATCTTTGTGCAATGAAATTTAATGTAAACATGTTCTTTATCTTTGTTTTTTTAAATAATGTTATTTCACACTCATCAATGTACGCTTCAGTCTATATCAGTCAGCCACTGAGACAATAACTTGAGCAATGACAACGAATACTTGTGTTATAATTTTGTATTTTTGTATTCCGACATATTAATCTATTAGCTAATCTCTGTAAGTATTTCACATGAATCTTGCTGTAATTTTGTTAACGTTTTATGTTGTTGACTAATACTTTGATAACTTTTTATGTACTTCAGGCTAACGCTTGACAATGGTAAATAACCGAAACCGGTAGCATTGAGAATTAATAAACAGCTATGGTCAACATGTCGTTCTGCAACTTAAATCGTTGAGCGTGGCGTTGAGCGATATTAGGCTGAAAGGGACTAAAATAATTTTCCATACCGATGAATTTTGGTGATACCGTTGTAATCAAGAGCGGTTTCAGAGCTCTGAGTGCCTTCATGCGTTCTTGATCAATACGAACACTTATGCCACAAACTTGGTGTCCTAAAAATGAAACTTGCTGACACGCTAAAAATTTTTAGATGGTTTTAGGGTTGCCTGCTGCCTGCTGCTGCCTACTGCCTAGAGCCTAATAAAAATTGTTCAATGTGGTAGAGATGGTCAGTAAAGGTTTTACTATAAATGAGTAAGTCATACAGATCAACTTGAGGTCACCTAGAATGTTATCGAGAAGTCAAGTAAGAACTGCGGCGCCTGTGGCTAATCCGAATGGGACCCCATTGAGCTCAAAAAGATTCCAATCACTACAAAATGCGGTGATATGTTTGCACTGTTCAGCAAGGGGAAACTGGTAATGAGGTTGGTTTAAATCAAGCACAGTGAACCAATTTGCTCCTGCAGAAATGGCGAGAAGAAGTGATACCTGAAAATTGGAAAGTGGCTCTGATTTGCCCAGTACATAAAAAAATGACAAAATGCTATGTGACAATTATAGAGGGGACATCATTACTAAATATTTCTCATAAAGTGTTTTCAAAATACGCGCTCTCACGAATTAAACCTCTGTCAGAAGAGCTAATTGGCGAATACCATTGTGGGTTTCACCGAGGAAGTCAACTGAACATATATTTTTATTAAGGAACTCTGCGAAAAAAATGTATGAATATGATAAAGAAATAGACCTTCGGTTTGTTGACTTCCAAAAGGCATATGACTGTATGCAGAGGGCAAGTCTGTTTAAAGCCTTGATCGAATTTGGTTTGTGCAGGCTGCTGATAAGATTTGTTTCGCTGTGTCTGGATGATAGAAAAATAAAGATTAAACTGAGGAACAGAACCACGGATAGTTTTCTGGTGACCACCGGACTAAGGCAAGAGGACAGTCTCTCCCCAATATTATTCAATCTAGTGCTTGAGATGATCATTAGAGAAATGGATAGTTTTAATTACCATGGTAACCAGGTAGCGAATAAGAACACACACACACACACACACACACAAAAATTTTGAGATGCTTATGATAACTATATAAAGCATAGCAAACAAATGTGGACTGAAAGTGAATCTTTCCAAACCTAATTACATGATAGTTGGTAGAGCCCAGCACCCAGAAATCCAAGATTTAACATTGGAGAACAACATCTACAAAAGAGTAAAGGAATTTAAATGTCTTGGAAGTGTAATTTCAGAAAATTCATCGTCTGAAATGGAAATAATGACAAAAATTTAAGCGGGTAGAAGATGTTTGCACTCAATAAAGAACATTTTGACTTCTCCGAGCATATCACCACGAGCCCTCAAAATAAGGTTGTATAAAATGTTAATTCTTCCTGACATCTATATGGGTGGAGCACTAGAAAACAGTAACTAAACAGGCTCGCAGTTTTTAAAAGAAGATGCTCGGGAAAAATATTTGGAGCGGTTCAAGACAACATAACAGAAGTATGGAGGAGAAGCCACAATATATAATTAGAGCAAGTCTATAGTGACCCGAACATTGTGGGCTTGATGAGAAGTAGAAGATTACAGTGGGAAGGACATGTGGTCGGTATGAATGAGGAGCGATGGCCTAGAATGGCCATGGATAAGATACCAATAGGCAAAATACCACTGAGGTGGATTGACGGGATAGGAGAGGACCTGCAAAACTTAAAGCCTGGAAGAACGGGAAGCGGACAGAGAAGAAACGCAATGACTGGAAAGCCTTGGTTATGTCATCGCGCGGTCCAAAAATCACATTTTTTTAAGCTTATGGGACAACTGCGGAGTCATCAGTTCCTAAACTTACAAACTAATTATGAACTAGCTTATACTAAAGACGGCACAAATATTCATGTTTGATGGTGGATTCGAACCCCCGACGGGGAACGGCCTCACGCGTCGCAGCATAGCGCCTCAATGCGTTCGGCCGCTCCGCCTCGGCTCGCGCGGTCCGTTGGGCCTGATGGCGTACAGTAAGTATTACTCGAAAGAGATATCAGTGATTTCATTATAACTTCACATGTGATTTCAAATAATTACGAATGTCTGCACATGGTAATGAAAGGAAACACGTTTGCCTGTTATTTCATGTTTATGCTGTTTATGCTGTCAGCCATCAGCATCTACCATGACGTTTTAATTTATTACTGTTTAACGACTAACTACTCGCAACGCACTTTTAGGACAGTATCTGAATACTGAACAGACCAACTAAATCATATCACTTTATGGCACATTATTCAGGAGATTTTATGGATCCTTAGACGCGTCTGTTCGCAACACATAGCATACAGTATTTTTACATGTGTAAGTGAACCATTTTATATGCACATTTACATATACATATTGTGGCAGAAGAGGCTATATTGCACATATTCCGAGCCGATGTATTCCTTCCAGACCGTGTTCTCTGTTGCTAAAGCTGCTGGAAGACGGCCAAAGGGACGACCGAAGACGCGATGGAAGGATCGGGTCTTGGCAGTCATCAAACAAGTGGAGCCGACAGCGGAAGAAGATAAGGCTGGGGACCGACAACTTTGGAATACCATCTGCAATCAATGTGTGCTGTATTGAGATTGCAACTGACTGATATTTTATTTTTAAATTTGTTTTTATTTTTGTAATGTATAGTTTTCCAAATTTTTTTATAATGTGCAATCTGTATTTCTTTATAGCTATAATTGTACCCTTTTTTATTCTGCTGAAGGCCATAAAGTTGGTTGGTTTGGTTTTAAAGGGGCTACACGACTACGGTTATCAGTCCCTTGTTCCAACCGTAGAGATTACAATAAAAAACACTACAATGTAGCATCAAACGTTGTGTTAAGACTCACCAAGCAAAGGGGTGTAACAAGTCAAGAAGTAAAAGAAAGTATAAACGGATAAAAGGAGAGAAAGGTGGAAAGACGATACGAGAATATCCTGGCCAGGCGACCACAGACGAGGCAGAAGGTCAACTGGCCGCTTTTTCACATTAAAACCACCTGCCTAAAACGGTAGGCGAGCGGAGAACAAATATGTAATGAACAAAGTACTAAAAATCAAATGGATCGGTACAACCCACTGACACGAATAAAATTTAAAACTGCGTCAGCCATAGAGGCATTGTCAGCTAAAACAAGTTTCAAGTCGTCAGGGAGATTAAAATTCCTTCTCTGTGCTGCTAAGTCCGGGCATTCCAAGACGATGTGGGCGACTGTCATACGCGCACCACATCTACACTCGGGAGGATTCTAGCGACGGAGAAGGTGGCCGTGCGTAAGCAAAGTATGGCCGGTACGCAGATGGCAGAGAACAACAGTCTCTGCGAGGGACCCGCAGAGAGGTCCTCCACACGTGCGTGGTCTCCTTAATCGCCTGCAACTTGTTGGGTGTTTGGAGGGAGCGCCATTCTGCGTTCCAGAGTCCAAGAACTCGGCTGTGCAACTGCGAACGGAGGTCATGAACTGTGATACCTAGAGCCAAGGTAGGTTTATGGAGAGCCTCGTTTGCTAACCTAACAGCTAGCTCGTTCCCGTCGATCCCACAATGTCCTGGAGTCCAGATAAAGACCACTGACCACCCACGTCGGTCGATGGCATGCAGGGATTCTTGGATGGCCTGAAGCAAAGTATGGCGAGGGAAGCACTGATCGAGCGTCTGTACGCCGCTCAAGGAGTCACTGCAGATGAGGAACGACTCCCCAGGGCTGGCAGAAATATGCTCTGCTGTGAATACACTGCAGCCTTTCGGTAAGGAGCGCTGTTCGTTGTGTCCTGCATGTACAAGACCTTCAGCCATCGAGCCGTCCGTGTAGATGACCGTGAAGCCCCGATACCTGTCAAGAATTGACAGAAATTGGCGGCGAAGGATCTCAGGGTGGACAGAGTGTTTGGAGCCCTGTGACAAATCCAGTCGAATAACAGGTCTAGGAATACACCATGGTGGCGTACGCGACTGGAATTTGATCAGAGATGGCAGAGGAATAGACCCCAGGTCACTCAGGAGAGACTAGACACGGGCACTAACTGTCAAACCCGACCTCGGCCGGGCGTTCTGAAAAAGTAGGCGGTAGTTGGGATGACTGGGGATACCACACATGGTATTCGCCAGCAGGTGTTGCCGCCTGATTCGCAATGGAGGCACCCCAGCCTCCACAAGGAGACTGTCCACACGGCTGGTTCGGAAAGCCCCTGTCGCGAGCCTAACTCCACAGTGGTGGATAGGATCCAACATCTGCAGCGCCGATGGCGATGCGGAACCATATACTACGCTCCCGTAGTCCAAACGCGACAGAATAAGGGCTTTGTAGCGACGCAACAGGGTACCTCGATCTGCACGCCAAGTAGTACTGCTAAGACACTGGAGGGCGTTGAGGTGCCGCCAGCGCTTCTGTTTCAGCTGGCGAATATGTGGTTGCTATGTGAGCCGGTCGTCGAAGACCATTCCAAGAAATCGATGCGTGGCAACTACATTGAGTAGTTGGCCATCGAGATACAACTCTGGATGTGGGTGTACTGACCGTCGACGACAGACGTGCATAGCGCACGTTTTGGCAGCAGAAAATTGGAACCCATGAGAAAGAGCCCATGTCTGCGCCTTACGTATGCTGTCTTTCTGCAACACACATGCTAGACGAGCTAAAATAGATCCAGAAGTCGTCAGTATACAATAAAGGGCACACTGACGACCCAACTGCTGCCGCTAAGCCGTTGACGGCCACTAAAAACAACGGAACGCTGAAGCCCTGAAGCACTCCATTCTCCTGGACATGCAGGCTACTAGAGGATGCACCAACTTGAACATGAAAGGTACGGACAGCTAAAAAGTTTTGGATAAAAACTGGGATTGAGCCCCGGAGACCCCACCCATGTAATGTGGTTAAAATGTGATGTCCCCAGGTCGTATCATACGCCTTCGACAAGTTAAAAAATACGGCCACCAGATGGTGACGTCGAGAGAACGCTGTCCGGATGGCACCAGGCCCCGAGATTCAAGGAGCCAATACAACCGCTAGCTGACCATGCGTTCTAGCAGTTTGCATAGAACGTTCGTAAGACTGATGGACCCATAACTGTCCACATCTATCGGGTCTTTACCCGGATTGAGCACTGGGACGATAGTGCTTGTATGCCACTGTGACAGGAAAACACCGTCGCTCCAGACGCGGTTAAATACTGCAAGAATTTGGCGCTTGGAGTCATCAGATAGATGTTTTAACATCTGTCCGGCCCAGGGGTGGTGTCAGGGCAGTGGGCAAGGGCACTGAGGTGCTTTCACTCGCTAAACGGAGCGTTATAAACCTCAGGGTGGCATGAGGTGAATGACAGGTTTTTGCGTTCCATTCGCTGTTTTAATGTGCGGAAGGCAGGTCGATAATTTCCGGATGCAGCAGCGCGAGCGTAGTGCTCGGCAAAAGCCTCGGCGACAGCGCCTGGATCCGTACATACAGCCCCTTGGATAGAGATCCCAGAAATTTCTGCCTGGGACTGGTAGCCAAAAAGGCGTCAGGTCTTCGTCCAGACTTGAGAAGGAGAGGTACTCGAACCGATGGTGGACACGTAACGTTCCCAGCATTCCTGTTTTTTCCTCCGTATCATCTGGCGAGCACGAGCTCGGAGTTTCTTAAAAGTGATAAAATTCCCAAGCGACGGGTGTCGGTTATAGCGCTGAAGAGCACGCCGACGATCCCGAATGGCGTCGGCGACTTCCGACGACCATCAAGGCACTGACTTTCGCCGGGGGCATGAAAGGAGGATTGCGTGCTCTGCAGCAGATAAAATGTTCTGGGTGACAGTCGCAATAACCACGTCAATGGGGAGAGGTCCAACAGTGGCGGCAGGAACGAATTGATCCCAATTTGCCCTGTTTAAGGCCCATCTAGGAAGGCCGCGAGGGCAGCGACGATGGGGTACTGATATGAAGATAGGAAAGTGATCAGTACCACACAGATCGTCATGCGTACAATGTACAAATGGTAAGAGGTAGGGCTGCAGACTGACAGGTCAATAGCCTAGAAAGAGCCATGCACCACACTGAAATGCGCAGGGGCTCCGATGTTTAGAGGAGAGAGGTCGAGCTAGGATATCAAGTTCTCGATCTCTCTGCCGCGACCACTGACTACTGCATCACCCCACAAGGTGTTGTGGGCATTAAAATCACCCATAAGTAGAAAAGGCGGCGGGAGCTGCGAGATCAGCGTAGCCAGGGCGTGCGGTGTTACAGCGCCATCTGGCGGAAGATACAGGCTGCAGATGGTTATGTCTTGTGGTATACTTACCCTGACAGCCACAGCTTCTAATGATGTCTGAAGGGGCACATGTTCACTATACACAGAGTTGATATACACACAGACGCCACCTGAGATTCTGTTATACACACGCCAATTACAAGAATATCCCCTGTATCCACGAAGGGCAGGGGTCCGCATTGCTGGAAACCAAGTCTCCTTGAGAGCAATGCAGAGAGCAGGTGTTATGCTCAGAAGTTGACGCAACTCAATCTGGTGAGAGAAAAAGCCGCCGCAGTTCCATTGGAGAATTACAGTGTCTTTAAGCTGATGGGCCATGATAATGAGGTAGAGCAGGTTGCTGAATCCAGAATCATAGGATCCGGTGTATCAGTCAGTGCGAGATCCTCAGGTGATGTAAGGATCTCTAACTCATCTGTGCAGAGGCTGTGGCCCATTGATGGAACAGCAGCAGAGTGGTGGCCCCTAGGGCCCGTAGAAGGAGGCGGCAGTTTAGGAGTCATACTCTGAGTGGGTGGTGCAGATACAACGGCAGCAAAAGATGTAGTTAGCTGCACTGGATGGAGCCGTTTATACTTTCTTCTCGGCTCAGAATATGTAAGACAGTCCAGAGTCTTTATCTCCATGATCTTCCGTTCCTTGTGCAGGAGAGTACAGTCAGGCGAGCAAGGCGGATGTAATTGCCCACAGTTCATGCATACGGGAGGTGGGGTGCACGGAGCGTCTGGATGTGACGGACGACCACATTCTCTGCATGTAGGCCTGGAAGTACATCGGGACGACAAATGCCCGAACTTCCAGCACCTGAAGCACCTCATAGGGGGCGGGACGTACGGCTTGACGTCGCACCGATAGACCATCATCTTGACCTTCTTGGGCAGTGTATCGACTTCGAAGGTCAGGATAAAGACACAGGTGGTGACCCTACGATCTTGCGGTCACCTATAAACGCGCCTAACAAAGTGAACACCTCTCCGTTCCAAGTTTGCGCGCAGCTCATCATCAGACTGTGACAGGAGTAGAGATGGGCAATCTGCTCCTGAACTGATTCAAAGAGCCAGATCCTTCTAAGGAGTGAGTGATGGATGAATCCAAAAAAAAGAGTGGTAGTTCATCTGATCCGAAAAGTCCCTCTGGTGACAGCAATGAGCTGCATAAACACCCCTTGCCACATTGTTCAGAAGTTTCCTAAACCCCTTGCCACATGCTTCAGAAGTTTCCTAAGCTACAAAATAAATGTGCTATAGACAAAGTGCAAGTATAAATCGCAAAAAATGAGCGCCTAAACACGTGCAGCGCCTTCGTGCTGCAAGTCGAGAGTCGGTGAGTTGTGCTAGCAGCATGGTTCAGTGAGCGCGCGGCTCCCGACTACCGCTGACTCGCTGCTCCCCACGATTCCGGCGATCGAGGCGATCCGACCGCCACTGAGTCGGTGAGTTACCTGGTTCACCGGTTCACCTCTCCCCACCACTCTCCCGACTCCGCTCGCTTGCGGAGCCGCCCGTGTGGCGCGCTGTTCATTATTCCCCCCACTCCTCTGGCGAACCGCATGGTGCCGAACAAAGCGACTTCGCGCATTTCTCTGTTCTCTCGACTCCTGTGTTCTAATAAAGCTTGCAGCTCACTTACAGAAACGATAATCTGAAGCAACAGAAACCGTCATATTCCTATTTCGAATAGTACTCGAGATGAAACGTATTTATTTATTATTACATGTGTTTTCTTAATAACAGGAAATCTACAGTCGGTAGCAAAAACGCGTTACAGTACAAAATTAAATTATATAAAATTTCTGCGAAAAAGATCCTACTCTATTTTTCTCTAACACTTGTAGTTTGTATGAAGGGAGCAAGAGAGACAAAGTCTTGTGCAATGTGCATTCTGTTGCTTAAATTTCGTAAGTCCATATCACACAGTTTCCTGACTTGATAGACGAGTGTCCTCTAACAAATTACGTGTCTTTTATGCATCTACATTATTTTGGCACGTTGAAAACAATGACTATATAATCGAATAACAAAGAAAACAACAATGTGCATTAATGTTTTCTATATCTGAAACCATTCATTCTTCGTTTGTGTGCCCACCATTCAGTTTCATGAATGTGTACATTTGAAATTTTTGCTGCTGGCGTCAAATCTTTGACAGTAACAACAAACTTGTTTTCGAAGAGAGAGAGAGAACACTAGGATGTCAAACGAGATGTCTATAATTACGTTTCTGAGTAAAATATCTTGCTGTAATGTTTTATGACGAATTTAATGTGTTTGGTACAGTAGGATGTGTGTGTTTGCAATTAGAGATAAACTATATTGGGAAGCTCTTAAAAAATAATTCGCATTGCTCTGTATAGAGAATATATAAAACTTTGCACAAATAACAGGTGAAAGGGTTGTAGTTACAGGAACTAAAAATATAAGGTGGAACGGAAATCTTACCAGCAACTGCAAAACTTAGAATATAGGAGCCCAGAACGCTACCCCCTGTACTACACCGACTCTAAGAGTATCACCGCAGTTATTTACCTAATTATTTCTTTAGCTAAGACTCTCTTCGAACTTAGTCAATTGTTGATGGTTTGTACTCACAAAAGAAAAAGTCATTGACGACATAGTCGAAAGTATCAGTACTCGTCGTCGTATTTTCGAAGAATTTGGCTGGAGATTTTCACAGTCTTTTTTTCGTACTCGAAGTTACGAATGAAATAGTCCACGAACATTCCTCGCTTTGTAAATTTAATGGACATTACTCTTTTGACGCCTTATTTTCGAAATTAAATAAAACTTTATTGCTTACTCTGGATCTATCATTATTTTACGGTTTATGGGTGCCAGACTTTTGTTTATAGATAACAAGTGATGGGTTCTAGCGGCCATCTTGTAGCGAGAATCTGTCGCGCTCACGTAAGATACCCGGCCGTGTCGCCGAATGTTGCTGCTTGTAGCTGCCGTGCTGCGTCGCTGAATATCGCGCGCTGTCGCTCGCTTCTGTCGCTCACGTAGGACACGGCCTTATTGCGCACGGCTATTCCGCTGCGGCAGTTGCCACGTTTTGCACGGATCTCTCGCGATATATCACGTTTCATTCAAGTCTCTTAAACTACTCACTGTATAAATAGGGAACTAGTATTTTATTCAGCAAAATATTGTATTTTTTAATGAAAGTATAAAAATAATAATTTTTCTTTTTACAATTATTTCACCTGCAAAAATATTTAAATTCTGTTATAACATGTTTAATTTTTAATGTAGGTATAACTAATAAATTTTAATTCTCGAAACTACTGGCTTGCAATAAAATTATTACTCTTCTTTCTTCTTTCACAATACGGCCAAATCAGATAAAAGTATAGTGACAAAAAAGCAACGTGACATCGTTTCACGTTTTTTATTAGTTGGTGAGTCGGTGAACCATGAAAAAGAACTAGTTCATCCCAGTGAATGACTATTTCTGATCCGATCTCTGGAAAGATCGGTTTTGCCCATCTCTAGACAGGAGATCAGGAGATCCCGGTGAAAAATGAGACCCTGGACCATGTTGAGCGTCTTGTGGGGTGTGACAGAGATGGGAATATCACCCAGCTTGTCACAGGCAAGTAATGCCTTAGACGGAGTCCGGCCACGCTTTTATTAGCTCGTTTCATTTTCGTCCCACGAGCAGCTAGGGAACTAAAGGTCCAACCAGGCAGAGCCCCGCTTGCCTGGGTACGCCTTGTACAACTGAGGTGCGGCAGGTTTCTCAGAGGTTGCTCGCTAACGACTGTTCAACCTCAACAGCCATGCATCTCCTCGGCACGTAGCACACCTTGAGATTGAGGATTTCTTATAGAGGTTTGTACCATCCTCACGACCCGGGCGATTAAGTCAAGATCCCCGGGCTCTGAAACGTACAACGTTCCATCGTCGTGGCGAACGATGCTCGTTGAAGCACGCTCAGAGCTTATGGTGTAGCGGACTGTTGGCGTGACACAGCCCACAGCTCACGACCCCGGGTTCGCCAAGCCCGTACCCAGCAAATTAATGCTGAGCCCCTGAGGGGAATGTCATAAAGGCCCATAAATGGAATAAATGATGATGATAAGTGAACGCACCTGAAATGTTGTATCACTGTACAGCAAATAGTTCATATGATACGTCATAATTACCGAGATGCGATTAAGACCTGCTTTTGCTGAATATGGAAACGCAAATTCTTCATCCAGTGTTCTATAATGAGAGTACTTAGAACAGCTCGTAAAATATATATGACCAGACGATGGTGGGACAGTTCACTGAAACCGGTCGTCATTCAATAAATTATTAATTTGCGATGTTGGCATTTCTTTTTGAAGAATATACAATGTAAATCATTTTCTAAGCCTTGTGTCAATTAACTTGTTAATCGCCAAGAATAATGGAACTATTGCACTAGTGTGATTCTCCACAGAATTGGAAAGACCATTTTACCAAACCGCTTTCCACTTTCTTTATTTTATTACAATTTATTTTTCGTTTTAGTTTCATTTATTTATATTAATGGGAAGACCGCGTGACCAGCTTCGGATGTTTTGTAAGCAGCAGATACGGCGTGCGTTGAATTTGCTGGTGTACTCTGGTTGCAGACAAGCCGCAGGGTGACCTAAATATGCGCCAGTGGGTAAATACTGGCGTATAGTTTCGTGGGAACGGAAGTAAAACAGAACCAGTTATTGTAGCGCTGTTCACTGCAACACGCTCGCTGCGTATCTGTGAGACTGGCGCCACCTGATGCCGTGCAAGCTGCGTGGGTTTATTGGAAAATGCAGGGCGAACTGTGTCGCTGTATGCCGTTTCTATACTGTGTGCCGGAGAAGTGTTTGTAGTATCAGGCGCTGTGGCTTCCTGAGGGCATGCAACAGTTCTCGTATCCGTTCGTCACGAGGTAGCAACCTAGTGTACTTAACAGTTCATACAGGAAACACTGGTACATATCTAAACATAGATTTCTAGCCTGATATAGGTTTATTAGCGAACCCAGGAATGTTTCGTATATTATAAATACCTGTAGCGATTGAATATAATTCATGATCTCTTCGGCTGTGCTTCTTTCCCTCCCTCAATAAGACATATTTTCATTGAATACGAAACCATAGCTGCAACGTAAACTCATTTAAATTCGTGGTTAAATCGGGTGGGATCATTGACATGCTGTGTGTAAAACACACTTGCTGGATCTGTGGGTATAACAGTGTTTAACATAGTTTCGATCTGTGAGTGGGAATGACAACTTCTGTGTCTTCTGTTAAAATTAACTAAGTAAAGAAATAAATTAAAAAATCGTGTGTCTAGATTAAATGACAACATTATAATTCCAAAGACAGAGTCACAGGTATTTTAATTGATAATTACCTAATAAACATCAACTATTAGTAATCAAGTATGAGGTAATGGCTTCCGGCTACGCTCAAATGAAGGGAATAAAAGAAAGAAAGAAAAAGAAAGAAAGAAAGATATAGAAAAATAAGAAATAATTATACGTGAAAAAAAAAAGCCTTACGTAAGAGATATGAAGCAGTAGATATAAAGGGAAATAATATATGCAAGAAAAGAAATTTGTGTAATGTTTTCAATCCCCGCTATTATAGGTAAACCTAACCCTACATTTTCACAGTGCAACATAGGCTTACATAGCACTTACTTTCTTCTACACAACTTTGAAACAATAAAGTTCGTAAGTCACAGATTGTTTGGCTTTTTCTAAGAGTATTTACTGCTATATTTAGCGGGCTTTTGCTGGCCACATTCACCCACTACAATGCACCTCAATGAATAGTGCATATAGACCATTCTCATGAATTATTCCGCCTATTGCTAAAAAACCTATGAAAATCTGTTATGTTGATTTTATGGTTATCGAGGACATACAGACAGATGCGATGGGAGAACTTTGTTTTATAATATGTATGGACATTTATAAAAATCAATGTGTATATACAGCGTGTAAACGGATAAGCCGCCAAAATTATACAAATGGTATATTTTGGTGTGCTTGACAAAAAAAGTGTAGTTACATGTGTGCGTATTTGCTACAGTTGTCCCAGAAAAAAGTAAGAAAATAGTAATAATAAATATCTCAGGATAATGTTTTTGGAAAAGTAGACACCTGGCAGTGACCTACGTAAGCAATCGGGTCCTGTTATTGCACACAGTGCATATTGACATCGCGAGCGTGAATTGTAAACACATAGGCAACATACACCTGAGTGTCTGCGTCATTGTAATACACCGAGCGACGACAGTCGTCGAGTAACCTGTGTATGCGTTATTGCAACTCTGTTAACTGTTAGTATAGAAGGGAGATTTATTATTGCTGAACTATGCGATATTCACTTACTTTATGGTGACGCAAAAGGTGTCGCGAGGGCAGCTGTACGAATTTATCGGAAAGGCTTCCCACAACGACGACTTCCTGTACGAGAGACATTTGTGTCATTCTAGTTATCTACTTGTACGCGATTATTGTGCATTCACTTCTTAATCAAGTACATTAATTATATGTAACCTTTTAAATTTTCGTCTGTATGCGAAACGTATCTTCTGATACGCTTTCATTTTTTTTGTTACATCGCGACAGAGTAAAACTTACGAGTACGTATTTAGTTTCCTTAGCTTGATAGATACTGGCTGTTTTCTGCCCCGCGCAACACGCAGAGGCCCACGACGTCCCGATAGTACATTGGAAGCTGAGGAAAGAATTCAGGACTGCATCCAGGAGGATCCTGGTCAGAGTACCAGAAGCATCGCCCGCCAGGTGGGTGTATCGCACACTGTCGTTGATCGCACTTTGAAAGAGGAGCGTCTGCGGCCTCACCACATTCAACGCGTACAAGCATTGGAAGAACAAGATTTCCCTCCACGACGTGAATTCTCAGAATGATTTTTGTTACGCAGCGCGCAGCATGATTTTGTCAACAAAATACTTGCCACGAAGCGTGTGCCACCCGCAAAGGAATAATTAATTTCCATAACATGCACACGTGGAGTGTAACCCCCAATGCCAGGCACTGTTTGTTAAACCTAAATTTAGTATTTAATTTCTAAATATTGGTTCTGATTTCTCTAAAATTTTTGAAATCTCCCAAAACTGCGATCTATTGGAAAGTATTTATTTATAAATAAAAACACATGCACTAGAAACGAAGAAGAAGACGGAGACACTGCTAAAATAACACTGGCAACATTTGTTCCGACGGAGGTGGCGGCTGCAGCAATTTAATTTTTTTTAATAAATAAAAACAGTCACAAATTACAAAAAAATATCGCTTATACAAATGATAATCGGTTTGGCCTGTTTACAGAGCCATCTTCAGATCTGTAAGCTATTAAACATACAAGGTTGTAAGTAGTTTCTGGTATATACTGTCTAAGAGAAGGGATAGGGTGGTGGGACAAGTTCTGAGACTTCAAGGAATGGTCAACTCTGCATTAGAAGGAAGTGTGTGGGGTAAAAATCGTAGAGGGAGACCGAGGAACGAAACAGTAAGCAGATTCAAAAGGTATGTAGGTTGCTGAATTCATTCTCAGATGAAGAGGCTTGTACAGAACACGGTAGCGTGGAGAGCTGCATCAAACCAGTCTGTGTACTGAAGAGCACAACAACAACAACAAGGCAAGTGAGAACATTATATATGAAATAAATATTAAAATATGTATTAGTTGCATAACCTACGTGACGTATGCTTGACGTCCACGGAGCAGGCTCTTGAATGAACTGTTAGACTTACGGGAGGAAAAAAAAAAACAAACTTTTTCGACTTATTTGAAGGTCTTATGTAAAGAAAGGTTGCTTTCCCAGATATTTACATTTAAATTTCCTTATGTGTATCACTGCTTACACTCCTATTTTTTTATCCTAATGACTCATAAAAAAAGAGAATACTTGATTAAGACTTTAACCAAATCCTTTTAATGCTTTGTTTTCTTTGATGACCCTGAACTATAATTGACACAACTTTAAGTAATATTAATTAAGTATGTTTCCATTTTATTACTGTTTATTTGCCAGCACTTTATATCGTACTCGTTACGAAACTTACAGTGCACAGTGATGCAAGTCACACAGTTTATAATATTAAGGTTCATACAATGGAAAACCATCTAGACACAATAATTGAATAAGATCCTAAGGCTCACTTTTGAAACTATATTCCAATCACAGTTCTTATGTAACTAATAAACTTTCTATAATTTTACATGTATGTAATAACCGTTAAGGTACAGGCGCCAACACATTGTGCTAAGCAACATCGCTGTTACCTGTTGATATCGGCGATTACACGCCATCGTAAAGAAAACGAGTGGCATTTCCTATTACATCTATTTCTACAGGCAACTAACTAGACTTCGATACCTTCAAGAAAATGGTTTCCACAATGGTACCTCCTTACGCCAGCAGACAGCGATCGACGACAACCAAGTACCATCGCCATGGCAACAAGTAGCGTCCACTGTATACATCTCTGGCGAAAGCAGCTATCTTGACCATGCTGCTACTACGGAAACGGCGTCCCCGGTGATACCTTCTGACTCCAATAGATGACAATTATTTATTAAAACCCGTCGCATAATTTATCTTAATACATTATTATTTATGAATGAAAAGTTTCGGGAACAACATTACCAATGTTACATTTTATTTCATGACGGTGTTCCTCTAAAAATATTGTTTGACTTAGATTTTAGTAAACTATTAGACGGATAACAAACGGTAATGCATTTAATACTTCCCAAAATAATATCATATGTCATTCGTTATTTCATCACCACGTCAAGTGAAAATTTCCTATTGGCTAAGGCACATTCCACGCGGAAAATCGTGCGCGCTTTCACAGTATTTAACCCGTGGCAACTCAGCCACTAGCAGCAGTTAGCGCATGGGACAAGCATCTGCTCCGTGGACGTCAAGCCTACGCCACATAGGTAATACAATCGATACATATTTTAATCCCTATTTAACGCATGACGTTCTGACCTGCCTTAGAACCTTATACCGGATGATCAAAAAGTCAGTATAAATTTGAAAACTTAATAAGTCACAAAATAATGTAGGTAGAGGGGTAAAGATTGAGACACGTGCTTGGATTGATATGGGGTTGTGTTAGAAAAAAAAAAAAAAAAAAAAAAAAAAAAAAAAAAAAAAAAAAAAAAAAAGACGTATTGCTAGTCGCGTGAAAGATCTCTTGCGGGCGTCGTTTGGTGATGATCGTGTGCTCAGCCGCCACTTCCGTCATGATTGGCCTCCCAGGTTCCCAGACCTCAGTCCGTGCTATTATTGGCTTTGGGGTTACCTGAAGTCGCAAGTGTATCGTGATCGACCGACATCTCTAGGGATGCTGAAAGACAACATCCGACGCCAATGCCTCACCATAATTCCGGACATGGATTACAGTGCTGTTCACAACATTGTTCCTCGACTACAGCTATTATTGAGGAATGATGGTGAACATATTGAGCATTTCCTGTAAAGAACATCTTTACTTTGTCTTAATTTGTGATGATAACTATTACTTTTCTGATCAGATGAAGCGCCATCTGTAGGAAATTTTTTGAACTTTTTTTTATGAAACCCCATGTCATTCCAAGCATGCGTGTCAATTTTTACCTCTCTACCTACATTATTCCGTGATTGATTAAGTTTTCAAATTTATACTGACTTTGTGATCACCCGGTATGTCTAATATCTTACAGGTCTTTAGATGGCCCTGTAAACAGGTCGAAACCGGTTATCATTTGTATAAATAATATTTTTTGCGAGTTATGGATGTTTTTATTTATAAAAAATTAAATTGTTGCAGCCGCCACCGCTGGCAGAACAACTGTTGCCAGTGTAATTTTAACAGTGTGTCTGTCTTTTTCTTTTATAGCCATACTGGCCGATTGTAAACCGAACAGAGTGTTTTTTAATCACCTGTTTGTTGCTTTTACTCTCCCATTGCGTCCTCTCAGCTTTTAAATTCTTGCATGTGAACTCCATTTTCATTATGTCACAGTTTTAATTGTAGTGTCTGGCGTTGATGCTGCTGGCGGCCTGTCACAAAAAAGGGCTTTGAAATGACAATAAAAGAAGAAACAACAAACTAAGTACCCAGAAAGGATCCTGTTTAGAAATGTATGCTGTGTTAAAATTTAAAAGCAATGGGTTAAGAACTTTCTGAGAGGAGCGGTTTTACACAAACGAACATCTATTTTATCTTTATTTTTATACCAGCTTGAACCCGGCGCGTTGCTGCCGCAGAATAAATAATTATTCATCTCCCCTCTCTCATTCTCCTCCTCGTCCGTCTCCTCCTCCCCCCCTACTGTCCGTCTCCTCCTCTACTTACTGTTCTCCCTCCTATAGATGAAAACATACATGCATGCGCCAAGTTTCATGGCGAGTAGTCAAACGGTGTCAATCTCGCACGATGCCTTCCACCATGTTAAATTCACTGTCTTGAAGATTATTAAAATGTCCTACATGAAAATATAGATGTGCTGACTTTTATGCTGACCAGTCAAACAATTTGGATGTTTGTTGTAAGTAGCCTCCGCCATGCACCTACGGAGGCTTACAAAAGGTAGCCCATGCATTAATTCTGGGTATAAGCTATCTTCATTTCACATTGAAAACCGTCCACCTGTTCCAGTGTGAAGAGAAACAAACGTATTAAGCCACTGTAAGGCACTGTCCGCCACGCACCGGACGGTGGCTTACGAAATGTGGCTCATGTATTAATGCAGGATATGAACTCCATTCCATATTTCATTCAAGTCTGTCCATTCGTTTCAGCGTGAAGGAGTAGCAAACATATTAACCCATTGTAAGCTACTCTCCTCCATGCACCATACGGTGTCTTATGAAAGGTAGCCCATGTATTAATTAGGGTATAAGCTACCTCTTTTCCAAATTTCTTACATATTCGTTCAACCGTTTCAGCGGGAAGACATAAGAAACGAATCAAGTAATTGTAAAGCACCCACTGGCATGGACCTACATCCTTCGCGCGTGTGCAAGCAATGAGTTGACAAAGTTTTATTGCAATCGGATGGAGGATGTGGCCGTGCATGAAACATGAAAATAAGAAAAGATGAACAGTAATTTTCATATATTAGAAGATATGGACATGGTGAAAAGTTGAAGTACATTGTGCAACACTTTTTTGAATTTTTGTCCAAGTATTTCTTAGAGATTCACGCAAAAATTTGTGGTAAATTGTTGAAGAACTATTCTTGATTTATGGTAATAAGGTTAGACAACGACTAGTCGTTATATGGTAGTAAAGGTAAGAAATATTTCCTAGTTTTGACCAGTACCATAAGCTGTCATAACATGAAGGACATTTTTAAAACAGTGTGTAAGAGAGAGTTCGTAGAATAGAAAGCATAAGGATCCCAGTACATATTACTAGAATCTACGAGAAACAGAAGTTGTGACGAGCGTACAATTTCACTGTGTTACGGTACTTGACAAAAATATAGAAATGAAAGAGAGTCGAAGAATTAAAATTTAGTGCCGCAGCACATAATAAATACGGAAAGATTGCTATCGGAAAGGCTCTAAGAAAACACGGAGTGCAGTTCGCGCCCCTAGGCGACGTCTGTGGCAAGTAAAGCTGTGAGCATCGGCAGAGGCGCACAGTGGTAACCAGGAGTTAAGGGCGGCAATAGCGGCGCCATCGACCCGCCGCCGCCGGCGACTGAGCACAGCCAGAATCACAGCCGCCCCGCCACCGCCGCCGCCACTTACATTTTATTTACGGCGGTGGCTCGCGCGGATTTCCGATCGCCTGCAGCCGAAAGGAAGCAGATAAATCGCCATTAACTGCAACGGCCCCCAAACACGCCGCAGATACTGGGTAGCGGGTCGCGGGGAAACACTGTGTCGAAATGAGCGGCTTTCTTCGCGTTCTGGAGAAAAGTTTGTTTACATCTGTAAATGAAAGTAGTAAAGTAACTCGACGCTAATGTGTCTGTCAGCAAGTTTTGGAGGTAAGGATGTTTGGAACTCGTGAGCTCCTGTCTGGTTAGTAGTACATAAGGCCTAGTGATTTAAAGAAGGTGTGATACGTACGAAGGAAGTATCGAAGATAAGTGTTTAACGCACCGTCGACAGCGTGGTCATTAGAGGCGGAGCTTACGCTCGGTTTGTTTGGGTAAGGATGGGCAAGGAAATCGGCCGTGCTCTTTGAAAGGCACCAGCCCGGCATTTGCCTGCACTGATTTAGGTAAATCATGGAAAACCTAAATCTGGATCGTCGGAGGTGGATTTTAACCACCATCCTTCCGAATGCGAGTCCAGTGTGTTACCACTGTGAGATGGAAGATGATTGTCAAATATCGCTGGTGGCACTTGGGTGCAGAGAGTGAAGTTATTGAATAGTTGGCCTAGTATTTGGTCACGTTTGACGACATGTTGCATAAATGTTACATGTTTATTTGGTCTGAAACTTTTGGAAAGTATATATATATATATATATATATAATTCTTTATATTTGACGAAAGATATTACTATCTTTAAAAGAACTTGTACGTTATTTCTAAATACTCTCAACGAGGGTATGTTTGATTATTTTTATTAAATCGTGAGCGGCGCGGAAATGGTCAAGCGCTCCAAGGCGACTTGCTGCAGAGTGCGCGGCTGCACCCCGTCGGATGTTCGAGTCCTCTCCCGGGCATGGTTGTGTCTGTTATCCGTAGTACACTTAGTACGTCTAGGAACTGATGACCACTGCAGTTTGGTCCCACAGATTTACAAACATTTGATTTTCGTGTCTTTCGCCGTGTTTTGCAATTTCGAGGCTAGTTCCAGACACAGCTCTGAGTTGCAGTAAAAGTAAAATAAATAAATAAAAAGATAAATGAGTAGCCTGTTATCAAAGGCGGGCGTCTGTCGTTTGCAAATAACTGAGATAAACGCCATTTTTATTACGAAACGTGGAGTTAATACGTATGCATACTAGTTTGGTGATAATTTGCAACTAAATGACGACCAAACTAGCATGCATACGTATTAACTCCACGTTTCGTAATAAAAAATCGCGTTTATCTCAGTTATTTGCAAACTACAGATGTCCGCCTTTGATAACAGGCTACTCAAATGATGAACAATTTTGTACACCTTTGATAACTCAAAAGTAAAAGTTTGTTACATTTCTCTTGGGGTTGACATTATCTCCTCTATTTTATATTTATTTATTAAAAAAAGAAAGAAAAAGGGAAAGAAAGAGAAAGAAAATCCCCGTATCTTATTGAACATAGTGTAAAGTATCATATAAAGTATCCAACAGGGCAAATGCAATTCTTTTTCATGTAGGAAATCGAAATACTGAAATATTACGATCGTTTCGGGGTTGAAATAAATTCAACGACAAGGTTAAATATTTGTGGTGGACTGGCATTTTCCGCTTCGGGCCTGCGGTCGCTTTAGCCAATTTTTTCTTGTTTTATTAATTTTTTATTGTTTTTCTCCATGGGTAGTTCTGTTCCATTCAGTCGTTGATCCTCTTTGTTCGTTGTTGTTCGATGTGTTCTTGGCTCAGCTTTTTTATTACAGAAAGCGTTAGGGCCTCTGACAGGGCGCACCGAGCCAGGGTCCCCGGCTACCAGTTAAGCTATCCTGGCACGGCTCCCTTCCAACCCAAATTCTCAACTTGAAGCCCCCTATCCATTCATTCCTCTTGCTCGCAGCCTATACTGCATTCCCGCAAGGAATCGAACGTTTGAATGCGTCCGCAATGAAATTGTAGTTGCGTGTCGTGGCCATATTTACAGTTGTTGATGTGGTGTCAGTTCTTGTCGGACATATTCGAAAAGAACAGACACCATATCAATAATCTTTTTCATATGTTGAATAGACGATTTCTGGTGGATATCTTTAACAATGCATTGTTTGATGATTACCACATTGGTTTTAAGTTTTCTGTTGCATTTCCTTGGTAAATTGTTCTGCTATCACGCTTAGTATCTGGTCTACTTCCTACAAGGCCCATACGTTTAATTGAATTGAATTGGCTCGTAAAAAGACAAGCAAATTGTTTTCTGTCAAGTGTGGAAAGCAGAAGACCCTTACTGTTTATAGCCTACAACCAAACTAATTTCTCATAAATACAGTATGCCAAGTGCTCAAACCATGTCTGTCCTGGACAACATATGTGAACATTTTTTGATTTTTTATTTCATTAAATTGGAAGGATTCAGATAGCTACGTTTTTATATAATTAAGAACTTAATGATAGCTATACTTTCTAAGATTCCTTCTCCGATTAATTATATTCCTATCACAACAGTAGGTCTGCTTTAGTGTTTCCGTAAGTTGGCAGTACGTCAATAACGTAACTTAGAATTCTTTTGAACGTGACGAGGAGTTGGCGCGGAGGGAGTTTCCTTGCTCGTGACCTGGTTATTTCCTGGCACTGCCACGGTACCACTTCGCCTTGCACGGCAATACACTGTGTGTTGGTTGCTTTCCAATTCTCAAGGGACTAAAATACGTGATCTTCAGTCCCCTGTTCCTACCTAAGACAATACAGCCAAATAGGAAAAAATAAAATATGGAGCTCAACACCCAGAGGGGAAACCCTCGAGGGATACACAATAGCAATGAATATGACAACTCAAAAGAAGGAAACAAAAATGGAAGAATTATATTTTTGACGATTTTACAGCGTTCAAGTTAATGAAATAAATGGTCTGTTCTCGCTGATGCGGGAATACAGTATTGTGGCTGCGAGCATTACACTACAAAATAGGCTGTGGTTATAGGAAAGAGACAGCGTGGCGAATGGAGATTTGGGTGTGACGGGAGACGTGCAGGGAAAAGTCCTCTGCAGTCGGGCTGGTCACTGTGCCCTCGGTTGCGAAGTGGTCAACGCGTCTGCCTAGTAAGCAGGAGATACCGGGTTCGAATCCCGGCCGGGCACAATTTTCATTCGCCGCACTTTGGTATTTCATCTAAACCTAGGACAGTGAAGCCATAACTGATCGCAGATTGCGATTTCTTTCACAAATGGAAGAGACTATTGAACTGATCTAAACTATACAGACTCTGCACAAACTAATATCTTCCAGTTAAAAACAAGACATGAACCGTAAAAGAGAAAACATATTATACGTTCTGGAAAGGTGTGGGCCCGAGAAATCAGGCAAATGAGCCCACCATTGAATAGAACAATAAAAGCCAGCTCCGCGAATAAAACCTAAAACACGATTAGCCACTGAGGCATCGTCAGCTCAAACTAGTCGAAGCGCAGTAGACAGGTTGAAAGACCCGCAAGCGGACAGTCGAACAGGAGGTGGACCACTGTCAACAGAGCACCACAACGGCAATTTGGTGGGTACTTTCGCCGTGGAAGGAGGCCGTGTGTTAACCACGTATGGCCAATGCATAGTCTGCAAAAGACAACAGAGTCCCTACGAAAGCCCCGCAGGGAGGACCTCCACACGGCTGTGGAGCACTACATGGAGCTAACTCGGCGCGTTCGAGTCAGCCCATTCCGAATTCCAAAGTCCAAGAACCTTGCGGATAATTTCCAGTCGGAGATCCCTGTCCTTCGGAGATTCCGGTCCTGGAGACCAATCTCCAAGGGTCGTAACGTGGTGGTCTGCTTGGCCAGGCGATCGACACTTGCGTACCCCGGGATGCCAACGTGGCCTGCAGTTCAAACGAAAACCACTGAACGGCCTGACTCGCCAACGGTGAAGACGGCATCTTGGATTAACTTCACCAAATACACTGTGTGTCCCAGTATTCGGGCTGATGAGCAGAACAGCAAACAAGGTACGGCACATCTAAAAAAATATCTCCGGGTACTGTTGGGCAGATTGACGTATTGTAAGCTGGACAAAGAAAGACAGCAGACACGTACGCAGCCCAGAACGTCCCGCTAAACCGCGGCGCAATGAACGCTCTGGAAAACATCGGCAGGGCGTGCCCCGCTCCTGCAGTGGCGGGTACGGGACTTCAAAAGCACCGCCGTCAAAGCGGTCTGCGAGGCGCGGCGCGGCGCGCGGTTCGCTCCACTGGCGTTTTTAATTGCCGGCGCTGGCGCCGCGTTTTTGTGGTTGCCGTGGAAACCGCCACACCTAGGCGCGCATGTGGACGGCTCACTGCGTCCCGGCTCACGACCGCCAGCATCGGCCGTATCAACAGCTGGCGTTGGCTTTGTACTTTACTGACTGAAGGGGGCTTCTGAAAGCTTCCACTTGTCAGACTCGACCATGGCAGTAACGTACACTGCCGAAAAAGTAAAATTAAATAAAATACGGAAACACGATGCAGATTTTGTTCTGATGACGGCAGATGACAGATGGGGGACAGTTGTGGTAATCATCATGATTTCAACGTCTTCCACTAATAGACAGCCTAGTGACACAGCTGTCATTTGTATGTACCCTATAATAGCGAATGCTAACAGACATCGGGTCCATTATGTGAAGCAAACCGGAGCAATAAAAAGGCGACACACTCTTTCCATATCCAACTGAGCGAGCTTTCAATTGTGGCCTTACCAGTGTCGGAACGGTTCTTTCAGAGAATTGCCACACAAGTTGGACGAGGTGCATCAGTTGTGCATGAATGCTGACTACAATGGACACGTGATAATTCTCACATGAGGTTCCGATCATCCACACAGCACAGACGTTCGCTAACGTGGTCGTTCTGTAAGGGCAGCTGTGGCAGATCGTACCGCTACCACAGCACAGAAGTATTCTTACGAACTGTTGCCAGCCGACTACTATAGGTGACGTCAGGTAGGAGGGCGCTTCCGCGCGTGGAGGCGGAGCGAAAGGGGAAGCGTGGAGGGGAGAAGCTACAGCCGAGAGCTAACACTGAAGCCTATGCGAGAAACATCGTCGTAACTCGCGGTTGGCCCCACATCTAGAGAATGAATATTATCGGCTGCCAGTGCTGTAATGGAGATGGATCCTTAGAACGGCTAAAAACTGGGGCGCCTTCCTACGTGACGTGGACTATAGCAGTGGGACTACAGGCACGCAGAAAAGTAACACGTCTTCCACTCACGCCGTAGCATTGATGGGCACAGATTTTTTAAAAGTTTCAAATTGTTGTGAATAAAAGTGTATTTACATTAGTTGAAGTGTTAGCGTAGTGTTAAATAAGTTAAACGGCGTAAAAAGTGTATTTTTCTTCTCGCGCCTTTAGCACGTATTTGTAGGCCTAATTTAACGCGCGAGTTTCGTTGTAAACAGTGACTAAAACTTGTATCTATTTACCCATTCTTCTGTTTTTCACTCACTACATATAGTAGTTAAGGTTTAAAAAGTCTATCAACCTCAAATACCCGTAAAACAGTGTAGATTAAAATTTCGTGATTTAGCAAAAGTTTGTAGTTATCCGTGTTTGTAGGCCTAAATTTGTTTTCGTAAGCGAGTTTTTATTCAGTGCCCCTTCAGTTTATTCTATCTATACATGTATGAACAGTTTTTTAAGTGCCTCTTGGTGTAAACTTTAAGTTTTAGTAAATACATAATCAAGTTTTTAAGATTTCTGTTTTTACCATGGCTGAGAAGTGTGCGATATGCCGTAGGATCGTTAGTTCCGGGGTGTGGTGTGATAGTTTTAGTGGGTTCTTTCATTGGAACGAATGTACTGGCGTGGGAAAGGGAGAGATAAATGAGGCTCACCAGTGGTTTTGTAGGATCTGCACTGGAGATAGGAAAATAATGGAGCAGGAGGGGAAAATTTCACCTCTTCAAGCTGAATTAGATAAGGCAAGGGAGAACCTGAGCAGGTTAAAGAGGGAGAAGGGTGAACAGCGGTGGGAAGTGGCAACAGGTAACAGGGGGGAACAGGCCTAGGACAGTTTCTGATTGCTTTGTCATTAATCTGAAAAATAGATTTGACCTATTGCCTCAGTCAGAATCGGATGAGTCTCATGTAGCTCAAACTGTAGAAAGGTCACAAAAAACTTTCAAGAAGGATTTGAAAAAGGTAGAGAAATTTTTGGTAGAGGTGTTGGCCAGATACTGCAGAAAGAGCTAGGTCCAGAGTACCAGGTCGCCGCGGCGGATAAGCCGTGCGTACTGGAGCGGAGCGCCGTGCTGTGGTGCGCGCGGCCGTTCGCCGTCGAGGGTTTGAGTCCCCCCTCGGGCCCGGGTGTTTGTGTTGTCCTTAGGCTAGTTTACGTTAGTTTAAGTAGTTTGTAAGATGGCCATTTAGTTGAGTCCGATAGATTTACAAACAAACAGTACCAGGTCACAAACGTTTTCAAACCAAATGCGGGTCTGGGTCAGGTAACAGATAATATAGGTTCTTTATGCATAGATTTCACAAAGGAGGATACCGTGGTTATAGTGGGTGGTCCGGGAAATAGCATTGACAATCTGAATATTCTATAGAGAGTGACCTGGTGAAGGTAGCATTAGCAACGAAGCATTTTAGTGTGGGATTTGAGTCTGTTTTTAAACACTATGAACGGCCTGTTTTGGACTCTTCTGTCAGCCGGCCGCAGTGGCCAAGCGGTCTGCGGTGCGTCAGTCACTGTCTGCACGGCCGCTACGGTCGGGGGGTCGAATCCCCCCTCGTGCATGGATGTTTGTATATTGGTTTGATTTCTGTGGATGCTATCTGTAGTTGGGACTACACTAGGCATGGCCTTCACCTCAACAGGAAAGGAAAGGAAAAACTGTCTGGGTTCATTGCAAGTAACTTATGGGGGGGGGGGGGGGGGCACACACTGTCACAAATGGTAAAATACCAGTTGTTACAGGTGTCAGAGGGATGCCTTTTTTAGGATAGGGAGGGGGGAAAGAAATACAGTTTTGAGAGAGCTTGGAAATCACCCTCAGTTTGAGAAAACAGATAAACAGGAGATAGATTTTAGCAAACTTTTGTTTTAAATCAGCCACAGCTCATTAAAATACAGTTTAAACAATGAAGGCATCTGAATTCTGCATAATTATTTCATTAGTACTCATTTTTAAGAGGATCCTACCGAATCAACTTCGCAAACTCAAGAAGAAAGCAGGACGTGGAGCACTGCAAAAGGCCTGAGCCAAGATTCCAGCTATATATTTGCAGCTGATTACAAACTACGTTCGTAGTGATATAATTAGTGACTTCTCAATTTAAATGTTAAATATCTAGTGAAGAGGTTGTGTTAAACAATCAAAATAATATTTAACGCATTACAAAATAAAATGTTTGTTAAGCTTATGGGACTTAACTACGGGGTCATCAGTCCCTAAACTGACAAACTATTTACTAACTAGCTAATACTAAGGACGGCACAAATATCCATGCCCGAGGGGGGATTCGAACCCCCGACCGTAGTGGCCGTGCAGACCGTGACTGAAGCGCCTCAGTCCCCTCGGCCACCGTGGCCGGCTTTTCAGGACATCCCTGTAGTATTTTCCAGTTACTGATATGTGTTCAGGTAGTACATGCTGATAAACCATTCTCTGAATCTTAAAATTTTGAACATATCTGCTATTTTCAGCGACCGCTACAACGTCAAAGGATAAAAATGCAGCCCTCAGTCTTAAAATTAAAATTATTTAACCTGATGCCTCCGTGCAGGCGTGCAGCGCACAGTGACTAGCTTTTTCTATTTATTTTTTTTTCTAATTTTCTGACGTAAGCTTTACAACTGAGTTATATGTTTTATTACATGATTTGTTTATTTTATAATTTCTGATGAAGGCAATCATTGCCGAAACCAGGTTAAAATTATTTTTAATTTTTCGACCAAGGGCTGATTTTTTATTCTTTGACGTCCTCTGAATATCAATGAGTGAGATGATCATATCTTTCTCAGCAGAAGTAACCAACTTTGGTTTTTGGTGGTTGGTGATGGAGATTCCACACACATCTTTGCTGTTTGCTCTCAGGTTGAAAATGATGTAGTCAAGTTTCATCAACGGTGATTACATTTCAAATAAATTCCGTATCTTCTCATTACATTAACTGCACGTAGACCAGCACAAAAATGTTCTTTTGTTCAAGAGTCAACAATCTTGGAACCCATCGCGCACAAACACGCATCATGTGGAGTATTATATACTAGCTGCAAGTACCCGGCTTTGCCCGGGTTTAGAAAAAGGTTTTCTGTAGAAGCGTACAAAACCGTTTATTTGCATGTAATAAAAGGGTACATTTATGTTAAAGCAATGTGATAAACAACATTTCTAATATTCAATTTGTGTTCTGCGTACTTAATACTATTTGTATTGTACGAAACCTATTTAAAAACCTTCCCCATGTAATGTTGTGTACGTGTACCAAATTTCACGTTATTTGATTGTCTGGATCTTAAGTTATAAGAGAACAGACAAAGAGACAACAAATGCGTCTTATAAGTATAGAGATTAGTATATTAGTATATGAGAGTTTCATATTTCATATACCTGTAAATATGAACTTCATAAAGATTTAATAAAAGTATACAACACTTCATGTATCGGCAGGTAGTTAAAACAAAAACATTCTCAAAATAAAAGCATTACATCAACTTGCATAAAGGAAACCAGTAACTTTTAAGATAAGAGTGGTGCTGTTTCAATTGTCCACTGTACCAAAATAAACAGTTACACGGCACTGATGAGAAAACCTCCTCTATATACTGCGCACTCTAGCCTACACTCTGGACATCACACATTACTGGTTGATTCTTATTCATTTTGTTCGCAAATGGAGCACATAAAAACATTAAGGTAATTCGGTACAAAATGCTCAGACAGTTCATCCAACGATTTGTTGTTTACAAGTTATTTTCTTCAGAGCTTAAGGTATTTTTTTGTAGGATCTACGTCCCGCCTGAGCCTTACTGTCAGTCGTAACAGACTCAAATGTTCAAATGTTTGCATAGCTTATGGGACTTAACTACGGGGTCATCAGTCCCTAAACTTACAAACTACTTATGGACTAGCTAATACTAAGGACGGCACAAATATACATGCCCGAAGGGGGATTCGAACCCCCGACCGTAGTGGCCGTGCAGACAGTGACGGGCGAGCCGCAGACCTCTTGGCCACCGCGGCCAGCGTAACAGACTGGGAGGAAGGCACTTCAAACCAATCACTGGCCACCCTGATTAAGGTTTTCCATAAGTTTCCTAAAAGACTCTAGGTGAATGCCGGGATGGTGCCTTTAATCGGTCTATTTCCTTCTCCCTTTATAAACACAAAAAAAGAATTCCTTACCCCCGGTTCTCTTCACTTGCCGAGGTCAAATTAATTTTTCCTCGAGCGGTGCAGCGTTATATGTAATAAGCACACTGCAACGATTGGTGGGTTGGATGTAAAGGCTTCCATATATCATGTTTCCATGTACAAGTGATCTACATTCTAATAACATGACTTGTTCTTTTCAATGATAATCAGTATCATGCTCATCGAAGCGAAAACTGAGGTCCTAGCTATGGGCAACGGCCCCGTCGCCGACCATAACTCCTACCAGCTTGTTCCTAAACCTTCTGTAACGAAGTCGGCGCTAACGTTCTTCCTGTGAACAGTGTCCAACCTTAACGTTCCTACTGTGTTCGAAACAGACACACACATATTGTGAATGGGTCAGTTAGACCCGCAGTTTAAAAATATATATATTCTTCGATATTACTTCAAAATATATTTTATATATAGTTTTTCTTGCGTAAAAACAGATATTGAAGCTTTCCAGCATTTATTGAACGTAATTAGTGCAAAAATTTATTACATTTTAGATTGTGAAACAATGATCATAAAAGTTTTTATAAGTGAATAGTTGCATAAAAGTGCAAGCTAAAGCTCAAAATTTTGTCACTTATTGCAAACACTAATTATCCTAAAATTACAATGAAATATGATAATTAATTCTGAAGAACAATATTTAGCTTCAATATATGCGTGTTGTACTAGCTTACACAATTGTTGCAGTAAATATTTGCATGATCTTGGCATAGGAATGATTGACAAATGTTACATTTCTTATTAGTCTTTCGATCTTTCTTCGGTCCACGCTCTTTGTACTGGCCCCTTTTCTGTTCCTTTTCTCCAGAACTCGTTCCTGCAATATTTCGAAATTTAATTTTATCTTTTTAGGAATATTTTTGGACATTCTGTTTTCTTGCATTGTTCTTGTTAGCTCTCTTAGAAAAAGGCGTCTTTTGTACAATTTGTTTCAATAGTAGCCTGCGTTAGTGTGTACATGCAACACATAAGCATTTATTGCAGCAATGTCTAGCATGTTATAAAATAAACAGGCCTTCGCTTAGTACACCTTTTACAGGAATACGTACTAGCGAGTGTATGTGTCATGTCAACTCCTCCTTTCGTTTTGTTGTAATGCAGTATTACCTCCGGCTTCTTATGCTCTTTTGCAGACACGGTAGAGTCATGGAGCATGGTAGAGAGTATTACTAAGCTTTATTCTTTTTTGGCACATACGAATCCCGTGGTATACAGTTCTGAAATCCAAAGATGATTGAAAACATTTGTCTACTGTTGTTTGTCAGCATTTCTTTCGGAATCTCAGCTTTGTTCTTTCTCAGAATTCAACTAATGTTAGAATTTTCTGCAGAAGTTGTTTGGCCAGAGTGTAGTCCGTAAAGAAATTATCAGTGGTAATGTTTCACCCAGTTTTCTCAATTCTTTCCACAAGCCTCAATAAAACATTTCTACCTTGATTTACTTCTCGTGGTCCATTTTCAAGTTTTCCTGTATAGACTTCTGCTGCACAAACATATGCTGTTTTCACATCAGATAACAACCATAATTTTATGCCATATTTTTCTCTTGGTTTTGAAATCATGTACTGACGGAAGGGACACCTACCTCTGATTGGAACCTGTAACTCGTCCACTGTGACATTTTCATAAAGAATGAACATTTTAGGAAACTGTTCCACAAACATTTCAAAGACAGCCAGTTTATCAAGGCGTCGCGTAGCTGGTCGATCTTCTTTGTTGTCATATCTGAGAATACTGATTTTATAGATAGCGCTGAAGTGACACTGGCCCACCATTCATGTTGTCCCATGGTTATTGGAGACATTCTCCAGCAGATCTCTATACACCAGCTAATATAAGAAGTCTCAAATAAGCCTTCATTTCCTGATTTGTAATAGAAATTCATTATGCTCACCTTCGTTTTGACACAGCTGGAGGATTTGTAGACCAGTATGTACCATTGCGTGACGTACGTACATTTCCAGTTACGCTGGTTTCTTTAGACAACAAAACCACGCTTTTGTCTCCTTCGATCACATCACTCTCCTCACTTCTAATCGATACATCAGCAACATCACTTGAACTGTCAACAGAATCTTGATCACTGACAGTATAATCTTCTGTTTCATCTTATGACTCATTTACAAGCTTTTCTAACTGTTCATCACTTAGAAACCGACTAACAAAATCAGACAATACGCCTATATGCAGTCGTTACACAGAGTCCCACAACAATGTGAATGCCTCTGAGACATTTTAGAATAATCACAATTATTTCTAACAATTTATTCATAGTAACTAAAATAAAAATTTCCGCCTGGGTCTAAAAGACCCATTCACAATAAGTGTGTCAAAGTATTTTAGTTTTTGAAACGAAAATTGAGGATAACATAAATAATACAATATGCCATGTTGCAAAATAAATAACATTTAGGGGTTAACGTTAATTTTAGTAAACGAACTGGGTCAGTTAGACCCATTCACAATAGGAAGGTTAAGAATTCTCGGTGAAGTCCACCAGGAATCGGTCCCCCCTTTTCCAAATCTAAGCTCACCTTCACTTAGAAGTGCACCATCTGAGGTCACCTAAGTATCCCGAGTGACTGTTTATACAATGGTTTACAAGTCTGTTACCACCATTAGTTACGCTCTAAAATTCAACATAACAAATAAAATGACAAAAATTTCTAGGACATACAGTTTCGTATACAACAAGTTTGAATACTTCAGATTTACGATTACAAGGGGGAGAATTGCAAATTATCTTTGGCTCCTTATTATTTGCGCTACAATTAATAGAATTTTTATTCTTCGTTCCACTGATACCTGTTCTGTCAATGAAATGTAGCGTAAGGTTATTCGTAATTGTAATTCCTTGGTATTTAGTTCTATTTATATACCTTTATTTCAATTCGGATTATGAGAAAATCTTCGAAAATTTACGCAAAAGTAATGTACAGTAAAAGAAATACACAACTATATCTACATAAAAACTCTCCAAATTACATTTCTTATATTTCTCTACCTTTCCATGATCTAATAGCGCGCGGAACAAAGGAACTCCTACATCATTCCGTTTTCGATCTGATATCTCATATTTATTATGATCATCGTGTCGCCCTATGTGGGTGGGTACTAACAAAATATGTTCAAATAAATTTCTCTTGGGCTTCGACCCGCATCAAGTGGTTTGATATCCACGAGATTCCACCACTTGACAGTGGCCGAGGAGATTTCGACCGAAAGCTCGTGGATATCAAACCACTTGACGCGGCTAGAAGCTCGAGAGAATTTTATCAGCTTAACTCGCCTCGAAACTATGCATTCATACAAAACATGTTCAAATTCTAATGACAAACTTGGTGAATGAAATTTGGCAAATAAATCTCGCCGCAACGAACAAAGGCTTTCTTTTAATGATTTCCGTCCCAGACCGTGCATGGTTTCCGTGACACTCTTGCTTCTATATCGCGTTGATACTAAAAGAGCTACCCTTCTCTGAACTTTCTCTATGTACTCCATCAGTCCCACTTGGTTGTAATTCCACAATGCGCAGCAATACTCCAAAGTAGGTCAAAGAAGTGTAGTCTAAGCAGTTTTTGTAGTTCAACTGTTTCTCTTCTAAGTGATCTGTCAATGAAACGCAGCTAGCTTCTGGTTCGCCTTCCTATGATATTTTCTATGACTTCTTTCCAATTAAGATTATTTGTAATTGTAATTCCTTGGTATTTAGTTTGAAAATTGATAATTACATCAAGGAAGTGATACTGAATCTAAAACTGGTGAAAGTCTCTAGTTTAAAGTTGCCAATTAAAAGCTCTAATTAAATCTGCCTGAATGACTGTCACAAACTGCACTTGTAAAAATATAGCATAGAGCGGGAACAGCATTATTTATTCGCCTCTCGTCTGCCAACAAATATTAAACACATATAGCCCTGTAAACTCTATAAAATCACCCGTCTCCCTGAACATATATGCGCAACGTAATAAGTTAATTAGGCCCTGTAATAATATTTCATACACATAAAAAATGAAACAGTGGAAGCTGCGATCTGCGTCATTCCACCTGTAATTTTATAAAATAATCTGTGCTTCCGAGAGCACTATTTCTGGAAATTAGGTGTCAGTGGCATGTAAGGTCACTACTTTTCTGACACGCGAACATTATTTACATTTAAATAAAATCTCAAACTCGACACGTAACATGCAACAAAAATAGAAAAATGCCACAACCAGGAAAATGAGGGACTAGGTTGAGCTGAAATAAGAAAATTAGTAATCATTGATTTTGCTAAAGAAACATACTTCTGTTGAGTCGTCAATAATTGTGATTACAATGGGATTGTACAATTCTGTTCTATACAAACATTCTCGTCCTCTTGATAAAAAATTTCCAATATAATACATCAAATAAAGTTTCATCGCCCTCTGGCGGGATACATTCATAGCCGGCCGCGGTGGCCGAGGGGACTAAGGCGCTCCAGTCACGGTCTTCACGGCCACTACGGTCGGGGGTTCGAATCCCCCCTCGGGCATGGATGTTTGTGCCGTCCTTAGGATTAGCTAGTTCATAAGTAGTTTGTAGGTTTAGGGACTGATGACCCCGCAGTTAAGTCCCATAAGCTATACAAACATTTGAACATTTTTTGATACATTCATAAATACATAAACCAATTAACTCGACACGTGAATCGTAGTCGATCAACCCAACCGTACTACACGGTGGCTACCATACGAGTATACTGTAGCCTAGCCTCAACTCGACTGTTCAACTGCTTACTGTCCACTGACCGCCTCAACGGTCAAAGATGCTGCTGTAGCGCAGAAGCTACATCGCAGCTACAAAGATATTATAGTGTGCAGCGGTTACAAACATCAGCTGAGATTATAGAAGCATATAATATATGGATTTAACATACAAAATAAAGCCGTAAGGCAAATACACGTCCAGATTCACAATAATATCGCAGAAAAATCCACAAATAATTATCTTCAGCCTATAGCTGCCTACTTTCAAGTTGAATTTATTGAATTTATATTTGGCTTATTTATCATTAAATGAAATATAACGGATTTTCTTTAGTCCTCATATCGATGACTTCACACTTATCATTACTGCCAATACTAGCGGGAACGACTTGGGAATGTGGAGCGAGTACTTTGAGGACATCAAGACTAGCTCTTGTCTACTGCGTAGCTGAATATTGCTCGCCAGTCTGGATGAGAAGTGCACATGTAGCTAAGGTGGACGTCCAGCTGAGGGATACTATGCGAATAATGTCAGGTACACTCAGGGCCACCCCCTGTGCTTGGCTTCCTGTCCTTGCTAACATAGAGCCCCCTAGAGCTATCACAGTCAGCCATAAGAACCCACCAAAAAATCCTAGGCAACCTGGACCTACCTATCCATGAATATCTAAGAGCTACAGACGGCTTAAATCCAGGGCAGCGTTTTGGAAAATCAGCGAAGAGCTGAGTAAATAAATAAAATAAATTATTGCCGATGTTTGCACCATGCAGATATCACTCATAGATAATTTTGCAGCTGCAATTGATCTTCTGGTGACTTTACTAACCGATGAATGACAGCATCGTCCGCGACACAGTCTACGAGAACTGCTCACATTGTCTTCTAAATCGTTTGTAAACATAAGGAACACTTCTGTTTTACTTGATGACTTTCCGTCAGTTATTACGTATTGTGCACTTTCTGACTGTAATCGCGAATCCAGTCGCACAACTGTAGTTATATTCCATAAGCGCGCACGAACCTACAGACTTTGCCGAGGTGGGGTGGCTTGCGTGCCTCAACGATACAGATAGCCGTACCGTAGGTGCAACCACAGCGGAGGGGTATCTGTGGAGAGGCCAGACAAACGTGTGGTTCCTGAAGAGGGGCAGCAGCCTTTTCAGTAGTTACAGGGGCAACAGTCTGGATGATTGACTGAGCTGGCCTTGTAACATCAGCTATTGTGGCTTTGCCACACAGTTACTGCGAACGGCTGAAAGCAAGGGGAAACTACAGCCGTTAATTTTCCCGAGGACATGCAGCTCTACTGTATGAACGTATGATGATGGCATCCTCTCGGGTAAAATATTCCGGAGGTAAAATAGTCCCCCATTCGGATCTCCGGGCGGGGACTACTCAGGAGGATGTGATCATCAGGAAAGACAACACTGGCATTCTACGGATCGGAGCGTGGAATGTTAGATCACTTAATCGGGTAGGGAAGCTAGAAAATTTAAAAAGGGAAATGGATAGGTTGAAGTTAGATATAGTGGGGATTAGTGAAGTTCGGTGGCAGGGTGAACAGGATTTCTGGTCAGGCGAGTACAGGATTATAAATACAAAATCAGTTGGGGGTATTACAGGAGTAGGTCTGATAATGAATAAGAAAATAGGAATACGGGTAAACTACTATGAGCAACACAGTGATCGCATTATCGTAGTCCAGATAGATACAAAGCCAACACCAACCACAGTAGTACAGGTTTATATGCCAACTAGCTCTGCAGATGATGAGGAGATCGAAGAAATATATGAGGAGCTAAAGGAAATTATTCAGACAATTAAGGGAGAGGAAAACTTAATTGTTATGGGAGACTGGAATTCGGTAGTAGGACAAGGAAGGGAAGGGAAGGTAGTGGGGGAATATGGTCTGGGCAAAAGGAATGAAAGAGGAAGCCGCCTGGTAGAATTTTGCGCGGAACATAATTTGGTTATAACAAACACCTGGTTTAAGAATCACAAAAGAAGGTTGTATACGTGGAAGAGACCAGGAGACACCGGGAGATACCAGATAGATTTTATAATGGTAAGACATAGATTTCGGAACCAGGTTTTAAACTGTAAAACATACCCAGGGGCAGATATAGACTCTGACCATATCTTGTTGGTTATGAACTGTAGGCTGAAACTGAAGAAACTACAAAAAGGTAGGAAAATAAGGAGATGGAACCTGGATAAATTGAAGGAACCTGAAGTTCTTAAGAATTTCAGAGGGAGCTTTAGGCAACAATTGACAGTAACGGGGGGAAATAAAACAGTAGAGGAGGAATGGATAGCATTGAGAGATGAAATAGTGAAGGTAGCAGAAGACAAAATAGGTAGGAAGGAAAGACCTACAAAAAATCCTTGGATATCACAGGAGATACTAAATTTAATCGATGAAAGGAGAAAATATAAAAATGCAGTAAATGAAACAGGCAAAATGGAGTACAGACGAATAAGAAATGAGATTGTCAGGAAGTGCAAAATTGCTAAGCAGGAGTGGCTAGAAGGCAAATGCAAGGATGTAGAAGAATGTATAAATAAGGGAAAAATAGACACAGCCTACAGGAAAATAAAAGAGACATTTGGGGACAAGAAAAGCAACTCTATGAATATCAAGAACTCAGATGGGAAACCAGTTCTCAGCAAAGAAGGGAAAGCTGAAAGGTGGAAAGAGTACATAGAGCAGCTTTACAAAGGAAATGCACTTAGAGACAATGTTGTAGAAAGGGAAGAGGAAGTGGATCAGGATGAGGTAGGAGATGCTGTGCTGAGAGATGAATTTGACAGAGCGCTGAAAGACCTAGGTCGGAACAAGGCCCCAGGAGTAGATGACATACCCTCAGAGCTACTAAAGTCTGTGGGAGAGCCAGCCATGACAAAATTGTTTCACCTGGTGTGTAAGATGTATGAGACAGGTGAAGTACCCTCAGACTTTAAGAAAAATCTTATAATCCCCATACCAAAGAAAGCAGGTGCAGACAGGTGTGAAAACTACAGAACCATCAGTTTGATAAGTCATGGCTGCAAAATATTAACACGAATTATTTACAGAAGGATAGAAAAGCTGGTAGAAACCGACCTCGGTGAAGATCAGTTTGGGTTCAGGAGAAATGTAGGAACTCGGGAGGCAATACTCACTTTACGGCTTATCCTAGAAGATAGATTAAGAAAAGGCAAACCTACATTTTTAGCTTTTGTAGATTTGGAGAAGGCTTTTGACAATGTTGATTGGAATAAACTCTTTCAAGTTCTGAAGCAAGCAGGAGTAAAATATAGGGAACGTAAGGTTATTTACAACTTATACAAAAACCAGACAGCGGTTGTCAGAGTTGAAGGGCATGAAAGTGATGCAGTGGTTGGAAAGGGAGTAAGACAGGGTTGTAGCCTTTCTCCAATGTTATTCAATTTGTACATTGAGCAAGCTATAAAGGAAAGCAAGGAGAAATTTGGTGAAGGAATTAAAGTTCAGGGTGAAGAATTAAAAACATTACGTTTTGCCGACGACATAGTAATTCTGGCAGAGACAGCAAAGGATCTGGAAGAGCAGTTGAACGGAATGGACAGTGTGCTGAAAGGGGCATATAAGATGAACATTAACAAGAGCAAAACTAGGGTAATGGAGTGCAGTGTAAGAAAATCAGGTGATGCTGAAGGAATTAGATTAGGTGACGAAGCAATGAAGGAGGTAGATGAATTTTGTTACTTGGGCAGTAAAATAACAAATGATGGTCGCAGTACAAAGGATATAAAATGCAGAATGGCAATGGGTAGGAAAGCATTCTTGAAAAAGAGAAATTTGTTAACATCAAATATTGATTTAAGCCTAAGAAAATCCTTTCTGAAGGCATTTGTGTGGAGTGTTGCCTTGTATGGGAGTGAAACATGGACGATAAGCAGTGTGGACAGAAAGAGGATAGAGGCTTTTGAAATATGGTGCTACAGAAGAATGCTGAAGATTAGGTGGGTGGATCGCGTAACTAATGAGGAGGTACTGAACCGAATTGGGGAGAAAAGAAATTTCTGGCATACCTTGACTAAAAGAAGGGATAGATTGGTAGGGCACATTCTTAGACATCAAGGACTTGTGAATTTAGCGTTGGAGGGAAGTGTGTGGGGTAAAAACCGCAGGGGAAGACCAAGAGATGGATACAGTAAGCAGATTCATACAGATGTAGGTTGCCGTTCTTATGTGGAGATGAAGAGGCTTGCTCAGGATAGGGTATTGTGGAGAGCTGCATCAAACCGTCTCCGGACTGAGGACCACAACAACAAACAAGCGCGCAATCTGATTAGAAGACTCTTGTGGGGTAAAATGTAAAAAGCCTACTGGAATTCAAGAAATAAGAAATCGATTTGAGATCTCTCATCGACAACACTCACCAAATCATGTGAGTAAAGAGCTAGTTGTGTTTCACAAGAACGGTACTTTCTGAATCCTCGTTGACTATGGATCAATAGGTCGTTCTCATCAAGGTAGTTAATAATCTTTGAGAAAGTGTATGCTCTAAGGTTCTGCTGCAGTCCGACGTGAATGATAAGAGGCCTGTAATTTTGAGGATGTTCCTTTTGCTTTTCTTAAAGTTTAGGTAATATGTGTTGTTTATTGTAAACGTGTCGAACAATACTGTTACGCTGAGTTCGTTCAAAATATATAACGAATTTCATTAATTATTGGGTTAAAATTTCTCTTACAGCTTAATTATTAACACTTTAGGAGTTCCATCCTTCAATTGCTAGCTCCTGCGCGTAGTATTTCGAGTCCGAAATTTCTTAGAAAAACACTTATAAGCGTCACAAGACTTTTGGCTTCTGCTAAGTACAATTTTGGGTGAACCCTGTAGCCAGTTGTGCTGTTAACAAAAGAACAACTAGAAAAAAAAGTCATATGCGGAAATTTTATATTCACTATTTCTGTTTATAACTACATTAGCCCTGAAATTGCTGCAAATTATACATGCAATAACAATTTTTTTCATAACTGGAAACAGCTTATTTAGTTTTGGTTGTCGTGATGAACGTTAGGCCTACAAATCAAGACAACATGACATGTGTTTGAAGTGGAAATAATAAGCTTCCTTTCTGTCTAAAAAAAACATATTTATGATTATTATTGAATCTGTAGCAAAGAAACGAAGTACTGTAAAAACGTCCGGTATTGAGTGAAACAAACTGAGAATATGGGCTGGCACTGTGGTAAATAGATTAGTATTTGTGACTGGCACTCAAGGTATTCAAGTTACAGTGGATGTTAGTAGTTCCGTCGATGCGTCTTAATAAAAGAAATAGAGTGTTTCACAATGGGAAGTCCAGGTTGGAATTCAACATGGAGAATTATAGTTTTTTGACTCATAGTTGAGGAGATAGCTGTCATAAAGACTGAGCTGCATGAAAACGAAACTGAAATGCATTCTTATCCAAAGACTGGAAAGTAGCACAGGTCACTTCAATATTCAAGAAAGGCAATAGCAATCATCCGCAAAATTAGAGGCCTATATCATTGACGGGAAAAAAGCACACATGCAACGCCAGGAACTAACGCTGGTCACTAAGTAATTTACATTTTGTATTCATCACACCAGCATGATCTAACACTCAATTTAACAATATAACGGGGATAATTTGAAAATCACAACAAACACGAACGTAAGTAAGACGGAATGTCAGTTCCAGGCGTACCGTGCCGGACTTCAGTATCCGAACGACGTCCGAGCGTCAACGTAAATAAAAATTGGATTTTCTACGACTTTTGCATTACTTTTCAAAATTAAATAACGGATTCTTGCACAGAGAGAAGAAGAGCCCAATCTGACTATCACCTTTTCATAACACTGTCACTTTACACCAGATGTATTGAGCAGCATTGGCCGTTATTGTTTTATTAATAAACAACAGATCGATTTCAATCACGTAGTGACCATCTTCAGTATCCTTCAAATAAGCATTGTGAATGCCCTGGAGTTACATTCAAGGCATACACAATGCTTGTTTGAAGGACACCGAAGATGGTCACTACGTGATTGAAATCGATCTGTTGTTTATTAATAAAACATTAACGGCCAATGCTGCTCAATACATCTGGTGTGTTCATCATTGTGTGGTCGTTGAGCACCATCCTGGAAATGGAATCAAACCTCACTGTCACTTTAAATAAAACATTTCGAAGTTCTCTTGCCGAAAGAAAATATCTGTCAAAAAAAGAAAGTTCGTAGCTATGTATGTTGTTCTCGGCACAAATGTTATAGGTTGCTTTGCTTCATAATGGATCTATATAAAGAATCGATTTTAAGGCTCTGTAAATTACCAAGTGTCTTCTTCCCTTGTCTGAATGTTAGTTTTCATTAATACACATATACTCTCTCAACAAAACTGTAAAGTCTTGACGATGTATAAGATTTTGGATAATACCACACCAAATAAATATCTTGCCATTTGTTAAAGGTTGAAATGATAATCTTCAACACATTATTAAAGTTCGAGATATTATAACATTTTATTGTTTGCACGACATGAAAGTCATCACACGGCAAGAGCTATACATGGACAACTTTCTTGTCCTTTTTTATTTTACAAACAGTCCCGGTTAATAATGTAAATAACTATAAACATTTTCGGCGACAACCGCGGAGAACAGTATATTCTTGTGCCTCGTGGCCGTCGACCCGCGACTTGAAGTGGCCTGATGTTTACTCATTGAGCTCGGCGGTCAAGATGTTGCTCTCGTAGGTTGAATCGGCGTCTCAGAACATGAATCATCAGACACACACAAAAACTTTCTTAAGAATCAAATAACATAAAATACAATTTTGAACATAGCTGATTAACAGCAACCGTAATCCAATTTTTTTTAACAATTTTGTGTATCAGCCAGCCGGTTGCCACGAAGGATATCTATTTTCATTCTTCTGATGAAGTTGTCCTTAGTGGTAACGAAATCTGGGTCAAGAACATGAAAATTACGCAACCGGTTGGCTGGTACACGAAATTGTTATAAAAATAATATAAAAAATAATATATTAACGTTTGAAATCATTAATTAGTATAAAAATAATTACCTGAAAAACTGAGCTAATATTAGGTAGTAGCGGGGACAATAATCTGTCCCACTACACCAGCCACGACCCAGTCTCGGCTCTGAACGCGGCAGCCAGAGATGGCTGTTCCCAAGCTGAGGTGCGTATGCCTACATTGTCTACAATGATTTGCGAACTATCCTTATTTTATTGTTAAATTGTGTGGTGATCAGATTGGTATCATGAATACCTTTCAAGATGTAAATTTCTTAATGTAATGTCATTTGCCGACGCTGCATGTGTCCGTTTTCGTTCCATGTCAGTCCATCTCCTTCTCCTTCTGTCAATAGCCTTAGGCCTATTATTATATTACTAACTGCAAGTACCCGGGTTTAAAATAAGGTTTCCTCTAGAAGCGTACAAAACCGTTTATTTGCGTGTAATAAAAGGGTACATTTATGTTAAAACAATGTGATAACCAATATTTTTTGCAATTAGTATTCTCCCCCCTGCACCGAACGAAATTTTATCTAGACAGAAACCTTCATCTTGTTTTCGAAGTCAAGTGTACAAAATTTCATCAAGATCGGAACAAAACTGTGGATTTTGGCGAAATCCATAAGTACCCTCCACCATGCACTGAACGAAATTTTATGTAGACAGTGCCCTTCCTCTTGTTTTGAAGGTCACTTGTGCTAAATTTCATGAAGATCAGTGCGAAGACACAGATTTACACTGACGCAATGTAAAAGCACTTTCACTTTTACTCAAATTTTCCGGTTATTTACCAAAAATAAATAAATAAATAAAAATAAAAAATAAAAAAAGGAATGAAACCTGTTTAAGAACCTTCTCCATGTAATTTCGTGTACGTGTACCAAATTTCACGTTATTTGGTTGTGTGGATCTTGTGTCATAAGAGAACAAACAGACAACAAATGCGTCTTATTAGTATAAAAATTTTCATACAGCATAATTGTTAAGATGTGGTATCTGCTGAACTATGTGCCTATAAAAATGTAATTTGCCAGATTCGTTGAGTACAATATTAGTAAACTGTTAAAAGTGGGCCCCTGTACGAAATAAAAGCTTAATTCTGGTAGGAGGTACCCAGATATGAGTTTACTGTATAAAAAAGCTTAATATTAGCAGTAAAATTAGCAAAAGGTCCGTTTGAACTACCGGCTACTCCCTGCTGCAAAACTTTGTTCCCTGGCCCAAATTGAGAACTGACTTTGTTCAAATTACTCTACTAACAGGAAGTCAACGATACAGTGGCCAATATACGTAGCAGCTCACACGAAAGTACACAGAGGCATTAATAAACAAGCTACCACAACTAAAGTTACTTCATAAAGGTGGCTAAAGAAAAACATTTATGGCGCAACGGAACTTAAACATAAAATATTGCATCTGAGCTTGTTTTCAGCACTGGTGAAAAACAATATTAAATAAAAAGATGCTCGAAAACTACAATTTATAGGCAAGTCAGAATAATACTGAACTTGACTTGTTTATTCAGGTCGAACGCAAGTAAAATGGTGAACCAATTTTGTTAATACAATAAAAAATGCATCCCACTGAAATAATGTACTTAAGTTAACCTATCTTACACAGACGATAACCAGCTCTGAATTTAACATAAATAACACAGAACGCTACTGGTGGGAGGATTTGCAAACAACACTCACTCGCTCACAGACGCAACGCAACTGCGAAATTCACCAAAATCAGCGTGCTGAAACGAGGCAGATGCAGGCGCCGCTATCGTAGGCGAAATTCAGCGAACCCGGAGGTTCCACACAACACAATATACAATAATACTGCGAAAATAGCTCTGGTCTGTAGTGCCTGATTTGAGACGGTGCGTGAGTATAACAAAGTTGCAATTACATTAGACCGCAAGCAAACACGCTAACGACGACACACGGCTACGTTACATGATCGCAGTCCACTGAAGGTGAAGTGGTTAAAAATCGGATTCATTAAACAAAATCACGGCGGTCTCTTATGTTGCAATCTGAGAGTCAACTATCTAGGCACAGGTTTTATGAGAAGTGGCGTGAATTCAGGTGACTAGCTGCAAACTCCTGAAGTCGGAGTTCGGAGCCATGTGGTTCCGAAAACCGATAAAAATGTATAAATTCAATTTCCGAAAAATAAAGAAAATTAACTACGCATGCAACCCCTAGAACTGCGTAAAATTTCATTAGGAAGTTACTTAAATGCAGCAACATGCGATTGGAAGCGGAAGAAGTCCAGTCTCAAAAAACCAGAAAAGTGAAATAATTACAAAGACCGAAACGTGAGAATAAAAACTACGGCATGCAACTCTTAGAAATACATAGAATTTCATAAGCAAGCTATTGAAGGAGGTTGTACAAGGCTCAGAGAAAATTACTGACGAAGACTGTGTGCATACTACAAGTTCGGAGAAGATACAGCAAAATTAAAATAGGCGTGGAGAGAAGATCGCGAAATGTTAGTGGAAATCACAAGGATACACGCATATCTACTTGCCTGATGGGCATGGAACAAACAATAGTGGAAGCTGAAGGCTTTGTTCTAAGAACCAACCACGTGGAACACTTATCACTCATGGAAGGAAATGATAAGAAAGATTTTATATGCATTGTACAAAAATGAACATATCGTCGGTTATAAATCGGGCCCCACAAAGCAAGGAAGAATTTACACAGAGTTCGAACACCGCCACACAATCACAAAAGGTTTGAATATACCAGGCAGTTATCAAACTGCAAATAGTAACAAATGTTGAAATGTTTGTATAGCTTATGGGACTTAACTATGGGGTCATCAGTCCCTAAACTTACAAACTACTTACAAACTAGCTAATACTAAGGACGGCACAAATATCCATGCCTGAGGGGGGATTCGAACCCCCGACCGTAGTGGCCGCACAGACCGTGACTGGAGCGCCTCAGTCCCCTCGGCCACTGCCACCACGTTTATGTTGGAAATCACTGGAATGAAAAACTAGAACACATTTCCGTGCACGATCGGAAAAAACTATTCTGAAAAATGAATCTAAGTTCAAGAGTCTAAGTTAAACATGCTAGACAATGAATCGCTATCATCTCTATGGACACAAGAGCAGAACCGACCTTACTTCACCTTGATCCGAGCACAAAGTGAAGAGCGAGCGACCAGGAGGTACGAAGCTACCGGAAACTGGCAAAACCCGTAACAAAATAGGTGGTGGGGACGCAAGACTCGACCTGGTGAGGGCTCGCCAACTAGTTTGTAACCAAAGGGTGTAGAAACCTCTTTAGCAGCATCAGCAGCAGAGGATAGTAACGACTAACTATCGACTCTGAGCCAGAGAGAACCATGCAAAACGAGCTATTACTACCCACATTCAGACAGCCATGAGATTCTCGCACATCCACTTAAACGTAAAACAAGTACACAGTCTCACAGGGACATTGGCGTAGCGGAGAACCCATACTTATTGCCACATTCAGAAACACAATAATAAATTATTAAAATAACAAAATCCTAGCAATATCAACTAACGTTTCAGAAACTAATATTTCAAAACATGAAATAAAAATGCTATTCCCCATGCCTCGAAAAGAGTGGGGTTCTAGGTTTAACAAAATGCTAATCTAGCGACATCAAATAAATTACAATTTCATAAAAAATATATGGAAGACGACAGACGGTCGTCTTTCTCTGTCTACATAGTTGTTGTAGTTCAAATGCTTGTAAATCTATTGGACCAAACTGCGTGATCATCATTCCGTTTGTCTACGTAGTGCATTGCCAATGGAGTTGGTTAATAATAGCGTAATAAATTACTACCTCTTGTGTCATGTGGCGAATTTTCATGAATTTGATTGTTTTCCTACATCTTTTGAACTACACCGCCCAAAACAGATACTGAATCAGGTGAGATATCAAACAAATGGCAACGTACTTTAATCAGATGTTGGTTATAATTGTAATTTCTATGTGTTACAGTACGATTATTAATCACCTCTTGAGGGATATTTGGCCAACATCCAGGTCTGCAACGTTGTGGGAGGTGACTGTCTGGCTGCAGTGCGTCTGCCAAGTGTATCCCAGACACGCTCAATCGAGTTTAAGTTCGGTGAACAAGCTGGGCATTCAATTAGCACAATTACCTGAGCTTCAAGCATGTTGTCCACCAGAGTAGCCCTATGGGGACGAGGATTATCGTACACCAGAAGGAACCCATGGCCTATGTTATCATCGTAGGGCACAACAAAAGGTCGGAGGATCTCCTCTATACATCTGAGCAGTCAAAGCACCATCCTGACCAACATAGAGATTCGTACGTCCGCCAATAATGACTCCACCACAATGATATGGTGATGTTTCCTGCAGATAAGCAGGATCGTTTCGAGTCCTACGTACACTCCAGATGAAGGAACGACGATTATCCGGCTGAATACGTACTACTGAATCATCTGTTAACAGAACCATGCGCCATTCGTTACGCCTCCGATCCTGGTTCCCTCCGCCCAGTTTCTGCGAGCGAAACGGTATCGGGGTTGTAATGGGACACACACCTTAGCCCTCCGTGCATAGAAGCCACATATCGAAGTTGATTTCGGACTGTTTTTGTTGGTATAGCACGTCCTGTTGCTGCCAGGAGAATGCGTTGCACCTGAGTGACATTCAGCCTCCTGTTATCAGGAGACAACGGTCATCTCTTTCTAATTTAGTCGACCTTCGCCTTGTCTTCTTTTAACGGATATTGTTGTCTGAAACCCGTCCAGGGAACACTCCAATAGTTTCAGACAGCTCCCCGTGTGTCTGTCCCGCTTCCATCCTTCCTAGGGCTCTCAGTCCCACAGCGTCGGGTAGGTCACGTTGTTGTTGTTGCATTGCACTGCCTGCTCACTACACTATCTGACCCCAACTGCTTGTGTAATTCGTTTGGTAATCACAAGTCAACACTAACCTCCTCTGCAGCAACTTGTTGGTATTACCAATATCTCGGTTGCCGTAATATTGGCCCCATTTCGTAGAAGCGAAGAAAGACGTCAAACCATTCCAGTTCATTTCCCGATTACAACACTACGAACCCAGATAATTCAGCTGACCCCCTATTTGTTTCACCAGTGTATGTGTCATGCTACGATATATTTCCGAAGATACTGTATGCAAAAATGTGTGACAAACAGATTTTATAGTAATAACGCAATGCGTGATGGACTGCTTTCTCCATTAACCTAATTGTTTATGAAGTCATATATCCTGAATTCATTATTAATTGACTGTTGGTAATTGATTCATTCTTTAATGTTTTTGTTAATTTTTGTTTTTATAATTTCAGTATTTTCTTATTCCGATTTAAGAAAGGTTGCTTATTATTTTCTCGTTGATTTTTATTCTTTTATTACGTTTTTGGATTTGCACTCACGGAAGAACGGTCAAACATCCCTCAAGATGTGAGTGATACTCGTACTGTAACACACATAAATTACAATTATAACCAACACCTGACTATTTTGCCATGTGTTTGATATCTCGTCTGATTCCCTATTACTGCAAGAAGATCAATCTATTTTTTTTTCTTATCATCCTAAGGTTTTTTTTGTTTTTGTTTTTTTAACTATACTATGTTGTTATTTTTATAGTTTAAATTCATATTATTTTTATATCTTTTTAGTCTATATTGATTTCCCGCCTTAAGTTCGGTGATTAGTCCTGTACAATTAATGTAGATTAACTATGAACTACAGTTACGTCATTGTCCTTCGCAACAGTCACCTGGCATAACTATGCACCACTGAGATCAAGTTGGACAAAGGTCGCCCACGCACAGCCAATATCATCAAAGAGTTCTTGGCAAAATATGGGGCTGTATAAATGGAACATCCACCATATTTGCACGATTTCAATACTCCAGACTTCTTCCTGTTCCTTCGACTGAAACTCGCATTGAAAGTAAAGAAATTTGACGATATTCCTGACATCAACGAAACATGACGAGGCTTTTGAACATCATTCCAAACAATTATTTGTGCTTAGTTTCCAGGTCATGTGTCACATATCTCAGCGACGCATAGTTATGGAAGGTTACTATTTCTAAAGACTGTAAAGTAATTGTACTTACGTCATATACTTTAATGTTACAGAGCTCTTCCCCAAATTTATTGTCAGAGGTCGCATGTGTTGTATTACAATACAATTTCGTGGGTACATTCACATGATATTGGTGTATGGTGTCTGTAAAACGTGTCGCGAATACAATATTAGTCGTACAGAAGTAATGAACTGTAACGTAAAGCCGAATGCCGTAGTTTTACTGCATGAAGATCGGATAAGCAGTAAGTGATAAACTTATTTCGTTTCGCCTTTTTGCTGGTGGTGTCAGCAATGATAAGTTTCGTAAGGTTTGAAATTATATATAAGGTTTCTTGAAAATCGCTACGTTATCTCATGCTCCAAAGACATATATACATACGATTGGTTTCGTATTTCTATTTTCTATTATTTGTCATCACTTGGCCGCGGTGGAGTAGCCGAGCGGTCTAAGGCGCCTCGCTGCGGAGTACTCAGTTGCTCGCCGTCGGAGGTTCGAGTCCTCCCTGGGGCATGGGTGTGTGTGTGTGTGTGTGTGTGTGTGTGTGTGTGTGTGTGTGTTGTCCTTAGGTTAGCTTACCTTATTTAATTAGTTTGTAAGCTACGGACTGATGACCACGCAGTTTGATCCGATAGATTTACAAATGTTAGAACATTTTTCATCACTTAGGGAAGGTTGAGGATGAACCCATCACTTAAGGAAACTCATGAATTAGATGGAATTCATCCATCTAAACATTTGAAATTTTGCTTCAGACGAAGATAAACCTCTGATCAAGAATCAAAAGGCGCACAACTTGTGCACATTTCCAGACTAAATGACAGCTTTGATCGGTATCCTTCTACCCGAGGGGCTAATACCGATCATATATTTGGCCCGTGTATTTTGTACGGAAAATATATTAAACTATTATATAGATATATTTTACCAACTGAGTAAAATATTCTCACAAATAATAGTAATTGAATCCAAAAGACTTAAATAATTTGCTAACATAAGAGTCTTGTGGTAAAAATATTAAATTTATCAGTTAATCATACGACTTGCATGGCTACCATGATTGTCCAATACAGAAAGCCCTTTATTTTTTTACTCCAGACATCGGTGATGAATGAAGTGTTTAAGGCAAATAACGCATAAAGTTTCATTTGACCAACCATTAATGGAAACAACTCAACAATGCACATGGAAGGGCATCCTTTTGCATGCATGTGGGCACAATCTCTTTCAGCAGGATTTAAACATAGGCGGAATATAACCTCCTACAACACTCCTGTAACAATTCCTGACTATTATTTTCTCTTGCTCCCAACCAATAGCAGCGCCAACTATATATCCTCTAGTTCTATCCACTTTCCCGTGGTCTTGGACAGTTGTCACGTCTCGTCTACGTTAAAAATGCGATCCAGTGTGGATGTAAATTTTGTCATCACAGTTTCCAGGCTTTCAGAAAATATTTTCCTGACGGTTAAAGATTGTAAGAGGGTCAAATAAATTGCCTCCGTTTCCAAGAAACTACGCTGTCACGCAAGAATATTCGATATGAACGTAAATTTTTTATTCATATGTGTTCTTAGATATACTAAGATAGAGAGAAACACGTAGGTTACTCTTTGAAATTATGTTTCTTCCCTGAAAAATAATATATACTGTAAGTGGTTTGAATTATAATGGATCGTTAATATGATTGCAAGTAGATCATATCTAAAAGGTAATATTTCGTTCAAAAATGTTCAAATGTTTGTAAATCTATCGGACCAAACTGCGTGGTCATCAGTCCGTAGCTTACAAACTACTTAAACCTAGATAAACTAACCTATGGACACACACCCATGCCCTAGGGAGGGCTCGAACCTCCACGGCGAGCAACCGCGCGCTCCGCAGCAAGGTGCTTTAGACCGCTCGGCTACTCCACCGCGGCTAATATTTCGTTTTCGACTAGTTTGCTCATATTTATACACATTTTTTGAATGCTTAAACTTAGTGCATCGGGCGGAGTCTTTTCTTGTGTATGAGTGCGACGAGCCTGCATTTATTAATAATTTATTGTAAGATAAACAGTAGTCGATCCTTTCGCCGAAGCACAAGAATTACGCACAGACAGACTCCGCACGCTCAAGTTTCTTAACTATAGATAAAGTTTCACATTGTGGTGGAGTCTTCATTTAACAGCAAGAATACGCCGAGCTGCAACATTGCTAAAGAATTTAACTTTTCAGTTCTTTATTAATTTTTCTCATCATTAACATTTTCTTTTGCTGAAAGACTTAGACTTCAACTGGAGCCGACTTTCTTTAGGAACCATTTCAAGTGTGAAGTCTTGCAAGCCCTAGGTTGAACACGAAATTAATTTTGAAAACTGTAATTTAGGCGACAGGATCAGAATACTATAAAAGACTTTGAATATTTTTTCTACACCTAATAACGAACTACACCACGGTTTTAATTTATCTTCACCCTGGTCAGACGATATAACACTTAAGGAATTCCTTTTGAGAAATATACGACCCAGTTTTTACAAGCTAAGTAGGGAACTTCGGAAAAGTTGTTACGTAGTTTGCCTCGGAATATGCAAAAGCAAGTCTGCTGATTTTCGGTTGTGTTAGTCCATCCAAAGCTATCTCTCGCTCTTGAGTAATCATTGTTCTTCTGCACTTAGTTCCGTTCTTGCTACGGTCTCGTATTGTTAAAAACAATGGTTTTATTATTACAGAGCCACCATAGTACCTGAGGTCACGGGTGATTGCAAATAGGCCCACACATTTTCGGTCCGGGGCACTGTCCACCACTGCCGTGTCGCCTCTCAAGCCTATTTTACACGAGCGACTTTCTTGTCTAGGTTGACTACTCGAAGCGAGTGTGTCGACTGCAGCGCCCCTTGTGGTTTCGTGTTTCATTTGTTTAGCGTGATCGTTTGCGTTTACACGATAGCTTCGAAATTTGTGTGTGCGCTGTCTGCTGTGCGGTTCTTGCGCTGTGGCTGTCGTCGCAATACTTCGTGTGCTGGTTTGCATTTTAATCACAACCTTTGATCCAACACGGCGAAATGGATGAAAATCTTGTCGTATTGGCTGCTGCAACGGTGGCAATCGCAGGAAGACAAAAAGAAAGAGCGCAGAGGCAGGAAGAGAAGCGTTTGGATGCGATCGTAGTTGTAAAGCCAGAAGAAGGAAGGGGGATATACGGAATGCTCGTAAACGAATTGCGACCTGAAGACCCAGATGCATTTAGGAACTTCTTACGAATGAACAAGTCGTGTTTCGACAAGTTGTTCAAACCACCACACTTTGAGATGGTAAACATCTGCTGCAGAACACTCACTCTTTACGCTCTGGCGAATTATTATTATTATTATTATTATTATTATTATTATTATTATTATTACTTTAATTCCGCACCGGATTGTGATCACAGAGTGCCAAATTTAGTTTTACAATCTTCAATTGTAACTTGCGGGCAAACTGCTGATACTTTGTTTGCCACTACTTTGAGCATTTCTTGTCGTGCATTCTAGAAAAATATATTATTTCACAGAGTATCTGCAGTCACCGTAACACATAAAGATTACAAATAATACTAGAAGCGGTTAAAATTACCTTATTGTTATATAAATGATGTTCGGAATTTACGAAGGCTCTCTCCTCTTCATAAGCCGAAATAAGAGCCTTAACGCTTTCATTCGTCCACTCCATTTCTACAAAAAATATAAACTAATCCACAATCAACATGCTTTGTATTATTTCGATGGAAAACTTGCAGTAAAAATGCCAGTGATGGCTCACTAGATTTTTATTCCATACTATAATACTTACTATGTGCCTTCATTGATTACATAACACTACCTCGCGTCTTCTGCTGGGCAATGCAGCCGCTGCTTCTGCGCATGCGCTGTGTTCACCGCAGTCGAAAATTTAGAACTCCACACTCTGCACAATCGAAAGATTATTGACGCCATAGTTGCACTCGCGCCGTGGTTGGCCCCTGATTTACACGACGGCGGATAAGTCGTCCACGCTTCAAGTAGTCTATTTTCGGAAGAAAGTGGAACGTGTAAAACGAGACTTGTACGAACGAGACGTGTTCCTCAACGAGCTACACACGTTAGTTATGCTCTGTGATATAGTCCTACATAAGTAACACCAAAATATCTATAAACATAAGACTTATAAAAGTTGTATGTTATGTCAATAAGTGCAATAATAGAAAAGGCCTTCACATGAGACAAACATTACTGTTACAGCCACGAGTTTTAGAAAAACTTATAGGTCATTCTTCCAAGATCAATGTTACGATTCAGTAGAAAATTTTAAGAACGTGTAAAATTCAATACGTGAAACAATACAGTGCGTATTTTACTCTAAGTAAAGTGCAAACTGTCCTGTTCATAAAACGAATCCAACAAACTCACTCCTCAGAGATCTTATGTTGACATAGCATCGAATATTACACAGTATAAGTCTATGAAATTTATGTGTCCTTGAGTCTATCAGAAAACCCGAGTATAAGAAAAGAAATATTTGCCTCCGAGGAACCTTGAACGAGCCGCGTCGGACATCTTCCGTTTCACAGCCAACTTTTCTGCCTGCGCTACGCCCTGTAACATGTTTGGGTGTTTGAGACGAAAGTAATAGGCGCGTTGCATATACTACTGGTAGATATGTCGGTTCCTGACACATAATTACAGCAAAAGATATAAATAACCGGTTTGATGGATCTTCAGATCGCCTTGCCTTTGAAACGGCAGATTTCTGTAACACGGATTTAAAAAAAATCATATATGAGTCGTTTCCGGTCTAAAGTGCCATGCTGTGGAACCCACGGTTGCTGGCCGTCGGGGGTTCGAGTGCCTAAGGACTGATAACCACAGACGTTTAGTCCCATAAGATTTAGACATATTTGAACATATTGAATATTACGCAGTATACTTCTACGAAATTTATAGGAAAGTTTTTAAGTCTATCAGAAAACCTGAATATAGAAAAAATTTGCTGCCTCCGCTACAGCCTCTAACGTATCATCGACGAAAGTATCAGACGTGTCGCCTACACTTCCGGTAAAAATGGCGGTTGTTGACATGCAATTACAACAAATGATGTAGAGAACAATTCGTGTTGATTCGTGTTGATAGATCTTGAAAATGTCCAAATGTTTCTTAAGCTTAAGGGACTTAACTGCGGGGTCATCATTCCCTAAACTTACAAACTACTTATGAACTACCTTATATTAAGGACGACACAAACATCCATGCCCAAGGTGGGATTCGACTCTCGACCGTAGCGGCCGTGCAGACTGTGACTGGCGTGCCGCAGATCGCTCGGCCGCTGCGGCCGGCGATCTTCAGCCCGCGTTGCCTTGAATCGGCTGATTAAGACGCAATTTTTTAACCACGTGTAAGATGTTTTCAGTCTCTCATTACAACAAATAGTACCTCTAATGACCAGTTTCCGAGAGAATCACAATATATTCAGTAACTTTTACCTGCTTTCAACTGTCACACATTCATAAGACCTAAGTTATATACATAAAACCCATGAAATACGACGGCCAATATGGCGTCTTCGTCTCTCTGCCGGAAAGAGCTGACCGCAAATGTTTCAAATGTTTGTAAATCTATCGGACCAAACTACTTAAACCTAGGTAAACTAACCTAAGAACAACACACACACATCCATGCCCCAGGGAGGACTCGAACCTCCACGGCGAGCGACCGCGTACTCCGCAGCGAGACTCTTTAGACCGCTCGGCTACTCCACCGCGGCGAGCTGACCTCCCCCTCCCCCGTTAGCCATGTGGTGTGACGTCGGTGGCGTTCTCACACCCTATTGGTGATCATTCAGACGCACGTTGAGAATATCCGGCATGCTTAATACTGCTTGACACGTTGGGAAAGACCCGCCACCGTGTGGTTCGCACGTTGTGACGTCAGAAACTCGCCACGTTGGGCACACTTCAGAGATACACGCTCCGTGTAACCACGGCTTAAACAAAGGGCGAAGTACGTTCTACCAAGGAGCGTGTATTTCATACGTAGCGCTCTACCATGCAACAACCTCTTGCGCAGATACGACCTGTCGTTTTACGTTAGATCCACTTTGGTCTTTGAGTAACACGCATTTGTGTAAATACGTAAATCTTTTTAATAAATTGTTGAAGCTGATTTTTTCATGGTGAAAGCAATTTTTTTAAAGTACTGTATATTTGGTAGTGCTGCACCGTGACTGCGTTTAGTCCACGTGGAGATTTTTCACAATCGAGCAGCAAAAACGAGACATACGGCCGAAACCGAAGCTCTAATCCGGTGTCCTCAAAAGCGCAGTATTAAGGGCTTAACCGCGACAGGCACCTGGAACACGCCCTGCCGCGCAGGCATTAGCATTTTAAAACCGAAAGCCCCAGGCGACCGCTGCCCGAGGGACACAGGCTGGCTCACGATCAACGTTACGATCGGCGAACGTGAACGCGACTCAGGTTTTACACAGTAGACACCGATGTAGGGGACCGGCAATGGTTGGAGAGGGCGGGTGCTTTCAAAAGAGCTCACGCAAAGTTAACAGCGCGCTGTAGTCGAAAGTGCTTTAGTTAATTGGAAATCTGACAACAAGCGGTCAGGCCGAATGCGGTGTACTGACGACGAGGCCGATGTGAAGTGCTCCCGTGTTTGGCTTCCGTGCCTACCAGAGACTAGCCTTTACGGGGGGATCCGGTGAATGCGTACAGCACAGGCTTACTTTAATTTATTGGAAAATATTGGTAAAGGATTATATGTTGTTTTGCAGAAAGAAAAGTATTCGTGGCATTCGTTACTCATCAATAACGTGCACGCGCTCATATACAGGGTGTTCCAATCAAAGTTTTCACTGAAAAAAAGTCTGCAACTACAAAGATATTGGAAAACGACTTTCGCGGTGATGAACGCCTGCTTAATAAGCAGAATGAGACACTCAAAAAGGTAAACAAATTTATTTTCAATACAAACTTAGATTTTTTTAAATAGATACCCCACATTATTTATTACCCAATCAATAGCATGAAAAATCACAAAAGGCGTTGGCTGCATCGCAACAAGTCAATTACATCCGAAGAAAAAGCGAAGCGAAGTTGACGTCAGAAATAAAAACGTTGGAAGATCACAGATGCTAGACTACAGCGAGACTTACGGTTCAGTCTCGGGACGCGCTCTCTTTTATTTCAGGCTAACGTTAACATCGTTTTTCTGTCCAATTAGCGATATGATTATTGCTGACACTATAGACAAAACTGTTAAGTGTTTCAGAATCGCTGACGGTTTCAAATGAAATTTCAAATCACTTCAACATAAAACAGTCGATTCCTGGAAAAGTTACTGTCCTAATTATTGTCAATTAAACATTTGAAACTGAATGTCTAGCACAATTATTTCCTTTCCTTCTCGATATTAACTGCTACCGGCTAGATTTCTCCCTGATGATAACTGATAATTCTGTGTGGCGTTTTCAGCTGTTAGACACCAGTTGGATTCATGTTCGACCTGCCTTGTGTAAGTCTTTAGCTGACTCCACTTCGGTGACTTGCGCGTCAGTGGTGATGAGGACAACTCAACACCCAATCCCCAAGTCGAGAAAATTCCCGACTCGACCAGGAATCGAACCCAGGCCCCCTTCGTGGCAACCCACCACGCTATCTACTCGAGTAAAGAGGCGACCATATTGTTCCTGCATATAAATGATACAACTTGGATACATTACTGTGAAACCCAAAATTAAATATTAAAACTCTTTGTTCTAACACACTTATTAAACAGTTCAGTGCTAAAAGACACTCCTAATATTTAATGTTAACCGATCGCGAGGACGATGCAGAAGCAGGAGAACTCTGAAGTGCAAGCACTTTTATACTACGAAACAAAGCAATGATTAGCTTTAATCTCTTACTGCTATGACGCCTTAGTTCCTATGTAATTCTTTTTACTTCATACTTAATAAATTCTGCCACAATATTATCAAGGAGTAAAGGAGGCTTGCGGGGAATCGGCATTACCGTATATAACAGTGGCACGTTGGGCAAAAGCCTTCAACGAAGGTCGGCAAACTGTGGTAGAAATGCATCGGCAGGTCGTGCTAGATTCTCTGAAGAAGAAGTGCATACTGTTGCCGCTTTAGTGGACAGTGATCGACGGCAGACGATTCATGAGCTCGCCCACAATATAGGATTAGCGTATATGAATGTGCTTCGGATCCTGAAGGAACGCTTGGGCATGAGAAAAAATGCATCACGACGGGTTCCACATGAATTGACGGAAATGCAGAAATTGATGCGTTACCTTGTTGCTCAGACGCACTTCAAATGCTACGATACACCTTATCATAACTGTAGCTGAGACATGGGCCACACTTTAAGAGTCATAACTGAAACGCCAATGCAACGAATGGCGCCGCGAAAGTCGAAAGTGCGTCAGAACACCAGTACGGTGAAATTTATCGCGAATCTCGTGTACGACTGTGGTGGTGGTATCCTAACGCATTACGTTCCTCCACGACAGACCGTCGATGCATAGTATTACTGTTCGTTTTGTAGCATCAGCTGCAACCAGCTTAGCGAAAGAAGCGACAACACCTTCTGCGCAACCACCCATCATTTTGAAACTTCCTGGCAGATTAAAATTGTGTGCTGGAACCAGGACTCGAACCTAGGACCTTTGCCTTTCGCGGGCAAGCGCTCTACCGACTGAGCTATCCCGAAACGACTCACGATGCCGCCTCACAACTTTACTTCCGCCAGTACCTCGCCTCCTACTTTCCAAACTTCACAGATGCTCTCTTGCGAAACTTGCAAGACTAGCACTCCTGGAAGAAAGGATTTGGTGGAGACATGGCGTAGCCACAGCCTAAGGGATGTTTCCAGAATGAAACTTTCACTCTGCAGCGAGTTTGCGCTGATATGTAACTTCCTGGCAGATTAAAATTGTAAATAAGGTTCGATTCTCGGTTCCGGCACACGATTTTAATCTGCTAGGAAGTTTCATATCAGTGCACATTCTGCTGCAGAGTGAAAGTTTCATTCCGGACCCATCATTATGCACAATAATGCGGGCGCATACAGCGCGATCTGTGGCTGCTCTGTTCGGGCGATGGGACTGGGAAGTACTGTACCATCAACACTTACCATCTTTTCCGTAGTTCTGCCAGACGGCAGGGACTGCGCTGGGGACACGTAACTGAGGCGCACTTACCTTTGGACTACATGGTGCTCTCACGTGGGTACACATGGAATGATTTTTGGCCAGTTTTCAAGCCTAAGCGGACAGTCTTTATACGTACCACTGGTCCAGTCGCAGTTTCCTTCTACCGACTTAACTCCCTGCTTCTGCTGCTACCCAGTGTGCTGAACTGTTGTGCGGGTGGCAGAGTTTATCATTTGTAGGCGCGGCTGGAACAGAGTCCGTTAATTGATGCGGATGACAGGCAAGCTGTGTACCCTCCACAGATCTGGACATTGAACGATTCAATCAGACAAACGGAGACCCATAATGGACCCTCTTCCAAAATCCGTCGGGGGTTCATAAGACAACCCATAGGAGTAAGTGTTTTTCACTGTGACCATTCAAGCTGTCCACGCGACTAGTCTCGTTACATCACTGAAGCAGTTTTACCAAGGTGCTCACGGTGGAATTCACAAATTTTCAGACACAGTTTTAGCACTTTCCTCTGAAAAAGTTTAATATCTTAACATAAATAAACAACTCCGACGGCAAAAATATGAAAGGATTAATTAATTTCTGAACATGTTAATAATATTAATTTTGAATGAACAGCATGCTATTGTCTATTTTACATTAACAAACCAGGCAATATAATTTGATAACACCTATTATTAGTTAAATGTTTTCAATGTTTATTAACAAGTCAAGCTTTCCTACTTCTCCTATAAAGGATTTATGAACGTTCCAGTCAAGATGTGTCGGATAAGACAAAAAACGCAAAAGGAATACAACATAAGATAAAATGATTCAAAAAGTAAGAACAACTGCCTTGTATTATGTATCTTTTCGGCCAAATAATAGTCAGTGTTTTCTTACAAAATATAAAGTTAAACAACTAAAATTAATAATTGAAAACAGCCATTGTAAGAGACGTAACCTGTTTATCAATTAGTGATAACACTGTAAACGCGAATAATATGAATGCTCTCTTGTGACTGTCGTATTTTTCGCAGAGATCTAGAAAGATAATCATTCACATAGGGAACAGGTTATGGAAGGAAGAAAGCTTAGAGTTTAACGTCCCGTCTACAGTGTGGTCACTAGAGACGGAGCTAACTCTCGGAGTGTTTGGGCAAGGTTCTGGAAGGAGGTAGGGCGTATCCTTTCAAAGGAACCATCCCACAATTTCCTGGAGTGACTTGGAGAAATCACGGCAAACGAAAATCTGGATGGTCGGAGGTGGATTTGAACACTGAGCCACCTCGCTTGGTGAACAGGTTCTGGGGTACTTAATGCACAACTGTTATTTTGAGGTACAAGAAAATTAGAATAAGCCATTAAGTTGGTTCAGGCCGCTTTATTGTAATATCTTCTGCTGCTGCTTATTCGTTAATTGATGTTAGCGACCACACGATGCTGCTTAGTTCAGAAAACCGCGGTGTGTAACAGCTAGTCTACTCTTCATATTACTGTCTTCTACTATATAATGTCCAGCCAGGATATTCTTCTTCGCCCTTGTCTTCCTTTTTTATCACTCTACACTTTTATTAGTAACGGCAATAGTATATATTAGGTGATCCGTAACATATGTCCTAGGCATGTAGTTTTTCTTCTTTTCAACACTGTCTACATTTCTCGCTGTTCGTTCATTCCTTCCAATACTTCGATGTTGGTCACTCTTGCCGTCCACGGTATTGTCAGCATTCTGCAATAAAGACACATTTCAAAGGCATCTATCTTCTTGGTTGCATTTAGTGTTCATCCTTCAGAGCGATATAGAAGCATGGGCCAGATGTAGCATTTTACAAAGCGTACTCTGAAGTTTAGGTTTAGATCTGTGCTTGTAAGAATTTTCTTAGAGTTTATGAAGTCATTTCTAGCGTTCTGCATGCGATATTTTATATCTGTTCGCCAGTCTTCACAAAGCCAGGTTCCTAGATATTTTAATTTGTTTATCCTTTGTATTACAGACCATTTAAATCGTAGATTTCCATTTCTAAAGGCGTGGAACTTAAGTGTGACAATCATGACTTATAATTAGTCTTTTTGGTGTTAATATTTAGACCTAGAGTACTGCTGTAATCTCCTACTATTTTGACAAGTTGCTAAAGATCATCTAAATCACCAGCATAGCGAATATTGTTGACATTGGCTCCATTATCTTTTATGCCTTTTTCGTGCCATCAAATGCCTCCTGAAAAATACTCTCAGAGTGTAATTTAGATAACAGAGATTAGAGTATAAATCATTGTCGGTGACCATGTTAGTACCTCATTATCAGATTCAACCAGTGCCGTCTGATTCCAACATAAATTCTCTATACAATGGATATCTTTTTCCTTTATATAAATTATTTTGAGAATTAATATGGGATTATTGTGTTGCACTTTATCGAATGCTTTTTCATAGTCAATCAAACAAAGGCTTACATTTTTACCCTTGGCATAGCAGTTTTGTACTAGAACGTGTAGTGCAACTATTAACTCTTTTGTGCCTAAACCTTTTCCAAATATAAAATTCGTCTCACCAATGAATGTCTCATAATTTTTTGTATTGAATTTCATGAATTACGCTCAGAAATATTTTCAAGCAATGTCTCATAAGACTAATGAGCCTACGATCTTCGCATCTTCTCGCATTTCTCCTCTTTGGCAAGAGAATGAAAATGATAATAGCCTTTCGGCAAGGGAATAACCTGTGTTGCAAATTTTGTTATAGAATTTGTATAGGCCATTTATACCTTCTTCATCAAGAAGTACTTTGTAAGTCTAGGGACTGATGACCAACGTAGTTTGGTTCCATAGGATTACAAAGATTTGAACAGTGTATATATATCTGATGGAGCGGATATAGTCCATGAGCCTTTTGCATTTTCGGAAGCCAATGTGGGAGGGAATCGGCCGTATCTTTTCAGTGTAAGTACCTTGTAATTTAATTAAGCCAATTTATAGAAATCGACTGAATTCAGGATGGTGAGAAAATGTGGGATTCAGTGTTTTGGTAAAGTGAGAGTTAACAGCCATTATATATTTCACACTATGCATCTTGCACCATCAGCCACTTATTAAATCCTTAAAAATAGACTTGTTTAGATCGTGCACCATCATCATAGATAAAAAGTTATTAAAACATATTAGGCAAATGCATTAGATGAAATAAATGTGACTGATAACATCAGGAGTCAATTTCAATAAAATTGTCATATTGAATTCGCCTGTCAGCCAATCAAACATGAAAGACGAGAACGGACTGAGAATAATAAGGAGTGCACTGTGCTAAATTTTATTGAAATTGACTGGTATCATCCAGATTTATTTCATCTAATGCATTTGACTGATCTGTTTTAATACCTTATTCATGTGTGATGATGGTCTACGACCGAAACTAGTCGATTTATAAGGATTTAATGAACAGCTGATGCATTGTATGGGAACGGTCAACTCCCCTGAATGGAATTCATCTGCATCATCTGTTTCGAAGAATGTCTGCATGGTGAACTAAGATATCAGACAGCTATGGAATGGATACTGTCAACAAACTAAATACAGTTCGTAGAGAATGCCGCTTTTGAAATGAATGGCTTTGACACTCATTACCATCAAAAATGTAGAAAGTGGGATGCAGGTGCTGCCCCTCCTACTGGAGGGATTTTAACAGCAGGAGGTGTGGGCCCCACAACCTGTTATGACAAACGTCTAAACGCGGCATTAAAAACAGAATCACAGCTCTTTCTTTATATTTCTTGTGAAAGAATGGCGCATTTCTGAGTTGATTGTGCCTTATGCAGTCAGTCCTTTTGTGAGGGGTGAGGTTCGCTCCTTTCACGAGCGAGCACATGAATTAGGGGAAATGGGAAAGAAGTGTTCCGACAGGGAAAAAAATGGGGTAGAAGGCGTGAGAGAGGGGTGGGAACCGTCGGCCGGGCACACAATGGCGGCGGACAATGCGCGCGCACCTGCCGCGGGGCATTGTGGGCCGGCGCGGGGCGGGCGGCCCTGTCCGGGGAACCCCCGACTCCGCTCTGGCCTCGGGCAGACCCCGTGCGTAAGCGGTCTAACTTTAAGTGCGGTTTACACGGATGACTTTCTGGTCAAACACGGCTCGTCTCGCTTGTTCCTCGCCGCTTTCACAGAGTTAAGAGCTGGTAAGACAGCTCCCTTTGCCGGCTGCGGTGGCCGAAGGGACTTAGGGGCTTCAGTCACGGTCTGCACGGCCACTACGGTCGGGAGTTCGAATCCCCCCTCGGGCATGGATATTTGTGCCGTCCTAGTTCGTAAGTAGTTCATAAGTAGTTTGTAAGTATAGGGATTGATGACCCCGTAGTTAAATCCCATAAGCTTTACAAACATTGGAACATTTGAACAGCTCCCTTTAGAAGCTGTGTGCGTTGTTTAATGTTGAACCTATCGTTAAATCAGACAATAAATTGTTCATTAACACAGCAATTTGGTTTAATTATGGCCCTGATATTGATGTAGGTAAAGCAGTCCACAATCCGAAGATTGGTTTCAACAGCACAGTGCTTTACTAGGCATGGTCCTGCTTGGAGGTGGTATGCCGTTGCCTTCCTCCGACCTTCGAACTGACATACCCAGCCATTTATAGGGGGACCTACAGTTTATCGTGGGTTCCGAACCACGGTGCAACTCGGTATTTTTCACATGAGCGATACTGCCAGAGGTGAAAGAAGTGGAATGTGGCAGATAAAAATCCTAGTCTGGCACTCAACCACTGTGCAACCGAAGCACACTCGATATTGATGTATATAGTGTTAAATAAGAAACAGTGCATTAAACTGATTACGTACGCAACGGATCTTTTAACAAAACAACTGTGGCAAGTCAAAAAATATGACTGCGAGAAAGATATTAAAAAAAAAAAAACACAAACCACTTTCTTAATGTTTGACTGCGAGAAATTATGCAGATCGGTACCTGATTATCGAAATTTAGTATCATAATGTAGTGTTGCATGATAATCATTTACTGTGGCACCAATACCAAAATAAATACTGCGCTTTAAATCCACAAATAGCTAATTATCAAATGAATGAAGTAGGTTAATCTTCTAACTACGTAAATGAAACAGGAAAGAAATGTCAACTTTGTTACTTATTATTAATAATCACCATTACATTACCTACATAATACAATCTTTTATAATGACATTAAATGCAATTTTCTTCATTGCAGCGGTGGTACAACGTTTTCATACTAATAAAAAATACAATATATATTCCAAATACAATCAAATCAACTTGCTGGCACAGCAGCCTCTGCTCTACATCGAAGCCATACACACAATTCAACTGCTCTCTAAGCGAACTACAGTGCTATGCAATACATGATCTTTGCCAAAGATGAAACCTCACAGAGTTAAGTACACATATCAATACACAAGGTAGAAGCAATATTATACATTTTTTTTGCAAACAAGTTACTCGACACAAAACAGGAGGCATAGTATTAGACATTTTCTTACAAAAATATTTTTTATGGACACATTTCACCTTGTAAAAAAAAAGTGACAGAACCAATACCCCAGTACAAAGATTGTAGCATCTATATCTATTCAGACAGCCAGGCAGCCCTGATATCACTGGCAGCTAGTGCAACAAGGTCTAAAATTGTTGCAGAATGTCACAGGGTTCTGGCGAAACTAGGGGAAAGCAATAGAGTAAACCTATTGTGGGTCCCTGGCCACTCGGGGATCAGTGGCAACGAACATGCCGACAGATTAGCCTGGATGGGGGCAGAGACTCCATTTATTGGACCGGAACCTGCCCTGACAATCACCAAGGCAATGATCAAATTGGAGCTACGTAACTTGCTCAGAAGACAGCACGTAGAATATTGGACCAAAGTCCATCAACAAAAACATGGCAAGGTATTGATGCCAAAGCCATGTTTTAAAAGAAGCTCTGCAATCCTGGGCCTGAACAGGAGAAAGATTAGACTCATGGTTGGATTGCTGACAGGCCATGGGAATTTCAAAAAACACCTACATACAATGGGAATAACAGAAGAGGACCCTAAATGTAGGATCTGTGATGACGGCGATGAAACTGCATCACATCTAATCTTCTAATGCATTGCATTGGAGAGCGAAAGGCACAAAAGATTTGGGACAACCAGACCCGAAGAAATTGTGTCTAATAAAGAACTGGTAAAGGGACTCCTTGCACTCTTCAAGGGTATTGGTTGGCTTTACTAGACATACAGGGAGCGATACCGCACAATAAACATAGTTTCGGTGCGGGCAGTGGCGGGTTGGACCAAGACTGTTTTGGCTTCCCTGAAAAAATCAAATCAAATCAATACCCCAGTATGCAGGGCCGGCCCGTCCCTATAGGCAACCTAGGCACTTGCCTAGAGTGCTTGAATTTGGGGGGCGGGAAATTTGTCGTGTGCGACGAATCCTCGTGCGCTTGCGGTACGGTTTACTTTGCTTTTGTGCTGCGGGTCCAGGAGCGAGTTCCCAGTCACTGCACCTAGAGCAACAGGCAAGAGACAATACGCAAGTCGATGTTACAAGCATTCTCCTTGACTCTTCAGAATTTTGCTAGTAACCGTTTAATGGTAGACGAGTAGCAGTTTGTAGTTATCAGCCCGTGAACAAAGATGGTGTGCCGCCCATCAAGTCAGCTGGGGCAGAACCGGCGGAAGGGTCGGGGGAGTCGGGCGACCGCCCGGGGCGCCAAATCTTAGGGGAGTTTGGGGGGCGTCAGGCGTCAAAATGCTTGCTAAATTTACATTATTGTAAACAGTGAACTAAAAATTAACTTTTTCATAAATTGTGTAGCAACATTGGTTACTACCTCAGGCCAAAGGCCTCACTCTTAGTAACAACGCCGGTTTCTTCTTGAATCTCCTATAAAGTAAATTCCTTCATCCCTTCACCTTCTTTGTCTATAAAAAAATCTCCGCTGACAAAGCTAAAGGCTATTGTTGAGAGTTGGGAGTTTTGAGCAACAACTGCGTTTTATTGGCAGAACACTTAAAACATGCAACAGAACTAAAAAAGAAACTGCATACACTACGCTTGTCCGTCCATTTTTGGAGTATTGCAGCCCAGTGTAGGATCCTTATCAGGTGGGTTTGACGGAGGACATCTAAAGAGTCCAAAGAAGGGCAGCTCGTTTCGTATTGTCACGATACAGGGGAGACAGCGTTACGGAAATGATACAGGATTTGGGATGGGAATCATTACAACAACGGCGCTTATCGCTGCGGCGTGGGCTACTTGCGAAACTGCAATCGCCAACATTCTCCTCCGAATGCGAAAATATATTGTTGACTCCCACTTACTAGGTAGAAATGATCATCAGAATAAAATACGAGAAATCAGAGCTCGAACAGAGAGATTCAGGTGTTTATTCTTCCCATGCGCTATCCGAGAATGGAATGGGAGATAAATAGTATAATTGTGGTTGGATGAACCCTCTGCCAGGCACTTAAATGTGATTTGCAGAGTATCCCATGTAGATGTAGATAACAGGCTCTGACAATTACAACCGCCGCGGTGCCGACAATTGCACTCCTTGCGACAAAGCTATGTCGGCCGCTCTAACAATACACACAAACAATATTGAGTTACCGGCAACCAAAAAGAAATTAGTCCTGTTTGTACTGTCAAATGTCTCGTGAAAGAAATTTATCAATCAATCACAAGTCATGTACATGTAGTGGAGGCTTCATGGTGTGCATGTCCTTCTTTTGTCTCCTGAATTTCTACTCTTAGTAGAAGAATCGTTGCGTTAATGTGTTCTTTATCAACATGTCGGAAAAAAGAAGCCTTCTGAAAATGTATACAGAAGAAGAAGAGTACAATTAGCGGCTGAAAATGAGAAACAGGCAGCAGCGTTAAATAAATTCTTTCGTACTCCTGAAACAGACAATAATGGAAATGAAAACGTAGAACCAGAGAATAAGGAAACCAACAAGAAATGAACAAGTATTCCAGAAGATAACACAGTATAGGTAAGTAGGCCTACATTAAGTAACGTATTTTCGTTTTATTACGTTTAATAGAGGCGTTTACACAAGCAGTGTCTTAGCAGGCTGAGGTGGGTAGGGTGGCGGCCTCTCAGATAGGCGGCGATCTTCAGGCTCAAAGAAAGTTCTTTACCCATTGATATAAGTAGCAATAATTACATTCTATACCAACACTGATGCTTGATACATGTACCAAAGCGATAAGACTTTTACTCGTTAGATGTGTATTAACCAACTTTTAATTAAAGACTTTGCAGAGAAAAAGGCACGAAAAGTTAACTTTACTTAGCTTTGTAAATAACTCAAAGGACAATTTGCATTAAAACTGTATAAACATATAAAATTACATTACTGGTTGTATCAATTGTATTGTGAAATCTTTGTACAATGCAGTTACAAAATATATTTGTATATTCTTTTGTTCATATGTGTTCTCTTTCGCAGCTAACAAGGTTGTTTATGTATATATGTGTAAATAAATACTGTATCGCATCATCAATCTTAATTTTATATAAATCTTTGTTTCTTGAATCATTCTGTAAATTTCTAATCAGTGACGTAGAATATTCTGCATCCTCATGTGTAAATAATGGTTTCGTATATCGTTAACCAAATCTTACTCAGTGTATTTAAGGACAAAAGTTAAGATCTTACTGAGTTTGATAATTGATTCTTATAGTTATAGAGTTCAAGGACTTATTCTTTAAAAGCAGCTATCTGTAAGGTAGCATAACAAATTTAAAGTCAGTCATAGCAATGGATTGTAGGGGGCGCCATATGGATTCTTTGCCCGGGTGATATTTTCCCCTTCCGCCGGCCCTGAGCTGGTAAAAAACAGTAGCAGATTTAGTGCGCCAAATAACACAAAGGGGAAAATAGTATAAATAATTTTTTACTTAAGCCCTCCTTACTGCTGCCATAAGGTTATCAGTTTCTTGGCAAGAAAGATCTCCTTCTCTTTGCTCATAATGACGCTATAAATAATTATTCTTATGTGCAAATACGGTTTTGTGATGCACAAAGGTATTGTCAGCTTGTGCCTCTCTCATTGAAGAGATAGGCTATGTCTCATCAAGTGAAACAGGAGAGAGCTTTCCCAACTGTGTATCTTCGTCAGTGGCGTAGCTATGTCACCAAGGGCCCCGGGGCAAAAATGGCATTGGGGCCCTCTTTAAACTAAAACTATGCAAAACTTCTTCATCATCAGTCCCTTACCGCCTACTGGAAGACATAATAAGGCAAACCTAAATAGTATTAAGTAAATTATTATGTGTCACGCAGCACATAATATTTAATTGTACTCTCAAATGTAATTATAACTGTGAAAGTTGGTTTGTTTGTTATGCTTTCACGCAAAAGTTACTGGGCGGATTTGAATGAAATTTTGCAGAGGGATAGATTTGGACCTGAGTAGAACATAAAGATAAACGATCTCTTGGTATAGTTTCAGAAGTTGCTCCATACTAGGTGAATGAAGTCGCAGGCATAAGCTAGTAACAAATTAACAAAGAAAAAGTATTACTTAACCATGAAAACATGGCCCCCTGCCGCGAAGCAAACCGGGAACAGTCAAGTCCGCGGTGACAGCAGGCGGACTTTTGTCAGTAGCGACATCTCACTGTCGCTAAACTCTTCGCTGTGAGGTCATTGCTCCGTACCGATCAGCCTAATTTCGTTGACAGCCCAATCAAAGAAGGAAAATAGGGGAAATATTCGTGTAGGATGGTTTCAGAAAAGAAAGTTGACGGATTTTGATTTGGTTTGAGCCGTGCCCCTATCAGGTTTCATGAAGTATTTATTAATGTCTGGCCAGAAAAAAGTAATAAGTAAAATAACGAAGTTGACCTCTTCGCTTATTATAGTGGCAGTGGGGTACAGTATCTTGAATGCACAATTTACTATTGTGACAAAGTAACCATATTTTCTCTTCTTCTTGCACGAAATTCAGAATGCAATTGGGATCTATGATTATGGAGCACACCCTTGGGGAATTCACTACACAAACAGTTGAGTTACCATAAAATACCGATCTGTAATAATACATTGTAGAGACTTCATATTCAAATGTGGTCACACTGTCTACTGTCAAACACTGTGCTAGTAATTCAGCACCATTCACTGTTATTTCGCAAAGATTGGCAGGCACGGCAACTCCGACTTCAACCGACAATACGCTGACAATGGCAGGGTCCACGTCTTAGCGGACAAGCAAAGGACCTTGTTATGTTTATATTCTGGGGTGCGAATAATTTTTGGATTTCAATTCGTGCGTTTGAGGTTTGTTGGTCAGGGTTCAAAAAGTTCAGTCGGAAAACCTTCATTCAACTAAATTATTATATACACTTGAACTTCGATTATCCGAAGTAATAGGCGGTCATGAAAGTGTTCAAGGATCTACGGTAACTTTTTTCGAACATCGGTCACGTAGCCAAGGGGCCCCTTGAGCTCGGGGGCCCCGGGGCACTGCCCCGGCTAGCCCTATGATAGCTACGCCACTGATCTTCGTTGCTGTCGAAACTGCACGTCGACAGACTACAGGAACGGAAGAGGACGAAGGGTTTCAGTTTAGTTGTTTGGGATGTCAGCTACCCCCACGGCCGTCATTTGGGCGCACCTTGCCTGCGGGCAAGTAGAGATTCAGTCTGTTACACTACTGTTGTAGCCCTTTTTTTTTTTTTTTTTTTTTTTTTTTTTTTTTTTTAAGGAAATCCCTAACTTCGTTACTGCAGCAGGAGTGTTGCTTACTCTTCCTGTTTCTGTACCCAGTGATAAGAGCAGCTTCTCGAAATTGAAACTCGTAAAACATATCTACGATCCAAAATAACTCAAGAAATATTTGTGGGTTTGGCAACTTTGTCAATTGAACGAGAAGTAGTAGACACAGTTGATTTAAAGAAGATCGTCTCAGATTTGGCAAAATCCAAGACAAGAAAAATGAACTTTGTGTGACTCTTTGTGTAATGAGACTTCTAACTGTATCAATTGTTGTACACTGACAACCAAAACCTTTTTAAAAGACAAAGTGTGAAAACGATGAAAAAGTAACATTGTTGTATAAAAGTGTCTGATGTGTCCCATTTTAATGGGGCAGTATTTTTATGTAATAAATATGTTGTGATTATGTATTTCAATAAGAAAGGTGCATTGGCGTATTTTACATGTATTTTATTGCGATTTTGTTACATGGGGCGCCATTCAAATAATTTGACTAGGGCGCCAAATTTGTTCGAGCCGGCCCTGCCGCTATGTGATAACTAATATCACCAAAAGCACCCGTCAGGTTCAGAAAAAGAATTCGTTTCGTGTTATACACTGTTATTCAACCTCTAGCCTACACAGCTGACATGTCGGAAATTTCAATATACTGACGACCTTGCAATATCATATCATAGTGAAGGCCTTTCAACATGTGAAGAACATCTAGCGAACAGCCTTACTTTACGAATATCTTTTAACATGGCGACTTAGACCAAATATCTCTAAAACAGAAATCTGCCTGACGTGAATCTTTTTTCTCGGCGTATTTCAAAAACGAATTCGACGCGGTGCCACACTGCAGACTTCTAACGAAGATACGAGATTATGTTATAGGTTCACAGATTTGTGACTGGATGGAAGACTTGCTAAGTAATAGAACTCAGTACGTTGTTCTCGACGGCGAATGTTGCCGGCCGCGTTGGCCGAGGGGACTGAGGCGCTCCAGTCACGGTCTGCACGGCCACTACGGTCGGGGGTTTGAATCCCCCCTCGCGAATGGATATTTGTGCCGTCCTTAGGATTAGCTAGTTCATAAGTAGTTTGTAAGTTGAGGGACTGATGACCCAGTAGTTAAGTCCCATAGACTCTAAAAACATTTTTTGAACGGCGAGTGTTCAACAGAGTCGAGTGTATCGTCAGGCGTGCCCCAGGGGAGTGTGATAGGACCGCTATTATTTTCTATCTATATAAATGATCTGATGGACAGAGTAAGTTGTAATTTGCGGCTGTTTGCTGATGATGCTGTGGTGTATGGGAGGGTGCCGTATTTAACTGAATGTAATAGCATACAGGATTACTTAGACAAAAATTTCTACTTGGTGCGAAGAATGCCTGCTAGCTCTCGATGTAGAAAAATGTAAGGTGATGCGTATGAGTAGGGAAAAAATCCCATAATGTTCGAATGCAGCATTAGTAGTGAGCTTCTTGATGCTGTCGCGTCGTTCAAATATCTAGGCGTAACGTTGCAGAGCGATATGGAATGGAACGAACATATAAGGACAGTTGTGAGTAAGACGGACAGCTGACTTCCATTTATTGGGAGAATTTTAGGAAGATGTACTTCCATCTGTAAAGGCGACCGCGTATAAAACGCTTGTAAGACCACTTCTTGAGTATTGCTAAAGTGTTTGGGACCCGCAGCATATCAGTTTAAAGAAATGCATGCAAGTAGTTCAGAAGCGAGCAGCTAGGTTTGTTACTGATAGGTTCGACAAATGTGCGAGTGTCACGGAAATGCTCCGGCAACTTAATTGGGGATCACTAGAGGAAAGACGTTCTCTTCGTGAATTTCTGTTGAGGAAATTTAGAGGGCCGGAGTATGAAGCTGAGTGTAGTACGATCTTGCTGCCGCCTACATTCATTTCGCGTAGTGATCACAAAGACAAAATAAGAGAAATTAGGGCTCGTACGGAGGCATATAGGCATTCTTTTTTTCCTCGTTCTATTTGGGAGTGGAATAGGAAAGGAAATCCCTAGTAGTGGTACAGTGCACCCTCCGCCACGCACCTTATGGTGGATGGTGGAGTATATATGTAGATGTAGATGTAAAAATAAAATTACGGGTATTCAGCCTTATTGATTTATTTCTTATTGCAAATATTTCGGCTGTATATCGTTCAGCCATCATTGGGGTGATCCTTAAGAGAACTAGACTGTCAGCAGAGTATTTCCGTCCATTTTCTACACTGTAAAAGCGTAGCATAGCGGCGGCAAAGGTGTATGAGTCTGTTGTGCCCTCCATGGAGATTCATAACCTGTGGTGGACAAGGAGGTTCGAATAATGGGAGGTGGCGTTACCTATGCTGAGAAAATGCGTTGGCTTAAGCCAGCGGGGCTTTGCTTCTGTGCCCAAAACAAAGAATTCTCAGTTGAAACCCTGTGTGAATATTGCTTTCTTTATGTAAAGCAACAGTCACATTGGAGAATCCATGAGTTGGCAGTATTGACTAATAAACAAATAAACACAGCCCCATGCATTCCAAAGACTGTAGAAGAAAGTAGTCGGTTATAGTATGCGTTTTGATGAAAACATTTTCGAGATATATCGGTGAGAGAATTTACACTAGCGATAGTTTAAGACCAATCACTGACGAAATATACGGGAGAAACATGTGGGTAATAAGGGATACGGGAGAATTAAAAAAAAAAAAAAAAATAAAATAAAATAAAATAAAAAAAATAACAAGTGCTAATATACGGAAGAACCCGTAAAATACGGGAGAGTTGCTCACCGTAGTAGCCACAGCAAGGCCGTGCATGGTTCGACTGGTGCTCGCAGAGGGTCGCTTGGGTTGGCAGCTCGTAGTCTTCAGTGATGAAAGCAGTGCCTGCCTGCGGGTGTGACGCAGACATGGCGGGATATGTGCCGTGGAGTGCCTTCGTTCAAGACACAGTGGCGCCATCCGAGGCCTTATTGTCTGTAGTGTGATAAGTTACAAGTCCTGTTCACCTCATTACTTAAAGCCTCCGGGCTGAGATGCCGTGGTCCATACATAAAACTTTTCCCTGACATTTCGCCCTCGTCTGCAGAAGGCATCCTCGGAGGTAAAGCGGCGTACTGCAATTAGAGCGCGAGTAAGCCCCGTATATACTGTATACGCAAAACAGAGGGCGCTGCTGTCAGTCACGTGGTGGCGGCTGTGCTGTCGTCTCTGCTATTGCCAACCTCCTCGATTGAAATTAATCGATTGTCACGCTGTTGCTGCAGTGTTGACATCCATATCTTATCAAGTTTGAGACCTTCTTTTTTGTTAAAATTATTTCGATGTTTAAACATCTCAATGGCCTCTCTGTACAAACGCGCATAATAATGAGACGTCTTTGCTATAACGGACGTCTCGTTAAATTTTATTTCGTGGTCACCTTCTTGATACACGTGTTCCGCTACAGCCGATTTATCAGTATGTCCGAGGCAGCAGTTCCTTATGTGTTCGCCCAGACGAGTGTTGAGGAAGGTCTCAAACTTGATAAGATATGGATGTCAACACTGCAGCAACAGCATGACAATCGATTAATTTCAATCGAGGAGGTTGGCAATATCAGGGGCCACAGCACAGCCGCCACCACGTGACTGACAGCAGCGCCCTCTGTTTTGCCTATATATACGACGCTGACTCGCGCTCTCGTTGCAGTACGCCGCTTTACCTCCGAGGATGCCTTCCGCAGACGAGGGCGAAATGTCAGGGGAAAGTTTTATGTATGGACCACGGCATCTCAGCCCGGAAGCTTTAAGTAATGACCATACCTGCCGTGAAAGCCTTCATTCTATGATCCCGTTCACCTCGTTCGTTCGTTAGCATATGTGGAGGGAACATACACCATAGATAATATAGACTGCGCGTGACGTGATTGCACTGAAACCAACATCTAAACCACCAGACTCGGGGCAGAAAACCCTGTCCATTATTACAAGCAATGTGAAGTGCAGCTGAGAGTCGCTGTTCTTATCCTTTGTAGAGGAAATTAAGCGTAGCTTTCGACAATAAAACATTGCATTTTTATTACACATTCAGTAGTACAATGGCCTTTAGTTCTCCGCAATACGCAATATCAATGCAACGATTACAGTTTTTACCTGTGCCTTTTTACAAGCAACATAACTGCAATTCTTAAACGAATGACTGTTTTTGTTGTATTGTGTGTCTTTTAGTTTGTAGCTTACACAGGTGAGGAAACCAGGTTGACAAGCGGCATCAGTTTTCATAAAATTCCTCAACAATACATTTGAAATGTTTTGTCATGCTCTTATGGATACCTGAAATCGGTTTGCCACCATAGTGTCCAATTATAATATATATATATATAATACAAGCGTTTATATTTTATGACCTTTACCACATACAGTGAAGCCAAAACGTACAACAACAAAAATTTTGGCTATTTACATTATATAATATGCGATAAAAAAAACTTATTGATGTACTTGACAAGAACTGGTTTTATAGGGATTATGAACACACTACCTCATTGAGAACAATCGCACGTCAGGGACTTACTTCATTATTAATGTACGTGTTTGTGAGAGCGTTTTCCTTATGAAGTATGGCTAAAATATAACTAGTTACGTATAAATCTTTCACTTATTTCAAATGACCCACCTTAATAATTCATGAAGTGTTTCTATTTTTCCAGTAATCTTGATTATGTAACATGATGCTTGGAGCCATTGTTGGACTTGTATCTATAATTTACTAGATTTACTTCGAGATCTCTTTATTTGTAATTTTCATGAATGTGACTTTCTAGTAATGCCTGCAAATAAATCTTCGGAATTAAACGAAATCCTAACGATTTAAAGAGCCTTTTTTCACGAAAGTTAACCTAGCATTTTTTTTAAACGGTCATTCAGTTAGTACAATCTGCTCCAAGCCAACCAAGCATCATTTTACACAATGCAGCAAGAGTTTTTACAGCTTCATCTGCTACATCAAGTCAACCTAACAATTATCATGGTAAGAAAGGTCATCGCGGAATCTTCTAGTTTCTTTGTGTAAGATTGTGCTCAGGTGTTGCTTTCATTCCAAATTACTACTGCCGCTAAACTTTAAAGTCAGGTTCCGCTTCCTTTTTTGAGTCTTCTATTTATAAAGTTACCTAAATGTGTCAGATCCACCAAATTATTTTCTTGTATTATTGTACCGTCAGTGAACTTTAATAGCGGCTACGAACAGTAACTACTACTCCAACACCTGATCGGAAGAAAGAAAACGCAGTATCACATGCTGACATATACACTCAAATAATTTTCCCGTCAATAATCACATTCATCAGTTGGGAAAAAAAAGTAAAAATTTCATAGTGCAACACAAACAATGACGATCTGTAATTCAGTTGCTTGTAAACATAACTGACAATACTTTTCGCCTGGTCACATGTGAAAACGGTAATCACCGCATTAATGTTAGTAATATGGAGAAATCACGTTACATTTACTGCTAAATATGTAATAGTAAATACAGAAGTGGTTTAATTGTTAAAATCAACGCTTGTCTTCGCCTGTAAATTAGAAACACTGTTGCTCGTAATAACGAAGCCTCACTCACGTGACTCGGGCAAATATTAGATGTTGGTTTCAAAACCACAACACAGCGGAAATAGGAACATGCGCAGTCTATGTCATGTTCGCTCTATAAGAAGGGAAGGATTGCCAGCGCTCGGTGCATGCAGAATGTTGTGAGATCCTTCTTTTGCCATTCACACAACAGGAAATTGTGTTGCTCCAACAGGATAACACTCGCCTGAGACTGCCTGTGGAACTCGCTACATTACACGTACAACAACTTCCCTGAGCAGCGCCATCTCCAAACTTGTTTCCAGTGGAGCACGTGTGGGGTATTAAGGGACAACAGCCACCACGTGCGACTCTAGCACAACTACGCGAACAGGTGGAGACAGAATTAGCCATGTGTATGGTCGAGTGGATTCCAGAATCAGAATCTGAATTACCGCCAGTGCCGGCTACACCACGTGGTAACTGGCTGTTTCAACATGGACTGACATCTGCTATCTCAGTAGCGCTTCAACTGTGAATCTGTAAATGTCATTTCATGTACTAAATGTGCAGCTGGAAAACCAGTTGTCAGCAAAGAAGGTAAAGCTGAACGGTGGAAAGAGTATGTAGAAGACTCTACGAAGGAAACGAGCCGGCCGCGGTGGCCGAGGGGACTAAGGCGCTTCAGTCACGGTCTGCACGGCCACTACGGTCGGGGGTTCGAATCCCCCCTCGGGCATGGATATTTGTGCCGTCCTAGTTCGTAAGTAGTTCATAAGTAGTTTGTAAGTTTAGGGACTGATGACCCCGTAGTTAAGTCCCATAGACTATACAAGCATTTGAACAAGCAAGGAAACGAACTTAGAGATAAAATTATGGAAAGGGAAGTGGCAATAAATAAAGATGAAATAGGAGATAGCATAAAGAATGTTCAAATGATTGTAAATCTATCGGACTCAGCTGCGTGGTCCTTAGTCCGTAGTTTACAAATTACTTAGACTAAGGTAAACTAACCTAAGGACAACACAAACACCCATGCCCGAGGGTGAACTCGAACCCCCGACGGCGAACGGCCGCGCGCACAGCAACACGGCGCTCCAGTACGCACGGCTAACCCGCCGCGGCGGAGATACCACACTGGGAGATGAATTTGACAGAGCACTAAACGACCTAAATAGAAACAAGTCCCCTGCAGTGAACTGCTGAAGTCTCTGGGAGAACCAGCCATAACAAAACCATTTCACTTAGTAAGATGTGTGAAACAGGCGAAATACCATCAGACTAAGAAAAATGTAATAATTCCCATTTCAGAGAAAGCAGGCGCACACAGATGGCCGCGGCAGAATAGCCGTGCGCACTGAGGCACTATGGTGCGGTGCACGTCGTCGTTCGCCGTCGGAGGTTCGAGTCATACCTAGGGAATGTGTTTATCTGTTGTTCTTAGGTTAGTTTAACTTACTTTACGTACTTTGTAGCCCAGGGACTAATAATTAAGCAGTTAAGTTCCATACATTTATAAAAATTTGAACATTTGAGCAAACAGGTGTGAAAATTACAAAACCTTCATTTTAATGAGTCATGCTTGCAAAAGTTTAACACGAATTATTTTCAGAAGGATGGAAAGGTTGATAGATGCTGACCTCGGAGATCAGTTCAGATTCAGGAAAAAACGTAGAAACACGACAGGCAATACTCACTTTACGATTTATCTTAGATTAAGGAAAGGCAGACCTACATTTCTAGCTTTAGTAGTTTTGGAGAACACTTTTGACAATGTTGATTGTAATACACTATTTCAAATTCTGAAGTCAGCAGGGGTAAAATATAGGGAAGGGAAGCGTATATAAAACGTCTACATTAACCAAACAACTGTTATAAGATTCGAAGGGTAATATAGGTTTGTAGCCTTCCTCCAATGTTATCTAGTACATTGAGCAAGCTGTGAAGGAAAGCAAATGGAAATTTGGAGAAGGAATTAGAGGGTGAAGAAAAATAAACGTTGCGTTTTGCCTATGAGATTGTAATTCTGTCAGAGACAGCAAAGGACCTGGATGAGAAGTTGAACGGAATGGATAGAGTGTTGAAAGGTGTATATAAGTTGGACAATAACAAGAGCGAAACAATGGTAATGGAGTACAGTCTAAGAAAATCTGGCGATGGTAAAGGAATTAGATTAGGTAGCGAAACAAAAAAGGTGGTAGAGGAGTTTGTTACTTGCGCAGTACTATAACCTATGATGCTCACAGTACAGAGGATATAAAATGCAGAATGGAAATGGAAAGGAAAGAAGTTTTGAAAAAGAAGACATTTTCTGACATGAAATATTAATTTAAGTGTAAGGAAGTCTTATCTGAAGGCACATGTTTGTTGTGTTTCCTTGTACGGGATTGAAACATGAACGACAAATAGTTCAGACAGGTAAATATGCTACAGAGGAATGCTGAAGATTAGATGGGTAGTTCGCGTAAGTAATGAATAGGTACTGAACAGAGTTGGAGGGAAAATGAATTTTTTGCATAAATTGACTAAAAGAAGGGATCGATTGGTAGGACACATTCTTAGACATCAAGGAATCGTAAACTTAGCTTTCTAGGGGAAAACTCGCAGAGAGAGAACAAGAGACGAATATAGTAAGCAGATTCAAACATATGTAGGTTGCCGTTCTTATGAGGAAGAGGCTTGCTCAGGAAAGGGTAGAGAGCTGCATGAAACCAGTCTCTGGACTGAAGACCACAAGAACAACAATGTACACTGCTTCAATAATAAAATGGGATTGAATTAAAAATCTTAGAGGATGTACTACTTTTTAATATCCGACAGTGTCTGTGTGGGGGGGGGAGGGAGTTGCAACACAATTGACACAGAATTCTAACGACTTACGAAGCACTTATCGTTGATAACTCATGCAAAAATCTGAAAGGAAAAAAGTTTACTGCGTATTACTCTTCCGCTGTTCGTATAGTAAAATTATGGCATTCGGCACTACATTTCAGTAGATTACGTCTATTCTGTGAAACGTTATATACGAAATATTTTTTCACAGTATCCTCATACACAGCTGAAAATACCTTAAAAACTGTATCGTAGTACGATATATAGTTTAAGAGATATGTCGTAAACAACGATATTAATCGAGTGGCCGAGCGTATCTACATAGATACTCCGCAAATCACATTTAAATGCCTGGCAGAGGGATCATTAGAAACTTTACCGTTCCGATCTTATTGCGCGGGAAGAAAGAACACCTAAGTCGGTGTTTGAAATTTCACAAATAGATTTCGCCACAACGAATAACGTCGTTCTTTTAATGATTTCCACCTCAAATGGTGCAACATTTTCTTGACGCTTTCCCCCCTGTAACGTGATAAAAAAAACGAGCTGCCCTTCTCTGAACCTTCTCAATGTCTTCCGTCAGTCCCACCTGGTGAGGGTCCCACACTGGGCAACAGTACTCCAGGAGAGGACGCACAAGTGTGACGTAGCCGCTAGGCTCCGATGCGCGACGACGTTCGGCGACGGAGGTTCGAATCAACCCTCAGGCATGGATGGTTGTATTGTTTTTGGTATAAGTTAGATTATAAGTGGTTTGTAAGTTTAGGGACTGATGACCCCGGAGTTAACTCCCATAAGCTTATCAAACATTTCAATTCTAATCGAAAATCGCCTCATGAAGCACGAGGTTTTAATTTGTTACCAGTTACAACTACTACTAACCGTACCATAGGCTATAAGCATTTTCTAATATTCCACAAAACGTACTTCCAAAATTATATTATTGTATAACACATAGTTCAGGAGATGTGGCGTCATAAAAACTGAACTGGCTGGAAACGAAATTACAGGCCTAGACTAGCTACAAATACAAGTGACGTAGGGCAGAAGGCTATTGACAGAGCGAGAAGCTGCAAGTGGCCAGAGGAATGGATACAGAATGGAATGAATTTACGGCCACAGTGACCATCAGGAAGGTCCTCACGATTGAGGAGGCCACCACGGATCAGCAGAGTACGTCCGATGCGGGGCCGATAGAGGACGATTGTTCCTGCGATTGGCCCTCACGGAGAATCTTGTGAAGGCGTAGCCAGTATCGAGGTGTAGTATCTTCCAATAAATTGACTTTTTATGCGTATGTTAAGAGCGGAACGAACACTGAACTGTGTTTAAGGACTGTGTACCGAATACCGTGTCAACCGGGTTGCAATAGTAACCAACATTACGAAAGCACCCACCTGTTACTTTAAAACTGTTGCACACATTTCTGTCCGACCAACGACCTGGAATTAACAACGGAGAAGAAACACGTCGACAAGGAAACCAAAATTCAGTCACGAGGATGGATATATTAATAATTTGATATTAATGGAATTGTATCAACACATGAACAATATACCATCAACACTAGTGATACCACGCCGCAGCGACGACAACCAGATAAGCTCTTTCTCAAGAGCAATTACTTAATTCAACCTCATGTAATACTTATGCCAGTGTTCTTTCTTTCATTTTTAAATAAACGTATTTGTAGCCGACTCGAGATCACTGTTACCGGTTTTTGCAATCAACAGTTTACCATTAGTTTTCATATCTTTTTCACTTTCTTAATTAATTCTACTTATCAGTAGTATTATTTCAAATGTTGTCCAGCTCCTTTTCTAGTAGAATGTTTAATGTGTGTGTATAAAATAATTGTTTGGTGCATTGTTACTCGTGTATTGGCATTCCCGGTAGCGGCAGCCATTACATTCCGTGAGTTGATCAGCAGTTATTGAAAGCATCCCACCTGCTCCTTGCTTAGTATTTCTGGGTGGAGTGGACTAACGAAAGTGTTCTGCCTCATATTGTTTGTATTGTTCTGGCAGTGACTGACTATGGAATTTATTTTGGTACCTAGAATCATGACAGTAGGTGTTCCTACTCGTCTTGAATCAGTTTCCCTACCAACATCTCTCACTCACTGCGTCCCATGCTTGGTGGAGGTGTCTTATACAGATCACGTCCATAAAACAGTAACAGGGGAAGTAATAATTAGGACGACGGATAATGACTTTAGAGGAGTAAATGGATCCACCGACGATGCAGAGCGAGAACAGATGTCGTTATGGGCAGTACAAGACATAGAAACATCATCACAGCAGGTGTGCGTGCACTCAATAGGCGACTTATTTGATGAGCAGGAGGGGGATTTAGCAGTGCAATTTAGGGACAATCATTGAGATTATTTATTTTAACAGGATAATTTTAATAGGAGACTAATCGTTAGTCTCCCCTTTTTCAAAATACAAGTTACATTCACTTTACATTGAAATATGAAACCTCCCTGGCTAGGTGCCACAATCAGTATCTTTAAGTGGGTTGGAGGAGAGTCAACAGATACTACGAAGACAAGCTATTAATGCATACGGGGGCCTAAATCAAATAACAGGATATGAATTGGAATTACTGTACAGGAAAAATTATGAACATTGAGCAGGTCAGAAATGAGCCTTAGCCGGGAAGTAATACCATTATTTGAGCATCATTCACTACGACCTCGCGATATTGTCCTAAGGTCGACCCATGCGTACATTAAACGTAGGTGACACTTGCCTAAATTTAAAACCCCAAAAAAGAAGGCGCTTTGAGTCATCCAAGGCTGGAGCGCAGCGCGCAGCATGCCTACTCACCAGACTATGGACGGCAGAGTGCCGGTTTCAAATAGCAACGGCCTGCGGCCGGCTAGCGATCCTGGACGGGTTTGTTGCCAAACCATGAAGTTGTAGAATTTTTCGGAGGCGACGACCATCGCTAGTCTCTGACCTGTCCACCGACTATACAGTTAAGTTGGTAGGGGAACGTGCGTAGGACGGAGCCTCTCTGACGACTACTGAAGGGAATTTGAATCCAGGGAACTACAACACTTGACTCACTCTGCCCCTAGGAGAGGTTAGGGAGAGAACTGTATCACATAAGTACACTAAACAATTAACACAATTATCCTTTTACTTTCCTTCACTCAAGGCAGAGGCAAGAGACAAAACATGAACCGAAATTTGCTGGCATCACAAGCCGCCAGCCCGATAATTAAAATTCAGTATTGAAAAGGAATTAATAATAATTGAAAGCGGGTCCAATGGCCCCCTTTCATAGTTAGTACCTGCTTGGTGCTCTGTTTCAAAACGTCACGAAACTTAAATTTCACAGCTGCCGTTTTTGTTTGTATTTATGAGTTTATTAAATTTTGTAGGTGTATTCAATCAGTATGGTAGGCTATTTAGTGTACTTGTATATAAAATTCACAATGGTTACCCCCGCCCCCTTTTGACATATTGAAAGCTATGTGTACTTCGTTTCTGTACTATGAATCTTAGTAAGTGAAATTAATATTTACCATCGTCAGTTAACATCAGAATTACGATCTTACACTAATGGTTATACTATTGAGGGTAATCAGATGCCTTGCTGGAAATATAAATAATCATTTTGGTGGGGACTTATTTTAGTAGAAGGCCTATTCCTTCACAATCTCCGTACATTCATAGTCATCTTTAATGATAGTAATTTATTTGGCACAGTGAGACTGAGCCATTCGGAATTCCAGGTAGTTTGCGGTGCAATAACGATCGGAAATCATTCATGTTGTGTTGCGGTGGTAGAGAGCATTTTGGAAACGTCATAATTCGCACGTACTGTTTTCTTTAGTTTTCACCTGTCAGGTTCGCGCAAATTGTCTTCCAGAGATCCCATTAGCTTCCATTCTCAGTCCCGAATATCCAAAATGCGTTGGTCGTTACGGTGCAGAAGAGCGAATCGTCGCTGAACGCAATGCGGCGTCACCATCTTCACTACATGCTTTCCAGGAACCGGAGTCTTGCGGCTGCAAGTGTCGTAGGTAAATCCAGCATCCTAGTCCACGACCAACTGGTGCCGGAGGGGCCACGTCACAGAATAGAGAAAGGACACTCCGCAGCAATCTGAGCACCAAAATTTAGTGGGCCTGACCGAAGTCTCTGATTATAAAACCGAGAAATTGTGCTGTGTTTGAAGCGAAACGCTAGTGGATACGTTTTGTTCATTTAATTAATTGTGCATTTTAGCTGCTGACCTTACCTATAGATAAACAGCTGTTTGAGGTACTGTAGCTTGTTATTACAAAACTTTACCGTCGTTATGAATAACAAGTAAAATCCAGGCAGTCAACACAATTGACTGCTGTTCCAGATATTATGAATTGCGATTCAGAATATCAAAGGTGTCTGCTAATTCAAGATGAATTACCCAGGGCAAGCGGCGAGGGCGCCCCTTCCCTACTGTCCCACGGAGTTTCCCCCTTCTACTTGCTGAACTGCTAAAACTAGAGTGAAGTACAGGAAACCACGGGCGGTACATTTGTAAGGAGCCACCGCTAGCTCATTATATAAAGGTAATTTAAATAATGAAATGTTAATGAGGTGTCAAAGATTTCTTTGTACACAACATTTACTGTGTAAATCTTTCCATCTTTATTAAGCTCTCCTTGCAGAGAACCATCTATAATTTTTAACTTTACTCACTTCCCTTCACGGACTCCTGAACAACATAAAGTTGACCATGTCCGAATGCTGGCTTGAGTGTTTGCCCCTGAGACTCATTGATGGTCATAGCAAAGGCACGTTTCACAGGAAACTGCGTCTCAATTGAAACGGCAATCCTGTTCGAGACGGAGCCAAGTCAGTTCTTGGCATGACATGAATTTCACCTTTAGAGGAGCCAGTCAAAGACTTTGCTATTATAACATTATTTTTTACTTGGAGAACCTCTAGAATGCACAAAGCATTACTCTCTCGCAGTTACTATGGGTGGCTAACTGACTCACACGTAAGACACAATTCTTCCGGCCACAAACCGATACACAGTTAAGCTGCTTATGAATAAGATGAGCAGTACTAGGGAGAAAAAGTTCCAGTCACCTCAGTACCTAACTGACGAAATAATTCAGATGTAAATGTAGATACAAGTTTTTCAGGTTTCCAAAAGACGAAAAACTGTAAGTGAACATTTATAACTTAAAATTTTACACGTTAAAATTCTTCTAAGCTATTTGCCGCGTCATGATAATAAAATATTTCCAACGTTTCGGATCCGTTGCAGGAGCCTTCCTCAGGGAATACAGGGAATTTAACGTTAACAATAACGACCGCGAAAGCCTACGTTCGTACATACCATTTTACAGGTTACTAACAAGGGGAAGTCATGAGATGGAACTAATCGCTTTGGCTCAAACTGTATGCGAAGAAGCAGGATGATGAACGTTACAAGTTACTAAAATATTTTCCCTGACTTCGCCGTAGAAAATGCTAATGAAAGATTTCTGATGCGGTAAAAGGTAGTTAAAATAGTTTGAGTGGCAGTATTTGTGATCAAACTTCTTGACAGATTAAGACTTTGTGCCAGACCGACTTGCATGGGTAAGAGCTCTAACGACGGAGCTACCTGTGCACGCCTCATGGCCCGTTCTCACAACTTGTCTCCTAAGACATGTCTCCACGGTATCCTATCTTCCAGGAGTGTTAGTTCAGCAAGTTTCAGGAGAGTAATTTCAAATTCTGTATTTTATATTTTTTACTTTTGTGTTGAATAAAATTTGGCCGTTATTGAGTATCTTGCTTATTAATTACTGATATTAGTTTTCATAGATTCACGTTACTAAGACTTCTTACATATCTAAGTAGCAAACGAAATAGATTGAATTCCTCACCCTTGTTCGTGCTTATTGTACTAAAACTTTTTAGTTGCGTGGTAATTAAAACATTGCGCGAAATGGAAGAGAGCAACGAGACACGTCACTTCTTTTCATAATAGTCGTCATTAAGTCAGCCAGATTAGCTCCGTTTAGTAAAAAGTTCATTTCGAATTGTAATAGGAGGCAGCTATCGTTTGGAATTAACTCGAGATCAGTATAGTTTTAAGCACATCGATTGGCTGCATACAAAGGAGTATTGTTTGTATTCAGTGGCCGTGTCTTGAGTTTGTGCAACCCAGGTAGTTCTCAATTTAATACAAATAAACAATCCCTGAAACGGATTTTCGTCTCGAATTTGTCGAAGACAATAATGATAAATCTGAAGCATAGAATTAAAATTTGTGATGCGGCCGGGAATCTAACCCGGACCTCCATGCTTGCTAGGCAGACGTCTTACCCGTAGACAACCACATCACTAACAATCCCGACCGCATCACAAATTTTAATTCTATGCTTCAGATTTATCATTATTGTCTTCGACAAATTCGAGACGAAAATCCGTCTCAGGGATTGTTTATTTGTATTAAATTGATATTTAATCACCTCAACAGGATTGTTCCAATATGTCCATTGCCGAGGTGCTATTCCGCTGCATGGAGAGCCTTGGCAGTAGTGGCAATTATCTTTGGAACACAGAAGCTGAAGTTTGTGACCTGGAGGGAAATCGTACTTAGACTATTCCGAGGCCCCTTAATTGTTAGTGATGTGGTGGTCTAACGGTTAATACATCTGCCTAGTAAGCATGGAGGTCCGGGTTCGATTCCCGGCCGCATCACAAATTTTAATTCTATGCTTCAGATTTATCATTATTGTCCTGGTAGTTAGACGGAAGGGACTGCGATGGGATCACGTACCTGAGACTCACTTCCCTTTAGACTAGGTGGTGCTCTCAAGCGGAAGGAGATGCAATCAGTTTTGGCCAGTTTGCAAGCCTAAGCTGGCTGTCTTTACGGTACATAACCTTCTGACGACTTCTCCCTGCTACTGCCGCCACCCAGTGTGCTGAAGTGTTGTGCGAGTGGCCGAGTTTGTCTTTGGTAGGCGCGGCTGAAACAGAGTCCGTTAATTGACGCGGATGACAGGCAAGATGTGGAGTACAAAGTTATTCGGGAACAATACGGAGATAGAACATTGTTGTGATAAAACTGGAACTCTGGTGAGAGTAGTTGGCTTGATTTTCCTATGAACATCGTACCGCCAACACCTCTGGGAATCCCCGTAGATGTGGATATTGAACGATTGAGCCAGACAAACGCAGACCCATAATGGGCCCTCTTCCAAAATACGCCGGGTGCCGATAATACAGCCAAAGAAAAAAGAAAAAAAAGGAAGAAATGTTTGTAAAACTTATGGGACATAACTGCGGGGTCATCAGTCACTAAACTTACAAACTGGCCCACACATCCATGCCCGAGGCGGGGATTACAACCCCCGGCGGGGAACGGCCTCGCGCATCGTAGCATAGCGCCTCAATGCTCTCGGCCGCTCCGCCGCGGCGACAGCCCACACGATGACAGTGATCATTCACACTCTACACGACAATTTTATGCCATACTGGCATAAGTTTGATATCTGAGCGTCAATAAACAGCTCAGCAGGAGGGATTTCTGAATTTCTGAAGTTGGTAGTAATATTATTTTTGAATGAACAGCAAGCTATTGTCTCCTTTTTATGATCGCAAAGTTAAGCAACCAGGTAATTTAAGTTAATAAAATAAATTATTATTTACATGATTAATAACAAGTAAACTCGAACTTTGGTTCTTCTCCGATAGGGCATTTACGAACTCCCCAGTCAAGATGCGTCGGATAGAACAAGAAACATAAAGGAAATACAACGTAAAGTAAGAACGACTGACTTGTATTATGTATGGAGATATCCTTTCGGCCAAATAAAACTCATAATGGAACAATCCAATAAGACATCACGAAACCTACCCTGCAATTTTTTGCACAGAAAGAAGACATCGAAAGAAATGCACTGTCATAATTTTAGCTGCTAATAGGCACTGAAAGTATTTAAAAAAATTTGCTGAAAATTGTCAAATTCGTAGCGCGCCAAACAGCGGTAGAAATTTACACCCCTACCGGCACTGCAGCAACTGCGCATGCGCAACTAGGCACACATACACAGCCTAGGTCGGCAGGTATTCGCCTGTCTCATACATCCTACACACCAGTTCAAATAGTTTTGTCATGGCTGGCTCTCCCAGATACTTTAGTAGCCGTGAGGGTCTGTCACATACTCCTGGGGCCTTTTTCCGACCTAGTTCTTTCAGAGCTCTGTCAAATTCTTCTCTCAGTACAGTATCTCCTATCTTGATCTACTTCCTCTTCCCTTCCTACAACATCGTTTTCAAGTTCATTTCCTTTGTAGAGATTTCCCTTCTTTGCTGAGAACTGGTTTCCCATCTGAGTTCTTGATATTCGTAGAGTTGCTTTTCTTGTCCCCAAATGTCTCTTATTTTCCTGTAGGCATATCTACTTTTTCACTTTTATACATTCTTCTACAAATTTGCATTTGGCTTCTAGCCACTCCTGCTTAGCCACTTTGAACTTCCTGTCAAACTCATTTCTTAGTCGTCTGTGCTCCATTTTGCCTATTTCATTTACTGCATTTTTATATTTTCTCCTTTCATCAATTAAATATAGTATTTCCTGTGATATCCAAGGACTTTTTGTAGGTCTTGCCTTTCTACCTATTTTTTCCTCTGCTGCCTTCACTATTTCATCTCTCAATGCTACCCATTCCTCTTCTACTGTTTTATTTCCCCCTGTTTCTGTCAATTGTTGCCTAAATCTCCCTCTGAAATTCTCCAAAACTTCACATTACTTCAATTTATCTATGTCCCATTTCCTTATTTTCCTACCTTACTGCAGTTTTTTTCAGTTTCAGCCTACAGTTCCTGACTAACAAGTTATGGTCAGAGACTATACCTGCCCCTGGGTATGTCTTACAGTTTATAACCTGGAATCTATGTTTTACCATTATAAAATCTATCTGATACCTTCCGGTGTCTCCCGGTCTCTTCCATGTATACAACCTTCTTTTGTGATTCTTAAACCACGTGTTTGTTACGATTAAATCATATTCAAAATTCTACCAGGCGACTTTCTGTTTCATTCTTTCTGCCCAGTCCATATTCACCTACTATTTTTCCTTCTCTTCCTTTTCCTACTACCGAATTCCAGTCTCCCATCAAAATTAAGTTTTCCTCTCCCTAAACTGTCTGAATGATTTCCTTTATCTCCTCGTATATTTCTTCGACCTCCTCCTCATCGGCAGAGCTAGCTGGTATATAAACCTGTACTACTGTTATCTGTGTTGACAATGATAATGCAATCACTGTGCTGCTCATAGTAGTTTGCCCGCATTCCAATTTTCTTATTCATTATCAGTCCTACTCCTGTGATACCCCCAACTGATTTTGTATTTATAATCCTGTTCTCACCTGACCAGAAATCCTGTTCGTCGTGCCACCGAACTTCACTAATCCCCACTATATCTAACTTCAACCTATCCATTTCCCTTTTAAAATTTTCTAATTTTCCTACCCGATTAAGGGATCTAACATTCCACGCTCCGATCCGTGGAATGCCAGTATTTGTCTTTCCTGATGACAACATCCTCCTGATTAGTCCCCGCCCGGAAATCCGAATGGGAGACTATTTTACCTCCGGAATATTTTACCCGAGAGGATGCAATCATCATATTTTCATACAGTAGAGCTGCATGTCCCCGGGAAAAGTAACGGCTATAGTTTTCCCTTGCTTTCAGCCGTTCGCAGTAACTGTGAGGCAAAGCCACATTAGCAAGTTACAAGGCCAGCTCAGTCAATCATCCAGTCTGTTGCCCCTGTAACTACTGAAAAGGCAGCTGCCCCTCACACGTTTGTCTGGTCTCTCCACAGATACCCCTCCGCTGTGGTTGCACCTACGGTACGGCTATCTGCATCGTTGAGGCACGCAAGCCACCCCTCCTCGGCAATGTCTGTCGTTCATCGGAAAAATATAATGAAAATGTGGGAGAGATATTAAAATGATAGTTCAAAGAGGTAAAAGTTCAAAAAAGAGTATGTTTGTCAAAGCTAAACTCAAACATCATGTAATTTTGGCTGTTTGTTAAAATACCGTCAGAAAGTATATCATGTGTTTGGCGCACAGATATTACCACAATAGTAGAGTGGTAATCTTATCACCATAATTTTTTATTATTTTGGTCCAAAATGTTTGCAAAACTTATAAAACTATAAATTTAAAGGGGGCCGTAAAACACGTTAGTGAGATTTTTTTCTCCTTCTTTCGGTTTCACATTAGTGTGGAATCCTGTTAACGTTCTCAATTTAGCAAAGATGAAATATGAAGAACGTAGTTTCCAGCCGAAATCGCGTACTTCTACTCAGGTCTAACTCTAACATATGCGTCATTTGTTGATTGATTCCTTTGACATTTATTCGAATGACACCGACATTTCGTTTAAAATTGCGGATACGTTAGAAGAAATATGAAATAACGGTGACGATTTTACGAATTGATGTTCGGTCGAGGTCAGTTGTGCCAGTAACAGTTCTGAAGAAGAATACGTTCCAAGCGTAAAAAACAGGTACTGCAACAGCTTTTTGATACGAATCCTGCGAATGACATAATGTAAGAAGCGTAATAAATTAGGCCTAATATCAAACAAAATTGTCAAATCAAACAACTCGTCTAAATAAATGCATAACCAAAAATCTGTAACGTGTTATTCTTGAAAATAAAAGCCAGACACCCACGGAAGACGGCACAATAAGTGCCGAAACATGTTCCGGTGTTGAAACAAAATAAGGTGTCTTGCACAAGGCGGATTTAACCACACATCGAATACCGCAAGCACGGATGGTACAGGAGCTGTGTCGTCACATGTTAACTTTTTCTCTTTCAGCGGGTCGGCAGGGAAAATGGGGAATAATACTTCACCAAGGACAATTAGTCAGAAATGAATATATATATTTCACGTGCGATACGGTAATCTTAGACGGTAAACTCATGCCGGCCGCGGTGGCCGAGCTGTCTTCGGCGTGCCATTCTGCACGGCCGCTACGGTCGGGGGTTCGAATCCCCCCTCCCGCATGGATCTTGTGTCGTCTTTAGTATTAGTTCAAAATGTTCAAATGTTTGTTAAGCTTATGGGACTTAACTACGGGGTCATCAGTCTACTTATGAACTACTTACAAACTAGGACAGCACAAATATCCATGCCCGAGGGGGGATTCGAACCCCCGACCGTAGTGGCCGTGCTGACCGTGACTGGAGCGCCTCAGTCACCTCGGCCACCGCGGCCGGCTAGTATTAGTTCATAAGTAGTTTGTAAGTTTAGGTACTGATGACCTCGCAGTTACGTTCCTTAACCTAAACAAACATTTGAACATTTGGTAAAAACATAACTCATAGCAGAGTGCTTTGTTAAGCTCCAGTTATAAATTGTGAGATCACTTGAGGCACATGCCAAATTTAAACTATATTCTCAGTGTTCGTAACAGTAAAAGCACATTGCTCGGATGGGCGACCACCCGGTACAGCAGGGGCTGTTGACAATTTTCTGCCGCGGCAGAAGTGGCCGAGCGCATTGAGGCGCTATGCTCCGATGCGCGAGGCCGTTCCCCTTCGGGGGTCCAAATTCTCCCTCTGACATGGATGTTTCTGTTGTCTTTGGTATAAATTAGTTTATAAGAGGTATGTAAGTTTAGGGACTGATGACACCGCAAGCTTAAGAAACATTTTTTTTGAAGTGAAAGCATTCACTGGTATTTTAATTTATGAATAATATTGGACGAATTCGGCTACTTCAGTTTTGAGTGTAATGTTTTGGTGCTTCGCCAATTCTTCTTAATTACTTCCGAGACAGTCGTAATTTCATTTTTTTAATACTTCAGGCATTTCCTAGAATTTCTAGACTACTTCAAAGGTCTCTTTTTACAGTCATAGGTCTGTATCGCTTTGTTTTATTTCTTGTTTTCTCTTGCCTACGTTCATTAGCTACATCTTATAAGGGAAGAGGTCAAGTGGCTGTTTTGCCTGGATTTACTTGTGCATTGGAACTGGTAATGTACTCTCTGGACTGGGAAGGTGCGGCTGAAGACACCGCTACTGCACTAGAAACACTTAGAGTGTTTTGTTCGTGTTAGGCCGCGTTGTATTTAAAGATGACTGCTGGTAAAACAACCAACTCTTCTGCCACGGTTACAGTAGACATCTTTTTGATATACAGATGTGTTGTTTCATGTTAAGCTACTTTTACTTAGTCATAAATGTATAGTGAGTACCGAATTAGGTCATAATTTTTAAAAAATACAATTTTATTAGTGAGTTGTGGCAGGCGGAATCGATATTTATTTTAATTGGTTTGTGTAGTTGATGGACTGGGGAATCCACCACATGTTTTCTTTTTATATAGAGCGTCATGATAGGTTGATCTTGGCGAATGAAGTGTGGACAGCTGTTTTCTCCCTATTGAAGCACTCGTTTCTCTTGCTGTTGGTCTTCGTTTTCACGTTGTTCCTTCACAACTCTGTTGCAGTCTGAGAGATGCCAAGCTTCTACAATCTGTTCCATGGATGTAACGAACCAAGTTTACTTTTTCTTCTTCATTTAGTATACTGTAACCATTTTGGTTAAAGAAAAAGAAAAAGTATTGTGTAAAATAATGATAATAGTAGTAATAAGAAGAAGAAGAAAAAGAAAAAAAATACGGAAAAAACACAGCAGTAATTTACATGGCACCGTATGAGATGCCAATGACAGAATCCCATTCTGCCCTTTCCAAATACGCCACAAGACAACGTGTCAGTTTAATAAATGGTATCTAGATACAACATTTAATATTTTAAAAAATACATATTTATTTAATTTTTTCGTTTTTATTTATTTAATTTTTTATGAATGTCTTTGTTTTTCGTATATTCTTTAGCGAAATCTCTAAGTTTTATATAAAAATTCATATAAAGTATAGAAGAAATCCATTTAATTTCTTTCGAAATACTTGTTGACTATGTATGAGCCTTTTTATGCTACTTGGTAAGTGACCAAAGACTCTTCTGTGCCTAAGTTAGATTTTTAACCTTGAATAGTGAATATTACCCTTTCTCCTAGTGTTGTAGGTATCCACAGTGTTATTGCTTTTGAATTGGATTTGATTGTTAATAACAAATTTCATTAGTGAATACATATATTGTGAAGCTGCTGTGAAGATCCCTAAATCCTTAAATAAATGTCTGGTGGATGGTCTTGCTTGGGTTCCAGCAATTATTCTGATTAAAAGCTTTTGTGTAATGGATACTTTTTTACTCAATGTTGAATTGCCCCAGAATATGGTTCCTTACGAAAGCAGTGAATGAAAATAGACATTGTTAATTCACTGAGATATGTATCACTAAACATTGCAATGACCCTGATAGCATAAGTAGATGAACTCTATGAACTCTAAAGTTTCAACAGATCTTCAATATGTTTCTTACAATTCAATCCCTCATCAATGCAAACACCTAAAAATGTTTTATATTCTACCGTAGCTACAGATTTCTGTGCACACTCTGTCTATATTTATTAACAGCATCATGCCGTTTGCTGTATGTATATACTGGGTTTTAACGAAATTCACTGAGAGTCCATTTGTAAAGAACCACTTAATAAATTTATAAAGACATCATTTACAATTTCATCAGTTAATTACTGTTTGTCAGGCATGATAGCTGTATTTGTATCGTCACCAAAAGGACGTAATATGTTAATATGGAATGGTAAGTCATCACTATCTTATATCTTTATATATATATATACAACGATTTCGATGAAATTTTGTGTGTATATATATATAAATTTCGTGGTTTTCAGATTACAGAAGATACGTTAGTCTCGAAAACGCAGTGAGTCGCCACTGGGGCACTACGTCCTGTGACAGAATGTCATTACCCATTGCAATGACGTATCACGTACCATTAAAGAATATCTGATCACTCATATAATGTGCGTGCGACGACGACGTGACTGGACTTCAAAAAAAAGGAAGTGAAATAAAGAAAACAAGCACCAGCGGACCCAGAAATTTGGTTTGGGAGTGGCTTGGTCTGATACAGTTATTTATTTATAATTTACTATAGAGCAGGTACAGCGTTAATTGTTTACTTTATGATCATGTCTCTATTAAGCGAAGTTCCTAATGGGTTGTTTAAAAAGTTTTTAAACTAAAACAAACTATGGGCATTTATACAGAGCAAGGAGAATTTGCTCAGTATGTAATGAAGTTAGGTAGCGGTGAACTGTCATTAAATACGATGGAAGAAATTGAATTGCCATAAAATACTGTATCAAACAAAGATCTAATTGATGACGTGTTTGGTAACTTCTTTGCAACTAAAAATTATGAGGGAATGAAAGATAGAGCAGTACTCACTCTACTCAATAAAAATGTTGACAAAATTAACGAAGATATGACCGCCAAGATTCCCAGGGAGAACAAAATCTATTACAGCCAACGTACGTTCAAAGTCCAAGAGGAAAAAGTACTTAAATTTACAACAGAATTTTTTAACACACCCAATATTTCAGACTTGCCACCACACGAACTAAAAAATTAAAGAAGTTCGTTGACAATTCTGTTGCGTAATTTAGATGTATCAGAAAGTCTATGTAACGGTATAAGACATGTCTTATACTTGTGCGTGGCTGATAAACAATCTGGCAATGAGGTACACATAGCAAAAATAACTCGAGACTCATGAAAAGCACAACTGTGATGTACCTTGCAGCAACACCAGATTCCAGTAAGATCTGCATTTGCCATGACGGTACAGAAATTTCAAGGGCAAACATTCGAATTTATTGGTGTGCACTTGAGGCCGTCAGTTTTCATGCATGGAATGTTTTACTTAGCGTATATATATATAAGCGACCTTTAGCATCGAAAGTACTTCCACATGAAAATCCTCGTCATACCTGCAACATAGTATAGAAGGAAGTATTAGCTTGAAATCCGCTTTAGTCTTGATGAAACTGAATATCTTGAAATATATTCGTATTGACATATACAATGTACAATAATGTAGCATATAGTATTATAAAATGATTAATTATACTCATGATTTTGTGATTTAAATAATCAGTACATACGTAGAAAGATCGAAAGCTGTGGATGTTTTATCAGCATGTACCTCCTAATAATTTTCCAACAAAACACCATCTCAGGAAGAAAAAAAAAACTGACTATCGACGTAAGCTTAGTCATCCTCGTCTCTCATGTAGGCCATATTTCGTATATCTCTGAAACCGTTCTAACGATTTGCATCAAATTTTGCACGTAGATCTGGCTTCGCTTATTTAATTTCCATATATAAACGTCATTCCTGAAACAACAGGATTTTCCAAAATAAATATACGTTATACTATTATATTCCCTATACCTCTGATAACACTATAATGTATTTTATTAAAATTTTGTATCACGATTTGCATTTCTACAGTAAATGTTAGATATGGTTTTCTTCAGATACAGTAAAGAACTGAAAAAAAAATTCTGCATTTTTATTCAACATGTGGACTTCGAAATATCTAGTAAATTTTGGATAAAATGTGTACTGTGACACTGAATTAGGTACATTTATAGTTATTTTTGTTTAACGGTTGCAACTGCTGCGTAGGTAATGTTGCAAAATATTTATATAACAACATAAGTATGTAACAGGAAAATATTCTTGGGCAACGCTCGTTCACCCGATATTACATTAAGAACAGCAAAGGACCCAAGACAGAACCTCGTGGGACCTGATTTTTTATGACTCCCCTGTTAGAGGAATTACCTGTTTCTTGCATATTATGTGGACTTCTTATTTCAACTTTCTGCACTCTTCAAGTTAAGTATGATTTAAACAATTTGTGCACTCTTCCACTCATACCACACTGCTTAAGCTTATCTTGAAGACTTCCATGACTTATACAATCGAAAACCGTTGAGAGATCACAAGAAAGTCCCAACGTGTGATGTTCGTTATTCGGAGCATTTAATATTTCATCACTGACTGTATATATAGTATTTTCTGTTGAAAAACCTTTTTGAAAATCAAACTGACATTTTCTTAGAACTTTATTTTTACTAATATAAGAAGCTACTCGAGAATATATCACGTTTTCAAAAAGTTTGGATTTGAAACATAATCATACCTTGCACGAAATTAATATCCTCTAAAACGCCACGAGCGAGTCCGTGGTTGTTCAGGGAACCGTATCTCGGACATCAATATCGCGGCACGACGCAACCTAGCGGTAAGATGTGGCTGTGGTTGTCGTCGCCGCTATAAACCGAAAGTAATGTATATGTGTGACGAGCAGGATGCCTCGCGGACGCATGTGAAACAAGTGGGATCGAATGCATCATTGTCATGACCGAATGTAACGCATGCATCCGCGAAATTGCTGCTCGTGTGGGGGAACCGGGCAGTGCAACTAATCTACGCAGAATGGTCTCTGGAAGGACACAGGATACGAGATCGGTCACGTTGCACCACCCAGACCACCCTCCGAGAAGATCGACCCTTCATCCGAACGGCACTGCAGGAGAGATTTGAGTTCATCTCTGCTTCGGCTCAACATATCGTACATATAGTACACGTTGGACGCCCGTGAACGTATAATCTATTTTAACTTATTTAAATTTCAATGTAATCATATGTTAACAGTGGACAACGTACAGATTTTATCAATTTGATTCATGCAGTGCATTGTTACGGTCGGATTAAGGCCTATGGTTTAAAAATGGACGAACAAGTCCGAAACTAATTACCAACTTCTAAATAGTGCAACTGTGACGGAAAAATAAAAATAAATGGTTTTCATTACATATCCAGTTGCTGATCCTGCCCCATCTTCACGATGAATTTTCATAATATCGTACACTGTAAGCGGTAACAGTTTGTCTGTGTTTACTATTGCATGGTTCAAGTCAGCGGGCTTCGCATCGCGCCAACGGCGATCCCCCATCTTGAGATCAAACTGATTTCTTATAAGTAATTTATCAACAATAATACATTTCCTTGAGACAACACTGTCTCCTTATACCAAAGTTATTAAAGGAAAGGCATTGATTTAAAATTTGTGCTGTGGCCGGGATTCGAACTAGGTACGCGCTTTGTTTGCAACGCTGTGTTAGCTGAGCGGTCTAAAGCGCTTACCAAGTAGGAGGTCCCGGATTCGAATCCCGGTCACAGCTCATTTCGGCTTCAGCTGCCAACGCGAACGGACCTGCCCGCTGCTGCTCCGTATACGTTAGCGCTCGCGCCGGTGTATTTGTTTACGTTCAGTGTTCCTGTTCTTTCTGTGTTCGTACACGTACTTGAAGTGCTGTACAGTGGTGTTTACGTGTTTCGTTTGTGAACGTCTCGTCATTTGGCGGGATTTCGGTGTTCACCGGGATTTCTACGCCGCTGAAGAAAATGGCTGATTCTGCCCGAAAAAATAATCTGGTTTTCTCTTTCAAGAGGGAAACTCGTCCTGTTCAACCGTCTGCTCTGGAAGTACTGGAAGTACACGACTGGCTGTTTGAGGTAATGGGCCTTAATTCTGATTCTGTACATACCACTCAATTAGACGCTGATCAATACTGTGTGTTTGTAAAGTTATTTAGTCCGGTGACGGTCGACAAATTTCTGAGAAAGTGGGGTAATGCTGTAGAATTTGAACATAGAGATGGATCTAAAAGTATAGTCTCAGTACAGAAAGCTGATATCACGTATAAAACTGTGAGGGTTTTAAATATCCCTATTGAAATTGATAATCTGTTGATTAAGGAAGCACTTTCAAAATATCGGGACGTTATTTCAATTGTGAATGAACGGTGGTCCAAGCAGTACAAACTGCTATGTTATAATGGAATACGATCTGTAGAAATGGAAGTTAAAACTAAAATTCCCTCTTATATTACCGTAGAAGGTTATAAAGCTCACATTGTGGTATTCTGGACAAGACCAAACTTGTCAAATTTGTAACGAATCTGGACACTTCCGACAGGACTGCCCACGTCGTGCCGTTGTTTTGAGAACCAATTTAATACAGCGGCAACGACTCACACTCAGTAACATTATGGCCTCTACTGAGCAACCCCCTCCTGTTAAGGTCGCCATGGAAGGTACTTCTGATGTGGTCACCATACCCGAAAAGGAGTTCCCACCCTTGAAACCAGTTACAAATAGCGGTTCTGCTGTGCGTGAAAGTGAGCAGCAACCCAAGAAAAGACCCCTAGAAAAAACGGAAGATAAATCTGATGAAGATTCCTCTCCTGTACATTCCGCCCGCAAGCAGAAGCCGTGCGAAGCGGAAGAGCTAGAGGGAACAGGGAACGTAGACATGAAAGAACTGCCTTCGGAGGACGAAAACACGCAACAATCTCAGTCAGACAAAGAACAAGAAGTAATGCAAGAGACGGAATCTGATAAAATAGTGCCTGACACGTCGGCGAACAAGTTGCTGCTCTCTGAGGAGCCGGAAGTGTCTCAACACAAGCAGACCGAGGCAGCAGTCGACGAGCAACACGCCGCGTCAGACACACCGATGCAGGTCGCGCAAGACCGTCAACAGCAACGCGGAAGCGGATAACAGACTTCGCCTGATCGAAGTTCTAACATGGCAAACGAAAACAAGGAAAATGGACAGGAAACCACAGCGACTCAGGACTTGCTGCGCCGCCGAGTCAAACCGCAACAAAATCTGTGAGTTAGTCGGAAGCAAAGCAGACAACAGCCCGCCAGAGGCAATAAAAAGCCGCCAAATATCAAATATGATATAGTCACTGAAGGTTCCTTGAAGGGAAATTCCAAAAATGTCTTACAAGGAACTTCCCCCTGTAATGAACGTACAGATATATCCCAGGGTTTGACATCTCAAGGCAACACTTAGCGGAAAAAAGAGGGATTCAATCAGTTTTTAACAAATATTTGCTGCATCTAAAAGACGTTCATGAAGTATCATAGCAATATGATATTCTTTTCTTCTTATATTTTCGTAAATATTTTATTGCTGCTGTTGGCCATGGCATGCTTTATTCGAATAACCTCCCAACTTTGTCAATTAATTCATTATATAGTCTCAAAAAATGCTACAGGCCTATACAATAACGTCAATAAATATAAATAAGATTACGTCTAAAGTTAAAACCGAAGCTTTAAAACAATTTTTGTACGAATCAACAACAGACATTGCTCTCTTGCAAGAGGTGCTAATGACAGATTTTACAATACCCGGATATGTTGTTCTAATTAATTCTGTACCTGAAATGAATGTTGGCACAGCAATTTTAATAAAAGACGGTATTCCTGTAAATGATGTAGAAATGCTTGAATCTGGAAGAGGAATAGGGGTGAGCATAATGGGTGTCACAATTATTAACCTTTACGCACCCTCTGGCAATACGCATAGTACCGAAAGAGCAAAGTTTTTTAAAGGAGATATAATTTATCTACTTCGGAAGGATCCTCAAAAACTCATACTATCGGGTGATATTAATTGTGTTCTGAACCGAAAAGACCAGTTTCCCAATTTTAATTATTCAAACGAGCTGAACCGTCTTGTCAGAGAACTGAAACTGAGGGACGTTTGGGAAATTAAGTATCCGACACTGGTCCAGTTCACCTATATTACCAGTACATCCTCTAGTAGAATTGATAGGATCTATGTGTCGGACAACCTAGCGACCAATGTACTTAAAGCGGAAACAATTCCTGCAAGCTTTTCAGATCACAGCAGCATTTCTACCTGTATCAATTTAGATCAACAACCAACACGTTGGTACAGGGGCCAATGGTGTTTGAACGCTGCTGTTTTAATGGACCACTAGAGCGAAGCCAAAGTTACGTAAACTAATTATTTGTTATAGCATAGAGCGCTCTCGGGAAATCAAACAGTCAATGGAATTCTATTACAGTGTATTAAGAGGGTTATATGATCAGGTAGACGGAATTACGACTCGACTGCAAGATATTAAAAAGACAAAAGCAAAGTTAATAGCATTGAAGAGACAACAATTAGAAGGACTTAAGCTTAAATCTAAGGCAAACTCAGTCAGTGAGGACGAATCTGCGGCTTTGTATCACTTAATAAAACACAACAAAAACCGCCGAAGGACTTTCATGGATGAGTTCAAGCGGGTAGATGGTACTGTCCTCACCAAACAAAATGAAATAATTAGTGAAATACATCGGTACTACAGAGATATATATGAATCATGTGACTCTAATGAAGACTATTACGATGAACTGTTTGAAAACGTGACTTCTAAAATAACTTGAGAAGACAATGAACAGTTGTCTTCAGCCTTTACTAATCAAGAAGAATTATACGCAGTTCTCCCACTAAGAAGTCACCAGGACCCGATGGTTTACCCATCGAGTTTTATAAAAGGTACTGGGATTTGATAGGAGATAAGATGACAGAAATTGTGAATGAAGTGTTTCAGGGTAAATGTGTCCCCTCAGAATTGAAAGAATGTAAAATTGTTCTGATCCCAAAAAACAAATAATGCAAGAAAATCAACAATCTTCGACCAATTTACCTACTGAATTCTGACTACAAGATTATTGCAAGGGCAGTAAATAAACGTATCGTACCACTAACTGAGAAAATTATCTGTCATTATCAGACTTGTGCCTATGGAAGGACGATACTCCAAACTGCTGCGCAATATAGGGACATTATTGCTTTAACATCTGTTAGCAATATTCACTGCGGTCTCCTCTTCGTTGATTTTTATAAAGCTTTCGACCAGGTCGAACACAAGTATCTTCTAGAAACCATGAAACGAAACAGATACAAATTAAACGAGGAGTACCTCAGGGAAGTCCTCTATCGATGTTACTTTTTGTAATATCACTGGAACCATTATTAAGACAACTGCAAGCTAAACTGACAGGTCTTACAATCTACGAAAGGAAAATAGTGGTTGGCGCCTACGCTGATGATGTAGGGATAATAGTAAGGAACAGAGTACATGTGATGGCTCTAGAGAGACAACTAAATAAATATTGTCTAGCATCAGGAGCAAAAATGAACGAAAATAAAAGTAAACTTTTAAGTATACGAGGATTGCAAGACATCAGGCTCGACTAGGCTAAAAACGTCGTGGAACATAAAGCTCTTGGAACTATTCTGACAACCGTCCCCTTACAGATGATGGCAAAAAATTGGAGGGATGTAGCGCAAAAAATCAAGGGAGTACTGATTGAAAATAACTACCGAAGTTTGGATCAGTACCAGAGGGTTAAGTATGTAAATACGTACATCCTGTCAAAAGCATATTACATAGCACAGTTATTTCCAATCCCTAAACTGGTAGCGAAGACAATAACGTCAAAGACGACATCATTTATATGGAAGGGTGAACTATTCAGAGTGGACTCTACGACTGTAACGCTAGACCCCACACACGGCAGACTGGGTTTGACTAAGAAATAAAGCAACTGCGCTATACATTAAACGAATGACCAACCATATACACAGCAACTCTGACAGCCTTACTACGAAGCTGTTCGAAGCAGTCAAACCAGAAAGTACAGATTCACCGATAAAGGTCCAAACAATAAGTTTTCAGTTAAAACATATCCGGGAGTACTATCTTGAGAGAAGTTATCTGAGCGAACGACTAAAAAATTACAAGAACTTAACTGCAAGAAACATTTTGGAATACAGAAGAAAACACGAAGGAAGGAATAAAATAGAATCGAAGTACATTGGAGTCAACTGGGAAGCAGTGTGGCAGAATATTAACAGCTGCGTACTTCCTTCGAACGTTAAGTCAGCACTATACAAAACGATAAACAACATCGTAAGCACCAATGAGAGGCTTTATGCAATTGGACTGAGTGACACAGAACGATGCCTCACCTCACCTCTACTGGACACTATTCTACACAGATTCACGTGCGGAAACCGCGACCATCACTGGAAGTGGATTAGGCGACAGATAGCGCTTGTAACCAGGACCTCACCGGAATCTATAGAAACAAAACTATTGTATAGACCAGACAAAAAATACTATCCGCAATGGAAAAACAATACTGTGATGTGGCTACTCGGGCATTATACCAGTTACGTCGTCAATAAAATCGGTAGTGACAACCTTATAGCGTTTATGACATATATGGAAACGGAGTATGCGAGAACATGGAATTACGGGGACCATAAGAAGAAGTTTGAGAACGCACTTAAGATAATCTTTAAAAAGACAGGGATAGGCTAGAACTTCTGCTCTGAAAGAAGATGCAATTCTGCGACCGTTGCTCGTCGGCTGCTCACAGACCATCATTTGGGTGCAATGAGACACATATCAACGTCAATTTTATGTCTATATATTCAATCACTTGTACTTACGCTTTAGTTTCTTACTTTGAAAGAATATACATATAATGTATACATGAAGACATTTTAGTTTAAATGTGGAAATAATTTCACAGTAAAGAACTATACGGCCAATCAGTCCATTACTGATGAATTTACACAAAGGGAATATTATTTTCGTCGACATTACTTGCATAGGAATCGGTTCATCAAAGAATAATTTTAACAACAAGTTCTTAAGTTTTGGAGAAGAAATTTAATTTTGTTACAACGATCGTTAGGAGAAAAAAAAAAAAAAAAAAAAAAAAAAAAAAAAAAAAAAAAAAAAAAAAAAAAAAGCGGTCTAAAGCGCTTACCAAGTAGGAGGTCCCGGGTTCGAATCCCGGTCACAGCACAAATTTTAATTCAATGCCTCTTCTTATGTTTCACAAATATTCAATGAAAGCTCATTAGATAATTCTTATACTTTTCTTAAATTTTTAAGCTTTATCGTAGAAGCCATCATGCGAGCTATGGATGAAGGGCAACAGGCAGATTATATTTTTCTCGATTTTATAAAGGCATTTGACGCGGTGCCGCACTGCATATAGAATAGGTTCACAGATTTATGACTGGCTGGAAACTTCGTAACTAATAGAACGCAGTACCTTGTTCTCGACGGCGAGTGTTCATCAGAGACGAGTGTATCATCAGGAATGCCCTGGGGAAGTGTATTGGGACCGCTATAATTTTTTATCTATACAAATGACCTGATGGACAGAGTCGCCTGTAGGGGGCCGATGACCTACCTCTTTAGTCCCCTAAAAATAACAACAACCTGTAATTGGCTTCTGTATCCTGAAGATACTGTGGTATATGGGAGGGTCTCGTCATAAATTGACTGTAATAGCATGCAAGATGACTTAAACGGTTTCTATTTTGGACACATTCTCCGAAAACTGTCTTGAGCAGTTAAACCGGCACCCCACGCGCAATGGAAATATTCTAGACCTTATAGCCACAAACAGGCCTGACCTTATTAACGATGTCTGTGTAGAGACAGGAATTAGTGATCATGACATCGTCATAGCGTCGATGGTGACCAAAGTTCATAAACCAGTCAAGAAGGCTAGGAGCGTGTTTTTGTTGGGAAAAGCCGACAAGCAAATGTTACGATCGCACTTAGAAAATGAATGGGCATCGTTTAATTCTGGGACTATGGATGTAGAGGAATTGTGGACTAAATTTAAATGCATTGTTAATGAAGGGTTAGAGAAATATGTGCCAGTAAAGACGATTAAGGATGGAAAAGATCCACCGTGGTATAATAATAATGTTAGAAAGCTGCTGAGAAAGCAAAGGCTGTTGCATTCTCGATTCAAAAAAGAACACGCAAATGGTGACAGGCAAAAGTTAGTAGAGATTCGTGCGTCTATAAAAAGATCGATGCGTGAAGCATACAATAATTATCACAGCCATACCTTAGCAAAAGATCTTTCCGAGAACCCGAAAAAATTCTGGTCCTATGTAAAATCGATAAGCGGGTCAAAGCCCACTGTCCAGTCACTAGTTGATCATTCCGGGGCAGTAATAGAAGAAAGCAAACGGAAAGCTGAAGTTCTAAATTTAACCTTTAAGAAATCTTTCACGCAGGAGGACCGCACAAATATACCATCATTTGATCAACGTACTAATTCCGAAATGGGGGACATAGCAATAGGTATTTCCGGTGTAGAGAAGCAGCTGAGAGAGCTAAATACGAAAAAGTCTGCTGGTCCGGATGGAATACCAGTTCGGTTTTACAAAGACTATTCTGCGGCATTGGCCCCCTACTTAGCTTGCATTTACAGCGAATCTTTAACTCAGCGCAAAGTTCCTAGTGATTGGAAAAAAGCGCAGGTGACTCCCGTGTATAAGAAAGGAAAGAGAACTGACCCATACAATTACAGGCCAATATCGTTGACATCGGTTTCATGTAGAATTTTGGAGCATATTCTCAGTTCGAATATAGTAAATTTCCTTGAAACGGAAAAGCTTCTTTCCATGAATCAGCACGGGTTTAGGAAACATCGTTCATGTGAAACTCAGCTTGCCCATTTCTCACATGACATCTTGCGAGCCATGGACGAAGGGCAACAGGCGGATTGTGTTTTTCTCGACTTCAAAAAGGCGTTCGACACGGTGCCACACTGCAGACTCCTAACGAAAATGCGAGCTTATGGAATAGATTCTCAGATTTGTGACTGGCTGGAAGACTTCCTAAGTAATAGAACGCAGTACGTTGTTCTCGACGGCGAGTGTTCATCAGAGACGAGTGTATCGTCAGGCGTGCCCCAGGGGAGTGTGATAGGACCGCTATTATTTTCTATCTATATAAATGATCTGATGGACAGAGTAAGTTGTAATTTGCGGCTGTTTGCTGATGATGCTGTGGTGTATGGGAGGGTGTCGTCTGTAACTGACTGTAATAGCATACAGGTTGACTTAGACAAAATCTCTAGTTGGTGCGAAGAATGGCAGCTAGCTCTCAATGTAGAAAAATGTAAGGTGATGCGCATGAGTAGAAAAAACAATCCTATAATTTTCGAATACAGCATCAGTAGTGAGCTTCTTGATGCGGTCGCGTCGTTCAAATATCTAGGCGTAACATTGCAGAGCGATATGAAATGGAACGAGCATGTAAGGACAGTTGTGAGTAAGGCAGACAGCCGACTTCGGTTTATTGGGAGAATTTTGGGAAGATGTACTTCACCTGTAAAAGAGACCGCGTATAAAACGCTTGTACGACCACGTCTTGAGTATTGCTCAAGTATTTGGGACCCGCAGCAGATCGGTTTGAAAGAAGACATAGAGGCGGTTCAGAGGCGAGCAGCTAGATTTGTTACCGGTAGGTTCGACCAATGCGCGAGTGTCACGGAAATGCTCCGGCAACTCAATTGGGGATCGCTGGAAGAAAGACGACGCTCTTTTCGTGAATTTCTGTTAAGTAAATTTAGAGGGCCGGAATTTGAAGCTGAGTGTAGTACGATCTTGCTGCCGCCTACTTACATTTCGCGTAAAGATCACAAAGACAAGATAAGAGAAATTAGGGCTCGTACGGAGGCATATAGGCATTCTTTTTTTCCTCGTTCAATTTGGGAGTGGAATAGGAAAGGAAATGCCTAGTAGTGGTACAGTGTACCCTCCGCCACGCACCTTACGGTGAATTGCGGAGTATGTATGTAGATGTAGATGTAGATGTAGATATTTGGTGTGAAGAATGTAGAAAAATAGGATGCACATAAGCAGGAAAAATTCCCATAATGTTCGAAAACAGCGTTAGTAGTGAGCATCTTGATATACTCGCATCATTCAAATATCTAGGCATAACGTTCCACAGTGATATGAAATGGAACGAACATGTAAGGGCGGTTATGAGTAAGGTGGGCAGCAGACTTTGGTTTATTGGGAGAATTTTGGGAATGTGTACACTATCTATAAAGACGACAGGGTATAAAACGCTTCTACAACCACGTCTTAACATACAAATACAAAATTACACAGATTAAATTTATAAACTAATAGGTGAGAACATTAAAGTAAATTACAAAACCTCAAATAAAATAGTTTATTGGGATCTAATGGTTTTACAAAATGTGACCCAGTGCTTATCAAAAAGAAGAATTGTTACATATGAGAAATTTTTAAGAAATTTCCTAGTACTGTCACAGGGACTAAACAAAGCTAATTCAGTATCATCGACGTTGTGGCCACATTACTCACAGTCACACACACAAGGAGGCGCAAACAGCAAAACGTTGGCAAGAAGCTCACAACAGAAGTAGATTCGCGCGGCGCGGCGCGGCATGGAGACATCACATTAAATTGACCTGCCACCCGCCTTAGGTCGCACTGCTGTACTCTACTATGCAAACTAAATGCCGGCTGTGGTGGCCGAGGGGACTGAGGCGCTCCAGTCACGGTCTGCACGGCCACTACGGTCGGGGGTTCGAATCCCCCCTCTGGCATAGATATTTGTGCTGTCCTTAGTATAAGGTAGTTGAGAAGTAGTTTGTAAGTTTAGGGACTGATGACCCCGTAGTTAAGTCCCATAAGCTATACAAGCATTTAAAAAAAAAAATCTAAGTGCTGGGCCCAACGCAATGGTGCGTCTGCAGTTTACAGGTTATTTCCCGACCCCTTGCCATTGGATTGTTGCTGTCCCTCTGGCGAGTACCTGTAGAAACTTTATAGAACTAAAGACAATTTAGTATAATCAGTGGCACTACACTCACTTACTGTCCATTTGGAACAGCAGCGTCATGATGTGATGACTGCTCCAGCAGACCCCTCGATTACTTAAAACATTCTCTAAACAAAATCTCAAAATACATAGCAACCAATTCTCATTAAAATTCAGCTTGGTATTAAAATAAACAAATGGATAAATTACATCTTAATCCTATAATCAGAGAAACACTCAAACAAGACATAAAAAAACATAAGCACCTGGAACAATAACGACAATAAAACATTGTTCATTGAGTCAAACATACAAATCACAAACTGCCTGTAAAAAAGATAAAAGAAGACACACACTAGTGATTACATTGTCTAGTTCAAAGCTTATTATTAAAAGCACATCCTAAAGATTAAATATGTTACCTAGGTTCCAGCTAAAATTTACAAAACAAAGTGATTAGGGAGTCCATATTCTTAATTTGTACTGCTAAGGGTGTTCCAAATTCGGGCATTCGTCTCGCGCTGTGGTCGCATTATTCATGGGCTCGACCTTGAACACTGGGCTACGTATTTTTTCTCATCAACCAATACAAGTGGGCCTAGTAAGCTAGATCCTTCAGTACAGCCTTCTCACCTATTTTACGGCGGTGATCACAGTTTCCTGCAAAACAGAACTTGAAAATTCCGTTAGGGATGCACACAGTTAAGTTCGTCATGTTAAAGCTTGTGTTATGGATTCTTGATTAAGTGGCAAATTAGATACTCCACTCACTTGGCATTGCAACCCTTGTCCAAATGACACACAACTTGTTCGTTAACACCATCTTTGCTTCACCAAGCGCTAACCTGTTTCTGTCCGGGAGGCGGCACCGTTACGGCGACTTACAAAAGGCAGCACATTGGCAATTTCAAGGACACGGGGCGTACACATACTGGCTGTGGCAGCACTAATTACCGTCCTCCCTGCTCTGGAGGAACATGCATTTCCCATTCACTCACTGACGGTACTGGACATCAATACAACCTAAAACATCAAATTTATGTAGCACAGCTGAAAAGAAAGGTACACCCTAAAAATATTACACTTTGTTGGGTACTAATTGTCCTTAGATCGCATATCTGGTGCAGCAGTTGAATAACACACACGAACAACTGAAAATTAAACTACATTTACCCATTACATAGGCGCTTCACGGTAATATAGCAGTCAGACGTCTGTTTAGCATAGCTATCATTACTGACGGTGCCACAACATTTAAGTGCGCACACCGAATTACTATGCCTCACACGTCTGATTGTACAGAACACAACTTAACTCACACAGCGCTGCATATGCTCAAATGTAGGATAACAAATATTAAAAATTCATCTTCTACGTAACACACTGACAGCGCGTTCTTTAATGCCAAAAACCAGTGGAAAAACACATACGAATTATACATTAAAAACCTGGAACCTATAACCTGTATAAAATTGCACAATCATTCCTTAAAATGTCTAAGGTTAGAAACATGGTGCATATCACGAGGATTTCGGGTCCATACTGTTTCTATTTCAACCGCATTCTCATGAACATTCCGCCTTATGCAGAAGGGACCATCAAAAACTGGAAAGAACTTCCGCATCAGAGCAAGGCGCTTGTTGGAGAAACGGCGGGAATGAACTAAGACTTACCCCCTGACCTCAAAGTAGCGTACTGCATGATGCTTCTTGTCATACTGGCGCCTTTTCTCAGTGGCCTGTTTGATATGTTCAGTGGCACATTTAACCACCTCGCTGTGCCTCAATTGGACCCGTGGATGAAGAGGTACTATCTCCCGTACCTTTTCATCTGCAAATTCATTTTTCAAAACGAGCCTCGGCGTCTTAGAGGTAGAATCAGTCGGCAACTCGTTGATGATACGCCGGAACCCCTGTATATACTGATCCCAGGCGTGATTACGTCGGTAGCAGCACAAGCGGCATAATTTCCCCAGTTCTTTCATTACATATTCGCACGGATTTGACTCCAGGTGATAAACGGAAATGAAAATAGGCTTTATGCACCTCTGCTGGAGCGTCCTTTTCCAGACAGGAGAGCGAAACCGAGGACCATTGTCTGCCAATACCTTATCGACATACCCAACTTGGGACAGGAAGTCTGTCACAAATGCATGTTACACAGACATGGTCGTGGCTCTTTTTAAGGGGGTTAAAGTTACAAATTTCTAAGTGAACTCAACGGCAGGAAATATGTAACTGTGTCCACCAGCTGTGCGCGGTAGGGGACCAAACAGATTCACGGCAGCAATTTCTTGTAAATGAGAAGGGATAATGGGGAACAGAGGGGCACGGTGAGACACTGTGGGAGCTTTGGACTTTTGACAAGCGTTAAAAACAGCAAGAACTTTCCGGATCCTATTTTCCATGTTTGGAAAGTAACAGGTATCACGGACCTTAATGAAACATTTACAGGCCCCATAGTGCACGTAGCTAAGGTGTGTATACCAAATGAGTTTGTTCACCATCTGGTATACAAACAACCCTGTTGCGCTTCCCGGGAAGAACGAGACGTTATTCCTAATTACGTAATAGCTCCTAATCGACAGATTGTTGTTATCACGTCATAAAGCGTTCATGTCTTTCAGAAGTGGGTCCTTGTCTTGTTCCCGCACTATGTCGTGGAGGGAAGTAGAGATGAAATTTTCAAAAGCTACGCCACGTAAATAGAACAGGCTGTAATTACTTGCATTGGATCCCTGAGTCAAACCCAATGGGAAACGAGAAAGGGCGTTAGCCACCTCATTCTCTTTCCCGGGTATGTGTACAACCGTGAAGCAAAATTTCTGGAGATAAAGCGCCCACTCGGCCAACTGTCTCTGCGTCAATTTTTCTGAGTAACTACAACACACGGTGATCAATATATACCATCGTCGTTCGGCCGAAAAGAAATCCACGAAACTTGGTAAATCTGTAGACGACTGCTAGGGATTCCAGCCCGGTCACCGAGTAATTACTCTCGCATTTAGTGAGAATACAACTCGCGAACGCAATTTTTTCGAGAGCATGACACCGTCTTCTTCATACTCTTGGAACAGGTCGGTAACAATTACAGTTTTTGAACTGTCCGTTCCAAGGCAAAAATCCTTGCAAAGATTGGGATGTGCTAGCAAAGGCGCAGCCAGAAGGGCTTGCTTAACACTTTCAAATTCATGTTGTGCATCCGCATCCCTTTTACACAGCTTGTTTTTACTCTTGAGTGTGCAGAGGGAAGGTGTACTCATGATTTGAAGAGGTAGAAACTGTTTGTAAAAATCTACGAGATCAAAAAGGTACGTACGTTCTTCTTTGTTGTCAGAACGGCAGTACGGTAAAGTCTCGAATTGCATCTAGTTTACTAGCGTCCACAATCTGTACATCATCCACGTAGGTGGTGCTGTGCAGCCGTAATTCCTCCGGTAAAATAGAGTGGAAGCTACGGTAAAGGCGACAGAACTGATGTTAAGGCCAAAAGGAAGCTTTCGAATCTGATAAAAGGTTCCGAAGCAAAGGAAGGCCGTGTAAGGCCGACAGGTGGGGTCCAGTTCTATTTGCCAGTAGCTGGCCCGCAAGTCGATTGAGGAGAGCACATGGACTCCGTGGAATTTCTGCAAGAGCCCATCTAACGTCCGCGATCGATCAGTCTCCGTTCAATTACGGTGTTTATTTGCCTCGAATCCAGTTCAAGCCTGATCGATTTATCCTTTATAGGGACGATCAACAACGGACTGTTATATGAACTCGCAGTACGCTCTATGATGCCATCCGCTAACATTCGCACAACCTCCACCTCGCCTTCCCGCTTGTATGCCCATGGAATTTGGTATGGCTTCACAAAAACTAATTGTGTGGCCGCACTTTAAACTTATATTGAAAGCCTTTGATCATGCCAGGGGCATCAGAAAAAACCGTCGCATGTTTCTGCAAAATGGAACCTAAATCAGCTCTCGCTTGGGGTGGGGCATGCTCTAACAAAGCCATTTTTCGGTCTTTCTCATCCAGGACGTCTTTCTCACAATCAACAAGAAGTATATACGAGTCATCGTACTCCGAGAGCGCCGGATCTGGCGAGTATCTCGCCTGGTAATCTGATAAAAAGTGGCAACATAGACCCGCGGAGCTCAGCCTCGTGGTACACTCTCTGAAGTTAACCTAATTTATTTCTGATTCAGACGAAGGCACGCTTCGCCTTCGTCAAAGTGCAAAGTAGCATGGTGTGTCACCAAGAATTCCACACCGAGGAATAACATATCTACAACTCATGGCGGCACAATGATAAAGCTGGCCACAAAAAAATGTCCTTTACATAAGAATTCAATCTCGGCCTGCCTCCGTACATCTACGGTTTGCCCAACCATGGCGCCCTTGACTTTGGTGCAGGGGAATTTCTGGCCAAGATGCCACTGCTTGGCAGCGCTTGTATGCCACCTCACTTATTATGGATACGACAGTGCCTGTGTCGAGAATGCATCGTAGCTCCACATCTCTCACTAAAATTGTCAGGACGGGTTGTCCTGCTCGACCCAGGTTCCTCCTCTAAGAGGACTTTCCTTAAGTCGTCAAACCCTATCAGTCTGACTTGTTCCGTCTCCTGTTTGTCGTCAGACTCCGAGCAGGCGGAAACAGAGCGAGAATGTCATTGTTTTGATGTCGATGGTCCGGTTTGTGCGTCTGGCTTTTAGTTATGCTTCGGGTCGGGCGAGCACACTTCCACAGCCTGCAAGAGCGTGTTTGGCCGTTCCCACTGAACGGGCATGGAATTTGCATCGTGCAGTTCATTATTGTCAGAGTGCAAGTTATTGCCGTTGCTCCATTTGCGTTTTTTCTTCCCGTGGTAGTCACCTTTGTACCTGTTCTCATTGTGGTTACGCCATTGCCCATTTTGGTGGGTTCGCTGGACGTTTCCCCAAGACTGCCAATCAGATCTATTATTCTGCTCCTTCTCCAGTACCTGATTTTGATTATTATTCTCCTTTCCCTGTTTGGCTCGAAAATTATTCTGCGGAGGTCGTAATCAAAATCGAGGAGAGCCTGAAACTGCTCCACCTCGTCTTTGCATCTCCCTCCTAAGAGAGCACTGTGCAGACATTGCGGCAGCTTACCCAAACAAATCCTAACAAGCTCAGGCACGGGATAGGGGTTGGTCAAATAATAATTCTTATTCAACATATCCTGGAAGAACTCGGCCGGACTGGCAAACTTCGACTGTCCGAAGGGGTGCATCATTTGGTTGTCATAACAACCGCACATGCGGTACTGCTAGCTTTCGACCAGTAAGAAGCTAAAAAGTATTGTCGGAAGCTCTCGTATCTTTTCCCATACTGAGGGAACGACCTCATTCGCATCGCGGGTTCGCCTTCTAGGTGTACACACACGAACTCGATTTTATGTTCTTCGGACCAGTTCGGTGGGAGGGAGAAATCAAATTGATATTCCTGCGGATATATTCCACCGGGCACGTTCCGGAAGGATTCAAACTTATGCACGGTTAGAAAGTGGTTGTAATTGAAGCCCGGTGCTTTTATGTTTAAATTATATAATTCCTTGCTTAGCATTAATTCTGAATTGAACAGATCCTGAAAAACTGAAACTGTCTTCAGGAATGAACAAGATGCAATAATTAATTGTAATACATTAAAAAATCTACTTATTTAAAAATTGTCTACACAGTGGGATCTTTCTTAATCAGCATAATTTGGTTCTAAATCTTGCCTAAAGTGTGAAGCACTAGTATATTTATTCCTTAATGAAATTTGTCATAAATATTATATCCCTTTTCTCAACAAACAGCTCAGTTAATACTAGGAACAAAATGATCTACACAAGGACTTAAAAACACTTACTTTAGTTCAAAAAGGGGCACACTACTCAGGAACACATACTGTCAATAATTGACCAACCGCCATTAAAAAAAAATTAGCTACAAATAAAGGTTTAAGAGGAGCCTAAAAGACTTTCTAATGGCCAACTCCTTCTACTCCACTGACGAATTCTTAAATAGAACCAAATGATGCATGTATCTGTATTGATACTATTAGAATTATTATATTATCAGCTTGTGAAAAGTGTATGTACCTGTATTAGTAACACAGGATGATCAATTCTCAGCGAAACCATAATTGCAGCGTGCAACTTTCCGGCGACGGCAGCTGCGGTGCCTACTTAGCGGTCTGCTCAACCTCCGCACTATTATCAATAAGGGTTGGCGCGCAAGTTATTTCTGACATATATCACACAAGCACTTAGAAAGAAAAGTTTATTTCCTCACCTGTATTACGCAAGGAGGTGCTGGAACTGCCTCTCTTCGTCCTTCAGGCATTTCTGACAGATGCTGAGGAAGTTGCTCATTACACTCATTGTTTCTGAAAAAGGTGCATCACATAGATATTGAGCCGACCGCGGTGGCCAAGCGGTCTGCGGCGTGCCATTCACGATCTGCACGGCCGCTGCGGTCGGTAATTCGAATCCCCCCTAGGACATGGATGTTTGTGCCGTCTTTAGTATTAGCTAGTTCATAAGTAGTTTGTAAATTTAGGGACTCATGACCCCGTAGTTGACTGCCATAAGCTCTACAAACATTTGAACGGAGATATTGACCTGAACTTAACTTTCTTTTCGGACGAATCATGGTTCCACTTAAGTGGGTGTGTTAATTCGCAAAATAATCTTAACTGGAGTTAGGAAATGTCTAAATTAATTCACGAACAGCCCCTGCACGATCCAAAACTAGGAGTGTGTTGTGCTATGCGAGAGAATAATAGGTCCTATATTTTTTCAGGAAACAGTTAATCGTGACAGGTATGTTGAAAACATATTGCAGTCTTTATTTGTCCGATTAACTAAAGGAACATGCCTTCGCGACATTTCGTCAAGACTGCGACGGCACATACAGCCAACTTATCATTACGGAAAATTGGTAATGTGTTTGGTGAAAGAATTATCACTAAGAACATTTGGCCTCCTCGTTCTCCCGATTTAACCCCGTGCGACTTTTATCTGTGGGGATCATTAAAAGATAATACAAATGAAATCCCCACACTTTAGATGAACTGAAAATACATTTCATCATGAAACTTCAGACTGTAATGAGCAACTTCCTCAGTAGTGTCAGAAATTCTTGAACAACGAAGGGAGGAAGTTACAGCGCCTCATTGGGTAATACAGATGAGTAAATAAACTTTTCTTTCCAAGTGTTTGTGTGATGTAGGCCTATGTCAGAAATAACTTGCGCGCCAACCCGTATTGAATTTAGTGCGGAGATCGCGCAGCCCACTAAGCGGGCACCTCAGCTACCATCGCCGGAAAGTCGCACGCCGCAAAGGCAGTTGCATTGAGGATTGCACTGTATTTAAAAAAAAATTACAATTGATATGTTCCACATCCACGACGATCACCTCAACACAGATCTATGGAAATAATTAACTAATCTAATCTAATTTACAGGGGTAAGATTGAATGGTTAATTTAACGAAACAATAATACGAAAATTTGCAAATATAAACACTATTTTAATCAGTCTAACTAACCAGTGTAACTAATAATATCAGTATTTGAGAAATCAGGTGATAAGACACATAAAAAGCTTGAATGGGGAATATGGAATGTATGGTATTATCTTATATTTCACAATGGACACACAGGAAACAACCATTTTCCATATCGTGACATAACTCATGTGCCCAACAATGACTCGATGCACATTCCAACCAGTCTTCTGGTATTGTTCACCTCACAATAGGAAAAACACACATGCCTGACTGGATGCCTCTTGATTTTTGCGATATCTTCTCGTCTACCTTGGCCGTTTTCAATTTACTTTACCTTTTCCCTTTCCTTTTACATTCTGTCCCGTTTTGTTTTGTTCTCGTTTATATTCATTTCATTTAAGAGTCTGGACTATGTCTAATTTTGATTTTTTTCTCACTTTATTCTTCTTCTCAATTATTGATCTATTTTTGACTCCTGAATTTCCTGTTTGTAATTGATGGTGTAAGTTTTAGTGACGGAAATATGTTTCCTTGGAGAGATGACATGTTGCAGACGGTTGTGCAAAAATGTCAACAAGATCTACCCTAGACGCATCTTCGCTGTCTTTCCGAATTCTCTGCCGAATATCTTGTTCTGTTAAAAGAACGTCCTTTTCATTAACAGACGTTACGTCGTTTTTATCAATAGTTACGTCGGGAGTCTGCCTTCACTAGTAACAATATTAATGTCGGCATTGTCATAACGTTTAGTCATTGAAGAACTGTCATTAATAGTAGCTGCATTGTCTGCGGAGTTAATTTCTGTGGCTATTACATAATCCCCGTCATTAGTCGTTGAGCAATTTTCATTTACATCAGCCAATGGACTGGTTTCCACCAAATCGTCTGTAATGTCACAGTCAGCATTTTTGTCCTTCGGACTCGCAGCAGCATTCTAATGACTGTTCTGCACAGTAGCCTGTACGGAGGCGTGTAGCCCATAGTGGCTAGCCCTTATGTGACTTATTTTAATTTATAATTTCTGATGAAGACAATCAATTGCCGAAAGCAAGTTAGAGAATTTTATTTTTGCGACCGAGGGCTGAATTTTTATCCTTTGACGTTGTATGACAATAGCAGCTATGTTCAAAATTTTAACATCCCAACTATATTATTTTCTCTTCAATGTAAACTCCCTGCGTCTGAATTTTGGAGGAAAAGGTATGGACGTAAAAATCTACTAGTCAAACACAGTAAATATCATATTCTCCATTACTGGGTTGACAATTACTACTGAAATTATGTAATTCCATGCTCACTGCTTGTCCGTGCGCGACTACTGGCGGTGTGAAAAGTCACGCGAATACTGCACGATTAATAATAATAATAAAAATCTCACTGACGTGTCTTACAGCCCACTTTAGATTTGTTTGTTTTATAAGTTTCTGAAAAACATCTTGGATCAAAATAATAATCTAAATAATAAAAAATTAATCGATATGAGTTTCTAGAGCCCTTTTAGGGGAAAAAAATTTAAAAAAATAAAAATAAATAAATAAATAAAATAAAAAAAATAAAAATAAAAATAAATAAATAAATTAATTAAATAAAATTGGTAGTGGCGGGTTCCGAACCACTGACCTTTAGCGTTATAGTCCAACTCATTGCCCACTACGCTACGGCAAACAGTTTATAGTTGTGTTCTTTAATCTTATACTATTGTTGGCCGTTGTTAACAGATGCTAATATCGCATTTGTAGACACTAGATTATCATTTATCGTACAAAGAACGACGTGTTCTTGTTAATTCCTTAGTGTGCCATTGCTTTAAAATGACAACGTGTAAGTTACAATAGAAAATCATCAAATAAGCAACGCAAGATGTCACGTGACATCTGCGAACGGCTGGTTTTCGTTAATTCAATGGACGGTGTCAAAACTCGCTTATTTTTGCAAATATCTATCAAACGATACGTGATATGAAAAAAAAACAAAAAAACAAAAACAAAAAGGAAAAAAAATGTAGAGAATTTTCTCCTCTACAAATTCGTTTATTCAATTTTCGCGTCAGGTGAACGGTTTATTTGCAATTAAAATTACATTACAAACGGCTTTTTTTTTTTGGAATTACTAACGTATTTCTTGTCCGAAATATTTCAAAAAGCGAGGTTCCGGTCTCTGGTAGCCAACAATTATGTCTGTAAAATTTGGTTTCGATGGGTTGAAGGGTTCGACCTAAAAAGTGGGAACAAGTTACAGCCAGCCAGACATCGTCAAATCGCCGTTATTTTGGCAAATATTTCAGCAACGATGCAAGATATGAAAAAATAAAAATAAAAAATAAAAAAAAAACATAGTAGAGCCAAGTTGTAGAGAATTTCTCCCTCTACGAATTAGGTTCTTAAATTTTCGTGTCAGATGAACGGTTCGTCTGGAATTACAATTATATTACAAACACCTTTTTTATATTACTACCGTATTTTTTGTTCGAAAGATTTTAAAAAGGATTGTTCTGGTCTCTGGCGGCCTACAATTATGTCTGTAAAATTTGGTGACGATCGGTTGAACGGTTCGTCTGAAAAACAGGGAACACGTTACGGACAGACAGACGGACAGAAAGACATACATCCCAAAATCGCCGTTATTTTTGCAAATATATCTGAAACTATACGAGATATGAAAAAAACATAAGAGAGCAAAGCTGTAGAGAATTTTATCCTTTACAAATTGGGCTATTCAATTTTCGTGTCAGATGAATGTTTATGCCATTATTTTCATTTAAATTTCGAGCTGCCAAAAGACGATCCGAAAGGCCCACTTTTATTGTTACTACTGTAACCTAAAGTGGGCTAATTTACAACACACTTAAAGAATAGAGTTATTAGGCCATTGAAGACTAAATGTTCTAGTTGCTAATTCATAAGGGAAGACTGAAAGTTAAGGTGACACAGCAAATCCATCCACGCTTCTAAAACTTTTTGCCTCTCCACAGATATTTTGTGCAATGGACGCGAGACGTTTTTCCGTCCAGGCCTTCAGTTGTCACCCCGTACGTCGGTCGGTCGGCAGCTTCTGCCACAGACTCTGGACGTGGGCTGAGGCGGCGCAACGCCCGCCTTGGCTGTGAGAGTGTGAGCGACCCCTTTCGCCTGTCGCGCTCTGAGGAAGCGCGGCCCCGTATCAGCGGGGCCGCCCCGCCTTTCCAATTAACGGCAGGAAGCGGCCGCCGGGAGGAGGGGGCGGAGGTCACGCAGTCCCAGGTGGGGGCGGCCGCCGCCTGCCAGCTGCAGGCGCCACAGGAAAAAAGGACCAAACTCCCGGGTAGCGGGTCGACAAGAAACGGGCTGCACATCGCCCAAGGCACGCGAGGCACAGCTGAACGAGGCATAAAAAGCACACCGTCCACATTCTGTTGTTGTTATGGTCTTCAGCCCGGAGACTGGTTTGATGCAGCTCTCCACCCTACTCTATCCTGAGCAAGCCTTTCCATCTCCTCATAAGAACGGCAATCCACATCCACTTGAATCTGCGATTTTTACCCCACACACTCCCCTCCAATGCTAAATTTACAATTCCCCGATGTCTAAGAATGTGTCCTACCAAGCGATCCCTACTTTTAGCCAGGGTATGCCACAAATTCCTTTTCTCACCAATTCTGTTCAGTACCTCTTCATTAGTTATGCGATCTACCCACCTAATCTTCAGCATTCTTCTGTAACACCACATTTCAAAAGCCTCTATTCTCTTCCTGTCCGCACTGCTTATGGTCCATGTTTCACTCCCATACAAGGCAACACTCCACACAAATGCCTTCAGAAAAGACTTCCTTACACTTAAATTAATATTCGATGTTATCAAATTTCTCTTTTTCAAAATGCTTTTCTTCCCATTGCCATTCTGCATTTTATATCCTCTGTACTGCGACCATCGCATGTTATTTTACTACCCAAGTAACAAAACTCATCTACCACCTTCATTGTTTCGTTACCTAATCTAATTCCTTCAGCATAGCCTAAAACCGCATTCCATTATTTTTGTTTTGCTCTTGTTAATGTTCATTTTATACGCTCTATTCAACACACTGTCCATTCCATTCAACTGCTCTTCCAGGTCCTTTGCTGTCTCTGAAAGAATTACAATGTCATCAGCAAAACGCAATGTTTTTATTTCTTCGCCCTGAACTTCAATCCCTATTCCTAATTTTTCCTTACTTTCCTTCACCGCCTGCTCGATATAAAAATTGAATAACATTGGAGAAAGGCTACAACCCTGTCTTACTCCCTTCCCAACTGATGCTTCCCTTTCATGCCCTTCGAGTCTAATAACTGCGGTCTGCCTTTTGTAAAAGTTGTAAATAACTCTCCGTTTTCTGTATTTTACCCCCGCTGACTTCAGGATTTGAAAGAGTGTATTCCAGTCAACATTGTCGAACGCTTTCTGCAAATCTACAAAAGCTAGAAATGTAGGTTTGCTTTTCCTTAATCTATCATCTAAGATAAGACGTAAAGTGAGTATTGCTTCCCAGGTTCCTACATTCCTCCTGAATCCAAACTGATCTTCCCGAGGTCAGCTTCTACCAGCTTTTCCATTCTCCTGTAGATAATTCGTGTTAAAATTTTGCAACCATGATTTATCAAACTGATGGTTCTGTAATTTTCACACCTGTCTGCGCCTAATTTCTTTGGAATGGGGATTATTACATTTTTCTTAAAGTCTGAGGGTATTTCGCCGGTCTCATACATCCTACACACCAGTTCAAATAGTTTTGTCATGGCTGGCTCTCCCAGAGACTTTAGTAGCTCTGAGGGTATGTCATCTACTCCTGGGGCCTTGTTCCGACCTAGGTCTTTCAGGGCTCTGTCAAATTCATCTCTCAGTATAGTGTCTCCTATTTCATCTTGATCTACTTCCTCTTCTCTTCCTACAACATCATCTCTAAGTTCATTTCCCTTATAGGGCTGCTCTATGTACTCTTTCCACCTTTCAGCTTTCCCTTCTTTGCTGAGAACTGGTTTCCCATCTGAGTTCTTGATATTCGTAGAGTTGCTTTTCTTGTCCCCAAATGTCTCTTATTTTCCTGTAGGAGGTATGTACTTTTCCCCTTGTTATACATTCTTCTACAGATTTGCATTTGGCTTCTAGCCACTCCTGCTTAACCATTCTGCACTTCCTGACAATCTCATTCCTTAGTCGTCTGTACTCTATTTTGCCTGTTTCATTTACTGCATTTTTATATTTTCTCCTTTCATCAATTAAATTTAGTATTTCCTGTGATATCCAAGGATTTTTTGTAGGTCTTGCCTTTCTACCTATTTTGTCCTCTGCTGCCGTCCTTAGTATAAGGTAGTTGATAAGTAGTTTGTAAGTTTAGGGACTGATGACCCCGTAGTTAAGTCCCATAAGCTTAACAAACATTTGAACATTTTGAACTAGTTACACCAGTGTTAATGACGTAATTTTTCTCTGCGTTGCCCTCTCTACATTTACAGATATTTCAATCTTACCGCAGTACAACACTAGTTAATTAGCTGAGTTGTTGGAGGCGCTTTTCTCTCTCTCTCTCTCTCCCCTTCCACGCTGTCCGCCGTTCACACCGGTGGGTACTCAACTTCGCTTAAGCCCACTTCGTTAAGTATAATCTACATTACTGAAAGCTGACCCTAAATTACGGTACCCGCTAATTCTCTCTGACTACATCAGATAAGATTCAAACTATCTAAACATGATTATTTCCGTTGGAGGTCCGAGTCCTCCGTGAAGCGTGTGTGTGTGTGTGTGTGTGTGTGTGTGTGTTTGTATAGTCCTTAGCTTAAGTTAATTTAAGTAGCTTCTAAATCTAGGGACCGATTGCCTGAGCTGTTCGTCCCTTAGGTTTCCTAACATTTCAACATTTAGTTCAATTACTTTGTAAATTTATGAAGTGATGATTACTGCGGTTTGGTTCCATAGCTTTACAAACGTTCACATGACATCAATAAAAAAATAAAATAAATAAAAAATAAATAAAAAAGAAGTCTCTCGCCAAAATTTTCTCCTGCGCATATTTCCGGCAGTAAATGGACGTCGAAGACTAGGATGGGTGTCTGTTCCATACGTCAGTGAGTTTCGAAATTACACTAACAATCTTCGAGGGGGTGCACAAAGCGTCTTGAGAACCAAATGAGCATGGAAACCCATACCCAGGAACGTCATTCAGCGACGAAACAGAGCGTCGAAGTTGCTGGAGGCGATGTCTAGCGGCAGACGCCCGTGCCTGTAACTTGGGTTCTCCATAGCGTCGTTGTATGGCATTTTTATCATTCAAAACGCCTTCTGCATAAATATCACACATTCGCGCTTCACAGAGCGATTCCTCACATGTAGGCAATACAAAATATCTCTCACACAATATATATATATATATATATATATATATATATATATATATATATATATATATATATATATATACTATTAAAGGCTCGGCATTCAAGAGAATTGCCTGCTGTTCTAGATAGTATGAACTGTGATTAAGAATATATGTGCAAAAGTGTCTTCTAACTAAAAATATTTTTAAACATTTATTCTGACCACAATGTCTATTTAACAGCGATGAATATCGATCAACACTAGCACAAAGCATTACTCTTTTGTTGTTACTTCATGGAAAAACAATAGTTATCGGAGACAAACTGACACACACGTAAGCTGCAAAACTGCGCATGCGCAGAGCTGCTTATGGAACTCGACAACAGCTCAGCGCATCCGCAGTTCTATCGGCGACAAACTGACACACAGTTACGCCGCTTACGTTTATAGTAGATATGTAATGAGCATAGACATACTCCAGCAAAACATCCTGAACCTCTTTGTTTTAAATGTCGAGGCGATTATTAGTGGTTATATCCATCAATGACGTCAATTCACAAAACTGATTTCACCACCTTGAAACACGTCCACTGATTGTGGGGTTGTGTTCCATTTTGATTTATTCCTTAACCTAAAGCGTTTCTGCACCATTAATGTTGTCTATCTGTGTGTTAATTATTATTTTTATCAATGATCAATGCTCCATGTTATGTTTGCCTCATATTTATATATGTTTCCACCCGTGTGATTGAACTTGTGTGTTCATGTGAATGTGGAATGTTGCTTTTAATATTGACGGACTGCCGCGCAATGGCTTACAATCGCCGCCTCCCGCTCTAGGCTTCGTTTTGCTGTAGTTAAGAACGCCTGACTTCGTTTGTCGTCTGCGCTAGCGTCTGCTGGATGGCTAGAGACAAGCTTACTAGGCAAGATGCTGAGGTGGCCGTGTTCTTTGTGTCGGACCAACCTAATCTTGGACAAAAGAGGTGACAGGAGACCTCTCTGGGAGCGGCTGTAGAGGGAATTGTCTTGGCCAGGTAGCAAGGGTTGGTAAACACAAGTCTCTGAACGCACACTGTGTCACTTTTAGCGCGCTCTACATCCGGTGTATGGCAGCGGGATGTTTTTGCGAGGCCTTAGAGCTTTAGTCTTCACTCTTCATTCTGCCTCCGATGGCTGTGGAAGTAAGTACTCCACCGAATCATGCTGAGGGGAAGGCATGCTGTTAGGACTTTGATTTATTTGTGATCAGACAGTCTTGGTTTTTCAGTGATAGTTCTTTTGAGTAATTCTTTCGCTATGTGAGGTGAAGCGTTCCTTAATTCACAGAACAAGAGTAAATGCATTGTAAATTTATTATTAGCATTTCAATTCCAGTGATGATTTTGTGTCCAGTTTTGCTCAAGCTATAATACATGTGCGTGGCCTTCAGCCCTTGTTTAAACCTAGTATGTTTGAATATCCTTTGTGCTTTTAACTAATGTTTTTGCGGTATTTCTGTATCTGCGAGTATGCTAAATATTTATCAGATTTTCTGATTTGATTCCATCTTTCCTGTCTGGTATGACCAACTGCACAACGTGCTTTCGTAACAGTCATTACTTTGGCCTTCAGCCATCGTTTTATTAATACTAGCTTTCTTCTATGTCAATTTCTCGCATAAGCTTAACTTGCTTATTCTAAAGTAATTTCTGTTTGTAAATGCTATGAAATTCGGTGTGGTCACACACCACATGGTAATTAAGAATAGTGAGCCACTGCCTCTACAAACATGAGTTCGTTTAGTGCACAGTATCATTAAATTTGTGATCAAGTTACCCGCCATCTCATGAAGATGCCGCCAATGCTTCATTTTGCCGCTGTTATTGAGTGTTCCCGTAGAGTAATGTACTGCTAGCATTATGCTTGTGTCTGTGAATGAATGAATGACTGAATGTGGTTTCAGCTACTCATTGTCTAGTTGAAAATTTCCTCCTACATTACCTCTACTTTATGATTTCATGCTCTCTGTCCTATGTTTAATTACCTATTCATTTTTTAACATTGATTTCGTGTTTGTTAAAACATGGCTGCTCCCTTAAGGAGTGAGCAGTTAGATAAATTTCCGTTGTGCATGTACTGTGGCCACTCATAAAGCAATTTAGAGCAGCAGTGAGCGTTTTAACTTACATTTGCAGATCTCAACTGCCTGAGATCTTGCTTATTGTAATAACAGGCCACTTTCAACCTTCCTTACTCAATACGGTGACGTATTTTCTGTCACCTGATCTTTGTACAGCATGTTATCTAGTAAATAAATTTAGTTGTGTCCATCTTGGTGCAGTCCTTTGTAGGGCCAGCACTGTAGAATATAAAAATTTGTTCAGGAAATGTTCTGGTTGAGCCATTTAAAAATTCCAGTGTATATTGAACAGTTTGTCTTGGTACCTCACTGGTAGAGTGCCACCCTATCAAGTCAAAGGTCGCGGTTTTGGTCCTCGCTAGGTCCAATTTTTTTTATCTGTCACTTTTCACATATTTCACTTAAATAGAAATGTTGCTGATGTAAAAAAAATCGAGTAGCACCGTGATTCGAAATCTACGTTGAACTGTAGGCCCTCCTATAACTGCCTGGATCAGGCAATGGCATACCACATCCAAACAGGACCATGCCTAGTCCAATAGATTTCGGGAATGCAGCCGCGTAAAATTCACTTCTTCTGCTGATATTTCGGCCGCGTACCTTCCGGCCATCTTCAGAGTGAGTCGAAGACTGTCGACGAGGTGCCGGGTGCGGCCTTATAAGACTGATCGCGGTGGCAATGCGCGTGCGCGTCACAGATGCTGGTGTACTGTATATCGAAGTACTCACACGCGTGCGCCCCCCGTGGCGGAAGCGCTCCGGTGTTCACTTATCGATATATGCTCGGCGGCGGCAACACCTTCACGTCTTCTCTGTGATTTCAATACTCCAAGTGCAGGGTTCCAAGCTAGGACCATGCCTAGTAAAGCACTACTGCGTTAAGAACAATCTTCAGATTGTTGACTACTTTACCTTATTGATCATATCAGAGGCCGGAGAATTGCACTACTTAATTCCCTGACCTCGAACTCCCACACTTTTTACTTTCTCCTACGGAGAACTCGTGAAGAGGGGTGTCTAATAATTCGGTCGCCTCGTTTCCGCCCGAAGTTGTGGCCCTCAAACTTGGCACACAAACATATAGCTCGGCAAACTTAGCGACGGTGGGCCATCCGTTTAGAAGTTTTAATGTGAGCCGAAACTCTGAAATTGGTCAAGTAACATAATAGGCCGTGGCAGCCGCGCGTCTTACAAAGCAAAGTCCTTAACGGTCTCTCCGTACTCTAGACACTGCCGAATAAAGCAAACACAGACAAATTAAATAATAGGGGTTCTTAGGTTTGGAATTAGTAGCTTTCTTTCTGTTGTCTTGTCTCTTCTCTTCTTAGCAATGCTTGGAGCATTTCTCTTGCGGAATTTTGTTTCGAAATTAGATAATTAGGCATAGCATTTACGAGAATAACACTAATCGATACCGCTTTGATTCCCAAATATTCTCCTTTTAATGGTTGCAATGGAGCCCTCACATCTGATATATTATCTTCCAGTTACTAGTTACTACTTCTTGACTTCTAACCAGCCACACTCCAACGTTAGATATAAAATAACAATAAAGATAAACTTTTATGTTATATAGTAAGCTGATAATTCTATTATAAATTACATGTTAAATGTTCTGCAGGTGTAATGAAATTTGATAGACTATGTAATAGCATTATGGGACTGTTCTACGGATGTCGCTTCTTCTTAAGCTTCAAACCGCTAAAACAGTAAAGAAATATATAATTTGGTTTACTGGATAGAACTGATTTCCTCGGAATTTGGTTCTGTTATGAAGTGGTATAATTAATAATATTCTAATTGATATTATTAATGGAATAACTCCTCCTAATTTATTAGGGATTGATCGTAAAATTGCATATTCGAATAGAAAGTATCATTCTGGTTGAATGTGAATTGTTGTTACTAATGGATTGGCTGGTACAAAGTCATCTGGATTCTATTAACGTGAACTTACTTCTCTTACCTCTTCGAACTAGTCAGGAAGTACTCACGACGCCAGACTTCACCGAAATTATGGCTGTTACTTCAAAGTATTTCACTGAATTACTAAACACAAAAAATAACGGAAGTAAGTAGGTGTTGATAGGATATGTAGACTACTTAGTTTTATACGTATTGTACAGTAAACGGGTAGTGTGCGTTAGATTAAACGCAAAAACCGGGTCCGCTAAATCATCGGGTATAAATTGTATGTACTTTTATTAAACAATTTGGAATAGCATTATTGTTATTGTTATTATTGTTGCGTCAAAAGCGTGCAAATATACACTTCGTCAGACAAACAAGGAATTATTATTGTTATTCCACGGTGTTGGTAACAATCAGCCATTAGAACATACACAAATATTATGTAGAAGCTGTTAGAATGGAGCTTGTTGAGGTAATTTCTGAAATTATTACGGATACTGAACGTTAGAAAATAACTGAGAGAAAGATGCTGCTTAGAGCTGCTTAGCCCATACGCACCTTAAAACGTATGTGAATGAGACGCTGAAAAATTAGAGAAGGAACTTTGAAAATAAAAGTATTCTAATAGTCATGTCACTCTCTTCTTTCATAAATTTCTCAAACGAGCTTATTTTAGCTAGGGAGGAAGAAACTTAGAGAAAAATAGTAATGAGAAATGAAAATGAAATCTCCGGAGATGGAGGATCTTCTTGTAGGGGGATGGAGAAAGTTGTAACAAACTGTTACGACAAAGAGTGGAAACGACGAGGAAATAAAGTACATAATAGGAAACAGTTAGCTGAAAAATTTGTAGAGGAGAATTTACATAAATGTGCTTTAGAGCACTGTTTCTCAACCTTACTTTCTTTTTCTTTTTTTAATACGCGACACCTTACTAGATAAAAACATTCTGGCAACCTCCTCCTTCCCAGCCGGACAACGCTAACGAATTTAATTTTGTTCTATTGATGCAAGTTTCATCTTTCCTGTGAAACCGAATAAATGGTATTGCACAATATACGACTATTTAAAAAATCTTATAGTATATTCTTTTTCGCATGGGACATATATCCTACTTTTACATAAATTTCTATAGCCAAACATTCGTTGCGTAACAAGTGTTTTGCATTTCAGGTAAGACTCACAAGCGAATTATGCTCGTTGAGCAAGGTCGTACCTTTTAGTTTGGTAACGAGTAGATTTTCTTTTTTAAATCCTCAAAATTACCTGTACGTGTTGAACACTGGGCTATTGATACTCTCCTAGAAATAGTTGTCAGATTTTATGTTTATTTTTTTGGCAACACGATGCATTTATTACAATAAATAAATAAATAAAATAAAATAAATGTTCAATTCACAAATAACGTTGAAAGTCTAATTACAATGAAGTTTGTCATTCAAAATCGAAAAATTACAAATGACGTAATACTGATATCAGATAAACTTTATATCTACAACGTCCGCTTTTATGTTACGGAAATCGTAGTATACAGACACGTACGTGCTGGTTGATACATAGTTAAATTACTTTCTCCTTTGCCGTGACCCCCGAAGAAAGACTTTGCAACCTCTCCTGGGGGTCGCGACTCACAGTTTCAAAAAGAGTGGTTCAAAGAAGTGGTATGTATCGCGCTGAACTGCAGGATGTCTCAATGGTCAATTAGAAGGAACGAAAGATATTTAATATGAGGTGTAGACACGACGTTGAAAGCAACAAGAAAAGACAAAATAGGGACTACAGTGTCACGAAGGGAGGTGGGAGTTATCAACATTCTTGTATACATCGTTTAACGCCTGACGTGGTATGGATATACAACAAAAATGGCAGAGGAATGATACTGGAGACTTGGAATTTACAATAAAGGTGTAGCGCTCCTGGTACTTAGGAACGATGGATTGAGACGACGATGTAGGAAAATTTCATGCAAAGAGAGGACTTACAGGATGGAAGAATATGGAAACTTGAGCACGATAGAAAATTACAGAAAATTTCATGCAAAGAGAGGACTTACAGGATGGAAGAATATGGAAACTTGGATACGATAGAAAATTACAGAAAGTAAATAATTGGCCTTGAGAAATACGGCACTCGATTTACGCATGAGCAAAGTCAGACGGAAGAGGTCCATTTAAAATATTAACAGCAAATCATCCAGTGTATCTGTCTTCTTCCAAGTCCTATACGCTGCTTTTAGTATTTAGTATATTTTGTTGCTTGCTCTGCTAATACGTTTTTCGCGCCGTTTCGTGATGAATCAGCTGACGAAGTGTAAAGGTGTTCTATAGGTTTGTTGTTTGTAAATCTATGCGAATTCACTAGTCTGGTCATCAGTCCCTAGGCTTACAAACTAATCGAACTAACTTATGGTAAGGACAACAAAACAATGCCAGAGGGAGGACTCGAACCTCCGACGGCGGCGGGCAGCGGCGCGCTCCGCAACTAGGCGCCTTGAATCACACGGACATTCTATTGTGGCTTTGGAGTATTGAAATACTTAACTTACAATTAACCAAACCAAACGTTCAAATGTTTGTAAATCTATCGGACCAAACTGCGTGGTCATCAGTTACAAACTACTTAAACTAATGTAAGGACAACTCACACACACCCATCCTCCATGGAGGACTCCAACCTCCGACGGAGAGCAACCGCGCGTTCCGCAGCTATAATTAACCATTAAATACTCTTAACATGGAAACTGCAATAACGTTCAAGGCTTTTAAGCACCCGGCACAAATAAACACACGAATCTTGTTGAGTGTAACCTCACTGCAACTCAGACAGCTGTGCGCATTCGCGAATCAGGCTGCTTAAAAGCAGCAGAAAAGAAAATCGAGTATAATCTACTAGTCTGATTGCTTGCCGTCATTGTTTACACAGGAAACAGCCACATCTCAAGTAGACAGACGCAGGAAAAGATGCAGCTTTTACATAATTTCAGCTCTGTACGCGTTAACCAGCTGCCTCCACAAACCTAAGTGTACGAAGTTACGACACTCCTGATGTCAAAAGAATACTGGCGTTTAATATCCGTTTCCTGCAGTTGTAAGTAGATCGCCTCCGTAGCTCAGAGGCAGCGTCGATGACCGCCGATGAGAGGGGCCTGGGTTCGATTTCCTACACGGGAGTGGTTGTTGTATGTCATCATCACCAACATCATCGTCATCATTATCGACACGCAAGTCGCCGAAGTGGCGTCAGTTGAAAGACAGAAAGACTTGCAGTAGGTGGCCAAACCCCTGTGTGGATACCTCTGCCACGAAAAGCCATACGATCATTTCATTACGAGTACTGAGAAAGGATGTTAAAAAATTGAAAATACTGATACAATAACCAGGAAATGGAGGCCTATATTATTCATCTGAATAATTACCGGTTACCTGTTCGGGCTTACACAATTTTGAACCCAGCGCTAGTGTTTTCAAAAAATAAAGTTTGTACGTAATCCCAAATCGCCGGCTGCCAATTTTCGGTTTCGAGTGGCGATGCCGCGGTGGAGTAGCCGAGCGGTCTAAAGCGCCTCGCTGCGGAGCGCGCGGTTGCTCGCCATGGAGGTTCGAGTCCTCCCTGGGGCACGGGTGTGTGTGTGTTTGTCCTTAGGTTAGTTTACCTAGGTTTAACTAGTTTGTAAGCTACGGACTGATGACCACGCAGTTTGTTCTGATAGACTTACAAACATTTGAACGAGTGGCGATCTGGTCTAGGGACCGATGTCCTAGAATAACAAACATTTGAACTGTCGCCTTTTGTGTTGGGCAGCTGAACTACAGGCCCGGCGTACACTTGACGCAGCACAGGCAGAGGAATGGCAGAGCATAGGCGGCCAGCCGTCTGTAAACCCTGCTCTCCACTTGGATAGCCTACCGCACACTTACCGCAGCCGAGGCGCAGTAGAGGGCAGGCGTTTCCTCGGTCACGCCTCTGTTCAAATCAAATGTTTGTTAAGCTTATGGGACTTAACTACGGGGTTATCAGTCCCTAAAGTTACAAACTACTTATGAACTACCTTATACTAAAGACGGCACAAATATCCATGCCCGAGGGGGTATTCGAACCCCCGACCGTAGTGGCCGTGCAGACCGTGACTGGAGCGCCTCAGTCCCCTCGGCCACCGCGGCCGGCCACGCCTCTGTCCGGTTGTCCGAGGCGCACAGTTTTCCTGCGCCTCTGTTCCACCTCTGCCGCAAAGTGAAATTTCAAGTCATCTGATATGCTTCGAAGAAAATTGTTTTATGTCGACGAATATAAGTTTCATCCTTCTCTGTATTTAGTTTCCTTGTAACATTTTCACTTTATGCGTAAAAAAAATAAAAACAACACCTTTTTCTGATTTGTGCTTGTTCTGCGCTAATGCAGCTTCTTCAATCGATTTTGCAGAAACTATTCGTAAAAAAAAAAAAAAAAAAAAAAAAAAAAAATCCTTATGTTATAGCCAAAAGCCATCGCATGATATTGGACAAGTTTACTTTTCGTTATCGTACATAGTAATTGTTATAATAAAAAATAAAGTACAACGCCGCCCATATTTTGAAAATTTTGCTGTGAAAAATGTAGTCGCTGGCCACTTTGCGTTTGGTGCGTTTTACACCATACATAACTGCGTTCGAGATGTAGCTAACATAACTAAATTTATTTTTAACGAAGCAAGAAGAGCCATTATCGAGTAAATACGTAAGATACGTTTGACGCGACGCGTCCGACAGCTACGCAGCACACGCGCGGCTGTTGCTGCCTGCAGAGTGTGGAGCTGCCTTTCGTCTCTCGTTGTTGTTGTTTCAAGGGGACTGAACATTTAGGTCATCTGTCCTTGTGTCTCTTTTTCTTCGTATGCTGCCGATACAGGCCCCAGCTGGAAATGAACAATTTACTGAAATAGAAAGACACCGAGATTCATAAACCGAACATCCTGGTGTGGATTTTTAAGGTCTTTAGTCGCTGGTTTCAGTAAACTTCGTGGCACGCATGACAGCACTATGTAACCTAAAATTCCTGTTACTTCTGAATGACCAGCTCGGCGAATCTAGGACGGATGCACTACAACTTCCTTTGCCATCAGGGGCCTTCTTTCATTTCTTGAAATATGATGTGTACCTCTTCGTGGAGTTTGAGCCACTGCTAAACCGTAGATAATGCTAGGAACGTCTCTCGTCAGTATTCCTCGAATTCGAAACTACTTTCAGAAATTCAACAACTGCAAAAGTAGAAGAACAGCTTCACCAATTACTAACGAAAATAATAGCTGCTGATGGTAATTATCATTAGAAATCATGACACACTAAAAATAGGAATGCAATGTAATAAAATACTGGACGTACAAGCACAGTTGCAGTCAAAGAAGAAGAAAAGGCAGACGTCAGTATCTTACTCAGGAGCATGGAATAGCTACGAATAAAGACATAAGTAAGGAAACACTGCGTGAAAATGCAGTTAAACAAGAAAACTATTATTTTCAAAACAAAAAAAAAAAAAAAACAAAAAAATTCATATCGATATATCTTTGTCATCTGAAAAGCATATCAGGTGTCACCAAGGAGAAAATTGTTTGTGATCGTACATACTGCACTATAATCACGATTAAATATGTGAGTTGTATGAAGCTTCTTTCAATTATTGAATTTGCAGTGACACTTGTTTCTATGAATTATAAAATGAGAGAAAAATAAATCGGATTTTAATTACATTCTTAAAACATATCCGTAATTTTTCTTTAGTGGGTATGACATGTCGCACATTATTTTACTTCTTACTTAGCGTGTTGTCTCTTTAGTCGGAACAGCTCAAGAGCTTATGATGAACTTCCATAGACCAGACAAGTTCGCCATATATTCGTCACTTTTGTCTGTTGCTCAGCAGGTCTTTCACTGCTCTTATACTCACTTTATCAGAATACAGGCACACAGACACATAAAATAATAGAGTTTTGAAGGAGATTGAGGAATTAAATCTAATTGCGTCGAGAGGTTTGCACTGGACATGCTCCATGTGCTGTGTTACGTAAACGTTGCAAGCTGCGCTGCCCTTCTCTGCCTGTGCTGCATCAAGTGTGCGCCGGGCCACAGAGGAGAAGTCGGAATCAGCCAGAGAATGTGCAAATAGCTTCCAAGTTGGAGGTAGCAGCAGGTACAGCACTGGGTGGGGTTTGGGGGGTGGGGTGTGCTGGAGGACGGCCAAGACTGGGCGTGGCTGACTGTCAACACGAAGCAGCGTTTTGGCTGCGGCAGCGGAAGCTGTTTGCGGTGTTTGCCTCCCCATACCCCAGGAGCACACGGCACGGGTGGCTGCGAGAGACGCTGCCGATGGCGGGGCCCCCGTTAACAACGGGTGAAACTGGCAGCCGTGAATTGCGGTACCATCTACATCTACATCCAAAGTCTAAAAGCCCCCTCACGGAGTGTGGCGAAGTGTACCTTGCGCCGTGGCGGAATGGCCAAGCGCATCGAGACGGTATGTTCCGATGCGCGATTCCGTTCCCCGTCGGGGGTTCGAATCCTCCCTCGGTCATGGATGTTAGTGAAAGTTAGTTTATAAGTAGTTTGTAACTTTAGAGACTGATGAACCTGAAGTCCCATAAGCTTAACAAACTTTTGAACATTTGCTACATTGCGTACTATTTGTCACTTCCTCTTATTCCAGTCGCGTATGGTTCCCGGGAAAAGTAACTGCCTGTATGGCCTCGTGTGGATTCCAATCTCTCTAATTCCACACTTTTGGCTGCTTCGCGAGAAAAAAATGTATTGGTTGACTCTTTATCTTCTGTCGGAACTGTGACAGAAGCCCATACCGCGATATAAGAACGACTCTCTGGCACCGTCTGGCACTGGTGTTTCCTACTCATCCTCGTGACGCTTCCGCGCTTACTGGGGTGCGTTTGAAATGCCCGTGCAAAGTCCGAGAGATTGCATCACCGGCGCGTATCGAGGTCATTTTTAGTTAGTAGCATCTTTGGAAAGAAAGCACACCAGGTTTCAGCCGTATTGGTCTATTTCTTTGAGTTTGGCATTTGTGTGACTGTCAAAGAATTGACGACAAAGAATTTCGTGTTGTGATTAAACTTTACTTTATGAAAGGCAAAACGATTCAGGAGACTAAATAAAAGCTTGATAAACATGATGGTGACTGCACCTTCTATAGCACAGTTTATAAGTGGTTTCAAAATTTTCGGAGTGGCCATCTGAACGTCCTGGACACCGTGTAGAGATTACGACTCAAGAAATTATAAATTTCATCATATGGTAATCGATTACAAGAGATAGTCTGCACGGCCACTACGTTCGGGGGTTCGAATCCTCCCTCTGGCATAGATGATTATGTCGTCTTTAGTATAAGGTAGTTCATAAGTAGTTTGTAAGTTTACAGACTGATGACATCAAAGTTAAGTCCTTAAAGTATAACAAATATTTGAACATTTCAACAGAAGAGTTTAGGTACATGAAATTGCTAGTTCTGTGGGCATCTCGAATGAACGGGTACATAATATTTTCCATAAACATTTGGACATGAGAAAAATATTCGTAAGATGGGTGCCGCGATTGCTCACGCTTGACCAAAAACGGAATCTTGTGAAGTGTTGCATGGAAGGTTTACAGCTTTTCAGGAAGAATCCGCAGGACTTTAAGCGTCGTTTCGTCACTGTGGATGAAACATGGATACATTACTATACTCCTGAAACCAAAGAACAATCTAAAAAATTGTTTACCAAGGAAGAACCTGCACCAAAAAAGGCGAAGACCGGTCCTTCGGCCGGAAACGTTATGGCGACGGTCTTTTGGGATTCGTAAGGAATAATCCTCATCGACTATCTGGAACAATGTAAAACTATTACAGGTGCATATTATTAATCGTTATTGGATCGTTGGAAAACAGAGCTGCAAGAAAAACACCGGCTATTGGCCCATAAAAAAGTATTTTTCCATTACGGCAGTGCACCAGCACACAGCTCAGCAGTTGTGGTCGCAAAATTATTGGAAATAGCATTCCAACTCGTTTCACGTCCCCCCTGTCCTCCATACTTCGCTCCCTCGGACTACTGTTTGTTCCCTAATTTGAAGAAATGACTGGTGGGACGAAGATTTCATTCAACGAGGAGGTTATTGCAGAAACTAGAACAGCGCTGGACGAAGTGGATAAGCCTAAAACGAGACTATGACGAAAAATAACACGTTGGTAGTTTTTATTTTTGCGCGGACTTTTCAAAAGCCTCTCGATAAGCTCCATAGTATCCCATATCCTCTATCCACCCTACCTCGCACGAACCCCACATAGACGAGCAATATTCAAGCTCTGGCCGAACAAGAGTTTTGTAAATTGACGGAGAACTCTTCCTGATGATTCTGTCAATGAATCTCAGTCTGTCATCAGCGTTAGGCACGATTGCTTTTATATGGTCGTTCCATTTCAGATCACCCGTTACGTCTGCTCCCGGATATTATATGGAAGTAACCACTTCCAGTCTTTGCCTTGCTATTGTTTACTTTAATAATGTTTAATAAAGGACCTGTCTTTCTACATACAAGGTGACGCAGAAAGGACGGGCGTTTATAGATCTGGACTCAGACAGTCGGAGTGGGGGAATGATGTGGTAACGTGATCGGTAGTTCCTACCATTTTGTTTAGTTAAGGTCATGGAACCGTGGACAGTGAAACATTGTGTGTTTAGCTACGATAATTTTGTGCGCAATAGTGAGTCTATCGTAGCAATGCAGCGTGAGTTTCGTCGTTATTTCAATCTCGCTAGACATGATAGTGTTCCCACTCGTCACACCATTTTATGTTGGGTAGAATTATTTAGAACACCACGAACAGTTATGAACAAAAAACTACCAGGAGTTCCTCGCTCAGTTCGGACACCAGAAAATGTGGAAAAGAGTTCGGCAAGCCATATTCCGTAGTCCTGGTCGATTTGCTAGAAGACACTCGGCTGAGCTGTGCCTCAGTAATCGATCATCAAGGCATATTTTGCATACTGACCTAAAATTTCATCTCTACAAAATGGCCATTGTGCAAAAATTAAACACAGGAATTAGGAATAGCGGCTAAATTTTTCCCGAGGAACGGCCACATTTGAGCAAAATGACAACGTTAATTTGTTTGTGAGTCATGAAGCTGATTTCCAATTGAATGGAATGGTAAATCAGCAGTACTGTCGTTATAAGCCCAGTGAAAACCCCTACTGCATGAGAAACGACTATTTAGTCCCAAGGTGACTGGTGTGCGGTCACAGGTAAAGATGTTATTGGTCCATACTTTGTCAAGCCGAGAAAGGGAACAATGTAACCGTAACCTCTGAACGATATAGAGAATTGATCACTTAATTCTTCCTACCTGAATTAAGAAAAAACGTATTCCTATCGAGCGAGTGTGGTTTCAGCAGGATGGAGCTATAGCTCAAACGGCAAGATTCACTATGGAAGCAATTCAGACTTGTAGAAATTTCCATCACTCAGTGGTAAGTATTATATATTGGCAGATCTAGATTTCGACCACTGTGTGGTCATTGCCAACGCTTAAAAACGATTAAGATACATAAAATTTTTTTAATCATTGATGCTTAAAAAGCGATTAATACATATGTAGCAAAAATTAAGCATAGTTAATGACCAATAAATAAGACGACTGATTTCTGAAAATTTATTATTATTATTATTATTATTATTATTATTATTATTATTTTACGGTCATAATACACACTAGGTGTACCACTACAACTACTCCAAGCATTAAAAGTCCCTAGAATAACAATTTTTTTCCTACTTTGCCAGATTTTTGAGATTTGGAACCACTGTGCGTTGGGGCACAGCCAACACCGTCTAGATACAATGTCTCACAATAAGTCCAAAATGTTCAGTGTTTGTGAAGCTTAAGGGACTTACGTGCGGGGTCATCAATCCCTCAACTTACGACACGAGAATCCATGCCCAACGGGAAGGGACTCGTGCATTATTGCATAGCGCCTCAATGCGCCTGGCCACTCCGCCGCGGCACAAATCCGTGTCGCGTCACACCGTTAGGGCGCCATCGCTAGCTAACTGGCTGGCCGCTGGGGCATTGCCGACTGCCTCGTAGTGCCAGCCAGTCAGCTTACGATGACGGCCTATCAGTGTCACGTAACACGGATTTGTGGGGCCTTGTTAAAAGCTGTACGTGTGTTGTGTGGATGTTGAACCTGTCGTTAGATCAGACAATAAATTGTTCCTTGACACAGCAATTTGGTTTAATTATGGCCCTGATACTGATGTATATGCTATTAAGTGAGAAACAGTGCATGAAACTGATTATGTGCGCAACGGATATTAAAACAAAACAACTGTGACATGTGGCCTTTTGAAACAGACACTGACTATACTCAAAGATTTTGACTGCGAGAAAGATATAAAAAAAACCACAAATCACTTTCTTAATGCTTGACTGTGAGAATTTTATGCAGCTCAGTTACTAATTATTGAAATTTAGTATCATAGTCAATTAACTCTCATTTACTATGGTACCAATAATGAAATACGTTCAACAATATTATTCACATCAATACTGCACTTTAAATCCACTAATAATTGATTATCAAATGAAGGAAGTAGGTTAATTTTCTAACTACGTAAATGAGAGATGAAAGAAGGTTTAAGTTACTTATTATTAATAATCAGCATTACATTACCTACATAATACAACTTCTGACTTGCTGGCAAAGCAGCCTCTGCTCTACATCGGAGCCATACACACAACCCAACCGCTCTCTAAGCGAGCTGAACCACTAGTCCTACTCTCTCTCAGTGCGAGATACAATGCTATGCAATACATGATCTTTGCCAAAGATGAAACTTCATAAAGGACACATATCGATACATACAGTAGAAGCGATATTATACATTTTCTTGCAAGCAAGTTACTCGATACAAAACAGGAGGTACAATATTGGACATTTTCTTACAAAATAATTTTTTTATGGACACGTTTCATCACCCCCCTTCTACCTATTAAAATTTTGTAGAGTGGGTGATGCCAATGGTATTGCCTAGCCAGCAAAATTACTGAATTTCAAGTCCAAAAATCCATTAATGACATCCAAAATATAACATGAAAAATATGAAAACCTGATAAACATTTTTATACAAGATATTCAGGATCAAAACAACAGATGAAGTTCATAGAAAATTTAAAAAATGTTACAGTCATAAATGCATGCAATTTTACAGACGAGTACCAACAAGAGTAATGCTTGGAGTGGTACAGGATGTGACAGGTATAAGCAAATGTTAAAATGTACAGCACATCAGCAATAAATGGAATACATGACAAATATACATAATGGTGAACATAAGTATATATAGAATTTTACATAATATAGTTTGACAAATGATATAGTGGAGAAAATGAGATAGCTAGAAGTAATAGACAAGTGAAAAAAAAATACAATAATAAACATGAACATATACAAAGTTTTACAAAAGGTAGTTTAACTAATGTCATCATTCTTTAAAGAAAATGAGGTAATTACAAGTAATACACACAGTAGTGTAAGTTCCATGCGTCTAAATTTTGTACAAGAGATCAGTATTTTTGGGAACATAAAATGAACATTTGTATCTTGTGCACAATGTAGTCTATGCAAATTTTTAGTGCACTTAGTATAATATAAAGTGTCAATTTTGTATTCTGTGATGCATTTAAGATGCCATACTTTCATGGATGCTAGAACATACATGTAAATTTTTTGACTACATAGGTTTCTGATCATGTACAAAATAATGTCACTGCTTCGGCACAATAGGATTTCGATATTACGTTTGTCAATTGAATAGTTACAATGACAGTTCAGACTAAAGTGTATTGACTCATTATAGTTCTGAAAGCATATTTATCTATCAAGAGCACAATTTTATTTTGGTCACTCAATGTAAAAGAACCATGAAATATACCCAAACACTCGTAATGAACCTGTGGACAACGTTTGCAATGGGAGGCACTGAATAGTATAAGCACACGAATAGCACATTAGCTCCTAACATTCATTTTCGGTCTTCACACGAGTAGCCAATTATTCCCTAACATTCATTTTAGGTCTGCACACGATTAGCCAATTATCCCCTAACATTCATTCTGCACACGAACACAAAACACTGTAAGATTACACCACACTGTAGGCGAGCTGGCTGGTTGCATTAAAGTTGAAGTCATGGGGAAAAGGTTCTGATGTATTCCTCCATGCAATTCGACAACCAAGTGTGCTCCAACCAACGGGGCTACTAGCAGACTGCATCAGCATAGCCAAAATTAGAGCAAAATTATGGTGGTTGGCCAAGGCTGCAATGGACAGTACTATGTGGCCAAACATCATCCAAAAAAACATCTTCATTAAAAGGCCCAAAATCAGTGGTGTATAATAACACGTCCATTGTTCTGTGTGCATTATGGAATCTCGTGTGCGAAATCGCCAGTTCCCATGCGTGTCCAAAGTACATGAAATAAAGCATTTTACACACAAATTAGTAACATAGTCATGATATTTCAGTTTACACTGAAAGAAAAGTCGTAGATTATTAAACCATATTTTTACATTACAAGTAGTGTCTTGAAGACGGATACATTTGAATAGTAATGAGTAATTTAATTCTTATGCTAGAGTATCTACAAAATTAGTGTCATTTCATATAGGCATAAGACTTTCCATACTATGTACATATTACTTTACAAACACATAATCGTATGAAATACATTCAGGGTGCTTGTCATCAATTTGGCATTAGGTCATGTAAAGTAAATTTGTTGTCATAATTAGAGCAATTAACGTGAAGCCACTTCAAATAACTTGACATTCCAATTACCACTAGTTTACATCACTATGGTGGGGATTGCATTACCACCAAATTATAACAATTAAATTACATATGTTGCCATGGCCAGGCTTTTGTCTGAACTGAGTTACATATTTCATTGCCTTGAGGTATAACACATCAGGGTGGTTTCGTGAGAATATCAAAAGAGGTTCAAGTCATCAGGTCATGTCTGTGTCTGTCTGAGTCAGCAGTAGGGTCAGACAAAACAATTAAGGCAAATTTTGGCACAGTAATAGATGTGCATCACAGTAAATCATCCGATAACATAAACACAGACGTAACTATTTGTTAGGCATAGCTGCAGATTTTCATCAATAAGATCATCAATAAAATTTTGAAGATAGCAGTAAGCAAAAGCAAAGTATCTCTGTGCATTAACTAGACTTAACTTGGCGTAATTTATGGCAAAACTGCAAGTTCGCAAGAGAGATGGCTGTGTGCAACGTATAAGCATAACCATACAATTAATTAGCATAGTGGTAGGGCTTAGGTATATAATTAGTGAGCATAGCGGTAAGCTTTGATTACAAGAGCAATAAGCACAGCTGCAAGCATAATTAGAGATATTCATTACACATAATTACAAATAATTACAGAGCATCAGAAGGATATGATTCTCACCAATGACACATGTCATTGAAGGCACAATGCATCAACATACAAAATGGTGCACATAAGCACAAAGAGAAAACACAAAAGCGCAGTGCGAGTAAGCACATAAGAAAAGAACAGAGCATAGCATCATTAGCAATAGAGCGATTCTCCTCATAATTGCTTCATAATCATTGTATACTCTCGTCCACATAATTACATTTATCAAACATCTTTGACTGTTACCAATACCTTCCTTACCATCATTTATCCATAAACAATAGTGCATTTAAAAGACCACCATGACATATTGTGTACTGCCTTACTCATCATCCTCCAGAATGTCCTTTTTCTTTTTCACTGCTTAATTGGCTTACAAAATGCTTATGTCAACTCAAAATCTTCTTCACTCGCTCAGAAGTTCGTAAGTTATGCAATTAGTAATACAGAAGAGAAATCTGATATTTTCTGAAACATAGGAACTTAATTAGATTAATCAATCAAAAATTTCCATTAATTTTATTTGTCTTGCACAGCCACAGAGTTCGTTATATGTAAATTGCAAGATAGTCATAGTTTTGTATGACAATATCCCAGCGTAGCACAGAGAATAAGTATTCAGAGTTAGAGAAAAGTAACAGTGAGAAAAAGAGGTAGATAGAGCGCAGTAAGGAAAAGCGGAAGAATAGTGACACTCAGCTCGAGAACGGGGCACCAATCGCCACTTGGTGTGTCCAAAACAGATTAATGGACTCTCTACCCCATTCTACGTATGTTTGCTGTCGAATTTCGACTGGTTTGCTAGAAATGACGCCACGAATTTTAGTGCAATGCAAAGGCAGAATGGGACCATTAAGCAAGTTCTGATATTTCTTGAAAGTCACTTCACTAATTACTGACACAGGGCTACCAGAATCTAAGACAGCAGAAAGATTGATTTTGCCAATTTTGACAGATACAATTGGGTGAATTGGAATATCGAGACAGTCTACCTTCTCTTCTAATAGTGCCTCTTTTATGTCATCTAACTGTACAAATTTTACGTCTTGTTCGGTGGAAGGTTCATAAGAAATTTCTTTGTTGAGACAAGTGTTACCAAGATTAATGAGGCTTTCACAAGATAAATGTTTTTCAAATCTTGGCTGTTCCTCAACTTCGCAGTCACTATCGTCGTCATTAGAAGACATGTAATTGTCTATCCAATCAGCGACAGAGGTGTGCTGCAAATCTAATTGTTAGAAATCATTTTTTGCTGTTCCAAGGTTACTGTTAGTTGTATTATTGTGTGGCAGTGCCGTATCCTGCATTTCAAAGTACATGACCGGTCTGTCATATGCAATTGTTGGTTGATACTGTAAAAATTTTATTTCGTATATAGTGTCTTCCTCAGAGTCTGAAGACGAAGCTTCTGTCTCCCACTCTGAAATGTCGTCATTATATTGCTGATCGACAATTATCTCGTTTAACCGTTGGGCAGTATAATGTTTGTTCGATGCCTTTTCATTTGTTTCGTTAAATTTGATAGTACAATTTTTGTTACTGTCATTACTTTCAGGAGTAACGGCTTTAGGTATTGACACAATTTGTGTCGGTTTTGCCTTATCACTTACTGAGGTGCTACCAGCATCAGTATTGTGCACTTCCGCACAAACTACTATTCTGTTTTGTTCGGGAGGTTGTTCATCGTAACCTTCCTCTCTGTGAGGACGTTCACAATGAACAAGTTTCAGCGTATAGTTAGGATCACATAAATCCTGTACGGCCGAATTATTTGCCGTCGAGTCTGCTAGTCATACCTGACGCGGCCCTTTTTTTGACGAATTATAGCGTGGATTGGCAGGCCTGATTTCAATGTTTTGCTCTTATCTTTCCGGGGTACGCGATCTGCTTTGGCCCAGGTTTGTGTTTTCGTGTCGTGGACGGCGATCACGAGAATTATCGCGTGTGCCCTCCCGACTACACTTCTCAGCGTTATTGTTGTGATTTTCAGTCTCGCGATCACTATCAGTATTGCGTCTTTCACGCCAATTAGTATTATTTGAGGTATTGCTGTTATGATAATTATTGTGGCGTCCTCCGCGACCAAAGCCACCACCTCGGTAACGGCCACGAAAACTTCCACGGTTATTCTCACGATCTTGACAATCACTGTTCTCATTGTCGCGACTTTGTTTCTAAGTTTCATTAGCAAAAGAATTACTTTTTGTTTGATCCTCGTGCTCTGGATAACGTTTAGAACGCGGCGGGCTTTGTTGCGACCGGCGATCATATCTGTTTCTGTCAAAATATCGACTGCGCGAGGAATTTTCCTCGTCTTCTTCCTCTAAGTCTTGTAAGAGGTTTCTAAAGGCTTCAATATCATTCTTGCATCGTGCCGCAATGGCAATTTGACGCAAGTGTAGAGGCAATTTGTTCAAACAAATTCTAATTAAGGTGCCGATAAAAATTGATTTTTGTATACCAAATGTTGGAAATATTCCACCGGGCTCGAGAAATTTGATCGCTCAAAAGTTTTGAACGTCGCAATACCGTTTTTAACGCGATCTTGTGTCGCTTCCGACCAGTATGCGGATAGAAATGAGCGTCGGAACTGATTCTCGCTATAGCACTCTTGTGCAATAGCTCTCATTCTGGTGGCTGGCTCGCCTTCCAGATAACCACATATAAATTCTAATCTGTGCTCAAGTGGCCAATTCGGGGGAAGACAATAATCGAATTGCTGCAACCACTCTTTAGGGTGCAAGTCATTCGGAGAGGTTTTGAATGTCTTGAATTTACGTACAGTCAGGAAATGCTTGTAGTCAAACGCTTCACTTCGCCTGTGCGGTGTAAGTGAGCGTAAACTACGCATCGCGGCTTCATTGTTGTTGCTATGAGGTACACTTCGTTCTCGTACCAAGCGACCTACTTGAGTCGAATCATCGTTGTCATTTTCGTTCAAATTTTCTTCTACGTCTTCGTATGCATTTCCATAAGTGTGGTCAAATTTCCTCTCTATTCGCGCCACGCGATCATCTAATTTTCTGACCTCAGCCTTGTATTGCTGATTAATGGTCATTTGACCTTGTTTGAAACGGTCAAGGGCGAGATATTCATTAGTTTCATTAAACGGGGTAGGATGCGTTACATCAGAACTTTTGTCACTGTTATCACTGATTTGGGTAATTTTAACAGTAATATCCTCAACCTGTTTATTAATTTTATTGATCTGTTCAGTCGTGACTGACTGGAAGTTCTGCAACTTTTCATCAAATAGATTACTCTGTTGCTTCAACTGAGCGAGTTCAGTGGTTTCTATATTTTCGACTCGTGACGCAAGGCTTTCCATAAACGAATTAATCTCGTCGCGAATATCTTGTCTTATTTACTGAGATTCACATTTGAAAGTATTGAGCAGTTGTTCCCTGAACCGATTGTTGTCCTCATTTATTCTATTAAAACTACTTTGAATACTGGCAAACCTCGAATCGCACGTCTGTTCTATTTTCTCAAGTTTTTCATTTAATTTCTGAGATTGTTTCTCGAGTTTTTCACCTAATTTCTGAGATTCCTGAGATTGTAATTGACTATTCTCATTTAACTTAGAGAGCTGTGAGAGTAAAATCTGCATGAAGTCATTTGGTAATACGTTTTCCGTAGCTGTTGCACATGTATTTTTTGTAGCAGAGCTAGGCGGAACCGATGCATTATTTTCCGCAACCACGTTACAAGAATTGGAATTCTGTATTGTCGAATCCTGTACTGTATCGTTATCCATATTGTCTATTCCTGAACTAATCTGTTCCGCATTTTCGGACACGGTATTTACTGTCGTATTTGTATCAGTGCAGTGAGAAGACTCTTGTAAAAATTCAGCTTCTCTCCTTGCATCATTCGAGGTCTCATTTTCGGAAGCAGATTTAGCATCAGCGCGGACTCTCGTATTCTTCGACATTGTTAACAGAATTTTGCAGTAAAGTGACTAATAATATTTATTTTCACCAACTGCAAATTTTTTTGAAAATTACACACGGTAATTATGAGAGAACAATAGGCTGAATCGGGCTAATGCAACATACAATCGCAATCGAGATTACGCGAACCGTTAATTATCACACGAGTTCCGCGATACTAAGACTTTCATCACAACAAACATCAGACAATATAAAAGAGAGACTTGTTCAGTAGTAATGCAATTATTTGTATATTCAATTAATCTACTATAAACAGTGCTACACACTATCAAGAATGGTAAGTAACAAACTACAGAAACAATTACTATGCTACTGTTGCTATAACAAAGGATGGTGCTACAAAAATTAAATTAAGAGACAAAAGATAAGTTGGTTAGTGGAAAAGACAAACTAACTGAAATAAGACTACGTATCTAACTACGTCACGATCCTGTTTGTGAACTATCCTGGCAGAAAGGGCGCCAGATAAAAGCTGTACGTGTGTTGTGTGGATGTTGAACCTGTCGTTAGATCAGACAACAAATTGTTCCTTGACACAGCAATTTGGTTTAATTATGGCCCTGATACTGATGTATATGCTATTAAGTGAGAAACAGTGCATGAAACTGATTATGTGCGCAACGGATATTTTTAACAAAACAACTGTGACATGAGGCCTTTTGAAACAGACACTGACTATACTCAAAGATTTTGACTGCGAGAAAGATATTAAAAAAACCACAAATCACTTTCTTAATGCTTGACTGTGAGAATTTCATGCAGATCAGTTACTAATTATTGACATTTAGTATCAATTTAGTATCATAGTCAATTAACTCTCATTTACTATGGTACCAATAATGAAATACGTTCAACAATATTATTCACATCAATACTGCACTTTAAATCCACTAATAATTGATTATCAAATGAAGGAAGTAGGTTAATTTTCTAACTACGGAAATGAGAGATGAAAGAAGGTTTAAGTTACTTATTATTAATAATCAGCATTACATTATCTACATAATACAACTTCTGACTTGCTGGCAAAGCAGCCTCTGCTCTACATCGGAGCCATACACACAACCCAACCGCTCTCTAAGCGAGCTGAACCACTAGTCCTACTCTCTCTCAGTGCGAGCTACAATGCTATGCAATACATGATCTTTGCCAAAGATGAAACTTCATAAATGACACATATCGATACATACAGTAGAAGCGATATTATACATTTTCTTGCAAGCAAGTTACTCGATACAAAACAGGAGGTACAATATTGGACATTTTCTTACAAAATAATTTTTTTATGGACACGTTTCATTGTATCTAGATGTTCAAAAGTTTGAAATCTATCGGACCAACTGCGAGGTCATCAGTCCGTAGCTTACAAACTACTTAAAACCTAGGTACACTAACCTAAGGACAACACACACACCCATGCCCCAGGGAGGACTCGAACCTCCACGGCGAGCAACCGCGCGCTCCACAGCGAGACGCTTTAAACCGCTCGGCTACTCCACCGCGGCTTTTTATCTAGACGGTGTTGGGTTAAAGTGGGCGCGGCGGACACGGGACGAAAAGCGAGCCCCAGTGACGTCACAGGCAGCAGCCAAAAGCGGACGCAGCCCACTCGGAATGCAAACATTACTGTATATGGCCAAGCAGAAAGCTCCAGGTATTTACCACTTGACAATGAGCAAGGAGTACTTGGCCGAAAGCTCGTGGATTTTTAACAACCTGACGTGGCTAGAAGCTCGAGAAGATTTTATTTAATTTTGACCTTAATTTTTTCTCCCCTTCAAAACTACAGAGTGTCTAGCAAAAACCCGAAACACAAGTCACTTTATATTCAACACAGAACGTCCATGCAAAATATGATGGAAAATTGTGACCCACATGTCAGCCTCTCCTTGTTAAAGTCATTAGCAGGTTCGCTTCCAAGAGTGCTCCAACACCACCAAGGCACCTGTTCTGCGGCTAGTGACCGGTGATGGCCTTTGTGTTTGTTTATGCCAGGTATGTACTTATGACGAAGTACAGTGTTAGTTGATGAGACCAAAACCGCACAAATACTGCTGAGCAGGGCAGCGCGTGTATCGAATTGTGTAGTTCGTGTTGCGGATAACGAGAAAGTAGCATCCGAAGAGGGCACCGCTAGCACCGGCCAGCTTGTTTGCCGACACCGAGACCTGGCATCGTAAGCCTGCTATTTGCGGCTCACGATCGTCGGAGGATGCCGTCGAGATGTGATCGCGACGTGACCCCTGTGCCCCCCCTCTACCTGCCCCTCCCCCCTCTCACCCCTCCCCCACCCCCTCCCCCTCCGCGCCGGTCACGGACCGCCGCCCACCGGCATGCCGGGCAATTATTTGGAGTCCCGCAGGAAGCGCTTCCCACGCCACTCTGGTCGCTTCCTCGTGCATTACAGACGCTACAGCTAAGCTCGGCAGATAAGGGCAGCCAGGAACAGAACAGCGGGTCCGTCACTCCCCATCAGATAATGCGGCTTACAGCTGGAACCTGCGTTCCGTGAAACGGATTCGTATTTTTCATTCCATTAGATAATACCGTCGGAAACAATTTTTCTTTTCCTTTCTGTAGATGTGCTCTGACATATTAAAAAATCGCACTGGCGTCTTTTACGATCCACTTTAGATTTGCCAGTAGTTTTATGATTTTTTTTTTTTTTTTTTTGCAAACATTTCGGACATAAAGTAATAAAAATATAAATAATACAACCTTGATGGACGATACGATTACGACTCAACTATTGTGATAATCTCTATGTGCCGTGCCAAAGACAAACATTTTAGTAGACGTGGTGGAGTAGCCGAGCGGTAGCCGAGCGGTCTAAAGCGTCTCGCTGCGGAGCGCGCGGTTGCTCGCCGTGGAGGTTCGAGTCCTCTCTGAGGCCCTATTTACACGGGGTAGTACAGTAACCGAGCAACTTACAAACGAAACACCAAGTACGGCAAAAACGAATTATGTTGGGTCGCAGGTATGTTGTGCGGGAACTCCTCCAGACCACCAAGCTAAAAGCGTTTTAATTTTTCCATAGTAGGCCGGCGATCTATTTACTAAGGGACGACCATATGCTGTTGTCACTTAAAAAGAGTCTAACAACATTCCGGCTCCACAATGACTTCAACAGTGTCTTCAACATCAAGTTACACCTAAGTACACAAGAATTTGGATCAAGAGTTCCGCTGAAATTTGACCAGATGATGATACCCTAAGTGTATCGAAACCTGTCGGTAGAAAAATAAATTAATATTTGCGATCTTGGCATTTTAATACCTAAAAAGTGTTTCTTCCAATGCACCTTGGTTTCGACAAAAAAAAGGGGTCAAAGTCCAGCGCGTAACAGCTGTTCCAAGTGAGCTTGAGTTCGTGAGCCACTGTGGCGTATTTAGCAAGGCGTTCGACTGTCACAGAGACGACCCGGGTTCAAATCTTGCGCGGAATTTTATATTTTATTTATTTTTTTGCACTTGTCCGTGATTGTGTATAATTATATTCCCTTTTCCCATTTTATCAATTCTTATTGCAAAGATAAAGTTATATCACGTAATTACAGTTACATGAAGTTCTTGTACGTTTAATTAACAAACAACAAAACACATTTTGCTGGAGCAGGGACGCGTCAAGTGGACACACACTACAGTCGACGGTTTAATAACTGTGGGTCCGGGGACTATAAACAAAACTGGCAAATGCTGCACACATGTTATAGGTGAAAAGTGCAGGCGGTTTACTGATTTAGAAAGATCTTTCAATCGCCGTAAAAGTATGCTTCGAAATAACGAATTAAATAAAATAATCGTCGTGCAATACATAACATATTGAGCAATTAACATAAGTTATTATCATGACCAATTACTCAAACATTAACATAACAATGGCTAAGAAAGTATATAATTATGCACAATCTATTTTCGGAAAACTGTAAATAAAAATTGAAAAGAAAGCATGTTACGAACACGATTTGAACTCGGGCCGTCTGTGCGACAGTGGAGCGTCTTGCTAATTACAACACGCTGACTCACGTACCGACGGTGACGGTACAGGTATAGGTGTGACGCGCTGGACTTTGATCTCGTTTTTGTGGAAAGGAAGGCGCATTAGGAACAAATCCTTTTAGCTTGGTGGTTTGAAGGAATTCCCGCACAACATACCTGCGACCCATCAAAATTCGTTTGCACCACACATGGTGTTCCCCTTGTGAGATACTCTTCTACCAACAGACGTGTAATTTGGACGGCGGTACCGCTGCTTCCACATTACACGATTTCGCCCGAACGGAAAAAAATCTTACGGTTTTATATCGTAGTCGGTTTATTTTCACATTAAACGATTTTTAAATGTTAAATGACTTTTCCCATGAAAGTGCGATCTGGTACAGTTCTTATTATGGTTCGTGAAGAAGTCATTGCGTTAGGGATACTATATCGACGTTGGATAAGACGAAGGCACAATAGCCTTCACTGAGTTTATCCAATTAATGAGAGACATGAGAAAGTCAAGGGTTTTCTACACATTTGCAGACCTGAAAAGCGACGACCGAATTTTTTTAACCACTTTCGTGTGTCGGTTGACTTCTTCCATGGATTGCACGGGAAACTGATCAATGTTCTTCAGCGCCAAAACAAGTAATTCAGAAACTGTATACGACTTATTAAAATTCTGGCTATGGCTTTTCCAGAGATTCGACAGGCAGTAGACCGTTCCATTCGCATCATCAACAGAAGAGGCTCTGCTAACGGTATACTATGCCTTCCACGTCGCTGACAACAGGATCTACACAATGCTGGTGACTACTTTGAACGACAGTAACAGGTGCGAACATTGAACGCTTTTGTATCGGTTGTCAATAAATAGTTGTCAGTGTATTAACTTTCGACCCTCATAGTTACAGACTGACGGATTAAAAAAGGGCAGTAGTTTTTTTTTTGTTTTTTTTTTGTTTTTATATATATATATATATATATATATATATATATATATATATATATATATATATATATATATATATAAATGACGTATAGAACAAATTCTTTCAAACGAACCAAGACATAGAACAGAAAATCATTTATTATAAAAGATGATTCGATGACATCATTTTTTGTTCAGAGATGATGCCGACGAAATGCAGAAAGCCGCTAGGAAGCTAGAAAAAGACGAAAGCATTACCTTTCTGGACCTTCGAATCACCAAGAATGACGAAAGCACAAAATAGGCATACATAGGAAAGAAACCAACAAAGACGTGTTAAGCAATGTAAAATCATGTCATCCCCGACGGTACATATACGCATTCTTCCGATCGATGATACATAGAATATTAAAATTACTTTTAGATGAAAACGAAATACAAAATGCAGATAGTTGTGGAAATAGGACAGGCAAATGGATACAGAAAAAAGGACGTCACAAAGATGTACAAGGAAATTAAACACAAAAATACTACTAGACAGATTACGTGCTAGGATAGTAGAAACAGTTACCTGTATTTAACCTACAGTGGTTCCCACTATGAAAGCTCACAGCTTCAGGGAAGATATTGTTCCGGTAGGTTTTCAGACCAAGGGTACCTTGAAAAATAGCTTACGCCACGGGATAGGAAATAAGAAAGACCGATATATACAAAATAAAATGCAACGACTGTGAAAAGTTTGATATAGGACAGACAGGAAGGAAATTTAAGACGAGGTTTGGGGAACACTCCTACGAATTAATCGGTAATGCATGAACAGCGCAGTTGAAGAAAGATATGCACAAATTAAGGCAAATAATAGACAATATGAAAATCTTACAATAGCTCCAAAAGGACATGCTTTGAACATTTTGGAGGACACTGAGATTTTCACACACAAAAACAGGGCTTAGGATGAAATGTGGAATGAGCGGGACGAGTTTAGTAGTAGCTGGTTTGTTGACATCTTCCAATAAATTCCAGAGTGACGTGGGCGGACCGCGCCCGCCCTGCCTCGCCTTGCTGCTGCTGGGTCGGCGGAGCAGGAGCCGCGGTGGAGTAGCCGAGCGGTCTAAAGCGTCTCGCTGCGGAGCGCGCGGCTGCTCGCCGTGGAGGTTTCTCCCTGGGGCATGGGTGTGTGTGTTTGTCCTTAGGTTAGTTTACCTAGGTTTAAGTAGTTTGTAAGCCACGGACTGATGACCATGCAGTTTGGTCCGATAGATTTACACACATTTGAATTTGAGCGGAGCAGAAGTAAAGCTGGTTACGCGGAAGCCGACTGCCTCGAAAAGCTAGCTGCCGACATCCTACAAGGTGACTTTAGATTTAAATACGGAGTGATTTTGTCTCATATATTACTTAATACAGTATACCAACAGTCTTTTAAGAATGACGGCCGCAGTGGCCGAGCTGTCTGCGGTGCGAGTCTACACAGCTGCTAAGGCTGCGGGTTTCAATCCATCTTCGGGCATGGATGTTTGTGTCGTCTTTACTATAAGGTAGTTCATCAGTAGTTAGTAAGTTTAGGGACTGATGTCTCCGCAGTTAAGTCCCTTAAGCTTGACAAACAGTTGAAAACTTTTGAAACTTTTAAGGATTTTATTTACAAAGTGCAATGTTGTGATCATTATTTGTGCGTAATTTGAATATCTAATACTGCTTTCTATAACCACTACATTTTACCAAATTGATAAATGTTCAATACAAAAGAATCTGTAACAATTCCATTGAAAGTTATACGTAATTCAAACAATTTCTGGTAAATTCGAAAAAGGACAAAGCCAAGATCACTAGAATATAATTTTATTTTGCCAACCGGTTTCGGTGGTCTCTGCCATCATCTTCTGGTCAAAAAATGTTTTACACAGCCGTCTTCTTGTGATGTCAACAGTTGTTGTATAAAATAATTTGAAGTGATTTATCACTGTAGTAAAAGTTCGCATATCAGTAGGATACTGTTATATCAATATTAGTGATAGTACGATAGTGTCACTTATACTGATATGTAAACTTTCGCCGCGGCGGAGTGTCCAAGCGCATTCAGGCGCTATGCTCCGATGCGCGAGTTCATTTACCGTCGGGTATGAATGTTTGTGCTCTCTTTCGTATAAGTTCGTAAATAGTTTGCAAGTTTAGGGACTGATGACCCCGCACGTAAGTCCCTTAAGCTTAACAGCCGGCCGCGGTGGTCGAGGGGACTAAGGCGCTCCAGTCACGGTCTGCACGGCCACTACGGTCGGCGGTTCGAATCCCCCTTCGGGCATGGATATTTGTGCCGTCCTTAGTCTTATCTAGTTCATAAGTAGTTTGTAAGCTTAGGGACTGATGACCCCGTAGTTAAGTCCCATAAGTTCTACAAACATTTGAACATTTTGATTAAGCTTAACAAACATTTGAAAATTTTTGAAACTTTTACTACAATGACATAGTTCATCGATGACCTTTAAATTATTTTATACAATTGTTTATATTACAAAATTATGTTCTAGCAATCCTGTCTTTATCCATTTTGGAACTTATCACAATATTCGATCGCCTCCTGACAAGATAAACAGATAAAACAAAATTATACGCCCACTTCTAAAGTAATGAATGCTGCAAATGATGTTCATTAATTTAACACGAGTTTTTCAAAAAACAAACTATTTGGCTGTGTAGAATTTAAAATTTATCTGTCATTCTTCATTTTTTATATGTTTGTAAAGGGAGAATAGTAAAAGTGAAAACTGATAGGAATGTTTTACACTAGCGCCAACTGTCAACTAAAACTGTTTTTATATATGTGTAATTTTTATTCAAGACTGAAGTTGACGTACCTACTAGGTAGATATTTTACCATTGAGGCTTAATTTTAGTGCGCAAGTTCTGAGTTTTTAGGTGAGTGTATAATTGTATCCTTGTAATGAAGTTTAAAACGTTCTGTGTAACTCGATTATAGAAAAAACACTTGTTTCTTCTTCTTTTAAATCTGATGATGGCAGATACCGAAACGACGTAATAAATAAATATAATTTTTAGGTAGCTAGACGGTTTTTATTCTTATTCAAAAAAATTAAGATCGCGGACTCGTACAGGGAATTCGTTTCCTTTATACAGAAACTGTGACGGTCAGTAATCGTTGTAGGTAGTGGCTTGTGCGAGCTTACACACGGAATTTCCAAACTAGAAAAAACACACAACTCTGTGCAGGGTGACACAGTTTTATCAGTTATTTCCTTCAGTTGTCTCGAGCCCCCAGTGCTATAGCACGAAAAAAAAAAAAAAAAAATGAAAAAGCGCCACAAGTAAATCACCCATTCACAGCCTGTGTTTGCTTGGGGCCCCGTGAAGTGCGGCTGTAGACCCTATTTCGTTATACAAACTTCCTGCGACGTGTCTAGGTGCCAGACGCACCTGCTGCAATGTCCCAAAATGTTTAGCTTTAAATAAATGCAGGCAGGAACAAACAATACACAAAAGACACATCGACTTTTAACTAAATTGATGTTTATTCCACGTAATATGCGTTAGTGAATAGTTGTTACAACTGATTTCATAGCAATGCCGAGTTCCTTAAGGTTGCCACAACAAAAAATGGAAACTTAAATGAATAGCTTCTAAGTCGCACAGTCGCTAAATAAAAATTTAAGTTTAGAAACAATCCTAAGAAACTCTAAGTTCCACTGCCACAGAACAAATATTTCTAAGTTCCACACTAGATTACTTCGCTGAAATGTTACAAGTTCTCAAGCGATTCCACAATCGCCCATAGTAACGACACGTCTTGTCTGTGAAACCGACGTTAACAGACTGCCTCTAACAAGACAAAATGATCGCCTTAAGTACCCTCGCTAGCTTACTCTGAAGTCAGCATCTTATTTTCTACAAAATGATCTCTTTTACATAAGATACAAATGAAATAAATACAGCTGATGATAGCATTTAACGAAAATTTTTCGCTGAAACAGCATCATGGCATCATGAACATTGTACATATCGTAGTTTTTGCATGATCAAAAAATTATATTTCTTACCTTTGCTTTTTCAGTATTTAAACATAGGCTATTCACTGTACTATTGATTTTGTGGTTTCATTAACGATTTACTTTAGTTTACCGTACTGCCACTAATACTACAGTTATTACGGTTCATTTATTAAAAATCCATTTTTTATACCTGGAAACCATGTTGCTGGCCTCTAATTCAAATGTACTGAAGTTGCGCAAAAACGTAAATATGCATCGTAATAGTACCGGTACTCACTTAGATCTATCATTTGAGACCTTGCACGTATTAATTGGTTAAGCCGTTTTCAAGATATATCGTTTACAAAATTGTTATTTTAGAATTATTTTTGATTTACTCTAACTGAAAAACTATTAAAGTGATAGTAGGCGCGTTTATATAATCGCATCCGTCTAGTATCTTATCTTTAAAATGAATCGACACGGTCCTTTGTATCATATATAGATCAGTAGTTATTAATTTTTAAGTGGTTTATTGCATATTTCTCCAAGGCCAAACAGGGCTTCACCCGCCGAGTGCATAACTGCCTGGATTTTCCAGTCACGTGTCTATACACAAAGCGAGCGACCAGACACTTGTTTAACAGATGAGAGGTGTCGCTATTAGTTGACTAACCCCTGAACTATGGCGACTCAGTAGCTGTCAAAATACGTCCACGATGTACCCCAGAATTGCAGACTTGAATTGTCACCACTGAGCTATCCCTTTACAATCGGCACTGCAGTGGTTGCAGGATCGCTGACTGTGGCTCCCCCAGGGGCCAGCGGTTCAGCGGGCTGCGCGGCGATTAGTGTGGCGCGTGTCGGCCCCACGTGGCCAGCACGTGGCTGTGCCAGCCCCAGGGACAGCGGCAGAGGCCGGCGGACGCCCCCGTGTCCCTCCTCACTGCTCGCCTGCTCCTCAAACCCTGCACTGAACCATTTTTACAATAACTTATGTTCCTGCTCCATTTTATTTATTTTTTTTTTTTTAATCTGGAAGCCAATTTTACATTTGTTACCGATTGAGAAGCATATTCATTAGTTCATAGCGGCCCCTCGCTGTCGGAGATTCGAGTCCTCCCTAGGGCATGGGTCTGTGTGTGTTGGTGTGTGTGTGTACCATAGATTAAAAAGAAGTTAGATTACACCTATGTTATTTCATAAATGGTTGGCGAACTTTTATTAACTTCATATAATTATATCAATGTACTGCTACTTCATACTTTTTTTAATTAAAAGTTATGGATGCATTTCGGCTAAATAGCCATCATCAGACAATCTGCGAAATATACAGATTTTTTTTTTTTTTATTTTATTTTTTTTTACAATATTCTCCCTTTTATTTATATATACATATGTTACGTCAGTTTTCCACTCCCATGAACCACAGACATTGCCGAGGTGGGGTGGCTTGCGTGCCTCAACGATACAGATAGCCGTACCGTAGGTGCAACCACAGCGGAGGGGTATCTGTGGAGAGGCCAGACAAACGTGTGGTTCCTGAAGAGGGGCAGCAGCCTTTTCAGTAGTTACAGGGGCAACAGTCTGGATGATTGACTGAGCTGGCCTTGTAACATCAGCTAATGTGGCTTTGCCACACAGTTACTGCGAACGGCTGAAAGCAAGGGGAAACTACAGCCGTTACCTTTCCCGAGGACATGCAGCTCTACTGTATGAACATATGATGATGGCATCCTCTCGGGTAAAATATTCCGGAGGTAAAATAGTCCCCCATTCGGATCTCCGGGCGGGGACTACTCAGGAGGATGTTATCATCAGGAAAGACAATACTGGCATTCTACGGATCGGAGCGTGGAATGTTAGATCCCTTAATCGGGTAGGAAAATTAGAAAATTTAAAAAGGGAAATGGATAGGTTGAAGTTAGATATAGTGGGGATTAGTGAAGTTCGGTGTCAGGATGAACAGGATTTCTGGTCAGGTGAGTACAGGATTATAAATACAAAATCAATTGGGGGTATCACAGGAGTAGGATTGATACTGAATAAGAAAATAGGAATGCGGGTAAACTACTATGAGCAGCACAGTGATCGCATTATCATTGTCAAGATAGATACGAAGCCAACACCGACAACAGTAGTACAGGTTTATATGGCAACTAGCTCTGCCGATGATGAGGAGATCGAAGAAATATATGAGGAGCTAAAGGAAATTATTCAGACAATTAAGGGAGAGGAAAACTTAATTGTTATGGGAGACTGGAATTCGGTAGTAGGACAAGGAAGCGAAGGGAAGATAGTAGGTGAATATGGTCTGGGCAAAAGGAATGAAAGAGGAAGCCGCCTGGTAGAATTTTGCACAGAACATAATTTAGTTATAACAAACACCCGGTTCAAGAATCACAAAAGAAGGTTGTATACGTGGAAGAGACCAGGAGACACTGGGAGATACCAGATAGATTTTATAATGGTAAGACATAGATTTCGAAACCAGGTTCTACAGTGTAAGACATACCCAGGGGCAGATATAGACTCTGACCATAACTTGTTGGTTATGAACTGTAGGCTGAAACTGAAGAAACTACAGAAAGGTAGGAAAATAAGGAGATGGGACCTGGATAAATTGAAGGAACCTGAGGTTCTTAAGAATTTCAGAGGGAGCTTTAGGCAACAATTGACAGAAACAGGGGAAAATAAAACAGTAGAGGAGGAATGGGTAAAATTGAGAGATGAAATAGTGAAGGTAGCAGAGGACAAAATAGGTAGGAAGGCAAGACCTACAAAAAATCCTTGGATATCACAGGAGATACTAAATTTAATCGATGAAAGGAGAAAATATAAAAATGCAGTAAATGAAACAGGCAAAATGGAGTACAGACGACTAAGAAATGAGATTGACAGGAAATGCAAAATGGCTAAGCAGGAGTGGCTAGAAGGCAAATGCAAGGATGTAGAAGAATGTATAAATAGGGGAAAAATAGATACAGCCTACAGGAAAATAAAAGAAACATTTGGAGATAAGAAAAACAGCTCTATGAATATCAAGGACACTGATGGGAAACCAGTTCTCAGCAAAGAAGGAAAAGCTGAAAGGTGGAAAGAGTACATAGAGCAGCTCTACAAAGGAAATGCACTTCGAGACAATATTGTAGGAAGGGAAGAGGGTGTAGATGAAGATGAAATAGGAGATACTGTACTGAGAGAAGAATTTGACAGAGCCCTGAAAGACCTAAGTCGAAACAAGGCCCCTGGAGTAGATGATATTCCCTCAGAGCTACTGAAGTCTCTGGGAGATCCAGCCATGACAAAATTGTTTCACCTAGTGTGTAAGATGTATGAGACAGGTGAAGTACCCTCAGACTTTAAGAAAAATGTAATAATCCCCATTCCTAAGAAAGCAGGTGCAGACAGGTGTGAAAACTACAGAACCATCAGTTTAATAAGTCATGGCTGCAAAATATTAACGCGAATTATATACAGAAGGATGGAAAATCTGGTAGAAGCCGACCTCGGGGTAGATCAATTTGGGTTCAGGAGAAGTGTAGGAACACGGGAGGCAATACTCACTTTACGGCTTATCCTAGAAGATAGATTAAGAAAAGGCAAACCAACATTTCTAGCTTTTGTAGATTTGGAGAAGGCTTTTGACAATGTTGATTGGAATAAACTCTTTCAAGTTCTGAAGCAAGCAGGAGTAAAATATAGGGAAAGGAGAGTTATTTACAACTTGTACAAAAGCCAGACTGCAGTTATTAGACTCGAAGGGCATGAAAGGGAAGCATCAGTTGGGAAGGGAGTAAGACAGGGTTGTAGCCTTTCTCCAATGTTGTTCAATTTGTATATTGAGCAAGCTATAAAGGAAAGCAAGGAGAAATTTGGTGAAGGAATTAAAGTTCAGGGGGAAGAATTAAAAACATTGCGTTTTGCCGACGACATAGTAATTCTGTCAGATACAGCAAAGGACCTGGAAGAGCAATTGAACGGAATGGACAGTGTGCTGAGAGGTGCATATAAGATGAACATTAACAAGAGCAAAACTAGGGTAATGGAGTGCAGTGTAAGAAAATCAGGTGATGCTCAAGGAATTAGTTTGGGAAACGAAGCAATAAAAGAGGTAGAAGAGTTTTGTTACTTGGGCAGTAAAATAACAAATGATGGTCGCAGTACAGAGGATACAAAATGCAGAATGGCAATGGGTAGAAAAGCGTTCTTGAAAAAGAGAAATTTGTTAACATCGAATATTGATTTAAACCTAAGGAAGTCCTTTCTGAAGGCATTTGTATGGAGTGTTGCCTTGTATGGGAGTGAGACATGGACGATAAACAGTGCGGACAGGAAGAGGATTGAGGCTTTTGAAATATGGTGCTACAGAAGAATGCTGAAGATTAGGTGGGTGGATCGCATAACTAATGAGGAGGTACTGAACAGAATTGGGGAGAAAAGAAATTTCTGGCATACCTTGACTAAAAGAAGGGATAGATTGGTAGGACACATTTTTAGACATCAAGGAATGGTGAATTTAGCATTGGAGGGAAGTGTGTGGGGTAAAAATCGCAGAGGAAGACCAAGAGATGGATACAGTAAGCAGATTCAGACAGATGTAGGTTGTCGTTCTTATGTGGAGATGAAGAGGCTTGCTCAGGATAGGGTATTGTGGAGAGCTGCATCAAACCAGTCTCCGGACTGAAGACCACAACAACAACAACGTCAGTTTTACGGTCATATGACTTTCTTGGCAATGCCATGCTTCTTTGCTTCTTATACAACAATAAGGTGGTGTTACACTTATCTGGTGTAATAGAAAATCGTGATAAGTTCGTCAATTTTTGCAGCTTGTTATAATGACAGTTACCCAAAGATGCCATATGTTTACAGTTTCTAAGGTATTTGATACTTTCGACTGTGGATTATGTGTCAGTAATCTGTGGGTGGTTAGATTTATTCGATATCTGTGACAAGCGTAACCACCCACAGTTCACTGACACATCAAGCACAGTTGAAAGTATCAAATACCTTCGAAACTGTAAACATATAGCATCTTTGGCTGTCATAACAACAAGCTGCAAAATATTGACGAATTTATCACGATATTTTATTACACCAGATAAGTGTAACACCAACTTATTGTTATATAAGCAGCATGACATTGCCAAGTATGTCATATGGACTAAAAGAAAGAAGGAAAGAAAAAAAAACTGAAAAAAGTGACGTCACATATGTACATAAAAATAAAACGGTGAATATTGATTTCTATTTTTTTATTTTTTTTTATTTTTTATTTTTTATGTGATGTCTCATAGCGAAATTTTCTGCACTGCGGGCCCTTTGGATCGTGAGCTATATTAAATTCAGTTGTCAAAATATTTATGTTATCACCTTTCTCCATGATTTACAGCTCCTGGTTGGTGGTCAGAGTGCGTGCTCACACTTAACTCCTGATTTAGAGGGTTTCGAGAATATTTGTTGTTGTTGTGGTCTTCAGTCCAGAGACTGGTTTGGTGCAGCTCTCCACCCTACTCTATCCTGAGCAAGCCTTTTCATCTCCTCATAAGAACGACAACCCACATACACTTGAATCTGCTTACTATATGCGTCTCTTGGTCTCCCTCTGCGATTTTTACCCCACACACTTCCCTCCAACGCTAAATTCACAATTCCTTGATGTCTAAGAATGTGTCCTACCAATCTATCCCTTCTTTTAGTCAAGGTATGCCAGAAATTTCTTTTCTCCCCAATTCGGTTCAGTACCTCCTCATTAGTTACGCGATCCACCCACCTAATCTTCAGCATTCTTCTGTAGCACCACATTTCAAAAGCCTCTATCCTCTTTCTGTCCACACTGCTTATCGTCCATGTTTCACTCCCATACAAGGCAACACTCCATACAAATGCCTTCAGAAAGGACTTCCTTAGGCTTAAATCAATATTCGATGTTAACAAATTTCTCTTTTTCAAAAACGCCTTTCTACCCATTGCCATTCTGCATTTTATATCATCTGTACTGCGACCAGTTCAAATGTTAATACAAGTTCCACAGATCACAATGATATGACAGACACCACCAATAAATTACGAAAAAATGCTAGCAATCCAAACAATGGAAGGAACCTCTGTACAGTACAGTACAGAACAGTAAAAGTCGAGATCTGCTGAGTGCGACCTGAATGCTTCCGATCCCAATAATGGCGTCTGTGGCATTGAAGATCGCTGACATTGTTGTGACTGCCGTGCAGGCGATCCATTCTTGTGAGCAGTCGGTCGGTGAGGACAGCGCAACTGCAGCATTTGAACATTTTTGAACTTCATGCAAGACCGGCGCAAAAAGCATGCGGAACATGCGGCCGCATGGGAAACCGCCAGGGAGAGGGCGCCGACGCGACGGCCAAGCGTTCGCGGCGTCTTTTATATTTGTGTGTCCAAATTATTTTGGTGCCGAAAAATGCTTGCCTCAAGACCTGGCCGCCTTTTGCGGGACATGAAATAAACGGCCTTTTTCCGTTTGGCTCTTCTGGACAGGCAACGTTCACCCCTAAAGGACGCCACGCTTTCAGAATCGGCGCCGTTTAGTTACAGTGAGGAATTCACCCCCCTAAACACGAGATCACATACACCTGTATATAGCGTCATCCTGCCCAAATCGGTGCTATTGATTTCAGTGAAAAATTCGTTCCCCAAAGAAGGGACCGCCTTTTTCGAGAATTAAAAGATACATCCCATTTCTGTTAGGAGCCCCTTCTGATATTTAATATCGCAGAATCTACACGGTAATAGGGTGCCATACTTACAAATTTAGCGCCCTGATATATTGACGCTGTTCTGTAGTCTGACACCTAACTCCAAAAGACTACTGCGCAGGTGGTCAGGGACCTGATGTATTGGTGAGTAAAATACCTCAGAAAAAAGGAAATTGCCTCAAGTTCTCTCAACCTCATTGGAAGATTCAAAGAGTATCTGAATGGTATGAGGTTTGAATATCGACTCAATAGCGTAATGACCAACGCAAGGGAGCTGGCTGAAAAACTATAGCCGGCCGCGGTGGTCGAGCGGTGCGCGGCGTGCGAGTCACGGTCTGCACGACCGCTGCGTTCGGGGGTTCCAATCCCCTCCTCTGGCATGGTCTTTAGTATAATCTATTTCATGAGCAGTTTGTAAGTTTAGGGACTGATGACCCCGTAGTTAAGTCCCATAAGCTCTACAAACAATGGAACATTTTTGAAAAACTATAAGTTGCACCAGAATTCCCCACTGAAGTCCAAGTGAGGTCTAGAAATACGAAACCGCAATTTTCAGGGTAGTATTGGTGACGGTGTGAGGGCGGGGGAGGGGGGGGGAGGCAAATATGACTCTCGCATGTTCGGGAAAAACCCCTTGCACCGCCCCTGACTTCATGTTGAATAAAGCGCAAACTGTGTTTCGCAAGACCGATACTTTCTGAATCCGTGTTGACTATTGATTAACAGGTCGTTCTCTTCGAGGTAGTTCATAATGTTCAAAATCCTACTGCAAATCGACGTCAATGAGATGGGCCTGTAATTCTGGGGGTCACTCCTATTGCCTTTGTTGAAAACTGGTGTGACTTGGGCAACTTTTCAGTGTTTGGGTACTGATCTTTCGCTGAGTGGTCGGTTGAATATGATAGCCATTGCATCAGGAACATCTACGTCTAAATTTCGCATGCTGGCAGCTGTTCTTGGTTTGAACTTTGGAGTGTTAACTTCGTCTTGATGATGAAATGATGATGAGGACGACACAACACTCAGTCCTCGAGCGGGGAAAATCTCCGACCCGACCGGGCCTCCCGCGTGGTAGCCCACAACGCTGGCCATTAGACTACGGAGGCGGACAGGAAAACCAACTTAAAACTATTTTAATGAATACATAACAATACCATTTTACTATCGGATCATATAGTTCGCAGCTGGTAACTACATTTTAACGCCGTATTATTTTGACTCAGCTAATAACAATACAATTTTATTACTGGATCATAGTAATTTTGCTGCTGGTTAAGACTTTTCAGTATCGTTTCGAAGAAATCCATAGTTTACGAGTATCCTTGAAATATTAAGGAGTGATTGTTTCGTAGTCGTACATGACAACACGTCGCTACAAATTACATATTGACAGCAAATCCATACGTCAAATACTTGTAGTCATAAAGTCTTTTCTCTCGGTTTTGATTAGTTTCCGCTACTGCAACTTTCGCCAGACGAGAATGGTTGCGAACAACTTAAATACATCTAAGAAAGAAAATAAAATACTTTGGCTTTGTAACCACTTCATTCGGGCCTGGAGGTCGCCAGTCATTTTAATTCAAAAACGGGTTCATGGGTTCCAAAAGCCTGAAAAGCACTGGCGCAGAGAATCGTCACTGGTTATGGCAAGTTAACCATCGAAGTCCTTGGTTAGTTAAGGTATGGTGGAGCATTATGGAGAACAAACTCATTGTATCTTATTTTATTGATGGTACGTTTACTCCACGCAAATATCGAACGTTTTTAGAACACGAACTATCGATACCTCTTCGGAATGTTGCTCTCGACGTACGAAAAAGAATGTGTTTTCAGCATGAAGTTAGCCCAACGCACTAAGCGATTAAAACACAAGAAGTGTTTATGCTAGTCAGTGGGTGGCAGAGGTGGCCGTATGGGCAGACCCGAAGTGGGCAACTTTTAGTGGCCATTAGAAGGGGACTCTAGAAAGGAGAGTTAATCCCACACTGGAACTGGACAAGTTCCGCTCGCAAGTAGCAGGACGGTCCGACCCAAGGCGTTGCTGGCCGTAAGCTCGCCAGTCTTGTGAATGTCACCAGCTCGCTGCCATCTGTGTATAATCACATAGTTACGATGATACGTCTGTTCTTAAAGAACAGAAGTTACCGATGGCCCGCAGCTATAAATGTATATACATTCATTACATCGCAATTAGTGATAATTTCCGACATTGCGAGCCAAGACAGGCTAAAGATGATGTAGTTTGTCTCTCCCCGTCGCGGGAATCACTTCTTAATGCGTGCGAGCACTAAGGGAAGTAGACATGTGTAACATATGGAAGTTTGGATCTGGCCGGGAAGCGTGTCCGGGTGGCCAAGTGGTTAAGGTGACCGCTCGCGAAAAGTGCGAAACTCGGGTTCGAGTCCCGGTCCGGCACAAATTTTCATATGTTACAAAATGATAGACCAACTGAAGAGGAGGAACTAATGACGGAAATTATCGCTAATTGCGATATAATGAATGTATATTAAAAATCACATAGTGTTTCGTTTTGTACTTCAGTTTAGTCATGGAAGCGAATAATACGGCAGAAAGTCACGATTTGCCACCTGTTATTTGTGATCGTGGTAATACACATTTGATCTGTGACGGTTATACATTCAAACCTTACAGAAGAGTTGTAGGAACGGAAGAACGTGGATGGGGATGCTGCGGCAAACTTTCGTGGTCTGCTGTTATTTACAGTAGGCAGCAAACACAAATTTTCGCGTTTGTAAGGTACTCATGACCACGCACATGTTGCAGAAGACGTGTTAAACAGGAGAATGATATCTAATTCTCTAAAAAACAAAAGGCGACGCTTTGGCTGAAAGACCGTCAAAGCTGATACGCAATGTAGTTGATGCCAATCCAACAATGTCGAACACATTAACAATGCGGAAACTGTCACAAATCGAGCTGACAACTACAAAAGGCGAGGACTTTGTCCTTAATAATGACATGGAAAATGCACATGTTTTCACAACCGACTCAAATCTACAATATTTGTGTCAGTAGGAAACTATATTAATGGATGGTAATTTTCAGTATGAAGAGAAACACTTTCTTTAGTTATTCACGATCCACAGAAGGAAACATATTTGAAAATTACAGTGTATTCACGATGAATGTAGGAAGAGGTGTTTTTGCTGATCTGGTCAGCATACAACCACAAGACAACAGCACAAAATTTGCGGATTACATAACTGAAAAGTACATTGATGAAGAAGATGCAGTGTTTCTTCCAGACGTTTGGGCAGCAGATTGCGCCTCCTTGTGGAGGACGACTAACGCTTGCGAGAGCTTTCATTTCCGATTCAATGCTTCATGTGAATCTCCTCATCTTTCAGGTTGTGAAAAGTCTGAAGCTTGAACAAACTGATACTTATACAAGAATCAACTAAGCTAAAAATAATATCAACATCCAAACGGACTCAAAAATCAGGAAGAGGCACGCGTTCCTGCAACAGAGATTAAAATTACTTAGGAATGAAGAAATTTGCAGTTTAGACTTTGTACAATGCGTTTCATACCAAGAAGCCACGAGCAAAATATGTGCCAAACTAAATGCATTTTTTTCTGTAAATATTTTTGTATGTGCAATTTGTAATAAAATCTTTGTATTTGTACATAATTTGTTTGTTTTTTTATATCTTGTTCCTTGGCACAGTATTGACATTATTCCGTAAGAACTCTACAAATGGGGTCAGAGCTTGCGCACTCGGTAAGTTTAGATTTGGAAGCATTTTGCGAGACTGTGCAGTTGAACTGCCACGAGCAGGTAGGAGTTCCCGAGTTTTGCGCGCCTGTCAGTCTAACCGGAGCAGGTAGAAGTTGCCCAGTTGTTGCGTGCCACTCAGGGGGCAGTATGGGGACAGTTGCCCAGTTTGAGTCTTCCGTTTATCACCAACAGGTAGAAGTCGCCCAGTTCGGACGAGCCAGGTCGTTTTAATTGGCCCGCCAGGTCATCTGATTCGACCTCAATAGGTTTATTTCCTTGAGGTATTCAAAAGATGAGGCTTACCAGCAAGTGTCAACAGGGGGTGAAGACTTGCTCCTGCTTCTGTCCTGTCTGCAATCATTTGATTCACTGCTTGTAATTAAATTCACGGTACTATGTTTGAACACTTATTCATAAAAGTAGAGCAGCCTCTGCTTCTGGCTACGGCAAAAGTGGGGCTTCGACTAGTCCCCTGCTCAGTATTTTGCAGGAATAGGAGAAAAACTAATTGGGTTTCCAATTACAAGTTATGAAATGCGCGCGTGCAGTCTCTCTCTTTTCGCAGCTCTCTCTCTCTCTCTCTCTCTCTCCGTCTGCGACACTAGCGACACACAGTCGCGGCCGGGGCGGTGAACTACAGTGTACTCCGCCCGCAGGGTGCGGGCGCGCCGGCCAGGCGGAAATGTTTGCCATGCCTGCTCTAAAAATACTGTGAATATTTCTTTTTTCAAAAAGAGTACTGTTTAAAATAAACGTTACACATACTGAGATACATAATTGATAGATGTGAAGCATTGAATTAAAATTTGTGGTGCGGCCGGGAATCGAAGCTGGACCTCCATGCTTACGAGGCAGACTTCTTAACCGTTAGACTACCACACCACTAACGATCAAGGCGCCTTGGAATAGTCTATAGACGATTTCCCTCCACAACACAAACTTTAATTCAGCTTCTTTGTTCCACCACTGCCAAGGCTCTCCATGCATGGAGGTCCGGGTTCGATTCCCGGCCGCACCACAAATTTTAATTCAATGATTCACATCTATCAATTATTATTAATTGATATTTATATCACCATAACAGGATTGTTCCACCATGTCCATTGCTGAGGTGCTATTCCGCTGCATGGAGAGCCTTGGCAGTGGTGGCAATTATCTTTGGAACAAAGAAGCTGAATTAAAGTTTGTGTTGTGCAGGGAAATAGTATATAGACTATTCCAAGGCGCTTTAATCGTTAGTGGTGTGGTAGTCTAACGGTTAAGACGTCTGCCTAGTAAGCATGGAGGTCCGGGTTCGATTCCCGGCCGCACCACAAATTTTAATTCAATGCTTCACATCTATCAATTACGTCTTAAACGTTTCACGTTAATTCTTTTGCGCATGTGAACAAAGTTAAAAAACACATTATTTTATCAAAGGTTTCCGTTGAAAACAAGTTGTTGACGAAGAAATGGGTTGTTGCAATGAGAAGAGAATCGGTTTCCGAAACGAAACACTAGCACTGGTCCTTCAAATCTTGAAACAAAATTTATGTATGAAGTGAAGGAAGTAAGGCTAAATATGTTAATACACTTTTCATTATAAAACCTGAAACGGCAACATGTATTCCGAATAAGAGCATTCTGTAATGGCGGATTCTTTGTATTTTTATTCAGAGTACCGTAATCTGATTCATGAGAAAGACAAGCATAATACTGACTACTATTTCATTAAACCTAGCCGGCCGCTGTGTCCGAGGGGACTGAGGCGCTCCAGTCACGGTCTGCACGGCCACTACGCTCGGGGGTTCGAATCCCCCATCGGGCATGGATGCTTGTGTCGTCTTTAATATGAGCTTGTTCATAAGTAGTTTGTAAGTTTAGGGACTGATGACCCCGCAGTTCAGTCCCATAAGCTTAACAAACATTTGAACATCTCAACCAATTGCAAACCGCGAGGTAGTAGCCGAGCGGTCTGGAGCGCCACGTTCCGGATCGCGCTGTCTCCCGCGTCGGAGTTTCGAATCCTCGGGCATGGATATGAGTGTTGTCCTTAGGTTAGTTTAACTTAGTTTAAAAAGTTTTTAAGTCTAGGGTCCCCTAGAATTACAAACATTTGAACATTTTTTGAAAGGACTGCAAACTTTATTGCATATTTTCTTGAATGTGTGGCTTACGTATAAAGCTCCAGTGTGGGATTGTATTTCCTTGGACCATGCAATAATTCCTGTTTCTAACATTAAATGAATTGAAATTAACGTAATATTACTGTAATAAGTTAGTCTCTGAAACGTCTACCATTCTTCGAAAATTTTCTGTTGGAAACGGCGTTCAAAAATAAATGTAGATTGGTCTTAAACCCCCAGGCCATATCGTTTAGTTGTACAAATCAGCTGATCGTCGGAGGTAGTGTATTTAAAGATGTTGGCACTTTCGTGAAACGACGTATATAAAGCGTTTATGCACTATACACGGCGGTAAAATTGCTCTGGCTGAAACTGAATGGCGCAAATAGTTATACTTTAATAATATTCCAACCTACTGTCTTGTAACACGACGCTCTAGACTTCCGATAACATGGCGGACGGTGTTGCCTCTCTACGGTAGTCTATCTCTTTGTGCTGCACTTACGAGTTCGACTGCCGCAGCTGGACGCGGTCGACTTGATAGTGAAAATTGTGCGTGTGCCTTTCGTGCCTGCGTGTAAATCAGCAGCCAAACCCACCGCGAGTGCATCTATGACGTCAATGATCTATAGATTGTGCCGAGTGTGGAGTTGTAAATTTCCGAGTGTGCAGCAGAATGCGCATGCGCAGAAACAAGAAACTGTAATGGGGTATGGTAACATCGGAAGTCAACCTATTCTGATCGAGCTCATTCATACTGCAGAAAGGCTTTCGCAGTTTTTAAAATTTTTCTGTTGTTTGCTTTGTGATATCATTAAGTAAGTAAACCCCGAAAATACTGCACCACAGCCTATTTTTTTTTTTTTTTTTTTTTTTTTTTTTTTTTTTTTTTTTTTTTTTTGTATATTAGCGTTCTCTTACAAGAGAGACGAAATATGTACCAGCTGAAAGATATTTAAGGATTAAAGCGCGCACTGTGCATAAATACGTACGTAAATGAATTTTAACAACAATTATTTCAACGGCGAAATTCAGCGAGTCGGAGGTAGTACAATACACAATATACAAAACACTTTGAAGGTGGCTCTGGTCTGTCGCGCCTATTTTGGGATGGTGCGTGTGTATAGCGAAGTTAAATAACATCTGAATTGGATCGCGAGCAAACCCGCTAACGGCGACACACGGCCAAGTTACATGAACGCACTCCACTGAAGGTGAAGTGGTTGAAAATCGGATTCATTATACAAAATCACGGTGGATTCTTAAGTTACAGTCTGTTAGAAATCGAGCTAGGTACTGGTTTTATAAGAGAAGTGGCGTGAACTCAGGCGACTAGCTGCAAACCCCGGAAGTCGGAACTCGGACCCACGTATTTCCGAAAACCGACAAAATTGAATAAATTCAGTTTCCGAAAAATAAAGAATATTAACTACAGAATGCAAACCATAAAAATGCTTAGAATTATATAAAGAAGTGAATGAAATACAGCTACACGCGATAGGGGGCGATTACAGAGACGGATGAAATCCAGGCTCAGAAAAACCACAAAAATGAAATAATCACAAACTCGGAAAAATAAAATAATAATTTCGGCATGCAACCCATAGGAATGTTCAGAATTACACGAAGAAGCGAAAGAAATGCAGTTACGCCCGATAGGGAGCGATTACAGAGACGGATGAAGTCCAGTCTCAAAACTCGTAAAGTGAAATAATTACAAAGTCGGAAAAATAAAATTAAGAATTATAGCATGCAACCCATAGAAATGTTTAGAATTACATAAGGAAGCTATTGAAGGAGGTTGTACATGACTCAGAGAGAATTACTGAGAAAGACAGAGGGCGTACTACCAGTCGGAGAAGAGACAGCAAAATTAAAATAGGCGGGGACGGAAGTTCGCGAAATATGAGTGGAAATCAGAAGGATACCCGCATAGTTACTTGCCTGATGGGCATGGAACAAACAAGAGTGGAAGCTAAGACTTTGTTCTATGAACCAACCACGTGGAACACATATCACTCGCGGAAGGAAACGATGTGAAGATTTTTACATGCATTGTATAAAATGAACATGTCACCTATTAGAAATCGGGCCCCACAAAGCTAGAAAGTATTTGCACAGAGTTCATACGCCACCACATGATTACAAAGGTTTTAACATACCAGGCCGTTATGAAACTGCAGCTAGAATCACACACCGCGTTTATCTATTGGAAATCACTGAACTGAATGACGAGAAGACATTTCCGCACACGATTGGAGAAAATATTAAAAAAAAAAAAATAAATAAAAAAAAAAAAAAAATAAAAAAAAAAAAATAAAAATAAAAAAAAAAATAAAAAACATGATTACGCTGAGCAAGGTTCGCTACCTAGCTCGCAACCAAACCTCTTTAGTAGTATCAGCAGCTTTCGATGCTGAGCCAGAGAGAACGATGCAAAGCGAGATATCACTCCCCACATTCAAATAGCCATAGATACTCGCACACACTTAAAAGTAAGACAAGTACACATTCTCACAGGGACAGTGGCGTAGCGGAGAAGCCGTACTTACGCCACATTAATTAACAATAAATTATTAACATAACAAAATAAGTAAACCTAGCAATATTAACTAATGTTCTAACACATGAAATAAAAATGTTATTCCTCAAGCCTTGAAAAGAGTGGGGTTCAAGTTTTAACAAAATGATAATCTAGCAACTTTAAATAAATTATAACATTCCAGAAATATACATAAAAATGGGAGACGACAGACGGTCGTCTTTTACAGTATAAATTATCTTACGGAAATAAATGTGTAAGTTTTGAAATCTTTAAATGAGACTCGAGACAAGGGAGACGCAGTGCGGGAATAACATGCCAGGGGCGGTGCAGTAGTGCACTCGTCTAGAGTAGTCTACTGAGACAAGATCGTGTAACAGGGGCTTTAAGGACTGGCTGTTTGCATACAGCACTGCGTAGCGGAGGCGACATAATTATGGTATAGCGCAGCAGGCAAAATTGGCACAATTTCTAGATGCATTTTATTTTTTCCACAGATCTATATTCAAGACACGATAAAACTCTTTTCTAACACTGTTTTTAAATCAAATGCCGAAAAATATGGCACACATTTCACTCAATTTAAAAATGGATTTAATAGACAAATGATGAAAACTATTTGAAATTTAATTTCTAAAACTACCGCATAGATACCATATCAGTCTACAAAATCGTGTCATCGTTTTTTAATATTCCGAGCTCTGAGTGTCATAATGGCGTTTTTTCATGAAATTACGTATGATACTTACCAAAAAAAAAAAAAGTAAGCTTTTGCGTATCATAAATGCGGGTTTGTCTAAATATTAACTTACCGTCTACTTCCAGGGTGAGAAAAATGAAAACCCACAAAAAATGCAAGTTTTCCTACTGTCGGATCTGAAATGGAATGGCTCATACAATAGAAGAAGAAATGGTAGCTATGCAAAATAAAGTAGTGAAAGTCACAGAGGTCAATATAGGCGCAAGTACAAGGCCTAACACGAATCCTTGGATAACACTTGAGATTCTTAATTGATGAAAGGAGAAAATGTAAAAAATGCTTCATGTGAATCAGGCAAAAGAGAGTCCAGACGTCTGAAAAATGAGGTTGACAAGAAGTGCCGACTGGATAGCAGGAGTGGCTTGAGGAGAAATGCAAGACCGTAGAAGAATGTATAAATAGGGGAAAGATAGATACCGCCTACAGGAAAATAAAAGAAACAATGGGAGACAAGAAAAGCAGCGGAATGAATATCAAGATCTAAGATGGAAAACCAGTACTAAGTATAGAAGGAAAAGCTGAAAGTTGCAAGGAATATATAGAAGGCCTCTACAAAGGAAATAAACGTAAAGGCAGTATTCTCAAAATGAAGTAGAGGAAGATGAGATAGGAGATAATATACTGCCAGAAGAATTTGACAAAGCACTAAAAGATTTCAGTAGAAGGAAGGCCCATGGAGTGGTTTATGTTCCGTCTGAACTGTTATTATTGTTTGGACAGCCAGTGATGAAGTAATTGTTCCACCTGGTATGCAAGATGTATGAGAAAGGGGAAATACTCTCAGATTTCCAGAAGAATATACTGATTCCAATTCTTAAGAAAGCAAGTGCAGATAAATGCGAAAATTACTGAACTATCAGTTTAATAAGTCATGGTTGTAAAATAATTACACTTATTATTTACAGACGAATGGAAAAACTGGTGGTATCCGACCTTGGCGAAGATCAATATGGACTTAGAAGAAATTAACAACACTCTAGGCAATACTCACATTAACACGCATCTTTGGAAATAGATTAAGGAAAGGGAAACCTTCGTTTTTAACAGATGTGGATCTCAAGAAAGCTTTTGACAATGTTGATTGGTTACACTTTTTTAGATTCTGACGGAAGCGGCATTAAAATATAGGGAGCTAAGAGATATATTCAACTTGTACAGAAACCAGTCAGCAATTATCAGAGTGAATGTCATGAAAGGGTCGCAGCGGTTGGGGAGGGAGTAAGCCAGGGTTGTAATATTTCCCCAATGTTGTTAATTATGTACATTGACCAAGCTGTGAAGGAATGCACGGAAAAGTTTCTAGAGGGAATTTAAGTCCAGGGAGAGGGAATAAAAATCTTGCGGTTTACTGATGACATAGTAATTCTGTTAGAGACCTGGAAGAGAAACTAAACGGAACGGAAAGTGTCTTGAAAGGAGGGTATAAGATGAACATTAACAAGCGTAAATCACTACGGTCGGGGGTTCGAATCCCCCCTCGGGCATGGATATTTGTGCCGTCCTTAGTCTTAGCTAGTTCATAAGTAGTTTGTAAGCTTAGGGACTGAAGACCCCGTAGTTAAGTCCCATAAGTTCTCCAACATTTGAACATTTGAACAAGCGTAAAACGAGGGCATTGAAATGTAGTAGCAGCAAATCAGGCGATGCTGAAGTAATTAGGTAAAGAGATTGACATGTTGCGGCGCACACCCTTCACGTTCGGCAACCCTTCCAACACAGCAACGTTGCGGGTTGACAACTTGCTACGCGGCAGCGAGCATACTAAGGACGTTCGCACGAGGAAGATGCCAGGTGGCCCTAGCAGCACCGACAGAGGTAGCAACATGCCGAGAACTATTTCCTTCCGCCGTCCACGTGATGAGGAAATAGTCCCCGCTGTTATCCTGCCTCCGCGTGTATTTAATCCCGAGCTCGGGCGAGCCAGGCAGTCTGACGCTGAGCCAGGGAGCCGACGGAAACCTCTTCACCGCTTCGCTGCCGACCAGCCGCTCCGGCCCCGGACAACGCCTGGCCTCCGCAGCTACGCCGACGCATGTCATTGGAAAGAAATCGTGGAACTTTGCGCTTGGACTAATCGGTGACATTGACTCATTTTGTTATACTCGCTGAAGTAGACAATCAAACTTAGGAAGACTACGTTTTGTGTCAAGAGTATTGTAACTGTGTTCGGTACCGTCGAAGCAGACGGGGTTTTGTTCAGTTATGATAAAATAAACCTTTTCTTTTAAGAACTCGTGTTTTTCTCCGCAAGGCGGATTCTTCAGAAACGACAAAAATAGTTTTGTTGTTTGGGTGTAGAATTGTATGGGAGTGAAACGTGGACGATACTTTCCGACAAAAAGATGAGAGTAGCTTTCGAAATTTGGTGCTACAGACGGATGGTGAAGACAATATGGGTAGATCACGTAACTAATGAGGATGTGCTCAACAGAATTGGTAGAAAAGGCGTTTCTGGCATATGCTAAGAGAAGGGGTAAGTTGGTTGGACGTATTCTGAAACATCAAGCAATCTTCAACTTAGCATTAGAAGGAAGTGTGTGGGGTAAAAATCGTAGAGGGAAATCGAGGGACGAATACGGTAATCATATTCGAAAGGATGTAGGCCGCCAAACGTATTCTCATATGAAGAGACTTGCACAGGACAGGGTAGCGTGGAGAGCTGTATTAAACCAGTCTGCGGACTGAAGACTGCAACATCGGCCCCTACAGGAGAGTAGGGAAAGCTTTCTTCCTTGCAGAGTGTAATAGAGAGGAGCGCGGCTATTAGGAAGACGGGTGAGTTCATGCAGCTGCAGGTGACGGCAGTGCAGGCAGAGCGCGGCGGTAGGCGGCTAGTGGGCTAGTGGCGGCCACTGTGCAGCCGCAGCCGCCGCCCACGCAGCGTGCCTCGGATTCCAGGTGCGACCGCCCACGCCGGGCATCCGTCAGCCTGGCTGTCCCCACATTAGCAGCAGCAGCAGGGCGTCCATTACTGCTGGGTCTCCACTCACTGTGCCCGCAGCATAATGCTCGCGCTGCCGCTGTTCATTATAAACCACCACTACATGCATCGCAGTCTTCTCTGCTAGCGTCTGGCCACATCGCCTTAGGCTGGGGAGCTACACGAAAATACTGCGATAGATCCGGCTCACTTCTGAGGCTCACCGGTGACGTCCGTAGGGCGACCGGCTCTCGGCTCTCCCGTATTATACGGGTTCTCCCAATTTAGCACTTTTAATCTAATATATAAAGCAGAGTGTCCGTATATTTGTACGTGTTGAATACAAATCTACAGTTTTGATCCAATCTTTATAAAATTTTGTACACGTAAGATTCAATCCATGAGGACGGTAGCCGTAAGTGTAAGAATCACATACGAAATACAGTTCACAAGATATTACGTTATAAAGAATGAAACGTGCCTAAAACTGCTGCATTTAGCGACAGATCTGCTCAATTTCTCCTAAACCACTGGACCGATTTAAACCGAATTTGGTACACATATTACTTACACGAGATAACAATTGCTGTACGAGTACGAACCACATACGACACATGGTTCGGGAGATATAACGTCGTAAACAATAGGAATCGCAGAAAACTGACACATAATGCGCCGAGACTTTATAAATACGCTATATGAGAATAAGAGTACTTAACGACTTGCAACCAACTTTAAACTTAATTTCAAACTTTTATTAAACTTTTCCTCGCTCACACCCGTAGCAAAATGATGAAAGCAAAAAGTTTTTCGCTTACTACTTTTCCGCTGTTTATGGAGTAAACTACAGCATTCGATAAGACGTTACAGCCAGCCGCGGTGGCCGAGGGGACTGCGGCGAGCCAGTCACGGTCTGCACGGCCACTACGGTCGGGGGTTCGAATCCCCCCTCGGGCATGGATATTTGTGCCGTCCTTAGTGTTAGCTAGTTCATAAGTAGTTTGTAAGTTTAGGGACTGATGACCCCGTAGTCAAGTCCCATAAGCTACACAAACATTTAATTAACTAAAGAAGTTAGAGTTTATAATTTGTACACTACAAATTGTAGTCGCAAGAAATTTTACACACTGTATAAACACATATAGTTGAATGTACGATCTAAATTCCAACACAGTACGACACATAATTTATGAGATAGGAGCACATAAATAGTAACGTTCCGCTGTTAGTGGACTAAAACTACGGCATTCGGATGACGTTACAATTTATAATTCATACACTACAAACTGTAGCCGCAGGAAATTTTATGCACAGTATACACGAACATACTTAAGAGGACCTTCTAAATTGTATGACAGTACGAGACGTAGTTCATGAGATATGAGCACATAAACAATAACGTTCATGGAAAACCGCCCCATCACGCACCAAGTTTTCAAAAAAATGTTCAAATGTTTGTTAAGCTTATGGGACTTAACTACGGGGTCATCAGTCCCTAAACTTACAAACTACTTATGAACTACTTACGAACTAGGACGGCACAAATATCCATGCCCGAGGGGGGATTCGAACCCCCCACCGTAGTGGCCGTGTAGACCGTGACTGGAGCGCCTCAGTACCCTCGGCCACCGCGGCCGGCGCACCAAGTTTTAATGTATTACTTATTTACTACTAATTGTATTCTCAAGAGATTTTACATACAGCCGTTATACAAATGAATATATAACTGAAAAAAATGACAGGAATAAATAAATATATACCCGAGCAACGCCGGGTTTTCAGTTATTATTAATAATAGTAATAATAATAAATTCTCCCGAATCCCGACTTTCTTATTGTCTGCCGGTGTCTCCCGTATATTTCGTCAGTGATCGCTATTAAACCCGTGTGTCAGTGGCGGTTCGTGTTGATTTTTCTAGGGGGATCAAAGGTAGCTGGATAATAACAATAAATTTTTTTTTTGAAAGGGGAGGGGTAGAGCGCTGCAGCGATTTCATTTCTTATTCGATCGTGAGAAACTGCCAGCATACAAGGAAGTAACTCGTTCTGAAGTGCCTCTAGTAACAGTAGCTTACGAAAGGTGGTCACTAAGTACAGCATCGAGTTCAGCAGTGAAATTTATAAGACCGCAGAAAAATCTAGAAGTTAAGGAATCACTGCGTTCGTCATGTTCACGAAACTTGATACTCAAAGTCGCTACAAAATTCAATGCAATCCACAATTTTAGAGAGTACGTAACGATTTTTGCGAATCCGATGATTGTGCCATTGAAATGACTGCTTGCAAGAACTTTAATTTCAAATGTTTGTTAATTTTATGGGACTTAACTGCTAGGTCATCAGTCCCTAAACTTACAAACTATTTCTAAACCAACTTATACTAAAGACAACACAAACATCCAAGCCCGAGGGAGGATTCGAAACCCCGACGGGGAACGGCCACGCGCATCAGAGCTTGTGAGCACTGTCCAGCTGTTGTCTGATACTGTGTTCCCCAAAAGATTGTGCTCTAGCTTCACAGTCATGTGTGACGCCGCGCGGAAGTAGACGAGCGGTCTGGAACGCCACGTTGCGAATCGCGCGGCCTCCCGCGTCGGAGGTTCGAATCCTACCTCGGGCATGGATGTTTCTGATGTCTTTCGTATAAGTTAGTTCATAAGTAGTTTGTAAGTTTAGGGACTGAATACCCCACAGAAAAGTCCCATAAGCTTTATAAACATTTGAAAATATGTGATGCAGAACGTTCATGTTTATTTATCTTCTGTGTTGCATGTCCGAGATTGTTAACATCTTTTAGCGTCCAAGTTGCTTCATACCCTGAACTTTCTTTGACGAACAACAGACACGGAAAACAGTACGTTTGTAATTTCACAGCCACATATCCAATCTACTTTAAGCTTAAATGTCTGCTTTGAGAGTTCTTGCCATTTCTTTACTTTTATTATTAGATTTTTTTACTAACATGGTATCTGTTATCGGTTCTCCTAGGTCCTTGATACGAAACTTCTATCCAAGTGATAGGGAAGAGAAATTAATGTCCCTTAGTCTTTGCACTGAATGATCACACATTAATTTCACAATTGAGACACAAAAAAACTGACAACCCACCTCTCCAAACACACAACTGCATATTGAATAATCACGCAGTCGCACCGCGACCAGCTGTAAAAGCTTCCCACAGTGTTGCCAACTTCACTACAACAAATAGCAGAACACTCTTGTCTACCATTCCTAAGTAGATTCCACTTATTATTGAAGTTTAAGGAACATAATTGGAAGCGGGGATTAATGATAACACAGAAATTATAACATTACAGAAAAGTTGATATGAATTAGTTTCGCATTCTGTTATATGTGTGTCATGTTGGCTGAAGAATTGGGATGAGGAACTGCTCGCTGCTGAAGTGAGGCAGCAGAAGGGAAAGTGGAGGCTTTGGCGGATACATGACATTGTTCCAATGCTCAGGATGGGAGGCACACCTTGCCGCCGCTCCCTTCTCTTCCCCTCGGCACAGAATTCAGTAATTAAAATATGACAGTCCAGATCGCAAGTTGCTGCGCTTTTGATTGGGAATCATCACGCCTCTCGCACTTTCTTGGTGGACGGTGGCGGTGGCCGGAGCTAGGCGTCAACTGCAGTTGAGCATTGGAATGCGTGGAGCTGTGACGCAATACTTAACCCTTTCAGATCCCAATTTGTAAGTGATGTGACATTCATATAGAGAGCTACGTTTAAGATACAAAAAACATACAGTAATTCATTACAAAAAAGAAAATAAATTCATTTTCAAAAATATTGTACCCACAGAATTGTCTGTTTTTGGCTTTCACTACAAATTTTTATAATCTGCATTATCTTTCAGAAACATGCCTTTGAAAGAAATGACATAATAACATAACAGGAGCGTATGAAATACACTGGCTGTGAGATATGAAAACTTCACATGTCAAAATAGGGAATGCAACACCTTATCAAGAGGTCTTCCTTGAAGTCATTTTAAGTGTACTAGAAGTTTGCCGAATGCTAGTGCAACACAATGAAGAAAAATGGAACTAAAACACGTTGCGCACGTCACCACAGTCTATCCACGATTGTGTGATGCAGGCCCTAACTTCCTACCATTAATCACAAAGAAATAAAACGAGTAAAATCGTAATGTTCTGCACTGGTATGTGAAAGTAACCTGCTAATAATAATGAAACATGTTTTCGAGCCCGAAATCTTGCGGAAATCACTGATATGCTGCGAGTGAAGAATGATGACAATAGGCACTTTTGTGGTACATGTAAAGACTTCTGAAAATGCATTCGAATAGCCAAGTCCATTTTCAAGCTCACTAGAATATTTTTGCAGTGAGCTGGAGAGTCGTGTTCGACAGAGTGCATAGTTCCAAATCAATTAGCCGTCTTTAAAGGTTTTTGTCTCTCGAAGAAAACGTTGTGCCGTCGAATTCTTGACTTGGTTGCTGATCTACAGGCTGTAAAATTCGTATCGCTTCTTTTACGATTAACGTGGTGAAAACTGGGATGCGATTCAGAGTGTTAAATAAGTCAGCGATAATGTCTTTTTTTATACTCTAGTGACTTATAACGTTGCCCTTGCTTCGTATGATGCCATAATTGTTAAAAGTAGATTCCGCGATTATATTTTTTGGACAAAGAATTGATGGTACCGAATGTTTGAATTTTGAAATAAGTTACTTAAGGTACAGCACAAAATGAACATTAAAGCAAATAAACCGCGGATTGCATATTAAACTTGGGCACCATACAAGCAACAGCACGTTATAAAACTTACGGAAAGCATCTAGCTGGATCCTGCACTTCTATTGTAGAAGCTGGAAATGATAACTTTTATGTCTTATTTAATAAATGAATGTTCGAGATACTTTCCGTAGGAGATCAATGTTCAGACTGTTCACTTCGCTTTTCATTGTTGTGTGATCGTGGGTGGAACATGAAACTACTGGTAATGATAAAAAAAATTTAAAAAAATGATCGGACTTTGTGAAATTACAAAAGAAATGACTGCAGGTTCTAAAATCAAGCAAAGTATAGTATAAGGATGATTGATTGAAATTTTGCAGACAATGCGAAGCGATTTTAATGGCGTCTGAACATTAAACTATTACGGACGTAGAGGAGCTGAAAATCTTAAGAAATTAAATATTTGGCGTGGAGGAATTCATTTAAATAAAAGCCAAAGAGAGGGGATGATTTTAAATTTAAGTAATATATTTTACAACAGTTTGCATCACAATACCTGACATTGAATAGATACATGAATGGAAGACGTCCGCACAGAACGAAGACAAGAGAGTGAGTCCAACTACTATCTCGGTTCCGTCTTCTCGCTTGTTTTTAAGTAAAAAATGACGAACGAAATTAAATTAGTTGCACTGCGAGTCAGAGGGAACCGGAGGCGATAAGTATCGCTGATCAAAGATAAACAAAAAAATAAATAAAAAAATTCAGTGTATCGTTACAGACTACTTCTAAATTCAATGACTTCTTTATTAAAAATGAGATAATTCGTTAAGTAATTCATAATAACGATAAGGAATAAAGGAAACTGGGATCATTGGTGACGGTGCTTTCAACAGTGAATGCTGATTATTATAATTATAACTGCAGGTTTTTACTTTTAGCAAGATACTAGACCGTCTATTAAACAAAAAAATGACAAGGATCAAGGATGAAGGCAAGCGCTCCTCAATCTCGGACCCCCTGCAGCTGCGATTCTTGCTTTTCAAAATCCTGTGCACTGAATCAAATTCGTTAATTATGGGAAGTCACCAGCAGAGTACTTTGATATTATTATTTGGTAGACTAAGTAAGGGATTTCTCCCAATGTGCTTTACATTAATTGAGGAAATGTAGCTCATTCCAGCTCTTATTCGTAGCCCTTTTTCCGCCACAGAGGCTGTAATTACAGCAGAGAACCTGCTGCCCTGGGAGTGGGCCCTGTGAGCCCCGGCCGCGTCGTTTAGGGACGGCGGACATTCGCCACGCTAAAGACCTAATTAGGCTGGCTGTACCTGTTGCTGGTGCAGCGCCCGCGCCATCCAGATAAGACGTAAATGGGCGCAGCCTTTGTCCCGCTAAATGACCCCGCTTAATCTGCCCTCCCCCGCTACCCTGCCAGCCTGAATGCTAACGAATCGCCTCTCTTGCAACACAGGAGCCCTGCGGCGAAATTGATTTCACCTCATTCCGTGTTCCTGATTCAACTGGCACTGTAACTTCTGGGCGAGATTCTCGCGATTGTCGCACATATATTGAGAACAAATGTTAAAAATTCAGACCATCTACATCTACATACATACTCCGCAATTCACCGTAAGGTGCGTGGCGGAGTTTACACTGTACCACTACTAGGCATTTCCTTTCCTATTCCACTCCCAAATTGAACGAGGAAAAAAAAGAATGCCTATATGCCTCCGTACGAACCCTAATTTCTCTTATCTTGTCTTTGTGATCTTTACGCGAAATGTAAGTAGGCGGCAGCAAGATCGTACTACACTCACCTTCAAATTCTGGCCCTCTAAATTTACTTAACAGAAATTCACGAAAAGAACGTCGTCTTTCTTCCAGCGATCCCCAATTGAGTTGCCGGAGCATTTCCGTGACACTCGCGCATTGGCCGAACCTACCGGTAACAAATCTAGCTGCTCGTCTCTGAACCGCCTGTATGTCTTCCATTAAAGTGACCTGCTGCGGGTCCCAAACACTTGAGCAATATTCAAGACGTGGTCGTACAAGCGTTTTATACGCGGTCTCCTTTACAGATGAAGTACATCTTCCCAAAATTCTACCAATAAACCGAAGTCGGCTGTCCGCCTTACTCACAACTGTCCTTACATGCTCGTTCCATTTCATATCGCTCTGCAATGTGACGCCTAGATATTTGAACGACGCGACAGCATCAAGAAGCTCACGACTAATGCTGTATTCGAACATTATGGGATTGTCTTTTCTACTCATGCGCATCACTTTACATTCTTATACATTGAGAGATAGCTGCCAATCTTCGCACCAACTAGAAATTTTGTCTGTCATCCTGTATGCTGATTACAGTCAGTTACAGACGACACCCTCCCATACACTACAGCATCATCAGCAAACAGCCGCAAATTACATCATTTATACAGGTAGAAAATAATAGCGGTCCTATCACGCTCCCCTGGGGCACGCCTGACGATACACTCGTCTCTGATGAACACTCGCCGTCGAGAACAACGTACTGCGTTCTATTACTTAGGAAATCTTCCAGCCAGTCACAAATCTGTGAACCTATTCCATAAGCTCGTATCTTCGTTAACAGTCTGCAGTGTGGCACCGCGTCGAACGCCTTTTTGAAGTCGAGAAAAACACAGTCCGCCTGTTGCCCTTCGTCCATGGCTCGCAAGATGTCATGTGAGAAAAGGGCAAGCTGAGTTTCACATGAACGATGTTTCCTAAACCCGTGCTGATTCATGGAAAGAAGCTTTTCCGTTTCAAGGAAATTTACTATGTTCGAACTGAGAATACGCTCCAAAATTCTACCAAAAAGCCATAATTTTAATACGCCAACAAGTAAATTGAAACATCTATTTTTAATCATATTTCTCCTATGTGAGATGGTGAGTCAGTAAATAAGTCGCAAAATGAAGTAGACTCGCCATTACTGCGTTTACATGCCTGCAAATTGCGCATTTAGACTTTCTCGGTGCATGTCGATGATGAAGTCTTCTCGGGTTATCAGTCGAGTCAGAGTGTTGTTCTGTGGCAACGTTTCAGGAAGTTTCCTACTTGCCATCGTCAGGCGGAATGTTGGGTCTGCCAGACAGGCCTCATGGGGCCAACTGGGTACTGACCGGTCGTCGTGTCATCGTCTCCCCGAAGGCGTCAACGGATGCGGTATGGAGGGGGACGTGGGACCGTATGAATAAAATGGTGTATATACTTTATACTCTGGATTCAAGAGAACATACTCAGGTTCGCATGAGTAAAGGTAGTCGGAGAATATACTTCAGCCAAGTATGTTCTCGGCGTGAGTAACGGGGTGGGAGAAGTTGCTCACAGCAGAGAACATTCTCCAATTGTCATATGAATAAAACTACAGAAGTTTCTCACGACGGGAGAACATTCTCAGATTTCTGGAGTGAGCTCTATGGCATACTTCGAGCTGAGTAACTTCTATTAAGGTTACGTTTTACTGAGGTTTATAATAAAAATAACAACAATTTTGTTACTTAGAAGGCAAAAACAAGTTCCTTTATATGCAGTCATTAAGAAATACGAGGGAATCTATAAAGTTAATACAAATAAAAACATTTTGTTGACGAGTATCTTCCTTCGAAAAAATCGTGTGACACTTCCAGCATTTTATACAGTGACGAGAGTGATGTAAAAGGTGTTTTCATTACCGATATAAAAATGAAACACAAATGGATTCAGCTGCGTGTTTACTCATTTGTTTGGCGTGTATATTTACAGTTGTAAACAGTCACATAGCAAAATAATATTGTTTTAAAATAGGGTCTATTAGTAAGACCTTATGCTGTTAGTTCCAAATAAATTGTATCCCAGGACTTCACAGTTTCTTTCACAAATAAATATTGCTGCAATACCAGGCAGGCCTACTGAAGTACTGTTTCTATCCAAACCGATTGGCCTATTTATGATGCGTTTTCTGACTTCGTAATCGTAACTTCTTTCTTGTTAGAAGTAAGTAAACATGACAGGAAAATTAATAACCGATTAATTACATACCTAGCAGCGTGTTTCTTGTTCAAAATCGCATGGCCTAACGCTTATGAGCAACCCATGGGTGTCATATTTAACAAGCCCTATCTCATGTTAGAACACTCCGACAGCATTCCACGTTGTAACAGATGAATATGTGATGCATTCTTATTATATCGTTCGCAAATTGTGCTAACTATACTTCATTAACAAACGAGTTTCTCGCGTGACGAAAATTTTTTATCGCCAGCGGAATACATTTTCGTAAAACTTGCATATTTAGTCTTAATAATATGCTGCATCACGACAAACTAATATATAAACACAGTACAGTTCTTTCTGAACACGTCGATGCCTACTCCATATTTGTACACTTAATAATTTGCCTGATTGGGCTAGTTTAAAGAAATACCCGATTGGACAGCTGATCTGTGGCGGACATGACACGCGGAGAACTTACTCAAGTAGGAGGGGAGGTAGCGAGAATGAACTACCTGGTCAGAGCATATGCTTCGAAGTTTTTATTCATCCGAAATTGAGAGGTTACTCAGAGAACGTTCATTTGCTCTGAGAATCTTCTGTGGAGCATGTGCTCTTTTTTATTCATACGACCCGTGGCCAGCGCCCCGCACTCCCGGCCGTTGTGTCAGTCTTCGTGACCGGAGCCGCTACTTCTCAACCAAGCAGCTCCTCAGTTGGCCTCACGAGGACTGAGTGCATCCCGCTTGCCAACAGCGTTTGGCAGACCCGAACGGTTACCCAGCTGACTGCTAGCTGATGCCGACAACGGTTAACTGCAGTGATCTAACGGGAATCAGTGTATCCATTGCCACACAGCCGTTGTCCGTATAAAAATCTACAGATACAAATTTACTCTTAAAATTACATTTGCCTCGCAGAAGATTATTTTTTTTTTTTCATAATATTTCTCTGCCGTTCTATTCCCTAAAAGTGTGCTGGCAAAAGGAACATCAAAGTCTTTCTGTTTTCGATCTGGTTTATTTTATTATTGTGATGATGTTTCTGTATGTATCTAGGTGCTAACAAAATGTGTTCAATATACATTCATTACTTCGCAATTTGCGATAATTTCCGACTTTAGCTGCTCTTCTTCAGTTGGTCTACCATTTTGTAACATAAGAAAATTTGTGCCACACCGGGAATCGAATCCCGTCTCCCGCTTTTCATGGTAAATATGACACCCAAGACAAGCTAAAGATAGTGTAGTATCTCTCTTCCCGTCGCGAAAATCACAGCTAAATGCGCGGGAGCACTAACTGTACAACTGTAACCTATGGAAGTTTGGCTCTGGCCGAGAAGCGTGTCCGGGTGGCCGAGTGGTTAAGGCGACCTCTCGCGAAAAGCGGGAGATCCGGGTTCGAGTCCCGATCCGGCACAAATTTTCATATGTTACAAAATGATAGACCAACTGAAGAAGAGCAGCTAAAGTCGGAAATTATAGCAAATTGAGAAGTAATGAATGCATATTTAACATTTATAGTTGCGGACCATCAGCTACGCACGTTATTTTAAAGAACAGACGTATCACGGTAAAAATTTGTTCACTCTGAGGAGAAAATTGGTGAAAGAATAACACTTGTCTTTATCACTCGAAGTCGTGCACCATTTGCGTGACACACTCTACCGTGTATCGCGATAGGACAAAACGAGTTGCCCTTCTTTGAACCTTCTCTACGTCCTAATTCAAGCCTACCTGGCGATGGCTCAACACGGTGCAGCTGAGGAAAGTGTGTGTGGGGGGGGGGGGGCGGGGGGGAGGGTAGGATTTAGAGTCTCAGATGGAGACCAACGGACGAATACAGTAAGTTGCTTCTTATTCAGAAATGAAAAGTCCTGAACAGGATAGAGTAACTTGGAGAGTTGCATCAAATCCATTTATACCAGCTTCATCAAACAATTGTGACATAACAAATATTATATGTCGTCGCATCACAATAGTCGCAGTAATAACAGTTTTTAAGATGTAGGTTCCTCCACCATCTGCGAAACAGTCGCAGCACTAAAAGTTTGTACAATCAGTGTTACCTTGATATCTCGGGGATCGGTGTAACTGCTCAGAGATCTGCATCTAAAATTTCAATAATGCAGAAACATGTGGAATTCTCCAAAATACGTGCAGTTGGAGCAAGTTTCTCCAATTCAGGTGTACGTCAGTGGATAACCAGTAATTCAGAACAACACCAGGTAAAGTTGAAATCGTTGTTTAATTTCTATAGCTGTTCACAATTATGACCAACACTTTAACAATTCAAATACAATAAGCTGACCGACATAGTGACGGCCTCGAAATCACAATCAGAACTGCCTTCCAATGGCCTCTGCTGGCCCTCCTTATATAGTTATCCTTACAATGCCTAGCATTGTTGTTAACACTTAATACATGAAAATATTTGATTTGTAATTCCATTTCCTAAATTATGTGAATGTTAATAATCTGTATACAAAGTTAAATCTTGTCTTAATCTTCCTAACACATAAAAACACTTGTACAGATACTCAAATATCTAATATATTCATAAATACGAAATCAAAAAATACATATTACATTTGTATAAATATCATGAAATATAATGAATAGCAAATACTCCTATCATGTACATAGGCGAGGTAGGTGTAGCTATTAATTTCTGTCTTGTTAATGACTGGAAATAATACGGCCTATTGTGACTTTATCTACAGAGTGAATACATGCTTTACGCCTTCTTTCCTTAATCAGTTTAAATATTACGTAGAACGGAATATACATTAAAGGTTGTCTGTTTGTAAGATTTGAAATGTATTCCATTACTTTACTTAAGTGTCTGAGCACTAATTTGTTATGACTCTATGGTCCACCTTGTGTTTTAACATATTTGCACATTCATGTTAAACTATTATGTTTTATATGTTCCTACCAATGCATAGGCGCCGGCCGCAGTGGCCGAGGGGACTGAGGCGCTCCAGTCACGGTCTGCACGGCCACTACGGTCGGGGGTTCGAATCCCCCCTCGGGCATGGATATTTGTGCCGTCCTTAGTATAAGGTAGTAGATAAGTAGTTTGTAAGTTTAGGGAATGATGACGCCGTAGTTAAGTCCCATAAGCTTAACAAACATTTTTTAATGCATAAGTTGATTTATGATGTTTACTGTCTTTTGACATTGATTTGGTAAAACATTGAGAACTCTGATGTGTCCTAAGGACATATGTTTACATTTGGCTGCTGGTATAAATTCACAATAAAAATGTTTCTTAAGTAAATGCATAAAATACTGCCAAGATCTTGCTTGTTACATATCAGGACTGAATCCCACTTCAACTAACTACTGTTCAGCAGTCAGCTCGCCGACCTATGGTGACCCTCGTAACGTATAATATGGGCAAACAAACGGCGCCTCGGCTATTGGTGTGCAGTAGGTGTGTTCATTAGAAGGCCTTCGGCAGGGCCTCTTGGCGTGAAGCGCAGGTGACTCATTAGTGGGAGACAGGAGACCAACGCACAGCAATTATTCCGCTACATCTCCAGTCGCAGCCACGCACGCCGACCCACTGTGGGCAACCGCTGGTAACTGTGTGTGTGTGGATGTGGGGCAGGAGTGGTTAGCCCCACGCCGTTCCTGTGCCTCCCCCGCCGCAGCCCTTTGACAAGGAAGGGCCGCAGGGCAGACAGTGAAGGGCCGCTGTGTGCCCACCTCACGCCTACCCTCCTTTCAGCAGGCAGCTGCCGCCCTCTTCAGAAAACAGCCTGCTTTTTATCTTTGGCCTGCCCATCCTGTCACGTGCAAGTAGCCTCTCCAGCCAGCAGGACATTACTTTCGTTCCTGGAAGTCTACGGGATGAAAACTTTCTCATTATTGAACACTTCAAGTAAAAAAACGGTCAAAGTGCCAAAATTTGTTTTAAACATACTACTTAATTAATTGTCGCAATTGCAGTTTTAAAAAATCGCACTGATGAGTTTTATGGCCCACTTTATATTTGTAGTTTTATAAGTTTTTGCAAACATTTTGGATCAAAATAATAATTTAAACAATAAAAAATTAATTAATAAGAGTGTCTGAAACCCTTTTAGGAAAAAAATGTTTAGGTAATTGCGTGTTACGAACCACTGACCTTCAGCATAAAAATCCAACGCATTGCCCACTACGCTACAGCCAACACTTGAAAGCTGCATTCTTTAATTCCATAATATTGAAGGCCGTTGTTAATTGATGCTAATATGGCATTTATAGACACTAGATTATCGTTTATCGTACGAAGAACGACGTGCTTTTGTTAATTCTTCAGTGGGCCATTGGTTTGAAATGACAACGTGTAAGATAAAATAAGAAAATCGTCAAATAAGCAAGACATCTTACTTCAGAGAGAGTTTTTGGGCGAGGAATGTCACGTGACATCTGCGGACTGCTGGTTTTCGTTAATTCAGTGGAAGGTGTCAAAACTCTGTAATTTTTGCAAATATCTCTCAAACGATACGAGATATGAAACCAGCATAAGGGAACAAAGCTGTAGAGAATCTTCTCCTGCCGGCCGCGGTGGCCGAGGTGACTGAGGCGCTCCAGTCACCGTCAGCACGGCCACTACGGTCGGGGGTTCGAATCCCCCCTCGGGCATGGATATTTGTGCTATCCTAGTTCGTAAGTAGTTCATAAGTAGTTTGTAAGTTTAGGGACTGATGACCCCGTAGTTAAGTCCCATAAGCTTAGCAAACATTTGAACATTTGAATCTTCTCCTCTACAATTTCGGTTAATCAATTTTAGCGTCATATGAACGGTTTATATGCAATTAAAATTACATTACAAACGGACTTTTTTTGGTATTACTAACGTATTTCTCGTCTGAAATATCTCAAAAAGCGAGGTTCTGGTCTCAGTAGTCTTCGTCAGGCAGCCGTGCTGTGCGTACGCTTTGTTTACGTCCTCGCTGTTGGCGGCCGCGAGGAGTTTTCGGCGAGTGCGCGCTTTCTGCGTTCTTATTTACCTTTGAAGATGAACTTTAGACGACTATAATGGATCAACGACGACGAGAAGACACACTTAGACTGAGCTTTGACCCGATTTATGCGAGCCCGAAATCATTTGAAATAGAGATATTTATTCGAGATGTAATGAAGATCACTATAGATGAATTGGTAGGAATTCATTTATCGATTGTAAGTAGTACAGTATTCTTAAAGATGATAAGTGCTGAAAAATGCCAGAACGTAATCGAATCATGAGGAGGACCATTAAAATTTAAACATTCTGATGGAAATATCGGGAACGTTACAATTGCACGAGCCGGAATGGGATTAAAAACGGTGCGAATATTTGAATTACCGTTCGAAATAACTGCTGCCGAAATTAACGACTAGCTCAAGGAATATGGCACTGTCATAAGCAACTTCGCGGAAAAATGGTCAAATCTTCACATTTTCCCTGCATTAAATGGTGTAAGACAATTGAAGATTGACATGTTAAAACATATTCCGTCTTACATCACCGTCGGTGGTTATAGAGCAATCGTGATATATGATGGGCAACCGCGAACTTGCTCCGGCTGCGGTTCAACAGAACACGTTCGCGCGCAATGTGTACAACGGCGCGTGACGCAATTACCGACCGGCGAACGAGAGAGGCCTGACCGCATGTCTACGTTGCCCATCAGCTACGTAGCCGCCGCGCGAGGTAACATTGCCTCAGAACAAGACCTAGAGACTGCGCTGAAGGCGTACACCGATCCTCCCGAACAGGTCGAAGTAATGGAAACGTCTAACGTACAGGAGCCACATCATAGTAATGCACATGGTGTTGAAGTAGTTAACCCAGTAGTTGAGAGTACAAAAAACAAAGACGACAATAGTGTAGTGGGAACACCCACAGCAGAAACAACTGTAGCACGGGAATCTGACGAAGACCAATCTAGCAAATCCCCTTCGAAAAAACTAAAAAAAAACGACGTATAGCGCGTGAAGGAGCGGAGGAGCAAGCGCGAAAAATGCGTGAGAAAGCCGACCACGTACGCAAAGTTCTCACTCAGGAGGCATCACAGTCACCTCCAGACAACCCCACACCAACACAAAACAGCCGAAAACGGGAAAGAACGAGGCCAAAGGAAAACAACTTTAGCGGAATACACAAAGAGTAATACAAGGGTCCTGGACTCCAACCCAGTACAACCAAAAGTACTGGTTGAGACACGGGGAAACAAGGCCCCACGAGAGTGGTCTGATGACATCGATGATAATCCGCGAGACGAGGAGATGGATGGTTTGCAAGAATACAAGGCAGGGGGGTTGCCAAAGTCGCGGAATGACAAGTCCGACAAACAACAAAAACCGTCTTCCAGCGTGGGCGCATTAGAAGACGACCCAGACTTCTTTTAAGTCCTGTTTAGCAAGTAACATCAAGAGGGGGGTATGGCAACACGTGTGCCTGCGAATGTAGCACCCTTGCAAGCATACCGCATTGCAACTGTAAACATTAATAAGATAAGCTGCACCTTTAAATTAAGAAATTTGCAAGATTTCCTGTACGCAGCTGATATAAATATCGCCCTTTTACAGGAATTCACAGACATACGACTAGACCGAATCACAGGTTACAATGCGTTAATTAATCCCGGTCATAGTAATGAACTCGGGACTGCAATTATGACGAAAGAGTGAATCCCAGTCACAAACATCGAGAGACTGGTAAACAGCAGAGGCATAGCGTGTACAATTTATAACACAAGGGTGATTAATATCTACGCCCCTTCCGGAACGGGAAAGAAACGACAGAGGGCAGGGTTTTTTAAAGAAGAAATAGTGCCTCTTTTCACAAGGCGTCCGGAACAACTAATTTTCGCAGGCGATTTCAATTGTGTCATTAACCCCAAAGATCAAATACCCAATTTCAACAAATCCATAGAGCTCGAGAACATCATCGAACAACTAAATCTACTTGACACGTGGGAGCTTAAACATGGTGAAAGGCCCGGTTTTACTCACGTTACTAGTCATTCCGCAAGCCGCATCGATAGAATTTATGCAACATCTAACTTACGGAACCACATTCTGCAATCAGGAATATGGCCGAACATCTTTACAGACTACGCAGCATGCATTTGCACTGTCAACCTGGAAAAACAAGGAACGTACAGAGCTAGAGGGTCGTGGAAACTAAATACAGCACACCTACAAGATCCAGGATGCCACGCAGATTTCCAAAATACGTGGGCAGAATGTGAAAGCAAGTTCACGAGGTACAACTTAGCCATTAGATGGTGGATTAAATGCGCGAAACCCGCATTAGTTAAAACAATGAAACATTACGCCCGCGAGAAAAGTGCCTGGATGAAGACCACAACTGAGTTTTATTTTCAGTGTCTTAGAGACCTATATACGGAAAATGCAGCGGTAATAGAAAATCATGTACAAATCAAAAGGATACAGGCCACACTTTTAAGTTTAAAGCGGAAACATCTAGAAGGCTGCAAAGTCAGAACGCGCTTACAATCCACCGTGCAGGAGGAATCAACATCGATGTACCATATCATACAAGAAGAGAAAAGAACTAATAGGAAAATCTTGACAGAATTAAAAACTGACGACGGGAGAACCCTGACGAGACAACCTGACATACGAGATGAAATTTTTAACCATTTTACAATTCTATTAGCTGCCAAACCGGTAGATGAAGCGGCGCAACAAGCCATCATAGCAAGGATGTCGGTGAAATTAAACCCAGACGAAGCAGAAGGCCTGTCTGCAAACATCACAGAAGAGGAAGTGGCAGAAGCCATACGGAGGAGCCCAAAGAACAAGTCCCCCGGCCCCGACGGATTACCAGCTGAGTTTTACAAAACTTTTGGACAACAGCTAATCAGCAAATTGACTCTCGTATGTAATGAACTACTCAACACCAAAAGTGACGTATTACAGGAATTCTCCGAAGGAATAATTGTGTTAGTTCCTAAAACTACGGGAGGGAAGACTATCAACAACCTGCGTCCCATAACGTTACTTAACAGTGATTACAAAATTTTCACGCGCATCATGATGCACAGATTAAAGTCGGTTATCACGACTATCACTGGACCTTACCAAACTAGCGTAGGAAAAAACAGGGCGATATGTCATACTTTATGTGAATACAGGGATATCATAGCGACGGCAGAAGCTTGCAATATTCAAAGTGCAATAGTAGCACTTGACTTTGAAAAAGCTTTTGATAGGGTCAATCATTTGTATCTTTTCCGCACCATGGAAGCAATGAACTTTCCACAAAAAATTATTACAGCAATCAAAAATCTACTGACAAGTTCCACCTCCAGAATCTGTGTCAATGGACAGTTAAGTAAACCGGTCAACGTCACAAGTTCAGTTCGCCAAGGTTGCCCCATGTCTCTGAGCTTGTTTGCAATAGCGCTCCAACCTCTGTTGTGCTGGATGACGCAAGACCTCACAGGACTGCAAATACATGGCCACAAGATTATATGTCAAGCTTATGCGGACGACGTTAGCTTCGTGATCAGGAACGATGAGGAACTAAGAAAGGCGCTTCAAATTATATCGACCTATGAAGCTGCGTCAGGAGCAATATTAAATCGAAAAAAGTCAGGATTAATGCAGATCGGTCGGAGTTTTGACCTAACGGCTGACGTACATTTAAAATGAGTGGAAACTATTTAAACTCTCGGAATAGAATACACCCGTAACATCCGCCGCACGGCTGCCCTAAACTATAGAAACTTGTTGGCTAAAATAAGAGCCTCTATAAAACACCATACTTTACGAAATCTGAACGCTATACAAAAAGTTCATTTAGCCAACACGTATATAACAACTAAAGTAAACTACGTCGCCCAGGTACTACCAATACCTAAGGTCATAGCTAACCAGATGCAATCAGCACTCGGCTACTTTGTCACCAGGGGGCAAATCTTCAAAGTCCAGTATGATATTCTGACGCTACCTTTGGAGAAAGGAGGCCTTAAGTTAACAGACATTTACAACAAATCACAGGCTCTGTTCGTCAGCAAGTCTTATAAACAGTGGCAACGATCACCCGATACGCTAACAGCTCACCTTTTAAACGAAATTGCATCGGCTAGTATGGACCGACCAATAGATGTGAATCATATTCCGAGCGCATTCTGTCATTTCAAACACTTTCTTTTACAACTTAGATACGTTCAAAGAAGTATTCCTGAGAAGGAGCGATACACAGTTAAAGAAGTTTATAACAACACGATGAAAAGAAAGAGGAGAAATAAAATAGAAGCTAATTACAACGAAAACGCCTGGGAAAAAATCTGGGAAAATATTCAAGACCCTAACTTACCGTCCACAGTGCGGTCCGTTTGGTATATGGCGGTTAATGGGAAAATTCCTACCAATTCAAAATTACATGCCATACATCTAGCAGAGACTCCAAACTGCATTAACTGTGACTTAATCGACACAGAGGAACATCGTTTTACATGCATCGTGGTGAAAGACATTTGGTTTCTCTGCAGAACAAAACTAGCAATTATACTGAGAACATCTCCGAGAACGATTACACCAGCTCGACTTCTGTATCCAGATGAAGTTCCCTACCCAATAACGAAGAGACGAGCAGTCAATTGGTTTAAAGGGCAAACAGTGTATTATATTTTCTCAGAGAAAAACAAGAGTAAAGAAGACTATTGGGCGCATCTTCTGACAGAACACGAAAAATTAAAACGAATGAACAAATACAGAGAAAAATACGCGAATTTTCTCCTCAGGATATTGATATAGAAATAAAACTCGGGTATCACCGATTGATTTTTAAATTTATTTATCTCTATTTTTACATACATGGCTTAATCTCCTGTAATTTTCGAAGGGTGATACAGAGACGTTGCTGACTGATGCTTCATGGTACAAGAGATGTGAAATGGAAGGAAAAATATCTTAGAAGATGTTGACACGAGAAAAACGGTATCAACTGCAGTAGCAGCATATACGAGAAGACAACCTTGAAGTTCTCGGAACGGCAAATTAACTCATGTTCATTCACGGAAGTACAGGAGAAGCGAAGAGGATACTTTTCTTTTTAAATATTTTTTTATGTTTAATATAATTTTAGAATAAGATACTCACTTTAATTTATTGTGTCTTCGAAGAAGAAAATTCAGTCATTTCGAAGACGAAGATTTCAAATTAGTTTATAAAGAATTAATTCCTTCCTTTCGCGGAGACTCTACAAGAAGTAGTCTTCAAGAAAATGTTAATTTTTTAATAAGAAGAAATCCCATTTACTTAGGAAGAAGAAGCTATTAATTTCTTTTTTACGAATCCAGGTACAATGGTACAGCTAATGAAGCTAGCCGCAGAAGGCTATATTGGCGAGCGCAAGGACGGGTTGTAGGGGGGGGGGGGTTGGAGACCCGAAAAAAAAAGGGGGGGGGACTGAGGCGCTCCAGTCACGGTCAGCACGGCCACTACGGTCGGGGGTTCGAATCCCCCCTCGGGCATGGATATTTGTGCTGTCCTAGTTCGTAAGTAGTTCATAAGTAGTTTGTAAGTTTAGGGACTGATGACCCCGTAGTTAAGTCCCATAAGCTTAACAAACATTTGAACATTTTGAACATTTGAATCTTCTCCTCTACAATGTCGGTTATTCAATTTTAGCGTCATATGAACGGTTTATTTGCAATTAAAATTACATTACAAACGGACTTTTTTTGGTATTACTAACGTATTTCTCGTCTGAAATATCTCAAAAAGCGAGGTTCTGGTCTGTGGTAGCCAACAATTATGTCTGTAAAATTTGGTGCCGATCGGTGGGAATACGTTACAGCCAGACAGACATAGTCAAATCGCAGTTATTTTTGCAAATATATCTGCAACGATGCAAGATACGAAAAACACATAATAGAGCGAAGTTGTAGAGAATTTTCCCCTCTACCAATTAGGTTATTCAATTTTCGTGTCCGATGAATGGTTCGTTTGCAATTACAATTATATTATAAACGGTTTTTTTTGGCATTACTACCGTATTTTTTGTCCGAAAAATTTGAAAAATGGAGGTTCCGGTCTCTGTCGGCCTACAATTATGTCTGTAAAATTTGGTGTTGATCGGTTGAAAGGTTCGTCTTAAAAACGGGGAACACGTTACGGACAGACAGACATCCCAAAATCGCCGTTATTTTTGCAAATATCTCTGAAACGATACGAGATGTGAAAAAACATAAGACAGCAAAGTTGTAGAGAATTTTCTCCTCTACAAATTACGTTATTCAATTTTCGTGTCAGGTGAATGGTTAAACTGTTATTTTTATTTAAATTTCGAGCTGTCAAATACGATCGCAAAGGCTCACTTTTAGTGTTACTACCGTAACCTAAAGTGGGCCAAAATTATTTTAAAATCAAGTATATTATAGATTAGTCTTCTTTATATATAAAGCAGAGAGTACATGTGTTTGAGTGTATATATTGCATACAAATTTATAGTTTTATTCCATTCTGTATAAAATTTTGCACACTTGACCATCAAACCATGAGGACGGTCACCGTAAGTATCACGCGAGGCACATAATTAACGAGATATGACGTCATCAGCAATGGGATGCACGAAAAACTGCTGCATCACGTGCCAACACTCCTCATTTCCTGCTAAACCACTGGACCGATTTCAACCAAATTTCTAAATAACGATTGCTGTAAAGGTAAGAACCACATACGAGTTACATGAGACATAACGTCACAGACAAAGGGAGTTGCTAAAAAACTGCTACATGGCTTGCACATGAGAATGAGAATACTTCGCGACTTGCAACAAACTGTAAACATAATTTGCAATCTTTATTTAACTTTTCTCGACGACAAACACAGGAAAATGATAGAAGGAAAAACAGTTTCTCATTTACGTTTTCGCTGTTCATAGAGTAAAACCACGACATTCCCTATGACGTTACGACTTCCAATTTCTACAATACAAATTGTACTCACAGAAAATTCTACAGACGGTATACACACTTCGAAATTCTATCACATCATGACAAGTAGATAATGAGATATGACGACATAAAGGTTATTCCAGAATGAACTTTCACTTTGCAGCGGAGTGTGCGCTGATGTGAAACTTCCTGGCAGATTAAAATTGTGTGCTGGAACCGGGAGTCGAACCTGGGACATTTGCCTTACGCGGGCAAGGGCAATACCGACTGTGCTATCCCGATACGACTCACAATGCCGCCTCACAACTTTACTTCCGCCAGTACCTTACCTCCTACTTTCCAACCTTCACAGACGTCACTTCTGATCCTGCAGTTGTTATTCCTTCACATTCACAGAATACATGACAACTGGAAATGGCAAAAACTGAAAAGTTTGCGGCCCTTACTCTTACGGGAATTAGATTCAAAACTAGGAGTTTGAGTACTGTGGGCAGGGTAGAGCAGGGAATTTGTGTCTGACGGGAGGCGTGCTTAGGTAGACACAGCAGGTGCGGTGATCATTGTGTCCCCATTGGTGTAGTGGTCAGCGTAACTGCCTAGAAAGCAGGAGTTAGAACCACGGCTTGATACACATTTTCAGCTTTGCCCATTTGCAATTGAAGTCATATATTCTGTGAATATGAAAATATAACATTTTTTTAGAATAAAAGGAGATGGAATGAGATGGCTGTAATCTGTCACGTTTTAATTCATTTCTGATTTACTACCAAGACACACCTCTATTCCAGTCAACATGAGGAATTTCCTGGAAGCTGAGACTGCTTTTGACAACTGAAAATTTTGAACTGTGAAGCTTACACGGCTGCAGGCAAAAGTAATAGTTACAAGGAACGGAAGGCAATGAAACAGAGTACATTTAACGAATGACGATTATTTACGACGATCTACTTTTTTTACTTCAAATGACCGCAGGCTGCAGTGAGACTTGAATTTTCTATTATCTTTAATAAATCACCGGGCAATCTATGAAAGTGAATTTGTCATCTCCATGTTTTTCACTTGCACAGATTTCTTGCTCAGCTGTAGGCTCACCAAAGAATTTATTCATATCAGATCCTGGACAAACAACAAGAAATATCGTTTATAGTCAAGTTTTTAATTAGATGAATGTCTGACTGTTACATATCATTTGTATTTTGATATTCTACTTTGTTTGGATAATGCACTTTCAAATTCGTATATTATGCAAGACAACTTTATTTCGTTCGTATTATCCCTTAAGTGTAATATGTTCTTAGGGAAGAAAAGAAATGAGATGGAAAAGGAAAGTGATGGAAAAGGTAAGAGATGGAAAAGAAAGGATGGAAAAGAAAAGCAAAGAAAGGAGATGGAAATGAAAAGAAAAGAAAAAAAGAAAAGGAAAGGAAAGGAAAGGAAAGGAAAGGAAAGGAAGGAGTTGGAAAAGAAAGGAGATGGAAAAGAAAAGGAAAGAAAAGAAAGGAAAAGAAAAGGAAAGAAACGAAAAGGAAAGAAAGAAGACGGAAAAAGAGAGAATGGATAGGAGATGTACTAACTCAAGATTTGAATAAATAAATACTTGGGCAACGCCGGGTTTTCAGCTAGGTACCAAAGAAAACTGGAAGCGTTATATAGTTTTACACATAGGCGAAAACACGAATATTTAAGTACCGATTTTCAATATTAACTAGCGACCCAATGTGTAGATGTACTTTACTGGTTACCTAGCCTTAGGCGCTCGTTTAAAATTTCCCTCAGCAGCCAATTTTCTCTGTTTTCGTCCGACCTCTTATTGACTTTGCCTAGCAGCGTCATTTCTGCCTTGGGGGCGCTACACCGCGAGTCGCGAGCGATGGAGGCGCCGTCGAGGTACGACGTGAGGAGGAGGGGAGAGAGGGGGTGAGGTTGGAAGTGCGAAGAGGTGCCTGGTTGGTCGACAGCTGATGTTTGCTGCGTTGGACACGTAACGTTGGCGCTAGGAAATAATCCCTTACCAAGCCTCGCCTCTAGACGGTAAACCCCACTTGCGATAGGCTAAGCCCCGCCTCTTTCAAAGTCGACTGAATCGAAGATATGTTACTCGCAAAACCAAAGATTAGTTATTGGTGTCCTCTACATGATCCACTTTAAATTAACGAATGCACTGAAGACACACAGAAAATATTCAGTAAGAATACGAAATTTAAGCGTTTCCCAGAGCAGTTGTTAAACCTTTTTGAGTATTCTTAACAAAGTAAAAATATCTGTAGCAAATATAGGGCAATTTCAAGAAAGATTACACTTGAAGTAGCTTGGCCTGAAATGATATATATAGAACGTAAAACTGTAAATCGATTTAGAGCTTCTGAACCGTAAATTAGGGCGCTACGCGCCCTCACATTAGAGGTCTGCACGTCTCTCGGTTGCTCGCTCGAATCGCGTGATACACGTCGTTCAATGACAGTCCGACAGGTGTCGGTACTGCAGCTTGCGGCAAGGCGCGTGGCTGCGCTCGACTTCCTGCACGCTCGTTCGAGCGGCGCACGCTCGACTGGCCCGACCGTCCACACTGCCCGCTCGCCACTCGGTCGCCCACCGCAGTGCCACTCGAGTCCGAGGCGAGTGTCGGGAGCAAACTAGACGCAAGAGAATACATCCTGACTGCGAAATTTGGAATTATTTCTTTCCCAGGTGCTTCGATCTGTTGGCGAAATTATATTTTCAAATCAGGAGGTAGGCATAAAACATCGTCCGAAATTGTACTCAACGCATTCTCTGAGAATTACTTCGAACAATTAGTTCATGAGCCAACTAGAATTGTAAATGGATGTGAAAACACACTTGATCTCTTAGCAACAAATAATCCTGAGTTCATAATGAGCATCAAAACGGATACAGGTATTAGTGAACACAGAGCTGTAGTAGCGAAATTGAATATCGAAAGTCCCAAAGTTACCAAAAATAAACGCAAAGTATATTTGTTCAGGAAAGCAGATAGAAACAAAACACATTGCTTCTTGAAAGACAGATTCCACTCGTTTCTAACACTAAACGTAGGTGTAGACCAGATGTGGCTCAAATTCAAAGAAGTGGTATCGACAGCAATTGAAAGTTTTATACCTAATAAATTAATAAAAGAAGGAGGCGATCCCCCTTGGTACACAAAACAGGTTAGGACACTGTTGCAAAAGCAAAGGAAAAGGCATACTAAATTTAAACGAACACGAAATCCCCAGGATTTGCGATTGTACTCAGAAGCTCGAAATTTAGCGAGGATTTCAATGCGAGATGCCTACAACATTTATCACAACGAAACTCTTTCTCGTAATTTGACTGAAAACCCAAAGAGATTTTGGTCATATGTTAAATATACTCGGGGAAAGTCACAAACAATACCTTCACTACGTGATAGTAATGGCGATCCTGCCGATGACAGCGCTACTAAAGCAGAGTTACTAAACTTAGCTTTTAGAAACTCATTCACTAAAGAAGACGAAACCAATATTCCAGATTTCGAATTACGAACAGATGCCGTAATGAGTAACATAGAAGTAGATATCATCGGAGTAGTGCAGCAACTAAAATCACTTAACAAGAACAAGTCTTCTGGTCCGGATTGTATACCCATTAGATTTCTATCTGATTATGCTGAAGCGATAGCTCCTTACTTATCAGTCATATACAACCGCTCTCTCATAGAAGGATCTGTACCAAAAGATTGGAAAGTGCACAGGTCACACCTATATTCACGAAAGGCAGTAGGAGTAACCCACTAAACTACAGGCCTATTTCATTGACGTCAATTTGCAGCAGGGCTTTGGAACATATCCTGTATTCAAATATTATGAATTATCTCGAACAGAACGATCTATTGACCCAAGGTCAACACGGATTTAGAAAATATCGTTCATGCGAAACACAACTAGCTCTATATTCACACGAAGTGATGGGTGCTATCGACAAAGGTTCGCAAATCGATTCCGTATTTCTTGATTTCCAGAAAGCTTTTGACACCGTACCTCACAAACGGCTTTTAATCAAATTGCGTGGTTATGGTATATCGCCCCAAATTTGCAATTGGATAGGGGATTTCTTGTCAGAGAGGACACAGTTCGTAGTAATCGATGGTAAGGCATCGACTAAAACTGAGGTGATATCGGGCATTCCACAAGGTAGTGTTATTGGTCCTCTGCTATTCCTTATTTACATATACGATTTAGGGGAAAATCTAAGTAGCTCTCTTAGGTTGTTTGCAGATGACGCCGTCATTTACCGTCTAGTAAAATCATCTGAAGATCAAAACCAACTGCAGAACGATCTGAATAAGATATCAGTATGGTGTAAAAATTGGCAATTGACTCTAAATAATGAGAAGTGTGAAGTCGTCCACATGAGTACGAAAAGAAATCCGTTAAAGTTTGTTTACAACATAAATCAATCAAATGTGAACGCCGTAAACTCCACAAAATACCTAGGAATCACTATTACTTCAGACTTAAACTGGAAAGAACACGTAGATAATATCGTGGGAAAGGCGAACCAGAGACTGCGTTTTATTGGCAGAATCCTTAAAAGATGCAACAGAACTACTAAAGAAACTGCATACACTGCGCTTGTCCGTCCATTTTTGGAGTATTGCAGTCCAGTGTGGGATCCTTATCAGGTGGGTTTGACGGAGGACATCGAAAGAGTCCAAAGAAGGGCAGCTCGTTTTGTATTGTCACGATACAGGGGAGACAGCGTTACGGAAATGATACAGGATCTGGGATGGGAATCATTACAACAACGGCGCTTATCGCTGAGGCGTGGGTTACTTGCGAAACTCCAATCGCCAACATTCTCCTCCGAATGCGAAAATATATTGTTGACTCCCACTTACATAGGTAGAAATGAATATCAGAATAAAATAAGAGAAATCAGAGCTCGAACAGAGAGATTCAGGTGTTCTTTCCTCCCGCGCGCTATTCGAGAATGGAATGGGAGATAAATAGTATAATTGTGGTTCGATGAACCCTCTGCCAGGCACTTAAATGTGATTTGCAGAGTATCCCATGTAGATGTAGATGTAGAAAGCTGTTCTATCGATCCAGTTGAACTAGCCATTCAGTTTCGCATTTTCTACTTTACCATACAAGTTATTATAAGTGATTAACATCAAGTTTCTGTGCTAAGATAATTTACTAAATGAGTTTTCCATGATCTTTCTTACTTTCTTGTTCCCATTTTGTGGACTGTTAGTTTCTGTTTAGTGGTAGGTGTTACTTGCCGTCTTAACGAGCAAATGACTGTATTTTATATCCATTCTTCTTATCACTCTCAAGTCCTGGAATGCTTTGTCCGTCTTTTATATTGATATTAAATACAGGATATTGATTTACATCCGTTAGGTTACGTTTTTGCATCTCTCTCCCTCTGTTGCACCCCGTTAATATATATTCCCGTAGTATTTTGGCAGTGTACGTGGTTGTTGCACCTCTACCTTATTTCTTAACGGGAATTTTTCCAATTTCAACATTCATATATTCCCCACTGCAAAAACAACCTCTTAGTCTCGTTTGCGGTATAATGATATTACGGTTACATGCTACTATGCAGGAATACACGTCTACAACATAACTGCCGGCCGCGGTGGCCGAGGGGACTGAGGCGCTCCAGTCACGGTCTGCACGGCCACTACGGTCGGGGGTTCGAATCCCCCCTCGGGCATGGATATTTGTGCCGTCCTAGTTCGTAAGTAGTTCATAGGTAGTTTGTAAGTTTAGGGACTGATGACCCCGTAGTTAAGTCCCATAAACTACACAAACATTTGTAAACAACATACAACATAAATGATTTTAGTTCCTTTAGGTAGCGGGGCTGTGTCAGACGCAACAGCAGCCTACATCTCAGAGCCACTGAGCCGCTGCCGTAGCGACTGACATGAAAAACTGTGGAACCCGAATTTTTATGTTTATTTATTTATTTCAGCTGTGGTAAAACATATTTAAGTGGTGAAACGGTCCCTCAAAAATCGGGGCTAAAATAGAAAAATCGTAATAACTTAAAGATTAATTAAGCGATTTTAATGATTTTAGGTATGAAAGTATCTTTTGATAAGAGATCGGCCTAGGTACATTGCAGGGGGAATGACAATTAGGGGGGCAACTACCCCTAAAGTGACCATTTTTTTCTCAGAAAAGTTGTTTTGAATCGAAGTGGAATCTATGAAATTTGCCTTTTATCAAAAGATACTTTTATACCAAAAATCATTTAAATCGCTTCACTAATCTCGAAGTTATCGCCATTTTTCTTTTTTAACCCCAATTTTGGAGGGGTCGTTTCACCTCTTTAAATAAGTTTTTCCGCCGCTAAAAAAATTACGTGTCCCATGGTTCTTCATGAATTATAAAATATGCAAAATTTCATAGAAATCGGAGAGTGACTTGGTTAGGTTTCCTTGTGAGTACTGCGGCAGCACTACGCTGTGCGACCTCTGCCCGCCCCGCCCCACGTAGCCTCGTTCGAGTGTCAACACGCTCGATGCGAGCGTACACACTAGCCGCGCCATCGCCGAGCGTTGCGCACTCGACCGAATACGAGCGAGCGAAACCGGCGATTTGCAAATAAATTCAAATAATTGTATAGTCTATGGGACTTAACTACGGGGTCATCAGTCCCTAAACTTACAAAGTACTTACGAACTAGGACGGCACAAATATCCATGCCCGAGGGGGATTCGAACCCCCGACCGTAGTGGCCGTGCAGACCGTGACTGGAGCGCCTTAGTATCCTTTTCTTTATTTTTTTTTATTTTTATTTTTTTTATTTTTCATTTTTTTTAAGGGGCCTCCCTTCTCCCCTCACAGCCCTTCCTTACGCTCTCCAAATTGTGCCTTCTTCGGCGAGCTTCTGTTGCTTTCTTCGAAGTAAATGAAAGGAAATGAAAGGAAATAAATACATCATTATAAGATTGTAAACGAAAACGATCTTCCTGGGAAATGGAGCAGCAGAAAAATGCTGCCATACTGAAAATAATCTGTTCTTGCTGAATTCTCAACAGCAGATAAATAAATGAAAGAATATGTTCTTCTTGTATCCAAAAACAGTAAATCTTCTCTTTGACTCGAAATGTGAAACAACATTCTTCTATGAACAAGCATCGGGAAAACGCAGAAATCGTGGCATAATAACGTCGTCATGTAGAGTGCATACGTGGCACGAGTTGTAGAGAAATCACTGAATTGTGTATCGCAGAAAGTTAGCGAAGAGCTTCTTGTAGTTCTTTCTTTTCATAAGCTTTTGGTGCTGTGTATGGAGGTACAAGTGGAAACTATATTTACTTTTCGTTTCTTCTGCCAGTATGTAGTGTAAAGCGTGCCCTTTTATCCAGTTAACGGCATTTCTTTTCGTGGCTGGGTAAGGCACGTCGCTGGGGTTTAGAAGGTCCTTCGGTGTAACGGTATGTGAAGCCGTTCGGGTGACCTTGGCTATGAGTTGTCGAGTGATTTTCCAGATTTCGTCGACTTCAGCGCAAACCAGTCGATGCTCTTCAGTGTCAACTAAATTGCAGGTCGGACAGTTGGGTGAGTCTGCGAGGTGGATGCGGTGCAACTTAGAATTGGTCGGTAGTTTCCTGTTGACGGCTTTATACCACGTAGCTCTGACAGTGGTCGATAGAAATCGGCTACTGATGTTGCTCCAGATGGCCTTCCAGTCATAACCAGGGTATTTTTGTTCCACCACATTTCCGGGTTTCGTTTTCATCAATATGTCATATATCGTTTCCGCTTTGGCCGTCTGCTGGATTATGATCGTTGTGGGAAGATAACTAAGTTCAACTAGAAATTGTTGAAAATGATAAAGTCCTATGGGAACGTGCCGAACGTCAATGGGTGGGGTGAAATCTGTAGGAGCAATTTCCGTTAGTAAGTTGGCGGTGAATGAGTTAGGTGTCATCTTCAGGAGCTTGAGCATATTGCTTGTAAATAATGCTTTGGATTTCATGAAGATGTCAGTAAGGTTGAGCCCCCCATTTGCAGCTGATAGAGTTAACGTGTCGAATCTGACTTTAAAGAGATTCCCACGACTGATGAAGTGGCCGAAAGCTGACATTATCCTCGCAGCAATGGCACCTGGCATGGGTAAAACTTGTGCGACATAATTGATCTTGGAAGCGATGTAGATATTGACAAGGGTTGTCTTTTGGATTTCGTCAATGTGTCGCATACTGTGTTGCCTAATTCTGGCTCTCACGCTGTTAAGAAGGTTCCTATAGTTAACTGCTATCGTTTCTTTTATGTGGCGCCGATAAGTAATTCCCAAAATTGTCCGCTGGTCGACCACTGGTAGGTGTACGTTCTGGACCAATAGACCTTGGCCTAAATTCATTATACTGGATTTAGTTCTGATTAATGTTGCACCTGATGCCAGTTCGTACTTGTGTATAACCTCCAACGTCCGTTCTATGTCTTCATTGTTGGTGACTATGACACCTACGTCATCTGCGTAGGCGTTACAGACAATTTTGTGATCGTTTATGCGTAGTCCTTGTAGTTGCTGGTGCAGTGTTGCGAGCAAAGGTTCGATAGCAATGGCGAACAAAGCCGTGGACATGGGACATCCTTGCCTCACTGAACTCTTGAAGTGAATACTCCTGGTGAACTGGCCATTCACCATAATTTTGGATGTGCTGTGTTTTAAAATCCTGGCGATGAGGTTTACAAAGCGGTGTGGAAAGCCCATCCTGGACATCGTTTGGAGGAGGTAATCATGATTGACCTTGTCAAACGCCTTTTGAAAATCTAGAGTCATTAGTGCGCAATTAATGTTGAGAACATCCGCCGTTGATATTATGTCGCGATATCCGCACACTGTTTGTAAAATTGACCTGTCCTTGCCAACACTAGTCTGGTACGGACCAGTTACCTCATTCATTATCAGTTTGAGCCGTCGGGCTAAAATGCGGATCATTATCTTATAATCACTGTTAAGCAGTGTTATTGGTCTTAAATTCTCAATTTGCACAGAACGTGGATTTTTCGGGATAAGTGCAACGAATCCGGCAAGAAAATCCTCTGGGATGTCACTGTCGGAATTCATTAGTTCTTTGTAAATGAGGAGTAGTTTGGGTTTCAGCTGCCTATAGAAAACCTGGTAGAACTCGGCCGGCAGGCCATCGGGTCCCGGTGATTTGTTTTTGGGACTGTGTAGGACGGCAGTGTCCAAGTCGTCTTCGTCGATCTCAGCGACCAGGCTGTCAGACGCCTCAGTGCTGAGCCGTGCTCGCAGGTGTCGGAACAAATCTCCCTGCGCCTCAGCGCTAACCGCACCGCCGGACATGAGACTTGTGAAATATTCATGAATTTCAGTTTTAATTTCATTTTGTTTAGTAAGACTGGTTCCATCTGCTCTTTTGATTTCAGTGATTATTTTTTGTTGACCTCTCTTCTGTTCCCGGATAACGTGGAAGATGGACGATTCTTCACCTTTGAGAGCATTCTGTATACGTGCCCTTACTTGATAGCCGTTTAATTGCTTTCGCTTCAGAGACAAAATTTTGGATTTAATTCTCTTTATTTGGATATAATTGTCAATGACTGATCCGTCAAGAGTGTATAATTCACGCAAACATTGGAAATAAAATTCAGATGTCCTCTTGTACCAATAAGCTTTCTCCCTGGAGTAGTCAATCAGCATTCTCCTCAGTTGAGGTTTGGCACAGGACATCCACCAGCTAAGAGCGGAATTGTACGACGGGAGACGTCGTTCGCATGCCACCCATGTTTCGTGGAATCTTTCACGACATCCCGCATCGTGCAGGTGGGTGACGTTTAATTTCCAATACCCTCGTGCACGGTAGGTCCCTTGTCGTTTCATGTTGATTGTACTTATATAAGCAGCGTGGTCGGTGAAGCTGGTTGGCCATATTTCAGCGTGCAAAATACGGTCGTGCATAGTATTCGATACGTACATCCGATCTAATCTACTCGCTGAAGTTCGCGTAATGAATGTGAAGCCTGGTGCATCACCGTGTGTGTATTCCCACGTATCAGTCAGGTGAAGTTCTTTAACAAGATAGTCCAATTCAGGAGAGGTGTTGAAATTAGGGACCTGGTCCTTTGGGCTCAGGACACAGTTAAAGTCACCCGCTAGAATAATGCAGTCTTGACGGGGTCCAAACAGAGGTAAGATTTAATGTTTGTAAAACACCGCTCTATTGCGTCGATTTGTGCTTCCTGACGGGGCATACACGTTAATTAGCCTAACGTTATGAAAGGTACAAGCTATTCCCCTACCATTGATCAGTTTTTCGATGCTGTGGACAATTATGCCCTCTTTCGCTAAAATTGCAGTCCCCAAAGCGATGCCGTTACCGGCATTGCTGTGAGCGTTATACCCATGTATATTGTCTAAGGCAATGTCAGTCACTTCTTGGAGCATAGCAATGTCTACATCTGCAGCATATAAAAAGTCTTTTAAACATTCCAACTTAACTGAACTTCGTATACTAGTTATGTTTAAGGTAGCAATTCGATAGGCCTGAAAAGTGTTCATAATTGAGTAAATAACCGGTATCGGGAAAAGACGTCACTATCAAACATTTCAGTACGTGTCAGTTTCGTAGCCGCTGGCCTTGTCATGATCAGTGGTATTTGGCGATGCTTCACCTTGAACGATGTCTGGTTCACTCATATCGACATCTTCCATTGGATCCTGTGACCAGTCGGTGGACGGAAATCTTGTATTATTATCCACAGCAGTCGTTTGCGGTTCCCCATCACTACCGCGTTGACTGGCTTCCGATAGGATCTCGGCTATGGTGGCAGTTGGTACAAGGGCTGGTAAGGAAGCGGTGAAGTGGTTTCCCGCGTTGTCAGGTAACGTACTAGCGATTTGTCTGGCTTTTTCTCGCAGTTTGGGGGCAGTTTCTGCTGCACCTTCATGTGCAATCCTTCGCTTTTTATGAGTCCGAGAGGTACGTTTTTTCTTTGGGGATGTCGTAGCTTCTACAGAACTTGTCAGTTCAGTTTCCGTAGTTGTGTCATCAGTAGGTGTGTCCTCGACGTTGGTGCTGTTCTGTTCCCGTGGTGGTTGTGTCGGCAAATCGGTTAACTGCGATGTAGCAGATACAACCGCCACAGTGTCTGGGATTTCCATCGGAACCTCTTTGTCAACCTGGGGTGTTCGTGGTTGTGCCGACAAATCAGTGGACTGTGATGTAGCAGAGACAACTTCGGCAATTTCAGGGCTTGGCATCGGGACGTCTTTGTCAATGACGGTGGGTGAGTGGTTCAGTTCCGTAGCGAGTGTGAAGAGCTGTCTGCCGCTGGCAGCGGACGCATACGTCACAGGCAGCGACGTCATCACGGCTGGCCTGGCGGGCTCGCCGGCCGGCAGCTGAGCCACGCGCCGCTGCAGGCACTCGGCGCGCACATGTCCCTGTTTACCGCAAGCGGCGCAGGTGCGGGGCTGCCCGTCGTATGACACTATGGCGCGGTACCCGCAAACATTTATGTACGATGGAATGTGCTTGTGAAGGTCGACCTTAAGTTGACGGATACCATTCAGTACGGGAAATTTATGCGAGGTCGACCATTTCTCAGCTACATTGCTAAGTACTTTCCCGTATATAGACACCACTGCATTTATTTCCTCGGCCGAAACCTCGAAAGGCAGTTCGAATATTCGTACGGTCCTAATTCAAGATCCTGCATGGGTAACTTCGACATCGCCAATGTGTCCATCGCGATGTTTGAACTTTAAAGTTCCTCCACATGACTGAACTAACTTTTCACATAGTTCCGCACTTTTCAACTTTACAAAAACGTCACTGTTTACGATAGACATATAGATCCCTATAATGTCGTCAAAATTCAACTTCACTGTGTCTTCAAGGAACGTTTCAAATTCAAAAGAATTCGGTCTCGGACGGCTACGATCCAACGTGAACTTCAACGTATCAATACGAAACGGCTCAGACATCACGGACTCATCTTTCAGAGACTTCAATCCACGAATAAGTTACAGCTACAAGCTGCAATAGCGAAACACTCACCAAGCGAAAGCGCAATCGGCCGCGGCGCTCAGCACTGAACCGCTCACGACCACTGCCGCCGGCGAACTGTATCCACGGCCACCGCGGCCGGCGGCGATTTGCACATCTCTACCTCAAATGCTAAGAAAATAATTCTTGTTTATATTATACCTAACCTTCAAAAGCCAACGCAACGGGCAACATTTTTTTTTTTTTTTTTTTTTTTTTTTTTTTTTTTTTTTTTTTTTTTTTTTTTTTTTTTAAGTGAAAGTTGGGTTAGGTACAGGTCAAACAACAATTATCTTTCAGTACGTGATGGCGCGTAGCGCCGGAATCTCCGGTTCAAAAATACTCAATAGATTTACTGTGGTACATTCCATATATATCATTTCAGGCCGCCGGCCGCGGTGGCCGAGGAGACTGAGACGCTTCAGTCACGGGCTGCACGCCCGCTGCGGTCGGGGGTTCGAATCCCCCCTCGGGCATGGATATTTGTGCCGTCCTTAGTTGTAGGTAGTTCATAAGTAGTTTGTAAGTTTAGGGACTGATGACCCCGTATTTAAGTCCCTTAAGCTTAACAAACATTTGAACATTTGAACATTTCAGGCCGTACAAATTCGAGTGTAAACTTTTTTGAAAATTACATTGTACAGAGCTTTTAGCAATGAGCTGGGGGTTGTGGCAGTGTGAGTCGGAAGGGAGGGTGGAAAATGGGCGGGGCTTTGTGAGGGATTCTTTCCTGTCGCCAACGTCTCTAGCATTGGACAGGACCCTTGGGCCCAGGGATCGTTGCCACGTTACTGCCGCCTGACTGTCGACGGTAATTCTGCCACCGGTGTCTGAAGTGAAACGCCCATTCGAGACAGTGCCTTCGATACGCGTTACAAATACTAATAGAGTGTTGGAGCGAGCTAACCGCCTTGCTGAAGTGGAGCTGGAAGTATTGAGTGATGTGCCCGTTGGAGGCGCCTTTCACTCGTTCCACTGCAATGGGGGAGCCTGGGTGGAGGCGTGCGTGTCACGGCTGGTTGTACACTGCAACCTGTTCGACTCTGGTATGGAATGTTCAAGTCTTTAAGCAGGTCACAGTTCGCCTATTGTTTATGTTAATTCAAACTGATTTCGGTTTTTCCCGCCACTGTTACCTGGTACGGTTATGTTTTCAATTTTGTAGTGTTTAATCAGGTCACTATTCATCTACTCTTTGTATTAATACAGACTGATTTTGTTCTTATGACCTATATTGTATTTTGTCTAAGGAAATTGGGTCAGTGATGAAATACCACAAAAAAAGCCATATTAAAAAAGTGAATGAAAATAGACATAGCAAGCTAATGTACAACAACCTTAATAACACAAACATTTCAGCAGATCATCAATGGCCGCGGTGGAGTGGCCGAGCTCATTGAGGCGCTATGCTACGATGCGCGAGGTCGTTCCCCGTCCGGGCATGGATGTTGGTGCCGTCTTCAGTGTAAGCTAGTTCTTAAGTAGTTTGTAAGTTTAGGGACTGTAGACCCTGTAGTTAAATCCCATAACCTCTTAAAATAATAATAATAATAATAAACAATATCAGTGTGTTCCTTCCAATTCGACTATCAGGCAATGCACACATCTAAAAATTTTGAATATTCTGCCTTAGGTACAGACTTAGAAAGCCTATATTTATTGATGTTGTCATGTCATTTACTATGCAGAATTGTATATAAGGTGTATCACCAAAATTTAACGAGAGCCCATTTGCAGAGAACCGCTTTATCATTTTCTGAAGGAATTTATTTTCAATTTCATGAGTTAATTGTAATGTGTGAATTTTTTTTATTGTCAGCACTAATCACGACAACTATTGTTTACGGTCAGTTAAGAATTTGGGCAGAACCACAAGCGTGTCCATATAGCCTATTGGTGGGAAGAAATAGCAACCAAAAATTTGAATACGATCGCTGACCCAAGGCACAAATTTTCAACTTCGCCGTTGGAATTTATTCAGTACCATGAAACAGACGAGATATTGAAATATTTACAATTCATAAATTTAGGGCTCCTAATGTCAACCAATGTCCGAAAGAACAGACACCATATCTAAGACATCTGCTTAAATATTCTGTAGCGCATTGATCGCCGAAGTGACAAACATAATGGGATAGCAAGCAATATACACAAATACAAGAGATGGCAGCACCGCGATCACAGGGTATAAACATGGGGTGCATCGTGTAAGGTATCATTGGTTGGTTGGTTGGTTTGATGTTTCAGGGGGACAAAACTGCGGAGGTCATAAGGTATCATTGTATATGTCTTTGCTAAGCAGAATTGTGATTGTAATATCGCTGCTATGCAGCATCAACAGTGGAGCTCAGTAGTCAGTAGCTGCTGTCGAGTCGTTGGGCAGTGTGGTCGAGCTGACCAGCGGAGGTATTGAATGAGGCTGTAGCAGATAGATTATTTTATTTGTGGTGGCACACATTAGTTTGGTATCACTGTGAAATTCATGTTTATGCTGTTGAAGTATGTTTATCAGCAATAAATGGCAATCTTACCAGTTTAAATTGCTTTTGTATATTCAAGAATACCCAGTCATTGTTGAGAGGAATGTGTAATACAGTTGAAGTCATTATAAAGGAAGAGATTAACAGCAATTAAATACTACCTAATTTCTTCACGAAGCTTTGCGAGTAGGGCAGATAGGGAGCTTGCAATCGGTACGGATATCATTTGTACTCCGGTGATTCGTGTGGAGAGGTTTCCGACGTGATCACAGCCTAGTGACGGGAATTAAGATTTTGAATGCGCGGTGGTAGCTAGAGCTATACGCAAGGAACATTCCAATTGGAAATCGTTAGAGAATTCAGTATTCAGAGCTCCACTGCGTCAAGAGTGTACCGAGAATTCCAGACTTCAGGAATTACCGCGCAGCGTGGACAAAGCAGGAGTCGGTGAACCGCACTTAATATCCAAGAGTAGCAGCGTTCGTGCTGATACATGAGCAAAACTACGTGAAGGAACCGCAGGATCAATGTGGAGCGTACGACTAACGCATCTGTTGGGAGATACGGAGCAATTTGGTGCCGCGCGCTCTAAGGCGTCATGTCAACGCCACCTAGATACAAGGCCTGTGTGCTGCCTGCCAAGAGTAGTCATAACAAAGCATACTATTTGTCTTATGAAGCGTTGTGTTGAGTTTGGGAATAGATATACGTTGCATAATGTGTTGCATAATGTTTATCGTGTTATCTATGTGATGCTCCGTGCAGATTTTTGCTGGTATGAGACAAAATGCCTAATATGAATCGTCCGATTCCAATATCGGTAAGATATCTTACTAATAGTTCATAAATATCTTATACCATAACAAATGTGTCTGTGAATCACATAAATAACATTAAGAACGTGTATTCCCAATCTCAGCACAACGCTGCATAAGACAAATAGTTTGCTTTTGTCATGACTACTGTTGGCAGGCAGCGCACAGGCCTTGTATCTAGGTGGCGTTGGTCATGTTGCGGATTGCGGGGTCTCTACCGTGGGAGATTACAGAGTTATCGCTCGAACATAGAGCATGTGTTTGCGTTAGTATAGGTATCTTGTTAGTCTAAGGAGCGGTGACCTAAGCAGTTTGGTCCCTTAACATTACACTTTTGACCCGTTTTAGGTTACGGTTGGAGCACTAAAAGTTGGCCTTTGCGCTCAGCTGCTGACAGCTCAAATTGAAATGAAAATAATGGATTAACCGTTCATCTGACACGAAAATTAAATACACTGATTTGTAGAGGAGAAAATTCTTTACAACTTAGCTGTGTAATGTTTTTTCCTATCTCGCATAGATTCAAAGATATCTTCAAAAATAATAGCGATTTGACACTGCCTGCCGGCCGCGGTGGCCGAGGGACTGAGGCGCGCCATTCACGGTCTGCACGGCCACTACGGTTGGGGGTTCGAGTCCCCCCTCGGCCATCCTAGTTCGTAAGTAGTTCATAAGCAGTTTGTAAGTTTAGGGACTGATGACCCCGTAGTTAAGTCCCATAAGCTATACAAACATTTGAAACATTTTGACACTGCCTGTCTGTAACATGTTCCCAGTTTTTAGGTCGCACCGTTCAATCTTACAGACGTTGGCCACGTTCGGACCAAAAATAGGTTAGTAAAAGTTAAAGCAGTCAACAATCCGAAGATTGGTTTGAACACCACAGTGATTTACTAGGCATGGTCCTGTTTGGAGGTGGTATGCCGTTGCCTTCCTCCGACCTTCGAACTGACTCACCCAGCCAGTTATAGGGGGACCTACAGTTTAACGTGGGTTCCGAACCACGGTGCTACTCGGTATTTTCACATGAGCAATTCTGCCAGAGGGGAAAGAAGTGGAAAGTGACAGATAAAAATCCTGGGACCTAGCGGGGATCGAACCCGGGACCTTTGGATTTGTAGTCTGGCACTCTACCACTGTGCAACAGAGGCGCACACTAAAAATAGGCTGCCTGTGTTGGCCTTTTCATAGCAGAAAATCTAATTGCAAATAACGCCTTAACTGTTCATCTGGGACGAAAATTGAATAAACATATTTGTAGAGGAGAAATTTCTCGACAACTATGCTCTTTTATGTTGTTTCCTTAACTCTTACCGTTTCACAAATATCTGCAAAAATAACGGCGATTTGACACTGCCACTTGAATTTACGTAAACCGGTGCAGGCAAAGATAATAAACTTGAAAAGGAAGACAAACTTCCATGGCAAGGCAAGTGATAGTTTTTTAACGAAGAAATTTAATGAAAATATGGGAAAGATGTTAAAATATTGTTTGTCATCTTGTTTAGGAGGTGATCTATCAGTATTTTCCAACTTACCAGATTATAAATCTAATACCTGGATCGCAATTTTTGTTGAAATATGGAACTAATCATGTTTGTGGATGACTACATTGCCTTTTGGCAAATGGTTACCAAACTGACCAACATGATTTGAGAATGGCTCAGAGATAAAAGTTAAAAAAAATATATTTTTTCTAAGCTATACTCGAATATCGTATAATTTCGGCTGTTTTGTAAGATACGGCCAGAGAGAATATCACATGTTAAGTACATAGATATTATGTCAATAGTAGTATAGTCCATTGCTTTTTTATTGTTTATGTTTTTAGTATTTTTGCTAGAAATGTTTACAAAATCATAAAACTACAGGAAATCCTACAGTGGGTCGTAAAACAAGCCAGTAAGATTTTTTTTTTTAATTCCTTTTCGTGCAGTGTGGTGTTAATAGGCTTCGGTAACAGACGTCCAACCCAAGACCCTTTGCGAACAGCACCCATCGCCCGTGGCCGACTCTAAATCTATGGCTTGGTCGCGATTTCATTGGGAAAGTTGGGTTGATGGGGTTTGAGTTTGACACAGAGTAAATAAACCAAGGATTGAACTTGTGGACAGGACACTCCGTAATTTTTTTCACTGTTTTCGCATATAAGGAATTTGTAACTTTGTTCTGGGTGTACCATTCAGTGACTGGAAACTGGCCATGTTTAACTACTTGGAGACGTTTTGGATCCTTTCATGGACGTTATGTTCCCAATGGACGATGGATCTTTGTGGATGACAGTGTGTGCCATGTTAATAGAGCCGGCCGCGGTGGCCGAGGGGACTGCAGCGCGCCAGTCACGGTCTACACAGCCACTACGGTCGGGGGTTCGAATGCCACCTCGGCAAGGATATCTGTGGCGTCCTTAGTGTTAGCTATTTCATAAGTAGTTTGTAAATGTAGGGAATGATGACCCCGTAGTTAAGTCCCATAAGCTATACAAACATTTGAACATGTTAATAGAGCACAATTGTTCGCGATAAGTTTCTGGGAGTTTCTAGCTAACTGCAGCGAAAAATTGGGCCATTTGTATCTCCCAACTTCCTTCCAACATTTGTGTGACGTAATGAAAAGTCAGTTCGTACAGAAAATCCTGCACTTTCGCAGTTATTGGCAGTTATAGAGATACCATAAGTCACTCTATTTGCATGGGACTTGCTGAGTCGATGACGCAAGTTGTTGGATTTCATGGAACATAATGACGTTCGAGACGCTATCAGAATTTGTCCCATGGCTTCACTCTTCTCAGTCCATATTAATAAAAAGAAATTGTGTGTAGTGATGTGGATGGATATGGAAAAGTGTAATACAGTGACACAAGAAACTTTTTGGTGCATACGCGAAAATCTAGAAGTATCAAGAAGTATCATGTGGTGGATACAGGAAGTATCCTGAAAGCTAGAGTGGAGAATAAGTGACATGTGAGTGACGTTTTATGCAACCAAACTTCGTGGTTATCAGTCGATAGACTTAAACACTAATTACTTGACTGTCTTAAACTAACTTACTCTAAGGACAACACAAACACTCATGCCCGAGGGAGGATTCAAACTCCCGACCGTAGGCAGACCGCTCGGCAACTGCGGCCGGCTAAGTGACATGTAGTAACTGACTACAAAGATACACTCATTGTATATTGTTACATAACTATATATACATGTGGCGTCTGTTGCGAGAGAACAGACGTCACTTCTGATCCTGCAGTTGTTATTATTTAATATTCCTAGAATATATGACATCAACTGCGATTGAGCAAAGCTGAAAATGTGTACCCAGCCGGGATTCGAACCCGGGTCTCCTGCTTTCTAGGCAGTTGCGCTGACCCCTACACCACTGAGGACATAGTGGTCACCGCACCTGCAAGGACTACCTATGCACGCCTCCCGTCAGGATCAGAAGTGACGTCTGTTCTCTCGCAACAGACGCCACATGTATATATATATAATATGCCGGTGACGGGCAATGATCCTATCGTTAGTGGGGAGGGGTGGGCAAAGTTTGAAGCCCTTACTCTTACGGGAATTAGTTAAACTACGAGTTTGAGTACTGTGGGCAGGGCGAAGCTGGGAATTTGTATCTGACGGGAGGCGTGCATAGGTAGTCCTTGCAGGTGCGGTGATCACTGTGTCCCCAGTGGTGTAGGGGTCAGCGCAACTGCCTAGAAAGCAGGAGACCCGGGTTCGAATCCCGGCTGGGTACACATTTTCAACTTTGCTCAATCGCAGTTGATGTCATATATTCTATTAATATGTTACATAACTGTCAACCAGGATTGCCAAACAGAATTTTCATCATATAACTGGAAGATCTATCTAAGCGGTACGCGCTATAGGAAAGCGGAAGTTATGGTCTCTCCTTCAACACCAGGGTATATTATAAAATAAAGAGAAAGAAGATAATTTGTATCTAGGCCTTTCAGTGTTTCTAATTATAACACCAAATTTTACTGTGATCCGCGTACCTACTCTACATTATTTCGGGAGTATCTCAGAGGAAAGGAGTAGCAGAAAGGGCCGGCCGCGGTGGCCGAGGAGACTGAGGCGCCTCAGTCACGGTCTGCACGGCCACTACGGTCGGGGGTTTGAATCCCCCCTCGGGCATGGATATTTGTGCCGTCCTTAGTTGTAGGTAGTTCATAAGTAGTTTCTAAGTTTAGGGACTGATGACCCCGTAGTTAAGTCCCTTAAGCTTAACGAACATAGCAGAAAGGACAATAATACAGCCGCGGCGGAACAGCCTTGCGCACTGATTCACCGTGCTGTGGTGCACGCGGCCGCTCGACGTCATGGGTTCGAGTCCCCCTCGGGCATGGGTGTATGTGTTGTTCTTAGGTTAGTTTAACTTAGTTTAAGTAGTTTGTAAGCTACGGACTAATGACCAAGCAGTTATGCCATATAATTACAAACATTTGAACATTTGCTTTTTGAAATAAAACAGATATCTTTAAAGGTTGCTAAGACAGCTACAGTGAAGGATGAGAAATGGAAGGAGATTAGGGTTTAACGTCGCTTCTAATTCGTGTCTATTAGAGACGGTGAATGTGCTTGGATAGTCTTCTTGTCATGGATGGGGAAGGAAATTGACCGTGCTCTCTGAAAGGAAGCATCCTAGCATTTTCCTTTACTGATTTAGGGAAACAAGGGAAAACTTAAATCAGGATGGCTGGAGGTGAGTTTGAACCGACGTCCTCCCGAATGCGAGTCCGGAGTTTCACCAGTACGACACCTGGCTCGGCGGTGAATAAAGCAGAGAACCTTAACTCTGCATTTATAGAGGCCATTTTGAAACTAACTCCTGAAGAACTTAATATGACCTCTCAATATTTTCATCCACCTGTGCTGCATTTGAGGTTCCAATAGAGGAGGCATCTGGTGACGTGACGTCACTAAATTCTATTAGTTACTATGAAGCGTGGGAATCACCAGCATTACTTCCAAATTATTATTGTTAATGATATATTTAGCTGGTATTTGGAAGGATCTACCCACTGCCTCTAATATAGATCACAACATCTCTTTGACTTACGGATACGTCGAGTAAAGGAAGAGTTTTTACATTGCAGGTTCACAAGGCAAGAATGAGCTGTTAGTAGAACTTATTATCTGAAAATGTACAGCTAGTGTCTTTTGACACTCATCCATCTCTCGCTCAAACAATGGCTGTGTAAGCGTCTCTCTCTTTCATTCTGTCTCATTTTACGTTAGTGATATTAATTTAACCACTAGAGATATTAAACGTGTCTAATCTTGTTATCATTTCCAAACGCATCATGCGGTTTATTTACTTTATAATGGGTTTATTTGCTTCTTTGTTACAACACGGCGCAGCATTGCAGCATATGTGAGCTATTAAATGTTTATGACTGCTTTCTTCAAACATTTTGTGACGATTCTGTAAGCATGATGGTCACTTTTCTTTAACGACGCAGTTTAGAGGAAGTCGTTGCAATATTTAAGTACAGGAACACAGTTACTCACTTACGAGATTTCCGAGCCGCCTCGCATTCCCACTGTCCTGATCCAAACGTTAAACTCAACTTGTACCACCCCATGGTGCTCCTGCTACGAAGACGTGTAGGAATTGCCGCAGAGCAATTCCCTCTTGAGGTTCGAGTCCTCCCTCGATCATGTGTGTATGTGTGTGTGTGTGTGTGTGTGTGTGTGTGTGTGTGTGTGTGTGTGTGTGTGTGTAAGTATTTTTTAAGTCTAAAGACCGATGACACCAAAAGGCGACTCCTGACGATGGCGAACATTTGAACAATTTTTCCCTCTCACAAGAAGACCACATGGGTATCGGATTTTAGAAATTTTTGATATATATGGCACGAGAAGTTCAGAACTCAAATAACAATTAGCCAAAGCCACTCGGCGCAACTCTAAAAAGTCGTCGAGAAAATCTACTTCGATGTTTTGTTAAGTACACGTAAGTAGTAATAATAAAATAAGTTGCAGCATAAGTGGGTGTAACTCAGGTGGCAGCGTTGTGGCCTACAGCCGTAGGGTAGGTGCTTCGAATCCTCCCGTAACAGATTTTTTATTTATTTTTTTATTTTTTTAGTTGTGTTCGAATACACACACACAATTGAAACTATCAATTGGAAATTTTTACGAAAAATGCACGTGTTTCTGTATATTCGTAATTTTCTATAGTTTATAAAATGTCATTAATAATAATGCACTGCACATAAAAAACATAAATTACAATTTTTACAGTATTGTCTTCACTATTAGTTGACGACGGTGGTATTTGACCGTTCAGTTTGTGAAGAGCTACGACGCTGTTTTTGAAAGTCATCTCCATAATTACTAATGGCTTTCCAAGCAGCTACCCTACTCACCCGTCGTTTTAGGTGACGACAAGGTGCTCAGCACGTCTACATACACATAAAGAAAACTGACACAACACGTGGAATTAGAGACCCCAAAATGTTTTATGTAACTGAATATGGAAAAAAAGGATTCACATCGGGATTTGAACCATCGACTCTATGTGTCTGAGACCAGAACGCTGACACCTAAGCTACACCGACAGACGCTGTATGTGTTTCAAATATTTGTACTTACGTGTAACTGCAAAACTACAAAGTCGATTTTCTCATTAATTTTTTAGAGTTGCGTCGAAAGGCTTTGGCTGATTGATTTTGGTTCTCAACTTCAAGTACCATAAATATTAGGAAATTCTAAAATCCGATACCCATGCGGTCTCCTTCTCAGTAGCTGGCTATTGTAACAACTGTATTCACATTTTCTGATTTTCGAGAACAAATCACCGTCATAACCTGCTATTTGAAGATTCACTGTCGAGAACCTCGAGTATCAACGCTGGGGTTCGAGGTAGTAGTGTTACAAGATCGAACCGTAGACATTGTCGTTTTACTGCTTGTTACTACTGACGTTGCATAAAAGAGAGAGCGGAATCTAATTCCCTCATCAGAATTACGTTAAAATTTAAGCCAACTGCAGTTAAAATACACGTGTTGCAAGTGTGTGTGTGTGTGTGTGTGTGTGTGTGTGTGTGTATGTCGTAGAAATTACAAAAATTTTAGTGCAGCAAGTCTTAGTTTTTACTTTTTCGACCCCGAACTCTTCGTCAACCTAAATTTATTGGCTCAATATCAAGCCACGTCAACTACCGCACCGCTGACCAACCATAGATCATCGAGGGTAAAATTAAGAGAGAGACAATTTTTATTTACAATTTATTTACATTTACAATAGCAAGGTCTGTTACCTGGATAACTAAAACAGACCTTTACAATCAATTATTATACATTACACATTGTTTGGTTGTTAGTAATAAGTTAATGACAACTCTAAGTATAATTCCCGCCTCTTAGCAAGCCTCCTGAAGAGAGGCCAGTACCCGTCCCTACGACGTGGACGTGGGCGGAGCCTACTTACTAACGTAACCACTGCCACTCGTATTAATTTATTAGATTGTTACATTTACAAAACAAAGTAAATTACACTACTTCTACTAGTGGTGCACTGATTTACACTGTCCATCTCCTTTGCACCACTGGATTTCTAGTCTAGATTGGATTCGGAAGGTAGTGAGGCAGCCAACACCAGAGAACTTATTCCAGTGACTTCTCCCTTATAGGTAGTCGTCCAGCTTTTCACTCCTTGTCTCAACTAACCTTTCGGTCATATTCGGTTCCATCCGTGGTGCCAAACCGACGTTAGCCGGCCAGACGCCAGGGATGGTGATGTCAATCCGGTTTTACGTACGCAGTATATTGCTGCCAATGCACGCCTCATAGAGGCGTGCACGGCTTTTCTCTCCTGTTGTTTCGCAGCAGACTATCCTCGATAGATATGCTGCGCGTGGGTTGATACTTTCTCAGTATAATGAGGTTCTCTACTAACTCATCGTTCCTTATTATTTCATAGATTTCCCTGGTGGGTATGGCTTGCCTCTCTACAGAGGCAAATCGTGCGTGTACTAGGCACTAGAAGATTACGTGTTCCGGGCTGCCTATCTCAGCACCACATTCACAAACTGCATCAGGCCGTTTCCCTAGGGTCCGTGACCTGTCAAAAAGTGCACTAATCCTTTGGATGGAAGAAATTTTAACTTCATACTTTCTGTGGACAACTAGAACATAGAAGCGAGTGTGTCACGTCCTATGGTTCTCCGCATTCGCACAGAAGATTCTCAACGTCCGCCAGTCCCTATTTAGCTTTAATGGTTTCCACAGGTGCAACTCCCATTCTCATCCTACTCAGGGTTCGGCAAGTATTCCAATCCAGTTCGCTTCTGTGCGTGCTTGTTACGGTTGGTAGTTTTTAGATGGTTCAGTTAGTACATTCCTCAAAAATCTTGTCCTTGATTTGAGCCTTCCTGGTGGAACTTGGGCGTTGTGGAGAACGCAACGCTCGTCGGAAGTTTACTTGAATAGCTCTGTGTCTTCTGCAGCTGTTCTGCGGTCTTTTGGTGAGGCAAAGCCAGATGATTTATATAGGAGGTCAAGGGGGCGTCGGTTTCATACACCCAGTGATTATCCTGTAGATTTCGTTCAGGGCAATATCGACAGATTTAGCGTGTGGAGATCGATTCCACAGTGGGCAGGCATATTCACCTGTTGAAGAGCATAAAGACTGTGCTGTGGTGCCCAGTATGTCGGGGTTCGCTTCCCATCCGCTCCATGCTTGCTTTCTAAGCAGAGCATCACTTGAGCCTACTTATTTTTCTCTCCCCAGCTGCTCTTCTTCTCACACAGTGACACATAATACCTTCTATCTTTGAGTATGGATTCTACCACTCCTACTAAGTTGTAATCGCCCATCATGTTATACAGTGATAGGTCACAGAGTGTGGCGAGGGAAAAGAAACCACCAAAGACCAGACAGGAAGGGAAAGACTGGGCCAAGCCTTTGAATTCAAATGTCAAATAACAACACTAATTTACTTACCTTAAGAAATGATACAGTTGAAGTAATAAGATTATTTCAATTACTCAGTAAAACTGCCCATTAATGAAAAGTACAGAAGGGCGTACTCTCAAAATTAATGTTATGTAAACAATTTGAAAAGATAAAGAAATTTACCAAATCTAAAACTGATGATTAAGAAATATACGGGCACACCCCTGAATAGGGGGGCGAAGTTGTTCGCATCCGGAACCAATCCTCAAAGCTCCACGTGCCCCCTGGGTGGTTCTAAACGGACAACAATCTTTGGTAGCTGGTCCTGTCACTACGGTGATCTCCCAGCTATGTCAGCCACCAAGACAATCCAGAATGGCTCTTGTCAGGGCCAACAAAATTGTCAACAAAACGATCTGAACAGAGCAATAGGTCCAGTCCTAAACGTGTGCCATTTGAATATTGAGGGGATAAGTAGGTCAAAATGTGACTTCCTCAGTAAAAATCTTCTGAGTAACAATATTGATGTCCTTGCTCTACAAGAAACCCATGCAGAAGATCTTAAAAGTTGTTCAAGAGGCAATATCCATGGCTACAGACTTGTGGGAGAGATAGGCCATAGAACATATGGCGTGGCTACATATGCTAGACAGGACTTGGATTATGTATCTATAATTCATGAAAGCTGTGACGATGACATATTTGTTTTGGCAGTGAAAGTGTCTGTAACTACTACAGTTAATGTCTACAAGCCTCCCAACATCCAGTGGCAAGATACGGTTCTCCCAGTTTTCGAACACCCTTCCCTATATGTCGGCGATTTCAACAGCCACAGTAGCCATTGGGGGTACTCGTCTGATAATGAAAATGGACTAGCCTTAGCTGAATGGGCTGAAAATAATAACCTTTCCTTGGTTTTTGACGCAAAAGACTCCAGCACATTTTTCTCAGCCCGCTGGAAGCGTGGATATTCACCTGATCTGTGTTTTTGTTCCTGTGATCAGACATTAAGATCTCTATCAGTTACGAGAAAGGTACTTGGCACATTCCCACGGTCGCAGCACAGGCCAGTGCTGATAACAGTAGGGATTAAGATTCCCCTAATAAGATCTTTTCCGAGACCCAGGTGGAATTTTAATAAAGCAGACTGGGAGGCATTTACTTCCAAATTAGAGGACAACATTAGATTCATTCCTCCTACAATAGAAAATTATGATAGATTCGCTGGACTCCTTAAAGCTATAGCTAAAGCCTGTATACCTCGAGGCTACAGAAAGACATATATTCCGGGATGGAGCCAAGAGTATGAAGACCTGTATAATGAATTTATCAGCACTGAAGATTCAAACACTGCCGACATCCTACTGAGCTCCCTTGATAATGCCAGAAAGAAATGGGTGAAAAAAGTTCAGAGTTTAGATTTCACTCACAGCAGCAGAAAGGCTTGGTCACTTCTGAGGAAATTGTCTACCAGTGTATCCGAGAAAAAGCTGCCTTCCACACACCCTGATCCTTCCGACATAGCCAAACGAATCGTAGCACTATCCAAGTCAAAACGGCAACAGTCTGACAGATTAATACCATATAAACTAAATGAAATTAAGAAATGCCAGCAGGCTCCCCTGGAAGTATCAAAACCTTTTTGCTTAGACGAACTGCATGTGGCTATCTCTGATGTGAAGACTGGGAAAGCTGCCGGTATAGATGATATTTTCCCAGAATTTATTACACATGCTGGACTCAAGACCCGATTGTGGCTTCTAAAGTTATTCAATAACATTCTTAAAGACAGCTCTCTACCAAAAGCTTTTAAGAGATCTAAAGTAATAGCTGTTTTGAAGCCTGGTAAACCAGCCGAACGTGCAGATGGCTACCGCCCAATTGCACTTCTCAGTGTATGTTACAAGCTGCTCGAGAGACTCATCTACAATCGTATTGTTCCCATTCTCACTGCTAGTATCCCTGTTGAACAAGCTGGTTTCAAACAAGGCCGTAATTGCTGTGACCAGGTCCTAGCACTGACATCTTTCATTGAGACTGGTTTCGAAAAGAAGTGTACCACTTCCGTCGCTTTTCTGGATCTCTCGGCAGCTTATGATACCGTATGGAAGAAGGGCCTCCTATGAAGCTTTACAATCTCATTCCTTGCCCTATTTTATTGCGACTTGTGAACTCAATGCTAAGTGGCCGTCTGATCAAGATCTATCTCGGCAACACAGCTTCACGATGGCCTCCCCCAGGGTTCGGTTCTTGCTCCCATTCTTTTTAATGTTTACACCGCTGATATTCCAGCTACGCAATCTAGAAAATTCATTTATGCCGATGATATTGCCATAGCGTTACAACACAGAGACATCCATGTGACGGAAACTACTTTAACATCTGACCTAACTCTCCTCAGAAATTACTTCGCAATGTGGAAACTAAAGCCAAACCCAAATAAAACGGAAGTAGCTTGTTTCCATCTCAATAATAGGATGGCCGACTATAAACTTAATATCTCATTTGATGGTGTTCAACTTGAACATAATGAACATCCAAAATGCCTGGGAGTCATTTTGGATAGATCTCTTACTTTTAAGTACCACCTTCATAAAACAGCAGACAAAGTTAAAACTAGGAATAACATATTACAGCACTTAGCAGGATCATCTTGGGGAGCCAGTGCTAAGGTTTTGCGTACAACAGCTTTGTCCCTAGTTTACTCTGCAGCTGAATACTGTTCTCCTGTCTGGCTCAACAGTGCTCATGTGAGAGACATTGATGTACAATTAAATAGAGCAATGAGATTGATCAGTGGCACTCTGATGGCTACACCACTTCAATGGCTCCCAATATTATGCAACATTGTTCCCCCAGATCTAAGACGGAAGGAAGCCTTAATGAGAGAGTATTATAAGATCTTGTCCACTCCTGAGCTTCCTATCCTGCAAGACCTTCCACCACCGGTAAGCCGGCTGAAATCACGTAAACCACCTCTTAAAACAGCTGTGCAACTACATGAGAGTGGCTTCTCGCCTAAATCAAACTGGGCAAGAATTTGGGATTCGTTTAATGGAAAAAACAGCATCTGGATAGACGATCCCTCTAAGCAGCTCCAAGGAATGGACCTTCCCAGGAGAGAATGGTCTTTGATCAACCGTTTCCGAACTGGTGTTGGTCGCTGTAACTATTGGAAATTCAAATGGGGACAGACAGACGACCAGTCATGTGACTGTGGAGCAGACATACAAACGATGACCCACATAATTACTAATTGCCCATTAAGATCATTCTCAGGAGGGATGACCGAACTCCATATAGTCAGTCAAGAAGCTGTCCAGTGGTTAAAGGAGTTGGACTTGGCTCTGTGACAGAGATATGTTTTATCTTATTAATTAGACACTAGTATATCTTACTAAAGTATTATATGTAGCTGACATTATACCATACGATATATATATATATTTGAATAAACACATTAAGGAGAGAATTAGAGCTAGCAATTTTAACAATTAAAAACACACCGACAAATTTGGAAGGCAAAAGAAAATATGAAGTAATCACTGAACTAACATCCCGCAATGAGGAGAGGCAATCAGATACCATATCACAGGTACAATCGCAATAACCACAAATTAAATACACGAGGGCACACCCCAAGAAATTTTCAAAATTACAATGAAGCAAACGATTTTAAAGCACGTTGGATATCCCTCTATAAAACTCTGCACATTAACATCAGACCATAAACAGGAAAAGGCTACTTAATCAACAGGAATACACGATGCTTTAGAAAACTGCAACAGTTGCCTTTTCCACTAGTTTCGTTTTACAAATCAGTTACAACGTACCATGCCACCAGAGAAGCTGGCCTAATTTTCTAAGACACAACAACTGAGAGTACAAGTGCCTTGAACATTTAATATCAACATCAAAGTCAGTTACACTAAAAGAAACAGCAGTCACGCTTAAGATCTTCTTATGTATCAGGTTGGTGCAAGGCAAAGAAATCAAATAGAGTAATTAACCTGCACAAGCACAGTATGATGGCGAGGAAACCCCATAGAGAATGAGGTTACTCCACAAGGATATTTCGGATGTGTAAAGGAAAAACATTCACGACAACCAGTGCAAAGACGGTAACTTTAGTCACAACAAACGGAATTTCATGCATAGAAATAAATAAATAAAATATAAAAAAAGAAGAAATGTGGCCTTATTATATCTACGCGTAAACAGCTCACCCTCGCAGAAGGAAAGGATGCTGTCAAATAACATACAACCAGTTCCCCGGACAGTTGACGAGAACGCGGAAGGGCACTAACCAAGATTTCCCAGTGACACTTGGCAATTTTTTTTTTTTTTTAAACTGAATAGGTAACGCCACGCCCAAGGAAGGGCGAAACGATCTCTTCAACACGAAGAGAAGGAACGGAAGTACAGTTGCAGCGGCCTGACAGCAATAAACAAAAAACCAGGACGTAGACCCAAGACATAGAATAAGACAACCCCTGGTTACGGCTGTCAAACATTTTGCACAATAGTCTTTTGTGATTAATAGTATCAAATGCGCCTGTTAGGTCAACCAATAGAAAGGGCTTTACTGGACGTTTAACTTCAATACAGTTGGATCGCATTGCCCGATTTTTCGATTACGTTGTAATGTAACCCTTAAGGTAAGCCTTACATTATAACGAAGAATGAGCTTCATTTTGAAACATATTATTCGTTTGAACCTGTTTAAAGTAAATATGTAGTAATTAACTTCTTATGTGATGCACAATGTATGTAGGTAACTTAACTGTGAACATTTTCTGTCATTTATTTATTACCTGTATTGTAATTGTTTATGTATATATTATTTTATTTTATTTGTACTTTGTATGTTTTCTATATGACTGTGATTACTTGTTATGTTTAATTTGTCAATGTAAAATATTTCTCTGTGAGCAGTTATCGATATGACTCCTCAGGTCTGAGACTTTATTGTATAGCAGCGCTCGCCTGTGGGAGAGCAGGCAAGCAGCAGTATCTGCCGCCCCGTGACGTAGATCAGACGTTCGTACGCGGTCCGCGGAGTGCTCAAACAATATAAGTAATAAAGTTAAACAAAGTGAAAGTTGTAATTATAAGTGCAGCGATATAAAAGTTTATGTGAAACCAGTGAACGTAAGTGAAGTAAGAAATTGATCTTAATGAAACATTTATTCGTTCGGCTGAGGCAGAAATTCGTTACGTGTTCGGTAACCGTCCGAAACGTTGTAGCGTCATCGCGGACGCTAACGATCGCGATTAATTAGGCGATTCGCGAAGCATCATGGCGAACTGCTAGCAAGCTGCCAAAGGAGAAGCCACCATCAAAATTAATTCTGTATTAATTTATGTACCATTTATATGACTTCAGAGTACCACGTCGCTGGACTGATAAATAAGATAAGTTAAATGCTATTAGTTGTAATTTACTGTGAATGCTTGTTTAAGTTTTGTTAAAATACTCGAACATTAGACAGTAGTTTTGCTATCTTATTTGAACAACTAATTAACCACTCATGATTAGTATGACAATTATCAATAATGCATGAATAATATTTCTACACAATTTTACAATCAAGTGAGTGTCATTAATTGTTAGAGACTGTGATAATCATACAGTTGAGACAATTTTGCTAAAATTGATGGTGGAAGATAACAGACAGTTGAATTAATGAATAATTTTTCTGTTTCATTTTGCACTGAGTTCAACAATAATAGCCACCGCCACATGTATCCTATAAAGAACCAAACTCGTACTAATGTCGTATGCATAGCATTAATTAAGACTGATTTACTTAAATTTCCTATTTGCTTGAGTGAATTAATTTTATCAGATACTGACTTCAGTGGTTGGACTGCACCCACTTGCCAATCACTTTATGTTAAAAATTCTACTATTCATAATTTTCTAAATTATCAGTACCATTAGCGTACTAATTGAGTCGTACGCATTGCACCGACAGAGTAATTTAATTTCTGCTATCTGTGTGTGCACAGTCTCTGTAGGAGATTTTGTAAGGAAAGGAAGGGTGAGTAATCTTTTGAAAAGTTTGTCAGATAGGGCCATAGTATTTGTTAATTACACTAATTGCCTTGCTTAATATTTTTTCAAAATTTAACTACACCACTTGCATTAATCGCGAGTTTAACGTAACCAACCACGAAATTAACGTCAGGTTTGTTATGTTGCTCAAACATTACAAGAACAGCCACCGCAGTTAATAACACGTAAATCAAAATTTATATTTTTTTACCTGCACTCACACTTTTCTTTAATAAAATAAACACCTTTCTCCTATTCTATAATTTTAAATTTTTTTCTTTCCTTACAACGTTAATTACTTGATACCCGATCAAAAGCAAAAGCGAATACATTAAACTGTACAGTAACTGCGCCTGCAACTGCGGCAGGATACCTGGAAGATTGACCTGCAGAAGTCTGGTGCGGAGAAGCAGGAAAAGCGGGAGTCCCCCTCGGTGGGTGGATGGAAGAAAACTCGTCAACTGCTGGAGCAACCGGCGTCTCCGAGGAAAAAGAAGCGCGGCTGGGAAGTTTGCGAGGCCGCGCATTTGGGAATTAACCGGCAAGCCGTGGGGCCGCGGCGTCCCGGCCACACCCCCCACCCCTAGCAGACTGGTGGCGGAGTGGGGGGGGGGGGGAGACTGCGAGGCACCGCGGCCAACGCTGTCCCTACAGAGTGCGCCCTACTTGCGAGAAGCTGGAGACGCGGGGACCGCAGCAGTTGCAAACTTACGTCTGAATGTAAGCGAAACAGGGAGAAGCTCAGCAGGTGAGGAATTAAAGAGCAACTCCCACAGTTTCGCTGTAACTTCTTATGACGACGTAAAACGTAATAAACAGAATTATATCCATATGATATCCATATGATATAATGATATCCATATGCTATCAGATACAGCAAACGACCTGGAAGAGCAATTGAACGGAATGGACAGTGTGCTGAAAGGTGCATAAAAATGTTAAAATGTTTGTAGAGTCTATGGGACTTAACTACGGGGTCTTCAGTCCATAAACTTACAAACTACTTATGAACTACTTACAACTAAGGACAGCACAAATATCCATGCCCGAGTGGGGATTCGAACCCCCGACCGTAGTGGCCGTGCAGACCGTGACTGGAGCGCCTCAGTCTCCTCGGCCACCGCGGCCGGCAAAGGTGCATATAAGATGATCATTAACAAGACCAAACTAGGGTAATGGAGTGCAGCCTAAGAAATTATGTGATGCTGAAGGAATTAGATTAGGTAACGAAGCAATAAACGGGGTAGATGAGTTTTGTTACTTGGGCCGAAAAAAAAAAAAAAATGACGGTCGCAGTACAGAGGATATTAAATGCAGAATGGCAATGGGTAGAAAAGCGTTCTTGAAAAAGAAAAAATTGTTAACATCGAATATTGATTTAAGCCGAAGGAAGTCCTTTATGAAGGTATTTGTATGGAGTGTTGCCTTGTATGGGAGTGAAACATGGACTATAAAACAGTGCGTACAGGAAGAGGATAGAGGCTTTTGAAATGTGGTGCTACAGAAGAATGCTGAAGATTAGGTGGGTGGATCGCGTAACTAATGAGGAGGTACTGAACAGAATTGGGGAGAAAAGCAATTTCAGGCATACCATGACTAAAAGAAGGGATAGATTGATAGGACACATTCTTAGACATCAAGGGATTGTGAATTTAGCGTTGGAGGGAAGTGTGAGGGGTAAAAACCGCAGAGGAAGACCAAGAGATGGATACAGTAAGCAGATTTAGCCAGATGTGAGTTGCCGTTCTTATGTGGAGATGAAGAGGCTTGCTCAGGATAGGGTATTGTGGAGAGCTGCATCAAACCAGTCTCCGGACTGAAGACCACTACAACAACATCCATAATGGATGTGAGATCTTGGTTGTATTACTTAATTATTTTACCAAACAAGTAGGATCAACCACAGATATCGTGTAAAAACACTAAAATACGACGCGTTTAAAGGGTCAAGCCTTCATCATCAGATAATCTGTACACTAATCTTAACATGAAACCAAAAAAATATAAAACTTAATAAATGTAAACGTGGTAACTTCCCTTGTAACCGTGTCTACTAAAACGTTTTAATGTATATTAAGTAATTACAGTCTGTTCTACCACTTCCAACTGATACGCATCTTTTTAGCATTGTGATGTATGGGGGTTCTGCTCGCTGCAACATTATTCTCCTGGGGCGTCGTGGTAGAAATAAATACTCGATATGTACAATTTTTCACCTTTTCTTTAATTTGAATCAAAATTCTTCTCCACCAAAACATAACAACTTCAAAACATATACAAATTATAAAGCATCAGAACGGTAGTACTTCCATTTCAAAACAACAGACTGACATAGCTTCCAGTGCACTTTTGAAAAGCCAAAACTCGAACTCCCCCCACGGGCAAACGAGAGAGTGAATCAGCAACAAGATTTTCCTTGCCCTTAATGTATTCCAAAGCAAATTTACATTTTTCTAGCTTAAGAGACATCCCTCCTGCTCTCAATCTTATAACTTATATGTTCTTCCCCGGTTTGGCCAGTGACAAGGATATCGTTCACATATACAGTTAGCTTTTCAACAAGATCTTCGCCTAATACCAAATCCAAAGTTCTGATAATTTCAGCTACAGAAACATTCAATCCGAATGGGACCACGCAGTACTGATAGCTTCTTCCGTTGTACAAGAAAGCAGTGTACTTCCTTGAGTCTTTGTCAAGTGGCACCTGATGAAAACCAGAAGTCAACTCCAGGCTAGTCATATATTTTATATTTTCAAATTTATACAATAGTTCGTCGATGCTCTCTGGATGGTCAGTTTCCCTTTATAAAAACTTGTTCAGATGTCTGGAGTCAAGTACAATTCTCACACTACGAAGAAAGATCCTCAGCATACTGTGCTACGTTGCAATTCAAACTAGACCCCAACACTGGCGGTGCATAACACAACCGAAATGCACCGAGTCAATAACTGTGTGTGTGTGTGTGTGTGTGTGTGTGTGTGTGTCTATATCTCTTAATTGTGTATTGTTGTATTTATAGTTTCACAAATACCAGAGCTGAGGTGGCCAATAGTAAACTTGGGCTAGAGATGTACGAATCACACTACGAGGGGGAGGGGTGCCCAGAAATCAGTATGTTGCATACAGAAAAATTGAATACCTGAAAATGAGATGGCAAATTCCAACATATAACATGATATATAATACATTTATATTACACAAACAGAAACTGAAACAACAGTGCTAAAAAATTAGCTATTTTGCCACTTTGCTCGAATTTCGAAAAATTGACTTTTTTTGACGCACTGTAGCGCCGTAGGTGTAGGGATTAGAAGTAAATGGTAACATTCAAATTTGTAGAGAATTTTGTGCTCTTTAAAAACTAACTGAAACGTAAAAGTGGTAGGAGTACAAGAAAGGACATATTTTGAAAAAAAAAAAAAAAAAAAAAAAAACTGAAAGTCCGAAATTTTTGAACTTTTTTGACTCCAGAAAGATTTACCAAGAGAAATTTTGTTGGCAAAACTTCATTTTCTAATATTTCCAACCATGTGAACGAGTTAAAAAAATAAAATCTTCTACCCCACCTTTTGCAAGGTACAGGCTTTTTTTTTCTGACAGTTTTACTAGGCTACTAACCTAATTCTAATAAAAGTCAAGAAATGGTAATAGCCAACAAAAAGAAGAAAGAATAATAATAATAATAGTAATAATAACTCTGAGGTTGAATCCTCCTTCGGGAATGGATGTGTGTGTTGCCCTTAGGTTAGTTTAACTTAGTTTAAGTAGTTTGTAAGCTAGGGACCACTAACCCAGCAGTTAAGTCCCACAGATTTACAAACATTTGAACATTTTGTATATACAATTACTTTCGCATATTTAGACTGAGAGCAGTTTTTTGAGGATGTTTTGCGTTTTTAAATTGATGCATAGTCTACTCACGGTGTTACTGCCTCCCATTGCTGTTTTTCCAGCTTGGGTTGTAAGGAACATGCAGTGTAAGGAAGATGCAATAACACCGTGATTGGATTCTACATGAATTTGAAACACATAATGTGCACAAAAAGTTAAAAATCTGTTTCAATCTATATATAAGAAAGAAATTGCACAAATGTATGTATCATTTATAGATCAAATAAAAGGTGAAACGTTTGTGGTGTCAAATGTCTTCACTGCAGTCAGCAGAAGACTGAAAACCTCTCATAGCTAATTTTAACAGCTGCTGAGAAAAATGGCCACACAACCATACTGAGTATACCCACCCACACACAGTGTACACAAACATACATGCCATACATTGTCTGCTACATTTTTCTCAAAATCGTCTCGTCTGCTAGCCTGCTATTATCTATCACAGACATAGGGAATGTTGTTTTTCTTCGACCTTCAGGTTCAAGACACACAAGTTGTATCAGGAAGCAGCACAGTAGGCATACTTGAAAGAAACTCATCAAATTTAAAAAAAAAAAAAAAAAAAAAAAAAAAAAAAAAAAAAAAAAAAATGGCGATATCTGGCGTTTCGCAGGGAAGTTTCATAAGGGCCCCTACTCTTCCTTGTCTTTATACACGATTTAGGAGACAATCTGAGCAGTCCTCTCACACTAATCGCGAATAATTCTTTTGTTTATTTGGCAGTAAAATCAACAGGAGACTAAAGCAACTGCAATAAGATTTAGATATCTGAATGGTGCAAAATGTGGCAGTTGGCCCTAAATAATCATAAGTGTGAATTAAGCCATATGAGCGCTAAAAGATATCCGTTAATCTTCTTTTACACGATAAATCAGTAAAATCTGCAGGCCACAAATTCAATTAAATACGTATGAATTACAATAACGACCAACTTAAATTGGAAAGAAGACACTGAAAATATCATTGGGAAGGCAAACGAAAGGCCGCATTTCATTGGAAGAAAACTTAGAAGATGCAACAGTTATACTAACCTGCCTACACTAGACTTGTCCGTTCTATTATAGATTAATGCTGTGTAATTTGAGGTTATTACCAGGAGCAATTGGCGAAAGACGAAAGTTTAGAGACGGGCGGCGGGAGTTTCTACTGTCGCAATGCAGAGAAAATGAAGTCACGGAAGTGATGCACGAATTGGGGTGGAAATCATAAAAAAAAGGCGTGATTCGTGGCAACGAGATGAACGAGGTATGTCCACAAAGTAAGTTCCTTTTAGTTATATAAAACAAACGTCTACAGTTACAGAACAAGTATATTTTGTATAAAAATCTACAACTGAAAATAATGGACTGAAATCAAGACGGTTGCCTAATGTTTAGGCCACACAAGTAATGAATCTTCAAGAATTCTGCTTCTTTAATCATTTTCAGAGAATAAAAAAAAATAAAAATAAAAAAAAAAAAAAAAAAAAAAAAAAAAAAAAAAAAAAAAAAACCACTCACACTCACACACAAACAATGCTGCGCTATAGCGGGACCCAAGATAGTGCACAGTTTTCAGGCTACATAAATAATAAATTTACAGGATTTATGGGGATATGAACACTTCCCAGTAGAAACTCAATATTGACGCTTTTGCTATAGCGGTACCTACTCTAAACACAGCAGCCAAAATGTTCAAATGTTTGTTGAGCTAATGGGACTTAATTGCGGGGTCATCATTCCCTAAATTTCAACTACTTATAAACTTATACTGAAGACAGCACAAATATTCATGCCCGAGGGAGGATTCGAACCTCTGAAGCGGGAGGCGTGAACCGTAACGTGGCACTCCAGACCGCGCGGCAGCTCCCGCGAGGCACACCCAGCAGCAAGCACGCATAGGGGCACTGAAACTGAAAGGCAGCAGTGTTTACCAATTATTTTAAAATCCAACTCGCTCCACATAAGAATTTGGCCAGAAATTAAGAAAGGAAGGAACTGACAGCCAGGCGCCCGAAGGAACTGACAGCCAGGCGCTGTAGAAGTCCACTCAAGCTGGCTCTCAACGCAATCGGAGTAGGCCGCAACAGCCAAGACGTTACGGGAAACCCTCGGAGCTATTTCCGCTAATACCCCTTTTCCGTCGTCTCCGCGTCGGCCATCCAGCTTCCCTACGTCCACCAGTCACGTAGGTCAAACATTACATAGTAGTACGTAGCAAGTGGTTTCCAGAGTGAAATCTCTTGTAATTGGATGTGTGATTCCAGAATGAAACTTTCACTCTGCAGCGGAGTGTGCGCTGATATGAAACTTCCTGGCAGATTAAAATTGTGTGCCGGACCAGGGACTCGAACCTGGGACCTTTGCCTTTCGCGGGCAAGCGCACTACCGACTGTGCTATCCCGACACGACTCACGATGCCGCCTCACAACTTTAATCATTCTGGAAACATCCCTTAGGCTGTGGCGAAGCCATGTCTCCACCATATCCTTTCTTCCAGGAGTGCTAGTCTTGCATGGTTCGCAGGAGAGCTTCTGTGAAGTTTAGAATGTAGGAGGCGAGGTACTGGCGGAAGTAAAGTTGTGAGGCGGCATCGTGAGTCGTGTCGGGATAGCACAGTCGGTAGTGCGCTTGCCCGCGAAAGGCAAAGGTCCCGGGTTCGAGTCCCGGTTCCGGCACACAATTTTAATCTGCCTGGATGTGTGATGATTTTTAGTACTCAGGAAACGGCATAGAATACATAGATTCAATATTTTTCTTAAAATTGTGAATGAAGGTCTGCGTCTTATTACTTTTTTGTATTCAGTACCAGCTGAAAACCCGGCTTTGACTGGTTATTTATTTATTTCTTCCTGCCTTGAGTTAGTACTTCTCCTATCCCTTTTCTTTCTAAAATCAGGTTAAATTTATCGGGGAATATATAAGAAACTAGTTGTAAGCCCGGCGCTGCCCGGGTGTTTATTTATCCTACACTGCCGTAGTCCACATTCCCTCCCCCCCCCCCCCCCCCCTCTATCTGCATCCACCTGATTCTCTCTGATTTCTCTGTTCGTTTCCACCTTTCCCTCTCTCGGCAAAGTTTTCTCTGTCATGTACCACACAAACATTTATGTACCCACTGATCTTCTTCTTGGTTTAAAGGTCACGTATGCAAAAATTCGGACAGATCGGAACAAAACTATTCACTTTGAAATACTATAAAACACTCTGGAATGATATCCATGATACACGGATGTAAGTTAAGTACACTCCACCATTCACCGAACGAAATTTTATACAGACAGAGACATTCCTCTTGTTTTTAGATTTCTGTGCAATAGGAACCCCGGGTCACATTGAAATTGCACTTTGTAGTTCTTAAATAATCCATTTTTATGTCATACAACCCTTGTCCTGAGAATATCGGAAGAAAAGTCGACCCGTTCTCAAGTTATGGTGCGACCCAGGTGTTTAGGAATCCATTTTTATGTTAAAAAGTACCCTTCCCCATGCAACGTACGAAACTTAAGGTAGACGGTGACCTTCCTCTTGTTTTGAAGGTCAAGCGTGCAAAATTTCGTGAATATCAGTATGAAACTATGGATTTCGTGAGTCTGTAGAAGTATGCACTGACAAGCATCTATCACAAAATTCTTTCTTAGCTGACGTTTTCTACCAATAAACTACATTACTGCCTAATTTCAGCTTCATAGGTGAAGTGTGTTTCGAGATTTCGTGGTTACTCAGTGAGCGACTGAATGTCCTTTCGCTTTTACATAGATAGAGATTAAGAAATCAGAGTGCTTAATTTTGGATGCAAGGGAATTAAATAATAACATGCAAATTTTTAATGGTAACCTTATTTCATACAAGGTCATGCCTGATGCGACAGTTTAACGGCATCTACAGCGAAACTGTTGTGACCGGTAGGCTTCTTTTAGTTTCATCATTTTGCGGGATTGGGGGGGTCAGTTACAAAACGCTTCATAAAGTCCGAAATTACATGCAAACTTTGCTGCAGGTCCCTAACTACTGTCATTTTTCAATAATTCAAGCAAAAATCAGGGTATTCTCACGCGGTGGCCTCTCATTTTTATGACGTCATATCTCCTGAGCTCTTTTGTTTTTGGGCCAGAAACCTTCGTTGGCGTACGATGAACAGTTCACCAAAGTTTGATCGCAATCGTATGAATGGTTTATGAAAACATAGAGGACATAGAGACAAACATTCATATTTATATATGTAGATAACAGTGTCTTGCATAATGTACAAAATTTTTAAGTGCAGTATCCAAACAATGAAAGATAGTAATCAAAATACAAATGACATATAAAATTCGCAATATCTCATATTTATTGAATTATATGTTTTATAATTCTTTAATTTTTCAGGTATATATTCATTTGTATGCTGCAAGTCTGTAAAATATCTTGGGAATACAATTAGTAGTAAAGAAGTATTAAATTAAAATTTGGTGCGAGATGGGGCGGTTTTCCAGGAACATTACTGTTAATCTGATCATATCTCATGAACTACGTATCCTAATTGATACAATTTATAAGTTACATTGCCGCGCGGGAGTAGCCGAGCGGTCTGCGGTGCGCCAGTCACGGTCTGCACGGCCACTACGGTCGGGGGTTCGAATCCCCCCTCGGACATGGATATTTCTGCCGTCCTTAGTGTTATCTAGTTCATAAGTAGTCTGTAGGTTTAGGGACTTATGACCCCGCAGTTAAGTCCCATAAGCTTTACAAACATTTGAATATTGTTTAGAAGGTACATTCAACTATATGTGTGTATATTGTCTAAAATTTCCTGCGGCTACAATTTGTAGTGTAGAAATTTTAAATGGTAACGTCATACCTATGCCTTCGTTTCAGTCCATGAACAGCGGAAAAGAGTAAGCGAGAAACGTTTTTCCTTTCATAATTTTGCTACGGTTGTGAGCGAGAATTAGTTCAATAAAAGTTTGAAATTATGTTTAAAGTTTGTTGCAAGTCGCTAAGTAATCTCGTTCTCATATATTGTATTCATAAAGTCTTATCGCTTCATGTGGCTGTATCTTGCAACTCCTACTGTTTATGATGTTATATCTCCTGAACTATGTGTCTTACGAGGTACTAACCATTACAGAATTGGTACCTCACGGTAAGGAAGATCTGTACCAAATTTAGTTGAAATCTCCCCAGTGGTTTAGGAGGAAATGTGCAACATTGTCGCGGAATGCAGCAGTTTTTATCGCATCTCGTTGTTTATGAGGTCATATCTTGTGACCGTATTATGTGTTTACTTGATTGTTAGACCTACGCAACCGTCGTCATGGATTGAAGCTTACGTGTGAAAAATTTATATAGATTGGAACAAAACTGTAGATTTGTATGCAATACGTACACACAAACATACGGACACTCTACTTCATATAAAAAGATTACGGAAATCCTGCTCTTTTGTTACTTTGCGGGATACTGTACTCCTTCTTCACTGTGCATGGCGCTGTTCCAATCAGTAATGTTACATCGAACCACTCTCACTGCTAAATTCTCGATATAATTGGAAATGTCACGGAACGGGAAATCCATTTCCCGGAGATCAATCATTCCAGCTCATTTTGTCACACTGTCGCGTTCGTATCACAGCATTTCGAATCGAGGGGGCATTCTGGCACTTGCTTTGACGTTCCCGTTTCATTTGACGACTCCTCATTATGTATTCCTGGTGTATCACTATTTTTGCGAACAGTTTGGAGAGACGCTATTCAGCCTGCATGTATAGTGTCTCTCTGTAATCTGAATGACATATCTCGGGAACGCTGTCCAAAACGTTCTCTGAATACGAATTCTTTATGGCCATCGTATCTATGTGTTGCAATTTCAGTCCGAAACTGTTTTGATGCGAGCCTATATGCTTCTGTATCTCGTCAAACTTGTCGTAAAACAAAAGAAAAATCAGTGAAATACAAGTAGGCCTAAGTTTTGCGTTTGAAAAGTAGAATTTGAGCGTGATTGCAAAACTGTAAATACTTTCCCGTTGTGCTAAGCTTTGTTCTCTGAATTGTGATTTTTCCATGTGCCTACAGTAATAAATTGTGTTTGCTTCTTTAAAGATATCTTTTTCTGTTATTAATTTGTGCTATTCAGTCAAGTCAAATAACAATTAATGCTGATTTGATTGAGAGGAATTTAACGGTATTTAATAAAATATGTTCTGACTACGAGAAGCAAATCTGATTGAAACGAAATTCTTATTTACTGATACTTTGTTTTGTTAAAGCGTACAGTTGTAATTTTTGGCCTATCTTTGTAAAACGGATTCCAGTATGTGCCACTGTTCTTTAAGTACTTCAAAAGCTGAAAGTAATATTAGCAACGGGAATCCCTATGATCAAATGCGAATTCGCTAACACACAAAAATCTACTCTGTCCATTTCGTGTGTCAAAATGATAAAAAATATACATTGGAATTAATGGTCAAATGAATGATATTCTGTGACTTGGATGAGAAATAAATTGCAAGCTACTCACAAAGGGGAATGCGTGAGACACGGCCAAGCGATTCGGCTCAAATTTGGTAAGCCGCTAGAGTACAACGTAAGACTAAGGACTCTATAAAATATTTTGGTGCAACATCTTTCTGTTTTTGAGAAAATCATCCCTAAAGATTATGAAAAGCCGTCTATTGAAATAACTGGATTGACAGATAATTTATGAAGAGGATTTTTCATCATCGTATATGGGGTTCGCAAACGCATACTTCTCCAGAACTCGAGGAGAGAAATGCTTTTATCTCTTTATTATTGTCATTTTAATACCAAAGTGCAAAAACATCGGTAGGCTGGTCGCAGCCTCTTAATCCGCTCTTCAGCCATGTGGCTTGCAAAACGAAGATGAGGATTTAAAACAAACAATGACAAGGCGTTAAAACATTAAGTAATCAAAAACATTGACTGGGAGAAGTTTGTTGGTGATACAATATATAGTAAGACGATAAAACATGTATTCTGTTAAAATCGTTTTGCCACGGTGACCTTTAAAAAACACACAGTGAGAAACACAACACAGGACAGACGAGGAAGCACTGAAGACACTGTTAAAAACGTACGGCGGTGACACTTGTTTGTACAACGGTGGACGCACTGTTAAAATCAAACACTGATACAATGGAGACACGAAACATGAAGCATTATTGAAAACCAACGGTTCTGAGGGCCCTGCAGGGGAGGGGAGGGTGGAAGTTCAGAAACGTGGAAGTTCAGAAACGTTGTAGGAGGGGAAGAAAAGGGGGGGAGGAATGGGGAGTGAGTGTAGGGGCTCCAGAGGAGATGGTTAGGAGGAGGACAACCAAGCAGTGGGATGGAAAGGAGGGGAAGAGGGGACGTTGTTTCCACGGGCTGATAGGAGGGATAGATTTCAGGACGAAGGGCGTCATCTGGGAGGGGGAGGTGTCGGAAGTCACCCTGTGAGAGGATGTGGAGAGTGTGGAGGTGAAGGGAGGGAGAGATACAGTGGTGAAGGCATGGCAGAGGCCCAGCATGGATAAGGATGGGCTATACCAGAGGGTTACAGGAATTTATCTTACAGGTAATTTACAGGAGCTGGATAAGAGAAACTGGAGGAGGTGGGGGAACTGGATGAGGGCATAGGGTTCGAGGATTTGAAGGGTTCTATAATAGGTAGGAGGAGCGTAGATGACCCAGGTGGTATGGAAGGGATCGATCAAGGGTAAAGCCCAGGTATCTGATAACGCACTGAAGTCTCTGGGAGAACCAGCCATGACAAATCTGTTTCACCTGGTGTGTAAGATGTATGAGACAGGTGAAGTACCCTCAGACTTTAAGAAAAATGTTATAATCCCCATTCCAAAGAATGCAGGTGCAGACAAGTGTGAAAACTACAGAACCATCAGTTTAATAAGTCATTATTAAAATATTAACACGAATTATATACATAAGGATGGAAAAGCTGGTAGAAGCCGACCTCGGGGAAGATCAGTTTGGGTTCAGGAGAAATGTAGGAACACGGGAGGCAATACTCACTTTACGGCTTATCCTAGAAGATAGATTAAGAAAAGGCAAACCTACATTTCTAGCTTTTGTAGATTTGGAGAAGGCTTTTGACAATGTTGATTCGAGTAAACTCTTTCAAGTTCTGAAGCAAGCAGGAGTAAAATATATGGAGCGTAAGATTATTTACAACTTGTACAAAAACCAGACAGCGGTTGTCAGAGTTGAAGGGCATGAAAGGGATGCAGTGGTTGGGAGTAAGACAGGGTTGTAGTCTTTCTCCATTGTTATTCAATTTGTACATTGAGCAAGCTATAAAGGAAAGCAAGGAGAAATTTGGAGAGGGAATTAAAGTTCAGGGTGAAGAATTAAAAACATTGCGTTTTGCCGATGACATAGCAATTTTGTCAGATACAGCACAGGACCTGGAAGAGCAATTGAACGGAATGGACAGGGTGCTGAAAGGTGCATATAAGATGAACATTAACAAGAGCAAAACTAGGATAATGGAGTGCAGTGTAAGAAAATCAGGTGATGCTGAAGGAATTAGATTGGGAAACGAAGCAATAAAGGAGGTAGATGAGTTTTGTTACTTGGGCAGTAAAATAACAAATGATGGTCGCAGTACAGAGGATATAAAATGCAGAATGGCAATGGGAAGAAATGCGTTCTTGAAAAAGAGAAATTTGTTAACATCGAATATTGATTTAAGCCTAAGGAAGTCCTTTCTGAAGGCATTTGTATGGAGTGTTGCCTTGTATGGGAGTGAGACATGGACGATAAACAGTGCGGACAGGAAGAGGATTGAGGCTTTTGAAATATGGTGCTACAGAAGAATGCTGCAGATTAGGTGGGTGGATCGCGTAACTAATGAGGGGTACTGAACAGAATTGGGGAGAAAAGAAATTTCTGGCATACCTTGACTAAAAGAAGGGATAGATTGGTAGGACACATTCTTGGACATAAAGGAATTGTGAATTTGGCGTTGGAGGGGAGTGTGTGGGGTAAAAATCGCAGAGGAAGACCAAGAGATGAATACAGTAAGCAGATTCAGACATATGTAGGTTGCCGTTCTTATGTGGAGATAAAGAGGCTTGTTCAGGATAGGGTATTGTGGAGAGCTGCATCAAACCAGTCTCCGTACTGAAGACCACGACAACAACTCTACATCACTTTGAACGCTCCCTATGTCCGGTGCAGAGAGGGAAGGCTCTGCCCGCGGCCTGAGGCAGCGGTCTTGCCGTGGCCGCCGAAGTGAGTATTTCGTCGAATCATGCTGAGGAGTGGCAAGCTTTATTTGGGATCAGCAGTCCTGGTTCATCAGTGATAGCTTTTCCAGAGTAATTCTTTCGCTCTGTGAGGTGAAGTGTTTCTTACTTTTCATAACTCGAGTAATTCAGTGAAAATTTAGTATTTGCATTTTCATTCCAGTAGTGATTTTTGTGTCCAGTTTCTCAAGTTAGAATACACGTGTGTGGCATTCAGCCTTTGCATAAACTTAGTATATTTGAATTCCTTGCTATTTTTAACTAATGTTTTCCTGTGATGTCTGTTTCCGCGAGGAAGCTAAATTCTCTCTCGGAATATCTCGATTGATTCCGCCTTCACTATCTTGGTACGACCGATTGCACATATTTCAGCCATGCTTTTTACTTATACTAGCTCTTTTAACCGAATTCTCGCATGTGCTTTACTTGCGTATTTCCAGTCTTTTTGTATATTCTATGTCATTCACCGTGGTCGTACACCACATAGTACATACGGATAGTATGCCCCTGCCTCCCCGCACGTGAGGTCGTTTGTGCATAGTATAATTTCAATTGTGCTTTAAGAAGCCCGCCATCTCGTCAAAACGCCGCCGAAGCTTCTCTTTGCTGCTGCTTCTAATTGTCCCTGCCTCAGTGATGGTCGCAAGCATTATGCGCGTGTCCGTGAATGAATGAGTGTGCATTCCTTATCTCCTACATATTTGCAAATATCCTCCCACGTTACCTCCATAAACAAAAAGGGCACAAACTATTTTATTACAGGAAGTAACTTTATAATTTAATTCACTCTTGTACAAGGTGTGTTTTTCATTGTACTTATTTGGTCTCCCCACATTTTGCTATTTTATTGATTACATAATAATTTAAAGTAGTTTCAAACCTCTGTTTCATAATTTCATGCTCCCTGTTCCACGTTTAATTATCTATTCCTATATATATATATATATATATATATATATATATATATATATATATATATATATATATTGGGGCTGCTAAAACGTTGACTTCTCCCTTAAGGAGTGAGCAGTCAGACAAATTTCCCTTGCGCAAGTAAATTAGAGCAGCAATTAACTTGCATTTTCTGATCTCTACTGCCCGAGATCATTCATAGAAAATTTAACAAGCTACTTTCACTATATTGTTGCTGTGGTCTTCAATCAATGTTCAAATGTTTGTTAAGCTTATGTGACTTGACTACGGGGTCATCAGTCCCTAAACATACAAACTAAATATGAACTAACTTATACTCAAGACGACACAAATATCTATGCCTGAGGGGGGGATTCGAACCCCCGACCGTAGCGGGAGTGCAGACTGTGTCTGGCGCGCCGCAGACCGAACGGCCACTGCGGCCGGCGGTCTTCAGTCCACAAAATGATTTGATGCAACTCTGCACGCTGCCCTGTCCTAAGTAAGCCCCTTCATCTCCGAATACGAACGACAACCTAAATCCTTTTTAACCTTCTCATTGTATTCGTCTCTAGGTCTCTCTTACAATTTTTACCCCTTTTTACCCCACACGATTCCTTCTAAAACTACGTTGACAATTCCTTGATTTCTCAGATTGTCCCATCAACCTATCCCTTCCCTTAGTTAGGATATGCCAGAAACTCCTTTTATCCCCAGTTCAGTCATGGACTTCCTCATAAGTTACGTCATCTACCCATCTTATATTCATCATTCGTCTGTAGCACCACATTTCAAAATCTTCTGTTATTTATTTGTCTGAACTCGTCGTAGTCACTCCCGTACAATGCTACACTCCAGATAAATGCTTTCAGGAAGGAGTTCCTAACATTTAAACTAATATTGGATGTCAACATATTTCGCTTCTTCAGATACGATTTTCTTCCCATAGCCTTTTTGCATTTATATCTTAGTCTCTTCGGCCATAAGAAGATATTTTGCAACCCAAATAACAAAAAACTCTTCTACTACATTTATTGACTCATTCCCTAATCTGATTTCTTCAGAATCGCTTGATTTTCTTACACTGCATTCCTTTACCCAGGTTTTACTCTTCCTCATATTCACCACATACCCTCGCTTCAAGATGCCGCCCATTCCGTTCAACTGCTCTTTCAGGTCCTTTACCGTCTCTGACGGAATTACTATGTTATTGGCAAAACCGCAAAGTTTTAATTTCTTCTCCCAGAATTTTAATTCCTCCTCCAAATTTTTCCTTATATTCCTTCACAGCTTTTTCAAAGTACAGATTGAAAAACATTTGGGAGAGGCTACAACCCTGTCCTACTCCCTTCCCAACCACTGCATCCCTTTCATGCTCTGCAGTCAAGTTGTATATAACTTTTCACTCCCTATATTTTACCTCTGATTCATTGAGAATTTGAAACACTTTATACCACTCAACATTGTCAAACACTTTCTCCAGATCTACGACAGCTAATAACGCACGTTTGCCTTTCCTTAACCTATGTTTTAAGATAAGTCGCAATGTTAGTATTGCCTCGCGTGTTCCTACACTTCTTTTAAATCCAAACTGATCGTCCCCAAGGTTGGATTCCATCAGTTTTTTTTTATTCTTTTGTAATAATACGTGTTAATATTTTGCAAACATGATTTATTAAACTGATAGTTCTGCAATATTCACATTTTCCTACAAATTCTTTCTTTGAAATTGGAATTACTGTATTCTTCTTGAAATAGGAGCGTTTAACCCTATCTCATAAGTCTTTCATACTAGATGGAACAATTTCTCCATAACTGGCTCTCCTAACGATGTCAGCAGTTCAGACGGAATATCACCTACTGAAGGGGTCTTGTTGTCGAACTGTCATATCTCCAAGTTCTACGTCCTCCTTCCTTTCTAAACTACTGCCTTCGAATTCATTTCTTTTGTATAGGCCTTCTACATATTCCTTCCACCTTTCAGCTTTCCCTTCTTTTGCTAGTACTATTTTCCATCTAAGCTCTTGATATTCATTCAGCTACTTTTCTTTCCTCCAAACGTCTCTTTTATTTTCTTGCTGGCGGTATCTATCTATCGCCTAGTTATACATTCTTCAATGGTCCTGCATTTTTCCTCTAGCCAATTCCTGCTTAGCCACTCTGCACTTCCAGTGAACCTTATTTTTCAGTCGTCTGTATTCCCTTTTGCCTGCTTCTCTTTCTGGATTTTTATATTTTCTCCTATCATCATCTAGGTAGAATATCCCCTGTGTTATTCAGAGATTTCTATAAGGTCTTGTCCATTTACCTAGATGATCCTCTGCGCCCTTCACTACTCTATAAGAGCTACCCATTACTCTTCTATGTAATACTGTCATCCGTTTCGGTTAATCCTTGCCTAACCCTGCCGTCAACTTGCCCAGATTCTATGTCATTTTTTTATTATCTTAATTTTTAATTAGCAGTGCATAACAAATAAGTTATGATCAGAGCCTATATCTGCACCTGGTTATCTCTTACAGTTTAAACGCTGGTTTATAAACCTATCTTACCAGTATAAAGTCACTCTGGTAACTTTCAGTGTATCCTGGTCTCTTCTTCTTATACAACCTTCCTTCAAGATAATTAAACCAAGTGTTTATGTTGATAAAATTGTGCTCTGCACAAATTCTAACAGACGATCTCTGTATTTCATATTCATTCCTTTTCCCCCGTCCATATTCATCTACTTCTTTTCCTTCCCTTTCCTACTACCGAGTTCCATTTCTCCATCACAATGAATTTTGCCTCATCCTCAACTGCCTGAAAAATTTCATTTATCTCGTCATACATTTCTTCGAGCTCCTCATCATCGGCATAGCAAGTCACCATATAAACTTGTACTACTGTGGTCGGTGTTGTCTTCTTGTCCATTTTTGCTACAAGAATGCGTTTACTATGCTGTTCATAGTAACTTACCCGCATTACTGTTTTCTTATTCGTCAGCAGGCCTATTCCTGCGTTACTACCAACTAATTTCGTATTTATAACCCTTTTTTTCACCTGACCAGAAATCCTGTTCATCCTGCCACCGAATTTCACTAATCCTACCATATCTAACTTTAACCTGTCTATTTCTCTTTTCAAATATTCTAACTTGCCTGCCCGATTAAGGGATAGAAGATTCCACGTTCCGTTTAGTAGAAATAAAATGCTCAAATGAAGGGCCATCAGTTCCTAAACTTACAAAATACTTATAAACTAACTTGTACTAAAGACAGCACAGACATCCAGGTCTAGGGGGCATTCGAACCCCCGACGGGGAACTCGCCTCGGGCATCGGATCATAGCGCCTCAGTGCGCTCGGCCACTCCGCCACGGCTCCGATTAGTAGAATGTCGGTTCTGTTTCTCTTGATGACGATATCCCCTTGAGTAGTCCCCGCACGGAGATCCTAATGGTTCGAAGACCTACAACAGTTATACAAATAAATACCGGGTGATCAAAAAGTCAGTATAAATCTGAAAACTTAATAAATCACGGAATAATGTAGACAGAGAGGTGAAAATTGACATACATGTTTGGAATGACATGGGATTTTATTATTAAAAGAAAAAAAAAGGAAAAAAACCAAGTGCAAGAAATATCCGGCAGATGGCGCTTCATCCGATCAGAAAAGCAATAATTAGCATAACAAATTAAGACAAAGACGATGATGTTTACAGGAAATACTCAATATGTTCACCATCATTCCCCAAAAATAGCTGTAGTCGAGGAATAATGTTGTGAACAGCACTGTAAAGCATGTCCGGAGTTATGGTGAGGCATTGGCGTCGGATGTTGTCTTCCAGCATCCCTAGAGATGTCGGTCGATCACGATAAACTTGCGACTTCAGGTAACCTCAAATCCAATAATCGCACGGACTGAGGTCTGAGAACCTGAGAGGCCAAGCATGACAAAAGTGGTGGCTGAGCACACGATTATCATCAATCGACGCGTGCAAGAGATCTTTCAGGCGTCTAGCAATATGGGGTGGAGCGCCATCCTGCATAAAAATCGTAAGTTCCAGCAGGTGTTTATCAGCCGGGCTGGGGATGATGTGATTCTGTAAATATCGGCGTACCTGTCATCCGTCAAGGTAACAGTCACTGACATTTTGCTGTCCAGCGATATCTTTCGGACATTGTTTGAACTTTTTATTTTATTTTGTTTTATTTATTTATTTGGTTCTAAACAAACATCATGTGATTCCAAGCATGTATGCCAATTTATACATTATTCCGTGATTTACTAAGTTTGCAAGTTTATACTGATTTTTTTATAACCCGGTATATACCTGCAAAATCATACAGGTTTACAACATGTAATTCAATAAATACGAGATCGTACGAGTTTTATTTGTCATTTGTATTTTGATTACTATCTTTCTTGGTTTGGATATTGAACTTATAATTTTGTGTATTATGCAGGACAGCGGTATTTCGTATACAGGGTGTCCCAGCTATCTTGTCCACCCAAAACATCTCTGGAACAATAACAGCTATTGAAAAACGACTTTCACCGGTATCAATGTACGGCTGAGGCCCATGAATGTACATATTTGGAAACATTCTAAAACGAAAGAAAATGTTTTTTTTTTTTTTTTTTTTTTTTTTTTTTTTTTTTTTTTTTTTTTTTTTAAACACAAACTTATGCTTTTTTTAATGAACAACATATATTTTTTCTTCAGCAATCCATAGTATAACAAGTCACATAAACAATGGCGTTGATTGCATCGCAATGTTCCAATTACATCCCGAGATATTGCGACGAGATGTTAACGCTTGAAAAACCCGAAATGCGCTGCTAGCGCACGTCCTGAGGCTCAGGCGGGAACCCCATGCTGTCCGTAATCGGACCTCTTGATAAGTATGGAAGTGCGATTTGACATGTCAATCACATCACGATTACGGGCAGCATGGGGTTCACGCCTGAGCCTCAGGACGTGCGCTAGCAGGTATTTCGGGTTTTTCAAGCGTCAACTTCTCGTCGCAATATCTCGGGATGTAATTGTAATATTGCGATGCAATCAAAGCTATTGTTTGTGTGATTTGTCATACTATGGATTGCTGAAGAAAAAATATAGGCTGTCCATTAAAAAAAATTAAAAAAACATAAGTTTGTGTTAAAAAGCACTTTGCTTTCGTTTTAGAATGTTGCCAAATATGTACATTCATGGGTCCCAGCCGTACATTGATGCCGGTGAAAGTCGTTTTTCAAAAGCTGTTATTGTTCCAGAGATATTTTGGGTGGACAAGATAGCTGGGACACCCTGTATATTCTCCGATAAATATAACATGATTTTAGAAAAAAGGAGATGGATAGAGAGAGAAGGGATAGGACAAGAACTAACTAAAGGCAAGGATAAATAAATAAATACCCGGTCAACACCGGTTTTTCAACTAGTATTTCAATAACACCAACACCAAATTAAGCATAAACATCCACATTTTCATAATATGCCTAAAAGTTAGAATATGAAATTTCGTCATTTTGGGCGGTACGACTCCCCTTAACTGGTATAATGAACCCTGTACTGAAGTGTCAGTATACTGGTCTCAGTGTGCCTGCATGTGTTGCTTCTCGCTGATGGAGGACAGTGTGAGGCTGCAGAGGAGTCATCCCGAGTATCCCGTTTCATAATCCAGCGTTGACACGAGTTTCCTGTGTGTGGCGCGCCTGACACCTCGACAGCAGCCGCTCCCCGCTGAGTCGCAGCCAGCCCCCTACCCGCCCCCTGCCACTACAGAGCGCCCCTGTCTGCCTCTGCCAGACGAGCATCGGCGCTGACGGCGCCCACTGGAGGGTGGGGGTGGGTCCCGCTGTAAGCTGAGACCAGCCCTGCCCCTGCTGCCTCTGCTGGCTTGCCACTGCCACAGACAACTCTGTGCCACTGCCGCGTCCCTGTCCGCCCCACGTCACCTCTGAAGGCGTGCCTGCTGCCTTCTCAGGACTCCCGCTTTCCTCCAACAACGCCGGATACTCTGTGGACGACACCAACTAGCGCGTGCGCCACTTTTAGCTGCCATTCAAAACTTGTTCAATGGGCCGTATGAATAAACCGGAGTATCTGCTTCAAACTCTGCGATTACAGGTTCGACTGAATAATGCGAGTCAGAGAGGGTACTTCAACCGAATATATTCTCAGCGTGAATAAAAGCGTGGGGGAAGTTGCTCAGAACAAATAACAGTTTCTTACGACCGGTGAACGTTCTCCGTTTTCTCAAGTGAGCTTTGTAACATACTTCAAATTGAGCAACTTCTATTAACGTACAGGAAACATTTCAAGAAACATTCCTCGCACACAAAGAAAGAAAATATGGCATGTGGACATGGGTCCGGAAACGCTTAATTTCCATGTTCGAGCTCATTATAGTATTTTTCTTTAAATGTAAATTGAAATAATTCGTGCAGACAATTGTCAAAATACCCAATTCTTTATTAAGTACGTACTCTACTTCCTCGGTTCAACGCCAGTTTGTCAAATTGAAGGAAGGTAATATTGACTTCAGTGCTTGTGTTGACATGCGACTCATTGCTCTACAGTACTACCTTCAAGCACATCAGTATGAAGCATCAACTGGTTAGTGTTCATCACGAACGTGGTTTTGCAGTCAATGCAATGTTACAAATGCGCTGAATCGAGGAAGTACAGTACACACTAACGAAACAATTGGGTGTTTTGACAATTGTCTGCACGAATTATTTCAATTTACATTTAAAGAGAAATACTAAAATGAGCTCTAACATGGAAATTAAGCGTTTCCGGACACCTGCCCACATAACATATTTTCTTTCTTTGTGTGTGAGGATAGCATGTACAGGTACAGATGCCCATGCAGCTTCAACACAATACCACAGTTCATCAAGAGTAATGACTGACGTATTGTGACGAGCCAGTTGCGCGGCCACCATTTATCAGACGTTTTCAATTGGTGAGAGATCTGGAGAATGTGCTGGACAGGCCAGCAGTCGAACATTTTCCGTATCCAGAAAGGCCCGTACAGGACCTGCAACATGCGCTTGTGCATTATCCTGCTGAAATGTAGGGTTTCACAGGGATCGAATGACTGGCAGAGCCACGGGTCGTAACACATCTAAAATGTAACGGCCACTGTTCAAAGGGCCGTCGATGAGAACAAGGGAGCTGCCCGTGACGTGTAACCAATGGCACCCCATACCATCACGCAGGGTGTTACGCCAGTACGGCGATAACGAATACACGTTTTCAATGTGCGTTCGTTCACCGCGATGTCGACAAACACGGATGCGACCATCATGATGTTGTAAACAGAACTTGGATTCATCCGAAAATATGAAATTTTGACATTCGTGCGCCCAGGTTAGTCGTTGCGTATACCATCGCAGGCGCTCCTGTCTGTGATGCAGCGTCAAGGGTAACCGCAGCCAAGGTCTCCGAGCTGATAGTCCATGCTGCTGCAAACGTCGTCGAACTGTTTGAGCAGATGGTTGTCGCCTTGCAAACGTCCCCACATGTTGACTCAGGGATCGATTCGTGCTGCACGATCTGTTACAGCCATGCGGATAAGATGCTTGTCATCTCGACTGCTAGTGATACGAGGCCATTGGGATCCAGCACGGCGTTCCGTATTGCCCCCCTGAACCCACCGATTCCATATTCTGCTAATAGTCACTGGATTGCGACCAACGCTAGCTGCAATGTCGCGATACGATAAACCGCAATCGCGATAGGCTACAATCCGACCATTATCAAAGTCGGAAACGTGATGGTACGCATTTCTCCTTCTTACACGAGGCAACACTATAACGTTTCAACGCCGGTCAACTGCTGTTTGTGTATGAGAAATCGGGTGGAAACTTCCCTCATGTCAGCACGTTGTAGGTGTCGCCCCCGATGCCAACCGTGTGTGAATGCACGGAAAAGCTAATCATTTGCGTATCACAGCATCTTCTTCCTGTCGGTTAAATTTCGCTTCTGTAGCATGTCATCTTCGTGGTGCAGCAATTTTAATGGCCATGAGTGTGCAAAACGAGCTTTGTACTTTCTCTAAATCGTTTATCAATCACTTGGTGGAGATCCCACAATACTTCAAAGTAGGACGCACAAGTGTTGTATAGGCAGTATCTGTAGTACAGTTGTTGCATATTCTAAGCGTTTTGCCAACGAAACGTAGTCTTTGGTTTGCTTTCCCTACAATATTGTATGTGTGTTCGTTCCAGTTTAAGTTGTTTGTAATTGTTACTCCTAGGTATTGAGTTGAATTGACTTATTTATCGTGTAAATGAAGTTAAACGGAATTCTATTAGTGGTCATATGGATGACTCCAGACTTATCATTATTAAGGGTCAATTGCCAATTTTTGCACCACGTTGATATCTTATCCATATCATTTTGCAGTTGCTTTTGATCTTCTGATGACTTAACTAACCGATAAGTGACAGCATCATCCGCGAACAGTCTTACGTAACTAGTTAGATTGTCTCCTAAATCGCCGGCCGCGGTGGCCGAGGAGACTGAGGCGCTTCAGATACGGTCTGCACGGCCACTACGGTCGGGGGTTCGAACCCCCATCGGGCATGGATATTTGTGCCGTCCTAGTTCGTAAGTAGTTCATAGGTAGTTTGTAAGTTTAGGGACTGATGACCCTGTAGTTAAGTCCCATAAGCTTTACAAACATTTGATTTGATTTGTCTCCTAAATCGTTTATAAAAATAAGGAATAGTAGGGACCCTGGGGAACGCCAGATATCACTTCAGTTCTACTCGATGACTTTCCCTTAGTTACAACGTAATGTGTCATTTCTGAGAAGAAATCGCATGCCTACTCTCACAATTGTGGTGATATTCCATAAGCACGCAGTTTGATTAGATGACTCTTGTGAGGTACAGTGTAGAAAGCCTTCCGGAAATCTAGAAATACTGCATCTATTTGACATCCCTTGATGATAGCACTCATCAGGTCATGCGAGTAAAGGGCTAGCTGTGTTTCATAAGAATGATACTTTCTGAATCCGTGTTGACTATGGGTCAATAGGTCGTTCTCTTCGAGGTGATTCATAATATTTGAGGATAGTGTATGTTCTAAAATCCTGCTGCAAGCTGACGTCAGTGATATAGGCCTGTAATTTTGCGGGTCACTCCTTTGCCTTTCTTGAATATTGGCGTAACCTGTGCAATTTTCCAGTCTTTGGGCACGGAACGTTCGCTGAGCGAGCAGTTTTATATGATAACTAGGTATGGGGCTATTGCATCAACATACTCTGGAAGTAAACTAATTTGGTATACAATCGGGACCGAGAGACACTTTTGTTAAGTGATTTATGTTGCTTTAAAACAACAGTGGTATCAGCTTCTGAAATCCGCATGCTATCAGCTGTGCTTGATACAAATTCTGGAGTATTTGTTATGTCTTCCTTCGTGAAGGAATTTCGGAAGGCTCGAGTTAATACCCAATCTCTCGATTATTGATAGAAGTGCAGTAATTCACACCGATAGCAGGATTAGTTTTGGACTCGTTACGAAATCCGAAGAACCATAACTTCTTGATTGAAGAAATACCATGTAAAATCAGAAGGTTGCAGACACACAACTGGCATGTGCATTTCGAATGGATTAAGGCACATCGAGGGACATGGGGAAATGAACTAGCTGACAATCTCACTAAAAGAGCAGCTCGATCACGACAATTGATAGGATACGACAAAATCCCTAAAGGTGCGGCGAAGAAGAAACTTCGAGAGGAGTTTAGAAACTAATGGGACATTGATTGACAAAGAACAAAGAAAGGGAAAACACTAAATCGTATTTTCCTACGATCCGACAACGTTTAATGATTAAACTCCCAACATCTTCGATATTTACAGCAATGATAACGGGTTGTGGGAAACAGAAAGCCTATTATCAACGTTTCAGAATAATTGAAGACGGAACTTGCACATTTAACAGCGACGTCCAAATTTTTCTCCACCTCTTTTTCAACTGCTGAAAATTACTGAAAGAGATAGACCATCTCAGGAAAAAAATAGCTAACGAAGGAGGAGGATGGCCCGTCAGTAAATCTGATTTGGTATTTAAATTCATACAGACTTTTATAACTTATGTAATTCAATAAAGTTCCCTGATGTGTAGAATTGTTTGGTTTATTTGTGTGAAGCGAGGAATAATGTATAGTCAAAATGCTTTGTTTTGTAAATCCTGTACCGTATTTGTGTTTCCTAAACTACCTGATGTAAACGCCTGAAATTCAAATTTTTGTAAATGTATTGGATTTGACTGCTTTTGTTATTAGTCCCTAGGCTTAGAAACTATTTAAACTAAATTAAGCGGTTGCTCGCCGTGGAGGTTCGAGTCCTCCCGGGGGCGTGGTTGTGTGTGTTGTCCTTAGGATAGTTTACCTAGGTTAAAGTAGTTTGTAAGCTTCGGACTGATGACCATGCATTTTGGTCCGATAAATTTACAAACATTTGAGCATTTTTTAAACTAAATTAAACTAACGTAAGGACGACTTATTACACGGTGTCTGTTCCTTCAGTCTGAATGAATAGTCATTGAAAATATAAATTCTGCAGGTGATGAATTGTTTCACTTTGTGCAAAAACTCATTTTCTCCTTTTAACTGATTAGCACTATACTGACGGTGACAGCTCATACACCTCACACTACTTTGAAAGAATATTTCACAGGACAGCTCTGTGAATAGCCGATACTTAAATACAATTTTTCGTAGGAGATGAAAGTGATACAAACAGGGTTAGAACTGAGAAGTAACATGCGAGAATAAGGAAATCAATGGAAGACTAAACCGTTTTCTTAGTAATATAACATTAGTGAATGAAAAGAGAAGGGAACGGGAACTGGAACTGTTCGTACTGCAAGAGTAAATATTCATAAAACGCAGTAAAATACTTTACTGGTCGATCAAGTACTTCGAAGTGAAGTAAAAATACTACGCTCCGTCTTCCATTGCGGACTCCAAACATGACGCATTACAAATTTTCAAACACGCAAAACAAATGTGTAACTGATCTCCCTGTAGCAGAGAGTGCGTACGTTGCAAAATTGTATACCAGCGAACTGAATAGTTACGTAATGAGAGAATCAGTAATTAATACACCGGGAGGGGGATAATGGATTTTGCTGTCATTACAATGGAACACTGTTTGCTATCCAGCGAACTGTGAGGCAACCAACAAGCCTAGCAGTATAATACACAGCCAGGACGCTAATGCAACAAAATTTCTTTTTCCGCGTGTGCTGCAATATTTCAATATTATGCGTCGGTGGCATTGTCAACGCTGTATGTTAACCGTTGTACAAGTTTGCTTCTACCATTACTCTGACGTAACGATTTTATTTATGTACCCGTGTTTATGATTTTATTCAGGCACTCGTGTAACTAATGGGCCCTGCAGCTATCTCCAGTTAACACCACGTGGGCAGCATGGGTGTTTGGTGTCGTAATTACAAATCTTCACATTCTTCATGAACGAGGCCTATAATATCAGAAAACAAGGAATATGATTAGACTAAGAAATGACTTCTGTTTTTCTGGAAGGAAATAATTGGTTTCCTTTTGGTGTCTTTATGTTAGAGTGAAATCAGTTGCAAATCGCCAGTTGCTTCTATAAAGGTTGTACAGAGCGTCAATGCCACTTTTTCATTGATGTTGCCTCTAGAAAATACGATTCATACCAGGACTTTGTCTGAGTGCCACATTCTTTCTAGCTAAGCCAAATAAAGAGAAATATGCGTGAAACTAGACCGACCATTTTTATTTGTCTGTGTGTGCATGTGCATTGTGTGTGTGTGTGTGTGTGTGTGTGTGTGTGTGTGTGTATGTATGTGTGTCTGTCAGTGTCTGTATTTTGTGTTGTCCATTAGAAAGAGGGGTTTGATGCAGCTTTCCAGGTTACCCTATCCTGTGCAAGCTTCATCATCTCTGAATAAGAACAGTAACCTACCGCCTTTGGAATCTGTTTTTCTGTTTCGTTTCTCGGTCTCCCTCTGCGTATTTCACCCCACATACTTCCCTCCAATGCTAAATGAACGATTCTTTGATGTATCAGAATATGTTCCGATAATTAATTCCTTCTCTTAGTCAAGATATGCCAAAGAATTATTTTCTTGCTATTTCTGTTCAGCAACCTCCTCATTAGTTACATTTTCTTCCCGTCTAATGATCAGCATTATTTGTAGCGCCACATTTCAAAAGTTTCTGCCATCTTTTTCGCGGAACTGCTTATTGTCCACGTTTCATTCCATACAATACTATACCCTAGACAAATGCTTACGGAAAGTAGTTCCTAGCGATTAAATTAATATATGATATCAAACAATTTCTCTTGATCTTATATACTTTTCTTTCTATAGGCATTCAGTGTTTAATATCTTCTTTTACTTCAGCCAACATATGTTATTTTGCTACCCAAATAAAACTCATATACTGCTTTCATTGTCGCATCACCTAATCTAATTCCTTCAGCATAGTCTGATTTTCTTAGACTATATTCCATTTATCTCGGTTTGCTATTGTTAATCATCTTCTTTTAATATCCTTCCATAACACTGTCCATTCTGTTCTGTTGCTCGAGGTAGTTTGCTGTCTCTTCGAGAATTACAATCTCATCGGCGAACTGCAAAATTTTTATTTCGTCTTCCTATATTTTAAACGCTTCTCAGAATTTCTCCTGCATTTCTTCAAAGCTTGCTCAGTGTATAGATTGAAAAACAAGGCTACATCCCAGTCTTACTACCTACCGAACCACCACGTCCCTTACATCCCCTTGGTCACATATAACTGCAATGGTTTTTGTACAAGTTCTATATAACTTTTGGTTTCCTATATTTTACCTCTGCTACGTTCAGAATTTGAAAGAGTTTCAATTTCATTCAACATTGTCAAAAGCTTCCTCCATTACTACCAAAGCTAAAAATGTAGGTCTGCCTTTCCTTATCCTGTCTTCTAATACGGGTCGTAATGAATTCCCTATCTCATACATTCAAACCTTCCCCGACGTCAGTATCTACCAATTTTTCCATTCGTCTGAAAATAATTCGTCTAAGTATTTTGCAACAATGATACATTAAACTAATAGTTCTTTATTTTTCACACCTGTCTGCACTTACTATCATTGCAATTGGAATTATTAAATTCCTCTTGAAGTCGGAAGATATTTCGCCCGTCTCGTACGTCTTGCACACAAGGTGTAACAGTTTCTTCATTACTGTCTCTCTCAACGATGTCAGCAGTTCAGGGGGAATATCATAAACTCCATAGGCCATGACTCGACTAAGATCTTTGAGTGTCCTGCCAAATTCTTCCCGAAGTTTGGTACACCTATTGGTACCTATTTGTTCTCCATCTACTTCCTCTTTCTTTTCTACAATGCTGTCTTCAACATTATTGCTCTTGTACAGGTCCTCTAAATATTCCTTCCATGTTTCGACTATTTCTTTGCTTTGTAATGGTTTTCCCACTGAGGTCTTGATATTCATGCAACTGCTTTCCTTTTATCCAAACATTCCTTTTATTTTCGTGCAGGCGTCATCTATTTTCACCTTGTTATACATTATTCTACGAACTTGTATTTGTCTCTAGCCACTCCTGCTTAGCCAATGTGCACTTCCTCACGACCCCATGTTTAACCATATGTTCTCTCTTTTGTCGACTTCACTTGCTGCAATTTTTGTATTTTCTTGTCTAATCTTTATATTCAGTATCTTCAGTTAGTGATATTCAAAGATTTCTTTTAGGCCTTGTTCTTCTAGCTATATTGTTCTCTGCAGTCTTTAGTACCTTGCCACACAAAACTACCCATTCGTCTTCCACTTCATTATTCTTCCCCGTTTCGCTCAATCCTTGCCTATCCTTATCTCTGACACTCTCGACAACAACCGATTCCTTCAACTTATATTCCATCTCCTTACTTTTCTTACTTTTCGCATTTACTTTAAATCTAAAATGCATAACTAGTAAGTTATGCACAGAGACTACTTCTGCCCCTGGATATGTCTTACAAAATAAAACATGGTTTCAAAATTTTGGTAATTTTGGTACCTTTCGGTGTCTCTTGGTCTCTTCCACGTAAACATTTTTCTTTCGTGATGCTTAAACCAAGTGTTTTTGATGAAAAAATTGAGTTCTGTTCAAAATTCTACCGAGTGACCACCTCTTTCATTCCGTTTCCCCAGTCCGTATTCCCGTACTATTTTCCTTTTCATCCGTTTCCTGCTGCCGAATACCAGTCCCTCAAGACAATCAAGTTTTTCTCTCCCTTATGTTACTGGATAACTTGTTTTAAGTCCTCATAAATCTGTTCAATCTCTTTATCTTCGGCAGAGATAGTTGGGATATAAAATTGTACCTCTGTGGTCGGTGTTGGCTTCGAGTCTTTGCTGTGATAATGCCTTCAATATTTTGTTCATAGTATTTTACTCGCTTTACTATTCCCTTAATCATTATTAAAGGTTCATATTCACAGAATATATGACATTAACAGCGAACGAGTGAAGTTGAAAATGTGTACCCAACCGGGACTCGAATCCGGGTCTCCTGCTTTCTAAGCAGTTGCGCTGACCACTACACCACTGAGGACACAGAGATCAGCGCACCTGCACGGAATTACACAAGCATGCCTCCCGTCAAATTCGCAACTTTGCCCTGCCCTTAAGAACTAAAAATAAAAATCGTAGTTACTTTGCACTGATTCCCGTAAGAATAAGGGCCTAGGAGTGACTCCGCACTCAAGCAAGGATCGTTGGCCGTCATCGGCAAATTGTATAAGTTATGTATATGTGGTGTCTGTTCTTGTACATGTACATGTACATGTACATACATGTAGATTATTATGTGTACTCTTCGATTCCCCCATTGATTTTGTATGTATAACTATGTCATCTCCTGACCAGAAATCCTGTTCGTCCTGCAACTGAATTTCACTACTCTCTTTTGAAATTTTCCGACTTACCCATAAGATAAGGGATTGAACATTCCACGCTCGCATCCGAGGAATGATATTTTTTACTTATTTATTCTTTTTTACGACGTCTTATTTACCTCCGAAATATTATACCCAATGAGACGTCATTATTATATATTCATATAGTAGAGCTACATGTCCTCGGGAAAAGTAGCGACTGTAGCTGATGTTACAAGGCCAGCTCAGCCAATCACGCAGACTCTTGTCCATGTAACTACTGAAAAGGCAGCTGCCCCTCGTCAGAAACCACACGTCCTTCTGGACAGTCTGCAGTTACCCCTCCGCCTTGGTTGCACCTAAGGTACGTCTATATCGTTGAAGCACGCGAGTCATACCAACTCATCAGGGTCTTAAAGTCTGTCAGACTGTAAAAGTCGAGCAGAGAATTATTTATATTTAAACCACAGACAAAATGTTTATTTGTGTTCTTTGTATTCACTTTCTTTAAATCGAGTTACTAGTACTAAAATGAAATGAGTGACACATTTGCTTGTTCTCTACTAGCAAGTCAGTATATTGATTAACAATGGTAAATTTTATTCTCAAATCACTGTCTGCATTTATTTATTTATTTATTTTTGTAATTTTTCGAAGACATACACATATACAGGATGTCCCAGCTATCTTGTCCACCCAAAATATCTCTGGAACAATAAGAGTTATTGAAAAACGACTTTCACTGATATCAATGTACGGTTGGGGCCCATGAATGTACATATTTGGAAACATTCTAAAACGAAAGCTAATGTGCTTTTTAACACAAAACTTATGTTTTTGTTTTAATGGACACCCTTTATTTTTTCTTCATCAGTCCATAGCATGACAAATCACATAAACAATGGCGTTGATTGCATCGCAATATTCCAATTACATTCCGAGATATTGCGACGCGAAGTTGACGCTTGAAATACGCGAAATGCGCGGCTAGCGCACGTCCTGAGCAGCATGGGGTTCTCGCCTGAGCCTTTACTTTCGTTTTAGAATGTTTCCAAATATGTACATTCATGGGCCCCAACCGCGTGCATTAATACCGGTGAAAGTCGTTTTCGAATAGATAATTTTTGGTGGACAAGATAGCTGGGACACCCTGTATAGGTTGTCGAACAGCCTATCGAATTTCTCAATGCAATTTCAGGAAATACTTATTCAGAAAGAAATGTTCAAATGTTTGTAAAGCTTATGGGACTTAACTACGGGGTCATCAGTCCCTAAACTTACAAACTACTTATGAACTACTTACGAACTAGGACGGCACAAATATCCATGCCCGAGGGGGGATTCGAACCCCCGACCGTAGTGACCGTGCTGACCGTGACTGGAGCGCCTCAGTCACCTCGGCCACCGCGGCCGGCTATTCAGAAAGAGCCCTTTTTTCTCCTTGTAGCATGTAACTCAAGTAACAACCTCTCTACACTCCATGAAATTTCCAATTTTTTTAAAAGCTGTCTTCTTCAACGGGATTTCTGATCTTTTGCGTTTTGCTCTCACTATTTCATAAAAGAATCTTGAAAAGGCTTAGAATGCTGCCACAATACGCTAAGGCAGTAAATTTATTATTCATATATAAACAAGTAACAAAACTACATTATTATTATTATAATAAAGTAATAACTTAGTCATCATCGCTACAATTAATAATAACTGAAATAATAATAGTAATTTCGGCTTGGTGATTATGATATAAAATATTTATTTAAAAATATAGCATATCGAATTCGTTCATTGAACGAACATCCTCAGTGGCGTTTTAAGACCAGGAAACACAATATGTAAACTGCATAAAAATTATAACAGATATAATACATAAAATTAAATGTTGTTTTAATATGTATTGCCCACCTGACACATCATTTTATTTAACTTAAAAATGGTACGGCCTACACAAGTCTCCTGGACTTGAAATTGCAGTGACGATGTCCATTCAGTGAACCAAATCAGTATGCTGTATAACTAGTTTTTTATTTCATAACGTAACCACGAAGCCGATATAACTCTCATTATTATTATTGTTGTTGTATTTTTGTGGTTTGCGCACACGACTTGTTATGGAGTTTTCATGCAAAAAACATTATTAGTTTTAAAAATTGTATTGTTTGAATAAACGAATGTTCAACGTTTTAGTGTTTACAATTACATTTATTAGAAATTGAAAAGATATTTTACCAACGTATCATCATTATGTTGGCACCACTTCTGTGGTCGAATTAGTGCTTGGGGTCACCGTTGTGTGACACTGCTGAAAACTCACCTTCTGCACAGACAGCAGCCTGGCCCGGCGGTTGAAGTGGGTACCGCGAAAACTGTACCCCCTCGAAAAACTGAGAGTGGATAAAATACTCGGTCTTGATTTGAATGAATACTTATTTACATTGGTCACTCTCGGTCGGGCTGGGTTGGGAGGAAGGAGGAAATCATTTTCCAGATTTTCACGCTGTAAAAACTGTTGACGGTATATAGGACCACCCCACATCGGGAAGTGTGGCGGAGGGGAGGGGGTTATAGGGGACTGCAGAACGACTGACCTGTGGTACGCAACCCGGCGCTACGCTACATTGTGTGGAAGCTACCCGGTTCATCCAGTCTGATTCAATGCCGAGGCGTGGCAACTTCGATTCTGGCTTGTTGGACATAATTTTTGGCGAATATGTATAAAACTTGTAGATTGATAAAATTGTCTTTATTTACTCGTAAAACGTTATTTCTGCATCTGCCATCATCAGATCGGTAATTAAGATGTAAGGAAAATACATGTTTTGGTTGTACAATATGGAGTTAAAGTTTTAAATATTAGAAGCTGTTTACTTGGAATTTAAAATGTTTCCTTACGCAAAAACCATTGAACCTAAGAAGCCAAGTTCACTGTCAGTGACAAAATCTTTACCTAGCAGAAGGGTGGACTAAATTCTTATTTAAAAAATATACACGCTGTATAGAAAACTTTTGCTCACAGATGGCTCTAATTTGTGGCGTGGCCTACCAATGTTTATATTCATTATTTTCTTTGTTTGCCAATTTTATTTCAAAGATAACAGATACATGTTAATTTTAAATGATACACAGCCGTTAAAATTACACAGCACTTTCATTAACTGTTTATGGGGTAATCATAATATTATGAACCCTAAAATATTTGTTGTGCTCATTGCTGAGCGTCGTGACCCCATGAACCGATCGTCCCTATCCCAGAAAGATTGCGACCTTCACTTAGTGTCTGCTGAAGGGGTAGACAGAAGGTCTTCTTAATTTTATCTACCCATCTGCTCACTGCTCTTCCATTTGCTCTCGTGCCCTCCATCTTTCCTTGCAAGATTATTTTCTCTACATTTTCTCCATCTTTTCTGACAATGTGGCCAAAGAACTGGAGAATTTTTTCTGTGACTCGAAAAGAAAGGCGTCTCGAGATACCGAGTTGTTCATTAATGGACACATCTGTTCTTTTATCGGTCTATTTTATGCGTAGCTTCCTACGCCAGCACCAAAGCTGGAAAGCATCAGTGCTCTGTTTGTTTCTGGTCTTGAGTGTCCAAGGTTCGCAACCACTAAAGAAGTCAGAAAATATGAGTGTTTCATCTAGCCGTGTCTTTGTGCTATTTGTTATTGCCCTGCTCTGCCAGATCTTTGTGTGCTTCTTCATAGGCACTCCCCCTACCGCGGTCCGTCTTCTTATCTCATCTCCAAAACTTCCCATGCTGTAGGTGGTTGACCCAAGATAGATGTACGAATGCACGAATTCTATTTCCTTTAATCGACCTGTTGATTATATTATATTAGATTAGATTAGATCAGATTAGTAAAGGACAGCAGTACATTGATAGATAACTATTTTATAGACCAAGATACGTTTAACAACGTAAATACTTATCCTGTTGAGAATGATCTTTCTGATCATGGTGCAAAGCTGGTAATAGTATATGACGTAGCTCCATTCAGTAATTCGAAACAGTTCCCCAGAGTTGTGCGCTCGATTAATGACCTGACAACTATAAATTTCAAAGAAAGTATATAGCAGTTAGAGTGGGATGAGGTTTATAAGGAACCTGATGCCAATTTAAAATATAACTTACTTCATGATACATTTATAACCGATTCTCCAAGAAATTAGTTAAATATAATTGTAGGAAACCATGCAAAAAGCCATGGCTTACTAAAAGAATAAGAATATTTTGTGACCAAAAAGGGAACTATATCTGTCTGCAGAAAAGAGTAATGACCCGAAAACAATCAAATATTATAAAAACTACTGTGCTGCATTAAGAAAAGTTATTAAAAATCCAGAAGCTTGTGCATAATGTCTGAGATTAGTTCATCTGTTAATAAAATTAAAACAATTTGGAATATTATCAAAAGTGAGACAGGGCAACTGAGAGCACAGGAAGAGGGCATTATCACATAATAATGGAAACTTTAGTAACTAAAAGTCAGAAGTTGAAAACATTTTTAATGATTACTTTTTAAATGTTGTAGAGAAAATAGGATCTTAATGTTCAGTAGAAGTAGCTAGGCAATTAATAGAAGAGGCCATACCTACACAATTTGATACAATTGAAATTCCAACTCACCTGTCCTTCAGAAATTAGGAAAATAATAATCTCAAGAGCAAAAGGTCACTTGGAATTGACGTCATTTCTAGTAGGGTATTAAAAGCTTGTTTCTAGTAGGGCATTAAAGGCTTGTTCCCAAGAGATAAGTAGGATTCTTAGTCATATACGTAATAACTCTTTAATGCAGGATATCTTCCCAGATAGAATGAAATATGCTATCGTTAAACATTTGCATAAAAAAGGGGATACGTCTGATGTCAAAAACTAACGCCCCATCTCATTTCTGACAGCTTTATCTAAATTTTTTGGAAAATATTAGTAAAAATAAAGTTTCAAGAAAATATTACTTAGTTTTTCAAAAGAGCTTTTCAACAGAAAGTGCTAGATATACATTCACTGATGAAATATTAAATGCAATGAGTAACCGGACATCACCACTTGGGAATTTTTGTGATCTCTCAAAGGCTTTTGATTGTGCAAATCATGGGATTCTTCTGCATAAGCTTAAGTATTGTGGTATGAGTGGGAAAGTTCACAAATGGTTTAAATCATACTTACCTCCAAGAGTACAGAACGTTGAACGAGCAGTTCACATGATAAAGAAGAAACAACTTCTCTAACTGTGGCGTTATCAAACATGAAGTCCCATAACGTTTGGTCTTGGGTCCTTTACTGTTGTCAGTATAAACTATTTACTTGCCATTCTATATTCACGAATATGCTAAGCCAGTTCTTTTTTGCTGGCGATACACATACAGCTATTATGCCTGACAAACAGGAATTAACTGATGAAATTGTAAATTATGTCTTTCAGAAAATTATTAAGTAGTTCTCTAGAAATGGACTCTCATTAAACTTTGATAAAACCCAGTATATATAGTTCCACACAGTAAATTTCCTGACACCATTAAATAATTTAGACTTTGAAGATAAATCTTTAGCCAAGGTAGAATATTCAAAATTTTTAGGTGTTTGTGTTGATGAGCGATTGAATTGGAACAAACACCTTGAAGATGTGCTGAAACGTTTGAGGTCAGCTTCATTGCAAAATTTGGAGACATACATCTCAGTAAATTAGCTTACTATGCCTATTTTCATTAACTGCTTTCATATGGGATAATCTGGGGCAATTCAACAATGAGTAAAAAAGTATTCATTGCACAACAATCAGAATAATTGCTGGAGCCCACCCAAGAGCATCCTGTAGACATTTACTTAAGGATCTAGGGATCTCCACTGTAGCTTCACAATATATAAATTCAGTCATGAAATTTGTTATTAACAATCCGACCCAATCTAAAGTAATAGCAGTGTGCTTAGCTACAAGACTAGGTGAAAGGGTGATATTCATTATTCAGTGTTAAATCTAACTTTGGAACAAAAAGGGGTGAATTATGCTGCCACAAAAGTCTTTGGTCAATTACCAAGTAGCATAAAAAGTTTCATAGACAGCCAACTAGTATTTAAAAAAATTAAATTGATTTCTTAATGGCAATTTCTTTTAGACTTTCGATGAATTTTTAGATAAAACATAAAAATTAAAAAAAAAAAAAACTGAAAGTTGAAAAAATCCTTAAAATATTGTCATGTGTACTCACCATTTACTAACCTGACACTTTCCATATCCTTATGAAATGTCGTCTATATGATCTATGGAAGAAGTATTAATCTAATCTTCGCTGTTGGCTAAAAGCACAGTGTCTTCCGCAAAACGGAGGTTTTTGATAGTTCTCCCTCAAACTGAGATACCTTTGGTCCAACCATCAAGAGATTTCGTAATGGCTTATTATGCCTAGACGTTGTACAGTTGTGGGGATAGGGGGACAGGACTCAACCCTCTATCACACCTTTTGATACTCTGATATATCCTTGCAAGATTATTTTCTCTAGATTTTCTCCATCTCTTCTGACAGTATGACCAAAGAGCTGGGGAACTTTTCTCTGACCCGAAAAGAAAAAAAAAATACGAGGTATGTCCACAAAGTAAGTTCAGATTGGTTACATAAAACAAACGTGTACAGATACAGAAAAAAATATTTATTGTACAGAAATATAAAACTATTAAACTACTTTACTACATGGCTTTCGAAATTTTGTAGGCATTTGTCATAGCGTGGCAGAAGTCTTTGTATGCCTTCTTCGTAGAAGGCTGCCGCCTGTGTATTCAACCATGTGGTAACATGTTCTTTCAGCTCGTCATCATCGCTGAAATGTTGACCACCATGGACAGGTTTTAGGTGTAGGAAGAAAGTCGCTAGGAGCGAGACTGTACGGAGGATGATCAAACAGGTCCCAGAGAAATTGCCGTAAGAGTTGAAACTTCCTGGCAGATTAAAATTGTGTGCTGGAACGGGGACTCAAACCTGGGACCTTTGCGTTTAGCGGGCAAGCGCACTACCGACTGTGCTATCCCGACACGACTCACGATGCCGCCTCACAACTTTACTTCCGCCAGTACCTCGCCTCCTACTTTCCAAACTTCACAGAAGCTCTCCTGCGAACCATGCAAGTCTAGCACTCCTGGAAGAAAGGATATGGTGGAGACATGGCTTAGCCACAGCCTAAAGGATGTTTCCAGAATGAAACTTTCACTCCGCTGCAGAGTAAAAGTTTGATTCTCCCGTAAGAGTTGTTTGGTCACATTTGCCTTGTGAGGTCGTGCGGCAACGTGAAGGAAAGAAGAAGACTCCTTTCATCTCTTCTTACACCTAAAATCTGTCCTTGGTGGTCAATACTCCAACGATGATGAGCTGAAAGAACATGTTTTCCACATGGTTGAATACACAGGCGGCAACCTTCTATGAAGAAGGCATAGAAAGACTTATGCCACGCTATGACAAGTGCCTACAAAATTTCGGAAGTTATATAGAAAAGTAGTTGAGCAGTTTCAGATTTTTATACAGTAAATATTTTTCTGTATGTGATCATGTTTGGTTTATATAACCAAACGGAACTTACTTTGTGGACATACCTCGTATATTCAGTGCTGTTGTTAATAAATTCGGTGGCTTTGATTTTTATGTGATAGAATTTTTTACTATAACCATGATCATTTTTCACTATAATCTGAAATTGTTTGCACCCTTATTCAGGTTTGACAGGGGCGGATGATGTATAGAGCTACAAAACATCACGAGAATGGAAACCAATCACAACGCATGATATGTGAAAATGTTCGTTCCAGTAGGAAGTATACGTTTTCTTATCGGGAGTTGTGAGTAGGAGGACGCTGGGACTGCGTCGTCTCATATTTATCTGTTGCGCGCACCCGCGTGCGTCGCATTGACGTCGGCGAATTCCGAGATCGCTGCGGCAGTGAGATTAGATGGGTTCCGGTTATTGGGGAGCACACAAGGCGGCGGTGGTATTGGGGGGAACTCATCCGGGGCCGCCGGATACAGGAGCGCCGGGCGGGATTAGGCGAGCGGGGGAGGCGTGGTCCGGAAAGAGGCGGCGGAGGCAGCGGCAGACGGCTGCTTTGTGGCGCGCCGCTTTGTTGCGGGGGCGGAGGCGCGGCGGGGGCGGAAGACGCGGAGGGGGCGGCGGGGGCGGAGGGCGCGCTGCCGCCTCGTGCGCGGCCAAGGCGGCGACGCGTCTACCTGCCTCTGCTGCGGAGCACACCCCCCGGTCACTGCCTCATGGCGCGAGGGCTGCTGCCCACTATACAGGGTGTCTGCGTAAGGGCGTGCGAAACTTCGACAGGGAGTGCAGCATGCTGTAAAGAACTACTTGAGGTACGGAGAAGACGGGAGAAAATCTATATACGAGGCGCGTCCAGAAAGTAAGTCCCGTTTCAATTTATCCCCGCTGCAGCGCTGCGATTGCAGTTCCGCACATGCGCTGTAGACGATGTGTATCAAGGAGAAGAACGTGCGCCATTTGGAGATCGCTGTCAGTTACGAACGCTTTGTTGTGCTTGTTTGAAATGTCGGTGTTGATTGAAAATCCTGCCGCCTGTGAAATAAGGTCGGTGATTCGGTTCCTGAAAGCGAGGAAAGTGAAACCAAGTGAAATTTATCGGCAATTTGGCGATGTTTACGGACCAAATGCGATGATTGATTCGATGGTGAGAAGATGGGTCCGACAGTTAAACGGCGGGCGTAGTGATGTGCACGATGAAGAACGAAGTGGGCGTCCACCTTTGGTTACAGAAGAACTGGTTCACGCGATTGATGACAAGATCCAGTAAAACCGTAGGTTTACAATTAGTGCTCTCGCTATGTACTTCCCACAAATTTCACGATCACACTGCAAATGTGCCGAAAAATCTCCTACAGGGATTTGGCTAGGACGTGTTCGACAATCTTCCGTACAGCCCTGACCTAGCGACTTTCATATTTTCTTACATCTCAAGTCTTTCCTTGGTGGTCATCACTTCACCAATGACGACGAGCTGAAAGAAACTGTTTCCAGACTGGTTGAAGACACAGGCGGCAGATTTCTATGAAGAAGGTATACAAAACCTGATTCCACGCTATGACAAATGGCTGCAAAAATTCGGTAGTTATGTCGAAAAGTAGTATAAGACTTGTAGAATTTTGTGCAATAAAAATTTCTTTGTATCTGTGTACAATTTCATATTATTACCAAACGGTACTTACTTTCTGGACGCGCGTCGTATATAAAAATGCAATTTTGTCTGTATGTCCCCTATGTGTTCATGAACCATTCATTCGATTGTAATTAAACTTTGGTGAACTGTTCACCGCACTCCCTCAAAGGTTCCTGACCGAGAAACAAAACAGCACGACACACAGCTCAGACGATAAAAGGTAAAGCAGTCAACAATCCGAAGATTGGTTTGAACACCACAGTGCTTTACTAGGCATTGTCCTGTTTGGAGGTGGTATGCCATTGCCTTCCTCCGACTTTCGAACTGACTTACCCAACCTGTTATAGGGGGACCTGCAGTTTAACGTGGGTTTCGAACCACGGTGTTACTCCGAATTTTTCACATGAGCAATAGTGGCAGAGGTGAAAGAAGTAGAAAGTGACAGATAAAAATCCTAGGACTTGGCGGGGAGATATGACGTCATAAATAATGAGAGGCCACCGCGTTAGAATACCAAGATTTATGCGTTAATTGTTGGAAAATGGGAGTAGTTAGGGACTTGGAATAAAGTCTGCATGTAATTTCGGACGTTCATGAAGCGTTTTGAAACTGCCCCCCCCTCCCCCCCCCCCCACAGACACACAAAATGATGAAACGAAAACAAGTCTACCGCTCACTACAGTTTCGCTGTAGATGTAAAACTGTCGCATGAGGTATGACCTTGTATCAAATAAACTTTTCATTGCAGATTTGCATGTTACTATTTATTTTTTATCTGAAAGTCTCCCTTAATTCTCTTGCATCCAAAACTAAGCAGTCTGTTTTCTTAACCTCTACTTTAAAATATTAAAATAATAATAATAAAAATAAAAGAATAAATAAAATTAAAATTTAAAAAAAAGCGATAGCACACCACTCACTCACTGACTAAACACGAAATCACAAAAACTACTTCACCTATGAAGCTGAAACTTGGTAGGAATGTAGTTTATAGGTATAAAACGTCAGCTAAGAAACTATTTTGTGATAGGTGTCTGGCGGAGCATACTTTTCCTACAGACTCACGAAATCTACAGTTTCATTTCGATCTTCACGAAATTTCCCACGCTTGACCTTCAAACAAGGGGAAGGCCACCGTCCGCCTTAAGTTTCATACGGTGCATAGGAGAGGGTACTTCGCAACGTGAAAATGGATCCCTAAATACTTTGGTCGCGCCATGTCTTGAGAACAGCTCGACCGATTTCACTGATCTTTTTCTTTCTTTCTTTTTTATTTTTATTTATTAATTAATTTATTTATTGTTGTTCTCTGAACAAGAAAGTGCGTTTTTTAATGTGACCCTGCGTTTCTATTGCATAGAAATCAATAGTTTTGTTCCGATATTGATGAAATATTGCTTACTATACCTTAAAAACAAGAGGAATGTCACTGTCCATATAAAATTTCGTTCGGTGCATGGTGGAGGGTACTTAACTTACGGAATTTTACAAAACGCATAGTTTTTGCTCCAATCTTTATGAATTTTTGCACACACGACCCTTAAACCAAGAGGAAGATCACTGGGTACATAAATGTGTGTATGGTACATGAGAGAGGGTACCTTGCAGAAAACTTTGCCGAGAGAGGGAAAGGTGGAGACGAACAGAGAGATGAGAGAGAAACAGGTGGATGGAGAGATAGGGGGAAAAGGGATGTGGACTACGAGAGTGTAGCATAAATAAACACTCGGACTTCGCCGGGTTTGCAGCTAGTCTAATAAATGGAAAAGAATGTTTGTGCGCTAGTATTTTATGCACGGCCGTACCGTTCAACCGATTATGATGAAACTTTGTCAACATATTGCTTGCACTTTCGCGATGGTCATAGACAACATTAAATGACTGCACGGCAAATAGTTCAGGAGATATGACGTAGTAAACAATGCAATGCGCAGAAAAGTACTGCATTATGTGACGTCTGCTTTTAAACTCATGTACCGATTTCAACCAAATTTGTTACACATAAAGTAACAATTGACGCAAAGGTAAGAACTGCTTACGACGTATATACTCGTAGTTCAGGAGATATGCCGTCATAAACAATTATCTGGTTGAAAACCTATGGCATCATGCGACATGCGAATAAGGACAATTTATTCATCCTAAAATCTCCATGACATTTTGGACGATTGACCTTCAAAACAAGAATAAGATCACTGTCACATAAAATTTTGGATGCTGCATGACGGAGGATACTTTGCATACGGACTTCGCCAAATTCTACAGTTGTATTCCGATCCTGCTGAAACTTTTAAATATGATTGAACAATATTTATCTGTGAAACATTAATATATTCAGATTAGTTGAAATCATGTCAATTAAATAACGTGACTAAACAGTTAATTTTCCGGTTTCGGTTAAGTTTCAAATGAAATAAAATTTCTGAAAATTTTAGCAGCTTTGCCTGGAGGCTACGTTATATTTCTCAGTGTGATAATCATCAAAGAAACATTTAAAACATAAATATTGTTCACACCATATGAATTTCGTGTAAGCAATTTAAAGTAAGAAATTTTTTTAAAACGTATGTTCTTCAGTGGAAAGCATACTTCATTCAGATTTTTAAATGACGGTATTTGGCTGTCAACTTTGATGCATACCAAGCGTACCGAATCATTGGGGCGAAAACCAACAGCAGAAGGAATTCGTTGTTACCAACGTATGGTTTTAGTGCGAATTTGAAAATACATAAATCTAATATATAAAAATTAATGTTTGTTTGTTTGTCTTTTTGTTCGCATTTTATGCACGGCCATACCGTACATCCGATTGCAATAAAATTTTGTCAACTCATTGCTTACACTGACATACTAAAATTAACTTCGTATGGTGCATGGAGGAAGGTGCTTTACAAGTAGTTAATTCATTTCTGCCGGCCGCGGTGGCCGAGGTGACTGAGGCGCTCCAGTCACGGTCAGCACGGCCACAACGATCGGGGGTTCAAATCCCCCCTGGGGCATGGATATTTGTGCCGTCTTTAGTCTTAGTTAGTTCATAAGTAGTTTGTAAGCTTAGGGACTGATGACCCCGTAGTTAAGTCCCATAAGTTGTACAAACATTTGAACATTTTTTGAATTCATTCCTTACGCCTTCGTGCTGAAATGGTTGGAACGATACGAATGAAATTTGGAAATCAATACATGGACCACCTTTCGTAAGCTACCGTATGGTGCATGGTGGAGGGCACCTTATAGTGGGTTAATATGTTTGCCACTCCTTCATGCTGAAACGGATAGACAGATTTGAATGAAATTTGGAATGGAAATACCTTATACCCTGCATTAAAAAAGGCCTCCGTTTCGTACGCCATCGTACGCTGCGTGGCGGAGGGTACGTTATAATGGTTTAATACGTTCGTTTATCTTCATGCTGGAACAGTTGGACAGAATTAAATGAAATGTGGAATGAAGAGAGATTATACCCCGAATTAATATACGGGCTACCTTTCGTCAGCCTCCGTATGTGTCTGGCGGAGGGTACGTTACAACAACCAAATTGTTTCACGAGTCACCATAAAAGTCAGCTCATACATGTATGTTTTCATGAAGGAGATTCTAATAAACTGCAAGTAAGTGACTTTATCAAGGCGGAGGGTATCTTGCGACATTGACACCGTTTGACGAGACTCGAAACTTTGCGCATATATATATATATATAATTCCATATAAAGGGTGTTACAGAAAGGTACGGCCAAACTTTCCTGAAACATTCCTCACACACAGTGAAGAAAATATGTTATGTGGACATGTGTCCGGAAACGCTTAATTTGCATGTTAGAGCTCATTTTATTACTTCTCTTCAAATCACATTAATCATGGAATGGAAACATACAGCAACAGAACGTACCAGCGTGACTTCAAACACTTTGTTACAGGAAATGTTCAAAATGCCCTTCGTTAGCGAGGATACATGCATCCACCCTCCGTCGCATGGAATCCCTGATGCGCTGATGCAGCCCTGGAGAATGGCATATTGTATCACAGCCGTCCACAATACGAGCACGAGGAGTCTCTACATTTGTAACGGGGTTGCGTAGACAAGAGATTTCAGATGCCCCCATAAATGAAAGTCAAGAGGATTGAGGTCAGGAGAGCGTGGAGGCCATGGAATTGGTCCGCCTCTACCAATTCATCGGTCACCGAATCTGTTGTTGAGAAGCGTACGAAAAAGTCGACTGAAATGTGCAGGAGCTCAATTGTGCATGATCCACAAGTTGTGTCGTACTTGTAAAGGCACATGTTCTAGCATCACAGGTAGAGTATCCCGTATGAAATCATGATAACGTGCTCCAGTGAGCTTAGGTGGAAGAACATGAGGCCCAATCAAGACATCACCAACTATTCCTTCCTTCAATTAGACCAATTGGCGGTGAATCGAGGAAGTACAGTACATACTAACGAAACAATTGGGTATTTCGACAATTGTCTGCACGAATTATTTCAGTTTACATTTAAAGAGAAATACTAAAATGAGCTCTAACATGGAAATTAAGCGTTTCTGGACACAGGTCCACATAACATATTTTCTTTCTTTGTGTGTGAGGAATGTCTCCTGAAAGTTTGGACCTACCTTTTTGTAACACCCTGTATATGAGAGAGAGGAGCAGGTGGAAGAGGAGACGGACAGAACGGATAGGGAGGAGACTGACAGAAAGAGGGTAGTGGAGGGGCGGAAAGAGAGAGGGGAGAGGAGGAGAATGAGAGAGGGGACATGAACAGGTGAAACGAGATGAACAGAGGGAGGGGGGAGGAAATGGACAGAGAAAGGGACAGCAGGAGACGGTGGAGGAGCAGGTGAACAGAGAGGGCGGAAGGGGGGAGACGAAGAGATGGGCAGAGAGAGAAGGAAAGAGAAGGTGGACAGAGAGAGAAAAGGGAAGGGGACGTGGAGTAACGTAAGGCTGGGATAAATAACTTCTCGAGCGACGTCGGGTTCTCAGCTAGTACTTTACGTAAAATTGCAGTTACTAATGTTAGTCTTACACTATACCCTTCTTTGTTGTATAGGTTTATACGATAACAATGTATTCCAACGAGAGAAAGCAATTATCGTCGAGAGATAGGATAGCGTATGCATTTTCGTGTGGTGAGAGCAATATGGATCTCAACCGGACGAAGCTGACGTCTTGACAGTCTGAGCTCCCCTAAGGCTGACGTCTGTTCCGCGTTTCCGGCGCTGGCTTTGTCGTTCGGGAAATACAGCGGCAGAGGAAACAAGGGAGTATTATTTTTGGACTCGTAAACATTGGTCTCCCTTTGGGCTGTCTTACGAAGTCGCCGCCGCTCTATTCTTACTCTGTCGCTGACCTCCTTTAAAAAGCAGACCTTTCTCTGAGAACAACAGGTCGCCCAAAAATAATATTCTCAGAGAGAGTTGCTCTATCGAAGGCACGGCCTTTCATATAAACCTATAGTTATCGCGTACCTAAAGAATTAAGCAGTTTCATTAATTTTAGAGAAGAAATCATTTGAAATGTGGCATACGGTACGACAGGTAAGGCAAAAGGGTCACCATTACATTACGAGCGAGGTGGCGCAGTGGTTATCAGACTGGATGCGTATTCTAGAGGACCTCGGTTCAAATCCACCTCCCGCCAACCAGATTTGGGTTTTACGCGATTTTTCCTAAATCGGTCCAGGCAAATACCGAAACTGTTTCGCAGAAATGGCAAGGCCGATATCCGTCCTTAATAACGACACTGTCGACAGGAGGTTAGACCTTAGTATTCCTTCTTTCGAGATTTTGCCTACTGTATTTTTATTAGTTGAAATTCTCTTGTCGCAGGCTAATTCTTAACCCTTTGTTTGGCGTGAAGAAGATCCACTAAATTCCTTTAATTAGACGTGTATTGTCATCAAAAATATTTTACGTGACTTTTTTCATAACATTCTTTCTTGTCTAAAAGTAAGACTGCCGGAAAAACACACATGTGTGGTACAATATAAATACTACATTTTTGTTTTTATGGCTGGAAAAACTATTATATTTTTCTCTATTTTACATGAAATGTTTGAAAACAAGTCCTTTTTTATACAAAGCCCACAAAAATGCCACAATTACCACTGTTTAGCTTACAAAACCGTGAAGACAAAAAATACATTTTCCTTTTCGTCTCATAATCGAGTAATTCATCAAAACTATCACATCGTACAACATTCATTCTGTTCATGGTGTTTTCTTCATCTTCAGGATGGAATATCCATTCCACAGTGGCAGTGGCGGCTGGTGACCAGAAAAGATGGTAGTGCACTTTTTTCGCCAGCTGCCACCTCTTCAGTATGGCAGCTCAACGCATTCCGAAAAAAATGCTATTGAGCCAAGATATCATAGATGTAGATGAATAAAAAACTGCAAAGCTGCAAAGTCTCTAAATTTTGGCGAAGAATAATCGCATATCTTTATTAATAGATGTGGATTTAAGCATAATGTGATTTAATTGGTGGACATAGTAAGGAATGTATGAAGCATTGGAAAACTTTTGCTTCACAAGAGCCTGCACCTCACGCGACGAATTACTCATGACTAATGCACCATCATATGTTTGGGCTATTAATTTGTGTGGACAATTCTCTAAATGGTTACTTAACTGTTCTATGATATCCGTTGCCAAAGTTTGGGCATCATGCTTTTCTTGTGCTATAAAATCCCAAAATCTTTCAACTGGTCTTCCATTAATAATGCACCTATATACTATAACCATCTGGAAAACACAGACTACATCGCTAGTGCCGTCAGCTATTACAACCAGAAACTCGGCACCCTTCATTTCGTTCCTGATTTCCTCTTTGCAGGCTTGAAGCATGCATCAGAGGTTTTCATTCTGGATCGTTTTGAGACGCCTTTAAAAACTTCCTTTTCCAAATGCGATTTAATAATGAATCTAATTCTGCAAAAAAATTAATCAAGGCGAAAAGTGCCAGGATTGGAAGATGATTCAGTCTCATCGTGTCCTCTGATGCCAAGTTCCGAAGAACCACAGGAACGAATACAATTAATTATTAGATTTAGTGTGTACCTATTATCTGTAACCTTTTGATTGTGTAATGGCATGGACTTTCTGTGTCCCTGACTAATCGAGTGTGCCGACCGCGGTGGCCGAGGAGACTGAGGCACTCCAGTCACGGTCTGCACGGCCACTATGGTCGGGGGTTCGAATCCCCCCCTCGGGCATGGATATTTGTGCCGTCCTTAGTATAAGGTAGTAGATAAGTAGTTTGTAAGTTCAGGGACTGATGACCCCGTAGTTAAGTCTCATAAGCTTAACAAACATTTGAACATTTGAACTAATCGAGTGGCTATATTTACATTGCCGGGACTTGCCAGAGTCAAAACAATATCGACATTGATCCAAGAAATTTCGTGTTTCCTATTTTATCGTGAAGGTGTTGAATGTCAATGACTCCTTGTTTAGTCCAGGAAACTCTCCTCCAAATAATAAACAAGGAAAACAAAATAAGGCGTTTTTCATATCGCAGCCACACATTCATACTAGCTGTACAGTTCCGAGTTAAATTTCCTTTTGAATTGACGACTTTTCTTTTTAACTGTCTCTGAAATTGTCAAACTGGGACTCGGTCTACCTAGCCTCTTGATTTCTAATTTCTATTCAAACTTGCGTAAATTGAAGCGTTCAGAAAGCAAGGAAATTACCTGATTCATTATTTCACCTGTTCACGTGAGCCTGAAAACTCACTATAAAACACGCTAAACAACGGACACAACGCACAGTTACTTCGCTTGCAGCTACATGTGAACTTGTTAAGAAGGTGCGAAAAGCCCGCTTCGTTCGAAGGGCGAACGACTCTGGTTGTCTTCGGGAGAGTTGGGACTCTGTTTCTGCGGCTGACAGGGTGGCTCGGCCGCGATGTGTGTACACTCAAGGCGCCTATAGGGGAACACTGTTGCCGCACCCCGCACACCCCCTGAGACTCCCTGGTCGGCGTTTGCAGGCCGGCTGCAAACCCAGCCGCTGTCGGCGAAGTTCGCCCCACTCGGGAGCTGTCGGTGCGTAGCAGCCCGGGCGTTTCAAAATAGATAAATGGAGCGCTACTTCTCCCCCTGCATAGAATTTCTAAACAGCAAACGGAGTTTAACAATATTATTATTCCTGGAGGTAGCGCAAACCTGCAAACCTATACAGGAGCCGCCCTTGCATAGTGGTCTTAAAGGCCTTCTCTACCCAGTAAACATTAATCCATTTGGAATGTTCGAGATCGGAATTCGCGAACACATTTGTACAATAACTCATTCTTAGCGCTTCCTCTTACCATTTACAAGGACTTTACCTTGTAAAACAACAAGATAACGTCATAAAACTGAAAAGAAATAGACCACCATTAACGTATGCTTGAAGTGTTTGCTAAACGTTCATAGTATTCCGAAACTTATCACAAAGGTAATGGGTTGTGGTTGCCGTTGTTTGGATGTTTTAGGAGAACAAAACTGCGGAGGTCATTAGTCCCCAAGGTAATGGGACATCGCTGTACATGGGAGCTTAAACGTTGGTTGCAAGCTCCGATTCAAGGAAAAATAGGAACATATTCTAAAAAATCGTGTGCCATTTTGATGTTAACTGAGAGCAACATTGTCAATTAGAGGATTAAGGGGACCACACCGTGGTTCAGGTCGAAAAAAATTGTTTTTTGGTTTGCATCATATTTCGATAGATTAAGGTTTTATTTAAGAACTCTGAAAAGGATTTTTTTTGAAAAATTTTGTTCAAACAATTAAAGAATATTTTCCTACCACATATATTTATGTGTCACGCCTACTTTTCTGTCACCCACTTTTCAGCATATTTTTAAGATCTTTATATATCCTACCCACCCCCATGAATCAAAGACATTGCCGATGTGGGGTGGCTTGCGTGCCTCAACGATGCAGATAGCCGTACCGTAGGTGCAACCACGGCGGAGGGGTATCTGTGGAGAGGCCAGACAAACATGTGGTTCCTGAAGAGGGGCAGCAGCCTTTTCAGTAGATATAGGGGCAACAGTCTAGATGATTGACTGAGCTGGACTTGTAACATCAGCTAATGTGGCTTTGCCACACAGCTACTGCGAACGGCTGAAAGCAAGGGGAAACTACAGCCGTTACTTTTCCCGAGGACATGCAGCTTTACTGTATGAAAATATGATGATGGCATCCTCGCGGGTAAAATATTCCGGAGGTAAAATAGTCCCCCATTCGGATCTCCGGGCGGGGACTACTCAGGAGGATGTTGTCATCAGGAAAGACAATACTGGCATTCTACGGATCGGAGCGTGGAATGTTAGATCCCTTAATCGGGTAAGAAAATTAGAAAATTTAAAACGGGAAATGGATAGTTTGAAGTTAGATATAGTGGGTATTAGTGAAGTTCGGTGGCAGGTGAGTACAGGATTATAAATACAAAATCAGTTGGGGGTATCACAGGAGTAGGACTGATAATGAATAAGAAAATAGGAATGCGGGTAAACTACTATGAGCAGCACAGTCATCGCATTATCATTGTCAAGATAGATACGAAGCCAACACCGACAACAGTAGTACAGGTTTATATGCCAACTAGCTCTGCCGATGATGAGGAGGTCGAACAAATATATGACGAGCTAAAGGAAATTATTCAGACAGTTAAGGGAGAGAAAAACTTAATTGCGATGGGAGACTGGAATTCGGTATTAGGAAAAGGAAGAGAAGGAAAAATAATAGGTGAATATGGACTGGGCAGGAGGATTGAAAGAGGAAGTCGCCTGGTAGAATTTTGCACGGAACATGATTTAATCGTAACCAACACATGGTTTAAGAATCACAAAAGAAGGTTGTATACGTGGAAGAGACCAGGAGACACCAGAAGGTATCAGATAGATTTTATAATGGTAAGACATAGGTACCGGAACTAGGTTATAAACTGCAGGACATACCCAGGGGCAGATATAGACTCTGACCATAACTTGTTAGTCATGAACTGTAGGCTGAAGCTGAAAAAACTGCAGAAAGGTAGGAAAAGAAGGAGATTGTACTTAGATAAATTGAAGGAAAGTGAAGTTCTGGAGAATTTAAGAGGGACTTTTAGGCAACAATTGACAGAAACAGTGGGAAATAAAACAGTAGAAGAGGAATGGGTAGCATTGAGAGATGAAATAGTGAAGGCAGCAGAGGACAAAATAGGTAGAAAGGTAAGACCTACAAAAAATCCTTGGATATCACAGGAAATAACTACATTTAATTGATGAAAGGAGAAAATATAAAAATGCAGAAAATGAAACAGGCAAAATGGAGTACAGACGACTAAAAAATGAGATTGACAGGAAGTGCAAAATGGCTAAGCAGGATTGGATAGAAGCCAAATGCAAATCTGTAGAAGAATGTATAGCAAGGGGAAAAGTAGATACCGCCTACAGGAAAATAAAAGGGACATTTGGGGACAAGAAAAGCAACTCTACGAATATCAAAACTCAAATGGGAAACCAGTTCTCAGCAAAGAAGGGAAAGCTGAAAGGTGGAAAGAGTACATAGAGCAGCTCTACAAAGGAAATGAACTTAGAAACGATGTTGTAGGAAGGGAAGAGGAAGTAGATCAAGATGAAATAGGAGATACTATACTGAGAGATGAATTTGACAGAGCCTTGAAAGACCTAGGTCAGAACAAGGCCCCAGGAATAGATGACATACCCTCAGAGCTACTAAAGTCTCTGGGAGAGCCAGCCATGACAAGACTATTTGAACTGGTTTGTAGGATTTATGAGACAGGCGAAATACCCTCAGACTTTAAGAAAAATGTAATAATCCCCATTCCAAAGAAATCGGGCGCAGACAGGTGTGAAAATTATAGAACCATCAGTTTGATAAGTCATGGTTGCAAAATTTTAACACGAATTATCTACAGGAGAATGGAAAAGCTGGTAGAAACTGACCTCGGGGAAGATCAGTTTGGATTCACGAGGAACGTAGGAAGCCGGGAGGCAATACTCACTTTACGTCTTAACTTAGAAGATAGATTAAGGAAAGGGAAACCTACATTTTTAGCTTTTGTAGATTTGGAGAAAGCGTTCGACAATGTTGACTGGAATGCACTATTTCAAATTCTGAAGTCAGCAGGGGTAAAATACAGGGAAAGGAGAGTTATTTACAACTTGTACAAAAGCCAGACCGCAGTTATTAGACTCGAAGGGCATGAAAGGGAAGCATCAGTTGGGAAGGGAGTAAGACAGGGCTGTAGCCTTTCTCCGATGCTATTCAATTTGTACATAGAGCAGGCGGTGAAGGAAAGCAAGGAAAAATTTGGAATAGGGATTAAAGTTCAGGGGGAAGAAATAAAAACATTGCGTTTTGCTGATGACAGTGTAATTCTGTCAGAGACAGCAAAGGACCTGGAAGAGCAGTTGAATGGAATGAACAGCGCGTTGAAGAGAGTATATAAAATGAACATTAACAGGAGCAAAACCAAAATAATGGAATGCGATCTCAGAAAATCAGGCGATGCTGAAAGAATTACATTAGGTAACGAAACAATGAAGGTGGTAGATGAGTTTTGTTACTTGGGTAGTAAAATAACATGCGATGGTCGCAGTACAGAGGATATAAAATGCAGGATGGCAATGGGAAGGAAAGCATTTGTGAAAAAGAGAAATTTGCTAACATCGAATATTAATTTAAGGGTAAGGAAGTCTTTTCTGAAGGCATTTGTGTGGAGTGTTGCCTTGTACGGGAGTGAAACATGGACGATAAACAGTACGGACAGGAAGAGAATAGAGGCTTTTGAAATGTGGTGTTACAGAAGAATGCTGAAGATTAGGTGGGTAGATCGCATAACTAATGAAGAGGTACTGAACAGAATTGGTGAGAAAAGGAATTTGTGGCATACCCTGACTAAAAGAAGGGATCGCTTGGTAGGACACATTCTTAGACATCGGGGAATCGTAAATTTAGCATTGGAGGGAAGTGTGTGGGGTAAAAATCGCAGAGGGAGACCAAGAGACGCGTATAGTAAGCAGATTCAAGTGGATGTGAGTTGTCGTTTTTAAGAGGAGATGAAAAGGCTTGCGCAGGATAGAGTAGGGTGGAGAGCTGCATCAAACCAGTCTCCGGACTGAAGACCATAACAACAACATATATCCTACATTTCACTTTAGGATTTTTTTTTATTTATTTTATTTTTTTTATTTTTTTATTTTTTTTTTTTATTTTATTTTATTTATTTTTTTTTTTTTTTTTTGCTATCCTTGAAATGCAACGATCAGACACAGAACCCGAATGAATGTTTCAACAGCATAATTTGGAACCGAATTCCTAAAACTGTTTTTATTGGCATGCATACAATGAAACTAGGAGATCATGAAACTGTTCTTTACATTCAAATGTGGTAATATTGGGAAGTGTTGGGTACTGAAAAAGCTAGGAATTAATCCTGGCGAAATATGATCACTGAGCTGCAACATTGCGATGAAATGAAAATAGCCGATGAAGACACATCTGCATCTAATACGGCAAGAAATCAAGACAAGCATCCAGGAAGGTGAAAAAGAAGCTGTAAACCTGCTAGAGGCCAAAGAAGTACCATCTTATGCAGCAGGACAGTTTTAATTAACTGTAAGTAACAAATTTTAAAAGTTTTTTTTCTTTAAAGTCAGTTTCCCACAAACTGAAATTTTCAGTACATATGCCGTATTATATCAGGAACTATCATTGATAAATGAATGAAAAAAATGTTCAAATGTTTGTAAATCTATCGAACCAAACTACGTGGTCATCACTCCGTAGCTTACAAACTACTTAAACTAAGGTAAACAAACTTAAGGATAACACCCAAGGGAGGACTCGAACCCCTGACGGTGAGCAACCGCGCGCTCCGCAGCGAGGCGCCTTAGACCTCTCAGCTATTCCACCGCGACATAAATGAATGAAATTTTCAGAGACTCTCCATAACATAAAAAGCCACCTCTGGTACTACATTCATTAATATTCCCCCATTAGGAAGTTCACAAAACATATTTTCTGCAGAAAAAAAATTAATATTTTTATTAATAAATAAAAAAAGTATTTTTTTAAAACTGTAAAATGGATGAAGTAGATTTTGGTACAGTTGACTCTATTACCATCAGGTAACATACAGTAAAAATACTAAGGTCCTGCATCAAATAGTTTTTTTTTTGTTTTTTTTTGTTTGTTTTTTTTTCGGATATGGGTCGGACACTTGCCTAAATCAACATGGGTTAACATGGGTTGAATTAACAACCACGCTGACAGAAAAATGGGGGGGAAGCTCCGTAAGTCGTCAATCTGTCTCCCACACAAAAAATTTCGGCTAGCGAACGTATTCGCGCTCTTTTAACACCGAATATCCTAAGTCTTTTGGCTCTCATCGTAAAGAAGGTTTAACACACGTATCCCATTCTCTGTCACTGTTTAGAAATATCCCTCCCCCACTCTGCCGTTTCCGTCCCGTACCGTGTCTCCAACTGCCGCAACCTTCATCCCCCTCTCTCCATTTCGGCTGTCTTGTTCAGCCATTATGTTCGATCCTTTTTACCAAAGATATATAGATGTGGCGTCACTTCTGATCCTGCAGTTGTTTTCAAATGTTTTTAAAGCTTATGGCACTTAACTGCGGGGTAATCAGTCCCTAGACTTACAAACTACTTGTAACTACCTTATACTAAAGACGAAACTCACATCCATGCCCGAGGGAGGATTCGAACCTCCGACGAGGGAGGCCGCGCGATCCGCAACGTGGCGCTCCAGACCGTTCGGCTACTCCCGCGCGGCGATTCTTTTTTCCTAACATTGTTACTGTCTCTGTCTTTCTCACAGTCTGTTCTCTTTTGTTCACTCACGAGTATTCCCTCTGTATACCTATCCTTGCGATGCTTATTTGGGCTTCTAACGCCTTGACCGAGATACCAACACGAAAGTATGGGAGATGGGGAAAAGCGGACCAAGGTATTGAAGTTCGCCGGTTTGCAGGATCAGATAGTCTACATTCATCTCTCTGTCAGTTTCACTGTTTCTCTTTGCTCAATCCATTTATCTTTATTAGTGACCTGCTTCTCTCCCAGACTGCCAAACAGTTCTCTGATTCTCTCCTACTCAGACGACCTGCTGTTTCTTCCACCGCCACTATGCTAACCTCTTTCAGCACAAGAAAGCACGAATGTGTTCGCATTCCAAACTTTTTGATGAGGAATGCGGAACGAAGACTGAGCTGGTTCCCCACATTTCTGTCAGTGTTGTTTAAACAGGAACATATTCGCCTTCTTTGTGCTCCGATAGGAGCATTTTTCAGATGGTGCCCTTCATTTTCCTGGCACAGTCGGGTGTGCTGCTTATATACGAGGAGTTTTGGAAAGTAAGTGTCCGCTGTCCACTGTGGTCAAGTTGCGTATGAAAGAAAGAAATACAGAATGAGGCATTAAAGACAAGACATATGTTTATTTTTCTACATAATTTCCAAGTACATTGAGACGTTTGTCATACCTTTTTGTAAGATTCAAAAAGCCGCCCAGGAAAATATAAGGCCGTTGCATACGGAAGAAGCGTTGAACGCCTCTTAATTGCTTCGAAAGCGCCTTCCGCCGAGAGATTTCTTCAAAGCTGGAAACAGATGGAAGTCACTTGGTGCGACATCAGGCGTGTATGGGGGATGGTGCAAGCGCTCCCAACCAAGATTTTCAATGTGGTATTCGGTTGCCGTCGGCGAGTGTGGTCTCGCATTGTCATCCAACAGCAGAACGCCAGATCTGAGGGGGACAGGCGACTTTCTTCGAATCACCTCTTTAAATTTCGACAGAGTGGCGCAGTAGCGCGCGGAATTGATGGTCGTATCCTCTAACACGTCCAGCAACCAAACTCCTTGGGCGTCCCAGAAAACGGTGAGTAGCACTTTACCTGCACACGGAGTGCTTTTGAACTTCTTTCGGACAGGTGATGACATCCTTCGATTCGGGCGTGTAATGGTGGACCCACGTTTCATCCCCCGTCACAGTCCGAAACAGAAGGTCACTGCCATATTCATGGTCGACCTCTATCCAATTGTGCATCGGTGTCTTGCACGTGCGCGTTCACTTGCTGTGTCGTCTTTCGCCAATAGCCGTTAAACGCTTCTTCCGTAAGCAACTCCGACAAATCTCTCAATTTACTTGGAAATTATGAAGAAAAATTAAGATATATTTTATCTTTTATGTCTGATTCTACTTCTTTCCTTTCATACACAATTCTGTCCACAGTCGTTAGGGGAACACTATTTTCCCACTCCACTCGCAAAACAAATTCTGCGTATCAGTACAGATGTTACAATTTCTTTCTATACATTAACACTATGTGTTCAAAGGTTGCATGCCTGGATGTGATTGACTTACAAGTTCGTGGCGCCCTCCGTCGGTATTGCTGGAATTCAAGATGGTTGTTTGATTGGATTGGGTGGTTATGGAATATCCCCCAGATTTGTGACTGGATAGGGGATTTCCTGTCAGGGAGGACACAGTTCGTAGTAATCAATGGTAAGGCATCGACTAAAACAGAGGTGATATCCGGCGTTTCAGAAAAGTATTATTGGTCCTCTGCTGTTCCTTATCTACATAATCGATTTGGAAGAAAATCTGAGCAGCTCTCTTAGGTTGTTTGTAGATGACGCCGTCATTTATCGCCTAGTAAAGTCATCTGAAGATCAAAACCAACTGCAGAACGATTTAAATATCAGTATTGTGTAAAAATTGGCAATTGACTCAAAATAATGAGATCTGTGAGGTCGTCCACACCAGTACGAAAAGGAATCCGTTAAACTTTGTTTACAACATAAAATCAATCAAAAGTGAAGAGCGTAAGCTCTACAAAATACCTAGGAACTACTATTACTTCAGACTACGTTTTATTGGCAGAACCCTTCTACATCTACATACATACTTCGCAATCCACCGTAAGGTACGTGGCGGAGGGCACACTATACCGCTAATAGACATCACCTTTCCTATTCCACTCCCAAATAGAACGAGAGAAACAATAATGCCTATAAGGCTCCGTTCGAGCCCAAATTTCTCTTATTTGTCTTTTTGATCACTACGCAAAATGTGAGTAGGAGGCAGCAAGACCGTACTACACTCAGCTTCATGAACCGACCCTGTAAATTTACTCAAATTCGCCAAAAGAACGTCGTCTTTCCTCCAGCGATCCCCAATTGAGTTCCCTGAGCATTTACGTAGCACTCGCGCATTGGTCGAAACTACAAACCTAGCTGCTCGTCTCTGAACTGCTTCTATATCTTCCTTTAAACTGATGTTCTGCGGGTCCCAAACACTTGAGCAATACACAAGACATGGTCTTACAAGCGTTTTATAAGCGGTCTCCTTTACAGATGAAGTACATCTTCCCAAAATTCTCCCAATAAACCGAAGTTGGCAGTCCGCCTTACTCACAACTGTCCTTACATGTTCGTTTCATTTCATATCGCTCTGCAATGTAACGCCTAGATATTTGAACGACGCGAGTGCATCAAGAAGTTCACTATTGGAACATTATGGGATTGTTTTTCTCACTCATGCATATCACCTCACATTCTTCTACATTGAGAGCTAGCTGCCATTCTTCGCACCAAGCCGGCCGCGGTAGCCGAGGGGACTGAGGTGCTCCAGTCACGGTCTGCACGGCCACTACGGTCGGGGGTTCGAATCCCCCCTCTGGGATTTGCGCCGTCCTTAGTATAAGGTAGTTGATGAGTAGTTTGTAAGTTTAAGGACTGATGACCCTGTAGTTAAGTCCCATAAGTTTAACAAACATTTGAACTTTTTTTTTCTTCGCACCAACTAGAAATTTTGTCTAAGTCATCCTGTATGCTATTACAGTCACTTAAAGAAAACACCCTCCCATACAACACAGCATCATCATCAAACAGCCGCACATTACAAGTTACTCTGTCCATCACATCATTTATATAGATAGAAAATAATAGCGATCCCATCACACTCCACTGGGGCATGCCTGACGATACACTCGTCTGTGATGAACACTCGCCGTCGAGAACAACGTACTACGTTCTATTACTTAGGAAGTCTTCCAGCGTGTCACAAATATGTGAACCTATTCCATAAGCTCGTATCATCGTTAGAAGTATGAAGTGTGACGACGCGTAAAACGCCTTTTTGAAGTCGAGAAAAACACAATCCGCCTGTTGCCCTTCATCCATGACTCGCAAGATGTCACGTGAGAAAAGGGCAAGATGAGTTTCACATGAACAATGTTTCCTAAACCCGCGTTGATTCATAGAAAGAAGCTTTTCCCTCTCAATGAAATTTACTGTATTCCAACTGAGAATGTGTTCAAAAATGTTCAAATGTTTTGTAAATCCATCGGACCAAACTTCGTCGTCATCAGTCCGTAGCTTACAGACTACTTAAACCTAGGTAAACTAACCTAAGGACAACATGCCCCAGGGAGGACTCGAACCTCCACGGCGAGCAACCGCGCGCTCCGCAGCGAGGCGCTATACTGAGAATGTGTTCCAAAATTCTACAGGAAACTGATGTCAACGATATTGGCCTGTAATTATATGTGTAAGTTCTCTTTCCTTTCTTATAAACGGGAGTCACCTGCGCTTTTTTTCCAATCAGTAGGAACTTTGCGCTGAATTAAAGATTCCCCATAAATGCAAGATAAGTAAGGGACAATGCCGCAGAATACTCTTTGAAAAACCGAACTGCTATCCCATCAGGACCAGCAGACTTTTTTTCGTATTTAACTCTCTCAGCTGCTTCCTCCATTTTGGAATTAGTACGTTGACCAAATGATGGCACATTTGTGCGGCCCTCCTGCGTTAAATTTAGAACTTCAGCTTTCCGTTTGCTTTCTTCTATTACTGCTCCGGAATGATCAACGAGTGACTGGATAGTAGGCTCTGACCCGCCGGAATTTTTCGGGTTCTCGGAAAGATCTTCTCTAAGGTAAGACTGTGATAATTTTTGTATGCTTCGCCCATCGATCTTTTTATAGACGCACGAATCTCTACTAACCTTTGCCTGTTATCATTTCTGTGTTCTTTTTTGAAACGAGAGTGCAACAGTCTATGCTTTCTCAGTAGCTTTCTAACATTATTATTATACCACGGTTGATCTTTTACATCCTTAATCGACTTTACAGGCACATATTTCTCTAACCCTTTATGTACAATGCATTGAAAGTTAGTCCACAATTCCACTACATTCATAGTACCGGAACTAAACGATGCCCATTCATTTTCTACGTGCGATCCTATCAAATGCTTATTGGCTCTTCCCACCAAAAATACGCTCGTAGCCTTCTTGATTGGTTTGTGTACTTTGGTCTACATCGACGCTATGACGATGTCATGATCACTAATTCCTGTCTCTACACAGACATCGTTAATCAGGTCAGGCCTGTTCGTAGCTATAAGGTCTAAGATATTTCCATTGCGCGTGGGTTGCCTGTTTAACTGCTCAAGACAATTTTCGGAGAATGTGTCCAAAAATAGCTCGCAAGACTGCTTGTCAGTACTGCCTGAAATGTAACTAGAGATGTCCCAATCTATACTCTTAAGCTTGAAGTCTCCCCCAACTAATATTAGATGGCCCAGATACCGACGCACTACCTTGTGTAGACTTTCTTTGTATGACTCTAAAACTCCTAGAGCAGCACTGGGAGACCGGTAAAAACACCCATTAACTTTACTTGTTTTAGAATTACTATAGATGCCCAGATAACTTCACAGTTACTTTCAATCCCGATCTCAGTAGAAACAACATCTTTGTCCACAGCGATGACACTCCCCTCAAGTTGTGTCCGATCTGTCTTTCCGATATACATTCCACGCTTCGCTAAATATTTCTGAACTTGCCACATCAAGATTTAGCCAGCTTTCTGTGCCTAAAACTATCTGCGCACAATAATTTCCATGCAGCGCGGCAAATTCAGAAACTTTGATTATAATACTTCTAAAGTTCGCGGCTAATGTTTCGATAGTCGAATGTTAGAGCCGAACGCGGCCTGAATTCGCTGTCTGAATGTTGACAGGCTAGTGCTCATAAGAATTAGAGCATAGCCTAAAAAAAAAAAAAAACCACGTGCACTCCACAAATATTCTGCTAACCGAGTAGCCACTTCCTTAGCGTAGTGCACCCCTGATATAACTAGAAGCACCCTACAAATCCCCACCCGATAACGCAGATCCAGAAATCTGCACCCACGACTGTCACAGAGTCGGCGAAGCCTCTTGTTAAGACCCTCCACTCGGCTCCAAACCAAAGGTTCCCGAACAACCCTAGGAACAATGCTGCAAATCGACAGCTCTGCTTGCACCCCGCTTGCGAGGGCAGCAGCCTTCACCAATACCGCCAGCCGCCCGAAGGAACTGAGAATGTCCTCAGAACCCAAGCGACATGCGTCATTGGTGCCGACGTGAGCCACGATTTGCCGTCGACCGCATCCCGTACACTCGATAGCCGTCGGCAAGGCCGCCTCCACATCTCGGATGAGGCCCCCCGGGAGACACACCGAGTGCATGTTGGACTTCTTTCCGGATCTCGACGCTATCTGCCTAGGGGGCTCCATCAAGCGCCTAACATTGGAACTCCCAATAACTAATAATCCCCTCCTCCCGTGCATCTGCTCGTCCACTCACAGGACGAACTAGCGTGGACGGACGGCCAGCCTCCACATTGGTCTTCCGCCTCGAGCGACGCGAACTCCGTCCAAACTGCCACTACCCTTGCGGAGAGGGCGGCTCGACCACGTCCGGTATATCTGAAGGTGCGTCGTTAGCAGGGACAGAGGGCAGAGGACACCTGAGGTGTCCCACTCTACGCACCAGACTACCCTTAAAAAATGCAAAAGAAGTATTAAAGAAACAGCATACACTAAGCTTGTCCTTTTTTGGAGTATTGCTGCCAATTGTGGGATCCTTACCAGGTGGTTTTGACGGCGTGGTCTACTTGCAAAACTCCAATCGCCAACATTCTCCTACGAATTCGAAAATATACTGTTGACTCCCACTTACATAGGTATAATTGATCATCAGAATAAAATACGAGGTCAGAGGTCGGACGGAGAGATTCAGGTGTTCGTCCCGCGCGCTGTTCGAGAATGGAATGGGAGATAAATAGTATAAAGGTCGTTCGATGCCAGGCACTTAAATGTGATTTGCAGAGTATCCCATGTAGATGTAGATTGTAAAAATTTGTTGACGTAAATAACTTAATCTAAAAAAACTGTCATGTATCATAATACTAAAATTCGTTATAGGTCATTTAACGGATGATTATTTAAGTCTCAGTGAAGATGGAGAAACTTGTCCAAAACATGTAACTCTTGAGGCTTTCTCGGAGATCTGTTGACATGGTGTGTACGGGAATTCTGGTGGATGTACGCACCGTTCTCGCACGATATTTCAGCGACGTAACTCGCTGCCTTCTTCAGGTGCTCCCTGAGAATGTCTTTTTGGAGGGTCGGCTGCAGTATTTATGTCCTGAGGATGCTGGGCACTTCGTTACCGCTCCGCACCCACAAGATATGGTTGTCCGCCGCCCTGGAGTTAACTGATCTTTGACCGTGCCGGGAAGTGGAATTACTTGCCCCTCTCGGCATCTCTGCAGGAAACTGAGAGAGCTCAGAATACTGTCTTTCCTTTGGCGAAGCTAGTCCAGCTTCTTCAGGTTGCGGTACATTTCCGTAGTCATCTGATGTAACCCCTGAGCCTTTTCCGGCGATCTGTTGACGTGGTTCAAAATGTTCAAATGTTTGTATAGTTTATGGGACTTAACTACGGGGTCATCAGTCCCTTATGAGCTAATACTAAGGACGGCACAAATATCCATACCCCCGACCGTAGTGGCCGTGCAGACCGTGACTGGAGCGCCTCAGTCCTCTCGGCCACAGCGGCCGGCTGTTGACATGGTCCGAAATATGTTTGGTTGAATGAAAATCAACAATTGTGTTTTCTCGAAGGAGAAGCACTTATCCGTACCATATCAAATGTTTGTTAAGCTTGTGGTACTTAACTGCGGCGTCATCAGTCCCCAAACTTACAAACCACTTATGAACTAACTTACACTAAAGACAACACAAACATCCATTCCCGAGGGGGGATTCGAACCCCCAACGGGGAACGGCCTCGCGCGTTGGAGCACCGCCTCAATGCGCTCAGCCAATTTGGCCGTGGCTTGTTCTATATCTAGATAAAATAATAAATAATACTCTTCAAACAACTTATGGGTATGGTAAGGGGTGACGTCGTCCCGGCAGCATACCAGTAAGATGTTTGAATATTCAGTACGCCGGGGAAAGTTAAGGTTTGACAATAGTAATCTTGGTTGTTGTTTTACGTAATAATCCGCAATAATTTCCTAAGTTTCAGAGGCACCTATTTTACGTGCCATTCCGCGTGTGTTGTTATTGCGATCTTTAGTCCTGCCACTGGTTCGACGCAGCTCTCCACCCTACTCTGTCCTCTTCATCGGAACGGCAACCCAAGCTATGTCAACCTGCTCAGTGTATTCGTGTCGTGATCGTCCTTTGCGATTGTTACCCCATGCACTGTCCTGCAATGCAAATTTCACGAAATTTTTAACTCTATGAATGTGTCTTACAAATCGATCCCTTCTTTTACGGAACGTAAACCGGAAATTCCTTTTCTCCTCCATTGTATTCAGTACCTTCTCTTTAGATATGCGATCTATCCACATAATTCACAACATTCGTGTGTTACACCACATTTCAAAAGTTTCTGTCCTCTTCCTATCTGAACTATTTATCGACCATGTTTCATTACCGAAGAAGGCAAAACTCCAGACGAATGGCTTCAGAGAAACAATATTCGATCATCATTCACTCCAGACGAATGGCTTCAGAGAAACAATATTCGATCATAGAAAGTTTCTCTTTTTCAGAACCTCTTTGCTTCTCATTGCATTCTGAGTTTTATATCATCTGTACTGCGACCATAGTACGATATTTTACCCTCCAAGTAACAACTCATCTACTACCTTTATTGTTTCGTTACGGTATCTAATTCCTTCAGCAGCGACTGATTTTCTGAGACTGCATTCTGTAACCCTTTTATGCTCTTGTTAATGTTCATCTTATACGTTTCAACAAACTGTCCATTCCATTCAATAGCTCTTCCAGGTCCTTTGCTGTCTGTGACAGAATTTCAATGCCATTAGCAAACCGCAATGTTAAAGTTCAGGGTTGAGAAATCCTTTCCAAATTTCTCCTCGCTTTCCTTTATAGCTTGCTCAATGTAGAAATTGGAGAAAGGCTACAACCCTGTCTTACTCTGTTATCAAGAATTGCGCCCCTTTCATGTCTTTCCACCCTACTAAGTACTCTCTGACAGAAGTACGTATTGTAAATAACTTTCTCTATATTTTAACCCTGATGAATTTAGAAATTGAAATAGTTTTTTACAATCAAGATTGCCAAAAGCTTTCTCTAAATCCACAAAAGCTAGAAATGTAGCTTTCCTTTATCTACCTTTTCGTGTTGTAGTCTTTCTCCAATGTTATTTAATTTGTATATTGAGCAAGCTGTGAAGGAAAGCAAAGAGGAATTTGGAGAAGGAATTAAAGTTCAGGGTGAATAAATAAAAATATTGCGTTTTGCTGATGACATTGTAATTCCGTCAGAGGCAATAAAGGACCTGCAAGAGCAGCTGAACGGAATGGACAGTGTGCTGACAGGAGCGTATAAGATGAAAACTAACAAGAGCATAACAAGGTTAATGTAAGTATAAGAAAATAAAGCGACGGTGAAGGAATTAGATTAGGTAACGAAACAATGAAGGTGGTAAATGAGTTTTGTTACTTGGGCAATAAAGTAACATAGGATGGTCACAGTACAGAAGATATAAAATTCAAAAAAGCGTTTTGAAAAAGAGAAATTTGCTGACATCGAATATTAATTTAAGTGTAAGGAAGTCCTTTCTGAGGGCATTTGGGTTGAGTTATTGAACAGAATTTGGGAGAAAAGAAATTTTTTGCGTGACTAAAAGAAGGGATCGATCGCTAGAACAAATTCGTAGACATGAAGGAATCGTAAATTTAGCATTGGAGGGAAGTGTGTGTGTGTGTGAGGGGGGGGGGGTTGCAGGGGGTAGAGTAGGCTGGAGAGGTGGATCAAAAGGAAGACCACAACAACAATAATCTACATTCTAAGATAAGTCTCAAGTTATGTATTTCCTCACGTGTTCCTACAGTTCTTATGAAACGAAACTGATGTTCACCGAGTTCGGCTTCTACCAGTTTTTTCACTATTTTGTAAATAATTCGTGTTAGAGTTGTAGTGTTTTTTACACACCGTTAGAACCACATTTTATATGTGTTTCGTAAGTAAAAGTTATACATCACCTTATTGTCTGGGTCGTTCAGTGGTAGATCCCGTAGTTTTAGCAGCTCGCCTGCCTAAATATTCATAATGAAAGCATCGGGGCGGCAGGTTCTAAGCTATATAACCATAAAATGTTACCATTTTGATGAACCAAGTTATTTATTGAAGTACTAACACACACAAAGAATATTCAGTGACAGACAAATGACTAGGGGTTGTCGTAATACAAAGACTGAGTATCAAGTGACTAAGACCAACCGTGTTCGCGCCAATTATTGCGTATAAATAAATACTATGATTTCTGAAGCATTCTGTAACACGAAAATAGATAAATACAGTTTTATGAAATGTGTAGTTCTAGTACAGAACAATGTTCTGTGAAATTAATATGTATAAAATTATTACAGTTATATTAAAAGCACTTTCGTGACAAAGCAAAATGAATAATCTGAACAAAAGTATTCTACCAGTACAAAGGTTTGTTTATGATTTTTTATATTTCCGAATTTACTATAAAAGATTAACATCAAGGTAAACAGTTTATGACATAATGCTTAATAAAATTCAATATGTGTCTGAAAATGTTAGTGAAGAAATATGTGTTGAAATTACAAGTTGCATAATATTAATGTTACGTTTTTCTTTATAAACAGAGTTATTTTATCAAAGTCGAATAAAATACCTTGCTATTGATGCAATTAAACAGTCTTGTAACGTATTATAATGTTTTATGAATAATTTTGTGAATATGCATAAAGAAAGTTTTAGTTATGATAGGTATCGAACGATTCATTAATCCAAACAAACGGAATTTTGTAGGGAACTAGCTTAATCCCGCGGCTTCGCTCGCGTGTTGGTTGATTGTGATAGATAAGGCGCGAAACGTCAAATCGATTTTTTAAAGAGATGTATTAAAAGAAATTTCTTTTTTAGCGCTTTATTTATTTATTCTTATATTACCTTATTCGTATGCTTATTCTTGCAGAGAAAGAGCTGAAGACATTGTAGCACGCATAGACCAAAGATATGGTCTGTGGCATCACGTTTCGCTGTATGTAACGTCCTTGCTATAGAGCTGCAAACGTCAGATCGCTATAAAACCGTGCCTAAAGCCTTCCCCGCGTAGACATTAGTAACTGTCCAAATTTTTAGCTCTTTATGTCTTGTGGTTCAGACGTGATAAACGTATATTTATAGACTAGCTTAAACCCGTGGCTCCGCTCGTGTGTTGGTTGATTATAATACATGAGCTATCTTTCAGTAGTGTGCTATGATACTGGTTTTGAAGATGAGATGACATTCAACAATAATTATTGTATGAAATAAATGAAATGAATGAAATATATAATAGTGATTGTAATAATATCACAGATCGATTAGGTGATGTAATGCGCGAAACGTCAAATCGATTTTTTAAAGAGTTGTATTAAAATAAATTTCTTTTTTACTGCTTCATTTATTTGTTCTTATATTTCCTTATTCGTATGCTTATCCTTACACAGAAAGAGCTGAAGACATTTTAGCACGCATAGACCAAAGATATGGTCTGTGGCATCACGTTTCTCTGTATGCAACTTCCTTGCAAACGTCATCGCTGGCCTTCAGTCCGAATTTTTTTTATAATTTCACGACTTTCTACCGCCATATCTTCCACCGCCTTATAGCTATCGTTTGCGTTCAGTAGTTTTCGCTGCAGAGCGAAATATTTACACACACACACACACACACACACACACACACACACACACATACACGTAGAATTTTATATACACCGATAACCTTCCATTCCAATACATTCACCCTTTTATCATTATCAAGTAACAATGCAACCAATAAAAGCATTTTCAAAGAGTAAATATAATTTTCAAAGAGGAATTATTGCTCCGCATTTCGCGTAATGTTCTTCAAATTACTAAATATCTATCAGATCGCTATAAAACCGCGCTTAAAACCTTCCTCAGGTATAAATCAGTAACTGTACAAAGTCCCTGCGTCTTGTCGTTTGGACGTGATAAGTGTACACCGAACAGACATTCACATTAATATATATAGATAAATAGCTATCCGATCGCCATAAAACCGTGCCTAAAGGCTTCCCTGGGTAGACATTAGTAACTGTACAAATTTTAGCTCTTTATGTCTTGTGGTTCAGACGTGATAAACGTACACCGAGACATTCACACACACACACACACACACACACACAACACAACACAAGAAATGTTACACTTTCTGCGGAGCTATGTATCATTTTCCAAAGAGTTACAGCACAAAGGTATAATTTTTTAAATGGAACAATAGTTTTTTCTATCGTGCATTGGATTCGTTGAAACCAGCTGCGTCCAAATCAATTTAAACTACATTCCTATCACTGTTAGTTTGAGAGCTACAACCCTTCAAACTTTAGGGGGCGGAGGCTACGACAGCGTATCTGACTGGCTGGTGGTCATGAGACAGTGGGCCGTGCTCCAGGGGATAGCCACCCGGCCAGTCAGCTACGCTATCGCAGCCTCCGCCCCCGGAACTTTGAAGGGTTGTAGCTCCCAAACTAATAGTGATAGGAATGTAGTTTAAATTGATTTGGACGCAGCAGGTTTAAACGAATCCAATACACGATAGAAAAACCTATTGTTCCATTTAAAAAATTATATCTTTGTGGTGTAACTCTTTGGAAAATGATACAATAAACTATGTTCATAGCTCCGCAGAAAGTGTAACATTTCTTGTGTTGCCCTACAGCATTAAATTTTCCCGTCACCTATTATTTTATAAGTTACAGAGGCAAACACACTTAGTGAAACACCCTGTATATATATTACAGAGCCGCGGTGGAGTAGCCGAGCGGTCTAAAGCGTCTCGCTGCGGAGCGCGCGGTTTTTCGCCGTGAAGGTTCGAGTCCTCGCTGGGGCATGGGTGTGTCTGTTGTCCTTAGGTTAGTTTACTTAGTTTAAGTAGTTTGTAAGCTACGGACTGATGACCACGCTGTTTGGTCCGATAGAATTACAAACATTTATATTACGGAGATATAGTCCAGAGCTTGTTAACTGGTGTCGCGCGGTTCTCACATTGGTGACCGGAGTAGAAATGACGGCTTTTCCAATGCACAGTGATGTCACACCCTGTGTACGTGGTACCACCGTCGCCTCTAACTGTCCAATCGCTGTCCCAAGAGTGCTGCCCCTCGGCCTTGTCAGGCATTACACTGCGCCCTTTCCCTGCCCTGGAGTTCCTCCGCCCCCCTGCTCCGCCCCCGCCTGCCACGGCGCCCCCTATCGGAGACTGGCGGCTGCCTCACGCCCGCTGCCGCCACCGCCGCCTCCCGTGTGAAATCAATTTTCCAGCACGGCGGGCCGCCGGCCGCCTCTTCGCAGCCTCCCAAGCGCCTTCGCCCCTTACTTTGCTCGCAATCGATAGCGCCGGAACTTTTCCGCCCAAGGGAAAACGTTTTTTGTTTCGCGACCTGCGTTGGTTGGTGCCACCGCAGATTGTCTGGTTTTGTTTGTAGCTTCAGCCGGGACCTGACGTTATTTCGCAGAATGTACAGGTTTAAGCATTTAAAACTGTTTATGGGAATACACTGAATACAGTGGTGGCTGGTGCTTCAGATGACTGGGGTTCGCTTCTTTCAATGCCAGATCTTGATAGTGAATCTCTCCCCCCCCCCCCCCCCCCCGCTTTACACACATCCCTTCACCACCGCTCGACGCGTCCAAAGAGACAATTTGGTGCACCTCTGCGAGTGGTCCCGGGGAAAAGCACACCACTTTACCCCCGCCTTTAGATATACCGGGTGAACAAAAAGTCAGTATACATTTGATAATTTAATAAATCTCGGAATAATTTAGATAGAGAGGTAAAAATTGAGACACATGCTTGGAATGACATGGGGTTTTATTTTAAATAATAATAATAATAATAAATAAATAAATAAAAAGAGTTCAAAAATGTCGGACGATGGCGCTTCATCTGATCAGAAAAGCAATAATTAGCATAACAACTTAAGATAAACCAAAGATGATGTTCTTTACAGGAAATTCTCAATATATTCACCATCATTCTTCAACAATAGCTGTAGACGAGGAAAAATGTGAATAGCACTGTAAAGCATGTCCGGAGTTATGGAGAGGCATTGGCGTTGGATGTTGTCTTTCAGCATCCCTAGAGATGTCGGTCGATCACGATATACTTGCGACTTCAGGTAACACCAAAGCCAATAATCGCACGGCCTGAGGTCTGGGGAACTGGGAGGCCAAGCATGACGAAATTGGCGGCTGAGCACACGATCATCACCAAACGACGCGCGCAAAAGAGATCTTTCACGTGACTAGCAATTTTTTTTTTTTTTTTTTTTTTTTTTTTTTGGTTCCGTTAAAAATCTATGTCATTCCAAGCATGTGTGGCAATTTTTATCTCTCTATCTACATTATTCCGTGATTTATTAAGCTTTCAAATTTACACTGAGTTTTTGATAACACGGTATTGTCGTTGCAAGATCTTGTTTGTGTCACACTTCTCCAACATAAAGCTGATTAATTTGTTTCTAAAATATACTGAAATTATTTAATTTTTCTTTGATAATAAACACAAAGAACATATGCTTATGCACATGAAAACTAAAAGACAGAAAGTAACAGATTACGATGTTAAGTGACTGTAACAAAATGAATGTGTTACGATCGCCGCGGTGGGGTAGCCAAGCGGTCTAAAGCGTCTCGCTGCGGAGCGCGCGGTTGCTCGCCGTGGAGGTTCGATTCCTCCTTGGGGCATGGGTGTGTGTATTGTCCTTAGGTTAGTTTACCTAGGTTTAAGTAGTTTGTAAGCTACGGACTGATGACCACGCAGTTTGGTCCGATAGATTTCCAAACATTTGATTTTTGTGTTACGATCAAGAAGCCAGCTACCTTCGCGTCACGTGACACTGTAAGCAGCATCCCCTTATATACTTACGCATGCGCAAAGGCTGCTCTCCCCTGCATATATTCAAACTTTTAAATATTTGTTAAAACGAAGAGTATAAAAGTCATTTACTCTAAAAATCGCGACACATTTGCTAAAACGTCTATAAATATGTGGCAAGTAACAATACAAAAGTCATTGTTGTTACTGTATCTGTTGAAAAGAAGATCGGGTTTCAAAAAGTTGCTTGCAGACCGTCTCGAACCCGCTACCTTTGACGGTGCAAAGCAATGCCGTTAATCGCACCGCTATTCGTGCTAGCTGCAAAGGAGAGACTATTATTCATGATCGCATCTTCTGAAAGATTTTACCGTTAATGCGTCTTTATAGTTATATGATATTTGACCAGATATGACGTGTTTTTGATGACTCTTCAATGCGCCAAAATCAAATATTAAGTGCGGATGTTGCTCTACTGGAGGAATAACCGATGCGCAAGGCTAGGTGCGCAGTAGCTCCACAGTCTTTGCTTCGGGACCATTCGTTCGTAACCGCCAGAGCACGAGTAGCCAGGAGCTGGCGTCTCTACCAGCTCAAACGCCAATGTTAATAGTGGCGATTCCCCTCGCCCTTCCTGCCGCGGGAGCGCCCATACGGTGTCTCCAGGGGGTTTCAGAAGAGAATCTGAACCTTACTGCGCATGCGCATTGAGACGCTTCGGTACTGCCACCTGTATTAAGCGGCCGAGCTACGACTCGTGTACGTACTGTCTTCGCGACGTAAAACGTTTCTCATGCGACAAAATTACGTCGAACGTGCTTATGAAATGATCTGGTAGAAGAACGAAACGAAGAATGATAGTATAAAGACATTTTTTTATTTATTTCTTCACTTTTTTCACGACGAGCTTTTTTTCGGGAGTTCACTGAACCAGTAAACACATAGGACATACCGCCACTGGTGTATATGTATGCTTTTCAAGCCAATATACACCCTTCAGCAAATTCTCTACTTATATAGTCATAAGGAAACCTCCACTCTTTTACTATATATCTACCATATATTCGTATTAATATTTATTATTTCTCGTTACTCGGAGAGTCAAATATTCCGTTCTTTACCTACGTAGATACTTGGACGTCAATTTTTGTAATTAACTTACACGCCCAGGTTAGCAAACATATTCTTTAATTTCTGCGGTGGATCTGTGTGTGATTACGAAAAAACAGGGTGTTCATAAAAATCTCCGATGAACTTCTATGGGTTGTAGAGGGGACTTAATGGATGACATTTTACAAAAGAACGCATGTCCTGGATGTCGTGCAATAAAGCTATTAGCTCTTTTAAAACTTCGATGCTTTGAATCTAATCTGTTTATCGCCAGTTCTTAATGAATTTTGGCATAGGTACTATGGACCAGAACAACATAAATATCAGGTAAAGATGATCTCTTACTAGGAGACCACATGGGTGTCGGATTTCAGAATATTCTTCATGTTTGCGGTACGTGAAGCATAGAAATTAAATAACAATCAGTCAAAGCCATTAGACGAAACTCTAAAAATTCTCGAGAAAATCGACTTTACGCTACACGTAAATAGCAATAACTGAAACAATTGCACTGTCTATTAGTGTAGTAAAGATGGTAGTGTTCTGGTCTCGCAACCGTAGCGTAGCTAGTTCTATTACTGCAGAAACTGATTTACATTTTTATTTTCTTCGTTGTGTTCGAATACCTACACAATTTTAATATCTAACGATAATTTTATGAAAAATGTACGTAATTTTATTTATTCGTAGTTTTCTATATTTTATAAAATAATGATGATTTAAAAAAAAACATACCTACGTTACATTTTTATAGTATCGGCTTCAATAATAGTTGACGATGGTAGCCTTTGATTGTTTGTGAAAGCTATTTTTTCGTCGTTTTCGAATTCAGTTACCTAAAACATTTATGGATGTGTGTGTAGACGAGCTGAACCCCTTGTCGTCTCCTGGTTATGTAGGGTAGCTGCTTCGAAAGGTGTTAGTAACTATGGAGAAGACTTATCAAAAACTATCGTAGCTCTTCACAAACTTAACAATCAAAGACTACCGTCGTCAGCTAATAGTGAAGCCGACACTATAAAATATGTAACGAATGTTTTTTGATTTAAACCATCATTATTTTATAAAATATAGAAAATTACGAATAAATAAAAATACGTGCATTTTTCATAAAAATTACCGTTAGATATTAAAATTGTGTAGGTATTCGAACACAACTGAAAAAAAAATATAAATCAGTTTTTGCAGGAATCGAACCACCTACTCTACGGTTGAGAACCCAGAACGCTTCCATCTGAGCTACACGAACAGGTGGGGCACCTGTTTCAGTTGTTGGTACTTACGTGTACCTGCAAAACTGCAAAGTCGATTTTTTCGAGAATTTTTGAGAGTTGCGTCGAATAGCTTTGACTGATTGTTATTTGAGTTCTGAACTTCACGTACCGTAAGTATGAAAAAATTCTAAAATCCGACACCCATGTGGTCTCCTTGTTAGATACCTACATTCAAGAGCAATGAGAGGTGTATTTCGCAGTGTGAGAGGTGAAGAATGGTTAACAGTTTTCAAGGCAAGTACAGTATTTAAGAGACCTTGTTAACTGGAATTTTACAAATATGGGTTCGTATGTAAAGTCTCTCTACAACACTTACAAGTTTTTCTGTGTATTTTAGAAACGTCCTTTGTATATGACCATTCATAAACAGAAAATTCGGAATCGGCGCTCTTACAACTCAACGCAATTAATAAAGCTTTAATCACCTGAGTGCTTTCAAAGAACTGCAGTTCATCGACATTCATTTCGGCTCTGCGAAATTGAATGTGCGCCATAAGGCTGTTAATTGACTCCTTTTATGCGGACTCTGCTGATTGCCTTTGGCGTCCTGCTTTTCTGTTCCAATATCGCAGCTCTCTGGTCTGGCGGATCTTTACAAGCACTGATACCATTACGTCACTGTAAAGAGAAGCTTGACGGTTGGAATTAATATGCTGGAAGGACTCACAAACTTTTTTATATTGCGATTGGATTAAAGTCATCAATATTCTTAACACAGAGTCCTTTCTGCGTGTTTCTAGGTATAGGCGTCATCGTTTTATCTTTTTATAGTACACCTTCGATTAACTACAGACACTGAGACTTTTAACATGGCTGTGATGGTAGCAACAGTACGAGAATACAGAAACGTTGATATACAGCGAATGGGTTGCAGCAAAACTGTTAAAACTATTAAGAGGTTTCAATACAGATTATGAATAACAACACCAGTAAAAGTTGAACAAATTGCAACCAAAATGGCTCTCGTTTCATAAATACGTAATTGTGAAGTTAAGGTGAAAACCTCAGAAAGTTATAAAGCGTAAAAGATGACATGTAGTTGGTAACTTGTCATTAAAGCCGTAGCTACATGGAAGTAGTGCGGAACTCGTTGCTAAGGTAGGAAGTTAAGATGATAAATGTTTAATATTGAATCCGTAACATGGTCATTAGAGACTGGGGATATGCTCGAATTGTTTTATTAAAAAAAGGGAGCTACTGGTCGTGCCCTTTCCGGCATTTGACTGGAGTGATTGAGGGAAATTAAGAGATACCCTGAAGTGAGTTTCAAACGCTGTCATCTCTCTGGAAATGGAGTTAGATTAATAACAATTACTTTTTTCTTTTAAATTCATGCTGCATTATTACCTGTGGCAGTTACCTTTAAACAAATATATGTAGCTCCGTGATATTTGTTTTAATGTCTCTTGCACATAATTATGCTGTGTCTATTGACTTGGGAATTAATATTCTAGATTTAGTGTCGCATCCCGATTATTCAGTCGAGACAAGATCCTAAATTTTGGTGACAGCGTACAGTGGGCCAGAATCTTAAAATCGTGGCCCAAAAGAAAAAGAAAAGTTTCTAGATGGGATTTTTGGACTATCAGGTTGGCTGCAGCAAAGCTGGAACCATCGAATGCCGGCTGTGCGGACGACATGATGTTCATCTGTTCGGTTATATATCCCAGGTCAAATGAGACAGTTCAATGTTAACATGCATGCAGGTGGCTAGACTACAAAAACAGTCTTGTTGTTGAAGACAATTATTTCTGTTCTCTACAAGTGAAGCCAATATTTTCAATGTGGAAAGTATTCCAGGAGATATGTACTAATGACAAAAACAGTTATATTACTATTAAATCATCAGTTATGCATGCATATTTTCTAATTAACGTATTACAGGAAAATGGACGAGAAAATTGTAAATTGCGCTCAAAAACAGACATTTTATTTCTTCTGCACTGTGTCCGCAAGTATATAGTATTACCTTTGTAAATTAAGCTTCAAGTCTTGCTACAAGTTGCTAATCTGGCTTGTAGCCACCATTAAATAGCAAAATGTCATGGTCGAGACATACATATTGAAAAATGACATGGAATTAATTTATTATTAATTTATTAATATTATATTATTAATTTATTATGAATTCCTTTTTTAATTTTTTTTATTATTTAAAATGCCCCATTACATAATAATATTACATATTACTCATGTTATGAGTTTCATTTGTAAAATTTAAATTATAATCGACGCGACAAGCATTTTTAAGAAAAAATAATTAGAAAAATGACTGAAAGTGTAATACAAATTTGATTTCAGTTTCATCTGATCCGGCGTATTGTATTTGAAATACAATAATTATTTGTAATATTTCACACTATTTTCTATTCTATGTTCGGTTCTTTCTTCGAACTTTCCCCTTTTTTTAATATAAATATATATTAACCTTTAACTACAACAACTCCTAAATACTTTTATATAAATATATAAATAAAATAAATATAAATAAATAAACAAAAAGTTAAACAAATGTAAACTCTTAATCAATTTTTGACTGCCATCTTAGATGCACCGTTTATTTTTAATTTTTATTTTATTTTATTTATTTATTTATTCATTTATTTTTTGGAATAAAGTCTTCATCAGAAACGTAGATAATTTCCTAAATATCACTTTTTGTTATAAACTAATGGTGGTGGACGTAGAGCCCGCCATCTACTATCCGCCATTTTGTGTGTGTGTTTTTTTATTCTTTCATTTTTTTTTTTTTTTTTTTTTTTTTTTTTTTTTTTTTTTTTTTTTTTTGTATATTCTTAATCAGGAACTTCGTTAGCCCTTACATACTACGTTTGGTACAAATTCAACTACCCACATTTTGACCAACTTTCTGGGATTCTGACCCACTGTGCAGCGTCAGTGACGAGCAACGTCTCTTTTGCGTTGTGCATGACGTCTATTAATTTATGCTTATGTTACACAGTTTATAGAAGTCCAACCAGCAAATATTAATGCGTAGATAGGTCTGCATTTTTGGTTCATCGGAACGCACTATAAGGGTAGAAGATGAGAAACATTTAATCGCAAAACTCAATACCGATCAGAGAAGAATGTTTGGTATGATCACAAAAAATTGACAACACTCATACAACGACAACTAATGTTAGCGCTGATGTATTACGTAGTTTTGTGACTGTAACTACTGGCACTGAAAAGAGCTTCTTTAGTAAAAACACTGTAAGTCTGGATTCAAACACATTTTCATTTCGATCAGTACTCGGACAGGAATACCAACATTCAAAGTGAATGTCTTGACAATATACACAAACTTGCAACACTCAGTGGCACGCAAGCAAATATATAAGTACAAGCCACGATCTCATTGAGTCCAAGTGCTAAGATCAGGTTTGAAAGAAATTCTGTTGGTCATCATATATGAAGTGTCGGTGATATCCATTGTTCCACTGACAAATGTACATTTGCAATTCTTCTGGGTTATTACCATCCACATACCATACACTATGCAACAGTGCACAGGCAGACATTGATGCTGGTGGTGAAGCGCACATGGCACTTTAGAGACAGTGGATTGCGTCTAATAAATGTCGACTTCAGTCGTATCAAAGCTGACGAGTCCGCTCTCGCTGAAATTAATCTATTTAGAACGCTTACTGTCCAGAATTGTTAAAAATGTTAAAACAAAAACAAACAACAACGTCGGTAGGTTTCGTGATTATGAGGTCAAGTTTTTAACCAATTCCGCCTGTAACATCGAAAGTTACAATGCAGGTGCTCCGTGAAGTTGTGTCTAGTATTAGGAAATAGAGGACGTAGCGATGAAAGGCGATAGCACTTGCCCAACGGGATCATATAAAATTCCCGCTTTCCGAAGGGTCAAGAGAAACAAAACATTATGTGACAAAAGACACGGAGATAAATGTTTGGTAAACACTATAAATTCCATCTGCCTTGCTCTCAGTTGTTTTATAACTTAACTGATTTAAGTTCAAACTCATTACTGCAAATTAGCAAAATATTTCAAAACGACCGTCCCTATAATACATCACCATGTAGCTACATCGCTGAATTTCATGGCAGTCCTAAACGTCAAACTTAAGTCCTGAAGTACACTTAACAAGAAGCTGAAGTTATCTCTTTTGTCCTAAAGGCGTAGACAGAAAGAAACACATGATGTCAACCTATCGTACGGGCAATGGAAAGTTTAAATATACAGGCTATCCCAATACAATATAATACCGCCAAATTTTGGGCACAAGTTCCTTACATTAAAAAAAAAAAAAGCTTTGCAGTAAGCAGTGGCTCTAAAGGGTAGACTTTAATACCTTAAGAATCATGAGTATTTGTTCATCTTCGTTTCTGAGAAACACAACTCTTTTACTGCAGGCTCTTTCATTATTTATAAATGAGGTAGTATGGACCAAAACAAGGAAAAAGTGTACAGTAGTCATTATAATCACATAAATACATACTTTAAAATCCATATTTAGTAATTTTTTCCTCTCTTTTCTGCTGCAAGGGACTTATAATCAAAGGTTTTAGCTATTTTGACCACACCCTGTGTTTTTAAGCTTTTATTCGTTGATGGAAAGCAAAAAAAAATATAATTATGTAAATAAAAGTTGAATTTACTAATTAAGGAAAGCACATATCATTCACTGTATAATGGCAATAAAATAAGAAAAATAATGATATCCGAGGATCATATTTTCACTCTAAAAAAATCATAATCATTATAATCAATTGTAATATTAGTTTTTTTGTTACACTTTCACGCCATAACTACTCAACTCATCATCACGAAATTCTGCACACAGGACTTCAGCGTCACAGGAAAAGTCATAGGGTACATTTCATCGACGAAAGCAAATAATAATAATAATAATACTAATAATAATAATGTATCTTCTCGATGGGTGGTGAATTAATAATATAACAATGCGACCTGCTGACTTGAATAAATCTCAACATGCTGTTTAGGAGTACTGAAATTTTGATACAAATAATAAAATAAAAACAATGAAATAATAAAAATCTGTTGCCGAGTTATACAGGGTGAGTCACCTAACATTAACGCTGGATATATTTCGTAAACCACATCAAATACTGACGAACCGATTCCACAGACCGAACTTGAGGAGAGGGGCTAGTGTAATTGGTTAATAAAAACCATAAAAAATGCACGGAAGTATGTTTTTTAACACAAACCTACGTTTTTTTTAATGGAACCCCGTTAGTTTTGTTAGCACATCTGAACATATAAACAAATACGTAATCAGTGCCATTTGCTGCATTGTAAAATGTTAATTACATCCGGAGATATTGTAACCTAAAGTTGACGCTTGAGTACCACTCCTCCACGTACGATCGTATGTATCGGAGAGCACCGAATTAAGTAGGGATCCAGAGGGAACGGTGATGTACCTTACGTACAGAAGAGACTAGAACAGCCCATTACGTCCACATGCTAACACCTTTATTGGTCTTTTTCACTGACGAACATGTACATTTCCATGAGGGGTGAGGTACACGTACACACGTGGTTTCCGTTTTCAATTACGGACTGGAATAGAGTGTGTCCCGACATGTCACGCCATTAGATGTTCAAAGTTGTGGCCATCATTTGCAGCACACAATTGCAATCTATGGCGTAATGAATGTCGTACACGCCGCAGTACATCTGGTGTAATGTCGCCGCAGGCTGCTGCAATACGTTGTTTCATATCCTCTGCGGTTGTAGGCACATCACGGTGCATATTCTCCTTTAACTTACCCCACAGAAAGAAGTCCAGAGTTGTAAGATCAGGAGAACGGCCTGGACAATTTATGCGTCCTCCATGTCCTATGAAACGCCCGTCGAAAATCCTGTCAAGGGTCAGCCTAGTGTTAATTGCGCATTGTGCAGGTGCACCATCATGCTGATACCACATACGTCGACGCGTTTTTAGTGGGACATTTTCGAGAAACGTTGGCAGATCATTCTGTAGAAACGCGATGTATGTTGCAGCTGTTTGGGCCCCTGCAATGAAGTGAGGACCAAAGAGTTGGTCGCCAATCATTCCGCACCATACATTTACAGTCCAAGGTCGCTGTCGCTCTACCTGTCGGAGCCAGCGAGGATTGTGCACGGACCAGTAATGCATGTTCCGTAGATTCACTGCCCCGTGGTTTGTGAATCCCGCTTCATTGGTAAACAGGTAGAACTGCAACGCATTCTCTGGTAATGCCCATTGACAGAATTGCACTCGATGATTAAAGACATCACCATGTAATTGCTGATGTAGCGACACATGAAACGAGTGAAAGCGGTGACGATGCAGTATGCGCATGACACTACTTTGACTCAGTCCACCGGCTCTCGCAATGTCCCGTGTACTCCTGTGTGGGTTGACGGCAACAGCAGCTAACACACTAAATGCACCCGCTTCTCATATGACGGGCCTGTTACGGACCTGTTTGCGTGCTACGACCATACCTGTTGCATATAGTTGGCGGTAGATGTTTTGAAATGTGCGGCGCGTTGGATGCTCTCTGTCCGGGTACCGTTCTGCATACACCCTGCAGGCTTCAGCTGCATTTTGTCAACACTCGCCACAGATGAGTATCATCTCTGCCTTTTCAAAGTTCGAATACACCATGGTCACAGTTCCTACAACACCACACTATCACAGACGTCTGGTAACACAGTGTAGTACAGTTAGTCTGCATGCAAAGACGAATGCATAATAACAATAGCAGCAAGCGCTACATGCGGATACTGCGACAGCTAGACCAAACCACAACAGTGCTCTACAGCCTCACTCGTAAACATGGTCATCATCGTAAACATGTCCCTGCAGATGCTGCTCGCCGACCGTGGCCCGTGTTTGTTTATACGTAAATGTGTTACTTTCAGGAAAAGCGTGGTACAAAATTTCATTTGCATATCTCCATAACTGTGGATTTTATGCATTTATGAAATAGTGAGTGTTTCATCAACGCCTCCCCTTAAATATAAAAGTAACTTAGGATGAAGAATAAACTAGCCTTTATTCCATCGAATATTCTCTCCTATCTCTGCCTACTCCTCCTCCTTCTTCGTCTTTCCCTCCTACCCGCTGTCCCTCTGTCATTTCATGTCCCCACTCTCTCTGTCAGTCACCTCCTCTCCCTTCCCTTTATTCAACTCGTCCTCCCCCTCCTGACCACCTCCTCCTCCTATGTTCCTCTGCCTCTCTCAGTCTGTGGGCCATACGAATAAGAAAGAGCACATCTCCAGAGAAGAAGCTCACAGCAAAATAACGTTCTCTGGGTAAGTTCTCGATTTTGAATGAATAAAAACTTCGAAGCAAGTGCTTTGAGCATAGCCTCCTCTCCCTGAGGGCCCCGAGCATCCCTCCCTTCCTCCCCTCCTGCCCCTTCTCCTCTCCTAATTCCACCTTGCTTTCCCTCCGGTTCCTCCCCTCCCACTTCTCCCATCCCCTACTTCTCCCTTGCTTCCTGGGACATCCTCTTTCCAGCCCCTTCCCCACTAGTCATATGGCTTCCTCCCCCTCACGTCCCCTTTCCCATACAAGAAATGCATCATAAGTTGCAATTCTGTCGACTATAGAAGATGCAAATGTGGTTTTAGGGCATTGTTCCTATATGAGTGAATTTAGAGACTGATGTGGATTCTGTGTTTTGCCACAAACATACTATTTGACCAGTGAAGGATCGGGCGTAAACAGAGATTCATCACTGTAGTATGTACCACTCACGTCAGTAATGTTTTGCTTGGAGCTGCTAGGAGACGACTTCACATTTTCAGTAAATGTTCTTACTTCGAACGTAGATTCATTGCTGGTTTGTCGTTGTTTATCAAGTCTTCTATTCACTAACTTCTTCAAATGTAGTTTTACCAGTTTTTTCTATACACTCTTTGAGATCGTGGCATAACTGAATGAAGAAAGAATCGAACACTATGCCACCGCCACTTCTACTCTATACTATCAATCTAAGATTAACCTAAAAGAAAGGATAAGGGAAGAGAAAAGAAATTATGTATTCTTTTATTGAAACTTCAAATATTTTTTGTTTTAATTTTTGCCAATTAAAGGTGTTTCTCTCCGTTGCCTTTGTTGAGTGTGAAAGAAATAAAGCTCATCTCGTTACTCGGCGGTAGCGCATGATACTCCACAGCGTTGCAACGTCCACAAATTTCGTCTTCTCGTTGCTTGAATTCATGTTTCCGTGTCGTGAAAATTTCCGGGTTGTACTTCCCGTGATGTGATTTAAGAGTTTATCCTCTCTTAACTTTGCGAACTTTCGCGTGCTGATGTTCCACTATGCTCACTGAGATACAGTACTTAATATAAATAAAGTAATGGCTCCTTGTTGAGCATTAGAAACACATCATTGCTATTATTTTTAATATTGTTCTCATTTTTGTAATCTATTTCAAAATAAAATTCTGATAACTCAGGAAAACAAGAAATAAAGTAAAACTTCTACTGATACGTAGGAGTAATAGAATTTACCGTTATACATATCTTGCTGTTGCATAATTCCACTTTGTTGTTACGAAACTTTCCGTTTCAATTAAAAGTTTCTTTACACCACTGGGACACAGCGATCGTCACATCTGCACGAAATTACTCATGCACGCCTCCCGTCAGATACAAATTCGCAACTGTACCATGCCCACTAGAACGCAAATTCCGTAAGAGTAAGGGCCTAGGAGTGCCACCGCACTGAAGAAAGGATCATTGTCTGTCATTGGTAAATTGTATAAGTTTTATATATGGGACATGTCCGAAAGAACAGACACCATATATATATATATATATATATATATATAGAATTGCTTCGTCATAAACGATGCAGCTAGTTTGTTATTGTTTATAAGATTCGGAACAAAGATGATCTATAAAACCAAAGAGTATGTATCACGGCCTCCTTGATGTATTCCGCACATCTTTAGTTGAAAGTAATACACAAAATCAGTTTTCCACTGAGCTGGTATTGAAGTGCCGCTTCCAAACGTGGGCGTGCCAAAGAGGACGCGATTTCAACATTGAAAATTTGTAAACATATTTTCCATGAGTTGTACTAACAATAAAAAAAAATCTTTCATATTCACAGAATATATGATATCAATTGCGAATGGGCAAAGTTAGATACTTGCACCCATCAGGGATTTGAAACCGGGTCTCCCGCTTTCTACGCAGTTATGGTGACCACTGAAAAGTGGGTTCGAATCCCGGCAGGGTACACATTTTCAGCTTTGCCCATTTGCAGTTGATGTCATATATTCTGTGAATAGGAAAGAATAACAACTGCAGGATCAGAAGTGACGTCTGTTCTTTCGGGACATATACTCTCCTGGAATTTAAATTGCTACCCCACGAAATGACGTCCTACAGACGCGAAATTTAATCGACAGGAAGACAAGACTGTGATATACAAATGATTAGTTTATCAGAGCATTCACACAAGGTTGGCACCTTTGGCGCACATACATCGTGCTGACATGAGGAAAGTTTCCAACCGATTTCTCATACACAAGCAGCAGTTAACCGGCGTTGAGACGTTGTTGTGATGCCTTGCATAAGGAAAAATGCGTACTCTCACGTTTACGACTTTGATAAAGGTCCGATTGTAGCATATCGCGATTGAGGTTTATCGTATCGCGACATTTCTGCTCGCATTGGTCACGATTCAATGACTGTTAGCAGAATATGGAATCGGTGGGTTCAGGAGGACAATAAGGAACGCCGTGGTGGATCCCAACGGCCTCGTATCAGTAGCAGTCGAGATGACAGGCATCTTATCCGCATGGCTGTAACAGATCGTGCAGCACGAATCGATCCCTGAGTCAACATGTGGGGACGTTTGCAAGGCGACAACCATCTGCTCAAACAGTTCGACGACGTTTGCAGCAGCATGGACTATCAGCTCGAAGACCATGGTTGCGGTTACCCTTGATGCTGCATCATAGACAGGAGCGCCTGCGATATTGTCTGTAACGACGAACCTGAGTGCACGAATGGCAAAACGTCATTTTTTCGGATTAATCCAGGTTCAGTTTACAGCATCATGATGGACGGATCCATGTTTGGCGACATTTCGGTGAACGCACATTGGAAGGGTGTATTCGTCATCGCCACACATGCGTATCACCCGGCGTAATGGTATGGGGTGCCATTGGTCGCCTCTTGTACGCATCGACGGCATTTCGAACAGTGGCCGTTACATTTCAGTTGTCTTACGACCTGTGGCTTTATGCTTAATTCTATCGCTGCGAAACCTACATTTCAGCTGGATAATGCACAAGCGCGTGTTGCTCGTCCTCTACGAGTCTTTCTGGATACGGAAAATGTTCGACTGCTGCCCTGACCAGCATATTCTCCAGATCTCTCTCCAATGGAAAACATCTGGTCAATGGTGGCCGAGCAACTGGCTCGTCACAATACGCCAGTCACTGCTCTTGATGAACTACGGAATCCTTTTGAAGCTGCATGGGCATTTGTACCTGTACACGCCATCCAAGCTCTGTTTGACTCAATGTCAAGGCGTATCGAAGCCGTTATTACGACCAGAGATAGTTGTTCTGGTAACTGATTTCTCAGGATCTATGCAGGATCTATTGCGTGAAAATGTAATTACATGTCAGTTCTAGTATAATAATTATATTTGTCCAATTAATACCAGTTTATCATCTGCATTTCTCCTTGGTGTAGCAATTTAAATGGCCAGGGTGTTTCACTAAGTGTGTTTGCCTCTGTAACTTATAAAATAATAGGTGACGAGAAATTTTAATGCGGTTGCCCAACACAAGAAATGTTACACTTTCAGCGGAGCTATAAACATAGTTTATTATCATTTTCCAAAGAGTTAAATCACAAAGACATAATTTTTTAAATGGAACAATAGTTTTTTCTATCGGATATTGGATTCGTTTAAACCAACTGCGTCCAAATCAATATAAAATACATTCCTATCACTGTTAGTTTGGGAGCTACAACCCTTCAAAGTTCCGGGGGCGGAGGCTGCGATAGCGTAGCTGACTGGCCGAGTGGCTATCCCCTGGGGCACGGCCCACTGTCTCATAACCACCAGCCAGTCGGCTATGCTGTCGTAGACTCCGCCCCGGAACTTTGAAGGGTTGTAGCCCCCAAACTAACAGTGACAGGAATGTAGTTTAAATTGATTTGGACGCAGCTGGTTTCAACGAATCCAATGCACGATAGAGAAAACTATTGTTCCATTTAATAAATTATATCTTTGTGTTGTTACTCTTTGGAAAATGATACAATAAACTATGTTCATAGCTCCGCAGGAAGTGTAACATTCCTTGTGTTGGCCTACCGCAGTAAAATTACCCGTCACCTATTATTTTATAAGTTACGGAGGCAAACACACTTAGTGAAACACCCTGTACAAAATAAATCGGAATTGACATTTTTCGTAAAACTGATCAACGTTCCTCTCTTTAATTACGAGAAAAAAAATGGCGACAGCCAGTTGTGACAGCAGTGCAATAGAGTTGTCGGCTGCTAAAAGAGCAGTCTGGTGGCCCAGAGAGGACACCTTGACGCGCCTCCTCGGGCGGCGGCCAATATGTAGGAGGCAGAGGGAGAGGAGGGCAGAGGCGGCGATATTGGCAGCTGCTCTGCCTCTGCCTGTGCTGCTACCTGCAGACGGCCCTAATATCGCCGTCTGCCGTCTGCCATCTGCCGGCTCTTTGAGGCGCTGGCCAAACCAACTGCCTGGCGCCCGCGCCTGTCCGTCCGTATAAACCGGCCGACACTGTATTACGGGCGCCCCGAGGAGCTGCCCCACGCCGCTCCTCTCTCTATCGCCTCTTCCTTCTCTCCAACAAAGGTGCAGACTCGCATTTTGTCGCGTTCGCTGTAACCCACTGATCCCCGTACATATTGCTCCCACATTTTCCCTCCAAAGAACCCCAAACGAAACAAACGGCGTCCGCTATTCGTACTAAAGTGTGAGTGTGGAGCGAATGTGTTTCCAATTTAAAGAAGTAGTATCGACAGCAATTGAAAGCTTTATACCTAATAAATTAATAAAAGTAGGTGGTGATCCCCCTACTCCAATACTTTTTAACAACTCCACAACCAACAGACACGAATGTTCATCTATGCTGATGATGCAGCTGTGGCCACACAGCATAATAACTTCGAACAAGTGAAGAAACTCACCTGAGCCTTGACAGAATTAGCGACTAAAAGTAGTCTGTTATTAAAATAAGCAAGATCTCAGGCAGTTGAGATCTGCAAATGTATGTTAATTTGCTCACTGCTGTTCTAAAATATTTTATGAGTGACAACAGTACATGCACAATGGAAATTTATGTAACTGCTCACTCCTTAAGGGAGCAGTCAACGTTTTACCAAACACAAAATCAATGTTGAAAAATAATGAATAGATAATTAACCATAGGCTGGGGAACATGAAATCATAAGGCAGAGTTTTGGTAATTTAAAATCATAATCTATTCAGTACATTAAAAAGCAAATAAATATGGAGAGACCAAATTAAGCACACACCTTGCAAAAAAGTGAATTAAATCATATAATTACTGCTAGTATTAAAATTGTTTCAGCCCTTTATGAATATGGGGGTAACGTGGGAGGAAATTTGAAAAAACACAACAGGTAGCTGAAGGCACATTCATTCACAGACACGTGCATAATGCTTAGTGGGAACACATGAATGCACTGGAAAACCAGGCATCGGTGGCGTTTTGACAGGATGGCAGTTGTCTTGATCACTAATCTCAAGTACACTGTGCACTAAATGAACTCATGTTCGGGGAGGCAGCAGCTCATTATTCTTAAGTACCACATGGTGTGCGGCCACACCGAATTTCATATCATTTACAAACAGACATTAATTTAGAATAAGCGAGTAAAGCTCATACGAGAATTCATATAGAAGAAAGGCAGTATTAACAAAAACATAGCTGAGGGCCATAGTAACGACCGTTACGAAAGCACGTGGTACAATCGGTCATAGTAGACAGGAAAGGCAGAATCAAATCAGAAAATCTGAGAAATATTTAGCATTCTCATGGATACAGAAACGTCGCTAAAATGTTAGTTAGAAACAAGAAGGAAATTCAAACGTATTGGGTTTACACAAAGGCTGAAGGCCACATACGTGTATTCTAACTTGAGCAAGAATGGACACACAATCATCACTGGAATGAAAATGCAAATAATAAATTTACACTGAATTTACTCGAGTTCTGTAAATTAAGAAACACTTCGCCTCTTGTAGTGATATAATTACTCAAGAGGACTACCACTGAAAAACCGAGACTACCTGATTACAAAGAAATCAAGTCCTAACAGCATGCCTTTCCCTCAGCATGATTCGGCGGAGTACTTTCTTGCTCAGTCGTTGGAGCCAGAATGAAGACTAAAGACTAAAGCTCTAAAGCCTCGGAACCCCCCCCCCCCCCCCCGCCATACACCGGATGTAGAGGGCGCAAAAAGCGACGCAGAGTGCGTTCAGAGACTAGTGTTTAACAACCCTTGCTACCTGGCTTTGACAATTCCCTCTACAACCGCTCCCAGAGAGGTCTCCTATCACCTATTTCGTCCAAGATTAGGGTGGTAGGACACTAAGAACGCGGCCGCCTCACCATCTTACCAAGTAAGCTTGTCTCTGGCCACCCAGCAGACGCTAGCGCAGACGACAAATGAAGCCATGTGTTCTTAACTACAGCAAAACGAGGCCTAGAGCGAGAGGCGGCAACTGTAAGCCATTGCGCGGCAGTCAGTCAATATTAAAAGCAACCTTCCTTATTCACATGAACACACAAGTTCAATCACACGGGTGGAAACATATATAAATGAGGGTCAAATATATATATTAACATGGGGTATTGATCATTGATAAAAAAATAATAAAATAATTAACACACAGATAGAGAACGTTAATAGTGCAGAAACACTTTAGGAACAAAGAAGTCACTCGTAGGTTAAAGGTGATGTGGTCAGGGGTCGAACTGGAACACTGTGATAATCCGGAATACCTAGGAATGACACTCGACAGATCTGTTAAATATTACAAGCATTGCATCAACACCAAGGAATAATCTCGTTAGAAAACTAACCGGTTGACAGTGGGGTAGCCAACCTGAAACCATCCGAACTTCTGCAATGGCATTGTGTTATTCTACTGTAAAATACGGCTGCCCCATCTGGTATAGCTCAACTTATGCCAAATAGGTTGATATATCTCTTAATGACACATGCAGATATAATCTGTGTTTATCACAAGAAGAATGCTCAGGTGTCCCCAGATAGGGACAAAATTTGCCACTAGTGCGTCGGAACCACTAGACTGCTGCAAAACTTGTAAAATCCCAAAACCCTGGATAAAATCTAAAGTAATAGCATTACTTAAGCCAGGGAAGGACCGAATTCTAGTAGCTACCGACCCATCTCCTTGCTCTGTCACTTTTTTAAACTGTATGAGAGACTTATCCTGTCCAGAATAGGAAAATATGTTGACAAACACATCATTCCACAACAAGGAGATTTAGACCCGGCCAAGTCCTTGCATTGACAGAACATATTGAAGAAGGGTATGAATGGAAGCTCATAACAGGGCAGCCTTCGTAGATCTGACAGCAGCCTACGATACCGTCAGGCACAATATATTACCCCATAAAATCTATGAGACACTCGGTGATTACCATCTAGTTAGGGTCGTACATTCATTGTTACAGAACAGAAGGTTCTTCGTATTGTTGGAGGGCAAAATGAGTAGATGGAGGGACCAAAAGAATGGCCTCCCTCATGGAAGCGTCTTAGCTCCAATGCTCTTCAACATATACACAAATGACCAAACTACACCGGCCCACACTAAGCAGTTCATCTACGCCGATGACCTTGCAACATGCGTTTAAGGAAAAAGATTTGAAGAAGTAGAGGAAAAACTTGAAAATGCCTTAAAATCAATGACTGCGTACTATAATCAAAATTCCTTAAGACCCAACCCTTCCAAAACTCAAGTCTGTGCCTTCCACCTTCGCACGAAAGAAGCCAAACTGAAACTCCAAATTACGTGGAACGGAAACACCTTAGAACACACAGACCACCGTTAATATCTTGGCGTGATTCTGAATCGGTCTCTAACTTATACACTGCGGTCGGGGGTTCGAATCCCCCCTCGGGCATGGATATTTGTGCCGTCCTTATTTTAAGCTAGTTCATAAGTAGTTTGTAAGTTTAGGGACTGATGACCCCGTAGTTAAGTCCCATAGACTCAACAAACATCTGAACATTTCTAACTTATAAGCAGCACTGCATCAAAACGAGACAGAAAATAACGACGATAAATAATATACTTAGAAAGCTAACGGGTAGAAAATGGGGTGCATGTCCCGGTGTGCTACGAACAACGGCACAGGCGCTCTGTTTCTCAACGGCTGAGTACGCGTGCCCTGTATGGAATAGATGCGCTCACACGAAACAAGTAGATGTGGCCCTCAATGAGACCTGCAGGATAGTGACAGGGTGCATGAAACCAACGCCGGTCAGACTCTTGTAGAAGGCAGCTGGTTTTGCAGATCCCACAAGCGCAGAAACGCTTTAGAACATGTAGAGAAAATAAAACAACTCGCAGAGGAGCGTCATGTCCTATACAGAGCTCCACCAACAGAGACACGACTGGTCTAGGAGAAGTTTCCTTGTAACCGTCCACGAACCGCCTGAAAATTTCCCTCTCCCCCAGGTTCAGTGGACCGGCCAAAACCTAAATTTTAAAACCTGGAGAACCTTGAATAGGCTCAGAACGGGGGTCGCCCCAGTAAAAGTAAATATGCTTAAGTGGGGTATAATCGACCAAACTGGTGTAAACTGCGACTGTGGAGAAAGTCAAAATATGGAACACCTAATCATATGTGAAAAATGTCCACACCGGTGTACCCTCGAAGATTTGTGGCTCGCGAATACTAATGAAATAGACGTAGCCCAGTACTGGGCCGATATCCTTTAAATAGTCCGGACACGATAAAGTAAAGTACCATTAGACTGACAACGGCTGGCCTGTCGGAAGCCTGTCCTAAGAGAGTTTAAGTTCACTGTGGCCGCAAACTGGGGTACCACAGCAAAAATTAAGACACGAAGTTCCACTGTCGTCCGTCTCTCGCGCACTCTTTTTGCTGGCCTCGCGACTTCCCACTATGAAGACCCGCCTACTTCTTCAATAAAGCCAGCTGCTCCAGGCCGCTCCTCGCGGCAAGGACCCCTCGACCTCTAAACACTAATGTACTCGTGTACGGGCTGTCCAATGAACGGACGAGCACCCACGATTAATCGACATAGCTGTCCTTCTAATACCCACTGACCAATCATAGGGCATTCGACAGACGCCACCTTACTCTTCACCCCCCACGAAAGATTGAATGAACCCAGCGGAATTTGCGCACCACCGCCTTGTGCTGGTACAAAGACACTAAGGTCCGGCGCACACTTGACGCAGCAGAAGCAGAGGCGAGGCGCTGGGCCTCTGCAGGTCAGCGCGCACTTCACGTGGCACAGGCAGAGGAGGGCAGCGCAGCTTGCAACAGCACGTGCTGCATGTCCATTGCAAGCCTCTCGATGAAATTCAATTACTGAAACTCCTTCAAAAGTCGATTAGGTGAAGATGGAATAATAGCAGAAATGTGGAAATTAAATGACAGTACTCTTACACAAGCAACCCACAGAATTATATCAAAGGTATGGGAAACTGAACAAATTCCTGCAAAGTGGAAATGTGCACTAATCCATCCTCTCCACAAGAAAGGTACAAAAACTGATGCAAATAACTACAGGGGAATTTCAGTGCTCCTAGTAATATACAAAAAAATTTCAAATGCCCTATTACGCAGACTAAAAGAGCAGGCGGACAAGATAATAGGAGAGTGTCAGGCAAGGTCTCGTAAAGGTCGATCTTCCGTCGAACAAATATGGAACCTAAAGACTATTTTACAAATGATTAGATGCAGAAACACTGTGGTGACTTTCGTAGATTTTAAAAAGGCTTATGATTCAATAGACAGGCAAACATTATTGCACACATTAGAGGAAGTTCCGATTGACAGGAAAAAACGTCAATTATCCAACAAGCATTAACAGGAACAACCTCTAAAGTCAAATTCATGAGAGAAACATCAGAAGCATTTCACATCCTTACTGGTGTCCGTCAAGGAGATGGACTCTTCCCCCCTTTTGTTTAACTTGGTACTGGAGAAAATTGTGGGGACATGGGGAAAAGAAATTAAGGGAATTCAACTTGGAATTAAAAAGGAACAGAGAATCAGAGTGAAGTGTCTGGCTTTCGCGGACGATCTTGCTATTCTAACAAACAACAGAGAAGAAGCGAGACTCGCACTGGAGAAGCTTCATGAAATCTCACAGAACACTGGGCTACAAATCTCTTATGAAAAGACTCAATACATGGAAAACAAGCCTGCAGATAGTCTCCTCATCACAACTCAGTATGGAAAATTGGCAGAAGTTTCGTTTGTTTGTTAATCCATCGGACCAAGCTGTGTGGTCATCAGTCCGTAGCTTACAAACTACTTAAACCTAGGTAAACTAACCTAAGGACAAACACACACACCCATGCCACAGGGAGGACTCGAACCTCCACGGCGAGACGCTTTTGACCGCTCGGCTACTCCACCGCGGCTCAAGTTTCGTATTTAGGAGAGACGATCTAACCATCAGGACTGAACTCAATAGCCAATCAAGAAAGGGTCTCAAGATTACAACGAGCATGTAAGCTAACTTGGAACCATTACAATAATAAATCTATTTCTTTCAATGCAAAACTAAGGCATTACAACACAGTAGTCCTACCAGAGGCACTCCATGCTGCAGAAACTACAGTCATTCATGGTCATACGAAGATCAGAGAGATTGAGAAACAGGAAAGAAAAATGTTGAGGAAAATATATGGTTCAGTGTTTCGGGAAGAAATTTGGATAAAGCAGCCAAATAAAGAGATTTACAAAGACATGGAACAATAACGGGCACCATCAGAAAGAGAAGGATGAAATTTTATGGACATATCAGCAGGATGAATGAAACCAGGCTCACAAGGCAAATATTTGAGATAGCAAACAAGAGCAAAAACAAGACGAAGTGGATCACTGAAACAGAAGAGGATGTTAAAGAACTGTGAATCACATAAGACAACATAAACAATAGAGAACACTTCAGGAACATTATAAAGAAACATAAACTTAAACAAGAACACACGGAGAACAGAACAGGAAAAAAGTGGTCAGAAGAACGCAAGAAAGATCACAGTGAATGCATGAAGAGAATTTGGAAAGAACGAAGGAAGAAGAAGTAATAATTATTCAATTCCAATCGCTCTCTTTAAAGGGAATAATCGGAAATAATAATAATAATGTGTGTGTGTGTGTGTGTGTGTGTGTGTGTGTGTGTGTGTGTGTGGGTGGGTGGGGGTGTCAGTATAATGATAAAGTGAGTATAAGAGCAGTAAAAGGCCTGTTGAGCAATAGACAAAAGTGGCGAATATATGGCGAACTTATCTGGTCGATGGAAGTTCATTATAAGCTATGAGCTATTCCGAGTAACAGACGACAGTTCAAAGAGAGCCACATGCTGAGTAATGTCTGTTATCATTTCTAATGATAATTACCAACAGCTGCCATTATGTTTGTTAGTAATTAGTGAAGCTAAGCTAGTACTTTTGCAATTTTTTAATTTCTGAAAGTAGTATAGAATACTAAGTTCCTAGCATCATCTATGATTTACCAGGGAGCTGAGCTCCGGACATTGTGTTTCAAGAAATTAAAGAAAGTCCCTTATTAAGAAAAAAAAAAAAAAAAAAAAAAAAAAAAAAAAAAAAAAAAAAAAAAAAACAACGTTGCACGTCCATTCTGGCTTCGCCGACCTTAATATTCATTAGTTACAGGAATTTTAGCACACATAGTGCTATCAGACTTGCCACATAGTTGACTGGAACCAAAGACTATAGACCGTAAAAACACACAATCAGCATCTTCGATTTATGAATCTCGGTGTCTTTCTATTTCAGTAAGTTGTTCGTTTTCAGTTTGGGTCTGTATCGGTAGCATACGAAGAAGGGAGACACGAGGCAGCTCCGCACTAGGCACAGCAGGCAGCAACAGCCGTGCGTGTGCCGCGTAGCTGCCGTCCGCGTCGCCTCAAACGTATCTCACGAATTTTCTCGAGAATGGAAAGAGGTATGGCTCTTCTTCCACCGTTAAAAACAATTTCGATATGTTAGCTACATTTCGTACGCAGTAATGTATGATGTAAAATGCACCAAACGCAAACTCGCCAGCGACTACATTTTTCACTGCAAAATCTTCAAAATACGTGCGGCGTTGTACTTTTTTTTATTATAACAATAAATATAAAATGTTCAAATGCTTGTAAATCTATCGGACCAAACTGCGTGGTCATCAGTCCGTAGCTTGCAAACTACTTAAACTAGGGTAAAGTAACCTAAGGAGAACACACACACAACCATGCCCCAGGGAGGACTCGAACCTCCGACGGCGAGTAACCGCGCGCTCCGAAGCGAGGCGCCTTAGACCGCTCGGTTACTCCACCGCGGGAACAATCTACATCTACAAATGTGAATGTCTGTTCGGTGTACATTTATCACGTCTGAGCCACAAGACATAAAAAGAAAAGCAGTCAACAATCCGAAGATTGGTTTGAACACCACAGTGCTTTACTAGGCATGGTCCTGTTTGGAGGTGGTATGCCGTTGCCTTCCTCCAACCTACGAACTGACTTACCCAGCCAGTTATAGGGGTACCTACAGTTTAACGTGGGTTCCGAACCACGGTGCTACTCCGTATTTTTCACATGAGCAATACTGCCAGAGGTGAAAGAAGTGGAAAGTGACAGATAAAAATCCCAGGATCTGGGTGGGATCGAACCCGGGACCTTTGGATTGGTAGTCTGGTACTCTACCACTGTGCAACCGAGGCGCACCTACAAGACATAAAGAGCTGAAAATTTGTACAGTTACTAACGTCTACCCGGGGAAGGCTGTAGGCTCGGTTTTATGCCGATCGTATATCTATTTATCTATATATATATATATATTAATGTGAATGTCTGTTCGGTGTACGCTTATCACGTCCGAATGACAAGACGCAGAGACTTAAATATTTGTACAGTTACTAATTTATACCTGAGGAAGGTTTTAGGCGCGGTTTTATAGCGATGGTTTTATTGCTTGCATTGTTGCTTGAGGGTTGATAATGATAAAAGGGTGGAGTATATTGGGATGGAAAGTTATCAGTGTATATAAAATTCTACGTGTGTGTGTGTTAATAATTCGCTATGCACCGAAAACTACAGAACGCTAACGAATGGTCTGTGTGTAATTGTTGTCCGAAGTCTCCCGTTGTTCCATGCCGATAGCTATAAGGGGAGGAAGATATGGTGATTGAAAGTCGTCAAATTATAAGAAAATTCGGGCTGAAGGCCAGCGATGACGTTTGCGACTCTATAGCAAGGAGGTTACATACAGCGAAACGTGATGCCACAGACCTTATCTTTGGTCTATGCGTGCTAACAATGTCTTCAGCCCTTTCTCTGTAAGGATAAGCATACGAATAAAGAAATATAAGAATAAATAAATAAAGCACTAAAAAAGAAATTTATTTTAATACATCACGTTAAAAAATTCGTTTTTACGTTTCGCGCATTACATCTACTGATCTATCTATGATATTATTACAATCATTATTGTTGAATTTCGTGATTGGATTCTTTGAAACGAGTGAATTTTTGTGTGTGCTTTGATCTACACTACGTACTTTCAGATAATGTTGGTTTGTTTCCAAAGAAGGTATTGTAGTTTATTTCATCCTTCAAAAGCAGTCTCATAGCACAATACTGAAAGATAGCTTATCTATCATAATCAACCAACACGCGAGCGGAGCCGCGGGTTTAAGCAAGTAACTATATAAAACAAGGAAAAGAAAACCTGTCTAACATCATGCGGTGGCATTTGGTTTTAAGATGCAGGAAAAAAAAAGAAATTCTTTTTCTTTCTAGCGAATAGTTTCTGCAAAATCGATTGAGGAAGTTACGTTAGCGCAGAACACGTACAAATCCGAAAATACAGTTTTCAATTTTTTTGCGCAAAAAGTAAAAGTCTTATATAGAAACTAAATACAGAGAAGGATGAAGCTTATATTCGTCTACACAAAACAATTTTTTTGAAGTATATCGGATGACTTGAAATTTCACTTTGCGACAGAGGTGGAACAGAGACGCAGGAAAACTGTGCACCTCGGACAACCGGACAGAGGCGTGACCGAGGAAACGCCTGCCCTCCGCCTCGGCTGCGGTAAGTGTGCGGCAGGCTGTCCCATTGGAAAGGACGGTTTACAGACGGCTGGCGGCCTATAAAAAAAAAAAAAAAATGTTCAAATGTTTGTCGAACTTATGGGACTTAACTATGGGGTCATCAGTCCCTAAGCTTACACATTACTTATGATCTAGCTAAGACTAAAGACGGCACAAATATCCATGCCCGATGGGGGATTCGAATCCCCGACCGTAGTGGCCGTGCAGACCGTGACTGGAGCGCCTCAGTCACCGCGGCAACCGCGGCCGGTGGCGGCCTATCCTCCGCCTCTCCTCTGCCTGTGCTGCGTCAAGTATGCGCCGGGCCTAAAACGTTAAAATTTTACTAGCCATGGCGCCGAAACGTCGTTCTAGACGCCCAGCCCTCTCTGAAACAAACTCGCGAAAACAGCCCTACCATATATCTCGCAGTAAAATGTTTTCCTCCTGACCAACACATCAGCGTACTCTGGCGACTACCGGCCATTGTCTCCCACTGACGCCAGACTGTCGGCGGCACCCCCGTAGACGGCTGTGGCCTCCCGCCGACGTGTTCTACGAACTCCTCCGCTCAAGTCACAGGTAGCCGGAAGAATGCACCACTGTCCTGTCTACTACCCCTAACTGTCCAGCATGACAATTATTTTACGATCCCTCACGCAGGGTGCCTCGCGAAAGCATCTACAACTACGTATACATCTACACGGGATACTCTGCAAATCACATTTAAGTGCCTGGCAGAGGGTTTATCGAACCACCATTATACTATTTATCTCCCATACCATTCTCGAATAGCGCGCGGGAAGAAAGAACACCCGAATCTCTCCGTTCGATCTCTGATTTCTCGTATTTTATTTTGATGATCATTTCTACCTACGTAAGTGGAACTCAACAATATATTTTTACATTCGGAGGAGTATGTTGGCGATTACAGTTTCGTAAGTAGCCCACGTCGCAGCGATAAGCGCCGTTGTTGTAATGATTCCCATCCCAGATCCTGTATCATTTCCGTAACGCTGTCTCCCCTGTATCGTGACAATACGAATCGAGCTGCCGTTCTTTGGACTCTTTCGATGTCCTCCGTCAAACCCACCTGATAAGGATCCTACACTGAACGGACAGGCGTAGTGTATGCAGTTTCTTTTGTAGTTCTATTGCATGTTTTAAGGGTTCTGCCAATAAAACGCAGTCTCTGGTTCGCCTTTCCCACGATATTATCTACGAGTCCTTTCCAATTTAAGTCTGAAGTAATAGTAATTCCTAGGTATTTTGTGGAGTTTACGGTCTTCACTTTTGATTGATTTATCTTGTAAACAAAGTTTAACGGATTTCTTTTCGTACTCATGTGGACGACTTTACACTTCTCATTATTTAGAGTCAATTGCCAAGTTTTACACCATACTGATATCTTATTGAGAACGTTCTGAAGTTGGTTTTGATCTTCAGATGATTTTACTAGACGGTAAATGACGGCGTCATTTGCGAACAACCTAAAAGGGCTACTTAGATTTTCCCCTAAATCGTTTATCTAAATAAGGAACAGCAGAGGACCAATAAAACTACCCTGTGGAACGCCCGATATCACCTCTGTTTCTATCGATTACTACGAACTGTGTCCTCTCTGACAGGAAATCCCCTATCCAATCGCAAATTTGGGGCGATATACCATAACGACGCAATTTGATTAAAAGCCGTTTGTAAGGTACGCTGCTGCCCTCTCTTCAAGAACATTTTTTTTTTCAGAAAACGGCCAGCATTCCACACTTCCCTTGCTTGAGACGCCTCTTGCTCCAGCCCAATGCTCCCCTGGCTAAAAAGTAACTTCTACTGCCCAGATCAGCTATCACATATGCTCTGAATGAACCAATAAATTTATAGTTAAAAAACAGGAAAAATAACGGCTCACAAAATGCCCCCACCTTACAACAAAATAAATTAATAAAAGCAAGAGAAACAAAAGAGGACTAATTTTCACCACCTTTCACAGTCAACTTAAGTTCACTTGTCGGCATAGTCCCAATTCCACACACCACGATGGTCAGATTAGAGTTTGGAGACTTCGTGATGATAAACTGTTGAGGTGCTGCCTTACACCGATGTTGTGCTTTGGCATGGAGATTACTGGCACACCGTCCCAGCAGGCATTGCAGTTTCACTAACCAGCCTTCATTACATCTCTGATGTAATGGAACCTTTTCTCCTCCCATATATATATATAGGATACTCAATTCATAGTGACCGCTCCAAATATCTCACAAAATAAGCATCAAACGAAAATACTGCAAAGAACAAAACTTCTCTAGATTGAAGGGGGAAAACAAATGGCGCTAGGTTAGCTCGATATATAGCGCTGTCATAGGTCAAACGGATATCAAGTGCACTTTTTAAAATAGGTATCCTCATTTTTATTACATTTTCGTTAGGTACGTAAATAAGTATGAATGTTTTATTTGGAACACTTTTGTCACTTTGTGATAGCTGGCGCTGTAATATTCTCAAACAGATTGCTCGCAATTTTAGACCAACAGTGGGTAATAAGTAGGTTTTTTTTTTTAAATTAAAATGCAGAACGTAGGTACGTTTGAACTTTATTTCGGTTGTTCCAATGTGATACACGTATTTTTGTGAAATTTTCATACATTATGAGAACGAATGCTATTACTGCGTTATTACCTGTAATTACCTCATGACTTCAATAAATTCTCAAAATGGTGTCCTCCAACTTCAATGCATTTGGCAATACGCGTAACGAAATTCCAATCAACAGCGTGTAGTTCGCCTTAAGTAATGTTCTCACATACCTTGACGCATGTTTACAGGGGCTGTCGGTGAATCACGATAACAAACATCCTTCAGTTTTCCCCACAGAAGGAAATCCGGGGATGTAAGATCCGGTGAACGTGCGGGCCATGGTATTGTGCTTCTACGACCAATCCACCTGTCATTAAATATTCCATTTAAGACCGCTTCAATATCACGCCGACCATGTACCGGACATCCATCATGTTGAAAGAACATCACCATTTTGTCATGCAGTGAAACATCTTGTAGTAAAATCGCTAGAACATTGCGTAAGACATCAGCATACATTGCACCATTTAGATTGCCATCGATAAAATAAGGGACAATTAACCTTCCTCCCATAATGCCACACCATACATTAACCCGCCAAAGTCGCTGATGTTCCACTTGTCGCAGCCATCGTGGATTTTCCATTGTCCAGTAGTGCATATTATACCGGTTTACGTTACCTTTATTTGTGAATGACGCTTCGTCACTAAAAAATCTGTTATCGTTCCATAATTTATTTTGTGCCCAGTGGCAAAACTGTACACGACGTTCAAACTCTTCGCCATGTGCATAGAAGTAGGGTACGCGTGATATGTATGTTGATGTTGAATTCTCAACACCAACGATTTTAGGATTCCCGATTCTCGCTTAATTTGTCTGCTATTGATGTGCAGATTAGCCGCGACTGCAGCTAAAGCATTTACTTGGGCATCATCATTTGTTACAGGTCGTGGGTGACGTTTCACTTGTGGCTGCACACTTCCTGTCTCTTTAAATAACCTAACAGACGAAAGGTCCGGACACTTGGATGATGTCTTCCAGGATAACAATTAACATACATAGCACAGGCCCGTTGGGCATTTTGATTGCAATAGCCATACATAAATACTATATCGACCTTTTCTGCAATTGGTAAACGGTTCATTTTAACACAAGTGATGTATCATGAAGCAAATACCGTCCGCACTGGCGAAATGTTAACGCAATACCACGTACTTACACGTTTGTGACTATTACAACCCATCTATCACAAAGCGACAAAGCTGATCCAAATAAAACACTCATATTTATTGACGTACTAGACGAATATGTAATAAAAAATGGGGGTACCTATTTAAAAAAGGCAGTTGATATCCGTTTGACCTATGGCATCACCATTTAGCGGGCCAACAATAGCGCCATCTGTTTTCCCCCTTACAGCTAGGAAAGTTTTGTTCTTTGTAGTTTTATCGTTTGATGATTATTTCGTGAGATATTTGGCCCGGTCACTATCAATGGACCACCGTGTATACATGAAAATGCAAAATAACTGTCACAGGCACAATGTATAGCGATCTGTGACGAATAACGGAAAACATTTACTATCACAGACAAAATTTACGATGCTCTGTGGCGTTTATAAATCTTATTGGCGAATAAATGGCAGCTGTAAACACGGTTTCGTAATCTCCGAGCCAAGAAGCCTTGCTGTTCCTTCCCTACGTTACGTAAAACTACAATAACATGTCCGATCGGAATTAGATGCATATTTTACATTGATATATACGGTAAACAGGAACCTACTTATCTCGGTAACGAAGAGTATTATGAAGAAAACTTTGAAGGGTTTTTGCTATCATCACGTAAAGCCCTTATCGATGATTTGACAAGAATAAAAAGTATAGACGTTCCGATCCACAAAAGTAGAATTTTTTTATAACAAACTTGTGGTTTTTCTACTGTATCGTGATAACTAACATATAATTTCTAAAACGGGAAACGGATTTGCTAGATAAACGTAGGGATTTCATTTGAGTCATTTGCTACTCTTTAAAAATCGCGTTTTCTAACTCATTAGTATCGCGTGCTTTCGGACACAGACGGATATCTCGTAAAAGAAATAAGATAACATTCTAGCCTCAACTTTAAATAAAATTTCGATATGTTATCTACATTTTATACACGGCCATGTATCGCTTAAATCAACCATTCACAAAAGCTACACCAAGTTAACTATTACCCGGCCAAACTCTGTGAAATATTCACGTTAACTGTGATGAATAAAGCAAATTAAATCACTCTTTCATCGAGCGGATATATCAATCTGGATTGCAGTCTCTCCTCCATAAACTTAATTTTATAGCTGTTTATACGTCTTCTTGGGTTAGATATTTTAATATTACAATAATTGTAGAATATAGCAGCCCAACAAGTTGCACTTTGTTTAGATACTTGATCTAGATTTCGGCACCAACTATGAGTGACTATCAGAAGATTAAAATTAATACATAGAAAATAATTATTGAGTAAATTAACAAACATTATTTAATATGAAATACTTTATACAAATAATGTTTTATATGTATAAAACCATATGTAGAAATATATACTCACATGAGACGTAAAATTATTAGCGATATGCTCAATTCCAAATGATAAATAAAGCAAACTTTATTTATCTTTTGGACTTGAGCATATCGCACATCATTTTACGTGTCATATGAGTTTATATTTATACATATGCTATTGTATATAAAATATTATTAGTATAAAGTATTTCATATTAAATAATGTTTGTCAATTTACTCACTAATTCATTTCTATATATTAATTTTCATCTTCTGATGAAATCACCCACAGTTGGTGCCGAAATCTAGATCAAGTATCGAAACAAAGTGCCACTTGTTGGAATGCTTTATTCTACAATTATTGTAAATTTAGTACGGTTGCTGCAGTTTTGACAAGATATGTTTAAGATACTTTATTTTCAGCTGGAGAGCATGAGTTTGGTTCGTTGGTGTGAATTTGCAAAGACTTACTTTTGTCATGAAGAGTTAGTAATTATGATTTCTCCCTATGTAATGGCCAAGAAAGTAATTTTTAAATGCCCCCTATATTTTCACAATAGTCAAATAATAATAATGATAGTATTTACAAATATTGTGGTAGTGAGAACGGTCTATCACGCTAACATAAGCAATAGGAGTCAATGCCGTAATCAGTAACAGCGTACTCTACTAAATAAAGTTCCAACGGTGCTATTTATAGGTTATTCTAAACAAAGTACCGGGGGTTACTCAACTTTCTTTGAGCTTTGAACTCTTATATAGTTTTATTATCTGTTACCTATTTCATTAAAATATTTCACCTTTTAGTATTTGAAATAACCAAATAAGATAGCAATAAAAAGCGTTATTTAATATTTCTGTCGCGAGAGTGGTGTAATGTCACATTTGTAAGATGTAAAAATACCACATTTTCTCACTGTGTAGATTTTTGTAATCCGATGGTAAATTTAGAAGCGGCCTGAAAGCCCCCTTTGAACAAAATAAGCACTTTTGCTAGCGGAACATCTTGATAACGGGAAGATTAGAGTCCACTCTCGAGCATGGGTGTGTGTGTTGTCCGTAGTGTAACTTAGTTCACGTTCTGTGCAAGTCTAGGCACTAATTACCATAGTAGTTTAATCCAGTAGGATTACAGACATGTTAAAGGGGAAATATTTTCAGAAAAACCCGGAAAATTCCGTTTCTACACAAATGTCTACAGGATGTTAACTTTACCTGACATTGCCGGTTTAAGAGGCGATCTGATAGTTTTATATTCTTCAAAAATGAAATGCGAATTAATAGTTTATTTAATGACGACCGGTTTCGGGGGACCATGCTACCATCATCTGGTCATATTATTAAAAAATGGATATAAAATAGTAAGTGCAATATAGCAGTTTAGTCATCATATAAAATACAAGTTTAAACATGACAGATTACAAGATCTTGCTGACTACATTTCTATATTTTTATTTTCAGGACTGTATTTAGGTAACAGTATCTCCTTCAAAAGAATATTTTAAATAAAAGTCAACAACAATTAGCAAAAAAATATTTTCAAATGTCTTGTGTTCGTCGTAAGGTATTCTGTTTGGTTACATAACACAAATTATTGAAAGATATTTTCAGGTTCTAGACCATACCAGCACATCTGCTGTCTTTAAAAAGTATGTTATTATAAATCAAAAACAGTTAACAAATTCTGTATTCACAATTTTGGCCACCTGAACTTAAAAGCGAACAAAGAATATTCTCTAAGTGGAAAAGAATTTAGGCTGTAATATACCACGAATGGAATATTTTTCAAAACGCTAAAAGTATTTTTAGGAAAATCAGATAATATTTTGATGTAGGTACGAGAATCGAGAGCACTTCTATCACAACAGTCAACCGTGGTACTACACATGATCTGTCGACATCTCATACAATGCTTCCACAAAGCGCAGTGTACCAGCAGCTACTGTATAAACTGTACATATAGTGATAAAGATGTTTCAAGGCGCTTTATAGATCGTTCGTATTCACGTGTATTACATACGTGCTATTAATTTATTTCTCAATTGTCTTACACTCGAACCAAAAAGACTTCACCATACTGCAAGTGTCAAATCTCTTATAGCAGTTGCAAATAATAAGTCAGTACACTGATTTCTGCCAACGTGGTCAATCCTGATTTTATTTATCTTCCTGTTGAGCCTCATTCATAAAACTTTTTCTAAAAGTTTGCCGCCTTTTGACTGATTTGTTGTATTTTTCACAATCTCAATAAAATCGTCGTAAGCAAGTCTGACGATTTTTTTCAGATTACTTGAAAATGGCCTAAACCTAGATCGTAATATATATATATATATATATATATATATATATATATATATATATATATATATATATATATGTTTATCAGTTTTTTTCTATGCTTTTCTTTCTCAACTCCAAGGAGTGGAACCAATCAGGCAAAAACTCATATTCCCTAGGCAAGCAATTAAACTGCACGAGTTACCACAAAGCCATAATTACTTTTAACTAGCCACTCATAGACCAATACAATAACAAACTAATGAGTACAATATAATTCCCATTTTCGATAGCAAAAATTTGCCTCATCAGTTGAAAGAAGGCTGTCTGCCATCTTCCCTAGGTTTTTAACTTTTCAATTTATCTAAGCTCACTAGACGGCCTTTTTTTGCTAAAAGGGAACCCCTCTCGTTCGGAGTCATGAGGATTAGCATTTCACTTCATGTTTTTAAAATGTTAGTTTCTGTAATATTGCTATGATTTTCTGATGCTAATAATTTATCATTGTGTTCACGTTTTTAAATGTTAATTTCTGTAATATTGCTGGAATTTTCTGATGCTAATAATTTATCATTGTGTCTATGAATGTGGAAAGGTGAACGGTTTCTCTGTGACGCCACTGTCCCTGTGAGAATGTGTACTTGCTTTATTCTGTATGTGCACATATGAGAATCTTCTAACATGGGAGTCTGAGTGCATGTATGAGAATTTTCGTCGTCGGCTGCTGGCTGCTCGCTACTAGTGTTCTCTGGCATTGTATCAATAGGTAGTCGTTACTAACCTCTGCTTTTGATGCTACCAAAGAGGTTCCTCGACCCTTTGGTTACAAGTTGGTTTGGCAATGCCCAGTTAACGAGCCTCGGTTGGGCGCGCGAGTTTAATCTCTTCCCTCCACCTCACTTTTCGTGGGTTTTGCCGATTTCCAGCCGCTGGTCGCGGGCTCGTGGGCCGTCTGGACATTCTGTGGCTACGCTTCGACCTGGTAAGACGTGCTGGATTTTGTTTCCTTCCTTGAGATCGTGACCTTTCGCTTTTATGTATATATCCTGAATTAACATTATTTACCATATTAGTAGAGTGGAATATTACGAAACTGCCTGCGCAATGTAGTGTAAATAGAGTTGGTAGTAAAACCACTTCATGCTAATTAGGGGGAGTTTTTATGTGTTTCATTGTCTTTGACACCATAGAATCTGAACTATATATCGTAATACGATATTATTTCGAAGGTACATTCAGTGGTGTATAAAGTATCTGAAAAATATGTCGCGAATAGCGTTAGTAGGAATGACGCAATAAATCAAAACGCCATGTGTGATGAGGCGGTTGTTCATGAACCTAATTGTTTATGACTCCATATCTCATGAAGTGTGTGTCGTACTATGATAAAATTTCGAACGTACGTTCCATGGTATGTGTATACACTGTCTGTAACATTTATCGTGAATACTATTAATAGTATATGAGTAAAAAATTGTTACATCATGCCAAATTCCGTAATTATTTTACTGCATGAATGCCAAAAACGAAGTATGCGAGAAACTTTCTTCCTTTCATCATTTTGCTGGGGTTGTCAGCAAGAAAAGTTTCTTAAAAGTTTAAAATTTGGTTTAAAGTTTGTTGAAAGTCACTAAGTGCTCTCCTCCTCAAATGGTGGATTCATAAAGTAATGCTATCAGCTGCCACAAGAGGGGGAAATTTCCATTGTTTCTGACGTCATATCTCCTGAGCTTTGGGTCCTATCGTAAAATCCTTTCTTAGCTGACGTCTTCTACCTTTAAGGTGCATTCCTGTCAAATTCCTTTCAGCTTCATAGGTGAAGAAGTTTGCGAGATTTCGTAGTCAGTGAGTGAATGAGTGTAGGAGGAAGGAAGGAAGGAAGCTTACGGTTTAACGTCCCGTCGACAGGTAGGTCATTATAGACGGAGCTAACGCTCGGAGTTTTGGGGTAAAGATAGGGAAGGAAATTGCCGTGTCCTTTGAAAGGAACTACCCCGGCATTTGCCAAGGGTGTGTGGTGTCACACAAGTCTGAAGAGCGCGCCACGTACTTTCGCCGCGCGCCACCATGCACGCACGGCGAGGCGTTCTTACGACGTCGGCCACGAGCGCCCTCTGCTGCAATCCCGCTCGTAGCCACCACTGAACTGCATCGTTCACTTGGTATTAGGACAGGCACTAGGACTCATCAGTAGGCAGGCCTCTACCTAGTTAACCTATGTCTCAGCAGTACACTTAGTCGGCAGTCATGAACTTTTACAAAGTTCATATCATATTTATACTAAATATACTACTTGTTCTAATCTAGCTTAGTGTTTCTAGTTTCTGCTGTCCCACTGGCTGGTCACCTCAGACTCTGTACCCGCACTCGCGTGCATACTATTATCCTGTGTCAGTCTCTCTCTACTCGGCCACCGACACGCAGGATAACCGGCGGATACGAGACACAAAAGGCTGATTTAGGGAAATCACGGAAAACCTAAATCTGGATGGCCGGAGGTAGATTTGAATCACCATCCTCCCGAATGCGAGTCCAGTGGGTTACCACTGCGCCACCTCGTTTGGTGTGAATGAGTGTCCTTCCGCTTTTATATAGAAAGATATGGCATTTTTCCTAGGCTTAAGATCGCTTTACTACGCGTTTCTACACTTCTCTCTTACCTCTCTCTCTTCTTATTCTTTTTTCTTTTTCTTTTTTTCGTTCGTTAGCGGCACGCCTTGCGACGCCCTTGCATATTGGGCGTTAGTTTGCGACGCACTCATTGCACGAATGGGCATATACAACCGCTCTCTCATAGAATGATCTGTACCAAAAGATTGGAAAGTTGCACAGGTCACACCTATATTCAAGAAAGGCAGTAGGAGTAACCCACTAAGCTACAGCCTTATTTCATTGACTTCAATTTGCTGCAGGGTTTTGGAACATATCCTGTATTCAGATATTATGAATTATCTCGAACAGAATTGATCTATTGGCCCAAGGTCAACATGGATTTAGAAAATATATTTCATGCGTCACACAACTAGCTCACACGAAGTGATGTGTGCTATCGACAGGGGTTCGCAAATTGATTCCGTATTTCTTGATTTCCAGAAGACTTTTGACAACGTACCTCAGAAACGCCTTCTAATCAAATTGCGTGGTTACGGTATATCGCCCCAAATTTACGACTAGATAGGGAATTTCCTCTCAGAGAGGACACAGTTTGTAATAATCGATGGTAAGGCATCGACTAAAACAGAGGTGATATCGGGCGTTCCACAGGGTAGTGTTATTGGTCCTTTGCTGTTCCTTATTTACATAAACCCATTTAGGGGAAAATCTAAGTAGCTCTCTTAGGCTGTTTGCAGATGACGCTGTCATTTACCATCTAGTAAAATCATCTGAAGATCAAAACCAACTTCAGAGCGATTTGAATAAAATATCAGTATGGTGTAAGAATTGGCAGTTGAGTAAATAATGAGAAGTGTGAAGTCCCCCACATGAGTACCAAAATAAATCCGTTAAACTTTGTTTACATGATAAATCAATCATGTGTGAAGGTCGTAAACTCCACAAAATACCTAGGAATTACTATTACTTGTGACTTAAATTGAAAAGAACAGGTCGATAATGTCGTGGGAAAGGCGAACCAGAGACTGCGTTTTATTGGCAGAACCCTTAAAAGATGCAACAGAACTACTAAAGAAACTGCATACACTACGCTTGTCCGTCCTTTTATGGAGTATTGCTGCCCAGTGTGGAATGCTTATCAGGTGGGTTTGATGTAGGACATCGGAAAAGTCGAAAAAGGGCAGCTCGTTTCGTATTGTCACGATACAGGGGACACAGCGTTACGGAATGATACAGGATCTGGGATGGGAATCATTACAACAAAGGCGCTTATCGCTGCGGCGTGGGCTACTTACGAAACTACAATCGCCAACATTGTCCTCCGAATGCGAAAATATATTGTTGACTGCCACTTACATAGGTAGAAATGATCATCAAAATAAAATACGAGAAATCAGAGCCCGAACGGAGAAATTCAGGTGTTCATTCTTACCGCGCGATGTTCGAGAATGGAATGGGAGGTAAAATAGTCTAACGGTGGTTCGATGAACCCTCTGCCAGGCACTTAAATGTAATTTGCAGAGTATCCCATGTAGATGAAGATGGGCGGTGCGCTCCTGCCGTTCCTCATAGCTAAAATGTCGTTATCGGTATTAACCTATCGGTTATAGAATTTCCTTGTTTGCCTTGTTAATCTTTGTCACACTAGTTAGCAGCCAACTGTGTAATTCGAGACGGTAACCCGTGAACTGGTATCATCGTGCAACAGTTAGACAATCAAGGCGTGTGAAGCGACAGCAATACTGTACTGGGCACAGTGCAGTGCAGGCTGCCCTGAAGCTCGCAGGAACCGCCGTGCCCTGCTGGAGACGGCGAGGGCAGCCGGCAGTGGTGCTGGGCGGCGCGGGGCTCAGCCTAAGCCAGGGATCACGACCGCCCGCCCCGACATTCGTTCCCATTCTGCAAGCGCGGACCGGCGGAACCGGGACACCGTTTCTGCTCTAAGCGCTCACGGCAGCTTTCCGTATTTGCTGCGGTGCACGTTCACCGCGTCTCGGTAAAAAAAAACTGTGTCACTACAAGCTTATTTTCTGTTTCATCGACGAATAAAAGCGTTTCTTATTCTTATTTATCGTCTCGCACATGCAGGGTCGGCTTGTTATTCTGGATTTGGCATGTTAATATTGACGGGGTGGCCGGATGTCCTTCCTACCGCCACCCCCTGCCTCCCGGGACGAAATGTGTACCCCAAATGTCTGCGTATAGTCTTATATGTGTGAAAGTGTAAAGTGTTACGAAATGTTTGCGTCTCTTGCATGTGCGGCGGGACTTGGGGACCAGCCCGGTATTCACATAAATGGATGTGGAAAACCGCCTAAAAACCACATTCAGGCTGGCCGGCACTCCGACCCCTTCGTTAATCCACCGGGCGGATTCGAACCGGGGCTAGTATGCCTACTCGTCTCGGAAAGCGGTGAGTTAGACCGCACGGCTAACCGAACGGGTGAAGAAAAGCGTTTCTGAAGAAGCGAAATTTCTTGACACCCAATATTAATTTAAATTTTAGAAAGTATTTTCTGAAAGCATTTGTCTGGATTGTAGCATTGTATTGGAGCGAAACGTGGACGATAAGGACTTCAGACAAAAAGATGATAGAAGCTTTTGAAATGTGGTGCTACAGACGAATGATGAATTGGGGAGAAAAGGAGTTTCTGGCGTATCCTGACTAAGAGAAGGGATAATGAAATAAATCGCATTTTGCAATCGGTTATGGCTTCACTGTACTAGGTTTAGATGGAACACCAAAGTGTGGCGAATGAAAATTTGTGCTCGGCCGGGATTCGAACCCGGGATCTCATGCTTACTAGGCAGACGCGTTGCCCGGCCGGGTTCGAATCCCTGCCTGGCACAAATTTTCATTCGCCACACTTTGGTGTTCCATTTAAACCTAGTACAGTGAACCCATAACCGATCGCAAATGGCGATTTCTTTCGTTAAATGAACGCTGTAATGTCGTCAAAAATATATATAATTGAAAATAAGATCGTTGGTGGGACACATTCTGAGACATTAGGCAATCGTCAACTTAGCATTAGCGGGAAATGTGTGGGGTAACAATCGAAGATGGAGACCGAGGGACGAATACAGCAAGCAGATTCAATAGGATGTAGGTTGCCGAACGTATTCGGCACATCATGCACTACGGTTTGATTTATTTACGTAATTATTGCTAAGACATTCCAGTCAGCATAAGGAAATTACTGAAAGCTGTAGACGAAAGCAATAGGCTACTTTACAGCTACAAGGAAAGAAAGAGAATGAAACAACGTACATCTGATGAATGCGCATTACTTAAGACAGATCAACCTTTCAACATCAAGAGAAAGCAGTTTCTAGTGAGACTTGCATTTAATATTACGATTCATAAATAACAGGGCAATCTATTAAATACTACGGATTGGATTTGATATGTACGTGTTTCTCACACGGGCAACTATTTCACTTGCTCAGGGATGGGCTCGCCAAAGAAATTATTCACATTAGATCCTGGACAAGTGACAAGAAATATTGTTTATAATGAAGATGTGAATTAAATGAATGTATCAGTGTTACATATAATATGCATCTTGATAACTACCTTTTCTTGTATGGATACTGCACTTACTATTTTGTAGCCGACCGCGGTGGCCGAGGGGACTGAGGCGCTCCAGTTACGGTCTGCACAGCGACGACGGTCGGGGGTTCGAATCCCCCCTCGGTCATGGATATTTGTGCCGTGTTTAGGATTAGCTAGTTCATAAGTAGTTTATAGGTTTAGGGACTGATGACCCCGTAGTTAAGTCCCATAAGCTATACAAACATTTGACCATTTTTTTACTATTTTGTACACTATGCAAGACAGACTTATTACTTAAATATTCTTCCATAAATCTCTAACTATATAGAAGCGGAAGGACACTCATTCACTCACTCATTCACTTACTGACTAAACACGGAATCTCGGTAAATACTTCTCCTATGAAGCTGAAATTTGGATGGAATGTAGTTTATAGGTAGAAGACGTCAGCTAAGAAAGGATTTTGCGATAGGGCCGATAGTTTAGGAGATATGACGTCATAAACAATAGAAACTTGTCCGACTTGCGGAACTTGATACAGTGACTTTATCAGTTCGCTATTTGCAAAGGAGTGCATTTAGGGACTGGCAACGAACTGTAAACATAATTTCAAACCGTTAGAAAACTTTTTCTCTCTGACAACCCCAGCAAAATGATGAAAGGAGAAAAGTTTCTTGCTTACTACTTTTCCGCTGTTCATGGACTAAATCTACGGCATTCGATATGACGTTACAATTTGTTATCTGATCACTACAAAATGTTGCAGCGGGAAATTTTACAGACAACATATAGCAACATATAACTAATAAATATGAGATCATACGAATATTATATGTCGTTTGTACTTAGATTACTATAGTCCCTTGTTTCGATTCTGCAATTACAATTTTGTACAATATGCAAGACAGCCTTAATCATGAAATATTCTCCCATAAGTACAACATTACTTTAGAAGAAAATAGAGATTGACAGAGACAGAGATGGGGTAGGAAATACTAACTCAAGGCTGGAATAAATAAATAAATACCAGGGCAACGCCGGGTTTTCAGCTATTATAACATAGTTTGATAGCAAAAACTGGAGATGGACCGAGAGAAAGGGAGAGAATGTTTACGAGAAGTACAAATTCAAGGCTTGAGTAAATGAATAAATAAGTAACTGGACAACACCGGGTTATCAGCTGGTCACAAATAAATCCCAAGATGTCAGTTTTAATCTAAATAAAAGTTATAAGTGATCTTGGCTGTTCTACGTAATAAATCAGTTGGTAATAGTTCGTGTTGACATTTGTAGGTTCACGGATCCTCTTACCTGTGCTGTCGTATATGTTCGATGTCACAGTTATGCCCTTACAATACGACGATATTGGCAAATGTCTCTGCTGCGTGGACGTTCAAAAGCTCGTCTACGTGCGTATCAGCACTCAAGTGAGCATTACAACAAGCATCGTGGCACAACTGTTCGAGCACGTCCAACTCGTGTTGCTATTCTCCTATAGGACTGTCCCGCCATTCGAAAAGCCACAATTTGAGCCCTTACAAACTCGCTCGCTCGGTTGGCTGTATGAAAAATGAGAACGTCTCCTGGGCATAGCGGCTACATGCATCACCTTGAGTTTTGTTGCTGGAAACATTCCAAAAACAGTAGGCACTCTGTCAGCGGGTTCCATTTCAAGGTGTACTTTCTTTTTCGGATTGGTGTAAAGGTTCACAGATGCAGTGGCTGTCTGCACAAAAATAAGGAGTCGATATTGTCACCAGTTTTTAAAAATTAATGTGAATAATGAAGGGAAGAACGAAAATTTCCAATATCTATTATGGAGTTGCATAGCCGATGGAACGACATTACAATAAAAGGAAGAAAGGTGTTAAATGTTTAGTTTTAAATGAAGAGAAGAAAAATACAAAAGTCAACAAAAAAGTGCATTATTTTGTTCATCAAACAGCCCTTTGCGGTAAGTTTTCCAACGGGGAAGTGATGAATTTAGCAGCACGAATAGTAATTTTTTCCGTTTTGTACCATAATAATTGTCAATTAAGTTAAACGGAGAGTCTGGAGATTTTACATATTACTGAAAAGTGTGTCGGCTAAGTGAAGGAGTATATTGGAAATGATTTTTCACCGTAAAACACGCTATTTGAGAGCAGGAAGTTAAGTTAGAAGTACTATAATAGACTGCACACATATTTTAAGTTGTCACTGCTGACAGTAAGACACTGCCAGGTTAGTTCTGCCAATGGGTCCACCTCTATGCAAGGGTACGATATTTTCGATAAAGTTCTTCGGGGTAACAGACGGCATCATCATCGTGTAGAAGCAACCAACGTTATAGCTATTACTGCAAGTCGCCTTCTTCAGGGTATTCGTCTGACTGACGAATACCCTGAAGAAAGCAATTTGCGATTGTGGCCGGAACGTTGGTACGTTTTACACGATGACGATGCGGTCTAATACCCAGAAGAACTTTATGGGAAGTGACAATGGCCGCGGAAGCCTACGCTTACATATACGATATTTGTTCCTTCACCAAACTATGCGGCGTGTCAGTCACCGTCTGCACATCCGCTGCGGTCGGGGGTTCGAATACCCCCTAGGACATGGACGTTTGTGCCGTCTTTAGTATAAGGTAGTTCATAAGTAGTTTGCGTGTTTAGGAACTGATGACCCCGTAGTTAAGTCCATATGCTCTACAAACATTTGAATATTTTTGAACCAAAATATGTTTCCCACAGTTGGGCTTTTTTTCTTTTTTTTTTTTTTTAATTGACATTTCATTTCTCTGATGGAGAGGGCTGGCAGAGCTTAAGGCGCTCTTTATTTTATAGAATTACAAAACAAAGGAGAAATACAAAAATGACACGCAGTAGATAAACGGAGCAAGACAAACACATAAGATGGCGAAAAAAATGAAGGTAAGACTGCGTTGAATGGAGTGAATTGAAGAATTAATAAACAGACAAGCGGCGATGACGGAGTAACACAAACACTGTAGCACTGATGCACACGGACATTTAAAATACACAGGCGTCGGCTTCAGGGTGACCGTTCGGGGTTTCATTAAAAATCAAATGATTAGATTCACTCCGAGGAACACAGACAAGTCACACGTATAAGTTTAAGAAATACTGTGAAAAGATTATGGGGAAGGAGCAAGGGGAGGAGCGAAGGAGGGGTGGAGGGGGGAGAAGTACAGGGGCGAGGGGATACGATAGAGAAAGGGGCCACAGGGCTGAACGGATGAGGAGGAGGTGGCTGAGTAAGCTGTAAAGAGGAGGGGGGAGGATACTGGAAGGTCTGGCAGGAGGAGGAGGACAGAGCAAGGGAGCGGGGACCTAATAGGGGGATCAACGGGAAAGGAGGGGGGCAGGAGAATGTCAGGGCTGGTAAGAAGAGTAGATGTCTGGGCGGAGGGCATCGTCAGGAAGGGGCAGAGTGCGGAAATTGCCATGGGTAGGGTAAGGAGGGTGGACGAATGGAGAGCAGGGGGATACAGTGGTAATGGCGCGACAACTGGCCGGGATCGCTGAGGAAAGGATAGACAATAGGGTGAGGGGGAGACAAAGGTGCTCAATAAAGTGGACAAGGCGGGAGAAGTGGATGACGTCGTAAATGAGCCCTGTGGGAGATGGGTGCAGGAAGGGATACAGAAGGCGAGGGGGCGGGTGTGGCGTTCCAGGATCTCTACGGACTTGAAGGATGGAGGGGCACAGTTGTGGAATCCTCAAATCATTTTTACTGTTATTGTTCCTGGAAATTCCCATGAGTAAAATCTATCGCTGGTGCTGGAATTTACCTCTGCCCACCACTTAGTTGTCAGTGTGAGTGTTCGCCTGGTCAGTGCCACATGGTCACTGCCTGCTGCCTGCTGCCGTCTGCCGTGCACAGCTCTCTAGTACCGCAGTCTAAGGTATCAGTCGCGACACTCACTGGTGTTAAATCTGTTACCGTCTCACAGCTGAGCGACACTAGTGCTCTAAGCGGTGAGCATAATGCGCCATGTTTTCTGCACCACTGGACATCCAAACTTCAGTATAAATTTCTCTATATACTCTACACGAACGGTTTTCTACTCCTAAAAAGATCAAACAATCATTCTTACATTTATATTTGCGTAATTTTCAGTAATATGGTTATCTACATCTACATCTACATAGATACTCTGCAAATTACATTTAAGTGCCTGACAGAGGGTTCATTAACCACTTTCATAACTTTTCTCTACCGTTCCATTCTCTAATAGCGCGCGGGAAGAAAGAACACCTAAATCGTTCCGTTTTCGATCTGATTGCTCTTATTTTATTGGGATGGTCATGTCTCCCTAAGTAGGTGGGTGCTAGCAAAATATTTTCACATTCAGAAGTAAAAGTCGGTGATTGAATCTTCGCAAACAGATCACGCCGCAATGAATAACGTCTTTCAAAATGTTTGTAATTCTATCGGACCAAACTACGTGGTCATCAGTCCGTAGCTTACAAACTACTTAAACCTAGGTAAACTAACCTACGGACAGACACACACACCCATGCCCCAGGGAGGACTCGAACCTCCACGGCGAGCAACCGCGCGCTCCGCAGCGAGACGCTTTAGACCGCTCGGCTACTCCACCGCGGCGAATAACGTCTTTCTTTTAATGATTTTCACCCCAATTCGTGCAACATTTCCATGACGCTTCCCCCCCCCCTCCGTAACGTGATAAAACAAAACGAGCTGCCCTTCTCTGAACCTTCTCAATGTCTTCCGTCAGTCCCACCTGGGGCAACAGTACTCCAGGAGAGGACGCACAAGTGTGATGTAGGCAGTCTATTTGGTGGAGCTGGCGCATCTTTGAAGCGTTCTGCCAATGAAACGTAACCTTTGATTCCCCTTCCCCACAATATTTTCTATGTGTTCTCTCCAGTCAAAGTTGTTCGTAATTGTAACTCCTAGGTATTTGGTAGAATTCACGACCTTAAGGTTTGACTGATTTATCGCGTAATTGAAATTCAGTGGATTTCTTTTAGTGGTCATGTGTATTACTTCACACTTTTCTTTATTTAGTGTCAATTGCCAATCATCGCACCAGGTAGAAATTTTGTCTAAATCGCTTTGCAGATGCTTTTGATCCTTTGTTGACTTCACTAACCCATAAACGACAGCATCATCCGCGAACAGTCTAAGGGAGCTATTCAGATTGTCTCCTAAATCGTTTATAAACATGAGGAAGAGTAGGGGACCTATAACGCTTCCCTGTGGAACGCCAGATATCACTTCTGTTTAACTCGATGACTTACCGTCAATTACAACGAACTGTGTCCTTTTTTATAGGAAGTCGTGAATCCAATCGCACAATTGGGAAGATATTCCATAAGCACGCAATTTCATTAGAAGCAGCTTGTGGGGTACAGTATCAAAAGCCTTCCGGAAATCCAGAAATATGGAATCGATTTGAGATCCCTTGTCGATGGCACTTAACACTTCATGTGAATAAAGGGCAGGCTGTGTTTCGCAAGAGCGATACTTTCTGAATACATACATCTTTGTGTCGTAATAAATAACAAATGAAGTACATTTTTCTGGTCATAGCTGTATTCCATTGAGCTTCAAGCTATCTCGGTTCCAGAAACAGTCACGAAAACGAATATGAGCTGCGAATAACACAACTTTCAGGCCTCTCACACGTCCTTTATCTGCTCTACTCGGCAGATATGCCCCAATCCCAACCTCCCGTCCATCTTCTCCAATATGCTGACGACACCGCCTTCCTCGCCCTCGCCCCCTCCCTTGCTTGCTCCCGACACCTCCTTCAGTCCCATCTCTCCGAATTTTCCACCTGGTGCAACCAGTGGCTCCTTACTGTCAACCCTACCAAGTCCCAGGCAATCATCATAGCTCACACCACCCGCTCCTTCCGCCATCATGACCTTTACCATACAATCCATAGCCGCCCCATCCCACAAACCAAAATCCTAAAATATCTTGGCCTCACCCTCGACAGATCCCTCTCCTGGAACCACCACCTAAAAACTGTCCGCCAGAAAGCCCTATCCCGCCTCAACCTCCTCAAGCTCCTAGCCGGCCGGACATGAGGACTCAACCCTTCCACCATCCTGTTCACCTACCGTTCCCTAATACGTCCCATCTTATGCTGCTTCCACCCCGCCCGGATATCCTACTCCTCCCTCCTATTATGCCACCATTCAGATCCTTGAGCGCCACGGCCTCCACCTCGCTTACCGTATACACCTCCCTTCCCCCACGCGGATTCTATGATCTCATTCCTTTCCCCCACCTACTCCATTTCCTTGAACACATCCGTCTCAAGTACATACTCGAAAAATAGAGTCCCATCATCCTTTGGTTCCCCCCCCCCCTGGGCCTTTGCCACGCCGTTACCAACATACCCATCCCTCCCTTCACCTAGACACTCTCCACACCCTCTCCCAGGGTGGCTTCCGACACCTACCCCTCCCAGATGACGCTTCTGTCCCGACATCTACCCCTCCTTCCAACCATAGTCCTTCCCTGTTGATCATGGCCACCTACTCCCCCACACCTCCTTTTCCCGCCCCCGCTTGGCTATCCTCTTCCCACCCCATCCTCCAGGGTCCTTCCTATTCCCCCTACCCCATCTTCTCTCCCCTCTCTCCTCCTACTCCCGCCACCGCGCTTCCCACGCCCCTCTCCTTCCCTATTCCCTGTGGGGTCCGACAACCAATTTTTTAATAACAGTGTTGTGTCATTGTTCAGTGCTCAGTGTTTATGCTTGTAATCTTAAGACTTACGAGCAACAGGCTAATCAATAGTGTTGCCATGTATTTTAAATGTCCTTCATTCTTCACCATGTGTAAGTCCAATGTTTTCTACAAAAATTTTGTTCTTTTGACTACCATGGCTCTTTTAATCTCAACGAATGTGTGTATGTCTACTTTTAAACTTAGTTTTTGTCATCCATTATCTTTCATCTGGTTTTAAATGTGAAAGTTCAGCAATTTTAGTACCTTTTAATTGTATAAATTCTGCGTTTTAGCATCTCTTTTTTGTTAAAATATTTTTATTTATTTTTGTAAATCGCTCGGCTAAAGAGCAGCCCTGTATGCTGCTGACAGCCTGCCCTCCCCCCTCCCTGCCCTTTTGGGGCTTTAAAATACAATACAGAAAGAAAAAACCGACTTTGATTGCACGAGTTACCGCCAACTTAGGAGTGTCTCTCGCTGGCCGCTTGGCACGCTACTGTCGCGGTGGGTAACAAAACTTCGCTGTTCGCGTCTGGTATGTTAGACTAGACTGTGCTGCTACTGTGTGAGCGCGAGACGAAGACCGCGCTCTGCTGTGCTGACGCCGCTGCAGCAGTCAGCGTGTTTCAAGAGCTGCCCGAGGCGGCCCCACCTGCCGACAGCCGGCTAGATGCCAGCACTGCATTCATTAACTTGAATAAACATTTGTGTTGTTAATGCTCTCTCATTACCGCCACAGCGCCGTCCGGCCCTCGTAACTGCACTCCTCGCTTATACGACAGCAAGGGAGTCTACCGCAGCCCTTTTGCTGTAATATTGTAGGGCAGCCAGTGTATGTCAATAAATAAAGCGACTAGGCACTCCGGCTACAGAGAATTGTGCTGTGATTGGTGGAAATTAATTGTATAACTCGGTTTCTTTTATTGGTTTTGGTTTGGTGGTCATTCGTCGTGGATGAAAGAGCTAAATTTTACTTGGCTTGCCTGTATGAAATGTAGGTTGGTATGTCTTATTTTACTTGATGCACTGCGCCGTATTTACCTTTTTTTCTGAGCTTATTTGTTAATTTAAGACTTTTGTAATAATTGAACATAGAGATTCTTTTCCTCATGGGCTTTTAATTTCATATAATAATATTTGAAATATATATATATAAAAGTCCCGGTAGTTCATTTATGTCGAAGCCAGTTACAAAAGAGACACTTTATGCCTGATTTTATCATGGGATTGACCTTGCAGATTAGATTTTAGGTAAGTTCCTTTCATTACGTAGCTGATAATTTTTTTTTCATATACATTTAGCAACCTATTGAAAGTCAAAGATCGTATCTATAGCAACTTTTCAGAATAATCACAAATACGATGGAAGGTTCTAATTATTGAATGAGTTTAAGACAATTTTAAAATCTCACTCGTTTCTACATACTTCAAAATAACACAGTTTACAATAAATGCACTCAGAGAGAGCCCCACGTCGGAGGTTCGAATCCCCTCTCGGACATGGATGTGTGCTTTGTCCTTACGTTAGTTTAACTTACTTTAAATAGTTTGTAAATCTAGGGACTGATTACAAACTTAGTTTGGTCCCATAGAATTACAAACATTCGAACATTACAGAGATAGCTGAACTCAAACAGAGCTAAACTTACAGAGTGGGAGAGTAACCGTGCTGTGGGCATTACTTATACTAATATCCTGACAAAAGATTACCGTAATTTAAGGTGTTTGGACTATCTTATCCTATGGCCTTTATTACTCTGATTTACATAGATGGTAATTTATTGCTTTAAATTTTAGAAAATACGTAATTTCTGCGTCGTAAAAATAATGAAATACTTACAAATGACAGAAAATGGCGATCCTAATGCTACGACCGCGATGTAGTGTTTCAATTGTGATACAGGTAACGAGTGAAAATTGCGCACTGCGCTATGGCGGTACTGCATCGTGGTGTAGGACTCAGTCCTCGGCACTTCTTCAATTGGGAGACGTCTTCTCGTTCCAAATTGATCACAGTATTTGCTAATGATAGCATCGCCTGTGGATCTTCTGGTTAGCTGGGATGGTGTGTAACTTCTGGTTTAGGGTTGTCTTCTCTGTTGTGCCTTTCCTGTTTTGTCATCCTCTATTGTCAACTTGACTGGCTGGAGCTTCTCAATATTCTTCTGTCTTCCTCGCATGGATTGTGTCGTTACGTCTACCCCTGCCGTCTGCGGCCCTGGAGATAGGACAACAGGGGCAGTCTCCTTTCCCTTCATGGCGCGTACTTCTTCTTTCAGTGCTTCTATTCGGCGTGTTGTTCGGCGCGCATTGCCACCCTGTCCTCCATCATGGCGGCTTTCAAGGAGTGCAGGGTTTGCACGGTGTCTATCATCTCCTTGCACCACTGGTCGCGCAAGGTTTGCCTGATGGCTTCTGGTGCTGCTTCGTGTTAACCTTCTGCCTCACTTGCGCGAGGTGTCGGGGAGATCACGGTCTCTTCCTGTGCCGCCTTCTTGCCGGGGAATTTCCCGGAACATGCGACGTTTCTTCCACCCCCGGATGTAGGTGCAGCGGCGGTGGTTTGCAGCGTGTGCGCCACCGCAGTTCGCGCACTTCTTCGCGACCTCCCGCGTCTGAGCGCATTCGCGAGTGTCATGCTCCTCCGCGCACTTCAGGCACGCGAAGGCGTTCGGGCATTCCTTCGCCTTGTGGCCGATCTTCTGGCAGCGAAAACACTGCTCTACCTTCCTCTTCCTTGTTCTCTGACTCCGACGCCGACGCGTTTCCGCGGCGCTAGCCATGTGCAGCACTTTGGGGGCGAGATGTTGCATGAGCGCCGCCATCAAGCCACTCTTAGGCTCGCGGTCCATTTCCTTTGTGCGGGCCACGTCGAAAGAAAACGAAGCGGCGAGCGACGTGAGGGTGCGTGTGGGACGGCCTCTCGGCGAAAACTGTAGCTGTGGTGTAGGACTCAGTAAGAATGGAAACCGGCTGTGTTTTGAGTGGGTGAAGACCCTAAAAAAATATTAAACATGTGTATTAATCAAATTCAACAACTACGAACATATGCACAGAGTGTACATAAAGCTGTTCACCGATCAACTTACCAAAATGCTATAGAGCTGCACACCGTAAATTTAGCTTTAATGGAGCATGAAAAAAAGTACAACTAATAACATTTTAGGAGTAAAAGGATGGCAGGAAAGCTTCACCAAGAGCAAATATTAGCCATAACCTAAAATAGATATCAAAATCCGACATCTTAAACTGTATCCGAACAATAAACGCCACGGTGGAATAGCGTCTCGTTGCAGAGCGCGCGGTTGCTCGCCGTCAGAGGTTCGAGTCTTCAAATGTTCAAATGTTTGTATAGTCTATGGGACTTAACTACGGGGTCATCAGTCCCTGAACTTAAAAACTACTTATGAACTAACTAAGACTAAGGACGGCACAAATATCCATGCCCGAGGGGGGATTCGAACCCCCGACCGTAGTGGCCGTGCAGACCGTGACTGGAGCGCCTCAATCCCCTCGGCCACCGCGGCCGGCGGTTCGAGTCTTCCTTAGACAGGAGTGTCTAAGTTGTCATTAGGTTAGTTTCTAAGCCTGCGGACTAATAACCAATACAGTGAAGTCCCATATATTTAAATACATTAGCCTTTTTTTTTTTTTTTCAAACGTTTTGAGATTTATGAATTGCAAATCATTGAATGGGAGCAACGCCAGCAGCTCACAGTAAACACTAACATGCCGATTATAAAAGTTTAATACAGTGGGCCTACAACAGCCACAGCATATATAAACCGTGACCCCTCTTGTACAATTTAAATTACCCGATCCAAGCACAGTCTTCGACACTAAAAAGTTTTCCGCGGATTTGCGCAACACGGTCTGCAGGAGATAACAGTGATGTGAGGTAAATTGTTTCGGTTACATGCAGTCAGATTTATCTCAGTCTATCACTCACATACGCGCTACATACCGTAATTGTTTAAAGAAAAGATCTCATTCGCATACGCCATTGTAAGAATATTTCTTCCAAATTAACATATATTATGAATAGAGCAATGATAAATTATTTTTAAGGAATTTATTAATGACAAGAATTTGTGACAGTGTTTGTACAAATCCCACCCAACATTTTGCTTAGTTAGGCAATTAATCCAACAGTCTATTTAGTTCCATATATCACAGACGGGTTTTACCATTTCAAAATATATCTCAGACTGCTTTTAACCCCTTGTACAACGACGGACTGCTGAAAACACTGAATAAAAAATTCTCGGGTTTCCGTCGCGTCATGTGGTTAAAACTCCAAGAGCTTTCGGCCAACCACTCCTTGGCCATTGTCAAGGAGTGTGACTGCCTAGTGGCTGCTAGTGCGAGCTTATAAAGTAGCTAATGGCTGTGACGTCACTGGTGCCTCCGATATTGCCATATCGCGGCCGCTCTAACACTGCAATCGCTGGATCCCGCGCCGCGCTGAGCTGCAGGCCACCGTCTCTGTTAAGGGTGTTTTCAGTTGTTTTAACTCCTTTGGATTCTTTAATTATACCGTCCCAGAAGCCGTTCGATGACCATTTACTAAAGCACGATCAGCTAAAGCAGGTATCTCTGCGCATCGTAAACGATAAAACTTGTCATGTTCCTTCCTTCGTTGTTCGACAGTTCGTACTGTTTGTCCGACATAGGACTGGCCACACCCGCAAGGTATCTTTTAGATCTTAGGTGTTCTGAGAGCTACTGCGTCTTTGTCTGGTCTCAATAATTGCCGTATTTTCGTTGGAAGCCTGAAGACTGATTTGATTTTCAGTCGGCATATTTTGCCCAACATAGAACGGCAGAACGGCAGAATTGCAAGTTTCTTCTCCTCCTCCTCGTCAGTAGTCTTATTGTGCTTCTTTCATTTCCTATTTCATGACCATTGTAACCAGTATTCCTGAAGATCTTGTATAGATAGTTCAACTTATGGGGCAGGTTATCTGTGTCTGCGTTTGCACAATGTACCAAAGTCTGTAATACAGTGCTCTTCTGTGCCGGCTGATGATGGCTTAATGGCATGCAAGTACAGACAGCTGTGAGAAGGTTATCTATAGACGCTGCCATTACGTTTACGACGAACGAGAACGCCGAGGAAGGGCAATGTGTTCTCTTTCTTTATCTCCATAGTGAACAGGATCTTAATGTTGTTCAGATTTTACAAGAACTCGTCAAGTTTCTCATGACCGTGCGGCCAAATGACGAGCGTACCATAAACATATCGGAAGAAACATCTAGGCTTTAATGGCACCTTGTCTAAGGCTATTGTTGTCTTTAGTCGGCATACTGGTTGGATGCGTTTTCCACTTTGCCCTGTTCTGTACAAGCTTCGTCATCTGAGTATAAGAACGACAACCTATATCCCCTTGAATCTGCCTACTGTATTCTTCATTCGGCCTCCCTCTAGAATTCTTACCCCGCATCATTCCTTCTACTGCGAAGCTGACGATTACTTGATATTTAAGAATGTGTCTCACCAACCTGTCCCTTCTCTTAGTCAGAATATCCCAATAAACCCCTTTTCTCCATAATTATGTTGAGTGCCTACTCATTAGTTATGTGATCTACCCGCCTAATCTTCAACATTCGTCTGTAGCATTTCAAAAGCTTTTGTCTCGACTCCATATCGTCCACGTTTCACTTCCGTATAATGCTACACTTCAGACAAATGGACCGAGCGAGGTGGCGCATTGGTAACGCACTGGACTCGCATTCGGATGGATGGTGGTTCAAATCCACCTCCGGCCATCCAGATTTAGGTTTTCCGTGATTTCTCTAAATCGCTCCAGGCATATGCCGGGATGGTTCCTTTCAAAGAGCACGGCCGATTTCCTTCCCCATCCTTACCCAAATACTCCGAGCGTAAGCTCCGTCTCTAATGACCACGCTGTCGACGGGACGTTAAACTCCAAGCTTCCTTCCTTCCTTCAGACAAATGCTTTCAGACAGGACTTCCTAACATTTAAATTAATACTGTATGTCAACAAAATTCGCTTCTTCAAAAACTTTTATTTTTTCCATAGCCATTCTGCATACTATATCTTCTTTACCTCAACCATCAGAATTTATTTTGCTACCCAAATAACAAAACGCACCTACTACTTTTATTGTCGCATTGCATAATCTAATTTTTTTCAGAATCACCTGATTTTCTTAGACTACATTCCATTGTCGTCGTTTTACTCTTGTTAATGTTCATTTTATAACCTCTTTTAAAGATATTGTCTATTGCCGTTCAATAGCTCTTCCAGATCCTTTAGTATGTCATCAACCAACCGCAAAGTTTTATTTCTTCTCTCTCCAAATTTCTCCTTGCATTCTGTCAGAGCTTGTTCATTGTACAGATTGAACAACATTGCTGATCTGTAGATCACCTCTTTTATGTTTCCTGATGATGACATCCTCTTGAGTAGTCCCCGCACGCAGATCCTCAGAAATATCTTACACACGAAGACGCCGTATTCATATATTCATACACGTCCACGGAAGAAGTAACGACCGTACTTTCCCCAGGCTTTCAGTCATTTGCAGTAACTTTATGGCAAATCCCTTGTACCTGCCGTCGTTTCATTTTATATTACCTCGCGTCTGGACTGTGTATTTACCATTCTCTCTTCCTATTTGCCCGGTAACTTGTGCACTGAAGGTGCCTACCGCAAGCTATTACAATGCAATATGGCTCCCACACGTTTGTATGTAGAATGACTTGTCTACGCTGGCTTCATCCAGCTTGAGTACACATGAGTTCCCGCCACGTGCGAAATGAGCACACCCAACACTAATGAAATTTAATTGTAATAAGATTGACCCATGCAACGGATAACATTACAAACGCAACTGAACTAATTAATCGAATCAAATATATGTATTCAAATAGAACGGATACGTTACTCTGATATTTATGCTCCAGTGCACCATGGCAGCCGCGGCGGATTAGCCGCGCGTACTGGAGCGCCGTGTTGCGGTGCGCGCGGTCGTCCGCCGTCAGGGGTTCGATTCCCCCTTTGCGCATGGATGTTTGTGTCGTCTTTAGTATAAGGTAGTTGATAAGTAGTTTGTAAGTTTAGGTCTTGATGACCTCGCAGTTAAGTCCCTTAAGCTTAACAAACATTTCAACATTTTTGCACCATTGCATGCCACAGCAAGGACTGTAAGAATGGGATTAGTTGTGCTGAATAGGGTCATATGAACATTTAGAAAATGCTTCGACAAGCATGTGGGATAAAATCATTATTTATTCACAAATCCTTTACAATAAATGCATTATCATGTGGATTGTCCGCCTCCGTAGTCCAGTGGACAGCGTGGTGGGTTACCACGCACGGGGCCCGAGTTAGATTCCTGGTCGGGTTGGAAATTTTCTCCACTGGGGGACTGGGTGTTGTGTCGTCCTCATCATCATTCCATCATCATCGACACGCAAGTCGCCGAAGTGGCGCCAGATAAAAAGACTTGCACCAGGCAGGCCGAACACGACCCCGGTTGGGGTCAAACGGTCGTGAATGCCATACGATCATCATCATCATCATGTGGATTGGAATGCAAATTTTAGTATAAATGAGAATTTAAATACAAATTTAGTTTCCTTGATCTCTTACTACATCCGAATGGGCCTCCTAGCAAGATGTCAAAAATAAATAAATAAATAAAATAAAAAGGAAAAAAGAAGAAAAGGAAAAAAAATCGGGGGTTAATCTCGTCAGTCGCAAGGATATGGAAGCAAGGAGCGGTTTGCCTCCTATGATTTATCACATTCATACGAGGCTTGCAAAGGAATAATTACTACGCGAGCAAACTAATTTCAACCGGCGCGGCCGTTGCGAGCCAGGGGCAGCAAAGTGGTGTGAACGGACACAAAATAATACTCGAGAATGGGATTTGTATTAGCGACCTACTGATTACTACGAGAAGATGTCAGGGGATAACAAAATATCACAATGCCCGTCGAAGTTGTGAACATTCGCGGTCAGCGTGACCTCAAACAAAAATCAAGTTACTGAAATTTAGTTTAAAATGATTACCATCACGCTGAATCTACTCTTACTTCTACGGAATTCGGGTATGATTATTTGAATACATCACGTCTGGCAACATTATTACTAACCCGTGGGCCTATCATCATAGCACACAATCTTTACAGAGCAAACCTAACAAAATTTACGAAAATCTGCCAGTTAATACAAATTGTACGTAATTACTTTAACACTATTGCAGGAGAAGGGTAAGCAACTGCAACAGAACCTCTGTTACCAGAGTTACTATGTACTGGCCAGCATGTAGTATATCATACTCTCTGATCACATTGGACAAAGAAAATCGCCATAATTCCGAGATTAACCCCCCAAATTTATGCATTAAACAAATCGATCAAATTATGGCTAATAAAAGACTACCATTGCACGAACTGGACTCGTAAACTACAATTTACCCATTTCGCGCGTAAAGTCCTAGTTACAAAGAAAATCACTGTAAACTTGTATAAAGCCCCTCAAAATGAATATGTACCAGAAACAACTACAAAATCCGTTCAGCGAAGTAATACTCCCCATGATAATTCAATAAATAACCGACTTAGCAGCAACTTTCACACACGACAAAGCACACATCATCTCGATCTGGTTCTATCACCTGAAATCCCCCAAAAATGTTAAAATTGATACCTATTCATTACGTTCACTAACAACCTGTGGTGAAAGCGTCACCATGAGGAACATTGCTGAAGATTCTCATCAAATCGTTACCAAAATCTCCGCGACACCAGTGAGCAGCTCTCCTAACGTCCGCACTCCATCAGGCCAGGAACCGATCTCTTTCTCTCGCTCGGCCCCATCAGGGCCAACCGTCCCCTCTTCAAATTCTCTACTCTACCGCCTTCGCAAACCCCTGGCTTGACCAGATCGATCCTCTACTTCAAAGCTCAAACAAAACCTTTGCTGCTAGGCAGTCCTTGCCGATACTAGCTACATAGCCACAACCAAAGATTACAATATTGCCCATGTTAACAACACCCGAAGAAATACTCCATTCCACTCGAACTCCATAACACCCAAAGTGTACACTTTCGACATCTTTGTTTCTTCATTTGCTTTTACAGTCTGCAACACCTACCACGAAGTGTTGTTGGCCGTTTTCACGTGAATCAATTCAAATTTCATTCGTTGACATAATGTGGTAGCAGAGAAATGAAACGAAATGACAGTCTCTTTTCACTCTGTTAGCTGATGTTACAAGGCCAGCTCAGTCAATCATCCAGACTGCTGCCTCTGTACCTACTTTAAAGGCTGCTGCCCCTCTTCAGGAACCACACGTTTGTCTGGCCTCTCCACAGATACCCCTCCGCTGTGGTTGCACCTACGGTACAGCTATCTGTATCGTTGAGTCACGCAAGCCACCCCACCTCGGCAATGTCTGTCATTCTCCATGAAGAGGTTCGCAACAGCTGGAGCCAAAGGGCTTCCCATTGCAATGCTGTCCGTCTGATTGTAATATTGGCTGTTGAATAGAAAATACGAAGACGTAGGAGTGTGCCTAAATAGCCCGACCACTTCACTTGCAAATAACAGGGACAGAAGTTCAAAGAGTCTTTAACAGGCATAGAAATCTGCTTCAGCTAAGCGTGCTTTAGTAAACGGTCATCGAGTCAAATTTGATGAAACCTTCCTCGTAGCTCTCACTAACGGCTTCTGGGATTGTATCACTCAAGAAGCCACAGAAATTAAAACAACTGACAACATTCTTAACAGAGACGGTGACCTGCATCTCAGCGCGGTGTGGTATCCAGCGATCGCAGAGCTCAAGCGGGCCCCTCGAACACCGACTCAACGCATTCCGCACATATGGCGATGTCAAGGGGCACCAGTGACGTCACAACCGGCAGCTAGTGTTTGTAGGAACGTACAACCACCCACTAGAAAGTCATACCAGTTGACAATGGCCAAGGAGTGCTTGGCCAAAAGCTCGTGCAGTTTTAACCTCATGAGCCGAAAAACTTTCATCGTTTTCCCTGCGAGACAAAGCATTCTTACAATGCTGAAAATATTGTTTTTCAAGAAAGTAGTAAGTAAACATTCCAAATGACACACTTTCATTTTGATCAGGTGTGAAAATTTTGTAGTGCAAAGCAAAATAAGAAAAATGTAGTTTTATATTTGCCGCAATTCGTTAATGGAAAAAAATAAATAAATAAATAAATAAAACTTGGAAAGAAACTGATATAACATTTCTCAAAGAATTCTGTTCTAACGGTGAACGGTATAAAGGAAAAAGGAGGAAAAATTCTATTAATTACTACCTAACTGAAAAACGACGCACAAAAATTATCAAAAAGTATTTTTCATCCCCTCTCCCCATTATTTTCTTTTTTATTTCGTAATTTGGTAATAGCAGCAAGTACGGTAGTGCTATCGGTCCTCTGCTGTTTCTTATCTTATGTAAACGAAAAGTCAAAGCCGCGGCAGACTAGCCGTGCACACTGGGGCGCCGTGCTTCGGTGTGCGCGGCCGTTCGCCGTCGGGGGTTCGAGTCCCCTCTTGAGCATGGGTGTTTGTGTAGTCCTTAGGTTAGTTTACTTCAGTTTAAGTAGTCTGTAAGCTACGGACTAATGACCCAGCTGTTGAGTCCGATAGATTTACAAACATTTGAAAATTTTATGAAAATTCAGAATTACCAGGAAGGGTAGGTACCAACAATGGTGCATATAAGTTGGGGTTATTATTGCCGTATATTCAGTTTTTCAGGTGTAAGTAGGTATCTTCAGTCAGTTTCCGTTTAGGATACAACATTGACAACATATGGTGACATGCTGTACCGTAAGCTGACTCATACGAGTCTGTCAGTTCACATATTGACATAAATTTCAAATCCAGAGGTAATCAAGCAATTATTTATCATGTACCAACTGACAGAAAATCGTTTGACTAATTACAACATGGCAGACTATGAAAAATAGTGTGTTAAACATATGAATGTGCTTGTACGCTACAGTTCTACGCTCAGACACCAGAGTTACATTACTGTCTAATCTACATCTACATACATACTCCGAAATTCACCGTAAGGTGCGTGGCGGAGGGTACACTGTACCACTACTAGGCATTTCCTTTCCTATTCCACTCCCAAATTGAACGAGGAAAAAAAGAATGCCTATATGCCTCCGTACGAGACCTAATTTCTCTTATCTTGTCTTTGTGATCTTTACGCGAAATGTAAGTAGGCGGCAGCAAGATCGTACTACACTCAGCTTCAAATTCCGGCCCTCTAAATTTACTCAACAGAAATTCACGAAAAGAATGTCGTCTTTCTTCCAGCGATCCCCAGTTGAGTTGCCGGAGCATTTCCGTGACACTCGCGCATTGGTCGAACCTACCGGTAACAAATCTAGCTGCTCGCCTCTGAACCGCCTCTATGCCTTCCTTAAAACTGATCTGCTGCGGGTCCCAAAACTTGAGCAATACTCAAGACGTGGTCATACAAGCGTCTTATACGCGGTCTCCTTTACAGGTGAAGTATATCTTTCCAAAATTCTCCCAATAAACCGAAATCGGCTGTCCGCCCTACTCACAACTGTCCTTACATGCTCGTACCATTTCATATCGCTCTGCAATGTTACGCCTAGATATTTGAACGACGCAACAGCATCAAGAAGCTCACTACTAATGCTGTATTTTAACATTATGGGATAGTTTTTTCTACTCATGCGCATCACCTTACATTTTTCCACATTGAGAGCTAGCTGCCAATCTTTGCACCAACTAGAAATTTTGTCTAAGTCATCCTGTATGCTATTACAGTCAGTTACAGACGACACCCTCCCTTACACCACAGCATCATCAGCAAACAGCCGCATATTACAACTCACTCTGTCCATCAGATCATTTATATAGATAGAAAATAATAGCGGTCCTATCACACTCCCCTGGGGCACGCCTGACGATACACTAGTCTCTGATGAACACTCGCCGTCGAGAACAACGTACTATTTTCTATTACTTAGGAAGTCTTCCAGCAAGTAACAAATCTGTGAACCTATTCCATAAGCTCGCATCTTCGTTAGCAGTCTGCAGTGTGGCACCACGTCGAACGCCTTTTTAAAGTCGAGAAAAACACAATCCGCCTGTTGCCCTTCGTCCATGGCTCGCAAGATGTCATGTGAGAAAAGGGCAAGCTGAGTTTAACATGAACGATGTTTCCTAAACCCGTGCTGATTCATGGAAAGAAGCTTTTCCGTTTCAAGGAAATTTACTATATTCGAACTGAGAATATGCTCCAAAATTCTACATGAAACTGATGTCAACGATATTGGCCTGTAATTGTGTGGGTCAGTTCTCTTTCCTTTCTTATAAACGGGAGTCACCTGCGCTTTTTTGCAATCACTAGGAACTTTGCGCTGAATTAAATATTCGCGATAAATGCAAGCTACGTAGGGGGCCAACGCCGCAGAATAGTCTTTGTAAAACTGGTAATCCATCCGGACCAGCAGACTTTTTCGTATTTAGGTATCTCAGCTGCTTCTCTACACCGGAAATACCTATTGCTATGTCCCCAATTTCGGAATTTGTACGTTGATCAAATGTTGGTACATTTGTGCGGTCCTCCTGCGTAAAAGATTTCTTAAATGTTACATTTAGAACTTCAGCTTTCCGTTTGCTTTCTTCTATTACTGCCCCGGAATGATCAACGAGTGACTGGACAGTGGGCTTTGACCCGCTTATCTATTTTACATAGGACCAGAATCTTTTCGGGTTCTCGGAAAGATCTTTTGGTAAGGTATGGTGTGATAATTATTGTATGCTTTGATCTTTCTATAGACGCACGAATCTCTACTAGCTTTTGCCTGTCATCATTTGCTTATTCGTTTTTGAATCTAGAGTGCAACAGCCTTTGCTTCCTCAGCAGCTTTCTAACATTATTATTATACCAAAGTGGATCTTTTCCATCCTTAATCGTCTTTACTGGCACATATTTCTCTAACCCTTTATTAACAATGCACTTAAATGTAGTCCACAATTCCTCTACATCCGTAGTCCCGGAATTAAAGGATGCCCATTCATTTTCTAAGTGCGATCGTAACATTTCCTTATCGGCTCTTCCCAACAAAAACACGCTCCTAGCCTTCTTGATTGGTTTATGAACTTTGGTCATCATCGACGCTATGACGATATCATGGTCACTAATTCCTGTCTCTACACAGACATCGTTAATAAGGTCAGGCCTGTTTGTGGCTAAAAGGTCTAGAATATTTCCATTGCGCGTGGGTTGCCGGTTTAACTGCTCAAGACAGTTTTCGAAAAAATACAATATATACGGTCGCGACACTCCGCCTGATTGTTACCCAGCGCGCTAGTAGCGCCCCAAGCGGTTAGCATTGTATACTATTCAGTCCCGTGCGGTTAATATGAGTGCGAAATCCACATGTTGTTTACATTTGTTTTCTAAATGGTTTTTACTGCGTGAAACTTCTGTGACGCAATCAGTTGTGTTAATGACAAGAAAATGACTCCGCGTTTATCGTTTTTTTAGGGTCCCAAAGGACACTAACAGATATGTAACATCTTATTACTGAATTTCATCGTCGGATTTATGTGTCATTCACAAACATGTATTAACGATTAACAATTCTTTTCAGGAGTGGAAAATGGGTTAGTGATTAGCTGAAGAGAAGCTCACAAGAAAACTGTGCAGTATTATTTGTGGACATGTTGAAGGATGTTTCCAATTAACCTGCTGGGTGCTGTGAGGAAGCTAAACTGCTGTTAATAAGACTGTTTGTCAGAATCAGGCTGTTTTACAGAATTAAAGGTAATTTCCAGGAAAGTTTACACTCGAAATTTTACAGCCTGAGTCGATATATATCGAATGTTTTAATAGTGCATCATAACGTATAAATACATTTTATTACTAGAAATCTACCGTTAATAAAAATATTACGTCACACGCGAAATGAGGTAATATTGATGTTTACTAATGGATAATAACGTTCAAATGTTCAAATGTTTGTTAAGCTTATGGGACTTAACTACGGGGTCATCAGTCCCTAAACTTACAAACTACTTATGAACTACCTTATACTAAAGACGGCACAAATATCCATGCCCGAGGGGGGATTCGAACCCCCGACCGTAGCTGCCGTGCAGACTGTGACTGGCGCGCCGCAGACCGCTCGGCCAATTCGGCTGGATATATCAATTGCGGCTGGAAAACTTGGAGTGTAAGCTTTCTTGGAAATTATCGGTTTAAGTTTCGGAACCAAGACTTAGTTTTCAATAATAGGAAATCAAGCAAGAAGCTTAAGAAGTTTGCACATTTAGGCTGCACTCCAATTGCTAGCCACCTACAGAGGATATTCTGAGTCAGGAATATATAAAATAACATGCCAAGAATGCTCCAAGTTCGACATAGGACAAACAGGCTGAAATATAAACACCAGATACACAGAACACATCAAAGCCTACACAAACAATAAACACACAACATCAGCAATAGCAACACACATAAAAAAACACAGGACACCCATTTAAAGAAATGGAGTAGAACGTCAAAGTACTCCACCGACTAGGCAAACGACATAAAATGGACCTATATGAAGAACTGGAAGTGTATTCACATTATAGAAAATATGAAGACAAAATATTAAATGAAAAAGTGGAACGTGAATCTGTAAATTTTTTCCGATGTTTCGATAGCATACTCAAATAAAAATGTTAGTAAGTGTAAATGTAGCAGCATTGTAAGTATGCATAAATTAGGACAATGAACAAAAGTAAAATATCCTCTATAAAAACGCAGCATACTCTATGGAAATATAGTTTTGATAAAATCCAGTAAAGGATTCCTTTGTTAGCATACTCTGTGAAAATGTATCTTTGGTAAACTTATGCTCAGAACATCTCTGTAACTGTTTATTTATATGTATGTTTGTGACAACTGGTGTACTTGTATGCAAAATATTATATGTGATGTTCGACATGTGTGAGAGCTACCTCAGATGGACCAGACGAAAACTGTAAGTAAAAAGCCCTTCAAAAAATTCCGCTATTAACTCCATATAAAGATAACCATAAAGTAAAATCGGGCGTATCAATACATTACAGCAACGACAGTAGTATGACTGATGTAGAGTCACTCACACACTCAAAACATCATAATATGAAACAGCACAAAAAAAGCACTTGAAGATACGAATTATTTTTCGAAACACGTCGTGCTAAATAAATTAAAAAAATCGTGACTGGCAGCAGTATTGTTATATATAAATAAATCCAAAAGCTGTAGAAGTTCAAATTTTGTAACGTACACTACCATTTGAACGGAACTCATCCAGAAATATTAAACTCATTGATTTGCAGGGCGGTGTTTCACGCCCGTAACGGTAGCATGTATAAAAAAAAGTGTTTCACATTGTTCTTTACAAGATATTGCAGAGCCATTGGAAACCGGAATGCATTCGCTGAGTAGGTTTTCCAGTAATGTCAAGCTCCATTGCGTGTAAAAACAGATTTTCAAATGAATCTCTTCATCGATGAAACCTCCAAAACTATAACCACTAAATTACCACGTTAGATTTTGTCGCAAGAAAAAAAATTCCAACTTAACTGAATTTTGTGATTCGAATTGTTTGTTCCTCGACAGCAGTAAATTTCAGCGTACGGTATGCGGTGCGTTTATCGCGGCGCGGGGGAGGGAAATATTCCAGATCCGCTCGCCGCATGACGTTGTCCGTGCGTCACGCACTTCGACAACGGGCGTAACGTCGAGCGCAGCGGAGCGCTCGTAAAAAAAAGTGCGCCGTCGTTTGTCACGGGATTTGCAGCGATAATCTGGCAGGCCGGGCGCTAACTCGGCCGCGTGTCGCCAGGTGTCTCTGCAGGCCGCGGCGGGCGATAGCCAGCGAATAAATCGCGCTTAACCGCCATCGGCCATATTTCCGCGGCGGTCGCGCCGGCTCCATAATTCCTCCTTCCCGGATGACAAACTCGTTTCTCGCACGTTCGGCGCAGTGCAGATAGAGCGCTAAGGACGAATGATGTAGAGGCCTCACATTACGCCCTGCCCGTGAAACAAATTGTCGGGGTGTACCGTGTTACGGGATTAAAAAATTGCACGTAACGGCCAGTCAGGTGAGAGAACACCTGTAACCGGGGAACCGGCGGGGTATCTTCCCGAGTCTTCCAGAATCGGTGGCGACAGCTTCCAAAGTATATCGACTGTACCTCTTCCGTGGCTGAACACCACACAATTCGTCGATACGTATTTACCTGAAATCCATAATGATATTAACCCTCCTCTATAAACGTTGCTGGTGACCACACAAATATAAACATTGGGTCGTATCCGACCCCTTGCCTCATAATTGCAATTTCTGAGTACGGGAATCAATAATGCGCATACTTTTATAAATAATATAGTTTATTTAACATTCAATTACATATATTCAAAGTAGTGCATGACTAAGGCACCTGAAAGAAATGTTTCAGTCTTTTCGAATATAGTAAGACATTATATATAAAAAAAACTAAGACATTTTAAAAAAGGAAAAAGAAGAAACACAAATGAAATAAAATAACTTAAAAACAATTATTTCAGTATCATATTCTAGCCATTTCTAACATATACTTTGATTAGAGACTAAAGAAAACTCATATCACGTAAACTTTGTCACTTGGCCCGGGAAGATGTGTCACTATATTTGAACTAGGCGTTCGTGAATATGGTGAAATCAGAGGCTTATATATCCATATAGTCTCCCCATCTCTACCAATTTCAAAATTTCTGTCGTCGTGTTGTTGAGGGTTTACAACTAAAAAATCATTTTCTTCATCCAATTCAAACTCATCATTTTCAAAATCATTATTTGACAGTAAAACATCACCAGATTCTGATGCTATATCAGAAATTTCATCATTGAATTCCTCATGTGATTTACTTCCTGTCGTCTACATTCAGCCCAAATCTCGTGTAATGTAGTAAAATTATTTTTCGTACTACTTGCCATGATTGCAGAAAATGGAACTCTGGAACAATAAAATATAACAATATATAACAATATTATACATAATAATCAATATAAGACTAGAACAGCCGCGGTGGAGTAGCCGAGTAGTCTAAAACGCCTCCTCGCTGCGGAGCGCGCGGTTGCTCGCCGTGGAGGTTCCAGTCCTCCTTGGGGCATGGGTGTGTGTGTGTGTTGTCCTTAGGTTAGTTTACCTAGGTTTAAGTAGTTTGTTAGCTTCGGACGGGATGACCACGCATTTTGGTCCGATATATATACAGACATTTGACATTTTTTAAAGACTGGAACACAATAATAAACACTGGGTCACATACCCAGCGAGGAGGGACAATACTATAAATAATGGGTCGTATCCGACCTTGGATCGGGGAATCCATCGTTATACTGCAAACAAAGAAATGTGGCGCTCACCTAAGTCTGATGTTAGCTGGACGGAGCGTGCGTCATGACTGCCTGGGAGGGCACCTTCCCGCATTGTATTTTATAATTTATTGATACTTATGGTGCGTGAAGTTAAGTACTCAAACAACAATCATCCAAAGCTATTCGACGGATCTCTCAAAAAATCGCACTGACGTGTTTTACAGCCCACTTTAGATTTGTCTGTGATCGAAAATCGTCTAATTGTGTTTACAATGGTCACTGGGGGTAAAATTTAACGTATCATGTCGGCGGCCTCGCGTGATTATGTTGGCAACATCAATAAAACGGTAGAAAATCTTTGCCCATTTGTTCGAACCACACTCGATTAGTGTATCGTACAGAGCATGAAGTAAACAAATAATGCTGTTCCTGCTTTATGGTTGACAGGTTCTTGTATGTACCCTCGTCCGCTCAGTAAAAATAATTGCCCTCGTAAAGCGAAGATTCCATGAGAAAACATCAGCGTTGTCAAGCGATTGGCTAAAATGAAGACTCACAGGATTCTCACTATTCCGCATCTGTTGCCAACATTATTATAGGAGGCCGCTGGGATATTTGCTAAAATTTGATCGGCACTGGGAGGTATGAAACGGTAACTTTTACGTGTCAAGGAAAATGCATGACACAATAACAACAAATAAAAACGGAAGTATATACTTATCATGCCATTTTCGAATTATATAACTTTCATTAGCCTAATATTTGAAATGGAACTACAATTTCGGTGTTCGTAGATCTATACAACGCCAAGAAATAATGTTATTTCGATACTGCGATATTCAGAATTGCAGAGCTGACAAAATGTCGACTTCGTAGTTCCACCCGTGCACCACTACATGCCTCTCCCGACGCATGATCATTTATATCGGCATTCATGTGAAAACATCAATTTCCTTTAACCACTCTTAATCACTGCGAAAATGAAGCATTTCAACGGCACAAGAAAGTGAGTTGGGAGCCCTCCATGTTTCGGTATTCACTTATTTTAATACGTTATTTTAATACTGCAGATGCGCTTCGTTACAGCGTCTTTGGTCGACGCGAAAGCCAATCAGTGAGCTGATTGTTGGAGAATGTAGAACTTGATCCAAGCTGTAGAAAGGAAAATTTCCACTTCCTTTTACCACTTTTAATGGCTAAATACACACATGATATTGATATTCGTGATATCTACGACAAACAATCTTTCGAATTATGTAACTTTCATTGGCCTTCTTGTACGAATAAATTAGTAATCTGTACCACAATTTTCGTGTTAGCGTATTTCTATAATGATTTGTAAACATTCCAGACCAAAATAATAATCTAAATAATAAAAAATTATGGCGATAAGTGATACGACTCTACAATTATGGTAGTATCGATGGACCCAATACGTAATATCCTTTCTGACCTTATTTTAACACACAGCCAAAATTATATGATGTTTGAGTTTAGCTCTGACAAACATACTCTTCTTTTGAAATTTTACCTCTTCGAACTAACATTTTAATACCTCTCCCACATTTTCATAATATTTTTTCCGTTAAAATATTATCACCTATCTTGCCTCGGTAGTTCTAAGTTTATTTTCATTGCCTTTACCGGTTACGAATGACTACAGCCTGGAACGAAAGTAGCGTACATTTGGCGTTCGCACGAGGGATGTGCCTGGATGGAACACAGTGTACATTTGGCGTTCGCAAACCAGTTACGTGGCATCCCTCGCCCCGAAATCTCTTTTGCGTACGCCATCTTGCTTTCTCTACTTGATGATTTTCTTATTGTAACTCAAGCGTTGTCATTTCAAAGCAATGGCTTACCGAAAATTATAAAAAACACGTCGTTCGTAGGACAATGAATTATAATCTAATGTTGGTTAGTTAACACCTGCCACCGATGGTACGAGAATCACGGATTACTCTCGCAGCTGTTCTCCATAGTGTAATAGGCCAAAATTATTTTGTGACGTACGAAAATGTCAGACGGTGGTTCGGAACTTGCTAGGGCGCGGTTGCTCAGCGCGCTCGGTCAGAGGGTTGCCCTCATGGTAGCTCGACGCCCTCTGTAACGAGAGAACTGAGATATCCGAAACGATCAAAACAGGACCAAACAAACCAACGTCCACAAAGCACCCGTTCAAACCGAAGAACCAATCAAAATAAAGAAAACGAAAGACGTTTCAAGTAACACCATCTGAAGAGAAGGCCTGTGCACTTCCGTGTCACGTCACGCAGAGTAGGTCGCGATCGCGTAGCTCACTGGCTGGCCACTGTGAGGCAGTTGGTTGTGCCCCATCAGCTACCCAGTGAGGTACCCGATCGCGGCCTACTCTGCGTAACGTGACATGGCACGGCAGTGCAAATCAAATGTTCAAATGTTTGTATAACTTACGGGACTTAACAACGGGGTCATCAGTCCCTAAACTTACTAACTACTTATCAACTACTTACGAACTAGGACGACACAAATATCCATGCCCGAGGGGGGATTCGAACCCCCGACCGCAGTGGCCGCGCAGACACTGACTGGAGCGCCTCAGTCCCCTCGGCCTCCGCGGCCGGCTCACGGCAGTGCAAAGGCGTTCTCTGCCAACGTTGTTGGTTCAATGCCATCTGTAATTAAAAACTGAGTTAAATTCTCAACGGACAACCCAGAAGGAATATGAACAAACGACCTCAAAGCATCGATCTAACTGAAGGGAAAAAATCAACACTGTCAATTTTTGGCCCACTTTATTTTTTGTCTTGCTTCCTAAAAGGTTTTCGCAATCTCTTGTTAACTGAACACAACTATGTTCTGCAAGATTCCGAGTTATTCAAAGGTAACAGCGCTTTCTCTGAAAAGTGCATTTGTTCTGTTTCGAGAACATGCCATGAAATACATAGCAACGAACTGTAAACGTACACTTCTGTATCACAAGTACATAAAATGGAGACGTATGTTACAATGACTGTTGTTGACCATTGTTCAATTCGTTGTTACTTATTTCAAGGCATTCAAATGTTCACATGTTTGTAGAACTTATGGGACTTAACTACGGGGTCATCAGTCCCTAAGCTTACAAACTACTTATCAACTTGCTTATCCTAAGGACGGCACAAATATCCATGCCCGAGGGGGGATTCGAACCCCCGAACATAGTGGCCGTGCAGACCGTGACTGGAGCGCCTCAGTTCCCTCGGCCACAGCGACCGGCATTTCACGGCATGTTCACGAAATAGAACAAACATGCATTTTAGGGGAGCGTTCTTACATATGCACAAATCTAAAGATTGAAGAACATAGCTCTAATTAATAAGAGTACCCGAAACCCTTTTAGGAAAATAGGAGCAAAAAATTTCGCGTAGTGGTGGGTTCCGAACCACTGACCATTAGCATTACACTCCAACGCGCTGTCCCCTACACTGCGTCTAACAATTGAAAAATGATACTTTTAATCTCTTATTATTAATGACAGTTGTTAACTGATGCTAATATGGCATTTTTAGACACTAGATTATTATTTATAGTACGAAGAACGTCGTGTTTTTGTTAATTCTTAAGTGCGCCATTGCTTTTAAATGATCATGTGTAAGTTACAATAAGAAAATAATCTAATACGCAACACAAGATGGCTTTTGCCAGAGTGAGTTCTGGGCGAGGAATGCCACGTGACATCTACCAAACGGCTGGTTTTCGTTAATTCAATGGAGGGTGTCAAATCTCCGTCATTTTTGCAAGTATCTCTCAAACAAAACGCGATATGAAAAAAAAAAAAAAGTAAGAAAGAGAATAAAGTAGATAATTTTCTCCTCAGCGAATTCGGTTATTCAATTTTCGTGTCAGATAAATAGTTAAGCCTTTATTTTCATTTAAATTCAGAGCTGTCAAAAGACGTTCGCAATGACCCACTTTTAGTGTCACTACCGTTAACTAAAATGGTCCAAAAATAATCGAGACAATCGACTTGAAGTTTTGCAAGTACACGTACGTACAAATAATTAAATCAGTTACAGCATCTCTCGGTGTAGCTAAGGTGGTAGCGTCCTGGTGTTTCAACCATAGGGTCGGTGGTTCGAAACCTTTTCATTTTTTCGTTGTGTTTGAATACGTACACAGTTTTAATATCCAATGGAATTTTTTTACGAAAAATGCTCATAATTTTGTTTATTCGTAATTTTCTACATCTTATAAAAAGTTGTAATTAAAACGATGCTTTCAATCAAAAACACTTAAGTAACATTTTTTACAGTATTGTCTTGACTTTTACATAACGATGGTAGTCGCTGAATGTTCAGTTTGTGAAGAGCTAAGACACTGTTTTTGGGAAATCATCTCCAAAGCTACTAATGGTTTTACAAGCAATTTGTTTTAAGTGACGACAAGGTGTTCAGCTCGTCTGCATACACATAAACCAAAACTGACAGAACACATGGAATTAGAGATCCAAAAAAGTTTTATGTAACTGAATTCGAAAACGAAGAAAAAAATGTCATAACGGCATTCGAACCACCAGCTGTACTGTTGCGAGGCTACACCGTTTGCAGCACTTACGTGTATTTGCAAAACTTCAAAGACGATTTTCTCGAGAATGTTTAAGAGTTGCGTAGGATTGCTTTGGCTGACTGTTATTTGAATTCTGAACTTCACGTACCATATGTATAAAGAAATTCTAAAAGATACCATGTGGTCTCCTTGTGAGAAAGAGCCTTGATTCGATAGCGAATATGCCATTTTCATCTTAACGAAGAATATGCAGTCTAATTATTAAACATCTTTCTCTATTAAGTACAGTCTCGACGCTTTGGGAACTTGACAAGGAGCGGGGAGAGTTTGTGGTTTTCCCACAGCTACAGACAGAAATCAGTTAGCGTCACAAACAGAAGAACGTATCGTCTAACACTGTGCACAGGTTCTTTTTTTTTTAAATATCTATAGAGATATACAAGAAACAAGCTCCAAAATAATCTGAATTTTCCTTCTTTAGTGCTAAATCTTAAGATTTGTTGCCCGCAGTCAAGTTGGCAACATCATCGGCTGCAGCCTTCCTCAGGCCTTCACGTATTTTTTTTTTCTCTTTCTAACACATTAATTTTGTAGTATCAACAGCCAATATGTTTCACATTGTCAAGAAAACGTTTCTCAGGAGAACAGATAAAAACAAAATAAGACTTCACGAGCTGGAAAGGCATTCGATGTTGTTTGAGGCTGCAATGTATAATCGACTTTAAGAAGACAGTGACAGTGTGAACGCACGTATCAGTGTGAGGTTTTACTCACTCTGGTCTCGATCCATACTCTTTGTGTGTTGTGAAGGACGTCAAATGCCCTCTATCATATCGTGAAATAAAATGGCCAACTACTATTGTAACTGGTTTCTGATATCACGTATTCGGTACTGAGACGCTGGTTCCACGCCTTTATATGTGAGCAATTATATATGACAATGTCACCGGCTACGAGTTGTTGTTGTTGTTGTTGTTGTTGCTGTCCGCAGACGTTGGATGCATCTCTCCACGCTACCGTGTCTTATGCAAGCCTCTTTATCTTAGAATACGAACGGCAATCTCCATCCTTTTGAATCTGCTTACTGTATTCGTCCCGCGGTCTCCCTTTACGATTTTTACCCCACACGCTTCCTTTTAATGCTAAGTTAATAAATCCTTAATGTCTCAGAATTTGTCCCACCAACCTATCCCTTTTCTTAGTACGGATATCTCAGAAACTCCTTTTCTCCGCAATTCTGTTGAGTACCTCCTCATCGGTTACGTGATCTACTCATCCAATCTTCATTATCCGTCTGTAGCACCACATTTCGAAAGATTCTATCATCTTTTTGTCTGACTCCTTATCGTCCACATTTCACTCCCATACAATGCTACACTTCAGGCAAATACTTTCAGAAAGGACTTCCTAACATTTAAATTAATATTGGATGTTAATAAGTTTCGCTTCTTTAGAAAAGCTTTTCTTCCCATAGCCATTCTGTATTTTATATGTTCCTTAATTCGGCCATCTGAAGTTAACTTGCTACCCAAATAACAAAATTCATCTACTACTTTTATTGTCTTATTACGTAACTATTTATTAAAGAAAGTATATTGTTTGAAAGTACATTTTTGCAGTGACTGTCAGTTCAATGCATTAATAGTAAGAGGGACGACTTAACGCATAGTTTTAACAGATAAATAGAATTCCAAAACTGAAGAAGATGGCGGATAGGCTTCAACTGACGTATTTACTCGGCATAGATAATACCATCTCCCTTTATTCTAACCTCCTTTAACTTAGCGATAGCAAACAGTGGTGCCTGCGTTTGACATCGATATTTTTTTTTATTAACGGCCACAGACTAATTTCCTTGCTCCGCTCGTACAAGAAAAATGTTCAAATGTTTGTAAATCTATCGGACCAAACTGCGTGACCATCAGTCCGTAGCTTACAAACTACTTAAACCTAGGTAAACTAACCTAAGTACAACACACACACCCATGCCCCAGGGAGGACTCGAACCTCCACGGCGAGCAACCGCGCGCTCCGCAGCGAGACGCCTTAGACCGCTCGGCTTCTCCACCGCGGCCGTTCGTACAAGAACCTAATTTATTTTTGTGAACTATTTAAAGGAGTAATTCCTATATTTTCTGATTGATATTGTGGTGCGGGACATTTCGGACCAGGTCTTGAAAATTTTGCACGGTTAGATTGTGACAATTGGTGTTGCTAGGGGACTGTAAATAACTAATCAACAACATCCTAACAACTGATAAAACGTTTCTAGGATCAATATACTATCAGGATTAGCGACTAAAGATGAACATGAGTACCTGTATTAACCATCGCAGTTATCACTGCCCCGTTCCACCACAAGAGGCGTATATACATTATACATTTGATTTTCTCTCGCTCTGGGAATGGAAAAGAAATGGAACTGACTATTAGTGGTAATTTATTAGCCTGCGGAGCGTTTATGTGGGTATAAAACACAGTGCGACTCCATCCTTCATTAGCGCACAGTCGTCCGTTTATGATTTGCTATTTTCCTAATCTGACAGCCGCTATTCTCCGACCAATAGCGCCAGTTGACACAGAATGTTGTGGGGAGCAGTTTACTTGTTCTCGGATAATAGGTGCGGATGTAAACGAATTACAAACTGATCTGATATCTGACGTTCTTCAGGATTGTAAGTGTAGGTCTTTTGCTGTTCCTTATCCACATAAACGATTTAATAGAAAGATCTGATAAGCCATCTTAGTTTGCCTGCTGATAGTGCTGTCATTTACCGTTAAATATTAAACTCAACAGGAGATGAAGAACCAACTGTAGAAGTATTACAAATACGATCTACTTATTCTGGAAAGAACACTTTGTTAATATCGCGAGGAAAGCTAAAAAAATACTGCGTTTTATTTGAGGAACGGTTGGAAATGTAACAGAACTAGTAAAGAAACTGTCTTGACTACGTTTCTATGTCCTCTTTTGGTGTACTTCTTGCGCGGTGTGGAATCCTTATGGGATACGATATCGTAAAAGTAGAAAGAAGGCAGATCCTTTTATACAACCGTGATACAGACGAGAGACAGTCAAGGAAATGATACAAGAGGTTGGGTTGGAATAATTACAACAACAATTATTTTCGTTTCTTTTCGTTAAGAAATTTGTAACACATAAGTTTTTCTACAAATGCAATAATGTATTGTTGACTCCGACCTATATAGGGAGAAATTACCGTAGTAATAACTAAGAGAAACCAGTGTTCCAATGGTAATACTAGGGTGCTCTTTTTCCCTGCGCGATATTCGGCAATAGAATGGTAGATAAATATTCTGAAAATGAAAAGGAGGAAAAGAAGTTGAGGGTTTCCTATCTCCTAGACCACGTTGTCGATAGAGACCAAGCTGCAGCTGAGAATCGTTTCTTAAGGATGGGTAAGGAAATAGGCCATGCCCTGTCAAAGGAACCATCCTGGCATTATCGTCGTGCCATTTACGGAAATCGTCCAAAACCTAAATCTGGTTGGCTGCGTGGTGGATTAGAACTGACGCCCCACGGAATAAAAATCCAGTGTTCTGGCGTCATGTCGTTCTGTGATCTAAAAGCAGTTCGATAGACCTGGCGGTTACATAAGAACTGAAGCGTACTCATGCAGCAGTAGATGAAGGCGTTGATAAAGGGACGCGTCGCTGTTGTGGAATTGATTAACAGTTCGGCAGCTAGTTCCGATCAACCATGACAAAACATTTTACACTAACAATATTAATATTATTCACTCGAACACGACGGTCCTGTTTCGGCTTAAACTACATTTTTCAAATGACCTGCGTTACAAAGTGGGTGTTATTTAGGTTGAATAAATTATAACGTTCTAGTATAATATTATAATATTACAATATAGAGCTTAACATTCACTTACGTATATCACTAGATGGTCCGATATATACATAGGACATCTAACGCTTCTGTATATTGGCTGTCAAAATTAGTCGGTAATTTTACTTCTGATTTGGTAGTTTGACAGTTACAGTCACGATGTCGTATATTTACAAAGCATGTAAACGTCATCTTTACATTATTAGAATTTGTGTAGTCTTTGGAAGTATTTTAAATGTGTACTAAAAATCTATAGTTACTAATAACATGGAAGCGTTATTGTTGTTTTGTTTTATACGTATATATTAATTTTGTATGTGTTTCCGTTAATGTTCAAATGTTTGTTAAGCTTATGGGACTTAACTATGGGGTCATCAGTCCCTAAACTTACAAACTTACCTTATACTAAGGACGGCACAAATATCCATGCCCGAGGGGGGATTCGAACCCCCGACCGTAGTGGCCGTGCAGACCGTGACTGGAGCGCCTCATTTCCCGCGGCCACCGCGGCCGGCTTTCCGTTAATTTTTATAATCGATTTGCCTAAGCTGAGGATATGTTGGTGCATAGACATAGATGTTCAATTAATTGTTACCTTGCGTCATTTCTATTATATGGAGCCTAACCTTTTTCACCGTCGAAAAATTTAAAACAATTTTTAAAAATAACTTTGATGGTCAGTTTGTTCATTCAGTACGTTTTGTGAATGCTTTCGTATATGTATATACATTTCGATTTCTACAAGAATGCTTATGACAGAGCCTTTCGGAATGTTATGGAGTATCTGCGGTGCGTGTTCAATGGTTTCAACTGTGTGCCGACGTTCCTTTAGGTGAAGAAAATATTTTAATTTGTTATTTTCTGTATTGCTAACGTGTTCTTTAAATCGTGTATGGAAATTTCGCCTAGTCTGGTCAATGTAAATTGGCACAAGTGATTTTATATATACCTGGGTTACCATAGATGGGAATTTATGTGTTATCTGATAGTAATTTGAGTTTAAGATTGTTCGGGGTCTGGAAGGCAAAAGGTATATTTGTAGTTAAGGATAAAGCATTTATTTTGTAGGTTTCCCTTTCTCCATATTTAATTGTAGGCGGATAGCTGGATTATAAGTGTGTACCTTGGCTTTGTCTTCCCCCAAACAGTAATGAATAACTGTGTGGAGTTTTCTCTTAAGTTTTCTTGTGGTATAATATTGAGTGTATTCCATATGAAATTATTTTTATCAACTACTATTGTGGCTTCCGGTGATGTACAAGTGTTTCAAGTAGTTGTTATTGTTTCAGAATAGTTGTCACTCTCTAGTTTCTCATAAATAACTGGAAAGAACTCAAGTTCCGACTCCGTCACATCTGCCACTAACATATGGAGGAACGTTTCCGCGCCGGCCGCGGTGGCTGAGGGGACTAAGGCGCCCCAGTCACGGTCTGCACGGCCACTACGGTCGGGGGTTCGAATCCCACCTCGGGCATGGAATTTGTGCCGTGCTTAGTCGCAGCTAGTTCATAAGTAGTTTGTAAGTTTAGGGACTGATGACCCCGAGTTAAGTCCCATAAGCTTAACAAACATTTCAACTATATATATATATATATATATTTTTTTTTAACGTTTTCATATATTTCCATTTTTGGGAGTGGTAATGTGCCTGAATGGGCATCCGGCAGTGGCGAACCCAGGGGGCTGTGGTATGAAGCCAACCGCCCCCAGAGCATGAGGAAAGCCTTCTGATATGAGGGCTGGAACTTAAATAGTGGCAACACTGTTGTGGAGACACTATGCAATCTTCTATTATCGCTGATAGCACACGTTGTTGACATTCCTACCTTATCTCCGAGAAAATGGACTCGTCCGTCCCACGTCACCGGCGTGCGCACAATCGAGGGAAACACAGCCACTTGCGAGAGAGCGGTATAACGTAACGGAGTCACTATGTTTTCAAAACATGAACAACGGAGACTAACAGTGCACAGTATTAGTGTTCCTTTTTGGAGCAATACCTGCAACCAGCTTTGTGAAAGAAGCGGCAACGCTTTCTGCGCACGCAACCCTTCATTTTCCACGACAATATGAGGGCGCATACATCACAGTGTAACATATTCAGTCGCGATACTCACTGCTATGAACGTTGTTACCAACTGACAGTTGCAACGACACTAGCGCTCCTAGTGGTCGGCAAGGCGCCGTAGGATGTGTTGTTTGTAGAGCTTAAGGCGCCGTAGGAGTGATATTTGTTGATAATTATTTGTGTGCGTAATTAACGAAATATTTGATATAGTTTTTGCGTAACAAGCATTAGTAAAATATTAACAGATATACATAACACGTTCATTAATGTAAAATAGCCGAGTTTAACTGATTCATAGGTGTAATGAACAACTTCGTCATGAACAAATACTTACGAATATGTATTATTTTGCAGCTTATTACGCTGAAAGTAAGTAGAATCTAAACATAGGAGAATTTTTTTAATTATGGTGTATTCTTACTGTTGTTGTTATGGTCTTCAGTCCGGAGACTGGTTTGATGCAGCTCTCCACCGTACTCTACCCTGAGCAAGCCTTTTCATCTCCTCATAAGAACGGCAACCTACATCCACTTGAATCTGCTTACTATATGCGTCTCTTGGTCTCCCTCTGGGGGGTTTTACCCCACACACTTCCCTCCAATGCTAAATTTACGATTCCTCGATGTCTAAGAATGTGTCCTACCAAGCGATCCCTTCTTTTAGTCAAGGTATGCCAAAGATTCCTTTTCTCACCAATTCTATTCAGTACCTCTTCATTAGTTATGCGATCTACCCACCTAATCTTCAGCATTCTTCTGTAGGACCAGATTTCAAAAGCATCTATTATCTTCCTGTCTGCACTGCTTAGGCTGGTCCATGTTTCACTACCGTACAAGGCAACACTCCACACAAATGCTTTCAGAAAAGACTTCCTTACACTGAAATTAATATTCGATGTTAGCAATTTTTTCTTTTTCAAAAATGCTTTCCTTCCCGTTGCCATTCTGCATTTTATATCCTCTGTACTTAGACCATCGCATGTTATTTTACTACCCAAGTAACAAAACGCATCTACCACCTTCACTGTTTCGTTACCTAACATAATTCCTTCAGCATCGCCTGATTTTCTAAAACCACATTACATTATTTTTGTTTTGCTCTTGTTAATGTTCATTTTGTACGCTCTCTTCAACACACTGTCCATTCCATTCAACTGCTCTTCCAGGTCCTTTGCTGTCTCTGACAGAATTGCAATGTCATCAGCAAAACGCAATGTTTTTATTTCTTTCTCCTGAACTTTAATCCCCATTCCAAATTTTTCCTTGCTTTCCTTCACCGCCTGTTCGATGTACAAATTGAATAACATCAGAGAAAGGCTACAACCCTGTCTTACTCCCTTCCCAACTGATGCTTCCCTTTCCTTCCCTTCGAGTCTAATAACTGCGGTCTGGCTTTTGTACAAGTTGTAAATAACTCTTCTTTCCCTGTATCTTACCCCTGCCGACTTCAGAAAGAGTGTAATCCAGTCAACATTGTCAAACGCTTTCTCCAAATCTACAAAAGCTGAAAATGTAGGTTTTGCCTTTCCTTAATCTATCTTATAATATAAGACGTAAAGTGAGTATTGCCTCTCGGGTTCCTACGTTCCTCCTGAATCCAAACTGATTTTCCCCGAGGTCAGCTTCTATCAGCTTTTCCATTCTCCTGTAGATAATTCGTGTAAAAATTTTGCAACCATGACTTATCAAACTGATGGTTCTGTAATTTTCACACCTGTCTGCGCCTGATTTCTTTGGAATGGGGATTATTACATTTTTCTTAAAGTCTGAGGGTATTTCGCCTGTCTTATACATCCTACACACCAGTTCAAAGAGTTTTGTCATGGCTGGCTCTCCCAGACACTTTAGTAGCTCTGAGGGTACGTCATCTACTCCTGGGGCCTTGTTCTGACCTAGGTCTTTCAGGGCTCTGTCAAATTCATCTCTCAGTATAGTATCTCCTATTTCATCTGTATCTATTTCCTCTTCCTTTCCTACAACATCGTCTCTAAGTTCATTTCCTTTGTAGAGCTGCTCTATGTACTCTTTCCACCTTTCAGCTTTCCGCTTTCCCTTCTTTGCTGAGAACTGGTTTCCCATCCGAGTTCTTGATATTCGTAGAGCTGCCCTTCCTGTCCCCAAACGTCTCCTTTATTTTCCTGTAGGCGGTATCTACTTTTCCCCTTCTTATACATTCTTCTACGGATTTGCATTTGGCTTCTAGCCACTCCTGCTTAGCCATTTTGCACTTCCTGTCAATCTCATTTCTTAGCCGTCTGTCCTCCATTTAGCCTGTTTTATTTACTGCATTTTTATATTTTCTCCTTTCATCAATTAAATTTAGTATTTCCTGTGTTATCCAAGGATTTTCTGTTGGTCTTGCCTTTCTACCTATTTTTTCCTCAGCTGCCTTCACTATTTCATCTCTCAATGCTACCCATTCCTCTTCTACTGTTTTATTTCCCCCTGTTTCTGTCAATTGTTGCCTAAAGCTCCCTCTGAAATTCACCAGAACTTCACGTTCCTTCAATTTATCCAGGTCCCATCTCATTATTTTCCTACCTTTCTGCAGTTTTTTCAGTTTCAGCCTACAGTTCATGACTAACAAGTTATGGTCAGAGTCTATATCTACCCCTGGGTATGTCTTGCAGTTTATAACCTGGTTCCTGAATCTATGTTTTACCATTATAAAATCTATCTGATACCTTCCGGTGTCTCCTGGTCTCTTCCAAGTATACAACCTTCTTTTGTGACTTTTAAACCACGTGTTTGTTACAATTAAATCATGTTCCGTGCAAAATTCTACCAGGCGACTTCCTCTTTCATTCCTTCTGCCCAGTCCATATTCACCTACTATTTTTCCTTCTCTTCCTTTTCCTACTACCGAATTCCAGTCTCCCATTACAATTAAGTTTTCCTCTCCCTTAACTGTCTGAATAATTTCCTTTAGCTCCTCATATATTTCTTCGATCTCCTCATCATCGGCAGAGCTAGTTGGCATATAAACCTGTACTACTGTTGTCGGTGTTGGCTTCGTATCTATCTTGACAATGATAATGCGATCACTGTGCTGCTTATAGTAGTTTACCCGCATTCCTATTTTCTTATTCATTATCAGTCCTACTCCTGTGATACCCCCAACTGCTTTTGTATTTATAATCCTGTACTCACCTGACCAGAAATCCTGTCCATCCTGCCACCGAACTTCACTAAATCCCACTATATCTAGCTTCAACCTATCCATTTCCCTTTTTAAATTTTCTAATTTTCCTACTCGATTAAGGGATCTAACACTCCACGCTCCGATCCGTAGAATGCCAGTATTGTCTTTCCTGATGACAACATCCTCCTGAGTAGTCCTCGCCCGGACATCCGAATGGGGGACTATTTTACCTCCGGAATATTTTACCCGAGAGGATGCCATCATCATATTTTCATACAGTACAGCTGAATGTCCTCGGGAAAAGTAACGGCTGTAGTTTCCCCTTGCTTTCAGCCGTTCGCAGTAACTGTGTGGCAAAGCCACATTAGCTGATGTTACAAGGCCAGCTCAGTCAATCATCCAGACTGTTGCCCCTGTAACTACTGAAACGCTGCTGCCCCTCTTCAGGAACCACACGTTTGTCTGGCCTCTCCACAGATACCCCTCCGCTGTGGTTGCACCTACGGTACGGCTATCTGCATCGTTGAGGCATGCAAGCCGCCCCACCTCGGCAATGTCTGTGGTTCATGGGAGTGGGTATTCTTACTATGACAAGAATTTTTTGACACGTATCAATTCGGTGTGTAGTCTAATGATTCGAACATTTTTAGGCTTCACTCGTTTTCCTGATACATGCATATTCGTTTGAGTGTAATTACTTTAGCTTGAGAAGACAATGTCTTGAAGATTGTGGTTCAATTGTAGCAACAATAGTGGAATTGGTTTCTTCTTTTTGAAACCAGTTTGATTACTTTTTCCGTTTTCTTACCAGGCCTGTGACTTTTTCCTTCAGCTACAGCTGTGGTTGCTGCGTTTCTTAGTCATTTTTTATTTTTAATAGAAAATGATATTATTCGGCAAAATCCTGTAGGTTACAAGATAATTGTAAATAAACTGTCCTGCAATGTACCGTTTCGTGCCTCATCAAGGATCTCAGTAAAAGTAATTAAGACAAAGGTAGAGCTAATTTTAAATTACTACCTATTTTTATGGCACTACATACGTTCCCTAGAGTGAGAAGTCTGTAAGAAAATCAATATAAACGATACTATTCGCACTCATCTAATACCGTATTCAGAAACGTAGCTTGCCGGCTGCTTGGAGCGTTGCGGTCGTAGTGTATAACAAAAATCAGTGGGAGTGTCTTGACTGTATATGTTAGACTGTGGTATACACTGCAAACCAATGCTGCTCTGTAGCAGTCGATGGGACTGTGAATTACTGTAGCATTCACCATACTCCCCGGAATTAGGTTCTTGTGATCTGGATTTGATTCCGAAGATGAAGGAACTTTGTGGCTTTCGCTTTGTTCCAGAGATTCGACATGAAGTAGACCGCTCCATTCGCACCGGCAACACAACAGTGTCTGCTATCGGTACACTACAGCCTCCACATAGCTTGCAACAGGTTCTACACAACGCTGGTGAATACTTTGAAGGACAGTAACAGGTGCAAACATTTAACGCTTTGGTTTCGGTTCTGAATAAATAGTTGCCACTATTTAACTTCCAACCCTCGTATGTACTGGATGATCAAAAAGTCAGTTTAAATTTGAAAACTTAATAAATCACGGAATAATGTAGATAGAGAGGTAAAAATTGACACACGAGCTTGGAATGAATGGGGTTTTATTAGAACAAAAAAAAAAAAGGTATTGATAGTCATGAAAGGTCTCTTGCGCACACCGTTTTGTGATGATCGTGTGCTCAGCCGCCAATTTTGTCATGCTTGGCCTCCCAGGTCCTCAGACCTCACTCCGTGCGGTTATTGGCTTTGGGATTACCTGCAGCCGCAAGTATATCATGATCGACCGACATCTCTAGGGAAGCTGAAAGACAACATTCGACACCAATGCCTCACCATAACTCCGGACATGCTTTACAGTGCTGTTCACAACATTATTCCTCCACTACAGCTATTGTTGAGGAGTTATGGTGAACATATTGAGCATTTCCTGTAAGGAACATCATCTTTGCTTTGTTTTAATTTGTTAAGCTAATTATTGCTTTTCCGATCAGAAAAAGCGCCATCTGTCGGACTTTTTTGAACTACTTGTTTTTTCTTCGTTCTAAGAGTGAACCCCATGTCATTCAAAGCAGGTGTAGCAATTTTTACCTCTGTATCTACATTATTCCGTGATTTATTAAGTTTTCAAATTTATACTGACATTTTGATCACCCGGTATAATATCAATTCTTTTATTGTACCTCGTTGAAATCGTCATAAACAAGTACGGATTGGGATAGCCAACGACATCTTCTTCTTTTATAGACCAGTTTGAGCTACGATGCCACAAATTTTCTATGATCTCAGCCCGCCGAGACCATAATCTTGAATTAGCCACTGGCAGCCGGGCATCCTTAAATTATCCATGCCAAATTTTCAAATGTTTGTAAATCTATTGCACCAAACTGCGTGGTCATCAGTCCGTAGCTTACAAACTATTTAACCTAAGTTAAACTAACCTAAGGACAAGACACACACACACACACACACACACACACACACACACACACACACAAACAGACACACACATACACACACACACACCCACACCCGTGCCCCAGGGAGGACTCGAACCTCCGACTGCCAGCCGCGGTGGCGGAGGAGACTGAGGCGCTTCAGTCACGGTCTGCACGGCCACTACGGTCGGGCGTTCGAATACTCCCTCGGGCATGGATATTTGTGCCGTCCTAGTTCGTAAGTAGTTCATAAGTAGTTTGTAAGTTTAGGGACTGATGACCTCGTAGTTAAGTCCCATAAGCTGTACAAACATTTGAACATTTTGAACATTTGAACCTCCGACGGCGAGCAAATGCGCGCTCCGCAGCAAGGCGCCTTAGACCGCTCGGGTACTCCACCGCGGCCATGCCAAATGAATAGATAACCAATTGACCCCATACTAGCAAGAAAAGCGAGAGAAGAAGAAGAAGAAAAAGAAGAAGAAGAGGAATGTTTTTCAAACGTTAGATGAATGATACGCCAGATACGCAACATAGCGGCCATACTGCTCGTTATGCAACTATCGTCGGGAACTGTAACCACTCATTCAGCATAACGACGGTGGGTGTCAGTGGGGCAGTGGTAGCCTGGCGGCTATAAATCGTGTAATATTTGGGGGGCGTGTCGGAGCACGGAGACACGCGGTTCGCGGCACCGGCCGCATCCCGCGACAAGCGGCGGGGTTTAATTCATCGCATCGGGAAACACGCAGCGCGCGCCAGATTGCCGTGCCGTTAATTAACGCCGCGGTCCGTCGACGTGCGCGTCGCTGGCGCCGCCGGCCGCCGGGCCGTGTCGCCGGCCGGCTTTATTAAACAACAGCCCCAGCGCGCCGGCCGCGCTGCGTGACGTCACGTGGCGGCAGGTGCGGCGGGTGAAGGGGGGTGGGGGGAAGCTGCGCCGATAACGAGCGCATACGGCCTTAAATACTGGTAAAATCATGTGCTTAGTCACCGCCCACCGGACTCTTAACTCCTACCCTTGAAAGATGACCGTCTGTCGTCTTCCATATACTTTTTATAAAATTGTAATTTATTTGATGTCGCTAGATTAGCATTTTGTTATGACTAGAAACCCTCTTTTCAAGGCATGAGGGATAGCATTTTTATTTCATGATTTAAAATACTATTTTCTGAAATGTTACTTATCATTGCTAGGATTTTGTTATTTCAATAATTTATTATTGTGGTTATGAATGTGGCAATAATTACGACTTTTCAGCTACGCCACTGTTCCTGTGAGAATGTGTACTTGTTTTATTTTCAAGTGGATGTGAGAGAAGCTAATGGCTGTCTGAATGTCGGTAGTGATAGCTCGCTTTGCATGGGTCACTCTGTCGCTCTTGGCGAGTCAGGCCGTTCTGTCAACTTTGTCTGGACTCCGGGCCACATAAGTATACCGGGCAATGAACGCGTCGATCAGCTGGCCAAGCAGGCCACTACTTCACGGTCCCTGGATATTGGCCTCCCAGACCCGGACCTCCAAACCCAGTTGATCCGCAAGGTCCTTCGGGTTTGGAATTCTGAATGGGCAGACTCGACCGAACCCAATAAGCTCCGTGTTGTCAAGCCCTCTACCGCTGTGTGGAAGACCTCCCTGAGGGGTTCTCGCAGGGAGTCGGTTGTCCTTTGCCGTCTCCGTATAGGCCATACTTGGCTCACGCATGGTCACCTTTTGCGTCGCGAGGACCCTCCTCAGTGTCGATGTGGTGCACCTTTGACAGTCGCCCACATCTTAATTGAATGCCACAATTTAGCCGCAGCGAGACGAAATTTTAATATCCCTGACGTTTTGCACCTTGCATTAGCTGACAACATCTCCACGGTTGACTCTGTTTTAAATTTTATGCGTGAGTGTGGACTTTACAAGTCACTTTAAAGTTTGTATTTGTCTGTCACTGCTCTGTCCTCCACCTGCTTAAGTCTGTTAGGTAGGTAGGTGGTTTTAACGTGTTCCAGAGTGGCTGGGTGTGTTCCTTATATCCCTGTGACCGCCCAGCAAAAACACTCTTGTACTGTTTCAGCCGTTTTATCCCTTCTTCGCCGGCCGCGGTGGCCGAGGAGACTGAGGCGCTCCAGTCACGGTCTGCACGGCCACTACGGTCGGGGGTTCGAATCACCCCTCGGGCATGGATATTTGTGCCGTCCTAATTTGTAAGTACTTCATAAGTAGTTTGTAAGTTTAGGGACTGATGACCCCATAGTTAAGTCCCATAAACTATACAAACAACAACAACAATATCCCTTCTTCGTTTTTAATCGTATCCTTTCTTCATATTAGTCTATAAGTTTTAAACTTTGACTTGTTAACGCATTTATTTCGGATCGCTTAACAAAATGTTTTAGCTCTTTGTCTGGAACAAGGGACTGATAACCGTCGCTGTTTAGTCCTTTCCAAAACCCAACACCAACAATGTTGTTGTTGGATCACTCTGGCTCAGAGTCGTTACCAACCCCTGCTGCTGATGCGACCTAAGAGGTTTCTACACCCTTTGGATACAAGCTAGTCGACGAGCCTTCTCCAGGGCGAGTCTCACGATTTTCTACCCCACCACCGCTGTTACCATGGATTTCCCAGTTTACGGTAGGTTTCCCGCCTTTTGGCCGCTCGGGCTTCACTTGGTGCTGGGATCGTGGTGAGGTAAGGTTTGTTCTTGTCTTTTGCTTGAGAAGATGGTAGGGATTCGTTATCTAGCATGATTAACTTAGACTCTTGAACGTAGCTCTATTTTTTGCAATATTCCTTCCGATCGTGCGCGGTAATTTCTTCTAGTTTTTCAATCCAGTGATTTCCAACAGATAAACGCGATGTACGTGTTACTAATTGTAATCTGATAATGGCCTGATGTATTCAAACCTTTTGTGATAATGTCACGGTGTACGAACTCTGTGTAAATTCTTTGTAGCTTTGTGGCGCCCGGTTTCTAACAGACGATATGTTCATTTTTGTACAGTGCATGTAAAATTTTTCTTATCGTTTCCTTCCATGAGTGACATGTGTTCCAAGTGGTTGGTTCTTAGAACAAAGCCTTCAGCTTCCACTATTGTTTATTCCATGCCCGTCAGGCTAGCAACTATGCGTGATCCTTCTGATTTCCACTAACATGCCGGCTGCGGTGGCCGAGGAGACTGAGGCGCTCCAGTCACGGTCTGCACGGCCACTACGGTCGGGGGTTCGAATCCCCCCTCGGGCATGGATATTTGTGCCGTCCTAGTTCGTAAGTAGTTCATAAGTAGTTTGCAAGTTTAGGGACTGATGACCCCGTAGTTAAGTCCCATAAGCTGTACAAACATTTGAACATTTTTTCGACTAACATTTTGCGTTCTTCTCTCCTCTGGTAATGTGCACTTAATCTTTGTCAGTAATTCTCTCCGAGCCTTGTACAATCTCCTTTAATAGCTTCCTTGTAAAATTCTTAACTTTTCTACGGGTTGCATGCCGTAGTTTTTAGTTTAATTTTTTCGACTTTTGTAACTATTTCACTTTTCCGGGTCTTGAGACTGGACTTGTTGCGGCTCTGTGAACGCTCCCAATCGCATTGCAGTGGTTTCCTTACGAAATTCTGTGCAGTTCTAGGGGTTTCATGCCGTACTTAATTTTATTTATTTTTCGGAAATTGAATTTATACATTTTTATCGGTTTGCGGAACCACCTGTGTCCGAACTCCGACTTCAGGGGAATTCACGCCACTTATCATAAAACCAGTGCCTAGGTAGTTTACTCTCCGATTGCAACTTAAGAATCCGCTGCGATTTTGTGAAATGAATCCGATTTTTAACCACTTCACCTTCAGTGGAGTGCGATCATGTAACGTAGCCGTGTGTCGCCGTTAGCGTGTTTGCTCGCGGTCTAATCTAAATGCAACTTAATTTTGCTATACTCACGCACCATCTCAAATCAAGCACGACAGACCAGAGTCATCTTCGCAGTTTCATTGTATATTGTGTTGTGTGGTACCTCCGGCTTTGCTGAATTTCGCCTACGATAGCGGCACCAGCTTCTGCCTTTCAGCACATTGATTTTGGTGAGTTGTGTGTGAACGAGTGAGTGTTGTTTCTAAATCCTCCCTCAGTAGCGATAAGTTCCGTGTAATTTATGTTAAATTCAGTGCTGGGCATCGTCTGTGTAAGATAGGTTAATTTAAGTACATTATTTCAGTGGGATGCATTTTTATCGTATTAACAAAATTGGTTCCTCAATACGCTTGCGTTCGATCTGAATAAACAAGTTCAGTACAATTTTGACTTGCCTATTAATGGTAGGTTGAGCACCTCCCACGTGCCATTTAACATTGTTTCTCACCAGTGCTGAGAACAAGCTCAGATGCAATTTTTTAGGTTTAAGTTCCGTTGCGCCATAAATGACTTCTCAGCCACCTTTATGTAATAAATTTAATAATGGTGGCTTGTTTATTACTGTCTGGGTGTAATTCCGTGTGAGCTGCTACGTATATTGGCCACTGTATCGTTAACTTCCTGTTATTAGAGTAATTTGAACCAAGTCAGTTCTCAATTTGGTCCAGGGAACAAGGTTTTTCAGCAGGGAGTAGCCGGCAGTTTACACGGACCTTTGCTAATTATACTGCTAAAATTAAGCTTCTTTATAACTGTTAACTCTTATCTGAATACCTCCTCCCAGAATTAAGCTTTTATTACGTACAGTGGTCAACCTTTACCCTCAGCAGCAAGGCGTTCAACCCAGTGCCATCTAGGTGGTTCAACCAAACCACAAGGAATTCTGAACTTCGAAGACAAGTTACACAAAAACAACAGTGCGTAATGCACAGTTTAAGTCTTCAAGTATAGCATGTTTACAGATACTGTACATTAACGAAATAGATGAATCTGTAATCTAAAACAGGTTGCCTAATGATATTTACATGAGTAAGATACAACTAGGACTACGGTTTTGTTACAAGTGAATAGCGTTTTCTATAGTTGTATTTCTTGAAGGCAACTCGTTATCTGAAATCCTCATTCTCCCAACATACAGGGTAATTTTGCAACACAAAGAATCTACTTAACTTTTCTTACTAGTATAAACATTGCTAAGCCGAGGCAGCTGTTGGTTTTAGTAGTGTGTATTTTTACCATAAGCTGTAATATCTCATGTTTCGTATTATTTATCAGTTAGACAGATGCGATTTAAGTCTACATTTCTTTGGTGTTGCAAGTTTTGCAGGACAACTTCTGAAGTAGGAGGCGAAGAACAGGCAGAATTGAAGTTGTGGGGCGGCACCGTGAGTCGTGTCGGGATAACTCAGTGGTAGTGAGCTTGCCCGCGAATGGCAACGGTCCCAGGTTCGAGTCCCGGTTCCGGCACACAATTTTAATCTCTCAGAAAGTTTCATATGAGCGCACACTCAGCTGCAGAGTGAATGTTTCATTCGGGGAAGATAACGGTTTGGCGGTATCCTAATACTGGGCTTGAAGAGCAAAATCTAAAAGCAGCTGTAAAGTATGGAGATGAACGTGTAATTTGCATGATGTACAGGTCAGCGAATGCAGTTGATGACTTGATTTTTTTATTGAGGATAAAATGGACCTATTTCATTACCCTGGAATACTGAAGGATACTATCAAGAGTTGAGAAATAATTGGGGATTTGTGATCATTTAAAGTTTTATCAAAATAATCACCCAAATTATATAGCCTGGAATATGAGGCTGCGGTTAGTGTTTGTTAAAAGTTCATGCATCCTCCCTCCCAATCACCAGACTTTAATATTATCGACAATCTATGTGAATACTTGAAAAAAAAGTAAGGAAGACAACAATCACGTGTAAAGAACAACTGAAGAACATACTTCAAGAACAGCAGCAGAAAATATCACCAGAGTATACTATGGATATCGTACAAAACGTCCTACAGACGTATATCTAAGATGAAATGAATGACTACTAGATACTGAACTTTTTGGACCATCAGAAGTAAGTTGTGTTTCCGAATAATTTTCTGCGAAATTGGTTTTGTTATGATGTTGTTTATTAATTATGTTCAAATGTTTGTAAATCTCTTGGACTGAACTTATTTGGTTATTATATCCTAGGCTTACAAACTACTTAAACTATGTTAAACTAACCTAATCACAACACACACAACCTTGCCCGACGCCATGCTCCGATGCGCGAAGCCGTTCCCCGTCGGGGTTCGAATCCTCCCTCGGACATAGATGTATGCGTTGTCTTTAGTATAAGTTAGTTCATAAGTAGTTTGTAAGTTTAGGGACTGATGACTCCGCAGTTAAGTCCCATAAGATTAACAAACATTTTTGAACCATGCCCGAGGTAGGACTTGAACCTCCGTCGGCGCTCCGCAGCTAAGCACCTTAGAACGCTCGGCCACCACTCCAACGCGTTTTAATTGTTATGTTTATATGTTCAGTGTTCATTATACATATCTTGGACATTTAATTTTTATACTCATTAAAGAGACTTGCATTTAATTTATATCAGTGTTTTATTATTATTGATATTATTGATATCACTGATACTGAAAGGGAATTATAATGCAACATGTCTGTCTGAATAATTACGCGAATCACTGTATATGCAAGAGATATTATATACACCAAACTTTCTCTGGCCAAAATCCTCTTTAACGAAATTTAACAGGTTCCTCCGAGGCCACGGAGTGGAAGCTATTGGTTGTCTTCGTATCTTCATTATGCTACATGTATTGAACTCTCTTTGACCTGAATGTTTTAACTATCTGTCTCTCAGGATATCAGCTTTGTCAGAACACTGTCTTCATAGAGTTTTCTCACTCGACAGGCTTTCAGGGTCAGATACAACCCTCGCTCTTTGAACCAGAGTGCAGGATGACTGCAGCTTGTGCCCAGGAAATATAGAACTGTATGCGCTGGACTGCGGTAGATGCTGTGTCTCACAGTTCCATCTGCGTTCCTTCGTACCAATATATCAAGAAATGTAAAGTGTGATATTTTTCCATATCCAATGTGATGTTTATATACATTTAAATATTGAAGAAAAGTAGGTAGAGTGTCATGTTCATGTGGTTACATCACAAACATATCATCCACATATAGCAGGAAACAAGAATGTTTGGTCGGCCACGGTGGCCGAGGGGACTGAGGCGCTCCAGTTACGGTCTGCTCGGCCACTACGGTCGGGGGTTCGAATCACCCTCGGGCATGGATATTTGTGCCGTCCTTAGTTGTAGCTAGTTCATAAGTAGTTTGTAAGTTTACGGATGATGACCCCGTAGTTAAGTCCCATAAGCTCTACAAACATTTGAACATTTGAACAAGAATGTTTGAGATCGACTGATCGCTGTACTTTATCTTCAGATTTCTCCATGAAGTAACTGGCGACCACAGGGAACAGAGGACTTCCCATGGCGACACCGGCCACTTGTTCAAAGTATTGCTCCAAGTAAGCACATGTTTGAATAATGCCGCTCTTTCCTCATCAAACCAGCTGCTAATCTACGCAAAAGAGTCCTGCAAGGACTGATCGAAAGTGAAGACAGCACATTAAAATTTGCTTGGATCCGATGATTGGAGTCTACGAGTTTTCAAGCGACGCATGAATTTCTCAGTGTTTAGAATGTGATGGTCCTTCTTGCCCACGAGGGTTCGCAATAGTGGTGTCAAATGTTTAGCGCCGAAACTAGTTGGTGCGCCAAAGTTATTCACTATGGGACGGAGAGGCATGCCATTCCTATGAATCTTGGGAAGGCTGTAGAGTCTAAGGAGGAACTGCAGACTGTTAACGTAAGAGATTAGTGACTTGCACTGGAATAGAGCTTTTCCTGATTAATTACATTATCGGGGTCCTACCTGTCAGATCACATTTTTAATGTAATGTATGCTGGATAGTCTTCAGTTTCTATAACTAGCCATTAAATTCTGCATGAGAGAGAACCATAGTAGCATTTCCATTGTCGGCAGGTAGGATAATGTTGTCTTGGTCTTCTCTCACTTACGGAGAGCATTTCTTTCAGCTGGTGTAACGTTAAAGGTAGACCTCTCGTGCCAAGGTGGGGCATGTATCGCACCTAATCTCTTCAGCAGTAAGAGTATCATTCTTAAGTTCCGAAACAGGCTGTTGTATTCCACTAATCACATCTCGGACGGGATTGCTCCCAGGTGGATGTACAAAATTCAGGCCTCTCTCTAAAAATCGAACTGTAGTGTCCTGCTAAGTCTTCCAAGCGAGACTCTTAGGATATCCTCCTGCGTTAGGGATTTGAGTCGATAGTATTTTGCTATTTGCCGAACCTTGGCTTGTCGTTCAGTCTAATCAGCTAGCGCCCCAGTTCCTTTGTACCGCTAGAAGGTTCGTTTAAATCTCCAGATGGAATGATAGTAATTCTCTGAAAACCAAGCATAGTTCCTTTCTTTCACAAGTGCCGCACTCATCCTCCGTTTAATTCAGTCCAACGTTTAAATTTAGCAAACGGAAGGATGATTTGCTTGTCGCGGCATCAAAAGTAGAAAGGCAAGAGTGCTTGTTGCTCTACCTTTCTCAAGACGTAATTCGTCATACTCACATATGATCTTCGCCACATTGTCGCCAGATCTTTCGATGACGGACCCTTCATAAATTTGGTTTAGTTTTAGTGAGTAACGTCTGACCGTTCTGGCAGTAAACACAGCGTACAGCGCACGCGCAAATGGGCCTTCTCTGTGATTCTGAATGACTCAGACGGCACTTGTTCTGCGGCTGGTACACAACATGAGATGTTGTCAGTTACGGCGATTCCGCATCACAGGACAGATGCCGGAACTTCTCGTAGGTATGGTGCGTTAGCTGAAGCTTACTACACTAACGGCAACCTGGCCACTGATTACGTCGGTCTAAATGACATTCCAGCCAAATTACTCAACAAACCGACAGACCGGCTTTTTAATACTTTTACCTATATGACACATACTGGACGGTCAAGCCATTTTACCTCTTTCCATCATTTTCTCAATTTGAAGCTCTTGTTCTTGGTGCGTTTGCAAAAAATAAATAAATAAATAAATAAATAAATAAAAATTAAATAATAAAAAATCTGGGTATGAGGTCCGCCTGATATGCAAAATATGAAAACACTGTGCCATCATCAGTGGGTTTTCCATTTATTTAACTCTTCTTTTGCATTATGAGATCATGTGGGGCCCTTTCTACATAGTTATGTACTGGTAGCGTGGCCATAGTTTCTTTTGGCGAACACTTCCTCTTCTGCGTTTTTGTAGACAGCACACATATTAAAACACATATTTTGCGGCCTTTTACCTGTCACTTTCACTTTCCACTTTTGAAATTCTCCTGTGTATATAGGGAACGCATGCCAAAAGATATATTTCATTGGCAGAACACTTGGAAGATGCAACAGTTATACTATATAAACTGCCTATACTACACTTGTGCGTCCTATTTTGCAGTATTGCTGCGCATTGTGGGATCCACACCAGGTAGGACTGACGGTCGATTTAGAGAAAATACAGAGAAGGGCAGCGACATCAGGGGTGTTTGGTGGATGGTGGAGGCGCTCCCAACGAAGAGTTGCAATGTGGTTATGCGTTGCCGTCACCGAGTGTGGTCTCGTATTGTCATGTAACCGCACAACGCCAGATGTGAAAAGGCCAGGCAGCTTTCTCCGAATCACCTCTTTCAATTTTGACAGAGTGACACCGTACCGCGCAGAATTGTTCGCCGCATCCTCCATAACGTCCATCAACAAAACTCCTTGGACGTCCCAGGAAACGGTGAGAAGCACGTTACCTGCAGACGGAGTGCTTTTGAACTTCTTTCCGACAGTTGATGACGGATGGATCCACTCCATTGATGCGGCCTTCGATTCGGACGTATAATGGTTGACCCACGTTTCAACCACCATCATAATCCGAAAAACATGGTCGACCTCTACCTAACGGTGAATCGGTGTCTATACGAACATATCACTGTGCTCTCTTCTTTGCAGCTAGTACCTATGCTCAAAGATTGAGCCTAGTAACCAACAAAACAATTGTGAGACGTGGGCAGAAATGTGTATTATTACAACTTACAGGTGCATTGAAGTCCACACCGCTAGAAATGCTGTGCGTACTTCTCGGTATCTGTCCAGTTGACATCACAATAAGATCCAGAGTCGCAGCGTACAGGGTTATAATGGGGAATCTAGACAAAGTGCATGAAATAACGGGAACACATATCGTAGCAAACCACCAACTGAGAACATAGCGAACGGACACATGGCAACGGGAATGGGAGCCTTGCAACAAGGGACGTACACTATATACACTGCTACCAGACATTAGAGAAAGAAGAATGGGAGCAACAAGGGACGTAGACTATATACACTGCTACCAGACATTAGAGAAAGAAAGCGGACAAAGCATATCGACCCCGGCCGCAGTATGGTTCACTTCCTTACAGGACATGGTCCGTATCACACTGACCTGTTCCCTATGGGACTGGGTGACACTAACATTTGCACCTTCGGAAACACCGTAGGCTCCCCTGTACACGTCGTCTTCCTCTGCGAACGATACACACATGTCAGAGACACACGGTAGCTTGACTTTACAAGAAATACGATGTATGACATAATAAGACAAGATATCCATTGCGACCTATGAAGAATACAAAAGGACAAGGCCCTACAGGAGGCGTGGCCGTATGCCCCGCAGAGTGGACAGGTATAGTTGGGAACAAACATACGAGGAAGAAGACAATGAAAATTTAACAAATGAGGGAAATGACACTGATGAGACTCAACATTGAGAGTGTCATCATCCGAAACCAGACGTTCTTTAAATTAATATGGATACAAACACCTGAGACACAAGAAAGAAAAAAACAATATAAAGAAAAGAGACTAATATCACCAAACCATGGAAACTGTTCTGGGCGATCGGTGGCTTGAAGGAAACATTCTAAGGTACTCAACGCCCAGCACAGAACATTGCAACTAGCTATCAGGACAGAAAATTCCCTTATTTATAGTTATAATTCGTTTCTTTTCTACTGCATTGTTTTATCCCAAAATTACTATTAACAAATTTCAGACTACATTGAATTTCGACATATGTATAAACCATGTAACTAATCATGGTTTTATGTTCTCCACTACATCTAATTTATTGTAAAATGCACGAATTGTAATTTGTTATATTATAATTGAAGCAACAAATGTAAGCAATTGTGTATATATATTTTCTCTTTGTTTTTAATTTTCTTTTTATCTCTATCTATTTCAAATACGTAAAATATGTAATATCAGTAAACTAATGTATAATATAACATGTAAATTACAAATGTACGTCTTGCTTTATATTAAAACAGGATTATAAATGAGAAATAAATAAATATAAATCGGTGTTTTCCTTGTGCGCGTTCACCCGCTGTGGCGTCTTTCGCCCATAGCTGTTCAACGCTTTTTCCGTTTGCAACGCCCTGATTTTTTTCCTGGGCGGCTTTTCGAAGATCATGAAGCGGTTTGACAAATGTCTCAATGTACTTGGAAATAATGTTGTAAAATAAAGATATGTCTTGTGTTTAATGTCTCATTCTATTTTTCTTTGTTTCCTTTCATACACAACTTTGCCCACAGTCGACATGGGAAACTTATTTCCAACTCCCCCTCGTAGTATTGTGACTGAAGACCAAACAAATCATACAAATAGTAAGTGCAATTTTAGCTTCATTATGAATTCGTAATTATCTAAAAAACCGTATTAACATCATCTAATATTGTATGACGGTAAAAAAGCTGTGATAGTTGCGGGAAAGAAGCAGTGGCGGCTCGTACAAAATTTGACCAATGTGCTACAATATTACAAAAATAAACAGGAAACAAAATATACTAAAATAAAAAGTCAACCTTTGTATGATTGCCTTTAATTAAATATCAATTAATATTGTACTGACAGTAAGACCTTAAGGGGAATCTATAACAGCGCTACCAACTGCATGTATTCACTGCAGGTAGTAAATATAACGTTTAAAAATATTAATTTTATTTACAGAAATTAAAAATTTAGACTTAGGTATTTGAATACGAGCCTCACACAGGTAGATTTGAGAGACAACGCGCAAGACGCCTGAGCCAGCGCGCTATTTGACTCTGTGTGCCGCAATATTCGTCATATACTATTCTTCCGCAGCCGTTACACGCAGCACGAAGAGAAATATTGATGTGGTGCTGCAGTCGGTCTCAGCACACATGAGTCGCCAGGCCTGACGTCACGTCTGCGCATGCGCACTAGTGAACAGACGTCTGCGCCGCCTCCCTGCGCACGTACCGGCGCGGCTGAATCGCACTTCAGCACACGGAGCTGGTTTCCACCTATCGCGGCGAGAACGCCCCAAAATGCGTTTTCATCCTTATTACTAGCACTCTAATACGCATCGGAAGGGAACTGGCATAATTTTATTGTGATATCTGGCTCGTATTCCAAGAGAAAGTATGTAATTTTACAGCGATTTCTTGCTTGCATTAGAAGAGAAATGGCATAATTTTAGTAATATATTTACTGTGTGCTGCAGCACATTATCACCAGCCGCCACTGGAAACAAGCTAGGTGGGCTCCGCTGGAAATGCCCCACAGCCGAAGACTGCGAGGACGGCAGTGATGTGATGGGAACGTGCCCACAGGCCGTTTGGGCTCCTGCACTGTGTGCGGCACGAGTGGGCCCGCCAGTGAGCGACCGATACCATCGTCCAATTTCCATTCGATAAACGCGTCCGTCCTGCGAGAGAGCCTGAACCGCGGACGCGGTGCCGCTGCACGCGATGGGCAGTCAATGGGGAGGGGGGAGGACGGGGGGGCGGGCATCAGCGGAAAGAGTTAATCGACAACGCACCCTAGCCCTCAGCTGTGGCTTCGCTTCACTGAGGTCCGGTAGGCCATCGGAGCTGCCTGCCACACGAATCTCTTTCTTTTTTCACACGTAGACATGAATCATTCTCTGATACAATAACTTGTTGGTGTATAACAGCAACCAGCAACAACTGGTTTTATTAAACTTGATTTACAAAGTACCATTATCAGTTTCGAATATTATACAGGGTGAAACACTTTCACCGAAAATATTGCGGAAACGGAAAGTGCGATTGATGTGCGATTTTCACAGAATGGATTGGTAGTCAAAGTCTCGTATTGTTAGCCAATAAACAGATTGTAAAAATACCTAGAAAGTGTATTTTTATGCAAAAATGCAGTTTTTCCAATGGAACAATGGTTTTTTCTATCATGCACTAGAATTTTTGACACCAGCTGTATACAAAGAATTTTGAATGACATTTGTAACATGTTTAGTTTGGCTTCTACAACCATTCAAAGTTTTGGGGGCGGAGGCTACGACAGCGTAGCTGACTGGCTGGTGGTCATAAGACAGTGGGCCGTGCCCCAGGGGCTAGCCACTCGGCCAATGAGCTACGCTATCTCAGCCTCCGTCCCCGAAACTTTGAACGGTTGTAGCAGCCAAAATAAACGTGATAAAAATACATTTCAAAATTCTGTGTGTTTGCATAAAAAATACACTTTCTATGTAATATTACAGTTTGTTTGCTAACAATACGATTCCTTCACTACCAATCCATTCTGTGAAAACCGCACATCAATCGCACTTTTCGTTTCCGCAATATTTGCGGTGCAAGTGTTAGGTGATTCACCCTGTATATTCATCTTCAGATGGTATATGCTTTCTAGACATCTGGTGTTAGTTTAGTGTAGAATTGTCCTAGGATATAAAAAATTTATAGTTATAAATGTGTAATAAAACATTGTGTTCTTGGCTTGCTTTAGGACGAAACGTACTTGCAATGTTCATATGGACTACTTATTATTTGTATCCAGCGAAACCCATTCTTAATTGTGGTCACAGATGCACTGAGGTTTATAATATCTAGCCACTTGTGTTCAGTCACTGCAGTAATTTTAAGTCGATACCACATATTTCAGCACCACATATACTTTTCACAGGCACCAGATGACAACAAAAATAAACATATCAAATAAAATGAGGACCAAAGATACAGTGATAAGTACGAGTACTAAGGGTTACAATACAGATCTAATTGAATGTCGAGCAACTTTGAAAATCATTTCATACAAGATACAAATGTATTTAAGTGAATATGCGCAATTAGCCGGCCGCGGTGGCCGAGGAGACTGAGGCGCTCCAGTCACGGTCTGCACGGCCACTACGGTCGGGGGTTCGAATCCCCCCTCGGGCATGGATATTTGTGCCGTCCTAGTTCGTAAGTAGTTCATAAGTAGTTTGTAAGTTTAGGGACTGATGACCCCGTAGTTAAGTCCCATAGACGTTACAAACATTTGAACATTTTTTGCGCAATTACTAAAGCACCAAGGATGCTGTGATATGTTATAAACACTACAATACAGATTTAAATGAATTTTGAACAACTTTGAAAATTATTTGATACAAGATGCAATTGTAGTTAAGTAAATATGTGCAGTTACTATGTGCTATTTACATTTAATATTATGAAAACTGTTCTTTATTTTAGTTACGTACATTATTTTCAAAGTTGTACTTGATCTGCAGGTAGGTGTGATTTATTTAAATTGGAGTGTGAAATGTAGTTTCTGGTAGTTTTTTTAGAAAGGGAGTATTAGCCAGCTCAGTCTGATCATTACGGATATTGCCAGGGCAGACAATTTTTGGGTATGTGTATTTCCATCTCTTTCAAAACTTCATTGCGCCTCCTTTTTCTGCCAAGTGCAATATTTTCATGCTGTTTTCTATGTTTTTCACTAAATGGTTCTCTGCAGCCACGTCGACTGCAAATGTAGATATGTTCAAGTTTCCGAGTATAAATGCATCAAGATGCTCTTTTTGTTTGATTTCAGAGAATATGCCAGTCTGACCTATATAGAATTTTGGGCATGAATCACAATGGAACTTGTATATTCCTGGAATATACAAGGATTTATATCATGGATTAGCTTTTGTTGTAATTTATTGTTCATGGAGAAACTGATTTTAACATTTTTCTTTTTAAATAGATTTGCTATTTTGTGTTATAATGGCCCTTTGTATGAGATAACAGTGTATTTAGGTTTAGTTTCTACGAGAGGTGGATTTGTTTTGGGGTGACTGATGTGTGAACTATTGTTCTGCAGTGGTCTTGACTTTCATTTTGTTGTGGAGTTTGTCTATTATTGTAGGATGATACCCTTTATTATGTGCAACTGTTTTTAGTATATTGATTTCATTTTGCTGGTTTGTGTGACTCATAGGCACATTTTCCATTCGGTGTAACATGGCTCTGAGGTATGCCTTCCTGTGTTCGCTTGGGTGACAAGGTGAGTTATCAATGCTAACATTTGAAGTGGTTCGTTTCCTATATATGCCGTACTGATTTCGTTGTTAATATTGGATATTTGTAGATCAAGAAAATTTATGCTCTAATTTTTTTCATGTTCAACTGTGAACTTAATATTTTTATGCATTTTGCTTAAGTCTGTTGCCAATGCTTCAATTTCACTGCTTGTACCATCAAATAGCAAGATGGTATCGTCAACATATATTTTGTAGCATATTACCTTGATTGTAATATGTTGAATATTTGTAACGAAATCTTGTTCCAACTGGGGCATGTAAATGTCAGCCACATTACGGCCTGGCAGTGGGCAGTAGCTTGGCTGGATACAAATAACAATTACTCCAGATGAGTATTACAAGAACGTTTCGCCCTAAAGCAAGCCAATAACACAATGTTTTTTTACACATGTATAACTATAAATTCTGTATATCCTAAGACAATTCAACACTAAACTAACACCAGATGTCTTGAAAGCATATACTATCTGAAGATGAATACATAATATTCGAAACCGTTAACGGTACTTTTTAAATAAAGTATAATAAAACCAATTGTGGCTGGTTGCTGTTCTACACCAACAAGTGATTTCACATAACAACCAAGGTCTCAAAAGTGTCTGTTTATGACGAAACTGCATTCTATGGTACTTTTTGACACCTTTTTCACTATGGGACTTTCATGTTTTTGCCGACCCCCTGTTTCCAAATCGGAAACATTAAATTAGTAACCACGGTATGTACAAATAATTTCAACAAAAAATAACGAGATCTGAGAACAGTCACGGGAATATAGAAAGAATAAATTTCTAAGCTATTTCAGAAGATACTGGCTGAAAAACCCGATTCCCTCCCACCTTTCTGAAATAGTGACGAGAATTGCTATACTGCAAATACCTTATTTATTTTGTTTCATTTTCTATATTCTGTTTTTTTTATACTTTATACTCTCTACTTTCTCTTGTTTAAATGTCGCTGTACTGAACATAGTAATGTAAAATAAGCACATATAGGTCGTAAATCAAAATGATGTACTACCTGCTACATAACAACAGACAGAAAGTCTAAAAAAAAAAAAAAAAAAATAAAAAAAAAGTTAAATAAGAACGTCTTCTGTCTAGTGCAGCATATACATGGTGAGTCAGAACTGGTGATTCTCATTAAAAACACTTCTAATAAACATATGCCCTTTCCTTGCCCATTTCCACTGAATCCAATGAAAATAACTAGGAACGGTGACAGTAAATTAAGATATTGTTATGTTAGGGATTGTTTAATTGTGTACGTTTCCTCACAGAATATGTTCAAGCAGTCCACCTTCAAGTTCAGTGCAGTTTGCTGCTCTTGTAGACAGGTGTTGCATTATTGATCGAAGATATTTATTAGAAGTTTTTTGTTGACAATCAGCAGTAGTTACACTCGTGAAGTTACATACCTTTCCTCCTGACTCATTCTGTATTCTGTGATTTGCACCTTGGTACAAAAATATGATAGGTACCTGTGCACTAACGCAAATATTGTAACAGTAGGATCTTGGTGATCATGTACGCTCGGGGGTCTCTCAAAGACAGATTACCAAAAATGCCAGATCGTCAAGGTAACTTTTAAAACCTGGTTTAAAGGAAAATGGTGTAAAACATAGTTTTAACGCAAAAAAAACTATAACAGAAAACAACAGATGTGACTGTATACACTGTGCCCTTTTGACTACCATTGATGAAATCATCGTCATCATCATCATCAGCCATTTCAATCATTTAATGATGTGGCCTCTTCGAGTGGTGGATTTAGGTAGGCTTTCAGCAGTCGTCTCCAAGTGGAACGGTCTTGAACATTTCTCTGTCAGGTGCTACCAGCGATCTTCCTGATATCTTTGTCCCATCTGTCCAGTGGTCTTCCTCTAGGCCTCCGGTGCTCTCTCGGACTCCACTCCAGTACTACTTTCGCCCATCTGGTGTCTTTTCTTCTCGCGATGTGGCCGGCCCACTGCACATTTCAAGCAGCCTACGGTCTCTAAGATGTCCTTAACCTTGGTCACAGATTGGATGTCATCTGCCCTTTTCCTATCCTTTCTTGCATAGCCCAGAATTGCTCTTTCCATGGCTCTCTTTGCTGTCCTAAGTTTCCCTTTTGTAAATGAGTTCAGTGTCCATGTCTCGCAGCCATACGTCAGCACAGGAAGAATGCATTGATCAAACACTGTTTTCTTCAGATTTACCGGCATTTTTGATCTGAATATTGTAGAATTCCTCCCAAATACTTGCCAGCCAAGCTTGATGCGCCGATAGATTTTGGGCCTTACATTTCCCTTCATGTTTATAATCTGGCCAAGGTAGATATATTAACTGACCTCTTATAATGGACTTTCCTTGACTTTCACATCACCAGCTGGGACCCATTTGTTTGACATTACTTTTGTTTTGGAGAGGCTCAAATTCAAGCCAACTAACTGACATTCCGAAGCAAGATCCGTAACTAAGTTATTGATGAAATAAGGACCAATAATTTTAGTTCCTGGCATCCCATAGCAGACGATAACTCTCCGTTGACCCTGATATGCCACCTGTCTAAGCCATCGCGGTTTGTCGCTGGAGCAATAATGCATGTTCCTCGTAATTACCTGTGCTTTGTTTGTTTGTTCAAAAAGGATCATTCATCGGTAAAAAGAACATTGGAGAAGAAGTTCGAGTTTCTGGGGATTTGGTACTGTGCCCATAGACAGAACGGTACACGATTTTGGAAATCATTCCCAAGCAATTCTCTTGTAGGGTTACATGGTAAGGATGGAACCGGTGACGTGTCCCCCTAACGGCTAAAGAACATTTGCTTGAAACATTTTGTTATTTGCATCTGGACAAACAGTTATTTAGGGTGGTCAAGATAAAAGGGACACTCTGTATCATACGTTCTGTTCTAGGACGGTCAACAAAAATGATGGGTGAAATGCGTGACATATCAGCTTCCAAAGAGGTCCACGTGATACCGTCAGTGGCGGACTAAGGCTGTTTGAGGTCTGGGGCCGCGGCAAAACAAAATGAGGCTCCCATCCACTTCGAAATAGACGTATTTTTAAAAACACTTAGAAAAAGAATGGAAGTTTATTTCGAGACTTGGAGGCTCACCAAGACGAGAGGCCCGGGGCTTCCTCAGGTACTCTGCATTAATTTGCTGAGTACGCGCTTGGCAAACCCCGGGTACCGGACTGTGTCGTGCCAACAGTCCGCTACACCATAAGCTCTGTGCGTGCTTCAACAACCATCGTTCGGCGCGATGGAGGAACGTTGTACGCTTCAGAGCCCTTGGCTATGGGCTTAGTCGCCCTGATCGCGTTGTTGTTGTTTTTTAACAAGTGGCTAGCGAGCAACATCTGAGAAACCTGCTGCACCTCAGTTGTATAAGGCTTACCCAGGCAAGCGGGACTCTCCTACTTGCATATGAAAAGCTGGGTGATGTTGTCATTAGTATCACGCTCCATAAAACCCTCAACATGGTCCACGGTCTGATCTTTGACAGAGACTTACTCTCACAGTCCGACGACGAGCTTCGCGCCAACCTCCAGCGACGAAGCGCGTTTGCAGGGGTCCAAAAGATCAAAGTGTTGCCACCTGTGCTTTAATCTTGGCCTTCGAAGGCGATACACTGCCTGAAAAAGATCAAGGTAATGATATACTGGTGCGATTTGAAACCATATGTCCCTCCCCCTGTGAGGTGTTTTAAGTACTGGAAGTTCGGGCATATGTCCTCTTGATAGACTTCCAGCCCCACACGCTGGGGAATGCGGGCGGCCATCCCACCGGACGCTCCATGCACTCCACCTCCTGTAGGCTGTACCATCAAGACCCTGGACACGTTCACTTACTCAGAGGCAAGAAGAAAATACGAGCGACTCCACCCCGTTCGACACTGTTGAATCGTCACCTGCGGTGAGTGGTCCCCTCCTGTCCCCCACTTTTAAGTCCTTTCCTGATCTTAGTGTGTCTAGCGATTCTAGTGTGTGTAGGATGACTCCTATATCATTTTTGTGATCAGCCAGCCATGTTATTACGCTTTCAAATTTAGTGTAGTTTGCAACTCGATTTCCTCCTTCGGTGTGTCCTTCCTTAGTATAAGATAGTTCATACGTAGTTTGTAAGCTTAGGGACTGGTGACCCTGCAGTTAAGTCCTGTAAGCTTTACAAACATTTCAAGATTTGAACGACTACACTAGTTAACTTTTAACTAGAGCCCGCGTACACAAAAGAAGATAAAATATAGATGGTGATGAAGAATACTGGGCTAAACTCGAAGTTACGTGACAACGACTGGCGACCATTAAGATTGATTGTGACCAGGCAACATGAAACTTTTACGACAAAAGCGACAGCAGAATTGAATACTCATTTGAGTAATACTGTTTCGATAGAAAAGGATACAACTGGAACTTAACATTCATGGAAGGCCAGCTGTTTTAAACCATTAATAATGAAGGTCAATGCAAAGCTGCGTAGGAATTGCTGTCACTATCATAAAACATCGTCACTTGATGACTGAAAGAACGTGTTAAGCTCCGATGAAACATCGATTACATTGCTTCCAACCAGGTTTATTTATTGAAAACCCTAAAAGAACCTAACCATGTAACATGCCCGCTTCCTGGAGTCAAGCGTAAGGCAGGTTCCGTCATGAGTTAGTTGTCTGTATCGCCCGATTCAAGTGTTTCTATCATTACCCTAAATGGTCGAATAATTACGAATAAATATTTCTCTAACGTCGAGAGAAAGCTGCTTACTATCATAAACATATTGCTAACAAACACTATGGTATTCAAAATGGCTATTTGGCCATTCACGCATCCAGAAAGATTCACGCCTGCTTTGTACAGCACTATAAATTCACGGAAAATGGCCCCTGAACAGCAAAATCGTCATGTCTCAAGATAACTGAATCGTTATGAGCACTCTTAGATCACACAATGAAGATCAAATTCATAGCTCCATCGTTGCTGAAGTAGTTGGTGCATGTTTTGGTACAAGAGTGGTGAACATACTGTTAGAAACTATAAAGACACTTTACCGATATTTTCCTCGAAAAATTGTTTCAGCTTTCAAAGCCAATGGTTAGACAACCCCTTACAAATATACAAATATTGTGTGTACGTTAGGTCTTCTTACGAGGATTGGAACTTAAATAGTGGCAACACTGCTGTGAAGACTGTATGTAACGGAATCTACTATTGCCGCTGATAGCACACTTTGTTTACATACTTACCTTACTTCCGAGCGAATGGTCTCACCCGTCCCAATCGAGGGAAACACAGACACTTGTGAGCGAGCGGTCAAACGTAACGGCGTCACTGTGTTTTCCAAACAGGAACAATGGAGTTTGATCAAGACTGAATGTGTCAGAAGTCATAGAGCTCGACAGTGTCATCGAGGTCTTCAAGAGGCGTGTGGGAAATCGGCATTGCTGTACAGAAGAGTGGCACGTTGGGTAAAAGCCTTCATCGAAGGTCGGCAAACTGTGGCAGACTTGCATCGGGCAGGTCGTGCTAGCGTCTCTGAAGAAAAAGTGCATACTGTTGTCGCGTTAGTGGACAGGGAGCGACGCCTGACGATTCGTGAGCTCGCCCACAAAACCAGATTAGCACATAGAACTTTGCTTCGCACCCTGAAGGAAACATTGCATCACGATGGGTTCCGCATGAAATGACGGAAGTGCAGAAATTGATGCGTTACGACTCTGAGCAGACGCACCTTGGGTCGTTTGCTTCAGAACTTTTCCAGAGATTCTACAGGCAGTAGGTCGTTCCATTCGCACCATCAACAGAACAGGCTCTTGTAATGTTACTTTTTTTTTTTATTATCACTGGTGTTGTCAAAAGATCAAGGTTGAAAACCGGAATTGAAATTTAAATAACCGTAAGATCAGCAATGAATATTAATTTTTGAAAAGGTTATCAGTTCTCAGTAGCAATGTAAGTTAAAAATTACGACAACACCAGAAAGCACCATTACATAAGAAAATAGTGGAATAAGTTACCTGGTATCCATTCATTGGTGGAAGCTGTGACACTGCAGTTGAACCTGTATGAATTGATTAATATCTTCGTTCTCGTAAACTGATGCTTGGTTTCATGACTATTAATTATTAAAGTTTTAAGACCGTGTGTAATTTTGATCACTATTGTTATCGAAAGTTAAAGAAATTATCGGACTTCGCTTTTAACAGAATGAAGATTTCCTGCAGGCATTGAATTCAATGTTTAACACAAAATGAGAGTAAATAAATTTTGCATTCTTTTGTCATCATGAGGCAATAGGCAACAATAACCAAGCATCACTTTACTAATATTGCTGAAAATTGGTAACAAGATGGGGATAAATAGTCATTATTTAAATGAAATAGGAATTCCAAATGAAAGTTAAAGTTTATTAAGTAAAAGGGTGCTAATCAGAGCTCACACTTACAGGATTATGGAGGTCGAGTAAAATACGTCCGCTCAGTACAAAGGTAGAAGAACGAAAGACGAAAAGCGATTCCGTTTTCTCTCCAGATCGTTTGAAATAGTTGAAGGTATAACTTGAAACAGTGATAATCAGAGATTTATTGGCAGAGAGAACGGATGCTAGCGACAAGCGTCGCAGATATAATTTTCAATAAAAAAAATATTAATGTATCGCTACATTTGCCCCCTCTGGCTTTGAGTTGGCAAATGCGCATTTCCAACTCAAAGACATCATAAATTTCTTGTTATACAATTTTTTTAACAGATTATTTAAGACTGTGTGAGCCCACTAGATATGAAATTAGAAGTTACAGTTGTGTCTCTTTCCTTTTTATATATATATATATATAGTTTTTTTTAATTTTTTTAACAATTTTCATTAATTTTTTTTTTTTTTTTTTTTTTTTTTTTTTTCATATTCAAATTATACAATGCAAAGCGTCGATGGTCGGACCAACGGTGCAGCGAGCGGTCCCCAGCGCGCCCGGATTGTTGACCCGTGGGCGTGGCGGTGCGGCGGCGACACGGTGCAAGGCGGCAGGCCGATTGATGTCGGTGGTGTGCGCCGCAGACTCGGCCCCAGCGTAGTGGTGGGGTGAGATGCCAGGATAAGGTGCCCTTTGATAGAGCACGAACTGCTTTTACCGCATCGCCTCGGTGTGGTTTTACATGAAATGAAAGTTGTACATATGCCATTAAAATTTATCCCTTAACTAAAAATTACAGGTTTGATTACTGAATGAGTTTATTTCTGTTTTATTCAGTTGAGTGTTTCAGTACTATTATAGTTTTTTAGCGAACGGATGTAAGTGTGAGCTTTGATGTTAATAGCAAATATCGCAACCAACTGACATGAACATATGCCCATTCTTGACATAAATTCATTAATGGAAACTAAATTATATACAAGGCATATGTTCAGTTTATGACTTTACCAAGACTTATAATTAACATATTACGTAAATAAAAAAATTTTCTTTGGCTCACTGTGGGAGCTTTAATCGTTCATGAAATTATTTACTAAGACTTACGTACTAATTCACATATATACATATAGACATTTAAAAAAAATATGTACAGGCATTGGTAACTGGAGTTTACATTTTAGCGAATTTAAGTCGTTTATTTTTCTGACATAGGATATTCTTTGTACGTATCATAGCACAGTTCTTTGATTGGGAAATGCCGTAGAGGCGGTTTTCGTCGTGTTCATTATACAAATATTAGATACATTTCACTCCATTCCATGATGGAAAATATTAGATACATTTTGTTTATTTTGAAACCATTCACAGTGGTAGTTTGAATTTTCACACGGCGGGATAGCCATTGGGTGCGTGACGCAATAGTCAATCGTCAACAATGAATAAATTGCTACCGCTGGCCAGCTTCAACAGTGTTCGTTCAAACGTGGCAGCGGCAACCTCGCGAGCATTGCGTACAGCACATAACTCGCCGACTTTGTGTTTTCGCGTGTGTTTTTCATCTTTCTTCCAGAGTAGAAGATTCATCCATAACAGTTCATAGTGAAGATCGTCGCAGCGCGGTGAGTACCTAATTATTTATATTAAGTTGGTTAGGTCCGCTTACTTACTGTGCTTTCTTCATTTATTTTTAGGCTGTCATCTCAGCTGCCTTAAAGTCCATTAGCTGAGACAAGACCTACGACTTAGTATGCAAATATATACGAATAGCCATCACTTCGTATATGCACATCGAAAGTCACTTCACTGCACGATTTTTTTTTATCATGACTGTTTATGTCGATATGCCGCACGTAAAAAGTTTTTGCTGTTTATTTTAGATCACACTATTTAAGTGTCCATCACCGTAATGCTGATATACATAAAGTAATTGTCAGTCTATACGTTCACTTATCACTTGAATTTATTATACGAGTGCTACCTTTTGTAGTCCGAGCTCACTATTGTCAATGACAAAATCACTTCACTAGTTAATTAATATGTTCATGAAGGCATAGATTTCTGTCGCACACTTTGACTATAAATGCGTCCTAGTTTTGTGAATACAAACACTGTTTGTGTGGATAGTTTTATCACTTAAAGTTTTCTGTCACTAATTTCTCACAGTAGTATCACTGTCCTTTCAGTTCGTTTTATCGCGTTCTACACATATCTTCTAGATTTTATACAGTTCATATTAACCTATCGTTATTTTACTATTTACAAAGGTTATATACAGTGACAAATTATTCTGAAATACTAGTGATTAACAGAGTTCATAAATTTTCCAATGACATACAAGCCACATTTTATCATATTTTGGTTATTATTTAGTCATCATTATAGTTTATTTTAGACAATATAGTGCATTGTACAATAAGTAGCGGCCTATGTTCATGTCAGAGGTCGGTAGTGGGGTCCTTGTTTTCAGCAATATTATTCATCATAATCTTTTTATTTTTTTTTAAGCTTAAAGGTTCGTCATTAAGCATTCATATCACCACATTGGATATTTCAGATATATATATATATATATAGATTGAGAAATGGATCTTTGGAATTTTTAATATCGGATTTTGTCAGTATTAAAATGGGAGGTGAAGTCTGTCATACAACATTAGCAGTTAGCGTATAAATTTGGGATGGTTCTTTTCTTTTAAACAGGTAATGCAAATTTTGTTGACACAGGCAAGGTCAGACTCATCAGCTAATTTGGTGCATAGATTCGGGCTAAATAGCATTCAGAATAAAGATCGAGTGAGAGAGAGAGAAAAACAGCATTATAGTTAGAGTAGTCTCTCTAAAATAGTACACAACATAAATTCAGCACATCAATCCATCATTTGCAAAAATTACCATTTATATTATTATTATTATAAAATATTACGTCAAACTAAAATATTCTAAAATCTCTCATAGCAAAGCACTCCATGCTTCTCTCTCACTTTGCTTTAAGTTTTGCATGCGGTCTGACATGCTATTGCCTGTTCTTTCCTTTTCAGAAATGAAATGTGTAGTTCAGATTTTCTGTTTTAAATACAACGTGTCTGTAGTCTAGAAACATCATGCTACGTGTCTAATATTTTCAATCGTCGTGTTGTACGTGTATGTTTAAAGTGTCTGAAAACAAAATAATAGTCATATAATATATATATGTGTTTGTCTCCTCCGTCATTTTGATGTTGTGTTGTCGATCTTCTTACCGTTGGCAGGAACACAATTCTCGTGCACGTAGTCAGCTGAAAAAGAAGTCTTAAACTACTGCTTATACTAAAGGTTGTTTAGTCTAAAGATTGATTTTTCAATTAGTGAACGCTTCTGAAACATCAGATTGTAATGTTGTTCAAAATATTTCATATCTGTTGCAAATGTTTTGACACGTACCGTAAATAGTAGTATTGACGCAACATCGTAATGACACTGTCATCTTAATTACTGCCAAGCTCATAAGCATCAGCATAAAGTCTTGTGTAATTTTTAAGAAATTTTTGTCCCACAATACGTAACTAGAATTGTTCAATAAACTTAGATGTCTTTAAAGGTCATATGTTCCCTCTTAAATAAATTGCACAGTTGTTGACATGTGTGTTACCTGTCAGCTGATCAGCATTAATCTACAGGTTCCTAGTGGCTTATAAAACTTCATATCATTTATACTGTCTTTGAAAAGATAGCTGACCGCAAATACGTTACGTTATCATGTCTCGTATAGCAACATTGTTTGGATTTGAGAGTGTGTGTGTGTGTGTGTGTGTGTGTGTGTGTGTATTTGTATGTGTGTATGTGTGTGCCTGTGTGTGTGTGTGTGTGTGTGTGTGTGTGTGTGTGTGGCTCGTATTAGGAGCCGTTGGGCAAACAAAACATTAATATATCATTATCACTACATTTCTTTCATAAAAATAAATCCTCCTACTTCAGATCCATCGTACTAAAATAAATCATTTGCTCCATATATTCATTTTCATCATCATAAATATTCTCTTATACTTATACTAATAATTATAATAATTAATGCCCATAGTAAGTGTTTTATGTTGTATTAAACATAACAGTGGTTCGATAAATCTGTGTTATTTGCTAAGTGTTTGACATGAGAACAGTTACACCGTCAGTTAATATTTGTTGTCCATTACGTAACATTGTAAGAGAAAAAAAAATATTTTGTTCAGCTTATTCTCCTTGGATATGTGAATGTTTTACTTATTCACTAGGAACTAGGTGTCATACTTATCATTTTTGTGATCAGCTTAAAAACTAAGCATAGAACTTTTTCAAATGCTTGTGTGGATATAAACCTCTCACTCTTCCCGAGTGTACTGTAGATAATAAATAACTTCCCTCGTGCGGAATTTGAACAATTCTAAAGGGTCCAGAAAATAGATGTTGCCACTTTTTATTACGTTTTAAGATAGCTGATGGTTTAGGATGATTTCGCAGAAGTACTAGGTCTCCGATATTAAATGTTTGTGTTCTTTTCAGCTGCTTATCATAGTAGGCTTTTCTTTTTATATCTGCATCAGTCAGGGCTACTAATATTTGTCTTACCTTTTCGTCCAGTGTTACGTCACCTCGGGGAAATTTTGGTATCGGTTTTACCCATTCGTTTGTCTCTTTGGTTTGTAAAACTAAATCGGTGGGTGTATAGGGTGTAGAATACAAAGGTAGGTTGTTAACCACTTGCTCAAATAGTCCAATATATTCAACCCAGGATGTTTGTTTGTTGGAAGCATATGTTCTGATGTTCACGGAACATGCGTTCCATTGGATTGGCAGAAGGATTGTAACGTGAAATGAGAATGTGATTCAGGTAATTTTTATGAATGAAATCTTTCCACGCTTGACATGTGAAAGTTTTTGCATTGTCGGACAGAATTGTCGTCGGCTTCCCGACAAAAGGGAAATAGTCGCGCTCCAGGCGCCGAATCACTGCTTTTGCGGTAGTAGTTTTTAAGGCGTATAACTTCACAAATTTTGAAAACACATCATAGATGCCAAGAATGTGTTTGACGCCTCCGCGTCCAATCGGAAGAGGTCCTGCAGTATCAATTGAAACTAATTGAACAGGTTTATATGGCAAGATAGAATGAAGCGGCATCTTGTTTGACTGATTATTAGGCTTGCATTTTTGATAGATTAAACAGGATTTCAATGTGTAATGGATTTTTCGTGACATATTCGGAAAATAACAGTATTTTTTAAGCTTACGGAGACACTTTAGTGCGCCAAAGTGTCCCCAAACTCTATGAGTGTGCCAAATTAGAGATTTTTCGTATGTAGCAGGTATGCAAACACACCAGAGTTGCGATTGTACTTGTCTACGAAAGAAAAGTACTCCTTTGTAGACTTTGTAATGTTGATTTAGATGTGCATCGGACTTGTCTGTAATTTGTGTAATAATTTTCCTCCACCTGTCATCTGCTTGCTGTAATGCCTGCATGTTTTTGCACATATCTAAATAATATGTTCTAAATTCCATGTCCTTCATGAGCATTATCTTAAACTCTGTGTTTGACTCAAGGTAGTCTTCAAATTCTGGTAAACCTTGGGGAAGTCTGGAAAGTGCATCTGCTATGACATTATCTGATCCTTTAATGTGTTCAATTTCAAAATCGTATTCTTGTAGTATCATGGCCCATCTGGCTAATCTATTGTGTAATAGTCTGCATGACATCAAAAAGCTAAGTGCCTGATGATCACAGAAGACTCTTGTATGTTTACCAAAGATATAATGATGAAACTTTTTGAATGCCCAAACAATTGCAAGAAGTTCTAACTCTGTGGTTGAATATCGACGTTCGCACTCAGTGAGCGTGCGACTAGCAAAACTGATGACTTTTAGGGACTGTGGATCCAGATTATTTGAAATTTGGAACAGACACGCTCCAACCCCAAAATTTGACGAGTCCGTAACAATACAGAAATCCTGTGACATGTCAGGGTGGTTTAATATGTCTGAGTTAACAAGGGCTTGTTTAATTTTGTCAAAGTCTTGCTGACACTTCTGTCCAATTCCAAGGGTTGTTTTTTCGAAGAAGTGAAAGAAGAGCAGTACTATTGAGTAGTTGTTGTGGCACAAAGCGCCGAAAAAATGAACATAAACCGTAGAAGGCTTTTAATTGCTTCCTATTGTGAGGTGCAGGAAAATTTTGAATTGCTTTAATTTTTTCAGGGTCAGGAACAATGCCCGTGGGTGAGATAATGTGCCCAACAAATTTGATTTCAAACGTAGATTTTTTCAAGTTGACAGTTACTCCAGATGACAGAAATTTATCTAACACTCTTTCAAGTAGGATGACATGTTCTTCCCATGTAGAAGTAGCAACAAGTATGTCATCAACGTAAACTGTAATATTATCTAGTAATTCCGGACCAAGTACTGTATCAAGTGCTGTGATAAAGACACCAGAACTCACATTTAGACCAAAAGGCAGTACCTTAAATTGGTACGATCGTCCTGAGAAAATGAAGGCAGTATATTTACGAGATTCTTCTGTTATAGGAACCTGCCAATATGATGCTCTAAGATCAAAACTTGATAGATATTTGACTCCATAGAACTTCTGAAGCTGTTCTTCTAGGTTTTCTGGCCTAGTTCTAACTGGAATGATAATCTTATTGATTTGACGTGCATCAAGCACAAGACGAACAGACCCATCTGATTTAAAAATTGCAAGAAGAGGACTGGAATACTGTGACATTGAAGGTTCTATTATGTTCCATCTAAGCATACGGTTAATTTCTGCTTTGACAGCTGGTTGTTTTGCCCAAGGTATAGAATATGTTTGCCTACAAAATGCTTCATGAGGTTTAACTTGCATGTTATACTGATATGTACTAATTACACCTGGCCTTTTGTCAAATACTCGTATGTACTTGTGTAGCAAGTGGAGAAGTTGTTGTCTCTGACTATCTGTAGCATTAGTGGATTCGTTAACCTTTTGAACTATAGATTCAAGAGATTCATTTTCAGATTCCTGAATACCAGTATAATTTTCAAATTGCATTTGATTAACAGTGACTTGCTTCAACCTAACAGAGTTACAAGATTTTCTTGGTGTCACTTCCTTCTTAGTCAGATTCAAAATACAGACACAGTGGTTTACTGTCAAATAACATTTACCTTCCTTAAAATCTAATTTTGCTTCTCGACTTTGAAGATATTCTAAACCAAGTATACAGTCTTCTATGACAGCATCTACTACAAGGAATGAGCAAGTATCAATTTCATCACAGATTTGTAGTTGAACAAGTGTTTGTATCTTAACTGGCTTAGATTTTGCACCTACTGCACCGATGATTTTGCAGTTCTGTACAGGAAAGGTAGGTAACCTCTGAATGTTGTTTATGCGTTTAAATAGACTGTAAGACAATACATTAACAGCTGCTCCAGTGTCAACTAAAATCGATGTAGGTATGTCTCCTACTGTTATTAAGATGTGTGCTTGATAGGCAACTATAGGTACTTTGTTTTGTTGTGTTTGTTCCTGGAGTAGCTCTTCCCTGATATCGATTCCTTTATTGTAACGCAGCATATTTACTGTGAGAATTGTGCCCTCACTGCCTCTGTCGCTCAATGTCGGAGGGCCAGACACGAGCCGATTTAGTTTGACGTCTGCGTCCCGTTAGAATGTCTTTGAGGTCGATTTAAGGTTTCTGTCACGTCAGTTATAGTCACGGTCGATTCATTTTGTGTCCAGTTTGTTTGATCTGTACTGTCAGTCGTCATCGTTGCTACTGGTATTTGATTGACATTTGGTTGTTGAGCAGGAGTAGTAGAAAAGTTCGGAATTTGTTGATTACCGTTATTGTTTGGAAAAAAATTTCTATTTCTGTTATTATTATTGTAGTAGTTTCCATTACGCCAGAGCGGTTGTGTGTTACCATTATATTGGTTAGGGAAAGTAGTTGCATTGTTATTGAAATTATTATTATTGTGATTGTAGTAGCCTGGATTAAATCTGTTGTCACGACGGCGTCGGTAATACTGAGCGCCGTTAGGTGCGTTTCGTACCGCGCTTCCACTGTTTACTCCACTAGTCACTTGCTGCATTTGCGGCTGTCCGATATTGCTAATAAATGACTGTTGCGGTAACATCTGTGGAGGGCGTGACATGTTTTGATTATTAGGCTGCGGCTGGCTGACATGAATCAGCTGATTACTAGGATAGTTGAAGTAATTATTTGCGTTACCGTACCTGTAACTATTATTTCTTGCTCGGTCATCTTCAAAGATTGAATCTAGTGTGTTCACCTCAGTGAGAAAAGTTTCTAAGTTTTGTGTTGAAACGTGTGCTAGTTGCAACCGCAACCGTGTAGGCAATTTGTTTATTAATACTCGTAGTACTTCCCTGTGCGGGAGGGGGTCATCAAAGAATTTAGCTTTGTTTACGTACTTCTCGAAATATCTCCGCAGACTCCCGTTTCGTTCATTGAAAGGTTGCGGATTATAAACTTCATTTCGAAACCTTTCTTGCACAGCAGGCGACCAAAAGGTGGCTAAAAATGCCCGTTCGAACTCACCATAAGTTTCACAACTCTGTAGGGCTTCTGCAGCCCAGATTCCCGCTTCACCTTGAATGTATCCGACAACAAATCTTATCTTTCTTTTTTCGGACCACGATTCAGGTAATAAACCTCTAAAAGATTGTAGGAAAATGACTGGGTGCACAGTACGGTTCTCATTAATAAAGATTTGAAATTGGTGGTGCTTTATCATACTTTCGTCAAGTTCTTCGGCAGTAGCATGATTTCGTGGTGAATAAGAGGGGGTATGTTTGATTTCATTTCCCTACCTAGTCGATCAAGGTCATTAGAGGTCGTCAAGCAAAAGTCAGTCTGCGTCCTGTCTGACGTCAAATTATTAGATGTACCCGGATTATATGGAGAGCGTGGAATATTTGTTGCAATTCTGGGAGATTTCCAATCATGGAACACATTTGTCACGGGTTCATTTGGCCTAGATTGTGTCATCTGCGTATTTAAAATTGATTTCACGTCTGTAAGATCTTTTTGTAAAGCTTTAACAGTATTTCCATGTTTTTCATACACTTGAGTAGCAACGTCTTGAATTACAGTGGTTAATTCTGCGTCTATCTTTTCATTCAACTTCGCTTCTGTATTAGATAAGAATTGTTGTACCCTATCATGATTTTCTTTGACTATGTTTTCTGCTTGACTCGTAATTCTCGTAACAGTTGTTTCCAAGTTTTCTTGTTGAATTTTAAGCTGTGTAAGATTCTGTGTGAGACTGTCTATAGCTGTTGGTAATGTTTTAACGGTTTCTTTACAATTAGTTACATCATCGACTACAGAAGAGATTTTTGCATCTACTGTGTCCATGATTTGATCCACTACTTTGTTTTGTACTTCAGAAAACTTACCATTGATAGCCTGTTCGAATTTGAGTATCTGTGCGTCTATCTGTTTGTTTACTTCCTCAGAAATAATTGAGGGTAAATTTTGTTGTACTGATTCTAGATTTTTAAATCTCGACTCAAATTCATCCCGATTTGATTTTGCTGTTCCTCTAGTCTGTCTAATTGCTGCTTGGTGGAATTTTGCAACAGCTCTAAATCATGTTTCGTGTTGGCCTGCAAATGATTAATTTGATCGGTCAAGCCTGAAATCTGATTGTTTGTAGCATGTGTAGATGTTTGTAAATTGTTAATTTGTTGCGACATGTACGCATGTATAGCATTCGTGGATGCTTGCAAATTGTTTAGTTCGTCTTTAGTAGATGTTTGTAAATTGTTAATTTGTTGCGACATGTTCGCATGTATAGCATTCGTAGATGCTTGCAAATTGTTTAATTCGTCTTTAGTAGATGTTTGTAAATTGTTAATTTGTTGCGACATGTTCGCAAATAATATCTCAAATTGTTTTAACCAATCTTCTTGTGGATTTTCAGATTGGTGTACTGTCTGTGTGGGAAAATCTGTTACGTGTGATGTGGTTGCAAGATTTTCCTCCACTATGTGTGGAATCATTTCAATTGATCTCGCAGCCACATTATTTTCAACATTTTGCGCGGGCTGTGAAACATTAGTGTTTTGTTCTGACTCCATTGTAGTAATTTGTCTACGGGTTTTAACCATACTAATAAATTATCAAAAATTTGGAATAGTGTGGGGAACCTACACACTTCACACGCAAAAAAATTTCTTTTATCAGCACTGTTGAGAAACAATTAAATCACTATTAATATTCGTCACACGCATGTATGACGCTTCGAGTGAGAGACAAGCGAGGATCGCTTTGTTATATCGATTTAGCAGCCATGTTGGCCATTTTTCTAACTTGTGATTTAAAATAAATATCTGACTACAAATGAAATTTTGAAAATAGATTTTTGCTAATAGAATGAGGTACTGGATCGGAGATTGCGTACTTGCGAAAGACTAAGAGAAAGTAGAAAGCACCAAATAAGCGAAATAATCAGTCTGTCCTTACCTGTGTTGCAATTTTCATTGTTGGTTGCGGTTGAATTTCTCGTGATCGGGTGTGGCTCCAAATTTATATTTTATTATTCTCCGGGGTAGTAATTATGGTTTTCACGTCACAATCGGTCAGCAGTTGTTCATGAAAAATAAACACATTATACAGATTAGATAACATACATTGGTGAATGATTACAAATATAAAAAAAATGTCAAACAATGGTATAATTAAATCACATAAAATAATATTTTCTTTACAACCATTCGAGGTCCTGTCACGGTCGCCAATTCTTATGTAATGTTACTTTTTTTTTTATTATCACTGGTGTTGTCAAAAGATCAAGGTTGAAAACCGGAATTGAAATTTAAATAACCGTAAGATCAGCAATGAATATTAATTTTTGAAATGGTTATCAGTTCTCAGTAGCAATGTAAGTTAAAAATTACGACAACACCAGAAAGCACCATTACATAAGAAAATAGTGGAATAAGTTACCTGGTATCCATTCATTGGTGGAAGCTGTGACACTGCAGTTGAACCTGTATGAATTGATTAATATCTTCGTTCTCGTAAACTGATGCTTGGTTTCATGACTATTAATTATTAAAGTTTTAAGACCGTGTGTAATTTTGATCACTATTGTTATCGAAAGTTAAAGAAATTATCGGACTTCGCTTTTAACAGAATGAAGATTTCCTGCAGGCATTGAATTCAATGTTTAACACAAAATGAGAGTAAATAAATTTTGCATTCTTTTGTCATCATGAGGCAATAGGCAACAATAACCAAGCATCACTTTACTAATATTGCTGAAAATTGGTAACAAGATGGGGATAAATAGTCATTATTTAAATGAAGTAGGAATTCCAAACGAAAGTTAAAGTTTATTAAGTAAAAGGGTGCTAATCAGAGCTCACACTTACAGGATTATGGAGGTCGAGTAAAATACGTCCGCTCAGTACAAAGGTAGAAGAACGAAAGACGAAAAGCGATTCCGTTTTCTCTCCAGATCGTTTGAAATAGTTGCAGGTATAACTTGAAACAGTGATAATCAGAGATTTATTGGCAGAGAGAACGGATGCTAGCGACAAGCGTCGCAGATATAATTTTCAATAAAAAAAAATTAATGTATCGCTACACTCTGCTAACGATATACTACGCCTCCCACATCGCTGGCAACTCGTTTTACACTACGCTGGTGACTACTTTGAAGGACAGAAACATATGCAAACATGCATCGCTTTTTTATCAATTGTGAATAAATAGTTGCCACTATTTAATTTCCAACACTCGTATTAATTTGTAAACCCATTGTATTGAATTGCGACCTGCGGATCAAAAAACTTTCATGGGCTTGGCTTAGAGTATTTCCTTCATTAAACATATCTTGATCCTGCACCGGTAAATTACTCTGTCTACTAAAGAATAATGTTAGCTGTGTTTTGATCACACAAAATACAAGTACTGAAAGTACATCATTCAGTCGAAATACACATAAAAGTCAAAATTTTAATATTATGCAGCATAAGGGTGGCATTCAAACACAGTACTCAAAAAGTGGATTAGCAATTCTCTTAGGCGGATCCAGGGGGGGGGGGGAGAGCGAGGGGTCGTTCGCACCCACCCTCCCCCCAGTAGGCTTCTGATTCTCTCTATATTTTTTTAAAATTATTTTTAGAATGCGGTACTAACGTGCTATCACTACACTGAGTTTTCAAATCTGTGAGACTTTTGTTTGATTGGGCGTGGGATAAAAAGAGGTGGTACTAGCGGCTTTCTACTGAACCAGAGTTTAGCTGACGGTGAGAATTCTTTCACTGCACCCTTCCCCTCCCCCAGCAGGCTGTCCTGGATCCGCCCCTGGCAGTTCTATTGAATAATCATCGAGAGAAGTAATTTTAACATTTGTGGCTATTAATCGGAAAGCACACAAACTGTAGTATTGCCGCTCCAGACCTTCCATATTAAAAAGCTCCAAACCGAAAAGTATGTTTGTTGTATTTTTCGTCTATTCGTTTAAATAGTATAGAATGAGCTCCGTAATTAATTTCAGCTGTTCAGACGGCTGTACACGGTCAGTGGCGTGAGATCGGGCATGTGCCTAATATGGGAAACTCCCCATGCAGAGCGTGGGAAAACGGCAGCGGTGCTCTGCATTGCAGTGCTTCCTGTCTAACGATGCTAGATAATCATGCTCATCTGCAAATTTACAACATCCTACCATAAGCGTAATACACTGACGGAAAGAAATATTACTACCCTGGAAAAAACGACGTAGAGTTTGATCAAATGAAGCAGATGACACATGTGGGATAGTAGATGTACCGATAATGGTTTCAACGATGTGGACTAACGGAAAATATGGTGACATAGCTGCAAAGAGTGCTATTTGTCTGTACCCTTTAATAAGGGATGTTTACAGTCAGTCGCGCAGGAGTGGTTGAGTGCTCTAAGACGCCTTGTTGCAGAGTGCGCGTCTGCTCTCGGAGGTTCCGAGGTTTTCCTCCGGCATGGTTGTCTGTGTTGTCCTTAGCATAAGTTAGTTAAACTCCAGGGACTGACGACTAGACCGCGGATTTTTAGGTCGTAGAAAGTGAATTTTAGGCGCCTAAAATAGGATTTATAATTATCTCATTTAGGCCAAATAAAATATAAAACAGGTCCTGAAAACTATCATACAGAAGAAATAAACGTGTGAAATACGCAGTGTTGACTTACGAGCAAATTTAATTCGTCAACAATGAGAAAAATTAAAACATGGAAAGTGTGGCAAAACAGCGACAATTACTCAAACCTTTACAGATTTTGGAAGATAAAAATACAACAACAGTAATATTGCAATTCTGGGTGGTGAGTGTTTCTGTATGGAGGAGAGGGTGGTGTGGGAATGGCTGCATTGTAAATGTAGCGGAAATAGGAGTGAGATTTGGAATAGCAGGGGGAGACAGAGGTGGGGGTGATGATTGGGTGGGATAGAGAGTTTAGATTTTGAAGAGGTGTAATGAAGTGAAGGGCTGTTAATGAAGTTGAATGTGTGTGGTGACAAGTGAGGAGCAGATAAGGTGCAAGTAATGTGTGTGTTGTGTGGATGGGGGGATTTCAAAACTAGATTTGTAGTTTAATATAACATGTAATGTGGGGTAACGGTGAGGAGAATGAGGCTGAGTAGTGATGGTAGTTTGTACGTGCGACATAGACCTGGTGAGCACTGTCTCGTAGAGTGCATTTGTCTAAGACACACTGCCCCAAGCTCAGATAATATGGTCTGGAGTGCGATGACCTTCAACTCTTGTTCACCTGTCATCCTTATAGAGGGAGCGCTAACCAGCTCTCGTTATGTGCAGTGTATTCTCAGATCATTCTCTTCCTATTCTTGCAACAGGAAGGTGACTCGTCGTTCCAACAGGGTAATACTTGCCCATTCACTGTGCATGAAACTCGACGTGACCTGAAAGACGTGCACAACGTTCCTGGACAGCAAGATCTCCACACTTGTCTACAATGGAGCTTGTGTGGGAAACAATGGGACGACAACTGACGTATGCGACTCGTTAACCCGGAACTCTTGCAGAACTGCGTGAACAGCTGGAACGGACTGTATGGTCGAATGGCTGCCAGAATCAGCGCCTCCATTGCCGCCCTACTGGCTATATGACGTACTATAATGGATCAGCATCTGGCTCCTGAGTACCGCCTGCGCTATTGATACTTACATGTCATCATGTCATATACTCCATATGCACAGTTTCAACAATAGACCTCGAGTGAATTGGAAAAGGAGACCTTCCGGTATCAGTAATTCAGTTTGGGATTTATTTAGTTAATCATGTCTGACCTACATCTGTAATTAATTAATAGATTTGATTTTATAAACAGCCTCAAAGGGCTGCAATTATTTATTCAATTAACAGGTTTCAGTCTGTACACAAGAGCATCATCAGAATACCTTAAAAATATATATCAATATAACATAATTTTTTACACTAATATTACATCAATTACAAGTTAATTTGGAGATTTACTTTGATAATAATTGACAGCTGTCGGTTTATACAATCATATGTCAGTACAGTAATTTAAAATAGTTATATTATGACATCTGGATAATAGGATGTATTCAACATCTGTTAGTGACAGTGGCAAAGATATAATTGCTTAGTATTTGTAACATCCATGGTATGATCCGTAAACGTTACCTTTGGACGTGTAACGTAATTTACATTTCGATTGCCGCTTTTACGGGCGTGTGTACAAAATTGTTTATATAATATTATCATTGTAAATAATCCATTAAAATAAATTTAAAAAATACATTTCTAGAAACATCATAAAAACATTTACAACCTCGTTCCAATGTACATGCGTTCAAAATTATCGTAATACAAAGAACTATGTTAGAGTATTACGGCAGGTTAGAATCTTATTAGAAACCAGCTTACAGGATTTAGTCAAATAGTTGAAACAAACCATGTCAATGAAATTCCTTCTGCTAGTTTAATACATTCTGAGGGGTTTTTCTTTCTCTCTACGAAAATTTCCAAATGTTCTAAAATATCTAATAAAGGACCTTTATTTGCCGTGTGGATAACCTTCATGCTGTCTTGAAAATTACCCAATGTGTGCCTAGCCTCTCGCAAATGCTCACCCAGTGCTGAATGACTCGAATTTAAATTGCAGTATTCTTTACAATGTATATTAAACGTTCTTTCCGTTTGGACTATGTACGTGCTCTGACAATTTTGGCATTCTAATTTATATAGTCCCGAATTACTGTATTTATCCTTGAAGGATTACATTTCTGTCTAAGTGAACAATCAGTTCTAAGAGCAACTTTCACCTTATGTTTGAGGAAATATCGAGCAATCCGATCCTTTATAGGACCTTTGCAAAGCAGTGTAATATACTTCATTTTCTTCATGTCTATACTGTTAGGAGCCTTGCGTTTAAGTTTTCATTGTATAGCTTAGTATAATTTCATTTCATCACGTACTTTACAACTTAGATATAGATTAAGAAATCCTGAGACGGTTTTGCGTCTCAAATATGTCCATGAAATTGAAGATGAAGGTGAAGAAATGAATTAAAATTTGTGATGCAGCCGGGAATCGAACCCGGACCTCCATGCTTACTAGGCAGACGTCTCACCGTTAGACCGTCATATCACTAACGATTAAGTCTTGCTTCGACTATTCCGAGGCGCCTTAATTGTTAGTGATGTGGTGGTTTAACGGTAAGACGTCTGCCTAGTAAGGATGGAGGTCTGGGTTCGATTCCCAGCAGCATCACAAATTTTAATTCATTACTTCAAATTCACGTTCAATACTTTACAACTGTTCGTTATTGAATTTTTATTTTATTTTTTGTATTTCAATAGCTCTAACGTCATTAGTCAGTGACAGTTGCAACATTATGTGTATAGTTAATAAAAATAAGCTTTCTTGTGTTGGGCTGGATGATTGGAATCATTTCTAATAATTATGCCTATATACTCGTATGTAGGTTTTCCGTAAATTTAAAAAAAAGGTCTTGCATTCGATTTATATCTTGACAAATCAAGAGAATGATGCTAATGTCTGTTTCATGTTCAACTGTGAATTTAATTTTTGGATGCATTTGATTACGTTTGTCCGTTACTTAATTTAGTTTCTTTTTGGTTCCTTGAGCTAATACGGCACTGTAATCAACGTACCGGTAGTAATAAATTATATTGTAGTTAATTGGCATATTACGTCTATGGAGAGCGATCGGAAATTTATATAAAACACTTCCGCCATGATCGCTAGTTTATTTGCTGTTTTTTTTACCGGTTTGGATGAACTTTGTCATCATCATCATCATCAGGAATTTTTTTTACAAAGTTCTCCTATTTTCAATAAAATAAAGAGTTAGTCGTGAAAATGTAATATAAAAAATTAACATTGTCAAATGATTAAAATTTGCATCACAAGAAGTCTTGTTGTTACTTGTGGCAAGTACATACACAATTTTTAAATGTGCAATACATTTGACGATCCACTTTGGTGATGCAAAATTTAATCATTTGACATTATTCTTTTTTTATATTACATTTTCATAAGTAACTCTTTATTTTATTGCAAATAGCAGAACTTTGTAATAAACATTTTTCTGATGATGATGACACAGTTAATCGAAACCGGTAAAGAAACCAGCAAATAAACTAGCGATCTTGGCGGAATTGTGTTTTACATTAATTATTTTCTGTTTTATGTCAGGATACATATACTAGCTTACAAATACTAAGTAGTAATTATACATTCATATAATATACATTGAAACGTCGTTGGGCAACCACAGGTATTGAAAAGTGCATGTGACTGGCAAGGATGCAGTTGTGTCATAGTTTGTTTTCTTCACATTGGTAGGGCTCTTCCTCTACTTATCTCCACTTGAACAGGTTATCCTTTGATCTTTCTGTTCGACACCTAAGTCTATTCAGGCTCTTACAGATTCTCCATTCCAGTTGTGATCCAGCCAGAAGTTTTTAATTTTCGAACATTGCAAGCTCCATTTTTTGCAATTTCTGTCGAGATATCGAGATATCCTCGCACTGTCTGCTTCATTCCACCATCGCCAACGTTTGTTCTTCCAGCCATGGCCAACGTTTGCGTCTGATTTGGAGGAGGGGGGGGGTGGCTATTCCAGAACACATATAAAGGAGATCACGATTTGTAGGCTTCAGGAACCCAGTAATTATTCGACATGAAACATTAAGTGCTGCAACTAGCTTGTGGACATGCGTCGATCTTCTCCATACGGGGCATGCATACTCAGCTGGAGAAAAACAATTCCACGAATGATGAACGTAGAATTTTAGGATTTTCTCCCCAGCCTGAGCGTAAATTTGCGGATTATGCCGTTGGGGTGAGATTTCGCATGTTAGTAGTTACGGGGCATGCATACTCAGCTGGAGAAAAACAATTCCACGAATGATGAACGTAGAATTTTAGGATTTTCTCCCCAGCCTGAGCGTAAATTTGCGGATTATGCCGTTGGGGTGAGATTTCGCATGTTAGTAGTTTAGGTCAAGGATGTCCAGCCGCGGTGGATTGGCCGAGCGCTCTAAGGCGCCTTGCTGCGGTGCGCTCGTTTACTCGCCGTCGGAGGTACGAGTCCTCTCTCGGTTACGAATGCATGTGTTGTTCTTAGCATAAGATAGTTTAAGTAGTTTGTAAGCGTAGGGACTGATAAACGCAGCAGTTAAATGCCTTAGATTTACAAATAGTTGAAGAGTTGGACGATGTACACTCTCAGATGTTTTAAAGCGCACAGTCGTGAAAGTTTCGAGACAAAACGCTCCAAAGTTTAAGCACAATTCATATACCTCTTGTACAGTAGTCAGTGAAATACGTCCGGGTGTATGGCGGAATAGTATAGCCTAAGGCTCCTATAAGTACGAGATGACGCATCCGCCATTTTCATTCCAGTAGCTCGTAAGTTGAACATACTGCGGTGCTATAGGATTTGCGTCACGTCACTTTTAGCACGACATTATGGGTGGTTCAGTTGCCAAAAACTAATCAAATCATTCCAGAGGTAGTAACAGAAAGTTTAGTTTCCCGGGAGATTCTGGGAGGAGAAAAAAATGGATCATTAAACCTCGGCGCAAAAACTAGGAAACCAGACCAAGCGCATGGTTATGTATTGTAACTAAATATTATTTATTATTATGACTTTAAGAAATATTTAATAGTAAAAGTCGTCTGTGATATTCGAACGTAAGTTTTTGCTTAGCTCTTTTGAAAGCCTTTCAACTTAACAGAGAAGCTGCCTGTAGGGAATTAGCAGTCGCAAAATATCATAACACAGCAAATCACCCCCCCCCCAAAAAAAAAAAAAAATAAAAAATAAAAAGTAAATAAAAAAACAGTTTTAGAGCACAATATGTGTGACTTATTTATTGAGAGTACACCACATCAATAAGCTTTGTACTGACAGTGCACAAATTGTTGAAGATACGTACTTGCATTGTTATTGCTAGAAAGTATTACAAACACTAAAACGGAAAATATTAATATACCGACCAAAAAGTTTAGTTACGGCTGTACCAGCGTACTACATCTACATCTACATCTACATGGGATACTCTGCAAATCACATTTAAGTGCCTGGTAGAGGGTTCATCGAACCACAATTATACTATTTATCTCCCATTCCATTCTCGAATAGCGCTCGGGAAGAAAGAACACCTGAATCACTCTGTTCGAGCTCTGATTTCTCTTATTTTATTCTGATGATCATTTCTACCTATGTAAGTGGGAGTCAACAATATATTTTCGCATTCGGAGGAGAATGTTGGCGATTGGAGTTTCGCAAGTAGCCCACGCCGCAGCGATAAGCGCCGTTGTTGTAATGATTCCCATCCCAGATCCTGTATCATTTCCGTTAAGCTGTCTCCCCTGTATCGTGACAATACGAAACGAGCTGACCTTCTTTGGACTCTTTCGATGTCCTCCGTCAAACCCACCTGATAAGGATCCCACACTGGGCTGCAATACTCCAAAAATGGACGGACAACCGCAGTGTATGCAGTTTCTTTAGTAGTTCTGTTGCATCTTTTAAGGGTTCTGCCAATAAAACGCAGTCTCTGGTTCGCCTTTCCCACGATATTATCTACGTGTTCTTTCCAGTTTAAGTCTGAAGTAATAGTGATTCCTAGGTATTTTGTGGAGTTTACGGCCTTCACATTTGATTGATTTATGTTGTAAACAAAGTTTAACGGATTTCTTTTCGTACTCATGTGGACGACTTCACACTTCTCATTATTTAGAGTCAATTGCCAATTTTTACACCATACTGATATCTTATTCAGATCGTTCTGCAGTTGGTTTTGATCTTCAGATGGTTTTACTAGACGGTAAATGACGGCGTCATCTGCAAACAACCTAAGAGAGCTACTTAGATTTTCCCCTAAATCGTTTATGTAAATAAGGAATAGCAGAGGACCAATAACACTACCCTGTGGAACGCCCGATATCACCTCTGTTTTAGTCGATGCCTTACCATCGATTACTACGAACTGTGTCCTCTCTGACAAGAAATCCCCTATCCAATTGAAAATTTGGGGCGATTATCCATAACCACGCAATTTGATTAAAAGCCGTTTGTGAGGTACGGTGTCAAAAGCTTTCTGGAAATCAAGAAATACGGAATCGATTTGCGAACCTTTGTCGATAGCACCCATCACTTCGTGTGCATATAGAGCTAGTTGTGTTTCGCATGAACGATATTTTCTAAATCCGTGTTGACCTTGGGTCAATAGATCGTTCTGTTCAAAATAATTCATAATATTAAAAAATGCTCAGTCTCTGTTGCAGTATTTTATTTACCAATTACGCGTTTCGCGCTGTTAGCGCATCGTCAGACTGAAAAAAGACAAATATTTTATTACCGTCCGTGTACCTGGTGCGCAGCGAACCTAATGTGGCTAAGGTGAGTAAATTTGGAAATTCGGACTTACTTGGGCGGAGATGGAGTCGCAGAAGTATCTATTGCTGTCTAGGAGGTATCTTAACAATTTGTGTTATTGGGCGCCTGCAAAGAGGTAAACGTACAAAGTGCGTAAGGGTTATTTGAGCTATAATATTTAGGGACTAAAGGGGTGTGGTATAGAAATTAATAAAACGTTTTATATGATAAAACTCACCATAGCAGCAGAGGAGTCGCTGTCGCGGCAGGTCCACGTTTACAACTGGTAGTATTCTTAATACATTCATGTTCCGTACTTATTAAGAATACTACCAGTTGTAAACGTGGACCTGCCGCGACAGCGACTCCTCTGCTGCTATGGTGAGTTTTATCATATAAAACGTTTTATTAATTTCCATACCACACCCCTTTAGTCCCTAATTATTATAGCTCAAATAACCCTTACGCACTTTGTACGTTTACCTCTTTGCAGGCGCCCAATAACACAAATTGTTAAGATACCTCCTAGACAGCAATAGATACTTCTGCGACTCCATCTCCGCCCAAGTAAGTCCGAATTTCCAAATTTACTCACCTTAGCCACATTAGGTTCGCTGCGCACCAGGTACACGGACGGTAATAAAATATTTGTCTTTTTTCAGTCTGACGATGCGCTAACAGCGCGAAACGCGTAATTGGTAAATAAAATACTGCAACAGAGACTGAGCATTTTTTAATATTCAACACTGTTGCTGCACCAGCCACCATCACCACCATCATGGAATGGAGTGAAATGTATAATTCATAATATTTGAATACAGGATATGTTCCAAAACCCTGCTGGAAATTGACGTCAATGAAATAGGCCTGTAGTTTAGTGGGTTACTCCTACTGCCTTTCTTGAATATAGGTGTGACCTGTGCAACTTTTGGTATAGATCCTTCTATGAGAGAGCGGTTGTATATGACTGTTAAGTAAGGAGCTATCGCTTCAGCATAATCAGATAGAAATCTAATGGGTATACAATCCGGACCAGAAGACTTGTTCTTATTAAGTGATTTTAGTTGCTGCACTACTCCGATGATATCTACTTCTATGTTACTCATTACGGCATCTGTTCGTAATTCGAAATCTGGAATATTGGTTTCGTCTTCTTTGGTGAATGAGTTTCTAAAAGCTAAGTTTAGTAACTCTGCTTTAGTAGCGCTGTCATCGGCAGGATCGCCATTACTATCACGTAGTGAAGGTATTGTTTGTGACCTTCCGCGAGTATATTTAACATATGGCCAAAATCTCTTTGGGTTTTCAGTCAAATTACGAGAAAGAGTTTCGTTGTGATAAATGTTGTAGGCATCTCGCATTGAAATCCTCGCTAAATTTCGAGTTTCTGAGTACGATCGCAAATCCTGGGGATTTCGTGTTCGTTTAAATTTAGTATGCCTTTTCCTTTGCTTTTGCAACAGTGTCCTAACCTGTTTTGTGTACCAAGGGGGATCGCCTCCTTTTATTAATTTATTAGGTATAAAACTATCAATTGCTGTCGATACCACTTCTTTGAATTTGAGCCACATCTGGTCTACACCTACGTTTAGTGTTAGAAACGAGTGGAAGCTGTCTTTCAAGAAGCAATGTATTTTGTTTCTATCTGCTTTCCTGAACAAATATACTTTGCATTTATTTTTGGTAACTTTGGGACTTTCGATATTCAATTTCGCTACTACAGCTCTGTGTTCACTAATACCTGTATCCGTTTTGATGCTCGTTATGAGCTCAGGATTATTTGTTGCTAAGAGATCAAGTGTGTTTTCACATCCATTTACAATTCTAGTTGGCTCATGAACTAATTGTTCGAAGTAATTCTCAGAGAATGCGTTGAGTACAATTTCGGACGATGTTTTATGCGTACCTCCTGATTTGAAAATATAATTTCGCCAACAGATCGAGGGTAAATTAAAATCACCACCTACTATTATCGTGTGAGTCGGGTACGTTTTTGTAATTAGACTCAGGTTTTCTTTGAACCTTTCTGCTATTGTATCGTCAGAGTCGGGAGGCCGGTAAAAGGAACCGATTATTAACTTCTTACGATTTTCGGGTACAACCTCTACCCATAATAGCTCGCACGAACTATCAACTTCAACTTCGCTACATGAAATACTACTTTTGACAGCGACAAACACGCCCCCACCTATTTTGTTTAATCTATCCTTTCTGAACACCGATAGATCTTTTGAAAATACTTCTTCTGAACTTATTTCCGGCTTGAGCCAACTTTCGCTGCCTATAATGATGTGTGTTTCGGTGCTTTCTATTAACGCTTGCAGTTCTGGAAATTTCCCGACACAGCTACGACAATTTACAACTGTTATACCGATAGTTTCCGGATCTACATTTCTCCTGTCATCCACCTGCACCCTTTGAGATTGCCCATTTTCTATTTCCCCGAAGCTCTTTATCCTAAAAAACCGCCCAGTCCACGCCACACAGCCCCCGCTACCCGTGTAGCCGCTTCCTGCGTATAGTGGATTCCTGACCTATTCAGCGGAAACCGGAAACCCACCACCCGATGGCGCAAGTCAAGGAATCTGCAGCCTACACGGTCGCAGAACCGTCTGAGCCTCTGATTCAGACCCTCCATTCGGCTCTGTACCAGAGGTCCACAGTCGGTCCTGTCAACTATGCTGCAGATGGTGAGCTCTGCTTTCATCTTGCAAGCAAGACTGACAGTCTTTACCACTTCAGTTAGCCGCTCGAAACCTGAGAGGATCTCTTCAGATCCGAAACGACACACATCATTGGTACCGACGTGAGCCACCACCTGCAGTTGGCTGCACCCCGTACCCTTCATGACATCCGGGAGGACCCGTTCCACATCTGGAATGACTCCACCCGGTATGCACACGGAGTGCACGTTGGCCTTCTTCCCCTCCTTGGCAGCCATCTCTCTAAGGGGCTCCATCACCCGCCTAACGTTGGAGCTCCCAACTAGAAATAAACCCATCCTCTGTGAAAGCCCGGATCTTGCAGGCTGGGTGGTGACAGGGTGAGAGACACCATCCGACTCAGGAACGTCGTCCTGAGCAGACAGCGCCTCAAACCTGTTCGCAAGACGAACCGGGGAGGCCTCACGATCGGTCCCCCGGAATGTCTTGCGCCTCCTGCCACGCACTGGAGCAACCTCCCACGCAACCACGGGTGGGATGTCTGCCTCACTGCTAGCAGTTTCAGGGCATGTCGCTGCCGCAGGCCGATCGGTGGAGACGACGGGAGTCCGTTCGGTCCCCACCGCCGGCCAACAACAACGACGCCCATCGATCGCAGCTTCCAACTGTGCAACCGGTTAACACAGCTTGAAGCTGGGAGCGAAGTGTCACCAGCTCAGACTGCATTCGCACACAGCAGTCACAGTCCCTATTCATGATTACAGTGCCAACAAACACAAAAAACTACAGTCGCGATGCGTTCAAAGGAAAACTAAACTGTTCGTTATAACGCGGATGTGAATCCAATACGCACGACAGCTCAGTATAACTTTACAAATTGAGACGAGAAAGTGTAGACGAAAATCAAAATACTATATGTCGCTTCTAATCAGAAAATAAAGACATACGACTGTCGCGACGCGGTTCACACGGAGGAATAATACACTAACCAGATATTAAAAGCTGTACGTGTGGATGTTGAACCTATCGTTAGACAACAAATTGTTCCTTGACACAGCAATTTGGTTTAATTATGGCCCTGATACTGATGTATATGCTATTAAGTGAGAAACAGTGCATGAAACTGATTATGTGCGCAACGGATATTTTTAACGAAACAACTGTGACATGTAGCCTTTTGAAACAGACACTGACTATACTCAAAAATTTTGACTGCGAGAAAGATATTAAAAAAAAACCACAAATCACTTTCTAATTATTGAAATTTAGTATCAATTTAGTATCATAGTCAATTAACTATCATTTACTATGGCACCAATAATGAAATCCGTTCAACAATATTATTCACATCAATACTGCACTTTAAATCCACTAATAATTAATTATCAAATGAAGGAAGTAGGTTAATTTTCTAACTACGTAAATGAAAGATGAAAGAAAGTTTAAGTTACTTATTATTAATAATCAGCATTACATTACCTACATAATACAACTTCTGACTTGCTGGCAAAGCAGCCTCTGCTCTACATCGGAGCCATACACACAACCCAACCGCTCTCTAAGCGAGCTGAACCACTAGTGCTACTCTCTCTCAGTGCGAGCTACAATGCTATGCAATACATGATCTTTGCCAAAGATGAAACTTCATAAAGGACACATATCGATACATACAGTAGAAGCGATATTATACATTTTCTTGCAAGCAAGTTACTCGATACAAAACAGGAGGCACAATATTGGACATTTTCTTACAAAATAATTTTTTATGGACACGTTTCATCACCCCCCTCCTACCTATTAAAATTTTGTAGGGTGGGTGATGCCAATGGCATTGCCTAGCCAGCAAAATTACTGAATTTCAAGTCCAAAAATCCATTAATGACATCCAAAATATAACATGAAAAATATGAAAACCTGATAAACATTTTTATACAAGATATTCAAGATCAAAACAACAGATGAAGTTCATAGAAAATTTAAAATACATGCAATTTTACAGACGAGTACCAACAAGAGTAATGCTTGGAGTGGTACAGGATGTGACAGGCATAAGCAAATGTCAAAATGTACAGCACATCAGCAATAAATGGAATACATGACAAATATACATAATGGTCAACATAAGTATATATAGAATTTCAGAGAACATAGTTTGACAAATGACATAGTGGAGAAAATGAGATAGCTAGAAGTAATACACAAATGGAAAAAATATATAATAATAAACATGAACATATACAAAGTTTTACAAAAGGTAGTTTAACTAATGTAATCATTCTTTAAAGAAAATGAGGTAATTACAAGTAATACACACAGTAGTGTAAGTTCCATGCGTCTAAATTTTGTACAAGAGATCAGTATTTTTTTTGGGAACATAAAATGAACATTTGTATCTTGTGCACAATGTAGTCTATGTAAATTTTTAGTGCACTTAGTATAAGATAAAGTGTCAATTTTGTATTCTGTGATGCATTTAAGATGCCATACTTTCATGGATGCTAGAACATACATGTAAAATTTTTGACTACATAGGTTTCTGATCATGTACAAAATAATGTCACTGCTTCGGCACAATAGGATTTCAATATTACTTTTGTCAATTGAATAGTTACAATGACAGTTCAGACTAAAGTGTATTGACTCATTATAGTTCTGAAAGCATATTTATCTATCAAGAGCACAATTTTATTTTGGTCACTCAATGTAAAAGAACCATGAAATATACCTAAACACTTGTAATGAACCTGTGGACAACGTTTGCAATGGGAGGCACTGAATAGTATAAGCACACGAATAGCACATTAGCTCCTAACATTCACTTTAGGTCTTCACACGAATAGCCAATTATTCCCTAACATTCATTTTAGGTCTGCACACGATTAGCCAATTATCCCCTAACATTCATCTTAGGTCTGCACACGAACACAAAATACTGTAAGATTACACCACACTGTAGGCGAGCTGGCTGGTTGCATTGAAGTTGAAGTCATGGGGAAAAGGTTCTGATGTATTCCTCCATGCAATTCGACAACCAAGTGTGCTCCAACCAACGGGACTACTAGCAGACTGCATCAGCATAGCCAAAATTAGAGCAAAATTATGGTGGTTGGCCAAGGCTGCAGTGGACAGTACTATGTGGCCAAACATCATCCAAAAAACATCTTCATTAAAAGGCCCAAAATCAGTGGTGTATAATAACACGTCCATTGTTCTGTGTGTATTATGGAATCTCGTGTGCGAAATCGCCAGTTCCCATGCGTGTCCAAAGTACATGAAATAAAGCATTTTACACACAAATTAGTAACATAGTCATGATATTTCAGTTTACACTGAAAGAAAAGTCGTTGATTATTAAACCATATTTTAACATTACAAGTAGTGTCTTGAAGACGGATACATTTGAATAGTAATGAGTAATTTAATTCTTATACTAGAGTATCTACAAAATTAGTGTCATTTCATATAGGCATAAGGCCTTACATACTATGTACATATTACTTTACAAACACATAATCGTATGAAATGCATTCAGGGTGCTTGTCATCAATTTGGCATTAGGTCATGTAAAGTAAATTTGTTGTCATAATTAGAGTAATTAACGTGAAGCCACTTCAAATAACTTGACATTCCAATTACCACTAGTCAATTAAATTGACATACATCACTATGGTGGGGATTGCATTACCACCAAATTATAACAATTAAATTACATATGTTGCCATGGCCAGGCTTTTGTCTCAGTTGAGTTACATATTTCATTGAGTTAAGGTATAACACATCAGGGTAGTTTCGTGAGAATATCAAAAGAGGTTCAAGTCATCAGTTAGGTCTTGTCTGTGTCTGTCTGAGTCAGCAGTAGGGTCAGACAAAACAATTAAGGCAAATTTTGGCACAGTAATAGATGTACATCACAGTAAATCATCCGATAACGTACACTACTTGTTAGGCATAGTTGCAGATTTTCATCAATAAGATCATCAATAAAATTTTGAAGATAGCAGTAAGCAAAAGCAAAGTATCTCTGTGCATTAACTAGACTTAACTAGGCGTAGTTTATGGCAAAACTGCAAGTTCACAAGAGAGATGGCTGTGTGCAGCGTATAAGCATAACCATACATTTTCATGAGCTTCATTATAAAATTAATTAGCATAGTGGTAGGGCTTAGGTATATAATTAGTAAGCATAGCAGTAAGCTTTGATTACAAGAGCAATAAGCATAGCTGCAAGCATAATTAGAGATATTCATTACACATAATTACAAATAATTACAGAGCATCAGAAGGATATGATTCTCACCAATCACACATGCCATTGAAGGCACAATGCATCAACATACAAAATGGTGCACATAAGCACAAAGAGAAAACACAAGCGCAGTGCGAGTAGGCACATAAGAAAAGAACAGAGCATAGCATCATTAGCAACAGAGCGATTCTCCTCATAATTGCTTCATAATCATTGTATACTCTCGTCCACATAATTACATTTATCAAACATCTTTGACTGTTACCAATACCTTCCTTACCATCATTTATCCATAAACAATAGTGCATTTTAAAGACCACCATGACATATTGTGTATTGCCTTACTCATCATCCTCCAGAATGTCCTTTTTCTTTTTTTTACTGCTTAATTGGCTTACAAAATGCTTATGTCAACTCAAAATCTTCTTCACTCGCTCCGAAGTTCGTAAGTTATGCAATTAGTAATACAGAAGGGAAATCTGATATTTTCTGAAACATAATAACTTAATTAGATTACTCAATCAAAAATTTCCATTAATTTTATTTGTCTTGCACAGCCACAGAGTTCGTTATATGTAAATTGCAAGATAGTCATAGTTTTGTATGACAATATCCCAGCGTAGCACAGAGCATAAGTATTCAGAGTTAGGGAAAAGTAACAGTGAGAAAAAGATGTAGATAGAGCGCACTAAGGAAAAGCGGAAGAATAGTGACACTCAGCTCGAGAACGGGGCACCAATCACCACTTGGTGTGTCCAAAACAGATTAATGGACTCTCTACCCCAATTTTATGCCTTGAAAATTTTAATATCGGAAATGTGGTGTATGCCTTTCGACTTGTGCGTCTTTAAAGTTTCTACCTCAACGACGTTGTCGTGGATGATACGTTTGATTCGATACGGACCATTGTACAGTAAGAAGAATTTGTGAATCATAGATCTTCCCTTGTGGGATAAGTGGTGGGATCTAATTAATACCTTTTGTCCTACATAGAGTTGTTTGGCGTAACAATTGCGTTGAGAACGTTTCCTTTTTTCAGCTGCTTTCTTAATGTTTTTAAGCGCCAATTCAATGATCTCATGATGACGTAGTCTTCTGTGTTTAGGAAAAGGTATCAATTCCTTGATACGGTCGGGAGGTTGCTTGTTTTTCAGAACCAGAATTGGTGAAAGACCTGTAGAATCATTAGGAATTTCATTTATAATATTTTGAAATGACAGAAGATATCTATCCCATGTGTTATGTCGTCGGTAGCAATACAGCCTACAAAGTTTTCCAAGCTCTTTCATCACTCGTTCACAAGGGTTAGAGGCAGCATGATAAAGTGATATGAACACAGGTTTGATGTTTCTGCGCCGCAACATCCGTGCCCAATCATGAGAACGGAATTGAGGTCCGTTATCGGAGATGACTTTATCTATATGGCCAACATCTTTTAGGAAGTTTTTGACAAAGGCGTTAGTTACTGTCTTCGCCGTGGCACGGCGGAGCGGAGTAAAAGATACAAATTTTGATGTGAGCTCAATAGCAACGAAGACAAAAGAGAAACCATTGTTAGTTCTCGGAAGAGGTCCAAACAGGTCAACGGCTGCTAACTGCTTTAATTTTGAAGGTATAATCGGAAAAAGTGGAGCAGAATGCGATATGGGCGGCGGCTTTGCTTTCTGACACAATTTGCATCGAGATAACACATTGCGTATACGTTTCTCCATGTTGATGAAGTAACAAGAGTCGCGTAATTTCACGAAGCACTTCTTGGCACCATAGTGTCCGTAACTGAGATGAATATACCAAATCAATTTGTTCACGGATTCCTCCGGAACACACACTAACCAAAATTGACTGTCAGGGGCTTTACGTTTGAAGAGAATGTTATTATGGATGATGTAAAATTATCTGATGGAAACATTATATTTATCGTGCCATTTTATTTTAATATCTCGCCAGATTGGATCTTTATCTTGTTCTTTAGCAATGTCAGAAAATGTGGCAGATATGTAATTTTCGAAAGCAACTTGCTGCATATAGAGGATAGTAAAGTTATTTTCTAAGTATGCCTCTTCTGTCGCCTTGATGAGCCCAACAGGCGAACGAGATAGCGAGTCTGCAACGACGTTTTGTTCACCAGGAATGTAAATTACAGAGAAATCGAATTCTTGAAGGAACAAAGCCCATCGTCTAAGTCTATCATAATTAAGTTTTGCCGACATGAGGAATTGAAGTGCACGGTGATCCGTGTAAACTTTAGTGTGTCTGCCAAACAAGAAATAACGGAATTTTTCGAATGCCCAAACTACTGCCAAAGCTTCAAGCTCAGTGACGGAATAGTTCCGCTCTGACTTGGATAATATGCGACTAGCAAATGCAATGGTTCTCTGTGTGGCAATGCCATTTTCTTCATCCTCTTGAAACACGTGAACGCCAAGTCCGAATTTTGAACTATCGGTAGAAATGCAAAAGATCTTAGACAAATCTGGGTGGTGCAGAATAGGTGCGTGAAGGAGTGCATCTTTTAAGCAAAGAAATTCTCTTTGGGCAGCTTCATCCCAGAACCAAACAGTATTCTTTCCAGTTAATTCATATAATCTGGGAGTAGTTAGGTCTTTCAAATTTATAAAACGCCGATAGAAATTAATTAAACCCAAGAAAGCTCTTAATTGGCGTTTAGTGGTGGGAACAGGCATTTTCATTATCGCCTCTAACTTTTCGGGGTCGGGCTGGATCCCATCTTTAGAAATAATGTGCCCTAAAAATTTAATCTGAGAACGACCGAACTGTGACTTCTCTAAGTTGACAGTAATCCCGGATTGAGCAAACACTTCAAGTAAAGATGCCAACGTACTGTTATGTTTTTCCCAGGAAGATTCTGCAATTAAAATATCTTTAACGTAAATTGTGATTTGTTGTTTTAAGTGCTCAGGAAGTGTGGTATTCATCGCACGGATGAAAGCAGATAAGTAGATGTTCAGTCCGAAAGGCAATTTACGGAACTGATAACAGTTTCCGAAGCAGAGAAACGCGGTGTACTTCCTACAGTTGGGGTGCAGTTTCACTTGCCAAAAACTAGACCTAAGATCTAATGAGGATAAAACTTTGACACCATAGAATTTTTGTAACAATTCTTCAAGGGTTTGGGGTCGGTCGGTTTCAGGTAAAATGATAGTGTTAATTTGTCTGGAATCGAGCACTAATCGAATTGACTTATCTCTTTTTTCAACAATATGTAGGGGACTATTATATGAGCTAACTGCAGGTTCAATTACACCTTCATTGAGCATGGACTGAATTTCAGCCTTAACTCTTTCCCTGTATACTATGGGAATGGGATATGGAGGTACAAAAAATTTATTATGTTCTTTGATCTTAAATTCATAGAGAAAATTTTTTATGGTACCAGGACTGTTCGCGAATACACGGGAATAACGCCGCAAGATAAGGAACAATTCTTCCTTATCACGTTCTGAGGCATCTTCAACTTCTACTAATTTGTTCTTAATGATATCAGAAATGAAGTCAATTTGTTCAGTCTCGAAATGTTTATCTGTTATATCATCATCAGGTTTGACATCCTGCGTCACATTAGAAGTAGATAAAAATTTTAAACAACTGGCACCTTCTTCATATCTGGTAATCCAGTCTTCGAATTTAATTTGAATGGCATTTTCCTGAACAAAAGCAGTGGCACAAGCCGTATTGAAATCTAAAATAACCTTGTACTTGGATAGGAAGTCCACACCTAATATTATCTGTGTAGTTAAACGGGGGACAATCAATAGGTTGGCAGAAAAGATATGACCTTGACATAAAAATTCTACGTATGTTTGCTGTCGAATTTCGACAGGTTTGCTAGAAATGACGCCACGAATTTTAGTGCAATGCAAAGGCAGAATAGGACCGTTAAGCAAGTTCTGATATTTCTTGAAAGTCACTTCACTAATTACTGACACAGGGCTACCAGAATCTAAGACAGAAGAAAGATTGATTTTGCCAATTTTGACAGATACAATTGGGTGAATTGGAATATCGAGACATTCTACCTTTTCTTCTAATAGTGCCTCTGTACAAATTTTACGTCTTGTTCGGTAGAAGGTTCATAAGAAATTTCTTTGTTGAGACAAGTGTTACCAAGATTAATGAGGCTTTCACAAGATAAATGCTTTTCAAATCCTGATTGTTCATCAACTTCGCATTCACTATCATCGTCATTAGAAAACATGTAATTGTCTATCCAATCAGCGACAGAGGTGTGCTGCAAATCTAATTGTTCGAAATCAGTTTTTGCTGTTCCAAGGTTACTGTTAGTTGTATTATTGTGTGGCAGTACCGTATCCTGCATTTCAAAGTACATGACCGGTCTGTCATATGCAATTGTTGGTTGATACTGTAAGAATTTTATTTCGTATATAGTGTCTTCCTCAGAGCCTGAATACGAAGCTTCTGTCTCCCACTCTGAATTGTCGTCATTATATTGCTGATCGACAATTATCTCGTTTAACCGTTGGGCAGTATAATGTTTATTCGATACCTTTTCATTTGTTTCGTTAAATCTGATAGTACAATTTTTGTTACTGTCATTACTTTCAGGAGTAACGGCTTTAGGTATTGACACAATTTGTGTCGGTTTTGCCTTATCACTTACTGAGGTGTACCAGCATCAGTATTGTGCACTTCCGCACAAACTACTATTCTGTTTTGTTCGGGAGGTTGTTCATTGTAACCTTCCTCTCTGTGAGGACGTTCACAATGAACAAGTTTCAGCGTATAGTTAGAATCACATAAATCCTGTACGGCCGAATTATTTGCCGTCGAGTCCGCTAGTCATACCTGACGCGGCCCTTTTTTTCACGAATTGTAGCGTGGATTAGCAGGTCTGATTTCAATGTTTTGCTCTTGTCTTTCCGGGGTACGCGATCTGCTTAGGCCCCAATTTGTGTTTTCGTGTCGCGGAAGGCGATCACGAGAATTATCGCGTGTGCCCTCCCGACTACGCTTCTCAGCGTTACTATTGTTATTTTCAGTCTCGCGATCACTATCAGTATTGCGTCTTTCACGCCAATTAGTATTATTTGAGGTATTGCTGTTATGATAATTATTGTGGCGTCCTCCGCGACCAAAGCCACCACCACGGTAACGACCACGAAAACTTCCACGGTTATTCTCACGATCTTGACAATCACTGTTCTCATTGTCGCGACTTTGTTTGCAAGATTCATTAGTGAAAGAATTATTTTTTGGTTTATCGCCGTGCTCTGAATAACGTTTAGTACGCGGCGGGCTTTGTTGCGACCGGCGATCATATCTGTTTCTATCAAAATATCGACTGCACGAGGAATTTTCCTCGTCTTCTTCCTCTAAGTCTTGTAAGAGGTTTCTAAAGGCTTCAATATCATTCTTGCATCGTGCCGCAATGACAATTTGACGCAAGTGTAGAGGCAATTTGTTCAAACAAATTCTAATTAATTCGGCAGGGCAGTAAGGTGCCGATAAAAATTGATTTTTGTATACCAAATGTTGGAAATATTCCACCGGGCTCGAGAAATCTGATCGCTCAAAAGTTTTAAACGCCGCAATACTGTTTTTAACGCGGTCTTGTGCCGCTTCCGACCAGTATGCGGATAGAAATGAGCGTCGGAACTGATTCTCGCTATAGCACTCTTGTGCAATAGCTCTCATTCTGGTGGCTGGCTCGCCTTCCAGATAACCACATATAAATTCTAATCTGTGCTCAAGTGGCCAATTCGGGGGAAGACAATAATCGAATTGCTGCAACCACTCTTTAGGGTGCAAGTCATTCGGAGAGTTTTTGAATGTCTTGAATTTACGTACAGTCAGGAAATGCTTGTAGTCAAACGCTTCACTTCGCCTGTGCGGTGAAAGTGAGCGTAAACTACGCACCGCGTCTTCATTGTTGTTGCTATGAGGTACACTTCGTTCACGTACCAAGCGACCTACTTGAGTCGAATCATCATTGTCATTTTCGTTCAAATTTTCTTCTACGTCTTCGTATGCATTTCCATAAGTGTGGTCAAATTTCCTCTCTATTCGCGCCACGCGATCATCTAATTTTCTGACCTCAGCCTTGTATTGCTGATTAATGGTCATTTGACCTTGTTTGAAACGGTCAAGGGCGAGATATTCATTAGTTTCATTAAACGGGGTAGGATGCGTTACATCAGAACTTTTGTCACTGTTATCACTGATTTGGGTAATTTTAACAGTAATATCCTCAAACTGTTTATTAATTTTATTGATCTGTTCCGTCGTGACTGACTGTAAGTTCTGCAACTTTTCATCAAATAGATTACTCTGTTGCTTCAATTGAGCGAGTTCAGTAGTTTCCATATTTTCGACTCGTGACTCAAAGCTTTCCATATTTTCCACTCGTGACGCAAGGCTTTCCACTACCGGGTTAATCTCGTCGCGAATATCTTGTCTTATTTGCTGAGATTCACGTTTGAAAGTATTGAGCAGTTGTTCCCTGAACCGATTGTTGTCCTCATTTATCTTATTAAAACTACTTTGAATACTCACAAACCTCGAATCGCACGTCTGTTCTATTTTCACAAGTTTTTTACCTTGTTTCTCAAGTTTTTCATTTAATTTTGTGAGATTGTTCCTCCAGTTTTTTATTTAATTTCTGAGGTTGTTTCTCAAGTTTTTCACCTAATGTCTGAGATTCCTGAGATTGTAATTGACTATTCTCATTTAATTTAGAGAGCTGTGACAATAAAATTTGCATGAAATCATTTGGTAATACGTTTTCCATAGCCGTCGCACAAGTATTTTTTGTAGCAGAGCTAGGCGGAACCGATGCATTATTTTCCGCAACCACGTTACAAGAATTGGAATTCTGTATTGTCGAATCCTGTACTGTACCATTATCCATATTGTCTATTCCTGAACTAATCTGTTCCGCATTTTCGGACACGGTATTTACTGTCGTATTTGTATCAGTGCAGTGAGAAGACTCTTGTAAAAATTCAGCTTCTCTCCTTGCATCATTCGAGGTCTCATTTTCGGAAGCAGATTTAGCATCAGCGCGGACTCTCCTATTCTTCGACATAGTTAACAGAATTTTGCAGTAAAGTGACCAATAATATTTATTTTCACCTACTGCATATTTTTTGAAAATCACACACAGTAATTATGGGAGAACAATAGGCTGAATCGGGCTAGTGCAACATACAATCACAATCGAGATTACGCGAACCGTTAATTATCACACGAGTTCCGCGATACTAGAACTTTCATCACAACAAACATCAGACAATATAAAAGAGAGACTTGTTCAGTAGTAATGCAATTATTTGTATATTCAATTAATCTACTATAAACAATGCTACACAATATCAAGAATGGTAAGTAACAAACTACAGAAACAATTACTATGCTACTGTTGGTATAACAAAGGATGGTGCTACAAAAATTAAATTAAGAGCCAAAAGATAAGTTGGTTAGTGGAAAAGACAAACCAACTTGAATAAGGCTACGTATCTAACTACGTCACGATCCTGTTTGTGAACTATCCTGGCAGAAAGGGCGCCAGATAAAAGCTGTACGTGTGTTATGTGGATGTTGAACCTATCGTTAGATCAGACAACAAATTGTTCCTTGACACAGCAATTTGGTTTAATTATGGCCCTGATACTGATGTATATGCTATTAAGTGAGAAACAGTGCATGAAACTGATTATGTGCGCAACGGATATTTTTAACAAAACAACTGTGACATGTAGCCTTTTGAAACAGACACTGACTATACTCAAAAATTTTGACTGCGAGAAAGATATTTAAAAAAAAAAAAAACCACAAATCACTTTCTAATTATTGAAATTTAGTATCAATTTAGTATCATAGTCAATTAACTATCATTTACTATGGCACCAATAATGAAATCCGTTCAACAATATTATTCACATCAATACTGCACTTTAAATCCACTAATAATTAATTATCAAATGAAGGAAGTAGGTTAATTTTCTAACTACGTAAATGAAAGATGAAAGAAAGTTTAAGTTACTTATTATTAATAATCAGCATTACATTACCTACATAATACAACTTCTGACTTGCTGGCAAAGCAGCCTCTGCTCTACATCGGAGCCATACACACAACCCAACCGCTCTCTAAGCGAGCTGAACCACTAGTGCTACTCTCTCTCAGTGCGAGCTACAATGCTATGCAATACATGATCTTTGCCAAAGATGAAACTTCATAAAGGACACATATCGATACATACAGTAGAAGCGATATTATACATTTTCTTGCAAGCAAGTTACTCGATACAAAACAGGAGGCACAATATTGGACATTTTCTTACAAAATAATTTTTTATGGACACGTTTCAATATTTAACGTGAATATGAATCAAATAAAAACGCGAGCACACAATAAATTTAATCCACTCAAGGGAAAACGCACTGAAAAGTAAAAATAGGTAGCTTCTAGAGAGAAGCCGGTTACACTTACAACTGATAATTTACTGCTACGCCAATGGAGAGGTGTGCTCTGGACGACGTCGGCTGGGCGACTGACTGGAGTAAACAAACGGTAACTGTTTCAAAACAAACAGACGACTGTCGCGACGCGGTTTACACGGCGGAATAATACACTAACCAGATATTTAACGTGAATATGAATCAAATAAAAACGCGAGCACACAATAAATTTAATCCACTCAAGGGAAAACGCACTGAAAAGTAAAAATAGGTAGCTTCTAGAGAGAAGCCGGTTACACTTACAACTGATAATTTACTGCTACGCCAATGGAGAGGTGTGCTCTGGACGACGTCGGCTGGGCGACTGACTGGAGTAAACAAACGGTAACTGTTTCAAAACAAAGACAGACGACTGTCGCGACGCGGTTCACACGGCGGAATAATACACTAGCCAGATATTTAACGTGAATATGAATCAAATAAAAACGCGAGCACACAATAAATTTAATCCACTCAAGGGAAAACGCACTGAAAAGTAAAAATAGGTAGCTTCTAGAGAGAAGCCGGCTACACTTACAACTGATAAATTACTGCTTCGCCACTGGAGAGGTGTGCTCTGGACGACGTCCGCTGTGCTGATACAGGTAATTACCATTGAATGATTTTGTGGTATTTCGAAGTTTTAGTGTTATAACTTGTATGCAATCTGAAAGAATAGTACCCAATATTTTATCAAAAAATACACTCTCAATTCAATTTCTTATCAGTGAATGCCAATATTGACGCCTATCTGTTAGGGACTATAACATAACTGACACAGAATACTGGGTAAATTTTACTTACAGCTACTGCTGCATAGTGTACTAATGTTGGCTACGAAATGTCTGTTTTACAAAGATTATTACATTACTGACAAGACAAGGATACTGTTAAATACAAAAGCCTGTCAACCTTAGAGAAGGAACAGAATTATTTATTTATTTCATGGTCCCCTTATTCTATAAGAATAGGTTTTCAAATACCATTCAACGGTTGGGATCCTGTACACTAATATTCTTTTTCGTTTTAATCTTTGTAATACGTTCTGAAACATTCTCAATAACGTATATTTAGCAATGTGAGTACCAAAATCCGATGTCGTATATTTGTAACAGCAGACAACAAACACTTACTTCAAAAGGGCAAACAAACCTCGCATACTGACAGACGTTATTCAAATACAAGCCAAGATCGGTTAAAACTTTTATCTAGATGACCTGTTTCGGCTGAATTAAAAGTAGTACGCCATTTTTGACACATAAATATATATGTTTCTTGAGCTTGTTTTTTTTTTTTTTTTTTTTTTTTTTCGCGCAGCAATGAAAAGCAGTCAGGCAGTAGCGTGTCTCACTGTGCAAGTATCGATCCTACCTGCAGGAAACAATTTTTTTTTCACAATTTGTTTTAAAAATCATAACACTTTTAAATAAAATTAATGATATAAAATGTTATCAATTACACCTAAAAGAATTTCATTTGTGAAATGACGGTTGCAAATAATTAAAATTTTAATTACAATATTTTCTTTTTAAAAAAGTTTAATTATTCCAAATGTATTTTACAATTAATGTAAGAAGACTAAAGCGTTAAATATTGTTGTAATTATAAATTTCTTACAAAATTAGGCGATTTTGAAAGTTTTTGAAAGATTAGAAATATTCGTTGTAAATTCGAAAAACCAGTTTCTTCATGGAATAATAGAGTATAACCGTTGCCCTATAGTACTTATACAAACAGGGAAACGGTCACAAAGAGTCAAATGAATAATAAATATGTTTCTTGAAGGTATGGTTTCTTTTTCTTTTGTTATACGGAAAGTTCAGTTCATTATGGACGTGTTTTCACTTTTTTTTCTTTCATTGTTCATCGTTCAATTCTTTTTGAACAGCTTCCACATGACAAGTGAACACGCTAACACGGCTGCGCTCTTCGGTGACACTGAACCGTTGCCCTCGCTGACCAAACTATCAGTTGTATTTATGTGCTGTGATTTAAACTTTAGAGCGGTTTTCCTTCGAATTTTGTGGATAGTCCGCTTTAGAACATCTATGAGTGGAAAACCTTGAGATATGCTACTATCCTATGAAGTTCTAAACCCGAACTGAATTTCCGACATCGTACCGTCTCGTTGTAGGAGGGTGTAGCATTATTTTTTTAAATTTCTGACAGTGTGTAAGGTTCCTACATTTAATTTTATATTTTCGATTCTATGTAAATTTCTCAGCGTATCTTTATATTTTATATGTTTGGAAATCTGTTATCGCTGGGCGCAGAGATTGTGGCGACTGGACAGTCACTCTCTGGCAGTTAGTATGAGGAGGCTGGAACAGTCGGTATGGGGAGTCTGTCTGTGGTAGACAAGCGATCGTTGTTATTAAGCTTTTAGGCAAGGAAGAACATGGAGGTCAATATGTGCCACTGAAAGAAAGCATAAGAACTTTTGTAATGGCAGGTTAAATATCAACTAAAAGCGTGGTTTGGCCCCATTTTGTCATTGTTGGGGTAAAGTTACGCCCAAATATTATAATGTTCATTGTGACTTCTTGAAAAGAACTCGTAATGTCATTATTTTATTTGTTTTGTAAGTGTAAAAACTATACATGTGTCAGTCTACATCATTCAATGTACGTACTTAGTTTCCACTTTCCTCTACATACCTTTTTTTTTATTAAATCCTATTTTGAATCAGCATACTGTACTTTCGGCCACACCGTACTTTCCATACAGGAATTATATATTTCTTTATGACTAGTTGAAAACTCCGCTTTGCTCAGGTATTTATTTATTTATCACTGCCTTGAGTTAGTACTTCCACTACCACTTCTCTCTATGTCCACCTCCTTTTTTTCTAAAAACATGTGATATTTGTTGGAGAATAAATAAGAAATCAGGCTGTCTCGCATAATTTACGAAATTATAAGTGCAGTTGACATATAAGACGCGTATGATCTCGTATTTATAGAGTTATATGTTGTACAATAGTATAATTTTTCAGGTATGTATTCATTTGTATAAGTGCTGTTTATCTGTAAACATTTGTTGTGAATACTATTAGTACTAAAGAAGTAAAAAATTAAAACTTGGGGCGATTTTCCATAAATGTTCCTGTTTATGTGCTCATATCTGACGAACTACGTGTGGAACAGTCTTAAAATTTCGTAGCTACATTCAGGAATATGTGTATACTGTGTGTAAAATCTCCTGCGGCTACAATTGGTAATGTAGAAATTATAAATTGTAAAGTCATACCGAATGCCGCAGTTTTAGTCCATGAACATCTGAAAAGTAGTAAGCGAGAAACTTTTTTTCCTTTCATTATTTTAATTTTATTGTCAGCAAGAAAAAATTTAATAAAGGTTTGAAATTTTGTTCAAGTTGCAAGTCGCTAAGTATTGTCATTCTCATATACTGTATTTTTAAAGTTCCGTCGCATTATGTGGCAGTTTCTTACATCTTTTATTGATTATGATGTCATATTTCCTGAACCATGTGTTTTATGTGGTTTGTTTTCCAACAGGAATTATTATCTCACACAAGGAACATGTGTACCCAATTTGGTTAAAATCGGTCGAGTGGTTTAGGATAAAATGAGCAGCATTGTCGCTTAATGCTGCAGTTTTCTGCGCATCTCATTGTTTATGACGTTGTAAAGAGTTAAGTTTTCCTCACTCCCATTTCCTGCATATTCCGACCACACACTCACATTCTACTCATCAAGACGAATCTTTTGAAAATAAACTCGATGGGGTACCGACATATTCAGTGATTATAATTACAGTTTGATATGCCAATTACGAGATCATGTTGCAAGTGCGACAAGTTAATCAAGGCTGACACGTACTACTGAACAAACACGCAGAGTTTTTGTAAAGTAGAGGCAAGGCGCCCACGTGCCTACGGCTGGTGAGGAAGTTCAGGTGGGCAGAGGTCCCCACAAAACGCCACCCCGGGCTGTCTTACACACAAAAGAAACTTAAAAACCCTCCTGCACTTTGGTGAAACACGACGCTTTCGAAAACTCTTTGAAAGACGTTTAGGAGGAACCAGACAATAGCGTTTTCTGTACAAGCATGTTTACTTGCGGCTTGTTAGGACGCAAGAGGTAAGTTAATTCCAGACAGCGCTGTTTATTTTGTGAGGAATACATAAACGAGACGTTAGCTGACTCACTATTGGCCAGCGAGCCATACGGTGTTTTAAAACGCACTACCCATTGGTGGGTGGACCACTGATGGGGAAAAACCATAGACAGTGACATCTGGATAAAAAAGAAACGGTGAACGAGTGGAGAGAAACGGTTCCAAAAAAGAAACGATCATCAGTGAACTAGGTTCGAAAAATGAACGGGTTTGCCCGTCTCTAGTGTACAGCACTGTGTGATTGCTGGACTTCCCCCTCCTTATGGAGCTGTCTGTGCTGACGTTTCGTAACGTAAGCGCCTACCCGCTGCTTGGCCGGTCAGCAGTAGCTCCGTGTGACGTCGTGTGAAGGCCGCTAGTGGATACAATGTTCCGCCAAGTTATATCTGAAACAGACTGCCACAAGGGCTACTACAACAGTGTCGCAGTGTTTTCTGTAGCTAAGGCCCGCAATAATAACAACGATTTTGCATTCAGACAGCAAACCAAGTGACTTTGCCACACCATATTTGACACGTTTCGAGACAATTTCTGGGTCTTTATAATGAAGAAGTGCGATAAAAATTCTCTTAAAAAAAGTCTTTGCCAAGGAGAAAAAACGAGTTTCTCGGGGCCCCATCAGGCTGGGGGCCTAGCGGACGTCGTCCAGAGCACACCTCTCCAGTGGCGTAGCAGTAAATTATCAGTTGTAAGTGTAACCGGCTTCCCCGAAACATCAAACGTCATATCTCGTGAACTATATGTTGTACGTAATTCTTACACTTACAACTAGATTGAAGCTTATGTTTAACAAATTTGAAAAAGACTGGATCAAAACTACAGATTTCTATGCAATATGTACACGCAAACATATGGACACTGCTTTATATATAAAGATTTTGCCTGCTGCCACTGCCTTTGCTGTTACTGTTCCTCTGTTACTGTAATTCTTGCGAGAGAATTCAATTCGTTATCCGACTTTGAGTTGAGTGCAAATGGAAGGCCGTAAATTTGACAACTGATAAATCACTTTCACGTTCTGCTACTTATGTGCATAAACGCCTTACCTCATTCTTGACTAATTAAGTGCATTTATCTTGCATTTCCAAAGAACTGTCATTTACAATGGAAAAGATAGTTGATTTAGTTGAGCTTTTATTCAAAGAAGCCGTGAGGGAGTGGCCGAGCGCATTGGTGCGCTATGCTCCTATGCGTAACGTCGTTCCACATCGGGGTTCCGAATCCTCCCTCCGGCATGGATGTTTGTGTGGTCTTTAGTATAAGTTAGTTTCATTGATCTCTAGACAAACTGAATGTATAATTCTCGTCTCTGAGCATACAGCTGCAGCGTGTCTGCACATATGTTTGGCACATTATTTCGCTTCGTCCGCCATGTTTGAATATGGGAAACGAATTTCCATTAATAATGAGAATTACATAATTTCAACACTGTATATTCATAATTCGTATTAGTTACACTATAAGCTTATTTCGACTTAAAAGTCATCTTCAGGTGTTATGCCACATTCTGTTATGCTGTACATTTCGATATTATTATGACGTGATTTCCTAGGGTGTCCCAGCTATCTTGACCACCCAAAATATCTCGGGAACAATAACAATAACAGCTATTGGAAAACCACTTTCACCGATATCAATGTACGGCTGGGGCCCATGAATGTACGTATTTGGAAACATTCTAAAACGGAAGCTTATGTGTTTTTTAACACAAACTTACGTTCTTTTAAATGGACACCCTATATTTTGTCTTCACCAATCCATAGCATGACAAATCACATAAACAATGGCGTTGATTGCATCGCAATATTCCAATTACATCCCGAGATATTGCGACGCGAATTTGACGCTTGAAATAAGCGAAACTCGCGGTTAGCGCACGTCCTGAGACTCAGGCGAGAACCCCATGCTGCTCAGGACGTGCGCTAGCCGCGCGTTTCGCGTATTTCAAGCGTCAACTTCACGTCGCAATATCTCGGGATGTAATTGGAATATTGCGATGCAATCAACGCCATTGTTTAGAACATAAGTTTGTGTTAAAAAACACATTTGCTTTCGTTTTAGAATGTTTCCAAATATGTACATTCATGGGCCCCAGCCGTACATTGATACCGGTGAAAGTTGTTTTCCAATAGCTTTTACTGTTCCAGAGATATTTTGGGTGGTCAAGATATATAACTTATACGAATTATGAATATACAGTGTTGAAATTATGTAATTCTCATTATTAAAATGTCGATGTACGACGTCACTAACATGTGGGCCCTGCAGATAGTTTGTGCGTTATCAGAATTGATTCCTTACCTCTTGTTTTGAACTTTATGCCGATATATGATGTAATAGTCTGGTATGGCAATGGAATCGAAACGTATTTTAATTTCTTGTTCTAATAACACTTTGTAGCAGTCATATTTAAATTTGGCAAGAAACTGAATATTAATATCCATGGCTGGCACGATAAGACAACGGAAGTTCAACATCCGGGTAGCATAGAGATCAACGGTTAGTTTACAAGTAGTTTGTAAGTTAAGGGACTGATGACCCTACAGTTAAGTTCCATAAGCTTAGCAAACATTTGAACATTATTCAAAGAAAATATTCAGTTTTTATTCATCCCACTTGAAACAGATAGCTATCATGTGTATATCAGGGATGGGAAAAACCGACCGGTTAAAACCGATATCGGTTTTTTAGTTTTGAATGACCGATTTTTTTCGGTATTTGGTGTCGGTTGTAACCGGGTTTTTTTAGTTATTGCCAAGAACCGGGTAAAAATACTGGTACGACTACTTCCTGTAGTACTGGTTCAAAATGTGTTCAAAAATGTTCAAATGTCTGTAAATCTATCGGACCAAACTGCGTGGTCATCAGTCCGTAGTTTACATACCACTTAAACCTAGGTAAACTAACCTATGGACAAACACACACACACCCGTGCCCCAGGTAGGACTCGAACCTCCACGGCGAGCAACCACGCGCTCCGCAGCGAGGTGCATTAAACCGCTCGGCTACTCCACCGCGGCTCAAAATGTGTTTTTTGTAAATAATTTAAAAAAAGTCAAAACTACTAGATCCTAATATTTAGGGCCATTCCTAAAATTTCCACTGCTGTGAAATATTAGGTCAACGCAGTATCTAAGAAAAGCGATCAGTGATAATAGCTTAAGAACTGGTGCAGCTATTGAGGCATCGATGCACCTGTTGCCGTGTGGCGTGGCCTATTAGACGACGCGCGTGCACCGTCATTGTACAAGACTTGCCTCCGTCTGGTCATGCGGCAGTTACTTGCTGTCGTCGCCAGACATCGGTTGTCTCTTAAGTGGCACCATCCCGAGTGTGGAAGTACTTCACGAAGTACGGGAGCAGTGAGATACAATGCTCCATTTGTTTTAAAAAGCTGACAATGGGTGGAGGTACTAAAAGCATGCTGTGTCATTTAAAGAGAAAGCATCCAAAATGTTCCTTGGAAGAGAAGGTAAATTCGATTGATATACCTGTTATCTAAGTGATGTTCTATAAGCTTGGAATAATAACCGAGCCCTTAATTTTGTGGCTGCTTCAGGGTGCAAAATTGATAAGAACTGAAAGTGACGATGTAGGACCTTGTGAGCGTACACTCTCGCCATCGCCGTGCCCGTCACCTTCACCTTCGTCATCTTTGCTGGAAATGACGACACCGATTTCCACTACAGCCTCACCTCCATTTAGATGGAAATACTAGGCCAGTGAATCTGTATGCTTCATATATCGTCTTTTATGGACTCCTAGGCTTACCACACTCAAGAAGGCGTAGTATTGGGAGGGGATCTTGCAAAATATGGATAGACTAGAGATTTGTTGTATGACGTAAATTTACCTAAATATCGCAAGTTTCGGTTTCGGCCGAAACTAGAAGAACCGAAAATTCGATTACGGTTTCTGTTTTGGCCGCAAATTATGTTTCGGTGGAACTGTAGCAATAAAAAAACGAAAACCGGTTAATTAAAAAACTGGTTATCTTGAGCAATTTTTACGGTGCGGTTAAACTGGAAATGAAAAGAACCGTTATAACCGAAAACCGGTTGTTTCAGCGATAACCGCCATCCCAAAACACAACCCTGCGGCACGTCCCTCCCGGTGACACTCCCTTACAGTGTTGTCGGCTGAGACCGTAATACGTGCGGCTGCGGCAGAAGATGTTAATTCTGTGGCTGCGCTGTGAGTCTTGCCGCCGTCGCGAGCAGGGTCGTGGCGGCGGGGGTGGCTGATGATGGGTTGGCGACGCGGGGCGGGGGTGTGTGGTGGTGGCGTGAGGCCGCAGGGAATGAGAGGGGGTGGGTGGCGAGGCCACGTGCTGGGGCGCGCCGCACATGTCTCACCGCCACACCGCCTTCTTTCGTAATTACATTCCTCGCTGGCGCCAACGCCAGCACACATTTTTTCGCGAGGGCTTCTCTCCACCCGCACTTTTCTCGGGGGTCAATAAAAGATAATTAGTGGGACGTGCTACATGCAGGAGGTCGGCGAATTGTCTCTAGAATACGATGTTTGTTGTTTCTTCGAGTGACGCAGGGTATGCCCCGAAAATATGCTTCGCATATTTCGTTTTCGTGACTACCTACAGCAGTCTGTTCCAGACCTCGCGCTCCCCCGCGAGCTACGGAGCGCTCACCTGCTCGCGGGACGCCGCTTTTGCGGCCGTGATCTGCTGTCGAATGCGCCACGCGGCTGAGGCTGCGTCCAGTGAGTGTGCGGGCGAGGCAGCCGGCTGGACTCTGACGTCACTAGAAACTGTGTCGAGGCCTACGAGAAAGACAGGCCTCCGCGCAGTGGTCATGCCACGTAAGCAAGGTAGTTCCGAGTGTTGTTCTTAGCGTAAGGTAGTTCAGGTAGTTTGTAAGCCTAGGGAATGATAACCGCAGCAGTTAAGTGCCTTACATTTACAAATGGTTGAAAAGTTGAACGATGTCCACTCTTAGATGTTTTAAGGCGCACAATCGCGAAAGTTTCGAGGAAAAACGCTCCAAAGTTTAAGAACAAGCGGAATAGTTTAGCCAGTAGCGTGCCTCACTGTCACGTTCGTGTGCAAGCCTCAATCCTACCTGCAGGAAACAATTTTTTTTCACAGTTTGTTTCAAAAATCATTTCAATTTTAAATACAATTAATGATAAAAAATTTTCTCTCACCTTACTGTCCACTTCCTGCACCAAACTTTCATTAACGACCGAAGGACGCCCACTCCGTTGTTCATGATGCACATTTGTGCGGCCATCTTTAAATGCTCTCATCCGCATTCTTACAATTCCATCACTCATAATGTTATCTCCGTAAACTGCACAGATCTCAAGATGAATATCGATTGATTTTAGGCCTTTAGCACTAAGAAATCTTATAACAGCCGGTACATCACAGTCGACGGGACTCACGATTATCGGAGGAATCTTAAATACTCAGTACACAACGTCAACAAGGAAGAATAAGATTGTAATGGCGTCAGTGCGTAGACAACAGATTTAGGTACCCAGTGCGCATAAGATTATTTAGATAGCTTAACACGTCTTTTTTTTTTTCAATATGATACTACTGAAAAAACACGCCTCGTAATTTGTAAGTCTGGGAACAGATTACCATACCAGTGTGGTCCAAAAGGTTTACAAACATTTGAGGATTTTTAATAATTTCTGAGGTAATGTTCTATCTCCTCTACTATTCACCATTTTAATGGATTAAATAATGGCAGGGGTTTCAACAAAACTAGGAGAGGATATGAAAGCGATGGTGTTTGCAGATGACATAATGATGTGGGGTAATGGAGAAGTACAAGAGAGAGATAAAATGCATGGAAGGAGGTGATGGCTCGGTATGGAATGAAATTTAATGCTAATATGTCAGAAATTATGCCAACAACAAGGAATAAAGAAAGAGCAGCAGCATATGCATGCATACTGGAAGGTAAATAGTAAAGAGGGAAGACAGTTTTAAGTACTTGGGAAGTGTGATTTAAGAAAGTGGAAGGAATGGTATGGAGATCAGTGAAACAGGAGAACAAGCCCACAGATTCCTTCAAAGTGTGTGGTGTCTGATGTGGAACAAAGACGTAACGCATAAGTGTAAGCAGTAATATGTCTATACTCGTGTTTGCATTACAAACGTGGGTTATGAAGAAAAGGCAGGTGAGCAGAATACAGAGTGTGAGATGAAATTCCACAGTAGCAGGATTGGTGTAACCAGAATGGATAGAATGAAAAACAAGAAGGTGTGGGAAACGGTGAAGGAGAATCCTCTATAAGAGACCATAGAGCAATCAAGACTGGGATGGTATGGGCATGTCAACAGAATGGAAGACGGCAGGATTCGAAGGGAAACGCATGAGATGGAAATAGGAGGCAGGTGATCAAGAGGAAGACCAAGAGCTAGATGGATCGTGGGAGTAAAGAAAGAGTGAAGAAGAGAGAAGAACGAGACAAAGTGCAGGAGGAAAAGTGGTGGGAGGATAGGGAGTCATGGAGAGGCCTATGTCCCAAGCAGACACGGTCAGAGGTCGCAAACTCTAGTGGATGATGATGACGAATAGTTTCCAACCCCAACTAGTGCATAATTTTCGTGTTACTCTCTGCACTTTGTCGCGATAATTCAAAACCATCTGTCTTCTGTAAACTTTTTCTATATCCTTCATCAGTGTTGAGAATTGGTTTTGGAACTGAATCCTTCAATTACGTAAAATAATTTGTAAAGCAAAGTAATTTTTAATATACTGTTACACAATATCATGCACTGCCTACTTATATTAGTTTATCTTCACTTTGATCTTGCACCTCCTCCAAAATTATATGCTATAGTCGCTACTCGATAAATGACAGCATTTTTGTGAACAGTTTAAGAGAGCTGTAATCTCCTAAATCAGCTTTGTTTGGAATAATTTTTGAGAGTAGCATTAGTAAATGAATCGGAAAGCAAACTGTGATAATTCCCAATCAAGGCAGGGCACAGATTAATGAAAAATGAAGGAAAGGTAAATTCCACCAACAGTAATAAATAATTCATTGATGTTTCGAGAAAATATGTTGCCGGAAAGGAAGTGCGACCAAATTCGGTACGTGAAACCAACTGCAGTATTGGTTACTAAGATGAAGTAAATTGCAAATACTATTATTCATTGATAATATATTACTACTTGAAAAGTTATTAAATTTATTTGTGCGAAAAGATGATTTCTCATCAATTTTGCTGCTACTGTTCATTACAAGTATTATGGATTTTCTTCTTAAATTACTTAAAATATTTTTACATTGATCTTGCACCCTCTCCCGAAATTATATGCTATATTCGCTACTCGATAAACGACAGCATTATTCGCGAACAGCTTAAGAGAGCTGATCTGATTGTGTCCTACATCGTTTATGACGACAAGGAACTATAAGGCTCCTTTAACATTTCACTGTGGAACGTCTGATATCACTTCTGTTCTATTCGATGACTTTTCGTCAATTACTACGTACTGTATCCTTTATGACGGGACATCACGAAGACACTCGCACAACTGTGACGGTTCTCCCTAAGCACGCAGTTTGAATAGAAGCAGCTAGTGAAGTGCACTGACAATAGTCTTCTAGTAGTTCACCAAGTTCGAAAAAACAATACGTCCCAAAATCCTGCTGGGAAACGACGTCAATGATGTGGACCTGTAATTTTGTGAATCACTCCCATTGGCTTTCTTGAATATTGGAGTGACCTGTCAAACCTTCCAATATACATCGTAGAGGGGTAACACAAGTTGGGAAAGCTCCACGATAAACATAGTATTTCAGAGGTAGCTACGACCCCCCCCCCCAAAAAAAAAAAAAAAAAAAAAAATCCGAAAACAACTACTGTCTACAGGGACTGATAACCAGAGTAGTTAACTCTCACAAATTTACAAACGTTTGTACTTTTTTTTTTTTTTTTCATTCCTCGGTTAACTGAATGTGCCGCGGCGGAGTGGCCGAGTTCATTGAGGCGCTATGCTGTGATGCATGAGGCCGTTTCCCGTCGAGAGTTCGAATCCCCCCTCGGACATGGATGTTTGTGCCGTCTTTAGTATAAGATAGTTCATAAGTAGTTTGTAAGTTTAGGGACCGATGACCCCGAAGTTAAGTCCCTTAAGCTTTACGAACATTTGAACTTTTTTTTTTTCAATTGAATTCGCGAATTCGCATTACCCTAAGGTCGCTGGCCAACTACGTTTTATTTTTGTCTACTACTCCTTGAATCTGGGGATTATACTGACCTTTCACTAACAATGTCAATTACTTAGTGCTGTAAGGGTACAAGGCATTCTTTACCCTTATATTCGTTAACCACTCGCCATGACGGTGACACTCACTTCATCAATCACATCAAGTACGAACACCAAAATAAATCTACGTGGGATCAGAAATACGCTGGAACAGTTTTTGAACTAGTGGCATAGGGGACTTGTATTCTTGGAAGAAGTAAACAAAACGAGAATTCGTTTTGTCATTGGCCGAGCGGTCTGCGGCATGCCAGTCACGGTCTGCACGGCCGCTGAGGTCGGGGGCTCGAATCCCCCTCGAGCATGGATATTTGTGCCGTCTTTAGTATAAGCTAGTTCATAAGTAGTTTGTAGGTTAAGGGACTGATGATCCCATAGTTAAGTCCCATAATCTCTACAAACATTTGAACATTTCGTTTTGTCATGGGGATGGACGGTTCCCTTCTATCACTCGCATTACGTCTTACTGTACTGACTGCTATACACCTATGCTTCAACTACTTTCTTTCTGTTTATTAGAATCATGGGCTCAACAAATTAGAGAAGGAATCAACAACTATTGTGCTGTATATTTCTTTGGCTCTGTCAACTTACTGTACTGATTGCTATACTCCTACATTTCTTCTATTTCCGATTATTAGAAACTCGGGTTCAACAAATTGCACCGGTCAAAACTATTAGGAGATAAGTAGAGATAACTAGTTTCTGAAGTATTGTCATTGGGCAGAATGAACTAAAATCGTTTGACATCTTTCTGGCGATTCCACGGAGTGCAGGCAGCAACATTACGGTAACCGAGATAGTGGTAATAACAGAAAGTTGCTGCAGTGGGGGTTGGCATTTACTTGTTTACTCTACGAAACGAATTACACAAGCAGTTGGGTTCAGCTGATGTAGTGAGCAGATAGTGCAGTGCAACAACGATGTGACTTACACGAAGGTATGGCACGGAGACCCATACCAAGGTTGGAAGCGGGACAACTACAGAGGGAGCTGGCTGCAGCTATTGGAGTGTCCTTAAGGGTAATATGCGGGACCCGGAACCGATTTCAGACAACAGGAACCATTAAAATGAGCCAAGGTCGTCCACGGATAATATCAGCAAGAGACGACCGTTATTTCCGCTAAATAGCCCGTCGAGGCTGAATGCCACTCAGCTGCATCGAATCCTCCAGGCAGCAACAGGACGGTCAGTATCGACACAAACGGTCTGAAATAGCCTTCGGGAATGTGGCCTCTACGCACGGATGCCTAATTAAACGCCATATAATCCTCAAGTAAAGGGGTTGATTAAGCAAAATATCGTATTTTAACGCAAACAAATTGCAGTTGTAACCAATGTTGTTGTTGTGCACTTCAGTCGGGAGACTGGTTTGATGCAGCTCTCCAACCTACTCTATCCTGAGCAAGCGTCTTCAACTCGTCTTAAGAACTGCAACTCACATCGATCTGAATATACCTACTGTATTTGTCTCTTGATCTCCCTCTGCGATTTTTACCCCACACACTTCTCTCCAATGCTAAATTTACGATTCCTTCATGTCTAAGAATGAGTCCTAACAATCTATCCTTTACGTGAAGGGATGCCAAAAATTCCTTTTCTCCACAATTCTGTTCAGCATTTTTTCAATAGTTATGCGATCTACCCACCTAATCTGCAAAATTATTCTGTAGCACTACATTTCAAAGCCTCTATCCTCTCCCTGTCCGAACTGTCTATCGTCCATGTTTCACTCCCATACAAGACAACGCTTGATACAAACGCTTTCAGAAAGGACTTCCTTACGCTTAAATTAACATTTGATGTTAACAAATTTGTCTTTTTCAAAAACGCTTTCCTTCCTGTTACCATTCTGTATTTTATATCCAGTGTATTGCGAACATCGTGTGTTATCCTACTGCCGCGCAGGAGTAGCCGAGCGGTCTGGAGCGCCAGGTTACGGATCGCTCGGTCATCCGCATCGGAAGTTCGCATTCTCTCTCGGGAATGGATGTGTGTGTTGTCCTTAGGTTAGTTTAACTTAGTTTTAGTAGTTTGTAAGTCTAGGATCTAATGACCAACGTACTTTGGTCCCATATAAAAACAAACATTTGAACATTATGATAATTTACTGCCCAAGTAACAAACCTCATCTGCCATCTTTATTGTTTTGTTAGGTAATCTAATTCAGTCAGTATCGATTGAGTTTGTTAGACTGTACTGCATTACCCTTGTTTTGCCCTTGTTAATGTTCATCTTATACGCTCCTTTCAGCGCACTGTCCAAAATTTCTTTAACTCTCAATGTAAAAACAAATAAACAATACCTGAGACAGATTTTCGTCTCGAATATGTCAGAGACATTAATGATAAATATGAAGCATTGAATTAAAATTTGTGATGCGACCGGAATCGAACCTTGATTTCCATGTTTACTAGGCAAACGTCTTACCGGCAGACCACCGCATCACTAGCGATTAAGGCGCCTCGGAATAGTCCAAGCACGATTTCATTCACGTCACAAACCTTAATTCAGCTTCTGTGATTCACAGAACATTGCCACTACTGCCATGGCTCTCCATGCAGCGGAATAGCACCTCGGCAGTGGACATATTGGAACATTCCTGTTTTAAGGTGATATAAATATCAATGTAAATAAATATAAACAATCCGTGAGCCGGATTTTCGTCTCGAATATGTAGAAAACATTAACGATAAATATGAAGCATTAAATAAAAATTTGTAATGCTACTGGGAATCGAACGCGGACCTCCATGCTTACTAGGCAGACGTCTTACCGCTAGACCAACGCATCACTAGCATGGCAGTAGTGGCAATGTTCTATGGAACGCACAAGCTAAATTAAAATTTGTGACGGGAAAGAAATCGTGCTTAGACTATTCCGAGGCGCCTTAATCGCTAGTGGTCCCCTTGGTGTAGCGGGCCAGGCCCCGTGGATCAGTGCGCCCAGTTAGGCTGCTAAACGCCCTCTGTAATAAAAAAACTGAGCCAACCATTCAACGAACAACCACGAACGAACTGAACGAACTACCGCGAATCATTGCTCTACCAGATGAAAAAGGAAAAAAAATCAAGCGGTAAGACGTCTGCCTTGTAAGCATGGAGGTTGTACACCGCATGGAAGAAGTCCAGAAGGCGAAGAGGATACTGTCCTAAATTTTTAACTTGTGTATGACAGAAGAATGTCGATGGTTCACAGCTGTTTTGTTTCAACTGCATGAAGAAATATCGTTTCTTTTCTCTACGTGCAGGTAACACGTTTGGAACTTGAACTGTGTCTCCCATTCCGCTTGGAAGAAGGGATTCCATTATGCACATCTCAATTTTCAACGGGGGAAGATATTACCACCTGACTACAGCAGATGAATGCTCGCCGAAGAAGGCGTTCATGGTGAGAGCAAGGAAGGGGTATAGGGTAGTAGGGAGCCCAGACACAAAAAAAAAGTTCGATTCCCGGCCGCATCACAAATTTTAATTCAATGCTTCATATTTATCATTAATTCTCTAACTCTGTCCTTTTGCTGTGCCGACTGTTGTACTCCTATGTTTCAGCTATTTTCTTCATTTTGTTGGAATTACAGGTTCAACAAATCAGAGTACTACGGTGTTGTAAAATTTCCACGGCTGTGTCGGGTTGCTGTCCTCGGCGTCGCCCCCTACCTTGCGCGTTTCCAAGCGACAGCTCCCGTCTGCCGGCGGTCGTTGCCACGTCATCCCGGGAGGCGGCCAAGTTTCATTTAATTGCGCCCCTCCCGGCGTCAAAGGCGCGGCAGACCTCAGCCTCCCCCGCACAACCCCCCCCCCCCCCAAACACTTGCGGCTCGCCGCTTTGATCTGGAGCCGGATCCTCGCCTGCTGCTCACCGCTCCCCGTTTCTTCGCGGGCGGGAGAAGCGAAAGGAACTCTCAAGTACGGGGGACTCACGACATCGGAGCGGCACTTGAAAAGACCGCCTGATGCGCGTCTCGGTGCTCCACAATAATATTCAGCGGCTAATGTGCAGGTGACAAGCGGGTACAGCGTCTAAGGGCGCAAACGAGACATTTTCTGTTAAGGAGGCCACACCCTGCCTCTCTAACCCATGATAATTAGGCAAGTATTTGACCCATCTCTATATATTTTTTTATTGTTTTTCCAGTTCCCACTCCACTCGCACAGTTGCCCGTATCCCGCCACGTGGAGGCGGGCCATTCCTTTTTGCCTCTCTATATACAAAAATGTTCTGCTGGTGAGCCGGATCGATGATCTTCATCATCGATCGGCGAGCTTCGATCGACTCATTATCTTCGGCAGAGAGCCTAGTGAGACAAGTGGAAGGGTCTCTGGAGGGCCGGCCGCGGTGGCCGAGGGGACAGGCGCTTCAGTCACGGTCTGCACGGCCACTACGGTCGGGGGTTCGAATGCCCCCTCGGGCATGGATATTTGTGCCGTCCTAGTTCGTAAGTAGTTCATAAGTAGTTTGTTAGTTTAGAGACTGATGACCCCGTAGTTAAGTCCCGTAAGCTGTACAAACATTTGAACATTTGGTCTCTGGAGGGCGTGGCTAGGAGGTGTGTGCTGGACACGAGAGGGACGCTACGCGCCGTATGGGGAGTAAACAGCGTGTGGGCGTTACGTGGCTCTCTGGGAAGCAGTCAGTGTCGGCTGCGGTGCGGGACGTGTTGGTTGCAGCCATGCCGAGGAATGGAACGACTGGCCGAGCTGGCTTGATGTGTTCCCAAGGCTGTGGCGATGGCTCCGTCTGTGTGAGGTGCACACATTAAGTTTTGAACTAGCTACCAACGCGGCTTCAAAGACAGCGGAATCAGCATTTTATGCTACGGTGAGACAGTGCTGTTGTGAGTTTGACAGTTTAACTGTGCGTTTAGCCTTATTCCTTCCGCTTGGTCAACGGTCTCGGTTGATGGCGATGTAATTTGAATTGTCTCGCCGCCATTGTTGAACAGAGTGATGGCTCAATCCACCCTTCTGAAAATCAAGTTGTCGTAGAGTTATGTTTTGCGCTCATGCTGCGTACATCTACTCACAAACTCGTGGTTAACGAACAAGCTGCTGTTACTAAAGTGGTGATGTCTGAAGGCCATGGAAAATGGCGCGAAATAGTGGCATGTATTCCAATTAAATATTCTGGAAGTCTGGGGCCTGTTACAAGACAATTAGCTTCGAGTGTGAATTTTTTTGGAATATTTATTGTTTTATATCTTAGCTGCATGATTTAAGGTTTAACCAAAGATTCTTGTTTCGAGGATCATATATTAAATACCAGCCCTTAAGGTGTAAAATTTATATTAACTGCAATATTTTTCAAGGTCGCCCTTCAGGCGTTGCTGTTTTTTTTTAGAATTGTAAGAATATTTTAAGATAACCTATCAGGGGTGTTGGTAGTTTAAATTCAGTTGTTGAATTACTAACTTCATCGCAAAACTTGCCCTTGTGGAGTTAGATTGTTTAGATATTATTTTATTAATTTAATCTGCAAATTCTATTTTAATTATCTGTGTATTGCAGAATAAATAAATTGTGTGTAAACTGTCCATCAATTATGTGCGAGTGAATAAAAACCGACTCAGTCCTTCCTTGATCCTTTGGTTACGTGAGGCTGTGTTCGAGATCTGTCCCACACAGCAAATTGACCACGCACTGCTACCAATGTCCATCAAAATTGACTGCATCGCAGCGTATTTCCAAAAAACTTTTCATTCCCTATTTCACACCTTAGGGACGTAATACGGAAAAATCGCATCTTGAACGTCGCCAACCCTCTGCACATTTCAAGCTTTTATCATCAGTGGTTTTGGGTGGACGATGATGAGTCATTCATTTAATCTTTCAGTCAGTCAATCAATTAGAATATTGCCTTTTATTTATAGATTTTATGCGTTGCTAGCTGTTGTGATCTCTCTCGAAGTTGCAGTGTTCCTGGTTATTTACTTAGTAATATCAAGCCAGCAGCGGAGTGGCCTACAAAGCCGCTTGCTAATTCGGACGACTGGGAAGACGATCCTGCTGCTCAACAAATTTGAGAACGATGAACATATGGACCCCCTGAGTGCCAAATAATGGCTCCTCCGTATTGCAAACAATCATTGGTGATACTGGATAACAGAAACGACAGGGATGTGGACACACAGATATAATTTCGTCATCCCAACTGTCTTGAGGTAATGATTAAATTTATCCCAAGGCGGCGGCGCAGCTTGCCAATGCTGGCAACGGATGCACGTTTCGTACAGGAACATATTAACGACAGAGCACAACTGTATTGAATGGTTATTTTATGGTAAAAAATGATTCAGTTAAAATATTCATTCTGACAAGGATCTCCTTCGAATCGAATGCACGCTTATAAATCCTTGCCGATAAAAATTGGACATTTACTATCGTAGAATTAATTGGAAATGAATGGGTTATTTTACTTACGGCAGCTGCGGCATTCCGTGCTAATGTAATATTTCATTGTAAACGCGGAGCATATTAGCCTCATTGTATGTAACCTAGTTTTCAAAGAGCAGACAAGAGATTTTGGCAACATCAGCCGCCGCCGCAGGTGAAATTTTTCTAAAATTATACAAATACACCAACATGAAAAAAAATGTATCGATTTTTTATTATAATTTTACAAGAGGCCAATAAAACTTACACAATTCAAAAGTCGCTTTGCCACAGATGCGTGCAAGACGAAAATCGTGTGTATACTTAGCCATTCAGAGAGGAAAAAGGAATGAAATGTTTCCATATCTGTATCTCTGATCATGCTTTAAATTCTCCAGGTGACAAATAAGTGAGCGTCGGAAATTGAGGTGGTACCAACTTCTGCCTTGCGTACTTGTCTGGTGCTATGGTAAAAATGCTACACTAAAGTAACAACTTTTCGTGGAAACCCATTTTATATACGCTCATGTTTAATGGTTAATTTTCAGTACGATAGATCATGGTATTAGCAGTGGAAATCAAACTACCATCGAAACGAATTCTGAACAAAACGTTGTTTATGTGCGTCGTTATTTCATTTTATTTTATGGAACAGTTAGTTTGTGATAATTTCCAGCACATAACACATAATTTGAAGCAATTCCCTAATTTTTAATTTCTTCATTTTATATAGGTACGACGGGCGAAATACGAGACGTGCATACAGGTAGCTGGAGGAGAAGATTGAAGATGGATGGAAGGAAAGGGAGTGATGAACAGAGGCCGGGGATTAGAAAGAGGGAGGATAAGGAGGTAGATAACGGGGAAGCAGGAGATAGGCATAGCGGATGGGAAATAGATGGAAAGAAGGTAGAATACAATAGCTTTTTATAAAGGTGAATTATACGTCACATGATTCAGTCGGTAAACTGATCTGTATGTTTGTGGAGAAAACGGACGACAAATAAAGTAATCTATCTTAAGGGTTTAAAATAATGTGTATCTGTGAATCTAACCTTTCGTTTTACATACTATACTTAAGTTTTATATTGCCACTGGAGCCCAACGAACGAACGATATTGATATGATTAAAGTATTCTCTCGGTGATTCTGCGTTCACATGAGTTACAGTATTTCCTTTTCTATTTATTTCATATGAGAGTGAGCCATAGCGGAGACTGACCGGATTTAATTAGTTTCTGAAAAAAAAAAAAAAAAAAAAAACCTTTCCTACGCGATAGCAATGGTAACACTACCGACAACAGTACTGCTAAAGCAGATTTACCAAAGACAGCTTTCCAAAAATTTTTCACCTAAGAAGACAAAGTAAACACTCCAGAATTCGAAACAAGAATATCTGCCACCATGCGAAATTTAGAAGTAGATTTTCCTGGAGCTGTAAAACATCTGAAATCACTAAACAAAAACAAATCTTCTGGGCCAGACTATATACCAACTAGATTCCTCTCAGAGTATGCTGATGCAATAGCTCCAAACTTAGGTATCATATACAGCCGATCACTCAGTGAAAGATCCGTACCCAAAGACTGGAAAGTTGCCTAGACACTACAATATTCAAGAAAGGCAATTGGAGTGATCCCCAAAATTATAGGCCCATCTCATTGATGTCGTTTTGCAGTACGATTTTGGAAAATGTAATTTGTTCGAACATTATGAACTACCTCGAAGAGAAAGACCTATTAACCAATAGTCAACACACATTCAGAAAGTATCGCTCTTACGAAACACAGCTTGCCCTTTATTCACATGAAGTGATAAGTGCCATCGACAAGGAATCTCAAATCGTTTCCAAATTTCTGGATTTCCGAAAGGCTTTAGACACTGTACCTCACAAGCGGCTTTTAATGAAATTACATGCTTATGGAATATCGCCGCAATTGTGCGATTGGAATCGAACCCGCGAACCTTTCTAATGAAATTGCGTGCTTATGGAATATCTTCCCAATTGTGCGATTGGAATCACGATTTCCTATCAGAAAGGACACAGTTCATTGTAATTGACGGTAAGTCATCGAGTAAAACAGAAGTGATATCTGGGGTTCCACAGGGAAGCGTTATAGGTTCCCTACTCTTCCTCGTGTTTATAAACGATTTAGCAGATAATCTGAATAGCTCCCTGTTCGCGGATGATGCTGTCGTTTATCGGTTAGTGAAGTCAACAGAGGATCAAAAGCAACTGCAAAGCGATTTAGACAAAATTTCTGCATAGTGCGAAAATTGGCAATGGACACTAAATAAAGAAAAGTGTTATGTAATACACATGACCACTAAAAGAAATCCGCTGAACTTCAATTACGCGATAAATCAGTCAAATCTTAAGGTCGTAGGTTCTACCAAATACCTAGGAGTTACAATTACGAACAACTTTGACTGGAGAGAACACACAGAAAATATTGTGGGGAAGGCGAACCAGAGGTTACGTTTCATTGGAACAACGCTTCGAAGATGCACCAGCTCCACCAAAGAGGCTGCCTACATCACAGTTGTGCGTCCTCTCCTGGAGTACTGTTGCCCCTTATGAGACCCTCACCAGGTGGGACTGACGGAAGACATTGAGAAGGTTCAGAGAAGGGCAGCTCATTTGTTTTATCACGTTACGGAGGGGGGAGGGGGAGCGTCACGGAAATGTTACACGAATTGGGGTAGAAATCATTAAAAGAAATAGAATATTCATTGCGGCGTCATCTGTTTGCGAAGTTTCAAACACCGACTTTTACTTCTGAATGTGAAAATATTTTGGTAGCATCCACCTACTTAGGGAGACATAACCATCCCAATAAAATAAGAGAAATCAGATCGAAAACGGAACGATTTAGGTGGTCTTTCATCCAACGCGCTATTAGAGAATGGAACGGTAGAGAAAAGTTATGAAAGTGGTTAATGAACCCTCTGCCAGGCACTTAAAAGTGATTTGCAGAGTATCTATGTAGATGTAGAAATATCCGATCTCTTATTGCAGAGCCAAACACCGCCTTCTGAACAGATTCTCTCAGGGGCAGTTGAAAAGGTGTATATGGTGATAGATCCGTATCAAACTTTCTTTTGTTTCCTAAACGCTTGGCCATTTGGAGTTCACACTTGGGGCACTTCCGTCTCTCACCACGCCCTGCATGCATCGTAAATGTGGACGAATTCGGTGATGACGAGTAGGTGTCTTCTCCTTGTTTGACTTCGCGGGGGTCGTAAGTATACGTTTGACGCCGGGACGTAATATTACGTCGGCCGCAGATTTCCGTTCTTCTTCTGATGACGTAATATTAGGTCGGCCGCGCACGCTAAGTGACAGGATTTCGTGAAAGAGGGAAATGCCTGCAGAGGACTTGGCAAAGAGAAAATGAAGACATCTCAGTGGAGAACTGCCGCGGAGCAACAGACCGAGAGACAGAAACAGAACGACCTTCTGAGTCGGTAATCGAGATCCAATCTCGAAATTGCGTGACTGCGCGCGTAGATTAGTGGCACCTGTTTGAGCCCGTATCAGGAGCTGTCGTAAAAGCGGGCCCGCGAGTCGGCGGGGAGCCACAGCTGTGGCAGGGGGTCTCGCGTGCCGCCTATCGAATGGTATGGGGGGGGGGGGGGGGGAGGAAAAGCAAGCGCCAGTCACTGCTTTACTGCCGAGCCGCGGCACCGTGCGACGCGGCACGAACGCCGAGTACAAGGCGAGGCCGAGGGGACCAGCAGCCACTCGTCCAACAACACTGACCGCCGTCTCACGAGGAAACCACGTGGCTATCGGATTTCACAATTGTTTTTTATATTAGTGGTACGTGAAATTCAGAACTGAAATTACAATCAGTCAGAGCCATACGACGCAACTCTCAAAGACTCTCGACAAAAGCGACTTAGAGATTTTACAAAGTACACGTAAGTACTAATAACTAAAACAGTTGTAGCGTCTGTCGGCGTAGCTCAGGTGAGCCAGACGCCGTGGCCCAGTGCGCCCGCTCAAAGGGCTGAAAGCACTCTGTAATAAAAAAAATCGCACTGACGTGTTTTACGGCCCACTTTAGATTTGTAGTTTTATGAGTTGAATGACAACGTGTAAGTTACAATAAGAAAATCATCAAATACGCGAGGAATCTCACGTGACATCTCCGACCCGTTGGTTTTCGTTAATTCAATGGAGGGTGTCAAATCTCAGTTATTTTTGCAAATATCTCACAAACGATATGAGATATGAAGGAAACATAAGAGAGCAAAGTTGTAGAGAATTTTCTCCTCTACAAATTCGGTTATTCAATTATCGTGTCAGATGAATAGTTAAGCCGTTATTGTCATTTAAATTTCGAGCTGTCAAAAGATGATCGCAAAGGCCCACTTTTAGTGTTACTACCGTAACCTATAGTGGGCCAAAAGGCTGAGTCCGGAACAACAACGAACAAACACGATCAGCGACCGCAAGGAACAGGGCTACCCACAGATTAGATTAGATTAATACTTGTTCCTTAGATCATGTATACGACATTTCGTAATGATGTGGAACGTGTCAGTTTAGTAAATTTTGTCTATACTTGACAATCTATATTTTAAGAATATATATATATATATATATATATATATATATATATATAAGTTTTATCTAAATATTCATCTACATTGTAGAAGGAGTTGCCATTCAGAAATTCCTTTAATTTCCTTTTAAATACTAGTTGGCTATCTGTCAGACTTCTGATGCTACTTGGTAAGTGACCAAAGACTTTGTGGCAGCATAATTCACCCCTTTTTGAGCCAAAGTTAGATTTAACCTTGAATAGTGAATATCATCCTTTCTCCTAGTGTTGTAGCTATGCACACTGCTATTACTTTTGAATTGGGTCGGATTGTTAATAACAAATTTCATGAGTGAATATATATATTGTGAAGCAACGGTGAGTATCCCTAGATCCCTAAATAAATGTCTGCAGGATGCTCTTGGGTGGGCTCCAGCAATTATTCTGATTACACGCTTTTGTGCAATGAATACTTTTGTACTCAATGTTGAATTGCCCCAGAATATGATCCCATATGAAAGCAGTGAATGAAAATAGGCGTAGTAAGCTAATTTACTGTGATTTATATCACCAAATTTTGCAATGACTCTGATAGCATAAGTAGCTGAACTCAGACGTTTCAGGAGATCTTCAATATGTTTCTTCCAATTCAGTCCCTCGTCAATGCAAACACTTAAAAATTTTGAATATTCTACCTTAGCTACAGATTTATGTTCAAAGTCTAAATTTATTCATGGTGTCATGCCATTTACTGTATGAAACTGTATATACTGGGTTTTATCAAAGCTTAATGAGAGTCCATTTTAGGAGAACCACTTAATGACTTTCTGGAAGATATCATTTACAATTTCATCAGTTAATTCCTGTTTGTCAGGTGTGATAGCTATACTTGTATCATCACCAAAAAGTACTAGCTTAGCATCTTCGTGTATGTAGAATGGCAAGTCGTTAATATATATTAAGAACAGCAAAGGACCCAAGACCGAACCTTGTGGGACCCCATTTTTGATAACTCCCCAGTTAGAAGAATTAATTGTCTCATCTACGTTATGTGAACTGCTTATTTCAACTTTCTGCACTCTTCCAGTTAAGTATGATTTAAACCATTTGTGCACTGTCCCACTCATACCACAATACTTAAGCTTATCTAGAAGAATCCCATGATTTACACAATCAAAAGCCTTTGAAAGATCACAAAAAATCCCTACTGGTGATGTCCGGTTATTCAAAGCATTTAATATTTCATCAGTGAAGGTATATATAGCATTTTCAGTTGAAAAGCTTTTTTGAAAACCAAACTGACATTTTGTTAGAACTTTATTTATACTAATGTGTGAAGCAACTCGAAAATACATAACTTTTTCGAAAATCTTTGATAAAGCTGTCAGAAGTGAGATGGGCCGGTAGTTGTTGACATTTTATGTATCCCCTTTTTATGCAAAGGTTTAACGATAGCATATTTAAGTCCATCTGGGAAAATACCCTGCTTTAATGAGCTATTACAAATATGACAGAGAATCCTACTTATCTCCTGGGAACAAGTTTTTAATACCCTGCTGGAAATGCCATCAATTCCATATGACCGTTTACTCTTGAGAGAGTTTATTATTTTCCTAATTTCTGAAGGTGAGGTGGGTGGAATATCAATTGTATCAAATTGTGTGGGTATGGCCTCTTCCATTAATTGCCTTGCTCCTTCTAATGAACATTTAGATCCTATTTTCTCCACAACATTTAAAAAGTAATCATTAAAAAGAGAACAAATAATAGTAAATAAATAGAAAAGATCGTAGCGTTCTCTCCTCACAATCAGTCGGTGGTTCGAATTCCACTGAGACAGATATTTTTGGCCCACTTTAGGTTACGGTAGTAACACTAAAAGAGGCCCTTTGCGGTCGTCTTTTGACAGCTCGAAATTTAAATGAAAATAACGGCTTAACCATGCATCTGACACGAAAATTGGATAAGCGAATTTATATTTTTCATACATCGTATCGTTTCAGAGATATTTGCAAAAATAACGGCGATTTTGGGATGTATGTCTGTCCGTCTGTCTGTCCGTAACGTGTTTCCTGTTTTTAAGATGAACCGTTCAACCGATCAGCACCAAATTTTACAGACATAATTGTAGGCCATCAGAGACCAGAACCTCCCTTTTTCAAATTTTTCGGACAAAAATACGGTACTAATACCAAAAAAAGCCGTTTGTAATATTATGTAATTGCAAACGAACCGCTCATCTGACACGAAAATTGAATAACCTAACTGGTAGAGGGGACCATCCTCTACAACTTCGTTCTATTGTGTTTTTTTTTCATATCTTGCATGATCGCAGAGATATTTGCAAAAATAACGGCGATTTGACGATGTCTGTCTCTCTGTAACGTGTTCCCACTTTTTAGGTTGAACCGTTCAACCGATCGATGCAATCAACGCCATCATTTATCTCATGCTATAGTCTGCTGATTAAATATTATAGGGTGTCCATTGAAAAACAGATGTTTGAGTTAAAAGTACATATTTTTTTAATTTTAGAATTTTTCAAAATATTTATATTCATGATCATCTTTAAGTTGAAGCCCTTTCTTTAAATCAGTGTTTGCTTCATAAATATGTTAAGTCAGCAGCTTGTAGATAAGAATCTGCCTTGTGCAAGGCACTGTTTATTATTATTATTATTGTGGCTCTTACATGTTGATATGGATCATTTGGCAATCGTAAATCAGTCAAGTGACATATCTCGCCCGAACATCTCTTTTGCGTATACCATTTTTGTTTCTCTACTTGATGATTTTCTTATTAGAACTCAAATATTGTCATTTCAAAGCAATTGCGCACTGAAAATTATCAAAACCACATTGTTCTTAGGACAATGAATTATAATCTAATGTTAATTAGTTAGTTAACACCTACCATCGATGGTACGAAAATTACGTATTACTCTCGCAGTTGTTCGCCATAGCGTAATGGGCGAGGAATTAGTTTGTGATGTACGAACATGTTAGACGGTGTTTCGAAACTTTCTAGGGCGTGATGGCTCAGCAAGCTCGGTCAGAGGGTTGCCCGCATGGTAGCTCGACGCCCTCTGTAACAAGAAAACTGAGTGATCGACGTAGCGATCAAAATAGAACAAAACAAACCAACGTCCACAAATCCACGATCAAACCGAAGAACCAATGAAAAGAAAGATAAAGAAAGAAGGTTCAACCAACACAGTCTGAAGAGAAGGCCTCTGCACTGCCGTGCCAGGTCACGCAGAGTAGTTCTGTTTCTTAAGAACAGACGTATAATGGTAAGTATGACAGCCAAGAAAGGCTAAAGATGGTGTAATATGACTCTCCCCGTTGCGGGAATCACGCTAAAAGCTTGCGAGCACTAAGGGAAGTAGACAACTGTAACATATGTAACTGTAACTGCGAACAAGGAAAATGCTACTGTTGTTTTAAACAAGCAGGATTATCATCAAAAATGCAGTGTTTACTTTCTGATTCAGCATATAGCAGGATTTCTGCTGACCCTACAAAAAGTGTTGAGAGGAAGACCAATAACTCCTTAAGAAAAGTTCTTTGTCAGAGGAAACTATCAAGATTCTTAATTCGTATTGTGCTGTACCTCCTAGATTATATGACCTTCCTAAGGTCAATAAAGGTGGGTGCCCTCTTAGGCCTATTGTGCCAAACATTAGCGCTCCCACATATCGTGTGGCAAAACATCCTGCTAGTTCGTTGAGCCCACTGGTAGGCCATTGTGAACACCACATTAAGAACTCGGTGGATTTCCTACGTCGATTGGAGGGATTGCACTTGGCCGACTCGGATATTTTAGTTAGTACTGATGTGGTTTCTCTTTTCACTCGCTTTCTTCTATCTGATTCGTTGTAACTATATGAGACGAAGTTTACTACTGATTTAACGAGTTTATTTCGACATGTTTTGACATCCACCTACTTTTTATTCAATGACGAGTACTATGAGCAGACAGATGGAGTTGCGATGGGAAGCCCTGTGTCACCTATCATTACTAATTTATTCATGGAGGACTTTGAAGATCGTGCACTGGAGTCAGCAGCGTGGACATCTGCTTCTCTCTCTCTCTCTCTCTCTCTCTCTCTCTCTCTCTCTCTCTCTCTCTTTCAGATATGTAGACAACACGTTTGTTGTTTGGCCTCATGGTAGTGATAGCTTGAATTATTTTTTGAAACATCTAAGTTCAATCCATCGCAACATCCGTTTTACAATGGAAGTGGAAAAGATTGGTTGCCTCCCCTTCCTTGATGTGTTGGTTAGGAGAATGGCAGATTGTACGTTGGGACATGCTGTTTATAGAAAGCCAACGCATACTGATTTGTATTTGCAAGCTGACAGTTGTCACCACCCAGCTCAACGAGAAGGAGTTCTTCGAACTTTAGTGCATAGGGCTCATGTCATTTCTGACCCGGAAAGTTTGCCCACTGAGCTGTCTCATCTGGAGGTAACTTTTCGACAGAATGGCTATGGTGAAGGGCACATTAAAAGAGCGTTGCGCTATCGACCATATGTGCAACGGACTAGTGATGATAACACTGAGTCGTCACCCACGTCAGTGGCCTTTCTGCCATAGGTTGGCAGCACTTCCAACAATATTGGCCGCATTTTGCATAAAAACAATATAAAATGTGTGTTTCGCTCACCTTGTAAAATTAAAGCACTGTTGAGATGATCTCGGTTTGCGCAAGGCGGGTGTTTACCATATCCCATGTAGCTGTGGCATGTCATATGTTGGTCAAACTATTAGGACTGTTGAGGACCGTTGAATTGAGCATAATCACCACACACGATTAAAACAGCCAAACAAATCTACTGTGGCCGAACACTGTCTTGACACATGTCACCCTATGGAATACAATAAGACGGAAATTCTGGCATTCACTTCAAACTACTAGGACTGTGTTATCCAGGAAGAGATAAAAATAAAACTATGTGACAACCTTATGAATAGGGATGGAGGCTTCTGCTTAAATTCCGCTTGGGATCCTGTTCTCTCACTTGTCAAAAAACAGAGGAACAAAAACTAATCCTGCCTCATCCGTAGAAAACTGATGTTTATTTTCGATATTCTGACCGGTTTTATCTTTGGTCGTGTCGGCACTGTGTGCTTGCTTGCTCGGTGTGTGTTGTCTTTTCTGTTTACTCATTGAAAACCGAGGTTTTAAAGATCGTTGCACATTGCTTCCTCACTGAAGTTACGACTTGAAAATGGCAGGGTGGCCTCCTGCCTAAATATCGACCGTCGTCGATTATGGTACCTGGCAGCATACCCGTAAGTTTTTCGTGCTTAGAACACTGCCATTCAAACAGCACTGTTTGGACACTAAGAGAACGATCAGCGCTAGGAATTACATCTTTCGTGAAATGACCAACACAAACTGGGGTGATAACTCACAAGTGCTACGAACACCAGCCATTGTACTGAATACGTCGGCAGCGAAATATGCCGCGCCTGTTTGGAAGAATTGAGCCTATGTAAAACATATTGATGCAGCTGTAAATGAGTCTGCCGCATCATATCAGGAAGTCTGAGGCCCGACAGAAGATCTTCCCTCTCAAAGAAATAGCACCTAGGATACGGCGGAAAGTTGCCGCCGAGGAGGAGAGGAAGAAATAAATCACAGATAATGGCCAACTTTACACGGTTCGCTAAGCTCAAGATAGAGCGTCCTTCGGACTTGAGTACCAATGGCCGTCATCGCCGAAGAGAGGAGATTTCAGTTATGGAAGGAGGCACATCTAATCCTACGTCAGAGGTGAGAGAAGAAATTGCGGTCGAAAGTAATAAATCCTTCATAATCTGGAAGGCTCCCAACAGGCTGAGGACTAGGATCTCAAAGCACGAGGGTTGGCACTTAAATAGTGCCAACACTGTGCAATGAAATCTACTATTATCGCTGAAAGCACACGTTGTTGACATACCTACCTTACCTCTGAGCAAATGGACTCATCTGACCAACGTCACCGACGTGCGCACAATCGAGGGAAACAGTCACTTATGATGGAGCGGTCTAACATAAAGATGTCGTTATGTTTTCGAAACAGGAACAATGGATTTGTATCAAGATTGAATGTGCCAGAGGTCGTACAGCAGGACAGTGTCATCAAGGTCTTCAAGAGGCGTGCAGGGGATCGACATTGCCGTACCGAACAGTGGCACGTTGGGTAACAGCCTGTGGCAAACATGCATCGGAAAGGTCGTCCTAGCGTCTCTGAAGAAGAAGTGTATACTATTGCAGCCTTGCGAAAGAAGTGGCAGCACATTATGCACAACCCAGCCATCATTTGGCACGACAATATGCGGGGATACAGCGCAAGCTGTGGGTGCTCTGTTTGGTCGATTGGACTGAGAAGTACTGCACCATCCACCATACTACTTGTGACTTTGATTTGATTCCGAAGATAAAGGAACCACTTCGTGACATTCTCCTCAGAACTGTTCCAGAGATTCGACACGTAGTTGACCGCTCCATTTGCACCACCAACAGAACAGGCTCTGCTAACGGTATACTACGACTTCCACATCTCTGGCGACGGGTTTTACACAACTGAGGGTACTGCTTTGAAGGACAGTAACAGGTGCAACCTTTAACGCTTTTGTATCGGTTGAGCATAAACAGTTGCCTCTGTTAAAGTTCCAAACCTCGTATAACCTTGCCCAGTGAGGCTACCTCGATGGGGAATGTCTATGCGTCTATGGCATTTTCCAAACGGACTACTATCTACTGAAGTACCCAAACCTCGGCAAAAGTTGTACCTTCTTGGGTTTACAGTAAGCCAATGACAAGGCCATCAGTTATAACTGATTATTGGCCCAAGAACACGCCGGCTGCGGTGGCCGAGGGGACTGAGGCGCTCCAGTCACGGTCTGCACGGCCACTACGGTCGGGGGTTGGAATCCCCCCCTCGGGCGTGGATATTTGTGCCGTCCTTAGTCTTAGTTAGTTCATAAGTAGTTTGTAAGTTTAGGGACTGATGACCCCGTAGTTAAGTCCCATAAGCTATACAAACATTTGAACATCTGAAACATTTGGCCAAGAACATTTAAATTTTATTACGGCTTACTTACACTAGATATTAATGGATGCTGAATATTACACCGGATTCGCAATCTCTTTATGCGGTAGAACAGTGTGCATTCCTAATGCGTACGGTGAGAGCAAATATTATTTTACCCTAGCGTCGCAGAAGGTTTTAATGAACGAGGCATAAAGGCTAGTTTACACGACGACACTGCGTTTCATGAAACTGCGCTACTGGTCAGTACGCATGTGCGGCAAGCGTAATCGCAAATCTTCGGTGAAACTAAATAGTGTCGGCTCCTTCCAACTTTGGCGAAACTAATGCGCGAGTTTATACGCTAGGTGATAACCAAAACACAACAAAACACAAATGAAATGGGGAACGGAAGATATTGTTCGGTGTTAGGACATATATGCATGTATAGGTGTTTACGGGATTTTACTGGTGATAATTCCTAGGAAAATCTGCGGCGTGTTGGTGCTCTTAAAGCAATGGTTCGTGAATTAAATATTGATAGGTTAACTGTAAGTAATTTGCAGACTAAAATGCATTCTATTCTAATTACCCTTACAAACGAAATTTACAAAATGCTATCTAGTAAAACATCTGGGTGTGGATTAGTGCAAGACCAGGATTCCGTGGTTTGAACTGGCAGACGTTTTAAGAAAAAATGTACACAGAAGAAAAGACTAACACAAATCTGTTAAGCTGAATTCTCTTAGAATATTTGCTTGAAAAGTGACATTTTTTTTTTTTTTTTACATTTACAACTCTTTGTAAATATATATTTAAAAAGTGACAGGTTTTTACAATCAATTTTTTTCGCACATATTTTAAACATGCTAATATTGTTACGATACAGATCCCTCCGCAACAAAGTTGTTAGTTAACAATTCTCTTCTTAATGCAGCCTGATTTGAATAATTATCGCCGCCGGTATGCAGCGTTATATCAATTAGTCCAGCAGTATTTGTATCTCTCCAAGTTCCTGGCTGGTAAACTCCCAGTGCACATTCTCCTGGTAATCAATAGTGGGTTTCGGAACACAAAGCAGGTACTGTAGAGACGAATATGAATCCCCACTTGCTGTGAAACGTAATTTTTTAATTTAAGTTCTGGTAACAATTTTTCACCCTTAAAGTATTTTGTTTCGTTATTGCATTACTATGTTTTTCTTTCTTTTTTTTCTTTCATTTTTTCTTTTTGCTTTTTATTTATTTATTTATTTATTTATGTGAACTGCTCTGGTGACTTTTTATGATGCTTGAGTTAACTTTGTAGGGTCTTCAAGCACAATCTCTTTTTGCGAGGTCACTGACTAACCCATCTGATTCCTCACTCGAAACAATTTTCTTAGCCTTTTTATCTTTAGTCTTACGAAGTGTATCCACACAGAGAAGTAATAGCTGCGCTCAAATCTTACAGCTGCCAAAATTTTCATTTTAAGACGACTACGGTATTCATAAAAAACGAAACTGAAGTGTATAGTTTTGGTGCCGTGTCTACAGACGTACACGAAACCAGTTGCGTGCAACTCATTTCACGCAACGGGGCACTACGTTTACATGGAACATCTTTCGGAAGACGAAAACCGATTTTCGTAAACCGTTTTCCGCTGTCGTGTTTACATGTTATAGCCTGAATCGAATTTCCTAGCCCACTTAGTATGGCGGCTGACAAACAGCTGATTCAGTTCCTGATTTAGTGAGCAGAATCGCTATTTTTCTTTATTTATTTTGTGTCTCGTTTCCGCCGGTTGTCTTTGGTGTCGGTGGCCGAGTGGAGAGAGACCGACACAGAGAAATAGGATGCACGGGTACAGAGACTGAGGTGACCAGTCAGTGGGGCAGCAGAAACTAGAAACACTAAGCTAGATTAGTTCGATATATATATTTCGAAGAAATATTACAATACTTAGAAGACTAGTGGAATGCAGATACATAGTTTAACTAGATAGAGGCCGGCCTACTGATGAGTCCTAGTGCCTGTCTTAATCCCAAGTGACCGATGCAGTTCAGTGGTGGCCATGAGCGGGATTGCAGCAGAGGGCGCTCGTGGCCGATGTCGTAAGAACGCCGCGCCGTGCTTGCATGGCGGCGCGCGGCGAAAGTACGTGGCGCGAACTTCAGACTTGTGCGACACCACAATTTAAATACACAGATTCATGTTCAGTCTAATATTTATACTTTTATTTCACATTAAAAAATATCACTCTCTCAATATGTGCCTAAAATTCTTAACAAGAAAACACAATCTGACAAATCAAGAACGCTTCAAAAACGGTTGCGTTTACATGATCACGATAATCGATTGTGGAACTGAAAAATCGCTTTAGAGAAGCGGATTTCCAGAATCGATTTTGGACCAACCCAAAGCGGAATTGGGAAATCGACTTACGAAATCCCGTTTTGGAAGCCTATATAAACGAGGTGAGTGTCGAAACCTGCTGTCGTCGTGTAGACCAGCCTTAAGGAATCGGCGAGCAAGTGAGGCGGGCGGCGACGGAGCGACTGCGGACCTAACTACTGTGCGCGCCAGGCGGCGTGCCGGCATAACGAGGTGCTCGTGGCCACCGCCGCCGCCGCCGCAGCCAAACAATCCCAAGTTGTCGGCGGCCACTCTAAGTAACGAGCGCGCCTGCTGGAGGCCGCTGCTGCTGGCTACGCCTGACAGCCGCACAGCCGCGCTCTCCCACGCCTGCACTCCATTACCAGGCGGCGCGTCCCGGCCTCCCTCACGCAGAGTGCTCCTCGCTGAATGAAGTGCGGTCCGTCAGTACCATGTCTGATACTACACTTTCCTATACCACTGGAGGCGCAGGCGCCAACATTTAACCGTTTAGTGCCCAAATTATTTCCAGAAGATGTAGACTTTTTATGGATACTATATCGGACTAAGAGGCCATACATAAAATCATAGTTTAAATCTTCATAGTGAAAGTTTACCCTACAAGTATAAAAAAATTTGTGGGAACTATTGTTCCCACCGAACTTCGCAGTAACTGGACTAGATATTTAAAACAAAAATGTATGTCCTTTATTGTTCAGTACAAAAAGCGTATTAAATGTTTGATTAACTTTTATACTACTTCATATTGTCCATTGAGATGATTAAGGTGACGTACTATGGAACTTAAAGAAGCTTGGTGCTACATACAAAGGTACATGACAGTTGTTACAAATAATTTTTGCATGCTACATTGGCGACACCTTCTGATTTTAGTACCTTTTGTTGGCAAATGAGTTCCAACATTCGTCAGACGAACTTCATCTGGAATTCCAGACACGCCTCTTTTTCGTATCTGTAAATGAACGGGCCTTCCTCTTCGCTTACGACTTGAGAAGCCAAAGATGAGCTGCCGCCGCGGTGGAGTAGCCGAGTGCTCTAAGGCGTCTCGCTGCGGAGCGCGCGGTTACTCGCCGTTGGAGGTTCGAGTCCTCTTTGGGGCATATGTGTGTGTGTTGTCCTTAATTTAGTTTGCCTTAGTTTAAGTACTTTGTAGGCTACGGACTGAAGACCACGCAGTTTGGTCCGATAGATTTACAAACATTTGAACATTTTTTTGATGAGCTGCCTTGCCAAATGCAATCTAAACGTTAGCTGGTTTGCTTCTGTACTTTCAAATAATGTGGGCATTGACAACTGCCAAATCTACAAGAAAGAAAATTAGTCTGTGCCACCACTTACATGAACGACAACCTACAGCATTCCGTTGGCGCAGCTAATCAAATCGATCAAAAAAAAGTTCAAATGTTTGTAAATCTATCGGACGAAACTGCGTGGTCATCAGTCCGTAGCTTACAAACTACTTAAACTAAGGTAAACTAACGTAAGGACAGCACACACACCCATGCCCCAGGGGGGACTCGAACCTCCGACAGCGAGCAACCGCGCGCTCCGCAGCGAGACGCCTTAGACCGCTCGGCTACTGCACCGCGGCAAATCGATCCACCTCTCCCATTATTATATTGTACTCTGCCATAGCCCATGGACAGAATACTTAACTTCTGCTTCCATGTTTTGTTCAAAATCTGCGAAGTATTTGGTGACTTAAAATCGATATCTGAATCTTCAACATCTTCTGGTAAAGTGAACAAAATTCTCAAAACCTCTTCTGTCATGAATCCAAGGCATTCTAGACAACAAGAAAAAAACAATAACTACAATACCGATTGCACAGCCATACACACAGCACTTCACACGCGTTCAGTGGGACAAATAGTTCCTACTAACTAACCTTGTAATATTTATGTAATTTTTATTCATATCCAGCAGATATACACGAATAATATCTCCCCCGTCAATATAAAAGTAGAGAAATACAAGTCACTTCACACGCAAAAGAAAAGCACACTATCCAAAAAAACGCTGTTGTGGTCTTTTATGGTAGAAACAGTGGCTTGTTTTCCCACGAAAACTGCGCTTGTGCATTGACTAATTAACAATGTAGAAATACAAGTACTTTCGCGTGCCAGTTGAAAATCTGACGGCCGCGGTGGCCGAGCGGTCTGTGGCGCGTCAGTCACGGGCTGCATACGCTGCTGTTGGGGGTTCGAATACCCCCTCGGGAATGGATGTTTGTGCCCTCTTTAGTATAAGCTAGTTAATAAGTAGTTTCTAAGTATAGGGACTGATGACCCCGTAGTTAAGACCCATAAGCTCTACAAACATTTGAACATTTTGAACATTTCTTGAAAATCTATATGTAGTTAGCACAGTCTAAGAGAGAAGGTAACACAAGTTAGAAGTGGGAACATTGAACTTACAGTGGAAACCAATAAGTGGGAACTATAATTCCCACTGGTCACTAAAGGGTTAAACAACTATACTCTCGCACGCTGTCGCAAGCGACATTTAATTTCCGAGGATTGGAACTTAAATACCGGCTATTACTTGTTCACAACTGATTCAAAAGCGTTACATTTTTGCACCTGCTACTGCCTATTAAAGTAGTCACCAGCGTTATGTAGAACCCGGAGAAATATTCAACAGCCATTAACATCTAGTGTGAGTAAGCTATAATAAAATTTAAATGTTCTTGGCCCAATAATCAGCTGTAACTGATGGCCTTGTCATTGGATAGCTGTAAACCTAAGAAGGTACAACTTCTGCCAACGTTTTTGATACTTCAGTAGATAGCAGTCCTTTTGGACATTCCCATAGACACAAAGAAGTTCCCCATTGAGGTAGCCCCACTGGGCAAGGTTATACGAGGGTTGGAACTTAAATAGGAGCAACTATTTATACACAACCGATACAAAAGCGTTACATGTTTGAACCTGTTACTGTCCTTCAAAGTAGTCACCACAGTTGTGTAGGACCCGTTGCCAGCGATGTGGAAGGCGTAGTTTACCGTTAGCAGAGCCTGTTCTGTTGATGGTGCCAATGGTGCGGCCTATTGCCTGTCGAATCCCTGGAACAGTTCTCTAGCAAATGCCACGAAGTGGTTTCTTCATCTTTGGAAACAAATCAAAGTCACAAGGACTTAAGTCCGGGAAGTATGGTAGATAGTACAGTACTTCCCCGCCCCATCGACCAAACAGAGCAGTCCTAGCTTGCCGCTGTATGCGCCCGCGCATTGTCGTACAAAATGACAGATGGATTGCGCAGAAACTATTGCCGCTTCTTATCGCAAAGCTGGTCCCTGGTGATGCTCTGAAAACAAACAGTATTACTCTGCATTGACGGTCTGCCGTGGAGGAACGTAATGCGTTAGGGTAACACCTTCACATAGTGCTTGAGAATCTCCAAAATTTTCACCATACTTTCGACCTTCTCGGCGATCCATAATGACGCCATTCGTTGGATTGGCGTTTCAGTTTTGACTCGTACGATGTGGCCCATGTCTCATCCAGTGTTAGGATACGTCGTAAGAAAGCCTCTCCTTCGCGCTTATAACGTTCCTGCTGCGTCTGCGTCTATCCTAACGTATCCATTTCTGCATTTCCTTCAGTTCATGCGGAACTAATCGTGAGGCAATTTTTCGCATGCCCAAGCGTTACTTCAGGATGCGTAGCAATATGCACTACTCCTTCAGAGACGCTAAGACTACCTGCCCGATGCATGTTTGCCACAGTTTGCCAACCTCCGTTTAAGGCATTTACCCAGCGTGCCACTGTTCTGTACGGAAATGAATAGTCTTATCCCACATACATATGGTGTGCTCTATACCGTGGCCGTCTGCAGGAGATCCAATGGTCGTGGTGTTGCAAGCCTCATCAATATCTGGGAAGATGCGTAGAGCAATTTCCCGAAAAAAAGGGCGTTTTCGATCTTCCCAACAAATTGGTGAAGAGCTATTTCGCATCCTGTAATATAACAGTCACCTCTTCCTGGAAGCAATTTTTCATCACAGTGTAGCAATACATTAATATTTTTTTATTGAAAATTATATCTGCGACACTTGTCGCAAGCATCCGTTCTCTCTGCCAATAAATCTCTGATTATCCTTGTTTCAATTTATACCTTCAACTATTTCAAACGATCTGGAGAGAAAACGGAATCGCTTGTCGTCTTTCGTTTTTCAACCTTTATACTGAGCGGACGTATTTTACTCGACCTCCAGAAATTTGTAAGTGTGAGCCCCGGTTAGCATCCTTTAATGTAATAAATTTTAAATTTCATTTGGAATTCCTTTTTTATTTAAATAATGACTATTTCTCCCCATCTTTCATTTCATTTATGTCTTGATTTTCAGCAATATTAGTAAATTGATGCTTCGTCATTGTTGCCTATTGTCTCATGATGACAAAAGAACATTCTCGATGCAAAATTTATATACTCTCATTTTATATTAAAAATTGAATTCAATGCCTGCAGGAAATCTTCATTCTGTTAAAAGCGAAGTCCGATAATTTCTTTAACTTTCGATAACCATAGTGATCAAAACTGCACACGGTCTTAAAACTTTAATAATTAGTAGTCATGAAACCAAGCATCAGTTTACGAGAACGAAGATATTAATCAATTCATACAGGTTCAACTTCAGTGTCACGGATTCCACCAATGAATGCATACCAGGTAACTGATTCCGCTATTTTCTTATGTAATGGTGCTTTCTGGTGTTGTAATTATTAACTTACATTGCTACTGAGAACTGACGGCGGAATCTTATGTGGTCTTTTCAGTGTGTTAACCATTTCAAAAATTAATATTCATTGCTGATCTTACGGTTAGTTAAATTTCAATTCCGGTTTTCAACTTTGATTTTGTGACAACACCAGCGATAAAATTCAGAAAAAAAGGATCGTTACAACAGACGAGGTCTCTAAGCAAAGTACTTTTCTAAATGTACACCTCTATAAAACATTGCAATAACTGTATTTAAGGGCATAGCGGAGGGTTGATTCAACCGCTTTTGTGATATTTCTCTGCAGCATCATTCTCAAATTGCGCGCAATGAAAAGGAATACCTGAATCATTCCGTTTTCGGTATGATTTCTCTTAATTTAGTAAGATGTTCATGTCTCCCTATGTAGGTGGGTGGTAGTGAAATATGTTCGCATTCGGAACAGAAAGATGGTAACAGAAATTTTAAAAATAAATCTCACCACAAGAAGTGAAACACTTCCACCCCAACTCGTGCAAAATTTCCATGACACTGCCTCCGCTACACCAGGGTAACGCAAAACGAGCTGCACTTCACTGAACCCTCTTTACATGCTCCCTGAGTCCCTCCTGGTGGGGATCTCAAAGTGATCAGCAATATTCCAAAATATGACGCACCAGTGGGATGTAGGCAGCTGTCCTTTTTTTTTTTTTTTTTTTTTGTTTTTTTTTTTTTTTTTTTTTTTTTTTTTTTTTGTACAACTTTTACATTCTCTAAGTGTTCGGACAATGAAATGTAGCCTTTGGTTCGCCTTCCCTACAAAATTTTATATGTGTTTTTTCCAATTTACATTGTTCGTAACTGGGCATTTGTTGAATTTACGTACTTCAGATTTGACTCATTTATAGTGTACATGAAGTTTCCGGGTTTCTTTTAGTGCTCATATTGATGACTTCACACTTTTCATTTTTTAGGGTCAACTGCCAATTTTCGCACCATTTACTTATCTAAATCATTTTGCAGTTGCTTTTGATCATCTGGTGACTTTACTAACCGATAAACTACAGCATCAACCTCGAACAGACGAAAAGAGCTGCTCACATTGTCACCTAAATCTCTCATAATGATTAGGAACAGTAGGGACCCTTTAACACTTCCCTGGGGAACGCCAGATATAACTTCTGTTTTACTCGATGACTTTCCGTCAATTACAACGTACTGTGTCCTTTCCGACAGGATATCACAGACAGAATACCTAGCAAATTTACATACATATCCGCAAAAAACTTCGGTAAAATGTCTAAGAAATTTAAAGAACTCTTTAATAACACCAGAATCAAATTCACCTTTCTCACTGAAAACAATCTAAGAACAAAACTGCACTTCGCATCCATCAGAAATTCCCCATACCTAGAACCGGGTATTTGTAAAATCACATGTGACAACTGCAACAGCTTTTACAGTGGTCAGACAGGAACACGTAAGAGTAAGAAAAAACAAACAGTCAAATTTATATATACATCTCAGAAACGAAAACCATTCATCTGCCGGCCGCAGTGGCCGAGGGGACTGAGTCGCTCCAGTCACGGTCTGCACGGCCACTACGGTCGGGGGTTCGAATTCCCCTTCGGGCATGGATATTTGTACCGTCCTTAGTGTTAGCTAGTTCGTAAGTAGTTTGTAAGTTTAGGGACTGATGACCCCGCAGTTAAGTCCCATAAGCTATACAAACATTTGAATTTGAACCATTCACCACGTAACAACGAAAATGCACTTACAATATTACATAAAATACCGAAGGCAATAGATGTGAATATTCTGAAGGAATGTGAAATATATATTCACACTAAAAATTACCCGAATGGAATACTTAATGAACACACAGATTTCAAACGTAAAAAAATAATTTTATTTACTTTACAGATAAAAAATGCTGAGAAGAAAAGATATGCTAAATGACCAGAGGTAGCTAAAAACGAAATAATCATCTTCTACCAATGTCAAGCCCCTACCACGCCGTAGCGGGAGAAGCGAGCCAACTGTCCCCGAATTGAAGCAGCTGATCGCCGCCATTTGCAGGGAACAATCCTAGTACAGGGTTTGTGGTTCGCAGTGTATGGAGCGCAATAAGAACAAAGTAAAGCACAAAATACAGGAATGATTGTTTAAAAATATTCCTGATTATTGTAGACTGTTTAAAAAGTATTCTTAAATGAATGAAGTTTCCTAATTTCCGAAATACGTCTGCATATAGATACGAAATTTTAAGAATATAAGGCTATTTTCTGAGAAGGTGGAGTGATTTTGCATCGAGATATTTGCACAAGATGATTCCATGAAACTTGTAAAGTAGCAGAGAGTGCGATTATTATTTAATCCACGTAATTTTCTGTCAGGTCCTGTTTACTTGTTGCCGACTACTCTACAAGTTTTGCACGCTTATTTTTGTACACCTCATTTTTGCCTACATTCCTTTTCGTATTACATTTTTCTTTCGACTTCCTCGAATTGGAGTAGGAATAATTGTAACAACTTTAAATAGGCATATCATTCGCACATTACTTTTTAACAGAGATAGTACTTCTGAAAGTGGTTGAGTATGCAACATTTGATCAAATTATGAGCATTTACAAAGTACAATCACTACCTGTTAAGTGTCTAAAAGCAATTAAGCAATTATGCGTCATACTTCTGCATCATACTGATATATATGATTAAAAATCTAAATACCTCTGATACGCCTAGTTCTTCATTCAGCTCAACTTAGTATTTTTAGTAATTAATATGCAAATAAAATATAAGTAGTTGGAATGCAACAAAGTACTTTTCTCACAATTAGAGAATTATTTGTAAGAGGAAACCTAAAGAAAAACAAACGCTCACGATTTATTATTTCTGCATAAAAATACTATACTGTACACAAGTAATGACTGGTCTGTGAAATATAACAGTATTTCCGTCTTCGTCTTCGCTTCCATTCTTACTGTTATCGTTAAAAGCAGTACACGAACGAACCATGTTTAGGCACGGTTTCCCTGCAAATGGCAAGCTTCTGTCACATTCAATGTGGGGACGCGACACTAGCGCCAGTGAGCATGTGTGTTTTTTTTTTTGTTTGTTAAGCTTATGGGACTTAACTACGGGGTCATCAGTCCCTAAACTTACAAACTACTTATGAACTACTTACGAACTAGGACGGCACAAATATCCATGCCCGAGGGGGGATTCGAACCCCCGACCGTAGTCGCCAGTGAGCGATCTAGTTTTTATTTAGTAAGTCTGTGACCAATGTTAACATTAAAAGTCTCAGATAACATAGTCGGTTACCATAGGTATATAAATCATCTTTGTCAGAACTGATGCTGATTACACAAAATATAAAAAGTTTTCTGTATTTTAACATCATAGCGGAACAAGCAGCAGAAAACCTGACAGTTAAAAATGTATACAATTGCGAAATACGTATTTAATTCAGTGCGGTTGTTACAGCTGTCACGCCAGATGTTATTAACTAGAGCGCGTTTAGAATTAGTTGCAACTTTTGCCAGGTCGGAGTTGAGCGAGTGGAGCGGCGCGTGCTCTGCCCGACAGCGAGCAGCTGACGTCACGCCTACGTAACAGTGAGGCCAGGCCAGAGCCAGCCGCCCTGGGGTCACAGAGTAATACAGGACAGGACAGAGAACCTAAAGCAACGACAGTAATGAACACCGCAGCTGTATCAATGTATATTTTTATGCTACGGTGTAAGTGGAACAACGCCAAGGGAAAAAGCGTCACTGTAGTCCAGTGAGCTCAAAGATAATCTGGAGTCAGTACAGTGTATTACGAAAGCGTGACGCTCGACGCCATACTGGTGAACGTATATCTGTCTCTATCTAGTTGTTAGTAGCATTTGCGTACACCGAATTTATCATTATGACATCTGTAATCTTTTGTTCTAGTTGATTTCCGAAAAAAAGTAACACAAATACAACGGCAGCTACGTATGAAAATTTTAATATTATTCACAAAATAGTCGAGACATGGAATAAACCGTGAACTCACTAAACAGCATAAAAGGCTTTTTTTTTTTTTTTTTTTTTTTTTTTTTTTTTTTTTTTTTTTTTTTTTTACGTGTACGTCAGTTATATTTTTATTCAGAAGTAGTGTTTCTACCATATTGCGTTAAATGGACAAATTGTTTTACTGTAGAAAGATTAATGAAGGAGTAAAAACGATCAATTCGAGGTGTCTGATATAAGCGTTATTTTTCATGCAGTAATTTCCAAAAAAAATGTTCAAATGTTTGTTAAGCTTATGGGACTTAACTACGGGGTCATCAGTCCCTAAACTTACAAACTACTTATGAACTACTTACGAACTAGGACGGCACAAATATCCATGCCCGAGGGGGGATTCGAACCCCCGACCGTAGTGACCGTGCTGATCGTGACTGGAGCGCCTCAGTCACCTCGGCCACCGCGGCCGGCCACTAATTTCCACTCGGTGGGCTCAAATGGAAAGCATTATAAACAAGAGGCAAATAGAGAAATGAACACGAGAAGTAGCGTGTACAACAGGGTCATTCAGTCATTAAATTTAGTGTGATAGGAAATGACTAAAAATCATCTATGGATTTGAACTCTACTTCATTTCCTTTGAGTTCTCTTCAAGCATAAACGACTCGAAATTTAGTATAATGTATTTATTAAAGTAATTAATCATTTATATCTTATTTTCAAAGGACGCAGAATACGAAAGAACAACACGACCTATAGGTACGGAGTTGCCAACCTAACAAAAATAGAGTGTCACGATTTTCACAGATTCAAAGCACTACAGTTGTGTATCCAGTGTTAATAATTGAGATCACTGCTGTCTTCCTCGGACTCGGGACTGGTATTGAAGCGGACGGAAATTACCATCTGTATATTATGGTCTGATCTTGACTACTTGACAACGTTGTTCACAAGTTTTGGATACATGTGATTAATTATCAACGGCATAACGACAACCTCCCAATACTACCAGCGTTTGATTTATTTTATGCTTTGAGTGCACAAGATTTTAGATTTTAACTGATGGAACTCCTAATTTTATATTCTGAATTGACATGATTTTTAAATATTGTTAACTGATGGAACTGCTATTTTTTGAGTGCTTAGTTTCACTCCTGTGTCACGGCCTCAATCAAAGAATAGTCGTACGTTGTCAGTTATAGCTTAGCTTTTCATAGTCTTGCCTTAAGCATTTAAGTAGAATGCACTGCTACGTTACTATTTTACGCCTTTCAGAACTATTTTACTTTTAACATTCTCTTAAAATGTTTCTATGAGCACACTCTTTCTATTGAATAGGCTATAGCGCCTCATGCGTTTTGAACATTATAAGTTTTTGCCAAATGGGTTAGGATTTCTTTTATGCCGTTGCAATAAATGGTTGTAAATTTAGCTTCAACGAAAGTATGTACATGCTGTAAAAGGTGTCATATATCATTCAACCATGTACAAGCCGTATGTTAACATGTCATGTTCTGATGTCTTCTTCCATTTGGCATGTTTACAGGTTCGATAATGACCGAAAGGTCGAAACTGGTCACCACTGTATGATATCAAAAAAAAAAAAAAAAAAAAAAAAAAAAAAAAAAATCCTTGCATCAGGGTAACAATTTACCTCTGAGTGGTAAAAGTTTTTCTGAATCTAATTAGTTTTTTAGCCCACAAACTATCTGGTGTTGCGTTTTGCCTACTAGTATTCAATACACACGTAAAAAATGTGTTGTTTCAGCTCGGTTACAAGTTACCTGAGCACTAACGTTGAATGTGTATATGCACCAAGAGCACAGTTCCTTGAATTGTCCAAAGATGTCACTCAATCCGCACAAAGATGTAAACAACTATCCACGAGCAGTGCCAATGCGACGGTGTGGGTAAGCCGGCCGATCACAACATCAGGACGGGAGTACACTGCTCGTGTTGACGGTAGTTCTGCTACGTCTAGACTGTAAAATCCAATGTTAGATTGGATACGCATTGTCACTTTGTGTCAGATGGGACTCTCGTCAAGGCGAAGTTGCGGACATCCCGGAGTGAACCAGGCGATGTTGTTCGGACGTAAAGTAGGTACAGAAGCACAGTAACTGTCGATGACTTGCCTTGCCCTGGCCACCCAAATGATCCCTTATGATCGCTACTGACTGATTTCAACAAGGAGGAACTCTGAAGAGGAGCATCAAAATTCTGAATAACGATTTTCGTGTAGCCTCAGGACGTCATGTTTCCTGTCAAATGTGCGAAATAGGTAGCATGACTTGCATGTTCATGTCCAGCTTTGACACCATGCGGCACGGTACAGTGCGGTCCAACAGCTTTCTGAAGGCACTCGTCAAAATTGACATCAACTACAACAGAGCTTATATCGGGCGTTCCACAGGGTAGTGTTATTGGTCCTCTGCTGTTCCTTATTTACATACACGATTTGGGAGAGAATCTAAGTAGCTCTCTTAGGTTGTTTGCAGATGACGCCGTCATTTACTGTCTATTACAATCATGTGAAGTTCAAAAACAACTGCAGAACGATCTGAATAAGATACCACTATGCTGTAAAAATTGGCAAATGACTCTAAATAATGAGAAATGTGAAGACGTCCACATGAGTACGAAAAGAAATCGGTTAAACTTTGTTTACAAGATAAATCAATCAAAAGTGAAGGCCGTAAACTCCACAAAATACCTAGGAATTACTGTTACTTCAGACATATACGGGAAGGAACACGTAGATAAGGTCGTGGGAAAGGCGAACCAGAGAGTACGTTTTATTGGCAGAACCCTTAAAAAATGCATACACTACGCTTGTCCGTCCTTTTTTGGAGTGTTGCTGCCCAGTGTGGGATCCTTATCAGGTGGGTCTGACGAAGGACATAGAAAGTGTCAAAAGAAGGGCAGCTCGTTTTGTATTGTCACGATACAGGGGAGACCGCGTTACGGAAATGATACAGGAACTGTGATGGGAATCATTACAACAACGGCGCTTATCGCTGCGGCGTGGGCTACTTACGAAACTACAATCGCCAACATTCTCCTCCGAATGCGAAATTACATTGTTGACTGTCACTTACACAGCTAGAAAAGATCATCCGAATAAAATACGAGAAATCAGAGATCGAACCGAGAGATGCAGGAGATCTTTCTTCTCGCGCGCTATTCCAGAATAGAATGGAAGATGAATAGTATAAAGGTGGCTCGATGAACATCTGCCAAGTACTAAATGCGTGAGTGAAATTACATAATAGATTTAGAGTACAAAAAGTAACAAATTTCATGTTTAGTTTCCGTTTTTTGGTGACCACTAGTTAAGGTTGACAAATACATCAACTACTCTACCTCATTCTGTGTTATCTGGTGAGTAAATTGACACATAGTTTGTAGATTTAAACCTAATCTGAAAGCAGTAGTAAAGCTTTCAATTGCAAGCAGCACAATCGTGTACTTCGGATCACAAACATATCATGTACCTTGGATCAATGATTCTAGGTACAAGATGTTAATATTTTGTGTTTTTGCGTTTTAGGCCACAATGACAAGAAGTAAAACAGGCAAAAAGAGGTTTTCTGTCGATCCAGAAGCCATGAACAAAGCAATAAAAGCTATCAGTTCTCCAAGAGCAATCAAGATTTCCATCAGAGAGGCCTTTAAAATTTATGTCAAATTCACAACACTTGTTCGACGTTTGCAATCATTTAAGCAGTCTGGCATGGATGAATATTCTTATGAGATTAAGTATGATACCACAAAGGTATTTAATGATACGAAAGAATTAAGTTTATACAGACCGTTGCAAAAATGAAGTATGGACTTACAAAAAAGGGAGTCAGTGTTGTGGCGTAAAGTCAGCGCCACACGCCAGACGTAAGAGAACGATCGTTGAGAAGGCAGCGATCGACCGAAAGCCAATCGCAAGCAGGCGCCGCGCATCCTGGAGGGAGTAGCCGCTAATGCGCGCACTAGAGGTCTGCAAATCGCCGGTTTCGCTCGCTCGTACTCGGTCGAGTGCGCTACGCTCGACGATGGCGCGTCGAGTCTGTTACGCTCGCAGCGAGCGAGTTGACACTCGAAGGAGGCTGCGTGGGGCGGGGCGGGCACAGGCCGCATAGCGTAGTGCTGCCGCTGTACTTACAAGGAAACACACCCAAGTGTCATTCTCCGATTTTTATGAAATTTGGATATGTCATAATACATGAAAAACTATGGGGCACGTATTTCTTTAGCAGCGGAGAAACACATTTAAGGGGTGAAACGGTCCCTCCAAAATTGTCACTAAAATAGAAACATGTCGATAATTTAGAGACTAGTGAAGCGATTTTAATGATTTTTTGTATGAAAGTATCTTTTGATAAAAGGAACATTTTATAGATTCAACTTCGATTAAATCAAAATAATTTCCTGAGCACAAAAAAAATTGGTAACTTTAGAGGTAGCCGTCCCCCTAATTGTCACTCCCCCTGCGATGTACCTATCTCTATCAAGAGATACTTTCATACGAAAAATTATTAAAATCGTTTCACTAGTCTCTAAGTTATCGCGATTTTTCTATTTTAGCGACAATTTTGGAGGGACCGTTTCCCCATTTAAATATGTTATCGCGCCGCTAAAAAAAATACGTGTCCCACAGTTTTTCATGTATTATAACATTTCCAAATTTCATAAGAATCGGAGTGTGACACTTGGGTAGGCTTCCTTGTCAGTTGCTGCGGTAGTGGCTCTGTGGCTCTGAGGTGTGGGCTGCTGTTGCGTCTGACGAACCCGCATTAACTAAAGGAACTAAAATCAGTTATGCTATAGACGCGTATTCCTGCATAGTAGCATGTAACCGCAATATCATTATACCGCAAACGAGACAAAAAGGTTGTTTACACCAACTACAACATTTGGAAGTAATGTAAAGGATCCAAAGAGAAACTACGGAACGAACGACGTTTTTATTGCAATGCACAAAAGTGAATGTTACCGTACAACAAAGTATACATCGAAAAGTAACTACTCGTTGGTGGCATTGTAATTGCAATGTACTGTTAAAATATCATTGACGCGTTGTAGATCGAGTCGAGTTCATCTATCAGAGACCAGGTTCCCTGTCGCACTGAAAGTGCGTTCACTAGCTGCATTTGAGGCGGACACACAAAATACTCTTTTTTGCCAATACAGCTAGCTAGGAAAGAGAGTACTGTTGCGTTTCTACCATTCAAGCAGATCGTCGTCATCACCATCAATTTGTGCTAAATAAAGTTCAATGTTCAAATGTTTGTATAGTCTATAGGACTTAACTACGGGGTCATCAGTCCCTAAACTTACAAACTACTTATGAAGTACTTACAAACTAGGACGGCACAAATATCCATGCCCGAGGGGGGATTCGAACCCCCGACCGTAGTGGCCGTGCAGACCGGGACTGGAGCGCCTTAGTCTCCTCGGCCACCGCGGCCGGCGATAAATAAAGGTCCACCTCATTGGTGGATAGCGCCTCGCGTATTTCACAGTCCAGCCGGCCCGAAAACATGCACTTCATTCTGGTGCACCCGGTTGACATTCTTCAGACGGCCCTAAATAAATATAACACAATAAATTTGTACAGCTGTGTAAACAATTGGAATAGGAGGATTTAAAATAGTTATATGAGCATTATACCGGCATATGATCCTGACACGGAAGAAAGCGCGGATCCTATACATTGCACAAAAGCTTGCATACATTCTTTATTATGTAGATAAGAAAGCCGACAGTGGCAGTGGGGGATATAAGAATGTTGCAACTGGAAAAATTCCCGTTAAGGACTCACTCGGAAAAGGTAGAGGCGCAGCAACCACGCACAGTGCCAAAATGCTACGGGAATATATACTAAAAGGGTGCAACAGAAATTCACAACTCTAACCTAATGGGTGTACATCAATATCGTGTATTTAAATCAGTATAAAAGACGGAGAAAGTATTCCAGGACTTGAGAGTGATAAGAAGAATGGATATAAAATACAATGACTGCATCGTTAAGACGGCAAATAACACCTTCCACTATACAGGCAATAACAGTCCACAAAATGGGAACAAGAAAGAAAGAAAGAGCCTGGAAAACTCATTTAGTAAATGATCTTAGCGCAGAAACTTTATATTAATCACGTATAATAACCTTTATTGTGAAGTATAAAATGCGAAACTGAATGGCTAGTTCAACTGGATCGAGAGAACAGCTTTCGAAGCACCCGGGACAGGAAACAATTCCAAATTTCGAGGTCAGGATGTATTCTCTAACGTCTAGTTTGCTCTCGACACTCGCTGCGGTAGGCGACCGAGGGGAGAGCGGGCAGTGTGGAGGGTCGGGCCAGTCGAGCGTGCGCCGCTCGAACGAGCGTGGAGGAAGTCGAGCGCAGCCACACGCCTTGTCGCAAGCTGCAGTACCGACACCTGTCGGACTGTCATAGAACGACGTTTATCACGCGATTCGAGCGAGCAACCGAGCGACGTGCAGACCTCTAGCGCGCACTCTACAAGTGGCTGTATGTAGGCCGACATATGTCTGGACAGCCCGGCAGTAACTATTCAGAACTCCGGCAGTTACTAGTTAATTCAAATGTTCAAATGTTTGTATAGCTTATGGGACTTAATTACGGGGGCATCAGTCCCTAAACTTACAAACTACTTATAAACTACCTAATACTAAAGACAGAACAAATATCCATGCCCGAGGGGGGATTCGAACCCCCGACCGTAGTGGCCGTGCAGACCGTGACTGGAGCGCCTTAGTCCCCTCGGCCACCGCGGCCGGCCAGTTACTAGTTAGACCTCATGCAGGTACTAGGTCAGAACTCGGCTACGAATGAAGAAGTAACTATGTCTCAGTGCTGATAGCATCATACGGAAGAAGACGCGAGAAGCAAGAAGAGAGAAGAAACAGACATATGTTCTAAAGTTGAGTATTATAATTTTCAGTCAATAAAACTTGTATTATTAATCTGCATAGTTGATACAGTTGACATAAAATCCTGCACCAGAAGAGAAGAGACCGTCAGTAATAATTCAACAGACCAATGAGGAGGAGGAGGGTTTATGGGTCATACTCGCATCCTTCCAAGAAAATTTTAAAAATTATAAGCCCTATTTAGACCATTAAATTTATAACACCCTCCGTTCATAAATATATTCCTCGAAAAGAAAGAATTCTAAATGAACAGAATCAGGTTAGGAGGAATAACCAAAAAAAATATTTTTGTAAATACCGAAAGTGACATAGAAACATTCGTGCAATTTTTAAACCCTTGTCTTCAAGAAAAGTTAACAGTTGCAGAAGAAAGAAATAAGTGTGCAATTCCTTGCATTTATGAAATAACAATATAAAATCCTTAGCAGGTAACACTTTAAACCAAATGATTTGGTTTTTAAAACAACGAATAAACCAACCTACCCCAATTAATGTCACATTTTGCCGAAATATCATAACTCGTATTTATTTTTAGCGGCACAACACTGCTATAAAAACGGAAACTGGCGAAAAAAGAAAGAAAAAACAGTGGAAACATTTCTCTTCGAAAACGAATTGGCTAACTTCTGACGCCCGATAAAACACGTGGACTGTTTAGCTGAGACGGAAGACCAAGTACTAGTTGCGAACGAAGGAATTTACGTAGCTCTTGTCGGGTGGGCGTTCATTTGGAAGCTATGGAGGAAAAGAACAGGCGGGAATTTTGCAGTGAAAATACTAACGTTAACGTTTCCTACAGCTTTGCTACGTACCTAGGAAGAAAATCATTGCGATCAATAAAACATTCCCTAGCATTATGATTAGCTAAATATAAACAGTACCTATTCTGATTTTCTTAAAACATATTTAAAATGTCTTAAAGCCGTAATTTTTTAAGAACTTCCCGTAATTCCGTAAATAAGATGATGGATCCGTAACAATTACGGACAATCCATAATAGTTGGCAGCTATGCACCAGTACCTTTCCTGACACCTAGACCGGGACGAGTACGCGACAAAAGGCGACGAGGTCACAACAGTCAGGATCCTAGCATATAAATATGCTGTTGATAACAATAAGAAAAGGCCATATAAGAGGGATGCAGATGAAATTACAGGGGAAGAGTGGATGCGGCTATTTATGAAAAGACATGCAAAAGCTTCATCAGTAAGGAAGACAGAGAAAATAACCCTGTTTCTACATCTACATCTACATGGGATACTCTGCAAATCACATTTAAGTGCCTGGCAGAGGGTTCATCGAACCACAATTATACTATTTATCTCCCATTCCATTCTCGAATAGCGCGCGGGAAGAAAGAACATCTGAATCTCTCTGTTCGAGCTCTGATTTCTCTTATTTTATTCTGATGAACATTTCTACCTATGTAAGTGGGAGTCAACAATATACTTTCGCATTCGGAGGAGAATGTTGGCGTTTCGCAAGTAACCCACGCCTCAGCGATAAGCGCCGTTGTTGTAATGATTCCCATCCCAGATCCTGTATCATTTCCGTAACGCTGTCTCCCCTGTATCGCGACAATACGAAACGAGCTGCCCTTCTTTGGACTCTTTCGATGTCCTCCGTCAAACCCACCTGATAAGGATCCCACACTGGGCTGCAATACTCCAAAAAATGGACGGACAAGCGCAGTGTATGCAGTTTCATTAGTAGCTCTGTTGCATCTTTTAAGGGTTCTGCCAATAAAACGCAGTCTCTGGTTCGCCTTTCCCACGATATTATCTACGTGTTCTTTCCAGTTTAAGTCTGAAGTAATAGTGATTCCTAGATATTTTGTGGAGTTTACGGCCTTCACATTTGATTGATTTATGTTGTAAACAAAGTTTAACGGATTTCTTTTCGTACAACTTTCGAGCAACTAAATATAAAGTAACTAATGGCGAAATGTTTTTCAACAACCTCGAGGATGTGCATCGATGATTGGGCTCTTTTCCACCACGTTGCATTTGGAATAAAGATGAAACAGAAATGACAACCGTTCAGACCGCTGCTAAAATAGTTGTCCCAAGAGGAGTAAAAGTAATTGGCAGTGTGACTTCAGGTCAAAGAGGACACTTAGTAACGCTGAATGCATGTAAATATTCCTTCAATGCTTATATTTCCGAGAGTGAAATTCAGAAGCTTTACGCTTAGGGACCCCTCCTGGCACAAATGGTGCAGCAAATCCATCTGGCTGTTCAAACACTTTATTTCCAGATTCCTGACCATTTCATAGATCACGTGAAGTCCTCAAAAGAACAAAAAGTTCTTTTAATAATCGATAGTCACGAGACACACTTGTCTGTGGAAGGTGTGGAGAAGGCATCAGACACTGGCATAGCTATGCTTACTCGTCTCATAGGCTCCAGCCTTTGTATATTTCTGTCTTTTCTTCTCTGAAAAATAGTTACAACCAAGCTGCTGATGCGTGGCTCTTAAACAATGCGGGTAAGACATTTGATATCTATAGTGTTGCAGAAGTTGTTGGTCAGATTTACTCTCGTGTAAAATTCTCAGTGGTTTCCAGAAAGCCGGCCGCAGTGGCCGAGCGGTCTGTGGCGCGTCAGTCACAGTCTGCACGGCCGCTACGGTCGGGGGTTCGAATCACCCTCGGGCATGGATGTTTGTGTCGTCTTTAGTTCATAAGTAGTTTGTACGTTTAGGGACTGATGACCCCGCAGTTAAGTCCCTTAATCTTAACAAACATTTGAACTTTTTTTTAGTTTGTTGTGCTGTTTCAGGCTTTCCCGACGTAACATATTCTTGAATGGTTCACGGGAGTACCGTCGGATACTATTGTAATAATCGCACAATATTTCTGCGAGACAGCTGCTCGCCATCTTCAGGTGAACTGCCGCTGTTGCTTTTCTGCTCGCAATATATATGGTGGCTCGTTACCACGGCGCAGGCGCCGCTGCTGTGACGTCATGGCAGACCAGAGCGTCGACGGCGTGAACATCGCAAGAGCGATCTCAGATGCAGATTGTATACAAGCAGAACTCAACCATCTTCGCTCTGTGTTTGCCCAGAACGGCTACACTGAGAAACAGATTCGTGCTGCATTTCGACCAGCTCGCTCGAAACCTGAAGAGGAACTAGAAGAAACGGAGAGCTCCACTAAGATGGTTTTTCTTCCCTATGTCGGTGGTGTGTCGTTCAAGATTGGCAGACTGTTTAAAAAACATAATATAAAGTGTGTCTTCCGCCCTCCAGCGAGAGTGCAGACAATGCTGGGCTCCGTTAAAGACAACCTCGGCCTCAGAAGACCGGGAATATACAAAATCCCGTGCCAGTGTGGAATATCTTATAGTGGACAGACGTGTCGCACTGTGAAAGGCAGGTGCGACGAACATAAACGCCACACAAGATTGTGTCAACCACAAAAATCGGCTGTAGCTGAACACAGTCTTGATTCGGGACACTGCATGAATTACGAAGAGACGAAGATCATTTCTTCCGCTTCCACCTATTGGGACTCCATAATTAAAGAGGCCGTCGAAATACGCATTGCAAAAAATTTAATTAATAGAGACACGGGATTCCAACTTAGTAAAGCATGGGAACCGGCCTTGGCAGTACTGAGACAACATCAGCCGCAGACAGACGATGGTCACCAATCGACGCAGATGGGTCATCGAAGTCAAGACTCGTAATACACGTACTTTTTCCTCCGGTTGGCGCGCGCACAAGGGGTCCACCGCCAGCGGCCGCTCTTGCCCGCGCCGCACCTGCGCAGACCACCAGCGGCCCGTTCAACGGCCCTCCGGTAGGGGGCTCTCCATGTTCACGCCGTCGACGCTCTGGTCTGCCATGACGTCACAGCAGCGGCGCCTGCGCCGTGGTAACGAGCCACCATATATATTGCGAGCAGAGAAGCAACAGCGGCAGTTCACCTGAAGATGGCGAGCAGCTGTCTCGCAGAAATATTGTGCGATTATTACAATAGTATCCGACGGTACTCCCGTGAACCATTCAAGAATTTTTTTTAGTTTGTTTCAAGAAAACGCGCATATTTCCGTTGGATAGAAATATTTTTACGGATGACGACTTTTTAGGTTGTTACTTTAGTGACCGCCAAAGCCCAACCACAGCTTTATCATGGAATTTCAATATTGCACAAAATAAATCTAAAATGTTGTATAAATATATTGTTTAGAGCTTTTACAGCATTATTGTTACTCCCCTGCCTATATTTAGTATAAAATTTTTACGGGTGTGATCCATGGTACAAGACCATCTTGTACCATGGATCACGTAAGCAAATATTGTAAAAAAATTAAAAAAAAGTAAAATAAAAGCTTTAAAATTTTTCATTGACGGTTTTGGAATGTACCAGTAGTAAAAGTTGCTGCAAAAGATGTAGTAAACATTGTGAAGGTTTCTCATTAGAATTAAGATGCAGGTATATAGATTTAATCCAATTTCTGTAAAAAGTGATCCAAGGTACAACAGTCTACCCTACGTCTTGACACACCATCCAGCGAGTACAGCAAAGTTGAGGTTCCTTGACGTTCCGGGGTGGCATTATGTTCAGTCACCGTACGCTCCTCGTTCTCGTAGAAGACAGTCAAATAGCTCTACAGTACAGGGACGACATTCTCTGACGTATATAGAAAACCATATCGGCTGCATTTCTGTGAGGGATTCGTCTTAATGGACGACAACTTTTGCGCTCTTCGCGTGCGTCTTGTAATGCTTTGGTTCATGATAATAACATCTCAATATTAGAATGGCGCCACGGAGGACTCACCGAGCGCATTGAGGCGCTATGCTCCGATGCGCGAGGCCGTTCCCCGTCGTGGGTTCGAATCCCCCCTCGAGCACGGATGTTTGTGTCGTCTTCAGTATTAGGTAATTTATAATTAGTTTGTAGGGTAAGGATGCCTTAGTCCGTGATATCCCTAATAACGTGATACTCGGTTCAACAACGTGACACTGCATTAGGATCCAAGTGGCTTGCCTTAGAAAGCATTCAGCATACAGCACATATAGTTTGCTTTCCAGTTCTATGCAAACCCCCTACCCCCCCCCCCCCGCGCTCTGCGGGAAAGGAAATAACTACAACACTGATCAAAATAACTACAACATTCATCAAACGCTCGACAATTGCTATGCTGTGCTACAGCTGCTGACGAAATACTGATTTGACAGGTAAATGTCTCTGAAGAAACGTTGATAATGCTTCGTAACTCAGATAAACGTACAGGAAGTCATTGCATGGCCTCTTACATAAACAGGAACACTATCAGAATTGTAGATGAAATATAGTACAGTTCACGAAGTGTGTGTGTGTGTGTGTGTCTGAAGAGTGTACAACAAATATATATATATATATATATATATATATATACATGGCAGACATATTATAATGCCTGCAAGAATGAGTAAAAAATTATTTTATATTTATTTTCTGACGATACTATGACAATCATATAGAATATAGAGTGATTTCTATATTATTACTAGTAAGTTTCTTCCGCTGTCATAATTGGAAAACTCAACAAAGAGATAAAACGTGGAATGCATTTCAGCAAATCATATTAAGATGGAAGAACGCTTGAAATGGCTCTAAGGAGGTTTTACAGGAAGACTGGTCAGTTTACGAAGCATCGAAGTTTTTTTATTGCCTTGGACCACTTAAAAAGTTAATGCCATGAAAGCTACTGAACATTTTGTCTGCAACGCAAACATTTCGGTCTTTATCATCATGCTAATACAGGTATGTTACAATGTTATACAATGCAATGAATCACGATTAAATGTTAGCAATTATTAGTTTTGAATTTTTTTTCTTGGAGTCACGGAATTAGGATATTACTATCACAAATTTAGTAATCTTGTAACGCATTTAGGAGCCTCTGTCACTTAATTCATTTCTATATTTCTTGTTATATGTCTAAAAATTAACAAGAACTAGCACTATAAAAGACGGTTATAGAACACTGAAGCTGTCTATATGACATGTTATTTACATGACTTATTATCTTTTATCGGCATTCGGCAACACAATCTGGAAAATATCACGGATTTGCGCATCCTTATCATACGTTTTGGGAGTGATGACCCCGCAGTTAAGTCCCATAAGCTTAACAAACATTCGAACATTAGTATGGCCAACATGTTCTTCTAGACATGAAACATATCTAACTTGCCTGGGACGTACTGACAAGGGCTGATTTTTTGGACGAGACGACCCAGTAAAGAGTGCGAGAGAACCACGCCGATTTGCCGTTGAGTAGTTGGACAATGTGGCCAAAGAGTCCGTAGATGTTCTGGTGGCCATTATGCCACGACGAATACAGGCGTGTAGCAGTTTAAGAGGGCATGTTACTGGTACTATGGGTTCTGGTGTGTGCTGCAATCTGGAACACAAATACACGATGTCTAAGTTGTCGTACAAGTTGTCAGTTTTTGAATTGATGAGCAATACAGGGAACTGAAATGCCGTTTTTGTTTATCTCTATCGCATGTTTATGCGGAGTGTCATGAACCTGTCAAGGGCGGATTCCGGGGAGAGGGCACAAGAGCACGTGCCCCCCACCCCAGGCAGCCTGACAAAAAAATGAGAGAGAGAGAGAAAGAAAGAGAATGAGGAGAGAGTGGGGGCAGAGAGAGATGGGAGGTAGGGATAGGGAGGTATTGAGAGAATCTCAGCATAAGAATAATTAACTTTTACTTACTGACAGCATGTAAATATGAGTTTAAAAAAGGTAAAATCCCTGTGATTAACATAACGTAAATTGATTTTTTTGTGTTATGCTTCCTTTTAATTGTTTATTGCTCCTTTTTGTCAGTAATTTACGATAAAACTAAATAAATGTCGTTTATTGTTTCGTTGATTGCTTAGGAGATAATGAGATGCTGTGTACGTTTTATTGCCCAGAATCAGTTCCGCGCGCTCCACTATAGTCGAGCCGAAATACGACGATCCCTGGCGCACACGCCAATCGGCTATACTGTCCGGCAGCGAACTAACTACTGTACTTGGTAACTTGGTTGTATTTCTTCTCCGCGGCCGGGGCGGTTTTCCAGCGCAGTAGGCGGAGCAAGGGATCATCGCGTTTCGGCCCGACTATAGGTGCCTCCACTCAACACACTTCTCCCAGTGCGTCTCTCAACATTCTTTGTCCTTTGTTTGCCACTCTTCCACCCACACCTATACCAGTATTATTTGCCACTGCAATCGTAATGATAATGTTTTATACAGGTGGCGTCTATTCAGAAAGAACAGACGTCACTTCTGATCTTGCAGTTGTTATTGTTTCCATATTGACAGAATATATATGACTTCAAGTGCGATTGGGCAAAGCTGAAAATATGTACGCAGCCGGGATTCGAAGCCGGGTTCACATTTTCAGATACGCCCAATCGCAGTTGAAGTCATATATATTTTTGGGAGACCCAAAAATAAAAATAAAAATTACAAACAAAAAGAAAGAAAGTTGTGTAGTGGTCAGCGCAACTGCCTAAAAAGCAGAATACCCGGATTCGAATCCCGGCTGGGTACACATTTTCAGCTTTTCCCTCTCGCAGTTGATGTCACATTTTGTGTGAATCCGAAAGCATAACAACTGCAGGATCAAAAGTGACGAAATACGAAATTCATGTTGATACAGTACGATATTTTGCTGTCTTAGCTGTTTACTTAAGGTATATCAGGCGTTTACTTAGAGCGAGGCACCATGAGACTACCATAATGGTGAAAAAATCATTAACGTTGCCCTTTAATATGATTTGTTATCACATCGTCCGAACAGTAAACATCTGCGAGGCATGGACAGTATGCGGTTATCAACCAGCTCTTGAAGGATATTTCGCCATTCTTCCATGAGTGCAATATCCACCTCTGCAACTGTTGTGGGAGGTGCTCGTCAGGCTGCAATGCGTTTGCCAAGTGCATGCCAGACATGATGAATCGGGTTTAGTTCGGTAAACAAGCTGGCCACTCTTATCGTTCATTTCCCTCAGCTTCAACCACGTCATCTACCAGTGCAGTGCAGTGCAGTGCAGTGCGGTTAGTGAAGTCAACAGAGGATCAAAAGCAACTGCAAAGCGATTTAGACAAAATTTCTACTTGGTGCGAAGATTGAGAATTGGCACTAAATAAAGAAAAGTGTGAAGTAATACACATGATCAATAAGAGAAATCCGCTGAACTTCAATTACACGATAAATCAGTCAAACCTTAAGGTCGTAAATTCTAGGAGTTACAATTACGAACAACTTTGACTGGAGAGAACACATAGAAAATATTGTGAGGAAGGCGAACCAAAGGTTACGTTTCATTGGCAGAACGCTTCGAAGATGCACCAGCACCACCAAAGAGACTGCCTACATCACACTTGTGCGTCCTCTCCTGGAGTACTGTTGCCCCTTGTTGGACCCTCACCAGGTGGGACTGGCGGAAGATATTGAGAAGGTTCAGAGAAGGGCAGCGCGTTTTGTTTTATCACGTTACGGGGGGGGGGGGAAAGCGTCACGGAAATGTTGCACGAATTGGGGTGGAAATTATTAAAAGAAAGACGTTATTCATTGCGGCGTGATCTGTTTGCGAAGTTTCAATCACCGACTTTTACTTCTGAATGTGAAAATATTTTGCTAGCACCCACCTACTTAGGGAGACATGACCATCCCAATAAAATAAGAGAAATCAGATCGAAAACGGAACGATTTAGGTGTTCTTTCTTCCCGCGCGCTATTAGAGAATGGAACGGTAGAGAAAAGGTATGAAAGTGGTTAATGAACCCTCTGCCAGGCACTTAAATGTGATTTGCAGAGTATCTATGTAGATGTAGATGCAGCTCTGTTGGGACGAGCGTTATCGTCCAGCGGAAGGAATGCATCTCCTATAACACCTGCGTGCAGCACAACAAAAGGTCGAAGGATCTCGTCCCTACACCTGTGAGGAGTCAGAGCACCTTTCTGAACGACATGGAGGTCCGTACGTCCTCCAATACTGAATCCCGCCCACAGAATTCGTCACCATCATGATATGCTGATTTTTTGTGTGCATATGCAGGATTTTTCCGAGTTCTACGTTCTCTCCAGATGACGGAACGACCATTGTCTGGCTGAACACGAAATCTCGACTGATCTATGAGAAGAAACCGGTGTCATTCGTTACGAACCCAATCCTTTTGTTCCTCCGCCCAGTTTTTACGTGCTATGCGGTGTCGTGGTTTTAATGGGACGCACACCATACGCTTCCATGCACAGAGGATACATTTCCGAAGGCGAATTCTGACTGCTTGCGTTGATACTGCGCGTCCTGTTGCTGCCTGGAAGGTGCGTCGCAGCTGATGTTACGTGTGGACTACCTTTCCTAGCCTTCTTTTCACGGTTCCTGTCGTCTTTAAACGTGCGCAGATCCTGGTAAGTACACTTTGAGATACTCCAATAGCCGCAGCCTCACCCCTCTGTGTCTGCCCCCCTTGGTTCTCCATGACGCAGTATCGTGTAAGTCTACATCTACATCTATACGGGATACTCTGCAAATCACATTTAAGTGCCTGGCAGAGGTTTCATCGAACCACCGTTATACTGTTTTACCTCCCATTCCATTCTCGAATAGCGCGCGTGAAGAAAGAACACCTGAATCTCTCCGTTCGGGATCTGATTTCTCGTATTTTATTCTGATGATCATTTATACTTATGTAATTGGGAGTCAGCAATATATTTTCGCATTCGGAGGAGAATGTTGGCGATTGTAGTTTCGTAAGCAGCCCACGCCGCAGCGATAAGCGCCGTTGTTGTAATGATTTCCATTCGAGATCCTGTATCATTTCCGTAACGCTGTATCCTCTGTATCGTGACAATAGGAAACGGGATGCCCTTGTTTGGACTCTTTCGATGTCCTCCGTCAAACCCACCTGATAAGGATCCCACACTGGGCCGCAATTCTCCATAAAAGGACGGACAAGCGTAGTGTATGGAGTTTCTTTAGTACTTCTGTTGCATCTTTTAAGGGTTCTGCCAATAAAACGCAGTCTCTGGTTCGCCTTTCCCACGACATTAGCTACGTGTTCTGTCACCAGCTCAGACTGCATCCGCACACAGCAGTCACATTCCCTATTGACCATTATAGTGCCGAGAAAACAAAAACTACAGTCGCGATGCGCTCAAAGGAAGACTACACTGTTTGTTAAGCGGTAACCCTGTTTCAAAAGAAAGACAGGCAACTGTCGCGACGCGACTCATACGGCGGAATAATACACTAATCAGATAGTTAACGCGAATAGGAATGAAAAACGCGAGCATACGATAAATTTAATGAACTGAAGTGAAAAGTCTAAATATGTAGCTTCTAGAGAGAAGCGGGTTACACTTACAACTGATAATTTTCTGGTAAACGACTGGAGAGGTGTGCGCTGGGCGACGTCCACTCGGCGACTCGAGTCACGTTATTGTTGCGTTGTACTACCTGCCCACTACATTATCTGAATCCAACTTCTTGCCGCGGTGGAGTAGCCGAGCGATCTAAAGCGTCTCGCTGCGGAGCGCGCGGTTGCTCGCCGTGCAGGTTCGAGTCCTCCCTGGGACATGGGTGTGTGTGTTTGTCCTTAGCTTAGTCTACCTAGGTTTAAGTAGTTTGTAAGCTACGGACTGATGACCACGCAGTCTGGTCCGATAGATTTACAAACATTTGATAATTTTTTTCCAACTGCTTGTCTAATTCCTTTGGTAGTGTTAACACAATTCTCGGTAGCTGAAACCGACAGAAAGACGTTAAACCATTCTGCCAATGACAATACTTCATAACCTAGATATCTCAACTGATCCCCTAATTTGTTATGAGCAGTGTAGTTAAAAAAAAAAGAACAATACGAAGCACCGCCACAAAAAGTGTACAGCGAGCGGCAGCACAGTGGACAGCAGAGCAGCGATGGACTCCAGTGAGCGGTGAGCGGTGAGTGGGCGCTAATGCAGCCAGGCGGCTGGGCTGGGCTGGGTTACGGCTCGCCGCGCGAGATTACTCGACTCGCAAATTACTCGGCTAAGCACGGCGCCTTTTAAACGGGCTCGCTATTAGCCGTAAACAGCCACCGCCAGAGCTGCGATGGCGCCCGGGCGCGTGCTGGCCCCACCGGAGACCGTGAGTGGCATCATACAACACTGCCAGCAGCGGGCCGCACTGTTACGCCATTATCGTGCCGCAGCTGGGAAAGAGACCGGGATCATCCTTATCCCAGCATAAGTCATTACAGCGGGTCAAGACGATAATCTGGTTTAAGTTTGCGGTCTTTTTAGCAAGTAAAATGTCTGGACGGTGGCATGGAATACGACTGTTAAGTCTAGTAACTTACTCTACTTGTTCGACAGCTGCATGGGATACTCTGCAGATCACATTTAAGTGCCTGGCAGAGGGTTCATCTAACCACATTTGAAAGATTTCAGTACTTCCACGTTGCTTTCCAGCAGTAAAAGGACAACGCAACCTTGTTAATTTTATCAGATTATTCGTAGGTTTTCGATTTAATAACTTGTGGCGAAAGAGAAATATTCTGTTACTTGGTTATGTGAAGCCTGGCGCTTCAGTCACGGTCTGCACGTCCACTACGGTCTGGGGTTCGAATCCCCCCTCGAGCATGGATATTTGTGCCGTCCTAGTTCGTAAGTAGTTCATAAGTAGTTTGTAAGTTTAGGGACTGATGACCCCGTAGTTAAGTCCCATAAGCTTTACAAACATTTTAACATTTTTTGTGAAGCCTGTAGCAGGGGGAAAACACACATTCAGATAACGGCGACTGGTGGCGATCACGAGGGTGGCTCTGTTATTCGGAAGGTCAGCGGTTCCCGGAAGACGCCTTACGGCCGAAGGCCACAGCAGGTAGGACTGAGGCGCGAGCCTTCCAAGTATCTGGCTGGCGTCGTCTTAGCGGGAGCGTCGAGAGCTATACAATACATCTACATGTGCGGTGTACGGTGCTTTGCAAAGGGAGAGCTGAGAAATCTCGCGCCGAGTTGGCGAATGCCAGGGTGGCATCCGCTAGGACATTGTACGTCTCTGGCGGCAAGCTGGCAGGCACCACAATAATACAATAGCGAGGAAGTTTGGCCGTTTGCTAGGAACAACTTGCTGGCCGTGTTTTCGAAGGTGCCTGAAGGCCGTCCGCCGCTACCGTGAGAACGCTGGACGGAAGGGCGAGGCCCGACCGGTGGAAACGCGGGAGAGCTGGCCATTGGCTGCTGCTTTATAGTAAGGGGGTTCGGCTGTCCGACTCCCAAACGCAAGCCGTGACTGGCCGTACTTTCGCACCTAGATGTGGATTGCCGTTTCAGTAGAGATTGGCGGAGCCTTGAGGTTTTTCAGAGAGGAGAGGGAGATTTTAGAACTGGAGAGAAGGAGACTGGTGTTTGAGCAGCTAAGGAGAGTAGAGGCTTCTCTTCAGCTTTCACTTTATACTTGTCGTCGAGCAGCTATACTTAGAGTTTGTGGTACAAATTTTGGAGTTGCTTCAAAACTTGTGCTAATAGCGCTGAGTATTGGCAAGCCGAGAGCAAGGCCAGCCTGTCTGATATTAGACGCACCGACGCGCTAATTGCGATTGTCACAGTTCTGGTGTCACCTCTGCCTACAGTACATTTGTGTTTCACATGTGAATTGTCTGTGGTGGCAGGACATTGCCTAACGAGTGAGGTCGTAGGCACTAAGATCCGCTGGGGTCGAAGTTGGTTGATATTCGTTAAATATCGCTTCTGGAATATGAAGCTGAATTATCTCTGGTTCCGCGACTTGCAGCTATAGATGCACACAGCCGCCGTCCATCCGTAGTTTTGCCGACATCGCCAGCCAGCACAGTTTTGGTACAGTAGAGCGTGCATTTGCTTGTGTTTCAAGGGGTATTCAAGATTCGGACTGTTAAATTCACAGAAATCTGGTATCTGAATATTCCTCTCGATTACGCCACGGCTTACAGTTAAGTGTGGGCTGTCACAAGTGTTTAGAATAAAATACAATTTTCTTCGACTTACCAGTCACTTGCTGTAGGTGTGTTTATATTGTTTTGTAAATTCGTATAATTTGTTCTGTGTTCAGTTGTATGTGTATCTTTCTTTCACCTCTATCGTTGATTTCACTTCAGAGAGAGGAAAAAAAAAAAAAAAAAAAAAAAAAAAAAAAAAAAAAAAAAAAAAAAAAACGTGTCAAAACACATTTCTTTACTCAAATCACTCAAATTAGTTAACCACCTCTTTCACAATTTTGGGTGGGTTTTGTTGCTTGGAAACTAGAGGATAAAGTGACGGTACTGAACTGATTACAATGTAGGATGAAAATACAAGGCTTTCTGTAGTTAGACCTGTTACAGTACCGTCATATGTGAATGTGATAAATCACACGTTAAAGTTGACTGTTCACGTCAAAAGCGGACACCTACGTAAGAGCTTGATACTAATTCAGACACTTGTTGAATAAAGCAGTGTACACCAATGGGAACACAGTATATTATCACATGATCTCGAAAATCAGACATGGGGACAGTATGTTCCAGGTACTAAGACGTATTAGCCCGTATGTTTTTCACTAATTTTTATAGTATTATTATTAATAACCATCTTTAAGCGAGTGAAATGGAACATAATATCAGTGTCCGAAAGAAAAGCTAGGAAGCGGTTGAGACAACCTGAAAAGTGGAAAATAAATATTGAAAAGAAACGAAGATAAGACTAGCTTGTAAACTACAGTTCTGCTGTAAGGTATGTTGTACGAAAGTATCACTTGTTGGAAAGAAATTCGATGTCGGAAGTAAAGTGAGGATGTCTACGGAATTTCAAGAGACCTTATGCTAATAATTTTCATCTTCATACCCTTTATGTTGATATTCCTATAATTTCCCAGATTATACATCTGTTAAAGTTTCTCGTCAGCAGTAAGCGAATCTCTGTGTATCAAAAACGGACACCTGAAAGCGTGTTCACATCAGAAGCGGACACCTACACGATTTCGTTTCAAAGACGGGCATCTGTATTTTCAAACACAATTTGTAGGTGCTTGAGTAATCAAACTGATATTAGCCACTTACACGTATAAATCATCGAGCATTAAAGTTGATAATGCTCAAATCAGCTTGTAAATATATTAGCTCTACATTTCGCAATAAAAAATGACGTTTATCTTAGTTTCTGGCAAGCGTCAGATGTCCGTCTTTGATAATAAGCTCTCAAGTGTTTACCAATGGTGTCAAACAACCTTCCTGTGAAACAAGTTTGTCCGCAGCTGTAGTAGCTTTCCCTCGACATCCCGCAGGTTGATACTAGGAATGGCGGCTATCGCAGAAACAACCGGTTTTCGCTTATAACGGTTTCATCTCCAGTTTAACCTTACTGTAAAAACGGCTTAAAACCACCGGTTATTTTAAATAATTGCTTTTACTTCTTGTAACAAATGTAGAAATCAAAAGCAGAAAAAATTTTAAGACTGTTTTGACTGAAGAACGCTAAGTTGGCACAATACAACTTTTATTCAAACCTTCGGTTCTTAAACGTTCGACACCACGTCGAAGTTGTCAATGAACACTACGACGTAAGGAAAAACGAAAGGAAAAGGAGTTCTTCTAGACATAGACATAAACTAAATCTTCTAACACTACACAGAGTTCATTGTTACACCGATAAGTTAGTGAGAGCAAGACCGAAGGAGTGGCAGAGCCTACAGTCGTCTATCCTCAATCTTGAGGTGTTGTGCTGTCACAGCGTCAGCGGTGAACTGACGCAAGTGGCGGTTGTGTGTTTAGATACAGCGGCTCGACACGAGCGGAAGAACACTTCTGGCAGTGTGGACTTGTGGAGCTCTCTGACTTACAGTGGCTCCACCTAATAGTGCCCTTAATAGTAGTGTTTGTTGTTGATAAGTCCGGGAATGGATTGTTTTGGTTTGGTGTGAGGTACGCCTACGGCGTAGGCTATCCGGAACAACGTGATGTAATGCATGTTGTCGGCTCGTAAGGGTATTCTTGAAGCCAGCTTAACAAAGAATTTCTTAGATTTCTTTATTACACTTCCCTTCAAGACATGTAGAATCAACATAGCTGGTAAAATAAAAAACTGAAACAGAACTTAATCCATTTACGGTTCTATGGTTTCAACGAAAAGTAACCTACATCTTAATAGATACTCTGCAAATCACATTTAAGTGCCTGGCAGAGGGTTCATTAACTAATTTCATAACCTTTCCCTACCGTCCCATTCTCTAATAGCGCGCGGGAAGAAAGAACACCTCAATCGTTCCGTTTTCGATCTGATTTCTCTTATTTTATTGGGGTGGTCATGTCTACCTATGGGTGCTACCAAATATTTTCACATTCAGAAGTAGATCTCGCTGCAACGAATAACGTCGTCCTTTTAATGATTTCCGCCTCAAATCGTGCATTATTTCCGTGACGCTTTCCCCCCTGTAACGTGATAAAACAAAACGAGCTGCCCTTCTCTGAACCTTCTCAATGTCTTCCGTCTGTACCACCTGGTGAGGGTCCCACAAAGGGCAACAGTATTCCAGGAGAGGACGCACAAGTGTGATGTAGGCAGTCTCTTTGGAGTAGCTGTTGCATCTTCGGAGCGTTCTGCCAATGAAACGTAACCTTTGGTTCGCCTTTCCCATAATATTTTCTATGTGTTGTTCGTAAATGTAACTCCTAGGTATTTGGGAGAATTTATCGCGATTTATCGTGTAATTGAAGTTCAGCGGGTTTCTTGGGGTTGAATACTACAAATAATCACCATGTTACCCCTATTAATTCTATATCCCGGAGAGAAAATCATGTTCTAATTAGGTATCACATTATTATTTCGGCACTGCAAATAGTCAATCAGTAATTTCAGTTGTTATCAATTTTTCCCGCTTAAGCAACCACAAAATTAAGGGCTCGATGTTATTCTAAACTTATAGCCCATCAGTAACATCATAGGAAACTGAATCAAATTTACATTCTCTTCCAAAGAACATTGTGAATGCTTTCTCCTTAAATTATACTTTAAGTTTCAGCCTTTGGAGGCAAAGGGAGTACTATACCTCACTGCTATCGCACTTTGTAAAGTACTTCCAGATTTGGGATGCTGCCGTTTAAAACATAAATTACTTGCGAGTCTCGCACACTGCAGTACATACGCGTCGTCTAATAGACTACGCCACGAGGCAACAGCTGCACTGATGCCTCAACGAAACCTCTACCAATTCTTATGCCTTGCGTTTGTTTCTTGTTTACGACTCGAGATTCTTCTTAAATTATCACTGATCGCATTTCCTTGTTTCTGAGATGACCTAATATTTTATAGCAGGGGAAATTTTAGAAATATATTGCCGCGAGAGACAACAAACAGCGACTGGCGGCGTGGCGCAGGGGTAGCGTCACGGACTGCGGTGCAGAAGGTCGCCGGTTCAATCCCGCCCACCGGCAAAAAATTATTTCTTTGTAATTAACAATTACAGAAGGTTCTACATCCTTCTTATGTTCACTTGTAAATTCTACTTGTTTCTTATGTTAACTGTTCTTCTAATTTCTGGTAAATTCTTTCTGTGTATAAATAGGAGAGCACTCTGCCTGAGAGGCAGTTAGTGCTGCATGTATGTTGATTTCGTAATAAACGTGCTTTCAGTATAAGTGCTGTGTTTAGTTGCCTTCGAAGTCAAGCCTACTTCCATTGCAACGTGACATTGTTTGGTGGAGGCGCCGGGTACACTGTGCAACAGCTGCATCACCGTGGCTCCGATTAGGCAACGTAAAAGCCGTCGCTTACACGGACTGGAAACGGAATACAAGGGATACACCGAGTACATCTTTCCAAAAGTCCGTATTATTAGAAGAACGATGGAGACGAAACCAGCAATAAGCCAGCTGCACATCAGACACCCGTCGGTGTTCTCTGGAGATTCTAGACAATGGCTAAAAGGGTTCGACCGCGTCGCCAAGTACAACAGGTGGGATCATACGATGTGCTTGGCCAACGTTTATTTCTACCTGGACTGAACAGCCCAGCAATGGTTCTAAAACAACGAAGACAAGTTGAATGACTGGGATACGTTCCAGGAGGAACTTAAGAAGACGTTTGGAGACCGCCAGCGACAAATCCGCTCGGCGGAAGAACAACTGAAGAACCGGGCACAACGACATGATGAGCCGAAACAGTCTTACATACAGAACGTTTTGGCTCTGTGTAACATAGTCAACACGAACATGACTGAGGCGGACAAAATCACGCACCTGATGAAGGGAATTGCAGAAGATATGTACCTAGCTCTTCTGATAAAAGACGTCGCTACGACAGAATAGTTCATCAGGTGGTGCCAGCGTATTGAAGAGATGCAACAAAGGAGGGTTGGACGCAAGAAGTATGACAGACTCCCAAATGTAGTCCCTATGGTCGTTGTGGAAGACCAGCATGACTTCGCTTCTCTCATACGACAAATCGTGAGAGAAGAATTACAACAGTGCATGGCAGCTGGGACTATTAGACCGAGCGAGCATCAGATTATGGCCATGGATGCGAGCCCTGTAAGTCACGAGGGAGCCGACGCCGCTGAGGACGAGGTATTTCAAAAATTAGCTCCTGTCTGCCCCGTCAGTCGAACCCGACGTGAAGAATGGCGTCGCCCTGCTATGACTTACGCTGCAGCCGCCAAACGGCAGCCCGTGAACCGGCCGACGCGACCACAGCCAACTCCCCCGGTAACTATGACGCCCCGCAGAAGAACAGATGTCTGGAGGACAGAAGACAACACACCACTGTGTTTCCACTGTGGACGCCCTGGACATGTCGTACGCTACTGCAGAGAGAGGAGGCGAGTATTCGATGATTATTTTGCCGCAAGACGTCAGCCGTCGGAGCAGTTCTATCTCAGGCAGTCACCTGCTGATGAATTCAGTGACCTATGGGAAGAAGCCCATCGCCGTACCCTAGACGAGGTCGCTCCCCGACGCGTCGCAGCCGTTCACCGTCGCCGCACAGAGGTACCAGCCGCTCCCCTAGCCGCCGCGCCCAGGAAAACTAAGCGAGGCGACCATCTACGGAGGTGAGGCCGCCGCAGATGAAAATCCTCCTTGGACGACAGTCACTAAGATGACGGGAAATCTCATCGACGTCATAATCGACGGCCAACGCTGGAAGAAACAAACCTGGAACTGCCAATAGGGCCTGGACTGACAAAGGAACAACGCCAGCGGGTGTTAGGTATATTACGCCAATTTTCGGGTGCATTCACACCTCAGCAGGGAAAAAGTCAGACGAAACGGCCCACGATAAAGCACCGGATCAATACGGGGCATCATCCGCCAATTAGCCAGCGTTCGTATAGTGTCGCCAGCTGAAAGACGGATAATTCGAGAGAAAAAGGAGAAGATGTTGCGAGATGACATTATTCAACCTTCGGAGAGGCCTTGGTCGTCTCCGGTAGTCCTCGTAAAGAAGAAGGATGGAACGTGGCGATTCTGTGTCGACTATCGGCGGCTGAACAGAATCACAAAGAAAGATGTGTACCCATTGCCGCGTATTGACGACACCTTAGACTGCTTGAAAGGAGCTACATACTTCTCAACTATGGACATGCAGACAGGTTACTGGCAAATCGAGGTTGACGAAGCTGACAGGGAGAAGACGGCTTTTATTACACCTGACGGCCTCTATGAATTTGAAGAAATGCCATTTGGATTATGTAATGCTCCAGCCACATTCGAACGCATTATGGACAACTTTTTCGACACCTTAAGAGGACGACGTGTCTCTGTTATTTAGATGACATTGTCGTTTCCTCTAAAACATTTGAAGAACATCTGAGTCGCCTGTCAACTGTGTTGAAGTGTGTTCAGGCTGCAGGTCTCCACCTCAATCCAAAGAAGTGCCTCTTCGTCGCCAAAGAGATAAAAATCCTGGGGCACCTAGTCAACGGAGATGGTGTCAGTCCTGATCCTGATAAAGTAAGGGCAGTCACAGAATTTCCAACTCCTCAGCACATTCGTGATGTGAGAAGTTTTCTCGGGCTGTGCTCATACTACCGACGTTTCATAAAAGGATTTTGTAACAAGGCAAGTCCATTACAAGAACTTCTGCAGGCAGACGCCAAATTTTACTGGGATGAGACAGAAGAAAGAGCTTTCCAGGCACTTAAGGAGGCTCTAACTTCCGCACCAGTGCTAGCCTCGTACGACGAGAATGCAGAAACGGAACTTCACACAGACGCCAGTGGCTATGGGATTGGTGCAGTGCTTGTACAAGTTCAGGAAGGTGCCGAAAAAGTGATAGCCTATGCGTCAAGAGTACTCTCAATGTCCGAGATAAACTACTCTACAACTGAAAAAGAATGTCTCGCGGTTATCTGGGCTATCAACAAGTTCCGGCCGTATTTATTCTGCAAACCATTCACCGTCGTGACAGACCACCATTCTTTGTGTTGGCTGACTAGCTTGAAGGATCCACCAGGCCGACTAGCAAGATGGGCACTAAGACTCCAAGAGTACGATGTCGCAGTGGTATTCAAGAACGGGCGCAAACACAAGGATGCCGACTGCCTTTCGAGGAATCCATTAGTGGAACACAACAGCATTAATGAAATTTCAACCCTCACTGAATTCGATGACGTTACAGCTGAACAGAGGAAAGATCCAGCACTATTAAAAACGATAGAGGCCTTGGAGAAAGGAGAACCGACCAATGGAGAGTTCCAACTTATAAACGGAACATTGTATAAGAGCAACTACGATCCACTGGTCCCCAAATGGCTACTTGTTGTTCCAGCTCATCTCCAGCCAGCTATTTTCAAATATTTCCACGATGCTCCAATATCCGGTCATCTGGGATTCATGAAGACCCTAGACAGAATCAGACGCAGGTATTACTGGAAAGGTCGCTACAGATCTGTTAAGCACTATGTGAGTCACTGTAAAGAGTGCCAGCGACGGAAGCATGTGCCGCAATTACCTCCAGGACATCTCGTACCGATTCCGGCGGCAGCAGCTCCATTTCACCGAGTTGGGATCGAAATTTAGGGAGGTTCCCGAAGTCGACAACCGGTAAACGTTGGATAATAGTCTGCACTGACTACCTCACACACTACGCTGTCACCAAACCTGTGCCGACTGCAGAAGCTCCAGAGATCGCAAAATTCCTTGTAGAAGACATTATTTTGAAGCATGTAGCACCACGTGTCATGATATCTGATCGTGGAAAAGTATTCCAGTCAAAACTAGTATCAGAGGTAATGTCACGGTGCAACGTTGTCTACAGGATGACAACTGCATACCATCCTCAGACAAATGGTCTTACGGAACGTTGTAACAAGACGTTAGCCGACATGCTGTCTATGTACGTCGATGTTGAGCAGAAGGATTGGGATACAATTCTGCCAGTCGTGACATTTGCTTACAATATCGCAAGACAAGACACCACAGGCTTCACTCCTGCTTCATGGCCGTGAAGCTGAGACGACAATGGATACGCTGTTCCCGTTCCAACCGGACGACACTCAGGACGACTATGTTAAACAGCTCATCACCAGGGTCGAAGAAGCAAGACAGCTGGCTCGCATACGGACACTGGACGCCCAGGAGAAGGATCGTCAGCGGTTAACGAGAAGCACCGACCTGCTGTGTACAGCCCAGGAGATCTGGTATGGATTTTTACCCCTGTACGGAAGGTTGGACTGTCGGAAAAGTTATTGAAGCGATACTTTGGTCCGTATAGTGTCATACGCCGCCTGTCAGACGTCACATACGAAGTTGAGGATTATGAGCCGTTGTCGAAACGTCAAAAACGAAGAGACATTGATCACGTCCTGCGCATGAAGCCTTACTACGATCCTGAAGAGCAGGTAGACGACAATGGCTTCTTGTTCAAGGACTTTAAGGACGGTAATGTTCCTGATGAAGCCAAGACAGGAACGTCTGTCGTCGATAATCGCGGAGAAGGGAAGGATTCTCTTGAACTTTCATACAGAGGACCCATGACACGGTCAAGATCCAGGACATTGCAGCTGGCTCCACAGGGATCATAACAGCGGGTCGCTGTTTCTCCATGAGAGGGAGCAATGCCGCGAGAGACCACGAACACCGACTGGCGGCGTGGCGCAGGGGATAGCGTCACGGACTGCGGTGCAGAAGGTCGCCGGTTCAAACTCCCCCACCGGCAAAAAATTATTTCTTTCTAATTAACAATTCCAGAAGGTTCTACATCTTTCTTATGTTCATTTGTAAATTCTACTTGTTTCTTATGTTAACTGTTCTTCTAATTTCTGGTAAATTCTGTCTGTGTATAAATAGCAGAGCACTCTGCCTGAGAGGCAGTCAGTGCTGCATATATGTTGAGTTCGTAATAAACGTGCTTTCAGTATAAGTGCTGTGTTTAGTTGCCTTCGATGTCACGCCTGTTTCCATTTCAACGTGACAATATAGTACTACTTTCTAATTTTTTTAATTATTTAAAAACTAAAAGAAATACTACAGAAAGTAGCTACATCGGTGAATTTACCCATTTATTGGCAATAACTAAGAAAAACTGCTTACAATCGACACCAAATAAATCCCGAAAAAGCCGGTTATTCCGAACTGAAATACTGGTAAACAATTCTTGTTCCTTTTTTTCCCCGCAGTTGCAGTTATACAGTTTTTATAGGTTAGGTTACCGACTTTTGCAACTGTTAAGTTAGTCTACTTTATACCAGAGGCGTTTCGCTTTATTTTAATGGTAAAAATTTTTATGTAGTCATCTTCATGTGTTTCTTGTGGCATATTGCCACTTGCTGTCACTATTTGTAGTTATACAATTCACAATTACACTTCAAAAAGAAGTTGTCGAAAACTCGCCATTTCTGAAGCGTAGCGGACAATGTGCTACAAGAAACACATGAAGAGGGCAACATACAAATCTTGCCCATTGGAGATATATTATAAAAGTAGGTGTACAATGTGCGTGTCGCAAACACAAATTAAGCTACTATCAAGGGATTTACGTAGTGTGATATCCCTTTACCGCTTTGGATCAAGACTACTTTTCTTTTAACCTAACGGGCGTGAAGGGCGTACTTTTGGAACTATAAATGTGAACAACAGCAGACGAGAGCTATGCATGCTGATAAAAATCGTATCGCATACAAATACGTCAACTAACAAATAATATGAGAGCTGACATTTCTGTGACAGGCTTTTACAAGATTATGACTGGAGAGAAAGAAGGACAAGCAGTACTTCTCCCTAATACACTAATGATGACTACTGAGACGCCAGTCTAATGATAATGAAATGAAATATGTTGTTTACAGAGAAGTATTGCAAGTAATAGTTAAATATATTGTCAATAAAGTTTATACTTTAATTCCAACTACAACACAAATCATATTTCTGGCCCTGCAAACAGACACTCAAACTAACAAAGAATATTTGAGCTGAACTATCGAGAGACGAAGCAAAAGCACATACATTTACCAATAGGCGAAGGTACGTATCCTTACTGACCAGATGATTGTCCTCATCGATCTCAACAGTCATTACTGCAACAAACCCACTACTGAAAATGAGATATACATATCAAACGATACGATGGGAGGACGTTGAAAGAAGTTTATATTTCCCTACAGAATTTCTAAACTTCCTACAAATACTACGAATGTCGACACACTACGCTCGACTTAAAAATAGTTACTCCAAAATCTTAAATCCCCAGAACTATCTAATGGATCAAGGATTATCGTCAAATAGGTGCCTGATCACATCATCGAAGCCGAACTTATGACTGGAAAGGAAACAGGACACAGTAAATGTCCCTAAGACACCACTGATCTGTACTGAACGATAATCCAAATTAAAAGGTTGAAACGTCCAATAAAATTACCTTATAGTTTTAATAAAGCGCATGAACAAACTTTAAAATACTCGGGCTACAATCTTAAAGATTCTCATGATCAACTATATGTCGCTTACTCTGGAGTAGGAAATCCGCAAAAAAAAAAAAAAAAAAAAAAAAAAAAAAAAAAAAAAAAAAAAAATTGTATATAGAGTAGAGTCCCAAAAACTCGGCACTCGGTAACCCGGCAGTCCGAATAACTCGGTCGTCCCCCTGCACAAACACTGAATTATTCCGTGCTCGCAGAATGCAAGGTAGAATGGAAATCGTAGCGTGTAGCAGTTACAGGCTACGCTATAAGTGGGTCTGGACATCATCTTTTCTTGTGCCACCTACATTGTATTTAAAAATCCTTTGAGTTTCATTAGTACATATGTAGATGCGTCTTCATATTAAAAAACAGTCATGATGAAAATTATGGAAGTGCATTTCTTCACAGTGTCTTTTAAAATCAGCTTAGGTGTGATGGGAATTTTATTGGATATGTTTTATGAAGTAAATCACTATTGTCCATACTTTTCATTGTTAAAAGCTGTATATCTTCTTAAAGTAGATTTATAAATGTAAATTAAAGTACGTACTGATAAAAAAAGAATATCATTTCGTACACATTCTCTTAAATTTATTTTGTCTTACTGTATTCCATTATTTGTATTGTATTCTAAAGTAGCAATGGAAAGTATTTTATGAAAAAAAATCTTACCTATCCTTTTTTAACACCATTCCCGATAATCCAACATTTTCACAAACTCGGCTACCCTTTGGTCCACATTGGACCGGCTTTTCGGGACTCTACTCTATATACTCCTGATAATAAAATGAAAATGTCGTTTATTGAGCAGTGCTTCAATAAATAATAAAAATACATTGTCAATACTTTTACCTCGAATATTATAATGTTTAGACTTTTATCCCAACTACCACAAAACCTTATATCAATTCCCGAAGCGAAGCCGGGTACTGCAGCTAGTTTACAGTTACAAAAGTCAGTAACCTAGCCTACACAAACTGAAATACAGGTATCGCTTTTCAAATGTTCAAATGTTTGTTAAGCTTATGGGACTTAACTGCGGGGATCATCAGCCCCTAAACTAACAAACTACTTATGAACTAGCTTATACTAAAGACGACACAATCATCCATGCTCGAGGAGGGATTCGAACTCCAGACGGGAAACGGCCTCGCATCGCAGCATAGCGCCTCAATCCGCTTGGCCACCCCGCCGCGGCGTATCGGTTTTAACCGGTCGATTTTTTCCCATCACTAGTTTGTGCTGGGATGGAGGCTCTTTTCAATGCCGTTCCACACGCGGTCAGCGATGAAGAGGTCCGGGGATTTTACTGGCCGCGGGAGAACCTCAACGCTCTGAACGCATCAGTGTTTAGGCACCACTGCAGTGAACCAATGCAGCGAGAGTCATTCCTAACTTACTCCTCGCCTCTCATCCTATCATTAAACACTCTACTGCTGAAACCACTATCATCCATTTACTGCTCTCAGTACGTTCCGCTTCTCGGCAACGACGTCGTATGACCATATGTACCTACTTCACCGAATAAAGTCGTCGCGACGAAACGCTCCTGCGATGGCCGTAAGCGCCGTGAATGCGGAGGGGAACACAAACGTAAATATTTGATTAAATTACCCGCCAGGCCTGGACTCGTGTGTCAGCCGGAGAATGCAAATGGAACGGGAAATTAAGGCGCCATAACCGTTTCGGTGGCTCTAGTGCGCTCCGTCCTCGGCTCCAGATTGGCGCGCGCTGCTCCACGCTTAATTCGGCGCCCTGGGCTCCCCCGTCCCCCTGCTACCCCTCCTACCCCTACCCCTCCCCCTCCTACCCCCACCCCCTGCGCATTTAATGTTTATTCATGCGGCCACCGCCGGCGCGCTCGGATTGCTGATATCCCGCCGCCATAAGGAGGCAGCGACGGCTAGCCGCCGAGCCGCGCCGTTCCGGGCTGGCCGATTTTATTTCATTACTGGATAAAGAGCCGCCGCGGCCGCTGGCGCACTGCATTGCGAACGAAAGAGAACGACATCGGCACATAGCCCCGTATTTCAAACGATATTTCCACCACGTGATCGTAAGAAATGAAATAGCAAATCGTCGTTCAGATACAAGAATGGGCAATAACTTGTCGGTGGAGAACGGTAACCAGCCACATTGGTTTTATAATACTTTACTAGCTGAAAACCCGGCGTTGCTCGGCTATTTATTTATTTATTCGTGCCTTTTTCCAGCTATATATTCGTTAGTATAAGTGCTGTATATCTGTAAAATCTCATGGGAATACAATACATAGTAAAAAAGTAAGAGATTAAAACTTGGTGCGTGATGGGGCGGTTTTCCATGAACGTTATTGCTTATGTCCTCATATCTCATGAACTACGTGTCGTACTGTGATACCTGTCTGCGTGTATACTGTCTGTAAAATTTCCTGCTCCTACAATTTGTAGTGTACAAATTATAAATTGTAACGTCATACCGAAAGCCGTGGTTTTAGTCCATGAACAGCGGAACTTTACTGTTTATGTGCTCGTATCTAATGAACTACGTGTCGTGCTGTGATACAATTTAGAAGGTACTTTGAACTATATATGTGTATACCGTCTGTAAAATTTCCTGCAGCTACAGATTATAGATTGCAACGTTATACCCAATACCGTAGTTTTACTGCATAAACAGCGGAAAAGTAGTAAGCGACAAACATTTTTCCTTTCATCATTTTACTATGGTTGCCAGCGAGAAAAAGTTTAATAAAGGTTTGAAATTATGTTTAAAGTTTATTCAAATGTTCAAATGTTTGTTAAGCTTATGGGACTTATCTACGGGGTCATCAGTCCCTAAACTTATAAACTAATTATGAACTACTTACGAACTAGGACGGCACAAACATCCATGCCCGAGGGGGATTCGAACCCCCGACCGTAGTGGCCGAGCTGACCGTGACTGGAGCGCCTCAGTCACCTCGGCCACCGCGGCCGGCTAAAGTTTATTGGAAGTCGCTAAGTACTGTCATTCTCATACAGTGTATTTCGAAAGTCTCCCCACATTGTATGGCGTTTTTTGCGATTTCTATTGGCTATGACGTCATATCTTCTGAACCATGTGCCGTATGTGATTTTTAACCATGCAGCAATTGTTACCTCACGGTAAGGAATGTGTGTACCAAATTTGGTTGAAATCGGTCTAATGGTTTTGTCGCAAAATGCAGCAGTTTTTCGCGCATCTCATTGTTTATGACGTATATCTCGTGAACTATGTATCGTACGTGATTCTTACACTTACGGCGACCTTTCTCATGGATTGAAGTTTGCTTGTATAAAATTTGAGAAAGATTGGATCAAAACTGTAGATTTGTATGGAACACATACACACATACGGACACTCTGCTTTATATATTAGATTTACAAAGTGCCATTTTCGGTTTCGAATATTATATATTCGTATGGAATACAATTTTAGAAGGCATTTGTGTGGAGTGTTGCCTTGTATGGGAGTGAAACATGGACGATAAACAGTGCGGACAGAAAGAGGATAGAAGCTTTTGAAATGTAGTGTTACAGAAGTATGCTGAAGATTAGGTGGTGGATCGCGTAACTAACGAGAAGGTACTGAACAGAATTGGGGAGAAAAGGAATTTCTGACATACCTTGACTAAGAGAAGGGACACATTCTTAGACATCAAGCAATTGTGAATTTAGCGTTGGAGGGAAGTGTGTGGGGTAAAAATCGCAGAGGGAATATAGTAAGCAAATACAAATGGATGTAGGTTGCCATTCTTATGAGGAGATGAAGAGGCTTGTTCAGGATACAGTAGTTTGGAGAGCTGCATCAAACCGACTGAAGACAACAACAACAACAATGCCCCCAGGGGCTCACGGTTCTTTCGTGAGAACGTGCGTGGCGAACACGGGGCCCCGAGCTAATGCAGTCTTCCTTCCTTCTTTACTTCCCGGACTGCATTCCCTTTCCCCCTCCCCTCCTTCCCCTCCCAACCGGGGAATTGATAACCTCAGCAGTGTAGTCCCCCTATCCCAAACAACCCAACCCCAACCCAACAACAACAAAACATATTCATCTTCAGATGGTATACAGCGTGAATCACCCAACATTTGCACCGCAGATATTACGGAAACGGAAAGTGCGACTTATGTGCGGTTTTCACAGAATGGATTGGTAGTCAGGGGTTCGTATTTTTACCCAACAAATAGATTGTCATATAACTTAGAAAGTGTATTTTTATGCAAACATACGCCTTTTTAAATGGAACAATGCCTGTAGACATTAAGAAACTATACGTAGGGTGCACTAGAATGTCAGTAGTGTTTGTTGCACGATTCTAGTGCAAGTCGTTTAAGAGATATCGCCTTTTGAAACGTTCCCACACCGACACTTGTACAATACCTGTGGTAACACACACAAAGCATGTGCATACACTAGTTACGTGGATTCCAACCAGTAACGCAACAAATAACCATCACAGGTTGTGTTCAAAATGACCACTGGCAGCAGAAATACTCGCTGTCAGTCTGGTATGGAACGACCATTGCACACGTGCCAGCATTTCAACAGACGTGTCCGAGCAGGTTGCAATAATACGTCGTTGCATATCATCGGGTGTGGTGTCATAGTAGATAGCAGCTTTTAGCTTTCCCTACAGAAAAAAGTCTATAGGCGTCAAATCCGGGGAATGGGCGGGCCAAGGTACAGGTCCTCTGAGTCTATTCCATCGATTTGGGAACAATCATGAAGACATGCTGTAGTAATTCGAGCACTATGGGCAGGACAGCCATAGGTTCCTCCTAGTCTGCAGAGGAACATCTTCTATCATCAGCGGAAGATGATCTATTAGAAGGCTGCGATACTTGTGCGCAATCAGTGTTCCGTCTATGAAATACGGGCCTATGAGCTGCTGGTTCACTATCCCACACCACACGTTTACACTCTGACAGTCCACCTGTCGAAGCCAAGAGGGATTGTCAGCAGACCAATAGTGCATGTTTCTGCGGTTTACCTCGCCATGATTGGTTAATGTGGCTTCATCACTAAACAAGGTACACGATACATCTGGAGTATCCTGTCGTAAAGCCCATCTACAGAACCTAACACGATTCTCAAAATTGTTTCCATGCAGCTCTTCTACATCTACATCTACATACATACTCCGCAATTCACCGTAAGATGCGTGGCGGAGGGTACACTGTACCACTACTAGGCATTTCCTTTCCTATTCCACTCCAAAATTGAACGAGGAAAAAAAGAATGCCTATATGCATCCGTACGAGCCCTAATTTCTCTTATCTTGTCTTTGTGATCTTTACGCGAAATGTAAGTATGCAGCAGCAAGATCGTACTACACTCAGCTTCAAATTCCGGCCCTCTAAATTTACTTAACAGAAATTCACGAAAAGAACGTCGTCTTTCTTCCAGCGATCCCCAATTGAGTTGCTGGAGCATTTCCGTGACACTCGCGCGTTGGTCGAACCTACCGGTAACAAATCTAGCTGCTCGTCTCAGAACTGCCTCTATGTCTTCCTTTAAACTGATCTGCTGCGGGTCCCAACCACTTGAGCAATACTCAAGACGTGGTCGTACAAGCGTCTTATACGCGGTCTCCTTTACAGGTGAAGTACATCTTCCCAAAATTCTCCCAATAAACCGAAGTCGGCTATCCGCCTTACTCACAACTGTCCTTACATGCTCGTTCCATTTCATATCGCTCTGCAATGTTACGCCTAGATATTTGAACGACGCGACATCATCAAGATGCTCACTACTAATGCTGTATTCGAACATTATGGGATTGTTTTTTCTACTCATGCGCATCACCTTATATTTTTCTACATTGAGAGCTAGCTGCCATTCTTCGCACCAACTAGAAATTTTGTCTAAGTCATCCTGTATGCTATTACAGTCAGTTACAGACGACACCCTCCCATACACCACAGCATCATCAGCAAACAGCCGCAAATTACAACTTACTCTGTCCATCGGATCATTTATATAGATGGAAAATAATAGCGGTCCTATCACACTCCCCTGTGGCACGCCTGGCGATACACTCGTCTCTGATGAACACTCGCCGTCGAGAACAACGTACTGCGTTCTATTACTTAGGAAGTCTTCCAGCCAGTCACAAATCTGCGAACCTATTCCATAAGCTCGTATCTTCGTTAGCAGTCGGCAGTGTGGCACTGCATCGAACGCCTTTTTTAAGTCGAGAAAAACACAATCCGCCTGTTGCCCTTCGTCCATGGCTCGCAAGATGTCATGTGAGAAAAGGGCAAGCTGAGTTTCACGTGAAAGATGTTTCCTAAACCCGTGCTGATTCATGGAAAGAAGCTTTTCCGTTTCAAGGAAATTTACTATATTCGAACTGAGAATATGCTCCAAAATTCTACATGAAACTGATGTCAACGATATTGGCCTGTAATTGTATGGTTCAGTTCTCTAACCTTTCTTATACACGGGAGTCACCTGCGCTTTTTTCTAATCACTAGGAACTTTGCGCTGAATTAAAGATTCGCGATAAATGCAAACTAAGTAGGGGGCCAACGCCGCAGAATAGTCTTTGTAAAACCGAACTGTTATTCCATCCGGACCAGCAGACTTTTTCGTATTTAGCTCTCTCAGCTGCTTCTCTACACCGGAAATACCTATTCCTATGTCCCCCATTTCTGTATTAGTACGTTGATCAAATGATGGTACATTTGTGCGGTCCTCCTGCGTGAAATATTTCTTAAAGGTTAAATTTAGAACTTCAGTTTTCCGTTTGCTTTCTTCTATTACTGCCCTGGAATGATCAACGAGTGACTGGACAGTGGGCTTTGACCCGCTTATCGATTTTACATAGGACCAGAATTTTTTCGGGTTCTCGGAAAGATCTTTTGCTAAGGTATGGCTGTGATGATTATTGTATGCTTCGCGCATCGATCTTTTTGTAGACGCACGAATCACTACTAACTTTTGCCTGTCATCATTTCCGTGTTATTTTTTGAAACGAGAGTGCAACAGCCTTTGCTTTCTCAGCAGCTTTCTAACATTATTATTATACCACGGTGGATCTTTTCTTGATGGAGAGAGATGTGATAGAGAAGGAACCTATGTCGATAGAAAATGCGTAGGACACTTGTCTGACTCGTGCCACTTTGTCGTGCGATTGCGTGAGAGCTGACATGCGGATCAACTGCAACAGCAGCAAGAACATCAATTTCCCCCTCGTCTGTCGTCACTTATTTCCTTCTGTTACGTTGTCTCGGTGTTACACTACCAATTTCACTTAACTGGTTGAAGAGGTTAATGAATAATTGCCGAGTTGGGTGACGTCTATTGGGATATCTTGCCGCATACATCGTTCAAGAACGAACGGCATTCTTCCTACGCTCTCCATACACCATGAGCATGTCGGCTTTTTATGCAGCGGTGAAACCCATCGTACACTCACGACCTACCACTTGGACTGTTACACGCAAACTGACTAGCAAGTCGCAGTGCACTCAAGGAACACACAAGCACGCTGTAAGCAAACATAACATCATCGTACCTAACAACTATGCGGGTTGACTGGCAAAAGCAAATGTCGGTGTTGGAACGTTTCAAAAGACAATATCTCGTAAACGACTTGTACTAGAATCCTGCAACAAACACTACTGATATTCTTGTGCTCCCTACTTTTACTTTCTTAATGTCTACAGTCATTGTTTCATTTTAAAACTGTATGTTTGCATAAAAAATATATTCTAAGTACTATTACTACCAGTTTGTTGGCTAAAAATACGAGCCCCAGACTACCAATCCAGTCTGTGAATAACCGCACATCAATCGCACTTTCTGTTTCCGCAATATTTGCGGTGTAAGTGTTTTCTGATTCGCCCAGTATGCTTTCTAAACCTCTGGTGTTAGTTTAGTGTTGATTTTTCTTAGGATATACAGAATTTATAGCTATACCTATGTAAGAAAACATTGATTGTGTTCTTGCTTGCTTTATGACGAAACCTGCTTGTAATGTTCATATGCAGTACTTGTTATTTGTTCCAGCGAAACGCATTCTTAATTGTGATCACAGGTGCACTTAGATTTGTCATATCTAGCCACCAGGTTGCCTGTGAAACGTATATGTGGTGCTGAAATATGTGGTGTAGACTTAAAATCAGTGCAGTGACTGAACACAAGTGACTAGATATGACAAACCTAAGTGCACCTGTGACCACATTTAAGAATGGGTTTCTTTGGATACAAATAACAAGTACTCCAGTTGGACATTACAAGTAGGTTTCGTCCTAAAGCAAGCTAAGAACACAATCAATGTTTTCGTACATATGTATAACTATAAATTCTGTATGTCCTAGGACAATTCAACACTAAACTAACACAAGATGTCTAGAAAACATATACCATCTGAAGATTAATATATAATATTCAAAGTAAAGTGTAATAAAATCAGTTGTGTCTGGTTGCTGTTCTACACCAATAAGTTATTTCACGTAACAGCCACCGTCTCAAAAATGTCTGTTTATAACAAAATTGCAACAAGAATGGGGGTCGCAGTCGGAGTGCTAAATAGGAAACAAACCAAGTTCTGCGATTTTAAGATGAGGTGAGTTATATTTACGGACGTAGAAACACACTTCGCACATACACTGTTGAGAAAACAAAGTGGTACACATGGCAACAAGAATTCGATTTTGATCCGATGTACGTGGAGGTTAGTAGATGTAGTGATAGTGGTTTTGAAAAGGGTTTGTTTGGAGATACAAGAAATAAGGATGGCCATAGACGTTGGCACTAGATGCTGTAGTGCACCGTGTTGTATAAAAGGGTGGTACTAGGCGGTGGTCCTAGGTGTTGAATGTTACTTTTGTACGCCTGCTTAGGTTGGCAGTAAATGTCAAAGATATGATCGTACCTTGTTATATTATCTATTTTTCCCGCGCTCGCCTGTAGCTGTGAGGTGGGACAAGACTTCTGAGTTGTCTGTGGAAGTGTAAGGACGTAGGCCCATTTTGTGAAACTGTCCGCAGTGGCGGCAGATACTGATTAAACAGAGATATATTATGTGATGAGTCAGGCATATCTCACATTACTTCACTGTGAAATGAAGTCAGCACAAGGTATTAATACTGTATTCATATATATGTAGTTTGTTGCAACATTGATTGCACAACCACGACTTGTAGATTCATTGTTGCTTAATCTTTCTTGAATGAAGTTTTTTATGAGAAGTATATGGTTCTTCTTTCAGTAGTCATTACCTACATCATAGTAGTTAGTTTGAATACTTATGCTACTCGAGTAATGATTTTTGAAGTGTCATATTATTTATGAAAAAGTGAGAAAGATAATCGTCGCAGCAGTGTCCTTTTTGTGAAAGAAAATATCGCGGTCTGTTGCATAGTAAAGAAAGATGCTGAAAGATATTAGGACAGTGTAAATTTGCTTACTGTAATTCATTTACACCAGAGTGCTTTGCTGTGTTTCTTATTCTCGTGATATTGAGATTAAGAAGTATTATCAAATGCAGAGGAATAATAAAAGGGTCATTATTAAGTCAGATCTTATGACGTAATAAGGAGCTGAGACGATTCCATTTAATAAGCTTGCACGTTTATTTGTGCATAAAACATTTCAGGTGTATGTAACATATCTATACAGCACTTTAAATGCATGTACATGATATAGCATTTCTTCACATTGACAACACGCAAGTATATATAGTTTGACAACAGCAGCAGTAGTAGATTCATTTCACTAAGTTTCACATTTTACAAAGTTTGAGTTTCATCGCCGTACCCCAACAGCTGGCGTACTGGCTGAGCTGCCAGAGCGCCATCTGTGTATTTCGTTTACCAGAGAATATCTACAACTTTAAAGGGATGAGTCTCAATGTGACATCAACGTATGAGCAAACAGCCGACATACAACAGTGACGGACTCGTCCTTCCTACAGCCAAATGAGAGCGCTTGAAAGAGTTTTTGTTTATAAAAACACTCTCGTCCACAAATTTGTTATTTTATTAGCCACTTGTTTCGATCCAGTGGTGGGACATGTTTCTCTGTAATTTAGAGTATTAAAAAATACATTAATTAAATTAAAATAAAATAAAATAAAAAGAAAAGATAATAAAATGGTGTTATACCAGATACGGTGTGGAGCGGAGCGAGAGCTGTGAGTTCGTCAGGTGCTGTGACTGCTGGAGGGAGCAAGGTCTGGTCCCAGTAATATTAGCATGCAGTCCGCAAGGTCTCTCCGCAGTGGCGATCTCCATGTGTGTCGCGTAGCGGGGCGTGTAAGGTTGGCAGCACAGACAAAGCTCACCTGCACGTGTTCCGTGTACCTGCAGTGGTAGTAGGGTGGGGGTAGTGTTGCGTGTGCGGTACAGCTGTTACCTGTGTTGTTGTCATGTTCTTGTATACGCTGAGTGCAGCGAGAATGCTTACTGTTGTAGTAAGAGCCTTTTTAGTGGAAGTGGTTTTCAGGACAGGAGGAAGCTTCACGGAGCATGTGAGACGACAATGTAGATTGCGTTTTCCTACGTCGAGGTGTCCTCATCGCAGCACTGTATGTGATTTAATTTGCAAATTCCGGACAGCAGGTTCAGTTTATGATGCACCACGAACTGGTAGGCCCACGGTTTTAACAGAACGGAAGCTCGACGACATTTCGGACATCATGTTGTGGAGTCGAAGAGAATCAGTAAGGAAATTATGATAAGAGGCTAAAGACTCTTGTATGATAGCGCATAAGGCTGTAACCAAAGAACTGTGGTTGCAGCCGTATAAAATTACTGCAGAAAAGAATAGTATACTGTCAATGGTCTCAGCGATTTATTAACAGACATGGAGTTGGTGTTTTAGATCGAACGTGTTTTACTGATGCTTGGTTTCATCTATCTGGCTACATTAATTCAGAAAATTCACGTATTTGGTCATCGGAAGATTCACATGCCTTAAGAGAAACCCCATTGCACACACAGAAAATCAAGGTGTGGGTTGCCTTAACACGAGCGCGAATTATAGGGACGACATTTTTCGAAACTACCGTAACCTCCGAAATCTATTGTTCCCCGATAATTTATCCATTTATTGCGCTGCTGAATGAAGATGAGATCAATTATTCATTTCTCCAGCAAGACAAAGCTACTGCCCGTATAGCCCTACGACTTTTAGATGAAATCTTTTGAGACAGAATAATTACAAAAGGTCTTTGGGCCTCTCGCTCACAGTACTTGTCTCATCCGAGTATTTCGTTTTGGGTGCGACTGAAACATTCGTTTATCAAAGTAACCCAAAGACAACACATGGACTTAAGACAACGATAACTGAATATCTGCATTCGATTACACGTGAAAGATTGGTAAAGGTATTAGAAAATAAATGTAAACGTGTCGAACTATGCCTTCAAGAAAGAAGAAATCATTTCCAGCACCTACTGTGATAATGGTGAGTACAGCGTATTTTCTTGCAATTCTGATAACTAATTAATTTCATTGTTTTAATTGTTATAGTGTTGAATCCTATCTTGCAATATAACTGCAGCCATTAGCAGTGAAACCCGGTCGCTAGCTTATACAATGAGATGAATGTGCAGCCACCCTTAGGCCGCGTTCACACCGCCGGCCGAGCCGGGCCGAGTCGAGCCGAGCCGGGCTGAATCGAGCAATTGTTATCAATGGCACTGTTCACACTGCCGGCCGGGCCGAGACGACTCCGCTTCAACCGGCTCACGCCGAGCCGGCGAAATTCGGAATGTTTAATGTTTCCGGTGCAAGCCGACTGGTATTGCTTATGCAGCACTTGTATCTCGCCTCTCCGGCCTGTTCTCATCACAGGTTTCTCTGCATGTTACCTTTAAAAAACACCTGTGAAAAACGGTTATGTTTATTTTTTTCTCATTTTATTGTCAATTCTAAAAAACGAATAAAAATTCAGACATGTTTTTTTAGCTGTTCTCATAAGGAAAGACTCTCCTAAATGTCACTCTAATTTAAGGTTGAAAACAAACAATCTTTTATTGTTCTACTAAATTTTGTTTATTTACTAACTAGTGTTCGGCTTATTAGGCCATCGTCAGGTAAACTGTTGACATGCGTTGACAAAAACGCTATTGCTTGGTTCTCAAAGATGGTAAAACAAAGATACAATACACAGATTACTTGGTTTTTGGCTACGACATTTGTTGGAATTACAAACAATATCTCTTGCCATGCAGAATTATGTTCACGTAATCAGTGGCCTCCTTAACATTTTTACATTGTAATTTGCGAGTGAACAGGGTGAAACACTTTACATTTCAAATTTTAATGAATTAAAACTATGTTAACATTATTGACACTGTGGCATATGTGGGATCATCACTTAAGGTGTACATTAAATTCGTTTTCTACACTGATTTTACATTTTACTTACTTGACAGCATTTGGCAAGATACACATATTTAAATTACATTACATATTACTGTGCAATTTATTATATATATTGTTTTATCTTAAAGTCTAAAAGTAAACATGGTAGGAATGGGGACTCTACCTGTGACATTAAGTTGGTCTGTGGTAGGTAGCTGTTTTGTTTACATCATGTGAAGCTTAACAGAGGATGTGTTCAACTGTACCTGGTCATTTAGTACTAGCTGTGGATTTTTAGCTAAATGTTTATTTCCAGTGCTTCTAACAGGTTATTTATTTGGATGAGTCCATTACCACCTGTTTCTTATGTACTTAAAATCCGATGAGTCACTACAGTATTTTAATAGTATTAAAATAACAAAATCAGTTAACTGTTGGCTGACTCGAAGTAGACGCCAATGAACAATTTAGGTTTGGTCACCCCCTTGTTAACTTCGATATTCAGCTGACAATGGGTGGGGATTCCCCGTTGCTGCGGACAAGCTCACCAAGAAAGAAATTTAAAAGAAATTTAAGAAAGTGACACAAGCTTTTGTCCTGCAGTGTCTGAGGCTAAACTAAATCAGCCCCGCAAGGCGAGACACACGGAGGTCGCTGCTACGAAGCGACTTTGCGGACACACTTTTTAAGAATCATGTATAGAACATCTTTAAAATATCTATAGGAGCTTGTTGTCAAGTAAGCATAAGCTTCAGGGATGCACTGATTCTCCTGTAGAAGGCAGTGCTGTAGAATCTGAGAGTCACGCCAATTTTTGATTTAATATTTTGCGTTTCATTTATATGTACAAAACCCATGCCAACGGTTACTTTTAAACCCAGTAATGACAGAATAATGTATTTTTAATTGAGATCCAAGCATTTTTAACATGTTTTAAGTAAGCAGACATTTCATTGGCTGCTAATGATTGATCGACATATCACAGGGGCGGAGCTTCTGCTGTTTGCCGGCCGCGGTGGCCGAGGGGACTGAGGCGCTCCAGTCACGGTCTGCACTGCCACTACGGTCGGGGGTTCGAATCGCCACTCGGGCATGGATATTTGTGCCGTCCTTAGTGTTAGCTAGTTCGTAAGTGGTTTGTAAGTTTAGGGATTGCTGACCGCGTAGTAAAGTCCCATAAGCTATACAAACATTTGAACATTTGAACTTCTGCTGTTTGAATGCAGTAGGCCTCGCTCCCTCAAGCAGTAACAGCATCTGAGCAACTCACAACTCCTGCTCCGCTTCAACCATCTCGGGTACAACGTCAATTTATTATCTATTATTTTTATATTTATTTATTGTAATTACAAATGCAGTTCTTTTTAATCCACAAAATGTATAAACTGTTTATTACAGGAAAACATCCTGAAGATGGCCCACCACTGGACCGAAACTAGTTGATAATAAAATAAATTTGCGCTGTAGACTGTTGTTATAAACAGAACTTCGCCACAAGGGCACTGTTTCCGCAAAGGAAACAAAATTATTTCTAAAAATAAGTTTGAATGGGATCTAATTATGGACTATCAGGTAGCGGGGTGGTCCTACCGGAGAACTGCCACACATGCTGGAAGTGCTGTGTCAGTTGTTGCAATAATGCTGATTTCAACGGTTACATGAACACGGTGTTGCGCACCGAATATAGTTTTCGCTAAAATGTGCAAGAGTGGAAGTGTTGATATGCTTCGGTGTAGTAAGGCACAGATGGGCGAAAAATAGCACAACTAGCAGTTCCGGAACAGTCAGCTCTGTAGGCCGTACAACACAGCGACACCCACTCCGCGCAGGCAGTTTATGTGGCGCGCCACAAAGTACAACAGAGCATAAACAAAAATGTTCAAATGTTTGTTAAGATTATGGGACTTAACTACGGGGTCATCAGTCCCTAAACTTACAAACTACTTATGAACTACTTACGAACTAGGACGGCACAAATATCCATGCCCGAGGGGGGATTCGATATCCCGACCGTAGTGGCCGTGCAGACCGTGACTGAAGCGCCTCAGTCTCCTCGGCCACCACGGCCGGCCAGAGCATAAACAAATGAGGCGCTAAAGCGTATCAGGGTGGTCGGAAAGTATCGTTGCAACCTTCTAAGATTTGTAGATAGTAGTGATTACATAACATTTTGAATAGGAACCGATATCCGGAAACGTATTATTTCCGTTCCCCGACGGCTTAAATTCAGATTATTGTCTCATCCACTCCAACTTGAGGAATGTAATTACGCCTGACCCAGTACAATTGTTGCAATCAATTTGAAAAGAATTCTAAATCGTTCCGTCATTACTTACGCATTTTCATTACAATTTACACCATATGGTTTACATTAGTCGGCGACAACAATACGAACCCAGCATCTACAGCATCAGCCGCAACATACTGATGCATTACAACGGCGGCTCGATGTGGCGACCACCAAGGTCGTTACACACATTGTACCTCCGAAGCATGCTCTGGTACACTCTCTCCATCCAATCTGGTGTCTCTTCAGTGTCTTGTGCAGCGGCCAGAACTCGTGCCAGCAGATCTTCCTCTGTCTCTACAGGTGTCTCAGAAATTAGGCTCTTCATACGACCCCACATGAAATACTCCATAGGGGATAAATCTGGCGATCGTTGCGACCACGCGGTTGGACCAAAACGGCCTCTCCATCTTTCACCAAATCGTCTGTTGAGATGTCTCCGGACAGCCTGTGAAAAGTGAGGTGGTGCACCATCATGCTGAAACCACATTTCCTGGCGGACATTGAATGGCACATCTTCCAAGAACGGGTCCAATACTTGCCATCGTGTCTACCCACTTGCATACCAGGACAGAGAACTCTGAGACGTTTCTGCGTCCCTCAGCAGGCGTTGACGAGTTACACAGGTGAATCGAAAATGTCGTAGAACGGAAACGGTACGTTTATTACTCAAAATGTTCCGTACCCTCTACAAGTGCTATTATTAAATCAGATTTTGGCAGCTATTTTCAGCATATACTGTTACCTCTCTAAACTGAACCAATGTTTTACTTTTTTTTGTATGTAATTTACATATTTTTTACCGTAATGCTGCTTTTATTGGAAAGAAAATTCAACATAAATTTCCCTGGTTCAGACAACAAGAGTTTGCCTTAATTGTAGTTCAGTGGCCTCTTTTAACTGTTATACAGCATTTCTGAAAATTTGAACGTTATTGGTTTAGTGGTTTGTGAGATAAGGTACAGGTAACACTAAAAATGTCAAATGCCAGAAAATGTGATTAATTTAGTATGAAAATTCACAAATACCTCTTATTCTATTATCAAAAATGGCCATCAGAGTAATCAGGGTCATGTTCTAGTTCTTCTTCTTCTTCACCTAGAAGCTTTCTTCTCTTTGCTGCCTTCTTTTTATTTATTTTTTAAATTAAATTATGCTTCATACTGAGCCTTTCTTACTCGCATATTGTCCATTAGCCGAAGACCTCTGATGGTGATGATACCAGGGCCAATGCCAAGGCTTCGTGTGATCCTTAGCCTACTCATTTGATCATCATTCAATGAAACAACAGCATCACTATCTCACCATTTCAAAGTCTTTATGCCAACAAATGCATTCTTACATACACGAGTCCACATCAGATTTTTGAACGACGTATTCACATCGATGCTATACTTGTATTTGAACTACAATGGTACCAACGGAAGGAAATAACATTATACAACTAAAGAGCGAAATCCGCATCTATCTAGTATTTTTGGAAATGTGTAAACATTGCAAGTTAAGTAATTTTCCTGGGCACACATTTCTTAACATATTTTGCACCATTTTAAGCGGAAAACTTCGAATTACTTTATTAGCTTAAAAACGGAAAATTTGATTTTTTTTTACCATTTTGTGGCATACCAACTCCCCTTAATAAGTAATGGTTGCAAAATTTTTACACGAATTATTTACAGAAGGATATGAAGTCCAGTAGAATCTGACGTCGGTGAAGATCAATTTGGATTTAAGAGAAAGGTCGGAACACGGGAGACATTACTCACCTTGCGACATATCTTAGAAGATAAATTAAGGGAAACCAACATTTCTAGCTTTATGACTGGGATACATTCTTCCAAATTTTGAGGTTAACAGGGACAAAACATAGGGAACGGAAGGTTATCTACGACGTGTATAAAAACCAGAGTCGACAGGGACCAAAGGGAAGCATTGCTTGGGAAGAGATTAAGAAGGGACTGCAGCCTTCTACAATGTTTTGTACTTTGAGCAAGCTGTGAAGGAATGCAAGGAGAATTTTGGAGAAAGAATTAAAGTCCAGGGCGAAGGAATAAAAACATTGCGCTGTTTGACGGTATTACGATTATGTCAGAGTCAAAAAAGGAATTCGAAGAGCAATAGAATGAAATGGACAGTTCGTGGAAAGGAGCGTATTAAAAGAGTAAAATAAGAGTAATTGAATGTAGTCTAAGAAAATCAGACTGTGCTGAAGGAATTAGATTAGTGAACGAGACGATACACATGGTTGATGAGTTTTATTACTCGTACAGTAAAATAACATATTATGGACGCAATACAGAGGATATTAAATGGAAAGTGGCAATTCGAAAAGAGGAGTATTTGAAAAAGAGAAATTTGTTAACATCGTATATTAATGTAAGTGTAAGGAAGTCTTTTCTGGAGGCATTTGTGTAGTTTGCTGCCTTGTACTGTAGTAAAACATGGACGATAAACAGTTCAGACTGGAAGATGATAGAGGCTTTTGAAAGGTGGTGCTACAGAAGAATGCTGCATGTTAGGTGGGTAGATCGAGTAACTGATGAGGAGCTGTTAAATGGAGCTAAAAGGAATTTCTGGCATACCTTGACTGAAAGAAGGGCTCGACTGTTAGGGCAGATTCTTAGTAATCAAGGAATCGTAAATTTAGTATTGGAGAGAGATGCATGCGGCAAAAATCGCAGAGGGAGACCAACAGATGAATACAGTAAGCAGATTCAAACGGACGTCGGTTGCTGTTCTTATGAGAAGATGAAGAGGCTGTATCAGGATAGAGGAGGGTGGAGAGCTACATCAAACCAGTCTTCGGAATAATTACCACAACAAAACCAACTCATGCATGCACAGGAAAGAAAGGATCACTGATTATCTTCACACATAGACACTCACACTTATTGTTTATTCTCTCAGACATTTATGATATTTGAGGTATCTGAAAGGAAGGACAATATTTAGATAGGAACCATTGTCCTTAAACGTCGTCCTGTAACACTATAAGGACTTACTGATCGTCGATACTATGAAAATTTCTTCCAGAAAAAGGATCTTAATTCCACTTAACATTCATTAGTATTTATGCGTTTCATTTACTATGTGGATATGCGTGTTCCTTTCCGTAACAAACTGTAGTTTTATTGCGAGGATCTTTTATGGTACCGCATTGTTCCCTTCACCTATATGGGTCAAGGGAAAACTCTGATTACAGTTAACAACTTCATGTCCGTTAAAATTTGTTCCGGTTTATTCGGCATTACTTTTGTGCTTGAATTATTGATTACTTGGTTCTATTCATATCGTTCAGTTTTTTGGATCTTTTTCTTTTTCAAAAAATTTACGGGTATGGTGGGAGGTAAGTGGAAAACATCCAGTCATTTTCAAGGCAACTACAGGAAGGATGCACTGTTTATGGACATTTAGTACTTCGGTTTACAATGAAAACAGAAAAGATACTACTCAATGAACAGGTAAGCGAAAGCACAATTAAACCACCGAAGATGATATGTGTCACAAGTAACGATTGTAAATTTCTGTGATCAATAGAAGAGACGACATTAGATCCGTCCCTGTGTTTTCTTACTAGAGACTGAAACGAACCTCTAACTCCAGTACATACATTGTTATTGTTTACGAGTGCTCCTGTCAAGATTATATCAAGAAAATGGCACTGGAGATATTGTGGACCGGAGACGTTCAATATATAATAGAACAAAATTTCAATTAATATTTGTTAGCTTGTCTCGTCGTCTGTAGTTGCATGATTTTCCAATGGATCAAGGTCCAGGATTTTTCGGAGTACGCTGTGATGAAGTTTAAATACTACTCGGAAACTCTGTGTAACAAATACTTTTACTTCAGACGATTATCATAGATACAAGTCCGCCATGATGGATTTCACTCCAAACACTGCAGTCAACATAACTGTCTTTCATGGCATATTCTTTAGGCAGTCCAGAATCCAACAACACAGAGTATACATCTTCACACAACTGAGATTTAGTGCTGATTCCCCGCGTGCCTCGGTGAAATTCCTTATAAACAACTGACGAAATCCGTCGTCAATCTTGGATTTTCTTAACTAAATGAGTTTAAACAATTACATAATTGACATGACGTTTCAGTATTTAGGACATTTAAAGACTAGTGGTATGTCTGATATTGACAGATATAAATTAAGAAATGTATTGACAGTATTACTGGAAATTGAATTCTTATATTTACAAATGCGGTAAAAAGCGTGTGCTTTGAAATGTGTCGTTGCATGTATGCCTTTATGCAAAAATTAAAATACAGTCATTATCGAAATGACCCAAGTGCGATAAGATCAATTTGTGGCACTATTAAAATCGGTTTCCTGGTGCAAAATAAAGGATGTGTACATGTTAGCAACATTTACTTTTGTGAAACCATTGAGATCAGCAACATTGTGACGTCGCACTTTTGATCTGGTATTTACGGATTACTATGTATTTTTACTAACAAAACAGTATATAAAGTGACATTATAACATAGAACAAATAAAATGTGTCATATTTAAACATCTAAAAGTGTGTGGATCGAAAAAATGCCGTCTTACTATGTCCCTCAATTTATGAGTAACTACGTTAATTTACCTTTGGTATCGATTGGTTCAGTGGAGGTTTACGGGTAGCTGTTGATTACGAGAGGAAGCAGGATTCCACGCAGAATTTAAGCGAAAGCCTCCCTCTCAGGTTATTCACTAGTTTAACTTAATCTGTTTCCATAACAGCATAATCAAAATACCTGGAACTGTAAGCCAGATTTCCTGTGTTACTATATTTCAGTGGATGACGCGTGTCTAACCAGTGTTCTGCAGTAGCAGATTATCTAGGTCGTCGTGGACGTGTGTGACGCCATGTTCAGTACACCGGGAGAAACTGTCACGGAAACAATGTACGAATTGCGGTGGAAATCATTAAAAGAAAGGCGTTATTCCTTGCGGCGAGATCTATTTGTGAAATTTCTTTCACCAACATTCTCTTTTGAATGAGAACATATATTGTTAGCACCCAGCTACTTAGGGAGTCATTATCACAATAATAAAATAAGAGAAATCACATCGAAAACGGAATGATTTTTCCCGCGAGCTATTAGAGAATGGAAGTGTAGAGAATTATTATAAAAGCGGTTCGATGAACCCCCTGCCATGCACTTCAAAGTGACTAGCATAGTATTTGTGTAGGCGTACATGTCCACAGTCCTGATAGTCCGACCAATGCCACAACTGCGTGGGATACGATAAAACACCGCGTTACGCAAGCTAAGATCATCCTTTACGGGCCATAACAGCGCCTTAATCTTAGATGGTGCTCTAAAAACACATTTCACATAATTTTTCCGGAAAATACGGCCAGTTCTGTTGGAGACGCTCTCAGCTTAAGACAAAAAAAAGCCGTTAACGTGGGTGCTGCCACGGGCTGTCATCACTCACTCGCTGTACCGTTGGCCCACTTGTTTCTTCTGTCTTCCACTATAATCATTCTAACGGAAAGTGCCTTCTAGATGGGGACAAATCAACTCAGACTTTCATTATCTGAAATGACTTAAGATCTATGCAGATACGAAAAAAATGAAAAAAAAAAAAAAAACTCACGCAGAGACGAATGGTGACAGTTATCTGGATGAAGATAAGAGACAAAGTTGTTTGGCTTCCTTTACACAGCATCTCCCCATGTTCCAGCAAACTTAGACCCAACCAGACTTCAAGGACGGAAAGAAAGCCATTATTTTCCGTCGCTATCGTAAAACAAGCATTCGGATGGATTGAAAGTAGATGTTTAAAAAACCTACTTAAATTGTCACTACCACGAGGCTAAACAATGAAAGTATCATATTTAATTATTTTGTCCTGTCTTCCTCAGTTGCGTATTTGTCCATCTATTGCAACTGAAATAAATCAATTATTTTGTCAGACACACGCATTTCGGATTTACTGTATGCAAGGCATCATCAATGACCCGAAATGTACATAAATTTCATTACTAACAATTTTCTGTACAGTGTTTTGAAAGGAAGTAAGAAACTGTTCTGGCGCCATCTATTTTACTACTGTGTAGTGGAATATAAATGTTACTTATAATTTTGTAGATTCTGGTCTAAATGTGTGCGCTGATACTGTGTTTCCTCAGTTCTTGCTGTTATTCAATTATCGCACTTGACAGTTACTTGTTCCAGGACTACTAAATGACGGTTTTGATGTTATGCTTTTAATATGTTGCCAACATCTGAATGTGTTACCAACTTTTGAGTATCTGACCTGTCTGTGATATCAGTGCTCTCCTTCTCTCTCACACACATTCTCTCTCTCTCTCTCTCTCTCTCTCTCTCTGTCTGTCTGTCTGTCTGTGTGTGTGTGTGTGTGTGTGTGCGCGCGCGCGCGCGCGTGTATGTGAGCGTGTGTTTTCTACCAGCCAATCAAAATGAACCATTTCGAAGGATTATGGATGTATAAAGTTCAATGTCAAGGTTGTCATGCAGTATACATAGGCATGACTTGCAAGAATTTTAAAACAAGGTACAAAGAACTCATTAGGTACTGGAAATACGGCAAAAAGCATGTCACATTTGCAGAAGACCTAAAACACCAAAATTGTCAGCACCCCAACTTACAGCAGGATATTAAAAACAATGAAAAACCACACTTCCTACACAGGAACATTACTACATCCAGAAATCCATCAAATATGTTGTAAATGGAACAGATGCACATTAATGCAAGTTCTCCAGTAAATTTCTCTTTCTCTCTGTCTGTCTGTCTGTCTGTCTCTCTCTCTCTCTCTCTCTCTCTCTCTCTCTCTCTCTCTCTCTCTCTCTCACACACACACACACACACACACACACTCACATATACAAAAAGATGGGGAACAAAGGAACAAACAGCATTAAAAGAACAAGCAGGTTAATAAATGAAAAGTTGTATCACAATCCGAACACACCGTAATGAAAACTGAAACCATCCATACACATTATACATATATCTAGTGGGGGAAATTAATTACAGAAAGAACTGAGGGAATGCAGTTCAAGTAGAACCAATATCTTCAAAAAGTAATATATTCCACTACACCAGATTAAAATAGAAGCTGTGAGAACTGTTTCTAAGCATCATAAAAAGAGAGTACAAAAAATGGTTTGTAAAGAAATGTATTTATATTTTAGGCCTCTGCTGTTCCATTACATACAGTAAAGACTAATATACTGGCTATGGTGGGTGACAAGCCGATTCCGGAAGCAACTCCGACAGTTTGAACTTAATACTGGTCATTGAACATGATATAGTTGTAAGTCAAAACATGTAGATGTAAATTTATTAATTCAGCACCAAACCTTGCCTCAATCAGACAGAGAAAGGCGAATTAAGAGAGAAAGCACATCATTACACACTTTCAAAACACACTAAAACATCGAAGTCATTAAAATTCAATTCCTCCAATCTACGTAGGAAGTCTGCCGAGTTCTTAGTTACTTTATTTGTATTGTATTTATCATGTTTCGGAGGACCAAACTGAGGAGCAAGACTCCATGTTATTGTAACGAGACAATACATAAAATTGTGACAAAAGAATATCAGTAGATAAAGTGAAACACATAGCAATCCTAAGCAAACCACAGGTCTAGGCTTAAGCAAGAAGGTACTATAACGTAACACAGAAATTAGCTTAACTTTTTCATTTTTCCAGGAATACCTCTAGAGAGTAGAAAAAGTAAGCCATCAGGTAATTTTTCAGTTTAGCCCTGAGAGTCCGAGGATTACTGCTAAGCTATTTGCCGCGGTGGAGTAGCCGAGCGGTCTAAAGCGTCTCGCTGCGGAGCGTGCGGTTGCTCGCCGTGGAGGTTCGAGTCCTCCCTGGGGCATGGGTGTGTGTGTTTGTCCGTAGGGTAGTTTACCTAGGTTTAAGTAGTTTGTAAGCTACGGACTGATGACCACGCAGTTTGGTCCGATAAATTTACAGACGTTTAACGTTTTTTTTTTTTTTTTTTTTTTTTTTTTTTTTTTTTTTTTTTTTTTAAGCTATTTGAATTCTTGTAGCACTTTATTGAAAATGAATGTGCCAGATTACTACAAACCTTTCTCTACAAGGGCCAAGAAGATGTGATCCAAATGCAGATTCCATTTCTGTCTAGTATTAATGGAGTGTAAGCTGATAACACTTGTAAATAGCCCAATATTATTAAAAACAAATGACATTAAATTTAATATTTATTGAGAGGCTAATGTCACAGTTCCCAGGCTACTAAGCAAGGGTGGACAAGCGGTACTCGAGCTTCTCCCACATATTGTTCGAACCGCACGTTTCTGCGCAACAAATACCCTTTTTGGATTAGAGGAGTTACCCCGAAAAATTAATACAATACGTCAGAAGCGAAGGAAAATACGCAAAGAAAACCACTTTTGGTGTTGAACTATCACTTATTCTCCTATTTTTTGAACAACCTCAACAAATTGACCAAACAAATCATATGTTATTTTAGATATGTATATGATGCAATAGATGGAAATAATTCGGATATCCAACAAATGCATAATACATTAAATGCGCTACATTCAAACATGAAATTTACATTAGTGCCAGAAAACAACAAGACAATAAATTTACTTCTCACAATTAAAAACATTAACAACTAGCTAAAAGAACGACTATCATCCAAAAAGAGTTACTCGAATATACAATAAACATACATACAATAACATAGGTATATGAAAGAAAATAACACTCAAAAGAGAAACACCAACAAAACAAATATTTTAATACTTAAAAATCACGGTTCTGGGAAATATTTCGAAACAAATTAACGCATTACTAAAAAGTGCAAACATAAGATTTGCTTATCAGACACGACACAAACTTTCGCCACAATTAAAATCAGATAAAATGTAGTTCCCGCTTTTCTCGAGCCCACTAACATTCAAAATTACATGAATCAACTGTAGTAAGTTTTGTATTGGCCAGACATGCGGAAATTTAAGTATTAGGCCTAGATACTGGGAGTACACCAGAAAAAGCGAAAATAACCCATCTACTTAAAGAATATTTAAAATCAGATAAGCACACAGCAAATAATTTAGAAAAGACGTTCTAAATTTACATATAACACCAAAAGGACAAGTCATGAACATTCTGGAGGAAATCGAAATGCATTTACACTCACTTCAAAAAATGTTCAAATGTTTGTAGAGCTTATGGGACTTAACTACGGGGTCATCAGTCCCCAAACGTACAAACTACTTATGAAGTAGCTAATACTAAGGACGGCACAAATATCCATGTCCGAGGGGAGATTCGAACCCCCGACCGTAGTGGCCGTGCAGACCGCGACTGGCGCGCCACAGACCGCTCGGCCACCGCGGCCGGCACACTCACTCTAGCCTCCACTAAATACTAAATGAACAAGTTGACTTTAAACTCAAAAAAGTAAATAGACAATATCGTTCACTAAGAAAATGGAAAAAAAGCTACGAAAAATTCATTGATTACACACAAATAAAAATTTCAATATCATATATAACTAATATTTATAATACAATTTGACACATTTCAATAACGATTCGCATAACAAAAATCACTAAATTTTCCGACACATGTAAAGATCATACATTCCACCAACTACTCAAATAGCAAAGATTCTTCAATATAAACAGACAGGATGTAAGCATATTATACCGCTAGTTATCTGTCAATAAGCTTTCAAAGGTCAATCAGGAAATCTTAAAACATTTTGAGAACAAATATTGCTCTAATAAAACTTACGAAACACTAAATAGATTGACAGCAAGAAAACCAACGACAGATGTCGATATCACAACCATCTGACGTATGTATGATCATAAATGTAAATTATAATTATGGTACACATGAAATTCGATGTAGGATTGACAATGAAAATGGCAGTTCCGCCGAAATAGGTCCCATCATAATAAATAATATTTGTATTTAAAACTGCAATTGTAATTTTATTACATACTGTCTTTAAGTAAAAGAACAGTTTCGCTTACGCACTCACTTTATATCATCAACTCTTTGCTGCTGACTAGATACTTCCTTCACGACTCAACATACGCTTAACTTTTATCGAGAGATATAGCGATTCATTTAGTATAGCACATACATTTTATCTTCTTAATGAAAGTTTGCAGAACTTAACAATACTGTTTGTAATGGGCTACTGCGGCTTGATTCTGACAGCGTCTAACATTTCGATGCAATTCTCTCTATTTCTGTATGATATTCAAATTTTCAAGGCACACCTGCTCTCAAGGAAGCAAGTGCAAGCGAATTTATTACCTCGGTTTGCAAAGGATAAACAAGGAGGATAATACAGTATTAGTCACTGCAGCGTCAACACGACCAAAGATGACCAAACATCAAATATATCGATAGTGACTTTTAATCAACAGATGAGCCAGCATTAATTTTGTCCCTCTGTTTTTTGACGAGACACAGTGCCGGATTCTAAGTGCGTTCGGTTGATTCACTTCACATGAAATGCCTATATATATATATATATATATATATATATATATATATATATATATATATATATATATATATATATATATGTGTGTGTGTGTGTGTGTGTGTGTGTGTGTGTGTGTGTGTGTGTGTTAATCAATATACACATTTTCCATCGCAAAAGTCCTCCTTTGCCATTTTCCTTTTACGTGGCAGTTCGTGGCTAGCAGAAGACACGTACTGTTACAAGTAAACACTTGAAATAAGAAAACTTATAATTTACGATCTGCCCCACGGACACCATTAATCGTTGGAAACTCGTCAGCTCTTTATGTTAAACGATACCGTAAAGCTAATTCTCCGATCACCGATACTTATTTTCGAATGATTTTCACAGTATAAATCTGAATCCCACACTAAATGCAGTAGCGTTTCCAACTCGTTTCCAGCTATGTCCCCACATGACGTGTCAGAAATCCCTACAAACTGTCTACTGATAGCGCCTCCTCTCTCCTCCCCCACCCCTACCCTTGGTTTCGCCACAAAGGTCCATTTTCAAGTGCCAGCTTTTAAGCTCTGCTGGCGCTTGAAAATGGTTTAAAACCTAAGCCGGTAGTACTGAACCAACAAATAAACAGCTTTGATCAACCATAAAAGGCATTCACAAAAAAAAAAAAAAAAAAAAAAAAAAAAAAAAAAAAAAAAAAAAAAAAAATAAATAAATAAATAAATAAAATAAAATGGTGCTTCCAATCTATATCGTCCTTGAGAAAAGTCCCTACGTTTGGCTAAGAGATCAGAAATCCGTCCCTACAGTTGGCAACACTTACTGCGGAAAAATGCAAGTCTAACGATGCTGAATGTAGAGTAGAGGTGGGAGTAGTCAGCTATTGTTAACATTATGTCATGAAAATGTCATTGTACCTGGAGATCCCCATCGTGCGTTCGAATCCTCCCTCGTAAATGGATGTTTGTGTTGTATTTAGTATAATTTACTGTATGACGTCGCGTCAAAAACAGTGGGATAACCCCACCGAGAAGATACATTTTTACTCATCTGAGACGGTCCACTAGTATACAAATGTACAAAATCACAGATATGCAAATTAATTTTAAATATAATCCTCATTAATGTTAATATGAAGGGTCGCCACCATGTTTTTTTATTAAAAACATGGAAAAAGTTCCAACACCCTAAATCTACAAGCACAGTGTCGAGGTAATTGGTCAGAGTGCACTAAATAATAAACACAGTCCTCTACTTATCTAATTATCCCTCGAAAACAGTGAATTAGGAATTTGTAAAAGAAAGTAAATTTAAGACTTAAACAAATAAATTTAATTTAATTAAAGGACACAGAAATTCGGGGAATATTTAACAAAAAATATAAATGATTTTGTAAAATGAAATCACAGTTAAAAGTGTAGTCAAGCAATGTTACAAATGAAAACAAATATTTATAAAGAGGGCATCAAATGCAGTAAAATCGGCTAACACCGCGAAATACATGACTGACCAGCAAAGTGTCTGATTTTTAACAAATAAGTTTACAAATCAATAAACGAAATCCAATAGGAATGAAACAAATGGAGCCATAACTTTTACATGTAAAGTTTTTAGCACTAAATGAATCAACACAGTGAAATATCTGGCTATACATGTGGCGTTGTCCTATGGTGAAAAACAAGAAAGGTGGACTGAGGCACTAAGAAATGAGTTATAGGAAAGAGAAGTCAAACATCGATGATACGCACGCACATACACACTGATGGGTGATTACTGCAACTATATAAAACAACCATAGCAAATAGTGAGTATCACGTTAACGAAAACCTTCAGTCGGCTTGATCTGTCGACGCTGGATCTCGCTGGCGACTGGACGATGTTGAAGGAGTGGAACTGAAAGAGAATAAATTCTTCCACCTGGGAATCTCACTACGATCTGTGAAGCAGTATCAACATTCAACTGTAACGGCCCCACTATCATGGCAGATAGCAGTTGTCAAATAAACGCTTCCAGTGTCGGCTAGGACATACACTCACAAACTCAAGCGCAAAACGCGATTATTGAGCACTACTGTCCCCAGAACGGAATTGCATAAATCACTAGCATCTCGGTACAGCCAGTACGACGGTGGCTGTCTAATCTCAAGTTTCGAACAAACGAGAATATAAAACACAGCTGTTTCGCAAAGCGAACAACTGCCACTGAGATCTTGTCTGGGTCGACACATAACATTTTTAAGCCCGGCGATCCAGGCGGGAAACTCAAGTCCAACAAAGCACTCAGGACGCAGCCCAGAAGAGCGAATAAAACTCTTTAGGTCCTGTCTCAAAGAAGACGTCTGAACTAGACGGAGCCTACACAAGAAGTGTCCACTGACTCTTCGTCCGTCCACGCGAAAAACTAATCATCACCGCCCCCCTAAACTCGATATACCAATTACTGGAAAGCTCTAACCCTCCGGCCAATGAGATGCAAAGGCAGCTCTGACAGAAAGCTAGACCTATCGCCTACAAAGATGAAGCCAATCGGATCGCCTTCACAGGATGCCACCAGAGTCAACCGTCCTTTCGAAAATTCCTCACGTCCATCGTTTCCCAGCCTTTTGCCATAAAAGGAATTTAAAGTCTTATCTAGCAAGCTTGTAGCCCAAATAGCCACAGATAAAAGAGTAAAGGGGGCACAAAACACCAGGCAAGAGAAAACTCCATTGCGCACCGAAATTCCACAGGAAGCCAGGCAGTATATGACCCTGGAAAAACGTGGCCCTAGTCAGCCCCTGGCAGTAACAAGGAAGGCTAACGGATACTTAGAAGATAACCTCCACAAAGCCATACACTAAGAGGCTCCATGATGACAGGAACTCCGTGGATTGTGGCCCACACTGCTCGCTATCTAAACAGCCAGTGATACATTATCGACTGTTTTCCAGAGTGGAGCTACCTCAGGTAGTAAGCCTACTGATAAATAGGTCCCGCTTCGCAAACTGTCCCCACAAACTTGTCGCCAGTGACCAGACTCCCTCGACAAGCCAACCGAGCTCTGCCTTCAGCAGACAGGGACAGTGCCTAACAGCTAACGAATACAGTTCCTAGGAAAAACAAGAAAATTGTCATCCAAGACACATACTGCAGATTAACTAAATAATACAGTCTGAGGCACACCCTTATGACATGCAAGAATAAAAAAAAAAAATAAATAAATAAAAAAAACGGATTAGCAAATTACTACCACTACACAGCACACATAAGGGCACCAGAAAGAGAGAAAATAAATGAACAAATAATTGACCACGGTACATTAGCTCATAACAACCATGTAACTTTGGAATCGAATGTGAGGCCCAGAAACCTCACAGTGTCTTTAAAAGTGAGTACAGAGCCCGTCATCCGCAGTTCAGGTAAATTAAAAACAGTTCGTGAACGCTTAAAAAGGACACACACAGGTTTCTTGGTGGAAAACGTAAAACCAGTCTTTCTTGCCCATTCAGCCAGCCGTTGAAGAGTCATCAGCAACTGACGTGTAGCCGTTGCTAGGCTGGAAGAAGAGTAAAAGATAGAGAATTCATCTACAAAAAGATAACACTCGACAGGACTTTTCACGTCAAAAGTAATCCTGTTAATTGCTACTGTAAACAATGTCACACTTAAAACACTACCCTGAGGGACACCGTTCTCCTGCTCAAAGCGATCAGAAAGCGCGTCTCCCATTCGGTATCTAAAATAACGTAAAGTAAGGAAGGACTAAGTAAAATGGGGAAGAAAACCACGAAAACGCCATTCGTGGAGCTGCCGTAGGATAAGATGACGCCAAGTAGTATCAAAGGCATTTCAATATCAAAAAATACACGCAGAAGTGATGTCGACGAAGGAAAGCCTGTTGTATAGTCGCCTCCATAAGGTCAGGTTATCAAAAGTGGAGCGATATCTCCTGAACACACACACTGTAAGCGGCTGTGGAGCGGCCTGAAATCCAGCATCGAGACAAGGCGGCGGTTCACCATCCGCTTAAAAATGTTCCAAAAATGTTTGTATAGCTTATGGGACTTAACTATGGGGTCATCAGTCCCTAAACTTACAAAATACTTATCAACTAGCTTATCCTAAGGACGGCACAAATACTCTTGCCCGAGGGGGGATTCGAACCCCCGGCCGTAGTGGCCGTGCAGACCGTGACTGGAGCGCCTCAGTCCCCTCGGCCACCGCGGCCGGCCCATCCGCTCTAAGGTATTTCCTACACAGCTAATCAAAGCAACGCTACGACAACTATTTGGGCAAGTGCGGTCTTTCCCTAGTTTTAAAAGGGGGATTAAAATAGTAAAATAGCCTCCCTCCACGAGTCGGGGAAATGCCCACATGCCCAGATAAAGTTAAAAAGATTGAGGAGGACTACCTTGTTCTGCTCTGTGAGATGTCTTAACATGCTGTAGTGGATACCATCGTGACCTGGTGAGGTATCACGAGCCACAGACAATGCTGAATCCAGCTCCCATATAGAGAAGGGGCAATTATACTCCAATTCTCTACCAAAAGTCGAAAATACCCCTCTCAGCAGCCACCCGGTGGCGCTGGAATGCTGGATCGCAACCGGCGGTGGCAGTAACTGTAGAAAAATAGACCGCCATAACCTGGACAATGTCTCTCGGGCTGGTCTGGAGCAGTGGCGGACAAGGGAGTGGGAGGGGGGAGGCGGCAGAAGGGACGGATTGTCCAAGGCCTCCCGTCTTGGAGGGCCTCCAAATACTCTCGCAAGCACTTTTTTGTTTTGGTTTGGGCGCTGTTGGATTCTTGTACTAGGGACGTTCAAATCTCGGAAGCTATTTTCCTTAGATCGTCCCGTTCCTCTCATACTGGGGCCATCGAAATCTCAAAAAATCCTTTTTTGTAGTAATACATGTATTTGTAACAAGAGCAAAACTAGGGTAATGGAGTGCAGTGTAAGGAAATCAGGTGATGCAGATTGGGAAACGAAGCAATAAAGGAGGTAGATGAGTTTTGTTACTTGGGCAGTAAAATAACGAATGATGGTCGCAGTACAGAGGATATAAAATGCAGAATGGCAATGGGTAGAAAAGCGTTTTTGAAAAAAAAGGAATTTGTTAACATCGATTATTGATTTAAGCCTAAGGAAGTCCCTTCTGAAGGCATTTGTATGGAGTGTTGCCTTGTAAGTGAGTGAGACATGGACAATAAACAGTGCGGACAGGAAGAGGATTGAGGCTTTTGAAATATGGTGCTACAGAAGAATGCTGAAGATTAGGTGGGTGGATCGTGTAACTAATGAGGAGGTACTGAACAGAATTGGGGAGAAAAGAAATTTCTGGCATACCTTGACTAAAAGAAGGGATAGATTGGTAGGACACATTCTTAGACATAAAGGAATTGCGAATTTAGCATTAGAGGGAAGTGTGTGCGGTAAAAATCGCAGAGGAAGACCAAGAGATGGATACAGTAAGCAGATTCAGACAGATGTAGGTTGCTGTTCTTATGTGGAGATGTAGAGGCTTGCTCAGGATAGGGTATTGTGGAGAGCTGCATCAAACCAGTCTCCGGACTGAAGACCACAAAAACAACATGTATTTGTAAGTGGACAGGGGGCCTCATTTTGTTCTGCCGCCGGCTCGGGCCTCCGAAGCCTTAGTCCTCCACTGGAGCCGCTGGACACCGTCCTGTTCCAGAGACAGTGGCGGACTAAGGGTGTTGAAAATACATGTATTGCTATAAAAAAGAATTGGAGGCCTCCCCACACACACACACACTTTTTGTGGAACGATTAAGGGTATTTAGGAACTGTTGCCTCGATCTTTCCTTGGTCTCATGTATAGTTTCACGGCATTTTGTCCTCGCCACTCGAAATGCTGGTAAATTCGGTAAATTACACGGGATAAATAGCTTCACTTAACGAGTGTTTCACAAAGCCAGTAATATTGTGGAACGAATTATGCTCGTTGTGCGAGGTTCCATCGCAATGACAATCTCGGCGGGGACGCTGTAACAAAGTTTACGGTCATTTACGAGGCGCTGCCGCGGTGTGAGAACACGCACGGCCGGCTCGTACCTGGGGCCCCGGTGCTCGCAGTGCGCATGCGCGGCTGGGAGAGCAGCTGCACGTGCGGCCGCGCCTCCCGGCCCGCCAGTAGCGGGGATGCTGGCGGCCAGGAGTGTCGGGAGCTAGCAAGCCGCGGCGTGAGGTGGCCTGCGCGTTGTTGTCGAAACCATGGATACGGCCGGGGACGGCGGCGTCTGCGGCTGCGGCGGCGGCGGCGACGACGCGCTGCAGGACATCGACTGCAACATCGTGCTCGTCGGCGACTCCAAGTGCGGCAAGACGGCGCTCGTCGAGCGCTTCGTCTCCGACAGATTCGTCGAGGTGAGTGCCGTTGCTCTGTAACAGTACTCTCTGTAAAAACTGTTACACACTGTAACCATAGAGCATCGCTGGAGGATATGTCAAACTGACAGATTAGCAGTAAAGAATTAATACCTGATAAACGTAATATATATACCATCTAAAGAGCTTGTATACTGCAATTATATGCAGTTATTGTAATGAATTATACCTCCACGATGTCATATGGAAATAGCCTTATGATGGCCACAGTGCCGAAATAGGCCTATTGCTATAATAAACAGTTTTTAACACCTATAAAGTGAAGCAGCATTTTGGCATTACTTAGATTAACAATATGTCCTTAAAAGACATACTAAATGCTGCAGGCCCAAATGAAATGAAAGTACTCTCTGTGTTTCAGCCACCAAACAAAAAGAAACACGAGAGGTTGCTCATACTTTTTACGCTACTTTGTAACGTCAACAGTCAGTGCAATGCTAATATCTTAGGATTTATCGAAAATAATTCGCGGAAGTGAAATTTATTTTTGATATAAACGGACGTAGAATTCTGACTTTTGCGAAACGATGTGAGGTGTTAAACTAGTGACAGACACTTCCGTTAAGTAGCCAACAGGCCGCGTGTGACGGTCGTGCTTCGTATTGGAGTGTCCTGACTGCTCATCCATGTGTACCATATGGTCCGAATGTAAGGTAGATGGAATTCCTGTATGTAGCTGTATGTTATCTTGATCACTGCACGGGACATTCAACAACGACGGTATTCTTCTAATTCATCGTCTTTAACCCTAGCACGATTGATAAACAAGTGTACACCGGTAAAGGATTAAATTGTACACTTCTCGCCAGGCCCCAATGGTTATGTTGGCACCAATGGTAGCGGCGGCAACTAAGATAAGAACTTCAATTAAAACGAAAATTATTTTTTTTTTCTGAACGGACAAGGGTACATACAAGAACCTGTCAACCATACAGCAGGTACAGTCAATAACATTTATTCTGTAGCTCGCGAAAATTATTAACGCAATTCTACACTCCATTATTCATCTGTTGCCAACATAAGCACTGGAGCCCGGCGAGAAGCGTCGTAAAGTTTTTTGGTTTGGAATCACACTCGCCGAATTGACAAAAGTTCAAAACACTCTGAAAGACGGGTGTTAGTAGCGAGCGTTAAAACCAGCGTTAAATACACTCGCAACTGTGCCGCGAAAACAATATAACGTGTTGCATTGTACCTTCTATGGGGTGTAAACAGTGATATCTGGATGTATATAACTCTGGCGTCCAAGCATAGAACTGTAGTGTGCCTGCACATTCGTATCTTTTGCCCTCGAATTTGCAATGTCCACCATGTTGTAAATAGGAAAACTAATTGCCAACAGTTATTACGTAACAAATAATAGCTAGATTACCTCTGAACTTGTAATTTATTTCAATAAGCGAAGTAACAGACTAGTGTGAGTACGGAATCGAAAAATATTTCCTTTTGGTCTTCTTGTAAAACTTCATAGTAGCCATGTTGTAATTAGTCAAGAAACATAATATGAACGTCTTCGGCTGGAACGCTCAGTAATTTGTAGTTCAAACACCAGGTAGTATAGAGATCATTGGGTGTAAAGCACTACGTTGTTCTGCATTAGGGCATTAATAGAACATTATTTCAACGTCGGTGAGTGAAAGTACGTGCCATACCGGGGTTCGAGCGCAGGTTTCGCTCGGCAGTCAAGCGGTCGCCTCAACCAGTTGCTTGCGCGGACACGCCTACCTCACGATCCAAATTCCTGGAAGTCGCTCGCTACAGGAGCAGCGCCCGTATGTTTCGTTCTAGCGTTATGCTCGTCACACCGTCTTGCCGCACGAGGTTGAACGTTACATCATCGCCTATATGTTATTGTGTCTCTGCTTTCTCACACGTTCGAAAGTCCGCGAAATTGGCGGTGTGTTCTAAGGCGTCTTGCTGCGGAATGCGCGTCTACTCGCCGTCGGAGGTTCAGGTCCTCCCTCATGTATGACTGTGTGTTTTGTTCTTAGCATAAGTCAGTTTAAGTAGTTTGTAAGTTGTCGCGTAACCGTGTATGTTTACTAATATCAAACACCACAGAGATCGTTGTCAACTTATACAAAAACAGTTCTATTTTGTAATTAACTCCTGAAATGGGAGGACTAGCTAGTCTGTTCCTCCTATACACCCAAGTTTTTTCTTTCTTAGCATTAGACTGTTCATATACAAAGTCGTTCAGTGCGAATTTAAGATAAGAAGTCTTCATATTATACAGGCTGAATCGCCTAACACTTCCACCGCAAACGGAAAGTGCGATTGATGTGCGGTTTTCACATAATGGAATGGTAGTCAGGGGCTCCTATTTTTAGGCATGTAAATTGGCTCCAGACGTCAAATGCTGAACGTGTTACAGGTTGCTGTCGATCTTTGGAAAGTTGCCAGTCAGTGCGGTATATGAAAATACTCTCCAAGTCGTTCTCTGTTCCCCTATAATAAACCAGTGACGCCAGCACTTGATAGATAACAGAATTAGCAACTATTATAACAATGAATTTTCTGCTAAGATGGGTTTTAAAAAATGTTCAAATGTTTGTATAGTCTATGGGACTTAACTACGGGGTTATCAGTCCCTAAACTTACAAACTACTAATGAACTACTTACGAACTAGGACGGCACAAATATCCATGCCCGAGGGGGGATTCGAACCCCCGACCGTAGTGGCCGTGCGGACAGTGACTGGAGCGCCTTAGTCCCCTCGGCCACCGCGGCCGGCAAGATGGGTTTTAAATTTTTTTATTGTCGTGATAGTGAACAGTGATCTTGGCAAAAAAAAAATCCATTGTGCTAGTAATTATAGTAGATCCCTACCAACGCACGATTCAAGTGCTCCCTCCATGTATTGTACCGTAAAGAGCAGATACGACAGTGCAACTGACACTGATAATCGATAATATATATGCAACCATGTGGAGCACTTAATACTTCCTGTTTCTGTTACATATACAAATTCAGAATGATGTCAGCTGTTGTTTGCACTAAGCGCGTACGTCGTAAGATACTTCGTGAGACTATATATTTATTAGCAATCGCCAGTACGTTATATCACTGTACGCGTTTTGGTTATGTAAGAGAGATGAAGATGAATGTTCGCTTTCGATTGTGTCTGCTATTAAATGTGGTGTGTTTGATGAATGTGAGTCGTGTAGACACACGGTGAGTCACGCTTACAGAACAGAACATCGGAGCTGAATTGGCTGGTGCAAGACATCAGCGACAGACTGTACTTGCAAGATGACCCGTGTCTGCAGTAGAACGAGTGGTTCTAATTGGTGCTACCCGTAAATTATTCCTGATAAAGATGTCTCTTGTTATCATTTAAATAAATCATCTTATTTAACAGCAAAGATACAAGAGATGTATTCAAAATCACTTGTAATGACTGCATCAAGCTGTATATAGGTCAGCCGGCCGCGGTGGCCGAGCGCTCCGCGGCGCGCCAGTCACAGTCTGCACGGCCGCTGCGGTCGGGGGTTCGAATCCCCCCTCGGTATGGATATTTGTGCCGTCCTTAGTATTAGGTAGTTCATAAGTAGTTTGTAAGTTTAGGGACTGATGATCCCGTAGTTAAGTCCAATAAGCTATACAAACATTTGATTTGAAACATCCATGCCCCGACCGTATCGGCCGCGCAGACTGAGACTGGCGCGCCACAGACCACTCGGCCACTGCAGCTGGCTAACAAACCACTATAAACTTTCACATTCCTACATAAAACTGTAACAGCTCCATTTATTACCCATTTTACTTCCAGACTGTAGTAGGAAGCAGCTATAAGAAATTGTTATGTGAAATGTAATTTTTAAAAGTAAACTGTGTTCAAGTTGTCCAATAAGTAATGTAAATTCAGTGTAAAAAACATGCATAATGCACACCAAAGTGGATCTCAACATAAGTCACAACCTCAGTTATGTGCCGTAGCAAATATTGGAGTAATATTAAGTACGTAAAGTGTTTCAATCCGTAAAATTTTAATTAGATGTTAAAATATTAAGAAGGCCATCTGTATCACATGTACACCATGTCAAAAGCACACTAAAAGTGACGATCTCAATATATGTCTCAAGGTCAGTAATTTCACCGTAACTTAGAATGACATAATAGCAGTATGTAACGTGTTTCACTGTGCACAATTATAAATTAGAAGGCATTTATCACACAGCATAAAGCTACAAGGCAAGAGATGAATTCGACAACTTGAACTAATGTCATAATCAAAGTATTAGAGTTTTGGAGCGTTGTATTTTTTATTTTACATGTTTGCAACTTAAGCACTATCGTTTCTTGTTGACGTCTTTCAAACGTTTACCTGAAGATGGCCTAACTAGCCGAAAACTAGTTCGTGAATAAATAAAAATTAGTAGGAAAAAATCAGATTCATTGTTTTCAAGCTGAAATGAATGGGTAGTCGTTTAATTTCGTTTAAAATTGTTACCTGATAGGTTTACGTAATCCCCCCCCCTTCCTTATCATGTAGCTGAGGTTTACGACGTAAAAATACAGTTTCGTTTTATTAGTTGAAGAAAATTCTGAAACGTAACATCACTCTTACTTCCAAACGTAGTGTTTCTGTAGACTAATTCAATGGACTGATTACACAGCAGACAGGATGCACACTGACATTTGCAAACATCATCCTTGGAGACCCCTTCGGATTCCGTGCGGAGCACTTCTCCGGTACCTGCGCCACGCGGGAGTAGCCGAGCGGTCTGGAGCGCCACGTTACGGATCGCGCGGCCTCCCGCGTCGGACGTTCGAATCCTCTCTCGGGCATGGATGTGTCTGTTATCCTTAGGTTAGTTTAACTTAGTTTAAGCAGTTTGTAAACCTAGGGACTGATGACCAACGTAGTTTGGTTTTTTCCGGTACGTGCGTCTGGTTCACTTTATTAGTACGGTGGAGAGTCAGCAGGGGAAACGGCAGAAGGTACTGCTTGATAAACAATGAGAGAGAGAATTCATGTGATAGCGATGTATACATCTGAGGTGACGGTACTACCACGTTCACATGGTATGAAAGGGCGGTGCATTCAAATTCAAAGGTTCAAATGTTTGTAGAGCTTATGGAACTTAACTACAGGGTCATCAGTCCCTAAACTTACAAACTACTTATGAACTATCTAATACTAGGATGGCACAAATATGCATGCCCGGGGGGGGGGGGATTCGAACCCCCGACCGTAGTGGCCGTGCAGACTGTGCATTGGCAGAGATGATATTTGTACTCAGGTGAATTTTCCGACGTGATGGTGACAGCACGACGGTAATTATCAGATTGTAGTTGGAGTTAATGCATGGGACATTCGATTCGTAAATTGTTAGGGAATTCAATGGCGTGAGATCCAATGGCGTGTCAAGAGCGTGCGGAGAAGAGCAAATTGGTAAAAGGCGCAGTGGCAGAAGGTCTGCGCTTCATGACCGAGAGCAATGTCGTTTGCGTACAGTCGTCAGTGCTAACAGACGAGTAACTGCAGAAAACAGCGTGAGATACCTCACGAAATGTCCGCGTGGCCCAAGGTGGCATGCTACGGACTGGATCGCTGTTCCCGCCGGACGTTTGAGTCCTCCCTACAGCATCGCTATATTTGTTGTCCTTAGTGTAAGTTAGTTCCAGTAGTTTGTAAATATGGGGATGAAAGCCACAGAAGTTTGGTCATATAGGTTTACAAACATTTGAACGTTTTGGCCCACTTTAGGTTACGGTAATAACACTAAAAGTGGGTCTCTGCGATCGCCTTTTAACAACTCGAAATTAAATGAAAATAACAGCTTAACCGTACATCTGACACGAAAGTTGACTAACCAAGTTTGTGGAGAAGAATTTCTCTACAACTTTGCTTTGTTATGCTTTTTTCGTATCTTGCCTCGTATCAGAGATATTGGCAAAAGTAACAGCGATTTGACGATGTCTGTATGTCTGTCCGTCCGTCTGTCAGTCCGTAACGTGTTCCCACTTTTTAGCTCGAACCGTTCAAGCGATCAGCTCCCAATTTTACATACATAATTGTTAGCCACCAAAACCTCCCTTTTTCAAATTTTTCGGACAAAAAATACGTCAGTAACACTAAAAAAGTCGTTTGTAATGTAACTATAATTGGAAAAAAAAGAAAAACGTTCATCTGACACGAAAACCGAATAACCGAATTTGTAGAAGATAAAATTCTCTACAACTTTCCTCTCTTATGTTTCCTTCGTAGCTCGCACCGTTACAGGGATATGTGCAAAAATAATAGCGATTTGACACCGCATCTTGATTTTACGTATACCAGGCGTTAGGAAATGACACGTGACATTTTCTGCCGCACGTGTATTTTTATCATTCCCCGTTCCTCCAATGACTTATCACTTCATCCATTACTATGTTGAACATACTTGGTGACGATCCATCTTCCAGTTTGATACCGATCTTTATATCGAACTATTCTGAGAGTACTTCTTTTATTTTCATCGTTGTTTGCTATCTGACAGAATTTACTTTATGAATTCTTGTGTAGTGCCGTCTAGGTTCCTTCCAAAAGTCTATTTGTCTAAGTATTCATGTGCCTTCACCAAGGCCATAAAGGTTAGTACTTGTTAAGTCCTGCGATCTGCTGGAAAGATAACAACTCCTCAAATTGGAAATGGTTTATTTAATAAAAAAGCCTTCTGAGCGTACATCAACATAACGTCAAGAAAAAAGGGGACAACGTAGGGACAACAAACAACAAGTATAATAATGGAACAAATAAACAGACAATAAACTATTACACGTGGTGCTAGGCCAAGGCAAAACGACTACACTACAGACAAAACTACGCTGAGTGCGGCGGCAGCTGAATCCGCCATAGGAGCGGCCGGTGACCGAGTATGCACTGCCCAAGGTACGTAGACTAGAGAGGAATGCCAGTTTGGACTTCTTCACTGTCACTGGTTAGCGCTGCATTACGTCACTCGGCAGCAAGCGGCTGTATTATAAGGCCGCCGTGAACTCATTTTCTCCGTCTCTTCTTTTCTCATTCGACGGAAAACATTGTTTTTAAGCGGTGGAACACGCTTGTGATTAATATCTATGTATACTAACACACAAAGGATTGAAAAAGGAAAGCTTCAAACATTAACAACTAGCTAACCCGTCCCGCCCCGCGACTTGGCACGGGTATTATTTAAACGTCTTTAACTCGAGAACCACAGAACGTATCGTGATGAGGTTTATTTAAAATTGTAGAGCTCATAAATATCTAAATTAATGTCCGTGAGAGGACATGTGTAACTTTTATAGATTTCCCACAATCACTATTTACGTAGTCTGAAGGTATCCGTCGCCAGCGCCTTAGGAGAGAAAAATGGTACATATGCTTCACTCGTAAAAGTTAGACATATGCTCTCCCGGACATTGTTTAGTCTTTTGTGATATCTACAGTTTAAAAGAAACCTCATCACGATACGTTCAGTAGTTCTCGAGGTATAGAAGGTTAAAGGGACAGACAGAGAGAAAATGTGCTTCTGTTTTATATAATATCATGATTTCACCCCCTTAGAGTGCGAATTTCGAAATTTTAAACCGTGAAGCTAGTTCATGCAATAAGTTGACGGAGTTTTTTCGCAATCGACTGAATGACATTGATAGGCAAAGCATACGGGCAAACAGAGGCCTCATTTTTATATATTAGATAAAGAAAACTTTCGTTACAACGCAAACTTAGTAGCCGATCTTCGCATTAATGCTTTTGTTTTATTCATTTAATAACTATGAACATTGAAGTGCATACTATTTTCACACATACAATTTTATCAGTCGGATTCACAAAAATGTTCGGAACAAATTGGGGCATTTTTGACATTTATCTCGTCTTGTCGTTTACAGCGAGAGATCCATATGCGCTGAAGTTACTCATCTTTTGGAAACCGATGGTACAAAATGCCTTCCGTCTTGCGTCCACTTTTATTGCACTCCGCAACAGCACAATACGATGTATTCTTACTCATAATTACTGAAAGAATATATGGAAAAATTGTTCTCTAATATAAGAATGCTACTTTCTATACGAACACTTAACAGGTCACGAAACGAGCGAGCGCAAAACATAACTTCCTAATTGCACGTTTCATAAGGGTACTGCGACAGCTGCTCGGCGCTTGCTGCCAGGTGATGTCACAGAAGCAAAGCGCACGAGTCAAATTTACACCCCCCTGTGCACTGCCCTCCACACTCCGTCGGTGCGCTTATGAAGCCGGCGTCGGCGGAGGGCTACAACCTGTTACTGCGCGGTCATTGGCTGGGCACTGCCACATGGCTGACCGTAATATAGTGCCGCCGTACAGCGCCGTTTCTTCTGCTGATGGCCGCTGTTTATGTTTATGTGATTACGTGTGAGCGCCTACGAAAGGGAGCTCAGCCAACACCACCTAGAAGACAAGGCCTTACAACAGGCCGTGCCTACGTCACACTTAGAGGCCCCGGCCGCCATCTGACTGGCCGGCCGCTGCGCGACGGTGGGCGTGCCCCAGCCAACAGCCAGTGAGGTGGCGGACGGGGCCTCTAAGTAAAGCACTAGATATACCGAGCTGAACAATACGCCATTTTGAATCCCAATCAGACGACAGTGTTGTATGCTTTGCCTGGTGCAGCGAAGTGAATCAGCCAACAGTTTGTGATTTTATTGTTCACAGTGTGAAATGGTTGGTTGTGTATCTCCAAACGGCTCAAATAATAATAGCAGACATGGTCACTAGAAGTTTTATCGTTTTTTTTGAAACACAGATCGGCGCAAAAGGTGGCTTGTAAATTCCAGATGCCAAGTATAGACGCCAAAATCGAGTAACTATCTACATAACGTTAAGAATTAAACCTTTTATTTGTATTAAAATAGTTATGCTGACAGAGAGGTAGTAAAGAAAATATAGGCCTTTACATGTAAGCAATGGTTCATTTTAATTTTGATAGATTGTTAATATATCACGAACCACAGTGTATTTAAAGTAGCTTTTCATGATATTATTTAGACCAACTAGGTAGTTATTCTAAGGTCTATTAATTGTATTTTTAAGTGATGCATGAGTAAAGTTGGCTTTGCCCAGTTATTGGTTTTTAAATTATATTTCACATTAGTTTATTGTTTAAAAATGACTCAGCACTGGAATATGTAGGCCTAAGCCCAGCTGTGAACAGGATGTCTGAAAAAGAAAAATAATAAACTGAACTTCGCAAAGAATGGGACAGGAAAGACTTAAAATCTTCTCTGAAATACGGTGTGTGTAAAATATGCGAGACATTAGATGGGGCAATACGGGAAGTACAGTAACGCAATTTAATATTATTTTGTAGCTGTTTTCGTATGCAACTCTTAGTTTCCGTAAACGTATGTGGATGTACTACTTATAAACTAGAAAATACGATAATTCTAACATATTCCTAACTATACTAGGTACATATTTAGAACGGCAACGTATGCTTTAATATGGAATGTAAGTGAATGTATTATATCTCTAAATCTCTCTCTAATCACTAACTTTAAGTTGCTTGTCTCTTACAGTCAAATGTAAGCCAAAAAATTTACTATGCGGTAATATTTCTGCGCTAGCAAAGTACACCTAATGGCCTTAAGAGCATATTAAAAAGCGTAAGTGTCGCGTAGCCTTTAAATGCGCACCTTCAATATGGGATTCAAAATGTCGGATTGTTCTGCTTGTATTATACAGTGCTCTACCTCTAACGGCCGAGTGCACCATCCTCGGTCAAAAGTTAATCACCTTCAAGTCGCCATTTAACCGTGGTCAACTCAAGTTTCTGGTGCACCGACACCGATCAAAGTTAAACGAGGGAGTTGATCGCGGTTAAATTTGATCGCGGCTGACGCCCGGTTTTGTCGAGATGATCAGGGTTATAGTAGTGTGCAGTATCAAGATGGCGGCGCGTTTTGCCGTTTTAGACGGAATTGACAAAGATTTATTTTACCTCAATCATTTAAATCGGGATCAAAACCGGAACGTCGTGATTGTGGACAGGGGGACTCTTTTGAAGATTACAGTGACAAAAAGTTCGAAGAAAGATTTTGTTTGTCCAAAGAAAGTGTGGTGGTTGTTAAACCAAATCAGTGACAGGTTAGAATTTCCTACCGATAGAAATATACCTATTTCGCCTATGAACAGACTTTTGATTACGTTAAGAGCATATGCAACTGGTGCATTTAACATACTTATTGGTGACAACAGTAACATATATCGCGACGACACATTGCCAGGAAGAGCAGTTCGCCGCGCCATAATTAATGAATAATTCCAGTAAGGTAATATCAAATTCAGAAAAAGTTTTGAATAAAAAATTACGATATGTTCCGTAACTATAATCATAAAGCTTTCGTGTTATTAAAACATGTTATCTGTATATTTCTGTTACCAGGTGAACATGCGGTGCATGGGAAAGTACGCTGTGAACAACAATGACATTTGAGTTGATTTGTTCGAAACAATAAATCATAATTTAAGTAATTATATAAATCTGTCTTAGGGTGTTTTTTTAGTAATCATTTCTCTTTGCAATATGGCTGGATTCGGTAAAATTTTACGACGCTTCTCGCTGGGCTCCAGTGCTTATGTTGACAACAGATGAACAATGAAGTGTAGAATTGCGTTAATATTTTTCATATGCTACAGAGTAAATGTTATTGCTGCTCGTTTCACTCGCAGCAAAATTAATACTGTACCTGCTCTATGGTTGAAAGGTTCTTGTATGTAATCTTTTCCGTTCAGAAGAAAATAATTTTCGTTTTAATTGAAGTAGTCACGAAAAAATATTTATTGGTCATCTTAGTTGCCGTCATTACCATTGATGCCAACATAAGCACTGCAGCCCGGCGAGAAGCGTCGTACAATTTTACCGTATTTACAATCTTGTACATACAAAGCACATGGTACTGTCGTCATTCACCAAAGATAGTCGAGAATACACATGTAGGTAACCTCAACTAACACCTTTGCATCACTTGGGTGCCTTCCATTGCGCTACACGGACTTGATCACGATCAAATGTACGATTGGCTGACGACTGTTTGCTGACCGGTGATTCACGTTGGTGCACCGCAGAGACGTTTTAACCGCGGTTAACTTTTGACCGTGTTCTCGGAACCCTTGATTATCGTACTTTTTGACCGAGGTTGGTGCACTCGGCCATAAGTGTGACGTGTTGGCTCAGCAGCCCGCCTTGGTTGTCTGTTATGCGGGCATTCTATATGGTCAGGGGCTGCCACAGCACTACTGTCGTTTTGTTCATTAAGGACCTATAATCTATTAGTTCAAATGTTTGTCAATCTATCGGACCAAACTGCGTGGTCATCAGTCCGTAGCTTACAAACTACTTAAACCTAGGTAAACTATCATAAGGACAACACACACACCCATGCTCCAGGGAGGACTCGAACCTCCACGGCGAGCAACCGCGCGCTCCGCAGCGAGACGCTTTAGACCGCTCGGCTACTCCACCGCGGCTAATCTATTAGTTATTTCAAGATTAATGTCTGTTCAGTGCTTCCTCTCCTCTTCTCAAGCCCTGCTTGACAGTCTCCAGCTGTACTCTCTTGTCACTTCTTTTAATTTCTCGAGGAGTTTTGACCCCATCTGTAGCCAAACTCAAATACCGATATACTTCACTTGTTGGTTGTGTTCCTTTCTTCCCCCTTCTTCAGTACTTGCACTATGATTGCCTCCTTTCATCCTCCTGGTACGTTCTTTGTTCACCAAACCTGGGCGATAATGTTGATAATGCTATTTACTGCGTCGTCAACTTCCCAGTTTGTAATCTCGGCAGCTATTCCAAATACTCCAGTTTCCGTATCACTTATCTGATCTCTTATGCCCTGTACGATTTCATTACTGATTGGAACTAGGGATCTCTCTGTCTGTTCTAATTCCAATTCGTTTTCCTGTAGTTCACAGTCCAGCAGGTTGAGAAAGTAATTCGCAAGTTTCTTACAGTTCTGCTTTGCACTAACGGCCAGTTCCCCTTTCTTATCTTTTATAAATATTTCTCTGCACTTTGTATCCAGTAACACCCTTTTTTTAATTTCCCAAGGAAAACTCAACTATTGTTTCCCATAACTTTTGTCTTAATCTTATCCAAACCTTGCTTGATCGTCTGTCTTCTGGTCCATCTTATTGTTCTGCTCTCTTTTTTACTCATTCTTAATAAAAATACCCATTTTCCGAATACTTCTCGCTGTTCCAGTCTCTCGAGGCTTTCGTGTGATTCTGTGCCACTTCTTCACTCTTTCTTCCACTATCACAACTTATTCTTCTTTTCCGCATAGTTCGCTATCTTATATTGAGCTTCGGATCCTTCCACTCATGTTCCAATACTTCCCTTGTATTTGGAATGCTTGAGTCTTAATTTATTTCCGCCTGTTTTCATATTTAGGTCGTTCTGATCATCTGTGGTAGTCTACCCCTGTTTGTAAACTAATGCCGTTTGATTTATGTAAGTCAGTGATTCATTCTATTCTTGTCTTGTTCCTGCCTTTAGTGTTCATTATTTATTTAATATTTGTCCGACACAGTGATCAAGTTAGAGCGCTCCAAGGTGGATGCATTGGCTTGCCCCTGGCTGTTCCTCAGTCTGTTTGCACCTGAAGTATGATGCCATCAGTCTCAGTTTTCTGTTTTCGACACAGTACAACTAACTTCTCATTTTTGTATATCTTCTGGTTTGCCTGGTACTGGCCCACAATTGCTGTATGATTATTTTCCCTTTATATCTGTGCGTTAAGATCACCTACAAGTATACATACTTTGTTGTGGCGTAAGGTCAGCGCCACACACCAGACGTAAGAGAACGGTCGTGGAGAAGGCAGCGATCTACCGAAAGCCAATAGCAAGCAGGCGCCGCGCATCCTGGAGGGAGTAACCGAAGATGAGCGCCCTCTACAAGTGGCTGTATCTAGGCCGACATACGTCTGGACGCACGTCAGTTACTAGTCGGGAATACGTCATTTACTAGTGAGAGCCCATCAGTTACTAGTGAGAACTCAGGCAGCTACGAAGACAGGAATAGGACAGAACTAAGTAAAAACGCGGCGACGAACTTAGCAGTAACTAGGTCATAGCGCAGAGAGCATCATACGGAAGACACCGCAAGAAGCGAGAAGAGAGAAGAAACAGACATACGTTCTAAAGTCGAGTATTATACTTGTCAGTCAATAAATATCTTGTAATACTAACTATATCAATGTTTTAGATGTCAAAAAATCGTGAACCAATAGCTCTATTGACAACCAGACCGGGACGAGTAAACAACAAAAAGGCGACGAGGTGACAACATACTTGTCTACGTTGCATGTCTTAAAGTGTATCATGCCGGCCGCGGTGACCGAGGGGACTGAGGCTCTTCAGTCATGGTCTGCACGGCCACTACGGTCGGGGGTTCGAATCCCCCCTCGAGCATGGATATTTGTGCCGTCCTTAGTCTTAGTTAGTTCATAAGTAGTTTGTAAGTTTAGGGACTGATGGCCTCGCAGCTAAGTCCCTTAAGCTTAACAAACAATTGGACGTTTTTTATCGTCTTCCTTGTCTTTCTTGTTCATTAGTAGCTGCGTTTACCTTTACCATTGTGTACATTTGGCTCCCTGCACGGATTTTCTGTCCTGAAGTCCTTTATGACCACCTCTTCGTTTCTGTTACGCAAACCTCAAATCCCTCGACAACTAATGAAAAAACTATCTAGTTGTGTGTCTTTCCTCCTCTCATCCCCGGTTTTTAAGTTAATGCAGATTATTAAAACTTTTGGTGCACGTCATTCAGAGTGGTGCCATTCAACAAATATGAACCGAGCTGTTTTTCACGCAGTAACTCCACTGGTTCAGTTTGAAATTTGTTCCAGGTGCTCTCATACAACAAAACAGCTCGTGATGTGGGCTACCTACTGCAAATGGAAAACGAGGGATGGTGGATTTTCTCTGTTTTTGTGAAAGTGAAGTTTTCAGGATACGCCAGTACAGAGAATGAGAAGCGCTTTACTGCATTCACTGAATGAAACAGAATGATTTTAACAATCTTGTTCCTTTGATTCTCTCGAGTGGAGTCCTATGCACACGAATCAGCTTCATTCTAAATCACTCGAGCGAAAACATTCTTTTTTAAATAAATGAATGTAATTTATTATTTTCAGAAAGGAGTTGGCCCATTTCCTGGTTTCTGAGTGCATGAAATCCAATGACGCGGAGAGAGGAAGGTATTTTTTGCAGCCAAAGTAACGTTACCGCCAGCAAGATATCCAACGAGCTGTTCCGCTAGTAGATGCTTTTGCCGGATTTCGTGTGTAACGATTTGCACTTCTTCTGTTCGCTTAACCCACTGTCAGTTTTAGAGTACATTTGTCACATGTTAAGTGAACATATCATGAGAGCTTTATAGCCCACCACACTTGTTGATGAACTTGCGCGAAATTCAAACTTGCTGTGAAAGATTTGTGTGAGAGAGAAATACTATCAGACTTCAAGAAACCTGTAATCAATCCCATTCCAACGAAGTAAGGGCAGACAGGTGCAAACAATACAGATCTGCGTTTAATAAGTCATAGTAGCAAAATACTAACACGAATTATTTATAGTGAAGTGGGGAAAAAAAAGGCAGAAGCCGTCCACGGGAAAGATGAGTTTGGAATTAGAAGGACAAAAAAAAAAAAAAAAAAAAAAAAAAAAAAAAAAAAAAAAAAAAAACGGAGGATGAAACGAGGAATTTATTGCCATAAAGACTGTTTTTCGACCAGTAAAAATGTAAAAATGTTTATTTAGCTACATTTTCGAGGCTATGGGCTCGAACTACAGTGGTTAAACTAACAAGGACAACACATACACACCCATGCCCGAGGGAGTAACCTTAGTTATTTATCCATTTTATTTTGTAAAGCCATAACAGTTGGAACACAAGGCTAAGCCTCGAAACTTGTAGCTTAATAATTTTTACAGTTGTAACTAACATGTGAATGGTAGCAGTAATTTAAATCACCTGTTGATGAAACGGGGAAGTTCGGACACTACGATTTATCTAAAGTAGGTTAAGAAAGCCTTTGGTGGGTATGGAGAAAGTTTATGACCATGTTGACTTCTTCAAATTCTGAAACTATTAGATGTAAAATATAGGAAACGGAAAGTAATATGCAACTTGGACAGAAATCATATAGCGACTTTGAGTCAAAGGGATAAAAGGAACCCAATAGTTGGAAAGGGAGTAAGACAGTGTTGTAGCGTTTCCCCAATGTTATTCAATCTGTACATTGAGCAAGTCCTGAAGGAAATCAAGGACATGTTTGAAAGCGGTATTCATCTCCAGGGAGAAGAGGGAAACGTTACAGTTTACCGATGACACTGTAATACTGTCGAAGACAGTAAAAGACCTTGAAGAGCTATTGATCGGAACGGATACTGTCTTTAAATTAGGGTACAAGATGAACATAAACAAGAGGAAAAGAAGGGTTAATGGAATTTGGTCCAATGAAATAAAGTAATGCTGAGGGATTTAGTTCAAAAAAGTTATGAGACCTAACTGCAGTGGTTATCGGTCCCTAAGCTTACAAACTACTTAAACTAAGTTAACCTAAGAACTACACACACACACACACACAAGCCCGAGGGACGAATCGAACCTTTGACGGCGAGCACCGTAGCAATGCACCTCAGTGCGCACCGCTATTCCGCCGCTGCGAGGGATTTAGATTAGGAAACGAGAAAACATAGGTAGTAGATCAGTTGTTTTTTTAATTACTATTATTTCATGTAAGGCACCTGATCGTTGAAGCACGCGGCCTTTCCGTGTGGCTGTGTCGTCTTTCTCTTGCCACAAGTGTCATGTCACGAAGCTCCCATCGATTTATTCTTCCTGTTACTGCGGAATCGTACAACTATTTGTTTGTTGTTTAATGTTTGTTTCCGTGTTTATAGTGCCGGTTTGTTTAATTTCACACAACATTTTTATTTCTTATTTATTTCACTGTTGGCGCGTGGATTATGGATGGTCGTCCCTTATACAGGGAGAGCGTAACTCCGAAGGAATTATTGGGAAACACCAATAGATAGTTATGTCTGCCTCCAATTTTCTAATTATTTCCTTCTGTAAAAAAATTAGGAAAAACTTTTCATGGTGAAAGATTCAGGCCTAAATTTAACATGTTTCAGTCTAGAATGAGAAAATTATCAATAACTCAGGAACACCAAATCTAAACACTACCACTTGCATTTGAATATTTAACTGTAGTTTACATTTGTGTATTACTACTAGATGATCCGAAGTAAAGAAGATTTAAAATGCAGAAGAAATGGGAAGAAAAGCGATTCTAAAGAAGCGAAACTTGTTAACATCCAATATTAATTTAAATGTTAGGAAGTCCTTTGTAAAAGCATTTGTCTGGAGTGTAGCATTGTATGGGAGTGAAACGTGGACAATAAGCAGTTCAGATAAAAAGATGATAGAAGCTTTTTAAATTTGATGCTGCAGACGAATGATGAAAATTTGGTGGGTAGATGATGTAACTAATGAGGAGGTGCTTAACCGAATCGGGAAGAAAAGGAGTTTCTGGCATAGCCTGACTAAGAGAAGGGACAGATTGGTTAGACACAATCTGAGATATCGAGGAATTGTCAAATTAGCATTAGCAGGAAGCGTGTCTGGTAAAAATCGTAGCCGCGGTGGATTAGCCGAGCGGTCTGAAGCGTCTCGCTGCGGAGCGCGCTATGGCTCGCCGTGGAGGTTGGAGTCCTCCCTGGGGCATGGCTGTGTGTATTGTCCTTAGGTTAGTTTATAAATGTTCAAATGTTTGTATAGCTTATGGGACTTAACTACGGGGTCATCAGTCCCTAAACTTACAAACTACTTATGAACTACTTACGAACTAGGACGGCACAAATATCCATGCCCGAGGGGGGATTCGAACCCCCGACCGTATTGGCCGTGCAGACCGTGACTGGAGCGCCTCAGTCCCCTCGGCCACCGCGGCCGGCAGGTTAGTTTACCTAGGTTTAAGTAGTTTGTAAGCTACGGACTGATGACCACGCAGTTTGGTCCGATAGATTTACAAACGTTTGAACGTTTTTTAAAAATCGGAGAGGGAGACCGTGGGAGGGATATAGTAAGCAGGTTCAAAAAGATGTAGGTTGCCGAACGTATTCTCAGATGAAGAGACTTGCACAGGAGAGGGTAGCGTGGAGAGCTGCATCAAAGCAGTCTTGTCTTTTGACACAACAGAATTATGCACTGCACCGCTACGATAGAAAATAAGACAAAGTCGAAAATTCATTTAAGTAAAATTAGTATATAAGTGCCAAACATTAATTTTTAGGAGTAGCTTTTTTTATTCGAAAAGTCATAAAGCGAAACAACACAACACAACCATCTTTACTGCATCATAACGTTTGTTTCATTCCGCACTTGAACTGTACCTAAAACCTGGACGTGTCGGTTGTCGGAGATTCGTAAATCCCCAGCGGTGCCAGCATTACTGCTCATTTTACAGGATACTTGTTCGCGGATTCCGGTTAACGGAGTGAGGAGGCGTTGTAGCTACAGGGGAGGGGAGCGCGCCGGCGGCTATACGTGTTTGGGCTGCGGAAATAACAAGCTTAGCAATATTCTGAAGGGCGTAGCGACGTGAGAGTAGTTTGCTGTTATCGGGCTGATCCGCAGCCCTTAGCCCTGGTGCCGGGCGCCGCCTACCGCCGCCCTAATGGGCCGGAAGGGGCGAAGGGCGGGGGGGGGGGGGGGGGCTCAGCCCTCTGGAAGGGCCGGGGCCGCCTCCGGAATACCCAACAACCGGCGCGGCGTCTTCACAGATAAGCCCGCACTGGGTACAAAAGAAAAAGAGTAGAGGAGGCCTGAGAGGCAGACCAACAAGTGGAACCTCCGAGAACGGAGTGTTGCAAAAGGAAAACACTTCCAAACGTTCTGCACACATTGTTTATTTATATTATGGTGACGCCCTGTCCTTGTCAGCCAGGACGCGATCGCAAAATATATTAATTTTTGGCCCACTGTAGGTTACGGTAGTAACACTAAAAGTGGGCCTTTGCGATCGTCTTTTGACAGTTCGAAATTTAAATGAAAATAACGGCTTAACTATTCATCTGACACGAAAATTGAATAACCGAATTTGCAGAGGAGAAAATTCTCTTCAACTTTGCTTTCTTATATATATATATATATATATATATATATATATATATATATATATATATATATATATATATATATATATTTCATATCTCGTAGCGTTTCAAAGACATTTGCAAAAATAACGGCGATTTTGAGATGTATGTCTGTCTGTCCGTCTGTCTGTCTGTCTGTACGTAACGTGTTCCCTGTTTTTAAGACTAACTATTCAACCGATCAGCACCAAATTTTACAGACATGATTATAGGCTGCCAGAGACCAGAACCTCCTTTTTTCAAATTTTTCGGACAAACAATACGGTAGTAATACAAAAAAAAAGCCGTTTGTAATATAATTGTAATTGCAAACGAACCGTTCATCTGACACGAAAATTGAATAACTTAATTGGCAGAGGAGAAAATTCTCTACAACTTAGCTCCTTTACGTTTTTTTTATATCTCGTATCGTTTGAGACATATTTGCAAAAATAACGGAGATTTGACATCCTCTATTGAATTAACGAAAACCAGCCGTTCGGATATGTCACGTGACATTCCTCGCCCAGAACTCTCTCTGGCATACTCCATCCATCTTGTGTTCCGTATTTGATGATTTTCTTATTGTAACTTACACGTTGTCATTTCAAAGCAATGGTGCACTGCGGAATTAACAAAAACACATCGTTCTTCGTACGATAAATGACAAACTAGTGTCTACAAATGCCATATTAGCATCAGATAAGAACGGCCATCAATACTATGAGATTAAAGGACTTATCTTTCGATTGATAGCTGTAGCGTATTGGGCAAGGCTTTGGACTATGACGATAAATGTCGGTGGTTCGGAACCCGCCACTACCTAACTTTTTTCCTAAAAGGGTTTCAGACACACTTATTAATTAATTTTTTATTATTTAGATTATTATTTTGGTCCAAAATGTTTTCAAAAACTTATAAAACTACAAATCTAAAGTGGGCCGTAAAACACCTCAGAGCAATTTTTTCACTTGTTTCTCACTCGCGAGAAGATGCGGCTTTATAAGTTAATCTACTGCTAGCGTCTATAGCATTTTTATTTCATTCGATAAAGAGTTTAAAAAGTAAACGAAGGCTTTTGCGGCAGTTACCATTGACAGTAAAATTATTTTGGCCATTGCACCCGCTTCGGTGGAGTGGCCGAGCGTTCTAAGTCGCCTCGCTGCGGAGGCACTATTCCTTGCCGTCGGAGGTTGGAGTCCTCCCCCGGGCATGGGTGTATGTGTTGTCGTTAGGTTAGTTAAACCTGGTTTACGTAGTTTGTAAGCCTAGGGACTAATATCGAATGTTCAAATGTTTGTAAAGCTTATGGAACTTAACTGCGTGGTCACCACTCCCTAAATTTACAAACTACTTATGAACTAACATATACTAATGAAACCACGCATTAAAGATATCTCCAAAACTCAATTTTAAGATAAGGTTTATTTTACTAAAGTACCTATCAGTGCGATAACGATGTATAAAAGCTTAAACCTTCGCAAAATGTTAGCTCAATAAATGTTAGGTGATACTTTGCCTTTTCAATATCACATGTAGGATACCACACACGACACCTATTAATATTAGATAATAGAATAGAGGAAGACAAAATGTATTAATTATATCTACTTTGATAAAAACCAATATATTTAAAATACAAACGTCAGTTCCTAGCTAATAGGTACGCAGGAAAGTCACCTATTCCTAAAGTAGTGCATTTGCTACAATCTTTAAATTTTACTTATCGTCCTAGCGGCCTCCCGTGATAATATTGGCAATCATGTGACGTTGGCATTAGTGAATCGCACCGAGCGAGGTGGCGCAGTGGTAACACACTGGACTCGCATTCGGGGGGATGGTGGTTCAAATCCACCTCTGGCCATCCAGATTTAGGTTTTCCGCAATTTCCAAAAAACACTCCAGTCAAATGCAGGGATGGTTCCTGAAAGGGCACGGCCGATTTCCTTCCGTATCTTCGTTGTACGAGGAGAATTGCTTCACTGAACGGACAAGGGTGCTTACAAGGACCTGTCAACCACAGAGCAGGAAGAATATAAACATCTTGGCAAAGATTTTCTACCGTGTTCTTGATGTTCCAACATAACCACGTGAGGCCGCCGGGGCTGTAGGTAAAATTTGGCCGGTGTAGGAAATACGTCTGCTAAGGCGTCTGAATAAAAGTATTTTTTTTTTCCTACAGTTGCTGGACTCAAACTGTGTGGTTCTATAGAAATATTCAGCGTCTTACAAAAAGGTATGTCCAAACTTTCAGGAAACATTCCTCACACACAAAGAAAGAAAATATGTTATGGGGACATGTTTCCGGAAACTCTTAATTTCAATGTTGAGCTCATTTTAGTATTTACGGATGAGACTTCATTACAACGTGATCATATTTTAAATTTTCACAATCAACATGTGTGGGCTGACGAGAATCCGCACGCAATTGTGCAATCACGTCACCAACACAGATTTTCTGTGAACGTTTGGGCAGGAACTGTTGGTGATGTCTTCATTGGGCCTCATGTTCTTCCACCTACGCTCACTGGAGCACGTTATCATGATTTCATACGGGATACTCTACCTGTGCTGCTAGAACATGTGCCTATACAAGTACGACACAACATGCGGTTCATTCACGATGGAGCTCCTGGGCATTTCGGTCGATGTGTTCATACGCTTTTCAACAACAGATTCGGTGACCGATGGATTGGTAGAGGCGGACCGATTCCATGGCCTCCACATTCTCCTGACCTCAACCCTCTTGACGTTTATTTATTGGGGCATTTGAAAGCTGTTGTTTTTCGCAACCTCGCAACCAAATGTAGAGACTCTTCATGCTCGTATTGTGGACGGCTGTGATACAATACGCCATTCTCCAGGGCTGCATCAGCGCATCAGGGATTCCATGCGACGGCGGGTGGATACATGTATCCTCGCTAACGGAGGACATTTTGAACATTTCCTGTAACAAAGTGTTTGAAGTCACGCTCGTACGTCCTGTTGCTGTGTTTCCATTCCATGATTAATGTGATCTGAAGAGAAGTAATAAAATGAGCTCCAACATGGAAATCAAGCGTTTCCGGACACATGTCCACGTAACATATTTTCTTTCTTTGTGTGTGAGGAAAGTTTTCTGAAAGTTTGGCCGTACCTTTTTGTGACACCCTGTTTATACACTACACATTGACGATGTTACAATAAACAGGCCCATACCATTACGAAATACACACGGTTTCATGGTTTCGAACGAGTGTTTCGAAATCTCACACTGTTTCATTTGTTCCAAAAACCGTCCGATGTCTCATTTTTCCCCTTCTGTACATGGAAGTGTTGGAAGTGCGGTGCACTACCTGCTGTGGGCGGCGTCAGGCAGCTGTTTCTGGTCCCCCACTGGTTGCGCTGCCTCCGTGGGCGCGGCGGCTGGCGGCTGCTCAGAGGTTGCGTGTTCACGGCCGCGGCTGGGCCAAGATATTGGCGTGAGGCGCTGGCTGCAACCGATTCCCAGACTGATACGAAGCCGTTCTAAAGCCACCGCCGCCAGTAGCTCCTTTCTCACTTCAGGCATAGCAGCGGACTGCTTCTCCTCGAGTCCAGCCGTGCAGTATTCCACAGCGCGATCATCTCTTGCCTGGCGTTCTGAAAAACTCTTGTGTTTTCCTCTTGCTGGCCACCTCGAATTATTTTGTTACGGTTGTTGCTCCCGCTCCGTAAGACACGAACTCGTGAACAACGTATTCCTCTGACGCCAGGTGTAGTTTTTTTTTTTTTTTAATTATTATTGTGGCGTCTGTTTCGAATGAACAGACGTCACTTCAGATCCTGCCGTTGTTATTCTTTCATATTCACAGAATATATGACATCAACTGCGAATGTGGAAAGCTGAAGATGTGTACCAAGCCGTGACTCGATCCCGGGTCTCCTGCTTTCCAGGCAGTTGCGCTAACCCCTACACCACTGGGGACACAGTGGTCATCGCACATGCAAGGACTACCTAAGCACGCGTCCCGTCAGATACAAATTTACAGCTTTACCCTGCCCACAGTACTCAAACTCGTAGTTCGTAGCAGGAGATCCGGGTTCGAATCCCGGCAGAGTACACATTTGCAGCTTTGCCCATTCGTAGTTGATGTCATATATTCTGTGAATATTGTAGGCTTTTTTTTATTGCCGAGTTGGGTCGTGTCTCACGAGTCGTGTGTTACTGGAAAAACTTGCACGCTCTACCTGAAGAGCGGCGTCTCATCTGTTAGGCATGAATAACCACTTGCTCTCCTTGTACAAGACATTCTCGGTTTACTGGCGAGTCAAATTTGAGGAACATCCCCGGCTCTCCAAAAAATCGTTCATTGTTTTCGTCGGGACTAACACGTTGCCTCGTCTTGTGTTGACAATATTCAACAGGTATGGACACGAGTTCAGTACTCGTACAATTCGTCAACGAGAAACAGGACGACGTCAAGTAGAGATCTCGTGCCTAAAAGTAGGCAACAGACGAAGGACCGAACTGAAAGTTTGGCGAAATCAGTGACTTCAGAGTGGCCAATAAAGGAGAACGGGTACCACAGTAAGTTTGCCGGTTTTAAATGGAATGCAAATATTGTAACATTCACTTCATTTTTGGAATAAATACAGGACACGTTTCCAAATCTATTTGAGGATGCTGCCAATCTCTCATCTCTTTTTGGGACGTTTCATACACTGCTGTATTAGTTTTTAAATGATTTTAGAGTTCATGGGACTTAACTACGGGGTCATCAGTCCCTAAACTTACAAACTACTCATTAACTACCTTATACTAAAGACGGCACAATCATCCGTGCCCTAGGGGAGATTCGAACCCCCGACCGTAGTGGCCCTGCCCCTCGGCCACCGCAGCCGGCGGTTTCCTCTAAGAGCCGATCTTTCTGTCACCATCTGTGAAATAATAACAATATTTAATACACCAGTGCCATTCATTCTCATGCAAATGACACTCGGAAACTAACACGTGAATATTCTTAATAACAAAACAAAAATTCACGTAGAAGCTCAGCTTATATGTTTTCATAATGAGGCTGCAAATGTTATTTCTTTGTCTGGCTCTACCTAACGTGAGTGGAAGACTTTTTCTATAATGCAGTTAAAGAAGTTACGATTACGTGGCAGCCTGAGTGACGACACATACTCCCTCTGTTCAACGAATCAGTTATTTATTTATTTGCAATATATTTCGTTAAACAATGTAGTTATGGCACTGTCGGTAGAAGAGCGAGCTAACGTATATGTACAGGGCGAAGCGAAATTCGCTTATTCAGGTCTCGGAGCAAGATGCCTTAGATGCCAGCAATAAAAATAAAAATTCCGTAAAAAATTTCGTCTTACACATATTAACGGCAGTAAATGTACGTCGAAGATCGAGATGGGCGTGTTTTCCATATATCAGTGTGTTTTAGAATCAAACAATTACACAACAAACGTCTGGGCGATGTAGATGGCGTCTTGAGGAACAAAATGAGCACGGAAACCCATGGCCGAAAACGCCATTCAACGACGCTATGTAGCGCCGTTGGATGTCGCTTCCGGGCATAGGCTTATGTGCTCATTTTGTTGTTCAAGACGCCCTATACATCGCCCAGACGTTTGTTGTGTAATTGTTTGATTCTAAAACACACTGATGTGTGTGATGAAAACACGCCCATCTCGATCTTCGACGTACATTTACTGCCGGAAATATGATCATGAAGAAATTTTCGAGAAACATTTTTGTATTGCTGGAATGGGAGGAATCGAGCTATGTAGCACGCGTGCGTGAACTTAACTCCACCCTATACACATATATTCTTCCGCATGTAGTTGTGATAACCTACATCTACATACATACTCTGCAAATCACATTTAAGTGCTTGGCTGAGGGTTCTTTACCCACTTTCATAACCTTTCTCTACCGTTACATTTCCTAATAGCGTACGGGAAGAATGAACACCTAAATCGTTCCGTTTTCGATGCGGATAATATCATTTGTATCTGCTTGTAACTATGCATTGTGGCTGGATCAGTAAAACCAGTAATGTTTCTAGTCGATTGTGCAAGTTGCACTGAAAATGGCTATTCAATAGCCGAAATAGACCTGTAATAATAAATAAACAAATTTACGACCAATGCTGAATTTTCTTTTGATATTTATCATTTTATGGTCGTGGTGCACACTACTCCTAATGGAGGTATCATTACATAAAATGTTTTCACATTCTGTAGTAAAATTCGGTAATTGAAATTTTGCATACAGATCTCGCCACAATGAATAACGTCGTTCTTTTAATGGTTTCTATCGTGTAAAATTTCCATGACGCTTTCCCCACCGTAACGTGATAAAACAAAACGAGCTGCCCTTCTCTAAACCTTCTCAATGTCTTCCGTCAGTCCCGCCTGGTGAGGGTCCCACACTGGGCAAAAGTACTCCAGAAAAGGACGCACGAGTGTGATGTAGGCAGTCTCTTTGGTGGAGCTGTTGTATCTTCGAAGCGTTCTGCCTAATGAAACGTAATCTTTGGTTCGCCGTCCCCATAATGTTTTTTATGTGATCTCTCCTGTCTAGGTTGTTCGTAATTGTAACTCCTAGGTATTTGGTAGAATATACGACCTTGAGGTGTGACTGATTTATCGTGTAACTGAAGTTCTGCAGATTTCTTTTAGTGCTCAGACACTGGAGACAAAATACTTGAAGCAATCGACCACTGACTGTAAAAGACAAGAGAAATTAAGGGCTCGTACGGACGCATATAGGCATTCTTTTTTTCTTCGTTCTATTTGGGAGTGGAATAAGAAAGGAAATGCATAGTAGTGGTACAGTGTATCCTCCGCCACGCACCTTACGGAGGATTGCGGAGTACGTACTGGGTGATCAAAAAGTCAGTATAAATTTGAAAACTTAATAAATCACGGAGTAATGTAGATAGAGAGGTAACAATTGACACACATGCTTGGAATGATATGCGGTTTTATTAGAACCGAAAAAGAAGTATTGCTAGACGTATGAAAGATCTCCTGCGCGCGTCGTTTGGTGTTGATCGTGTGCTCGGCCACCACATTTGCCATGCTTAGCCTCCTAGGTCCGTAGACCTCAGTCCGTGCGATTATTGGCTTTGGGGTTACCTGAAGTCGCAAGTGTATCGTGGTCGACCGACATCTATAGGGATGCTGAAAGACAACCTCCGACGCCAATGCCTCACCATAACTCCTGAGATGCTTTACACTGCTGTTTACAAGATTATTCCCCGACTACAGCTATTGTTGAGGCATAATGGTGAACATATTGAACGTTTCCTGTAAATAACATCATTTTGCTTTGTCTTAATTATTGCTTTTCAGGTCAGATGTAGTGCCATCTGTCGGACATTTTTTTGAATTTTTTTATATTTTCTTGTTCTAATAGAACCGCATGTCATTTCAAGCACGTGTGTCAATTTTTACCTCTCTATCTACATTAGTCTGTAACTTATTACGTTTTCAAATTTATACTGACATTTTGATCAGTCGGTATGTAAATGTAAATGCGGCATAATGTGAAATCTAGGCGTAAGCCAAGCCGGTCAAGTGTTCCGTACGCGACATTCCTGCCCTCTAAGTGGCGTCTCAGTAATTTATTCCTCCAACGTTTTCTCTCAGACACTGCAGCGGTGTGGGGGGCAAGTGTGCGCTCAGACGAGAAGAGCTGACCGGCGAACCAAAGGGCCGATTTTGTGGCTGCCGCTGGCGTGGCGTGTTTTCTTTCCGACGTGACGGGACGATGAACCCTAATCTTATTTGCTTGCTGCTCTCGGACATGCCGGACAGCAGAGTCAGGACACCAGCCTGGGTATTTCCCTACGCCAGGTGGTCGCCGGCTAGCACCGCAGCTGCGGGCGGCCACGCACGGCTGCGCTCGCCCTGACCCCTGGGTCTGGGACCCGCGACCGGCCGGGCACAGGCGCCAGTGCCGCATTCTTGAGGGCCCGGCTGCGCCGTGGGCGGAGCGCGCCGCCCCATATGGACACGCGAGCTCCCACCCGGTCGCTGAACACTTGTTTCCGGACACGTCACTCAGCGGATGACACCGCCGTCTAAGTGTCGCAACTCCGATCCAGTAACAGTACCTTCAAAGCCGAAAGGCCCAATGAGTCCCCTTGCAGACAAACCACACCACACATTTACACCAGGCAAATTCACAGCCTTTTCAAATGTAATGTGAGGATTATCTTCAGCCCAGTACACACAATTGTGGCTATTGACAGTTCCATTGAGTTTGAATTGGGCTTTATCCGACCAAATTATGCTACCCATAAATCCCGGTTCACGACTCACCATCTCCTGAAACCATTCAAAAATTCTAACCTTCGACCTGGATCGTCATCACTTAGCAGTTGTACCAGCCTTGGAATGTACACACGAAACTTGCCTTTCTTCAGAATACGTAGCACATTACTAGCACTTACATTACTCTCACGTGCCGCTTGAAGATTTTTTTAGGCAAACACTGAAACAGTTCCAAGACCGCAGTTGTGGAATTATCACTTGCAGCTGTATGAGGTCACCCTGATCGAACTTTAATGCACATCACACACTGTTCCATGAATTTCGAGTTTGTCTCATAGACGTGTAATTGTTAACCTTGAAGGTGGTTCTGTACCATACTAACTTCTCCACTGTCTTCGAACCACAGCTACATTCTCAAACTTCCAGTACCACTAAATTATCTGCTTCCGCGCTTCATAGCTCAAACGCACGTCCGCCATGTTGAAGTTACCTCCTTGCCACTGCTGCCACCTGTTGAAGAAACATAACATTACTTTCTCCCAGATACTTAACCTTGTAGAATGGGAAATAAATTTTCAACGACAGTTCAAAGTCTGTATAAATTTTTTTGACGCACCCTGCATAATAACGACCCGAAGTACCTGGGAGTAATACCCGATCGCTTTCTCACTTTTAAAAGCCAGATGCCAAAGTTAAGACGAGAACTAACACACAACAAATTGCTGGATCATTCTGGGGAGCAAACGCACAAGTCCTGTGTACTACTGCTCTGACCCTGGTCTATTCATCGGCTGTGTATTGTGCTCCTGTGTGGCTGAACAGTGCCCACATGCGAGAGGTTGACGTCCAGCTTAACAGAGCCACGACGATAATTAGTGGTACCCTCGTGGCTACACCTCTTCCGTGGCTCAGAAAGTGTAAGAAAATATTCTCTTACCCCACAATTTCCCATCACGCAATATCTCTCACAAAACCTCGGGCGACTAATGTCCAGAAAGCCACCTCTATGATTAGCCTCCCAATTGATAGCAGACGATTTCTCATCCAACACCACCAGGGCAGTCTCATGGAACATCTTTGAAGAGCGAAACAAACACCTCATCACATTCCCAGCCCTTCCACTGAAGTTGTTGCTATGAACCTGTTTCGCAAGGAGTGGACTCGGCTGAATCGTTTCCGCACAGGAGTGGGTAGATGAAGTTATTGGAAGTACAAAAGGGGAATGACACAAGATTATTCATGTGATTCGGAGCACACACCCAAACTATAGACCACATAGCAACAGACTGCCCCCTGTGTCCTTTCGCTGAGGGGTTGGTTTGTCTTCGCAATATAAATGAAGCACGACTTAAATGGCTTAAATCACTGGACCAGGCTCTGTGTGGGAGATCCTATTCACATGTAATTTTCTATCCCCTGAACGCAAGTACTGTGCACTGTAGTAACAATAGTTCAATATAGTGGCTGACAAGAACCATACGATAATAATAAACAAGTGAGTACTGCACTCCGCAGCAATTTGTGAGCTTCAAAGAATATGGAAGTTGTGAGTTACTTGTATTTGTGAGCTGTAAATTTTTTGTGGGAGTTTTTGAATAATCAGTTTATTTAGTATAAAATTCAGTGCTAGAAAACTAATTACTATATCTATGGAAAGAAGCCATCCCCATGAACCACAGACATTGCCGAGGTGGGGTGGCTTGCGTGCCTCAACGATGCAGATAGCTGTACCGTAGGTGCAACCACAGCGGAGGGGTATCTGTGGAGAGGCCAGACAAACGTGTTGTTCCTGAAGAGGGGCAGCAGCCTTTTCAGTAGTTACAGGGGCAACAGTCTGGGTGATTGACTGAGTTGGCCTTGTAACATCAGCTAATGTGGCTTTGCCACACAGTTACTGCGAACGGCTGAAAGCAAGGGGAAACTACAGTTGTTACATTTCCCGAGGACATGCAGCTCTACTGTATGAAAATATGATGATGGCATCCTCTCGGGTAAAATATTCCGGAGGTAAAATAGTACCCCATTCGGATCTCCGGGCGGGGACTACTCAGGAGGATGTTGTCATCAGGAAAGACAATACTGGCATTCTACGAATCGGAGCGTGGAATGTTAGATCCCTTAATCGGGTAGGAAAATTAGAAAATTTAAAAAGGCAAATGGATAGGTTGAAGTTAGATGTAGTGGGGATTAGTGAAGTTCGGTTGCAGGATGAACAGGATTCCTCGTCAGGTGAGTACAGGATTATAAATACAAAATCAGTTGGGGGTATCACAGGAGTAGGACTGATAATGAATAAGAAGATAGGAAAGCGAGTAAACTACTATAAGCAGCACAGTGATCGCATTATCATTGTCAAGATAGATACGAAACCAACACCGACAACAGTAGTACAGGTTTATATGCCAACTAGCTCTGCCGATGATGAGGATATAGAAGAAATATATGAGGAGCTAGAGGAAATTATTCAGACAGTTAAGGGAGATGAAAACTTAATTGTGATGGGAGACTGGAATTCGGTAGTAGGAAAAGGAAGAGAAGGAAAAATAGTAGGTGAATATGGACTCGGCAAGAGGAATGAAAGAGGAAGTCGCCTGGTAGAATTTTGCACGGAATATGATTTAATCGTAACAAACACGTGATTTAAGAATCACAAAAGAAGGTTGTATACATGGAAGAGAGCAGGAGACACCGGAAGGTATCAGATAGATTTTATAATGGTAAGACATAGATTCCGGAACCAGGTTATAAACTGCAAGACATACCCAGGGGCAGATATAGACTCTGACCATAATTTGTTAGTCATGAACTGTAGGCTGAAGCTGAAAAAACTGCAGAAAGGTAGGAAAATAAGGAGATGGGACTTAGATAAATTGAAGGAAAGTGAAATTATGGAGAATTTCAGAGGGAGATTTAGGCAACAATTGACAGAAACAGGGGGAAATAAAACAGTAGAAGAGGAATGGGTAGCATTGGGAGATAAAATAGTGAAGGCAGCAGAGGAAAAAATAGGTAGGAGGGCAAGACCTACAAAAAATCATTGGATATCACAAGAAATACTAAATTTAATTGATGAAAGGAGAAAATATAAAAATGCAGTAAATGAAACAGGGAAAATGGAGTACAGACGTCTAAGAAATGAGATTGACAGGAAGTGCAAAATGGCTAAGCAGGAGTGGCTAGAAGCGAAATGCAGATCTGTAGAAGAATGTATAAATAGGGGAAAAATAGAAAAATAAAAGAAACATTTGGAGATAAGAAAAACAGCTCTATGAATATCAAGGACTCTGATGGAAAACCAGTCCTCAGCAAAGAAGGGAAAGCTGAAAGGTGGAAAAAGTACATAGAGCAGCTCTACAAAGGAAATGAACTTAGAGACGATGTTGTAGGAAGGTAAGAGGAAGTAGATCAAGATGAAATAGGAGATACTATACTGAGAGATGAATTTGACAGAGCCCTGAAAGAGCTAGGTCGGAACAAGGCCCCAGGAGTAGATGACATACCCTCAGAGCTACTAAAGTCTCTGGGGGAGCCAGCCATGACAAGACTATTTGAACTGGTGTGTAGGATGTATGAGACAGGCGAAATGCCCTCATACTTTAAGAAAAATGTAATAATCCCCATTCCAAAGAAATCAGGCGCAGACAGGTGTGAAAATTACAGAACCATCAGTTTGATAAGTCATGGTTGCAAAATTTTAACACGAATTATCTACAGGAGAATGGAAAAGCTGGTAGAAGCTGACCTCGGGGAAGATCAGTTTGGATTCACGAGGAACATAGGAACCCGGGAGGCAATACTCACTTTACGTCTTATCTTAGAAGATAAATTAAGGAAAGGCAAACCTACATTTTTAGCTTTTGTAGATTTGGAGAAAGCTTTTGACAATGTTGACTGGAATACACTCTTTCAAATTCTGAAATCAGCAGGGGTAAAATACAGGGAAAGGAGAGTTATTTACAACTTGTACAAAAGCCAGACCGCAGTTATTAGACTCGAAGGGCATGAAAGGGAAGCATCAGTTGGGAAGGGAGTAAGACAGGGTTGTAGCCTTTCTCCGATGCTATTTAATTTGTACATCGAGCAGGTGCTGAAGGAAAAATTTGGAATAGGGATTAAAGTTCAGGAGGAAGAAATAAAAGCATTGCGTTTTGCTGATGACATTGTAATTCTGTCAGAGACAGCAAAGGACCTGGAAGAGAAGTATGGACAGTGTGTTGAAGAGAGCGTACAAAATTAACATTAACAAGAACAAAACAAAAGTAATGGAATGCGGTCTTAGAAATTCAGGTGATGCTGAAGGAATTAGATTAGATAACGAAACAATGAAGGTGGTAGATGAGTTTTGTTACTTGGGTAGTAAAATAACATGCGATGGTTGCAGTACAGAGGATATAAAATGCAGAATGGCAATGGGAAGAAAAGCATTTTTGAAAAAGAGAAATTTGCTAACATCGAACATTAATGTAAGTGTAAGGAAGTCTTTTCTGAAGGCATTTGTGTGGAGTGTTGCCTCGTACGGGAGTGAAACATGGACGATAAGCAGTGCGGACAGGAAGAGGATAGAGGCTTTTGAAATGTGGTGCTACAGAAGAATGCTGAAGATTAGATGGGTAGATCGCATAACTAATGAAGAGGTACTGAACAGAATTGGTGAGAAAAGGAATTTTTGGCATACCCTGACTAAAAGAAGGGATCGCTTGGTAGGACATTTTCTTAGACATCGGGGAATCGTAAATTTAGCATTGGAGGGAAGTGTGTGGGGTAAAAATCGCAGAGGGAGACCAAGAGACGCGTATAGTAAGCAGATTCAAGTGGATGTGGGTTGTCGTTCTTATGAGGAGATGAAAAGGCTTGCTCAGGATAGAGTAGGGTGGAGAGCTGCATCAAACCAGTCTCCGGACTGAAGACCATAACAACAACATGGAAAGACGCTTTGTTTTTCAATGTACACAATTTTGTAGGATGAAAAATGGTGCATTGTTTCATACATCGTGTTCTAACAGAATTAAAATGCAAATAAAGAAGATTACAGCAAAAAACAAATAATATAATTTCCTTCCCCACATAAAAGATACTGGTCTGAAAGGTTTAAGAGTTGAAATTAATGTCAACCTGATGTGTTCAAGTTCAGAAGGAAATTATTATTAATTATAGTTGCATGCACAGTGGGTACCTTCAAGTTCACGAGTTTTTGATAGTGAATTTAGAACATGGTAATATACTCAAAACAACACACGATTCTTACATTGTTGGAGACTAAGTAATACAACTCCTTAAAAATTATCTTTTTGCATTTTCCTTGCCTCTGTACCTTACCTGTATTTGGCAGGAATCGAACTGTGTATCTCCACAGTTCGTCTACAGTTTATAGACGGGCATACAGTATTATTTATTTATGTATCCACTTTTTCAAACTAGGAGGCAACCGGCAAAATATTGGCCTATATTTTTCTACAACTGAAGTATGAAACTAAGCAGGCTCTACTGAAACAGTTGATTAACTGCAACCGAAACGCTCAAACAATACTTTTGTACGTTAGTAATACTATGAAGTAGTGGTTCAACTTTTTCGATCCTCACTAAGAGTCGAAGTTTAGAAGCAAATGAAATACTAGAGATTTTCTTCGTTGCTTAAAGGAAGAACTAACCACCGTAAAAGAACACTTGTTATTTGTAAGATTATTCTCTTACTTTTCGACATCCTTTGCAGATCGAAGTACGAGATTTCCGATTAAATTTTTCATACCTGCTACAATTTATAGTGCCACGAAAGCTCTGAAAGAGTGGCATTTGAATGTGATTCTGCATTCGAAACACATTTTCAATACACTGTCGTTTCGCTGTGTGTTTATACCAGCCAGCAGCTTGGCGACGCTGCAATTGGGAAGCTACAGGAATTACGTAGGAGTTTTGTGACTCCTTATGTTAGACTCTGATAGCTCCGTGGCCAACGATAAACAGTGGCCTGACTGCATGAGGAAGTGTCATCTGCAGAATAGATTCGAATCGCGTCAGATATCATGTCGTTATAAGGTATGCACGCTGTATGCGTGGTCAATGAGGCAGACAAGGCGGGGGAGGGGTATGAAGTGGTAGGGGAGCCGCACGGATGATTGGGGTAGGAATGGATACGGAAGGTGAGTCGGAGGGCATGGCGTTCCAGGATCTCTAGGGACTTCTAGAAAGGTGGAGGGAGGGGGAGTCAGAGATTCAGGCGGCATGGGAGACACAGAGGATGGGGCGAATGAAGGGTTTTAGATATAAAGGATGGTGGAAGGGTTCAGGCCCCAGGTCTGACCAACAAGGAGTTGGAGTAGGCGGAGTCAGGAGCAGGCTTTTACTTGGACGGTGCGGAGGTGGGGTGTCCAGGAGAGGGTTCGATCTATGGTGAGGCCCAGGTACTTTAGGATGGGAGTGAGGCGGATGGGACGGTTATGGAGGGTGAGATAGAAATCACTGGGCGGAAGGAAGGAGTGGTGCGACCTACAGTGATCACCTGAGTTTTGGTATGATTTATAGAGAGGAACCACTGGTTGCACCAAGTGGTGAAAAGGTCAAGGTGTCCTTGGAGAAGGCGATTAGAACTGGCGAGGGTGGGAACTAAGCAGGACCGGAGCTTCTGTAAAATCTGAGACGATGTCCTTTACATCAATTATGTCTACTGTTTCTCGTTGAATTGACAAAGTTGCCAACCCTACAAGTCTTTCTTGCGGCATTGTGGATCGCAGATATGTTTTATAGTTTCAATTTCGAGAAGATGCGCTCACCCCTGGCTACAGACACAGGAAAAGTAAGCAACACTCTTAGTGCAGCAACTAAATTAAGTACAATGTCTATAAGCCCATTTCTACAAATGTAACTCAGAACGTCCTGTGGTCCTGAGTTCCTGGGTACTCTTCTACCAATGGCTTGTAATTCATTGCATAGATCAGTAGCATTAATAGTATCTTTAGAGTCTTAGTGAGTTCGAGACTCTTCCAAATTAACACATTATTCAAGAACAGCTTTGCGAATTTTATTTTGTACATCTTGTATGTTACATAGACAGTCAAATACACTATTTAGGCTGTTAATCTGATGAAATCTCTCGTCAACTGAATTTATTGCAGTATCGCCAGCTTTGATCTCGGGATGATTAGTTGCAAACTGCTACTCGTCTATTCTTACTGGCAAAATTCTGAAGAGTCAAAGAGAATGCATGTAACATTGACTTGCGTCTTGTCTCTTGCCTGTTGCTTTGTCTGTGTAGAGTAACAGGAATTCATCACTCTTGGAACCGCAGGGCAACAGCAAAGTATAGCGCAAAGCGAGCGCACGAGGGTTCATCCCGCACCACAAATTTGCCGCCCCCCAAATTCGAGCGCCCTAGGCAATTGCCTAGTTTGCCTATATGGACGGACCGGGCCTGGAGCTAAGGCAAGGTAAGTGGTGTCAACAGCATATCGGAAGAGATGTAGTTGGGGGGGGGGGGAGGGGGCAGGCTAAGGCATATCTGCGATTTTTGTTGTTGTGGTCTTCAGTCCAGAGACCGGTTTGATGCAGCTCTCCACAATACCCTATTCTGAGCAAGCCTCTTCATCTCCACATAAGAACGGCCACCTACATCTGTCTGAATCTGCGTACTGTATCAATCTCTTGGTTTTCCTCTGCGGTTTTTACCCCACACGCATCCCTCCAAAGCTAAATTCACAATTCTTTGATGTCTAAGAATGTGTCCTACCCTTCTTTTAGTCAAGGTACGCCAGAAATTTCTTTTCTCCCCAATTCTCTTCAGTACCTCCTCATTGGTTACGCGATCCACCCACCTAATCTTCAGCATTCTTCTGTAGCACCACATTTCAAAAGCCTCAATCCTCTTCCTGTTCACACTGTTTATCGTCCATGTCTCACTCCCATAAAAGGCAATACTCCGTACAAATGTCTTCAGAAAAGACTTCCTTAGGCTTAAATCAATATTCGATGTAAGCAAATTTCTCTTTTTCAAGATCGCTTTTCTACCCATTGCCATTCTGCATTTTATATCCTCTGTACTGCGACCATCATTTGTTATTTTACTGCCCAAGTAACAAAACTCATCTACCTCCTTTATTGCTTCGTTACCTAATCTAATTCCTTCGGGCCGGCCGCGGTGGCCGAGGGGACTGAGGCGCTTCAGTCGCGGTCTGCACGGTCACTACGGTCGGTGGTTCGAATCCCCCCTCGGGCGTGGATATTTGTTCCGTCCTATTTCGTAAGTAGTTCATAAGTAGTATGTAAGTTTAGGGACTGATGACCCCGTAGTTAAGTCCCATAAGCTTTACAAACATTTGAACATTAATTCCTTCGGCATCACCTGATTTTCTCACACTGTCCATTCCGACCAATTGCACTTCCAGGTCATGTTTTTAATTCTTCACCCTGAACTAAAAATTTCCTTCCCGAAATTTCTCCTTGCTTTCCTTTATAGCTTGCTCAATGTACAAATTGAATAACATTGGAGAAAGGCTACAAGCCAGTCTTACTCCCTTTCCAACCACTGCATCCCTTTCATGCCCTTCAACTCTGACAACCGCTGTCTGGTTTTTGTACAAGTTGTAAATAACCTTACGTTCCCTATATTTTACTCCTGCTTGCTTCAGAACTTGAAAGAGTTTATTCCAATCAACTTTGTCAAAAGCCTTCTCCAAATTTACAAAAGCTAGAAATGTAGGTTTGCCTTTTCTTAATCTATCTTCTAGGATAAACCGTAAAGTGAGTATTGCCTCCCGGTATATAGGAGATAAAGGAGGGGAGAAAGTGCGGAATCTTGAGGCACGTCTGGAGAGGGATTGAAAAGACGGGAATCGGTGTTGCAGATGGTAACATAGGTAGGGCGGTCAGAGAGGAATGATACAATGACCCGGACAAGATTGATGGGACGACCAGTCACCTCGACCCACCGAGACAAAAGTCCCATACTTACAAATACAGACGAGGAGTTAACTACCAATCCAACTATAAGTGATTGCAGTCATTGGTAATAGAGAAGATACTGGACAAACTAACATTCACTTTTATGCGTGTGTGATGATTTGGCAATGAGAGGCCTAGTGACCCCAAAAGTAACATATTTTTAAAGATAGCGTTTGGCGGAAGGAAATCACATGAACTTAACAAGTCACATGACTGCGCTCTGTGTATTAGAGCGTGCGTCTCGAACAGTCCTGACCACCACAGCAGTCATAAACGGAGCTGCCAGTCTGGCGGAGAGGGCGCGGTCAGCTGTGGGCGGACGGTGTGTATTCCTAAGTAATTGCCAGATTAAGGAGCCTAATCCGGTGATCAGACGGGGCGTGGCCGCTACGGGGCAAGTCGCAGTGCCTGTTTAAAGAGCTGGCTGTGTACCCACGAGCCGAGCTTCGCCAGGGGGGCCGCAGCGGCCGCGGCCGAACCGGTTCCTCGCCGGACTTTAATGATACACCGCGCTACCAGCCCTGGCATGAGTAGCCGCACCGGCCACGCTCTGTCACAGAGTAACATCACAGAGTAACATATACAGAGAAGAAACCACCCCTACACCACTGTTCTACACTGTCCTAGTAGTTCCGTAAGATGCTAGCAGGTGTCAGGCGGATCGGTGGCTTAGGGTGCCTCTCGCACATCAGAGGGTAGCGTGGAGGGGAGACTGAGGGGAGAGCTTGTGCCACCTGCCACGAGGCCACGGCTGTGTCTAGCTTGCTGGCGTTTGAGGGGAGGTGTGGTGGGGACAGCCGCTACCTGCCGCCTGCTCTGGCCAGTTTAAAGAGCTGCTTCTGACCGCAGCGCCATCATGGGACAGCTTACGGAACTGCTGGAAACCCTCCCTCCCCGCACCCCGGAGCGTAGGACCGGGCCCTTACGGAGGTTTCCCGTCTCTATATATTTGTCTGTGCCTATATCCTCTTCAGTCTATAAGTGCACGTATGTGCACCTTGGTTCGTAAACTGTTTTCTCTGTCTGTGGCGTATTTTGTGTGCTCAGACAGAGAGTGCACAATCGTGTACCTTTTTGCTTTCAAATGACGCCACTTGCATAGCCCTTTCAGCAGTACTTCTTGAGCTACACGAATCAGACGTTTGATGTTAGTGAAGCTGGCAGCCCGGCAGCGTCGTTATGACAGAATCTAACAAGTAAATAATACATTAATCTTTATGTATTTATCTTTGTTGTAGTGAGTGATAAGAGAAGTTTGAAGAATCATATGAAATACAGCAAATGTGAATTATTTCAGTTTTCCTGGGGAATAAATGCCGATGTTTTCATAGTACACATTTGTGTACCTTGGTTCTTAATGTGCACTTTTACAATAGCACTGTACTTCATAACGTACTATATTTTGGCAGCTCATGTGCTAAGTGATAAAGATATATCACGCATACTAAAGGGAGGTGTTGCTGCAGAACATTCAAATTCTGTATTCGAGGATGAATTATTTGCTGTAATGAATCGACAGCGTACGAATTCTGACTCCCACGTGATGCTCCTAAAGAATTTCAGTCTCAAAACATTGAATATTTAATTAATGGTGATATTTAAAAAATCCATAAGAGGTTTGACGTGAAGAGCTATTTGGTTGGTATTGCTATACTTTGAAAAAATGTATTTTTGTTTCTTTCTTTTTTGTAAGAAAATGTGTCAATTTTCACATCAAATTTTTATAAAAAAAAGTAGGTTTGGTGCCTATCCATGGTTTGTTCGTTACTTTTTTGCATGCCTGACATTGGCGCATGTCTGGAGAGGAAAGTGATTCCAGTGGACCCAAAGGAGATTTGGAGTCTTTCACTGAATTCTTTCCAGTTGAATTCCGAGAGATTGTGACATATTAGACAAACCTCAAATCTATTCACACTAGTTCACTTAGTTTAAAACCAACCGCATCAGTAATTTTGCATCATGTTGGGAATAAAGTTGTCATGGGGAGTCATACAAAACCATCTGGCAGTAACAAATACTTGTAAATATGTGTTGTAAAATTTCTTATTGTAAATAAAATCTGTAGGTTGTACAAATACAACATACTGTAATTAATTTTACCCTTTAATATAGTATGTTCCCTTAAGAGAATTTAAGAAATATATGTTTACGATTAAAACCCAAGGTACACAATTGTGTACCATTCACGTTCAAAAAATGAAAATTTTCCAAATTGCAAAAGAGAGAAATATATTTTCAAAATTGAAGAGGATATAAACAACATAGACTGGCCACAGTGCCGCCATAGTTGAAGCCAATTGGATAGGTTGCCGCCATCTTTGAGAACGTCAGTGTCACGCCAGGTGATACTGGGCGTCTGCTAACAACTGAATCACAGGTTTTATATTAATCATTGCCAGTCTGGATTTTTCCTTAATTTCTGGGCGACGTATTTCGGAAAGTAATTCCCACTACGAATAGCTTTTCTCGTTTACTAATGCATCCTAAGTGTTATGTTTACAATCGTCGAACGGCTGCATTATCTGATGTTACTATAATGTCAATAATCGTTTGTATTTGCCGACATATCTTCCCTAAAAATAGAGGCGAATTTCTTAAAATTTTTTAATTACCTTTATTCTCTGTCTGTGGTTCAAAAGATGTTTCATGCTTTGAAGTACATTGCGTATTTATCGAGCTCTCCACAATTTCTTGTTTCCTTGGTACTCTCCTTACAGCTTTTGGTTTCTGTAGGTGCTCAGCAGACGAAAATATTGTTGGAATGGCATTTGCTAGTAGCCGCTTTCGATCGGTGTTAGCATACATGAACTATTCTTCAAAATGACAAGAGCATATCTAACTATACTTTGCAGGCTGTCACTTATCAGGCTTGGTTACCCATTGGGTTAGCAACTCCTTGTTTTTCATAGGAAATCTGTGAAAATAATAGTTTAATTACAGTTACTATACCTAGGCTACTTAACCAATGGTTAATACGCTTTTGTACACTATCTAAGCAACTGTCATTACATTAAAACATACCAAATACATCCGTCCTCTGCCTAGCTTTTTGATGGTCATGAAGTAAACATAATTTTGAAACTTGGTAAATGCGAAAGTTAAGTATAATGAATTTTTATAGACAAATACACGCTGATACACAACGACGTATATAATTACATATGTCTTTATTTATTTATGTATGATATTCGAACAGTTTTATCACCTCGGTTGCTGCAGTTGTATGCCGAACATACACTGGGCACGAGTTGCCACTAATAATGGCGCTTACACGTTAGTTTAGATTACAAACAGAAGAGTATGCTCTCTCTGCTGCTTCAAACTGACGTTCTCAACTATGGCGCCCAATATTACTTATTGCTGTCACCCAGAGCGCTGTAGCTTGCCTGTAGCCTCTCTATGTTGTTTATATACCTCTTTGGGGGCCGCGGCAGCTCTGCTGGCTGAGACGCCGGACACAATGTAATTATTTTTGAGAACATTGTATATAACAGCAATCTCACAAGTAATAAATAATGAGACAGTCGAGATTGCAATTTCCCTTATTTCACAGGTAACGGTTTCGGTCCCTTACATGACCATCAGACCACAACTGTAATGACACATAGTATATTATTAGAGTGATAAATTATACCTAAATTGAGTATTTAAAACGAGAATACAATATACGCTTAATGTTGGCCACCGATTATTTTCAGCTGGAGCTGCCTAAAGGTTTAATGTTGACTGCTGTAGATGTAAGTGCAGTCATATTTTAAATACTGTAAGTTCCACCCTCTGAATTAAATGTTGGCCAATCGCGTCTAAGTTCTAACGGAAGTTATACAACAATGGATTCCAATATGCAACAAACAAAATCATTACATACAATGGTTAACCAGGTAGAAAAATGTAAAAGCATTTAAATGTGCATTATATATGGTCATATAAAAGACATAATATGTAGCATATGGAAACATAACATGGTTTTCATTGTTTCCATATGCTACATATGTCTATAGTAACTCCTATTTCATCTTCATCTACATCCTCTTTCCGTCCTAGTATATTGTCTTTCAGTTCATTTCCTTTGTACAGCCCCTCCATATACTCTTTCCACCTTTCAGCTTTCCCTTCTTGGTTTTCCAACTGAGTTGTTTATATTCATACAGCTGCTTTTCATGTCTCCAAATCTTTCTTTTATTTTCCTGTAGGCGGTATCTACTTTTCCCATATTTATAAATTATTCTTTAGACTTGCATTTGCCTTCTAGCCAGTCCTGCTTAGCTATTTTTCACTTCCTGTCAATCTCATTTCTTAGTCGTCTGTACTCCATTTTGCCTGTTTCATTTACTGCGTTTTTATATTTTCTCCTTTCATCAATTAAATTTAGTATTTCCTGTGACATCCAAGGAAATTTTATAGGTCTTGCCTTTCTACCTATTTTGTCCTCTGCTGCCGTCACTATTTCATCTCTCAATGCTACCCATTCCTCTTCTACTGTTTTATTTTTCCCCTTTTCTGCAATTGTTGCCTAAATCTCCCTCTGACATTCTCAAGAACTTCAGGTTCCTTCAATTTATCCAGGTCCCATCTCCTTATTTTCCTACCTTTCTGCAGTTTCTTCAGTTTCAGCCTACTGTTGATGACCAACAATTTATAGTCAGAGTCTATATCTGCCCCTGGGTATGTCTTACAGATTAAAACCTGGTTCCGGAATCTATGTCTTACCATTATATAATCTATCTGGTACCTTCCGGTGTCTCCTGATCTCTTCCACGTATACAACCATCTAACATGATTATTAAATCACGTGTTTGTAGTGATTAAACTATGTTCCGTGCAAAATTCTACCAGGCGATCTCCTCTTTCATTCCTTCTGCCCAGTCCATATTCACCTACCATGTTTCTTTCCCTTCCTTTTCCTACTACCGAATTCTAAACTCCCATCACAATTCAATTTTTCTCTCTCTTAATTGTATGAATAATTTCCTTTACCTCCTCATACATTTTTTCGATTTCATCATCGGCAGAGCTAGTGGGCATATAAATATTTACTACTCTGGTTGGTGTTGGCTTCGTATCTATCTTGACAATGATAATGCAATCACTGCGCTGCTCATAGTAGTTTACGCGTATTCCTATTTTCTTCTTAATTATCAGACCTACTCCTGTAATTCCCCCAACTGATTTTGTATTTATAATCCTGTACTCACCTGACTAGAAATCCTGTTCCTCCTTCCACCGAACTTCACTAATCCCCACTATATCTAACTTCAGCCTATCCATTTTTCTTTTTAAATTTTCTAACTTCCCTAACCGATTAATGGGTGTATCATTCCACGCTCCGATTCGTAGAATGCCAGTGTAGTCTTTCCTGATGGCCACATCCTCCTGTGTAGTCCCCGCCCGGAGATCTGAATGTGGGAGTATTTTATCTTCTGAATATTTTACCCGAGAGGATGCCATCATCATATATTCATACAGTCCTCGGGAAAAGTAACGGCTGTAGTTTTCCCTTGCTTTCAGCCGTTCGCAGTAACTGCATGGCAACGCCATGTTAGCTGATGTTACAAGGCCAACTCAGTCAATCACCCAGACTGTTGCCCCTGTAACTACTGAAGAGGCTGCTGTCCATCTTCAGGAACCACACGTTTGTCTGGTCGCTCCATAGATACCCCTCCGTTCTGGTTGTACCTAGGGTACGGCTATTTGTATCTTTGAGGCACGCAAGCCACCCCACCTTGGCAACGTCTGTGGTTCATGGGGGTGTATTATGCAGTTATAAGATGAAATAGCAAGAAACAAGTACATTTAAAATGCATGAAATCGATAAGTTGAAAATGTATTAATTCTTGTGTCACCCCAGGGATACGACCGATCGTCAAGAATATCCAAAGGAAAAGATATGAAGAAGGAACGGTTTAGGTGACCTGTACGTTTTAATACATGGTACACACACAGTGGGATAGCGCAGCCGATCTCAAATCGCAAAGCGTCAGTGCGTATTACGTTAATCCATGACAGCTGTCATGCTGATATCGCAGTATGAGCACTGCAACAGGTAATCTTTGACAGCGATGGTGAAATATGTTGTTGCGGTGGTCTTCAGTCCGCAGACTGGTTTGATGCAACTCTCCACGCTACCCTGTCCTGTGCAAGTGTCTTCATCTGAGAATACGTCCGGAAACCTACATCCTTTTGAATCTGCTTACTGTATTTGTCCCTCGGTCTTCCTCTACGATTTTTACACGACGCACTTCCTTCTAATGCAAAGTTGACAATTACCTGTAGACTTAAAATGTATCCTACCAATCAAGCCCTTCACTTAGTCAGGATATGCAAAAAACTCCTTTTCTCCCCAATTCAGTTAAGCACCTTCTCATTAGTTACATGATGTACCCATCTAATTTCCGTCTGTAGCGCCACATTTCAAAAGCTTCTTTCATCTTTTTGTCTCTACTCATTATCGTCCACGTCTCACTCCCATACAATATTACAGTCCAGGATTTTCAGCACTTAAATTAATATTGGATGTTAACAAGTTTCGCTTCTTTAGAAATGCTTTTCTTCCCATAGTCATTCTGCATTTTATATCTTCTCTACTTCGGCCATCAGAAGTTATTTTGCTACCCAAATAAAAAAACTCATCTAGTATTATTATTGTCTCATTACCTAATCTAATTCCTTCAGCATCGCCTGAATTGCATTCCATTACCCTCGTTTTACTGTTGTTAGTGTTCATCTTATATCTTCCTTTCAAGACTATGTCCATTCCGTTCAATTGCTCTTCCAAATCATTTGCAGTCTCTGACAAAATTACTATGTCATCGGCAAACAGCAAAGTTTTTATTTCTTCTCCCTGAATTTTAATTGCCTCTCCAAATTTCTCCTTGCATTCCTTCACTGCTTGCTCAATGTACAGATTGAACATCATTTGGGAAAGGTTACAACCCTGTCTTACTGCCTTCACAATCTCTACGTCCCTTTCATACCCATCGACCCTAATTACCGCTCTCTGGTTTTCGAATAGGGTGAATATAACTCTTCGCTCCCTATATTTTTACCCCTGCTACATTCAGAATTTGGAAGAGTGTTTTCCAGTCGACATTGTCAAAAGCTTTCTCCAAATCCACAAACGCTAAAAAACTCGTAATATGAGTATTGCCTCCCGTGTTCTTACATTTATCCTAAATCCAAACTAATCTTCCCCGAGGTAGGATTCCACAAGTTTTTCCATTCGTCTGTAAATAATTCGTGTTAGTATTTTTCTTGAAGTCGGAAGGTATTTCCCCTGTTTCATACATCTTGCATACCAGGTGGAACAATTATTTCATGACTGGATCTCCTAACGATATCAGAAGTTCAGACGGAATATTATCTACTCTTCTCGCGGTATCATATCTTCTGTCTCATCTTCCTCCACTTTATCTTCCATATCTAGAATACTGCTTTCAAGTTTATTTCCTTTGTATAGGCTCTCTGTATATTCCTTCCAAACTTTTTCCTCTTTGCTTAGTACTGGTTTACAGTCCGAGATCTTAATATTAATAAGCTGGTTTTCTTGTCTCCAAATATCTCTTTTATTTTCCTGTAGGCGGTATCTATCGTTCCCCTAGTTATATATTCTTCTACGGTTCTGCATTTCTCCTGTAGCCACTCCCGCGTAGCCAGTTTGCACTTCCTGTCAATCACATTTTTCAGACATTTGTGCTCCCTTTCGCCTGCTTGATTTACTGAATTTTTATATTTCCTCCTCTCATCAGTTAAGTTCGGTATATCCTGTGATATCTAGGGATTTCTATTAGGCCTTGTCCTTCTGCCTATACGATCCTCTGCGACCTTCACTACCTTATATCTCAGAGCTACCCAATCTTCTTCTACTATATTGCTCTCATCACCCCTGGGTCCTTCAGCTTCCATCTCCTAACTTTTCCACCTTCCTGCAATATCTTAAGTTTCATTCTGCAATTCATAACCAATAAGTTATAGTCAGAGTCTATGTGTCTTACAGTTTAAAACCTGTTTCTAAATCTATTCCTTACCATTATAAAGTCAATCTGGTACCTTGTTGTGTCTCCTGGTCTCTTCCACGTATACAGCCTTCTTTCATGATGATTAAACCAAGTGTTGGTGATTAAATTGTGCTCTAAGCAAAATTTTACCAGGCGATCTCCTCCTTCATTCCTTTTCCCAGTCCATATTCACCTACTACATTTCTATCGCTTCAGTCCCCCATCACAATCAAGATTTCGTGTCCCTTAACTTTCTGAATGATTTCTTTTATTTTCTCGTACATTTCTTCGTTATCCTCCTCACCAATCGTGCTAGTTGGACGGTATTGGTTTTGTGTCTATCTTTGCTACGAAAATGCGTTCTCTATTCTGTTCATAGTAACTTAGCAGCATTCTTATTTTCTTATTCATTATCAGACCTACTCCTGCATTACCACCAACTGATTTTATATTTGTAACCGTGTACTCACTTGACCAGAAATCCTGTTCATCCTGCCACCGAACTTCACTAATCCCCACCATATCTAGCATTAACCTATCCATTCCTTTTTTTAAGTTTTCTAACTTACCTACGCGATTAATGGTTAGAACAATAGACTCTTCAAAATGTTCAAATGTTTGTAGAACTTATGGGACTGAACTACGGGGTCATTAGTCCCTAAGCTTGAAAACTACTTATGAACTAGTTAAGACTATGCCGGCACAAATATCCATGTCCGAGGGGGGATTTGAACCCCCGACCGTAGTGGTCGTGCAGACCGTGACTGGAGCGCCTCAGTCCCCTCGGCCACCGCGGCCGGCACATTAGACGCTCCGACCCGTAGAATGCCCGTTTTATTTTTCTTGATGACATCCTCCAGAGTAGTTCCCGCCCGGAGATCCGAATGAGGCATTCTTTTACCTCCGGAATATTTTACCCAAGAAGACGCCGTCATCATATATTTATACAGTAGAGCTGCATGTCCTCGGGGAAAAATAAATCGCACTGACGTGTTTTACGGCCCACTTTAGATTTGTAGTTTTACAAGTTTTTGCCAACATTTTGGACCAAAATAATAATCTAAATAATAAAAAATTAATTAATAACAGTGTCTGAAACCCATGAAGGAAAAAAATAGGTACTGGCTGGTTCCAAACCACTGACCTTCAGCGTCACAATCCAACACATTTTAAATCTCATACTATTGATGGCCGTTCTTAACTGATGCTAATATGGCATTTATAGACACTAGATTATCATTTATCGTGGGACGAACGACGTCTTTTTGTTAATTCTTCAGTCGGCCATTGCTTTGAAATGACAACGTGTAAGTTACAATAAGGAAATCACCAAATACGCAACGCAAGGTAGCGTATGCCAGAGATAGTTCTGGGCGATGAATGTCACGTGACATCTGCGACCGTCTGGTTTTCGTTAATTTAATGGAGGGTGTCAAAACTCCGTAAAAACTCTCTCAAACGATACAAGATATGATAAAAACACAAGAGAAGAAAGTTGTAGAGAATATTCTCGTCTACAAATACATTTATTCAATTTTCGCGTCAGATGAACGGTTTATTTGCAATTAAGATTACATTACAAACGGCTTTCTTTGGCATTACTAACGTATTTCTTGCCCAAAATATTTCAAAAAGCGAGATTCTGGTCTCTGGTAGCCAACGATTATGTCTATAAAATTTCTTGCCGATCGGTAGAACGGTTCTACCTAAAATGTGGGAACACGTTACAGCCAGACAGACATCGTCAAATCGCCGTTATTTTTGCAAATATCTCTGCAACGATGCAACGGATCAAAAAAGTAAATAAATAAATAAATAAATAATAGAGCGAAGTTGTAGACAATTTTCCCCTCTACCAATTAAGTTCTCTACCAATTACGTGGTTCAATTTTCGTGTGAGATGAACGGTTCGTTTGCAATTACAATTATATTACAAACGGCTTTTTTGGTATTACTACCATATCTTTTGTCCGAAAAATTTGAAAAAGTTGTAACGTCACAGCTGCATCCACCTAATCCTCGATGGGCGAAGTTGCCGTTACATTCTATTTTATGCTTAATCATTTAATAATTGTTCCAATGATTTGACGGTATGGGATGCGGACAATTACTAGGTTGATCCATAACAGTAAACTTTATTATGGAACGACAAATGTTAAAAACTCTGCCTTTAAATACACTGATTAAATAACCGCGTGCCACTACGATGAATGTCTACAAGTCCACACTGAAACATTTCAGTACGTAACTGCAACCGAAACTCATATGCGAGACGAACGATGGGCAAATCTTTAGCCACAGCTAAACGCGGGTTACGGACGCACTGTCAACATGCTACTGCCTCGCTCTGCGGTCGGCGGGAGACTGCCGCAGTGCCGCACACCGGCCAACAAACAAAAAACAACCAAAACGTACCAAAGAGGTTACTAACCTAAAACCTTGTATCATCACGAAGGGAGGTTCTGATCTCTGGCGGCCTACAATTATCTGTGCAAAATTTGGTGCTGATCGGTTGAACGGTTCGACCTAAAGAGTGGGAACAAGTTACGGCCAGACAGACATCGTCAAATCGCCGTTATTTTTGCAAATATCTCTGCAACGATGCAACATATGAAAAAAACCCATAATAGAGCGAGGTTGTAGAGAATTTTCCCCTCTACCAATTAGGTTCTTTACCAATTAGGTTATTCAATTTTCGTGTGAGATGAACAGTTCGTTTTCAATTACAATTATATTACAAGCGGCTTCTTTTGGTATTACTACCATTTTTTTGTCCGAAAAATTTTAAAAAGGCAGGTTCTGGTCTCTGGCGGCCTACAATTATATGTGCAAAATTTGGTGTTGATCGGTTGAACGGTTCGTCTTAAAAACAGGGAACACGTTACGGACAGGCAGACAGATATACATCCCAAAAACGCCGTTATTTTTGCAAATATCTCTGAAACGATACGAGATATGAAAAAAACATAAGAGAGTAAAGTTTCTCCTCTACAAATATGGTTATTCTATTTTCGTGTCAGGTGCATGGTTAAGCCGTTATTTTCATTTAAATTTCGAGCTGTCAAAAGACGATCGCAAAGGCCCACTTTTAGTGTTACTACCGTAACCTAAAGTGGGCCAATAACGACTGTAGTTTCCCCTTGCTTTCAGCCGTACGCAGTAACTGTGTGGCAAAGCCACATTAGCTGATGTTACAAGGCCAGCTCAGTCAATCATTCAGACAGTTGCCCCTGCAACTGATGTAAAAAGGCTGCTTCCCCTCTTCAGGAACCACAAGTTTGTCTGGCCTCTCCACAGTTATATCCCTCTGCTGTGGTTGCTCCTGTGGTACGGCTATCTGCATCGTTGAGGGACGTAAGCCCCGCACCTGGGCAATGTCTGTGGTTCATGGGGGTGGTGATGAAATATATGTTTATGAAAAAGTTTCGTATCGGACAAATGATTTGAAATTTTGTGTTAATGTCAGTGGTGGAATGGTATTAGTAATTGTATACACTGTGATTGTGAGATTTCACAGGTGGCGCAAAGGAACAATCTTTTCTGAAAGTAATACTTCCTGCCGGTATGGTGTTAATGCTATTATTGTGACCTAACATACTACTGATGTACTCGCAAAATATTACTATACCAAACGAAAATTTCTTTTCCATGTGATGTGGAAGCAGCGACATCAAATGTTCACATACCTATCTCATATCTGATTAAATAAAAATGACTGTAGACCAAGAAGTGAACTTGCAATGTACATTTATCTGACAAGTGGCAGGTAGGCATGTAGCCTGCCGTCTGTGGTATCTCTTACAAAGGACACAAAAGAGCATTGATCAGTACTGATGGATAAAGAACGATAAATTACAAAAACAACAGAATACATAAAAGCCAACAACATAAATTTGAAATCAGATGCAACCACACGATTCCAGGCAAATGTAAAGAAAACACTAAAAAATATACAAAATATACTCACTGACAAACAGAAATATCGCATAACACAGAAGAACCCACAAGCACCAACACTCCGCAGCCAACCAAAAATACATAAACAGCAGATACCTCTAAGACCTGTTATAAATTTCAGGAATGCCCAAACATACCATATAGCCAAACACCTCCAAAACATAATTTCAAAACACTGCAAACTAGAAAATAACAAGACAGTGAAAAACACGTATGAACTAATTGAACAGATATAGAACATACAGATACTACACACAGCATCACTGGTCTCATTTTACATCCCCCTCAAATAAACAATAGAAATCGTACAACAAAATCTGACACGCTACAGGAACCTCACTACAGAAGCCATATCAGAAATAACAAGTTAGCTCATAATAATCACTGAACAAAATTACTTCTAATTCGAGAACAAATACTACCTACAGGGTGAGGGACTACCTATGGGTTCCCCAGTATCATGAACCTTAGCTAACATTTTCATCAGTCACTTAGAAAACCAGATACTTGAAAAGGTAAAGACAGATGGACGATTGAAAGTCAAATATTGGCACAGATATGTAGATGACATCATATGTCTGATAGATGAACCAAATGAAAAAATAGATGAACTTCTCTCTGAAGTAAACAAAGCTTACAAAAACATTAAGTTCACAATTGAGAAAGAAAATGACAGAAAAATAAATTTCCTTGATATAACATTCGTTCAACATTTATCGAAAACCAACAGCGACAAACATGATCATACATTCCACCTCCAATCATCCCCAAAACTAGAAACTTGCTACGCTTAGACACATGTTATACAGGCTAAACAAGATCCCTCTCGGCAAGAAAAACTATCAAAAAGAAATGAACACAATCATATCAATGGCAAGGACAAATGGTTATGACACACAAGTAATACAAAAACTCAATCAGAAAATTAAAAGACAAATACGGAACAAACACAGCATTTCAAACAAAAGCAACAAACAGCAAAATACACAACACCCAAGTACACAAACAACAGACACAATGACAACAACACAAACCAAATGGTACACCATGACATACACTCACAAATTAACACACAGAGCCATAAACATACTGAAAAAACAAGAAGTCCACATAGCATATAAAACTGCTCAGTCTCTATAAACAAATCTACAACCAAAAATCAAGAAAGATATATTCCAAGGATCAGGTATATGTAAACTTGAATGCCAAAGTTGTGATGCAGAGTACACAGGAATGACAAACAGAGATGTCAGAACATGGCTCAAAAACATATCAGATGTTTGGAATATGAAACGAACCACTCCACATTTGCCGAACACTTAAAACAACTTCACCGTCACCCAACCAATATAGACCAAGATATAAAAATTAAAAAGACCAACAACCACAACAAACACCTCATACAAACACAAGAAAACTACCATATCCAGAAAGCCATAGCCGAGAACAAACAATTAATAAATGATTAGACCAACACCAATGAAAACTCACTGTTAAATCTAGTCATTAGAAAATTGACACACACAAAAACACAAAATATATAAAAAGGCCACACACACACACATCTCTCCCTCCCACCATTCCTCTCTCTGCCTCCCTCCTCCCCCCCTCTCTCTCTCTTTTTCTCTCTCTCTCTGTCAGTCTTTTTATCTCTCTATCTCTTTATCTCTATGTTCTTTACGTCTCTACCTCTTTATCTATACGTTCTTTATCTCTCTGTCTCTTTATCTCTATGTCTCTCCGTTTCCGTCTCTCCCTCCCTTCATATGCACAAGTCATTAAATAAATTAACTCATCAGTATCTGGTGCAGTTCTCTATACAATCACACCGAAAACAACATGGCGTCTGCCTAGTGGTGCTAGCTGTGAAGTACTGGGGAAAAAAAAACTAAGAAAAAAAAAAGCAACATAATTGAACCAAAACAACTGGGAGACACTAATCAGCACCAAATGTAAAGCAGGATCCACGAAATATTCTAAGTAATATCAACCAAATATCATTAACCACACATAAATAACGCACCAGAACTATTTATAACGTATAATACTAAGAAACATAAATACAAAAAATTGTAAAACATAATCATGTATATATTACAAGCCACTGATGATGCCTTCCAAATAAAGGCGAAACGCATATGGCAATAAAATCTATTATTAAAGCAGTTGCATAGACGGATAACCTAAATATCTCCACTATCATATAATACAGCTACTGTGAGGGAAAAAACTGGACAAAAAGGATCTACCAGTGAGAATTTGTATCTGACTGGAGCCGTCCTTGAATAACCCAGTGCAGTTATGGTGACTGCTGTGTTTCCAGTGGTGTAGGTGTCATCAGCTGCCTAGAAAGTAATACCAGGGTTGGAATCCATGCTGGCTACACATTTTCAACTTTACCCATTCGCAATTAATTTTATACGTTCCGTGAATATGAATAGATAACTGTTTGCTCAAAAGTGTCGTCTGTTCTTTCGGACACATTCCGTGTATATGAAGTACTAGTCAACACTCAACGTTTCTATCTTGTATTAATAAATCCAGAAACATTCATTACGTTACAGAAAAAAATAACGTTAAAATTTCTTTAAGCTTACACAGCAACGTTTGTAGGAAATGATAAAAGGAGAACCAAGCAGATTTTTGCAGCAGTTTGCACCAACTTGTAATGATATGGACGACTGTGTACCAAGTATGCCATCTATTAATTATTATTTCCGACAACGCCTATTTCGTTCTATAAGTTCATGAGATGTCAGTAAAATGAGTACATCTCCCTATTACGCCTTATAGATTATGCGACGGACTCAATTTCTATACAAAACGCAGTTACCTCACGGTCTGGGAAGAATAAATTTTATGAGTAAAAGTAGACAGATTCTTTACTTCATTCACCAAACTGTTTTAATAAGGGTCGCCAGCTTTCCTTTTATCTACGAGAGAAAATTAATTAAGCACCGTTCCATCCCCGATAGAACTGATTACGTCGTTATCCTATAGGACGAAATTGACCCCTAAAAAGTTCACTGGAACCAGGAATACACGTAGATTAGTTTCTCTGCTTAATCAACATCGAGTTCTAATTACCGCCAGTGGTTCTCTGGAGAGAAAAGTCTCGATATTACAGTTATATGCAGAAGAGTCAGTGATCTTATTAATGCAAATATTTCATTTTCCATGGGAGGACCCGCAGTTAATTTCAGTTTAAGTCAGCCTTGGTCTGTAGCCTCTTCAATCAAAGTATTCTCCATCTTGCACTGTGTAGGGCCCTAATATGAACCTACCTCTGAGAGAATTCACTCCTTGTCTAAAATTAAGCTCTGCCGTGTAATAGCCATTTCCTGATTCACCGCCAATATGGAGGATTAAAACATTTGTTCCTTTGGCTATTTTCGCCGTAGGACCGTCACTCCATCGGTCCCTAAAATGCACAGCGTAAACAATAACTAGAGAAATTTTCAATCTTTCCAATTATCGTACTGACTTTATACATCTCTTCAACACACTTCCTCATTTCTCTAGTGAAAGCAACTTGTACGCATGGTTCATCATTTAGCATTGCCGAAAACCATCGCCGTGACTACACATTGAGAGTCTTTGGCCATAGTCACGAACGTTCTCTACTTCCTCTAAGTACTCTCCTCTTCTAAGTGTTTAATTATTGTCAAACGGCCCTGTCAAATGTTTTATAAGCTTAAGGGACTTAACTGCTGGGTCATCAGACCCTAAACCTACAAACTACTTATGCACTAGCTTATACTAAAGACGACACAAACATCCATTCCGAGGGGGGAATTGGAATCCCCGAACGTAGCGGTCATGTAGACTGTGACTGGCGCGCCGCAGACCGCTCGGCCACTGCGGCCGGCTAATTTGTAGGTCTAGGGACTGATGGCCATAGCAGTTTCGTCCAATAGCTTTACAAACACGTGAACATTTCATCGCTGTAAGTCTCTGAGTTGTTATAACTTCGCAAATTGCTTCAAGGTGGGAAGCGTTGGTGATGATGTTTATTTAAGCCTGCAAGTCTGCTGCGGGGCAGGCAGTACATATATCTCATGATGCACCAGACGTTTTGTACACCACTGTTAATAAGAAAGTTAATAGATCAATCTTTTTAATTACCTGAACCTTTATTTAAAATTTGCCATATTGTTACCATCAATATTTTGTCTTCACAGGCCCAGGTCTTTAAATATATGTAAGCATGAAAAGTGGCACCTGAAGATGAAACCTGAGTGCTCAAAATGCATCACCAATCAATCACGATATTAGTAACTGAAGTAATACAGTAACGGATCAATCACTGACAACAATGGACCAAATTAAGAAATTAATTTATTTGGTTATGGCTTCTGTGGGTTTAACTACAGTGCACTCTATCACTTCGTAAGGGGCTCTTATTGGAAACACCATGTCACATCGTGTTACAATCGATTTTGTTAAATCAGCACCACCTTGGGCAACCTTTATAAATTTTTTGTTATGTTTATTGTGCCACGTTTATTATTATTATTTTATCCTGAAAATGCGTACAGCACCAACTATGCGCAGACTCTCCTTTTGCCCAAATCCTCGATCAAAATTCTCTGCACAGAAATCTCTGATAAACATCTCACAGCTCCTCGATGAATTGTGCAAAACACGTCTGTTTGCTGCAATGATTTCGACAATGTTTTTCACATTTTCGTCCATGAGCAATGTTCCCGGCTATGATGCTCGTGACACGTCCTTTATCTCCTCCCTGCCGACACGAAATGGAGCATACCACGCACAAACATCTGAAAGACTTAAACAAACAAATCAAATCATCCACTGGTAGATTTGTCTTACTTAACACTAAATTTGACATTGCCTCGCTGCTCCACTTTCCGATGAGTGTCAGGCACATACTGTTACATTCATTGCCAGGGCGCCTGTTGCAGAGATGCTTATCTACTACATAGCTAATGTCGAAGCTTCAAGGATAGTAACGCCGCAAAGAGATAGCGTTGTAGTTTTCAAAGGCATACTATCAGTCCTAACAGACAAAGCAGAAACTATATTTGAAAGTTTACCTAGCAGCTCCGTAATCCAACTTGAAAGATATAATTTTGTCCCTTCTATACAACGAGTCAGCATATCGACCACAGTTTGTTCGAACACAATGTGTGGTTGACGGTTATTTGTTGTTGTGGTGAAGGTGCATAATAAAAGGGGCGGCTCCACTGCTTCTTTCAGTTTTCTCTCTACAGATCAGGTTGAATCCATTTTCTTTTAAAATGGTACTCTTTAGGTGTGGTGAAGTACAAGGCAGTCTGATTCTTGAGTGTCTTGATGGCAGGTATAAGAGAGTTTTATTTTTAAGTTCTCTGATGAGTTATTTCTCCGATCGCAGATAGGGAGGGGCCCAGTACGTAGTCTGGGTAGACGATTCGCTGGATTATTTTGTCAATTAGGCTCAACCACATAGATCGTGTATAAAACACTATAATATGACGCGTTTCGAGGGTCAAGCCCTCATCATCAGATAAAACATACAAGAATCTTTGAAACCCGAGACTTCTTGTATGTTTTATCTGATGATGAGGGCTTGACCCTCGAAACGCGTCATATTATAGTGTTTTATACACGATCTATGTGGTTGAGCCTACTTGACAAAATAATTAAGCATACAACCACGACCTCAAATCAATAATGGATATAATTAAGACGATTCGCTGGGTTCGCGTTTCTTGTTCTTGTCACATTGCTTTATTTTCAATATCCTTTTATAAAACTTTGCCCGAAGTGCTTCGAGTCTCTTCTAAGATCCGACATTTCATAATAAACTTCTCTGTAATACAGTACAAAGACCAGTAAACCACTGATTTTTTAATTAATCGAATTCCCTTTGTATAAACCAGATTCGAAAATGTGATTACCTTAGAGATTAGTTAATCTGCTAAATATTTGACTTTAAGCACGACTGCCTTGTACGCTTCACAGCATATTTGGAGTTACTTACCAATGGAAAGGGTAGATTATTCGTATGTCGCAGTGCAATTACCAATTCATTACATTTATTTTAGAAATAAAGATGCCTAATATTGATACAGTTGCTATAAATCTTGGTAGGTAACTTATAAGATAACAACTTATGACAAAGTTGTCGAATGTAAGCTTTCACAGGTACTAAATGAAATAATGGACATGGTCTTACAACTATTTGCGGTGGAAGGGATGCGTCACGACTTGCATTTTTGTACATTTTATGTTTTTCATGCTACATAATTTACCAGGAGATTCATTATATATATATGGCCTCTATCTGCAAACCGCTTTGTGGCAAATGAAATAAAGTAGTGACGTCCTTTCTGACGTTGAACTTTCTCTGCAACAACAGCGAAAATGAAGTGAACGATAAACTTTTTACATTGATTAATTTTTGGGGGAGTCAGTGGAGATTGTTATGGTAAATCTTAATATTAGGTGTAAAGTTTGTTGGAAGACGGTAAGTGCTCGCATTCTTAAATACTGGCTCAATGATACTTAACCCTTTTAATGCCTAGTATAGTTGATCAGCTACATACCTTATTTTTTCGATTATCTCTCAAACTGATGAACATTTGACCACAAATTCATTTGTAGATGCGTCTGTACATAGTGTTACCACAGTCTAACATACCAGTCACGACACTCCGGCGAATTTTTGTTACCCATCGCGACAACAGCGCGCCAAGCGGCCAGCAGGGGACACTACTGAGTTGGCGGTATTCGTGCATTGTAAGTCGTGGTATTCGCACGTTGTACTCGTTTTCTTGAATGTTTTTGAAACCGATAAGGCTTGTAGTGAACGAAACGTAACAACAACTGGAAAAAGGGACATCATTTTTCATTTTTTAGATTTTCTTTGTACTCAGAGAGGTATGTAACATTGCTGAAATGTTTCAGTTATGATTCACCCGAAAATTACATAAATTTAATAAAAATTGTCTTGGGGGTACTCCAAATATTTCGAAAGCATGATTTTATTTAGAATGAACCTTTCACTCTGCGGCGGAGTGTACGCTGATATGAAACTTCCTGGCAGATTAAAATTGTGTGCCGGAACTGGGACTCGAACCTGGGACCTTTGCCTTTCGCGTCAAAGCGCACTACCGACTGTGCTATCCCGACACGACTCACGATGCCGCCTCACAAATTTACTTCCGCCAGTACCTCGCCTTCTACTTTAGCGAAGTACTGGCGGAAGTACTGGCGGAAGTAAATTTGTGAGGCGGTATCGTGAGTCGTGTCGGGATAGCACAGTCGGTAGTGAGCGTGCCCGCGAAAGGCAAAGGTCCCAGGTTCGAGTCCCGGTTCCGGCACACAATTTTAATCTGCCAGGAAGTTTCATATCAGCGCACACTCCGCTGCAGAGTGGAAGGTTCATTCTGTAAACATCCCTTAGGCTGTGGCTAAGCCATGTCTCCACCATATCCTTTCTTCCAGGAGTGCTTGTCTTGCATGTTTCGCAGGAGAAACTTCTGTGAAGTTTGGAAAGTAGGAGGCGAGGTACTGGCGGAAGTAAATTTGTGAGGCGGCATCGTGAGTCGTGTCGGGATAGCACAGTCGGTAGTGCGCTTGCCCGCGAAAGGCAAAGGTCCCAGGTTCGAGTCCCGGTACCGGCACACAATTTTAATCTGCCAGGAAGTTTCATGATTTTATTTATTCATTTATTTTGGAGCGCCCTTGCCCTCTCGTTCTGGGGCCTCCAAATCTAGAAAGCTATTCTTCTTAGAGTGTCCCATGCCTCTCGCCCTGAAAGGCCTTCAAATCTATAAAAGTACTTTTTTTTAATAGTGATACATGTATTTCCAAGCGGACGGGGCCCTCGAATTGTTTTTGCCGTCGCCCAATGTCTCAGACAGCGTTAGTCCGACATTACAGGGCCATCTTTGTATATTTCGTTTTTTCTCTTTCTTCAGTTTTTGTACGATACAAGGTGTAACAGGATTTATAGATTTGCCAGTTAATAAAATCATTATTATTATGGCTGCAGGAATTTTATATATTTTTAATGTACTCCGACCACAATCTCAACTATGCGTTACGCAAGTGATAAATGAAATTTGGATATGTAGACAAAAGGAGTTCTGAATACAATACTTTATTCATCGGGCAACCACAGTCGAGATGATTTCTTTTCTTCACAATGATTGTCATGCTGGCAACAACAGTGCTTCCTTTCCCAGCTGTCTCCACCGGAGGCATGGGATGGATTTTATTCAGTTTTTAATTCGTGGTTGATAAAGCCCCACTTAAAAGAAAGTTCTGTGTTTGTTCAGCTTGTGGCACTTAACCGCGGAGTCATCAGTCCCTAAACTTACAAACTATTTATAAACTAACTTACGATAAAAACAATACAAACATGCATGCCCAGGGAGGATTCGAACTTCCGACGGCAAACGGCCTCGCCCATCGGAGCATAACGCCTCAATGCGATTGGCCACTTCACCGTGGCCCTACATTTTGGACAAAAGGGATTTTACAGATGAATTTAAATGCAAAGTTGCTTACACCTCGATATAACTGCTGCGGGTCAGCTAGTTCCAACTACGTGTAATACGAGGCGCGTCCAGAAAGTAAGTTCCGTTTGGTAATAAAATGGAATTTTACACAAATACAGAAGAAATTTTTATTGCACAAAATTCTACAACTCTTAAACTACTTTTTCACATAACTGTCGAAATTTTTTAGGCACTTGTCATAGTGTGCCACAAGTTTTTGCATGCATCCTCCACAGAAGGTTGACGCCTGTGTATTCAACCATGTGGTAACAGCTCTTTATCATCGTTGAAGTGTTGACCACCAAGAACAGATTTTAGATGTAAGAAGAGATGAAAGTCTCTAGGAGAGAGGTCCGAGCTGTATCGAGGATGGTCAAACAGGTCCCATTGAAATTTCCGTAACAATTGTTTGTTCACATTCGATGTGTGAGGTCAGGCAATATCGTGAAAAAAAATCTTTTGACAGTAATCCTCTTCATACACCTAAAATATGTCCTTGGTGGACAACATTTCAACCATGATGACGAGCTGAAAAAACATGTTACCACATGGCTGAATACACAGGCGGCAACATTCTATGAAAAAGGCAAACAAAACCTTGTGCCATGCTATGACAATTGCGTACAAAATTTCAGAAGCTATGTAGAAAAGTAGTTTAACAGTTGTAGATTTTTGTACTATCAATATTTTTTTCTGTATCTGTACCCGTTCGTTTTATATAACCAAACGGACGTGCCCCGTATTTGGTTATGACTTGAATGAAATAACACCTGAGGATGCAAATTCATTTTGCGAAACCGTTCGTGTGTCCTCAATAAAGAATTTGAAACAGTCGCGGCGGTGTATTGTGAAGAAGACAGACTTCCCCAGCGAACCTGTAGGTTGGGGACGGATGTGTTGCAACCTGCTATTTCCTACCGATCGCTGGTGGAGAGCGTGGTTTCGGCTGTGGCGCCGGCGGCCGTCTTCAGCGGTGAGTTCGCGGCGCGCTGCCTGCGGCTCGTCAGCGGCCTGGCTGACTGCCCGACGTGGCGCGCCCCTTCCCTCGGCGGCGCGGCTGCGATAAATTCCCGCCGAGTCGTCGGTGGCAAACACGCGGATTGCGCGCCGCCGTAACGATAGCTGCGTGGTGTGGCCATCAAAGGGTTACGGCAGGAGGCAGCGCGGCGCGTGCCGGCGGACCCGAAATCAATAGCGAGCGACGCCCGGCCGCGGCCACAGCCACTTGTGCCCACACTCCGCTGCCGGACTCGCAGTCTGGAGGGTTGCTTTGTCTGCGCCGCGGAAACGGCCAGCTACGGGCCTTCGCTGCTTCCCGCTTACGTCACCTCCAGTCTTGCGGTCTTTGGTGAAACGACCACGTCCTGACGGACTCTAAGAATTGCCTACTTTTATCAATAGAGGAGGAATGGATAGCATTGAGAGATGATATAGTGAAGTCAGCAGAGGACAAAATACGTAGGAAGGCAAGACCTACAAAAAATCCTTGGATATCACAGCAGATACTAAATTTAATCGTTGAAAGGAGAAAATATAAGACAACACTGGCATTCTACGGATTGGAGCGTAAAATGTTGGATCCCTTAATCGGGTAGGGAAGCTAGAAAATTTTGAAAGAGAAATGGTTAGGTTGAAGTTTGATATAGTGGGGATTAATGAAGTTCGGTGGAAAGAAGAAAAGGATTTCTGATCAGGCGAGTACAGGTTTATAAATACAAAATCAGTTGGGGGTATTAGGAATAGGTCTGATAATGAATAAGAAAATAGGAATGCGGGTAAACTACTATGAGCAACACAGTGATCGCATTATCGTAGTCAAGATATATACGAAGCCAACACCGACCACAGTAGTACAGGTTTATATGCCAACTAGCTCTGCCGATGATGAGGAGATCGAAGAAATATATGAGGAGGTAAAGGAAATTATTCAGACAATTAAGGGAGAGGAAGATTTAATTGTTATGAGAGACTGGGATTCGGTAGTAGGACAAAGAAGGGAAGGGAAGATAGTAGGTGAATATGGCCTGGGCAAAAGGAATGAAAGACGAAGCCGCCTGGTAGAATTTTGCGCGGAACATGATTTAATCGTAACAAACACGTGCTTTAAGAATCACAAAAGAAGGTTGTATACGTTGAAGAGACCAGGAGACACCGGGAGATACCAGATGGATTTTATAATGGTAAGACATAGATTTCGGAACCAGGTTTTAAATTGTAAGACATACCCACGGGCAGATATAGATTCTGACCATAACCTGTTAGTCATGAACTGTAGGCTGAAGCTGAAAAACCTGCAGAAAGGTAGGAAAATAAGGAGATGCACCTGGATAAATTGAAGGAACCTGAATTTCTTAAGAATTTCAGATGGAGCTTTAGGCAACAATTGACAGAAGCTGGGGGAAATAAAACAGTAGAGGAGGAATGTAATAGTGAAGCAGCAGAGGACAAAATAGGTAGAAACGCAAGACCTACAAAAAATCCTTGGATATCACAGGAGATACTAAATGTAATCGATGAAAGGAGAAAATATAAAAATGCAATAAATGAAACAGGCAAAATGGAGTACAGACGACTAAGAAATGAGATTGTCAGGAAGTGCAAAATGGCTAAGCAGGAGTGGCTAGTGGAAAGTGTGGAAAGTGTATATAGAGGGGCTCTACAAAGGAAATGAACTTCGAGACAATATTGTAGGAAGGGAAGAGGATGTAGATGAAGATGAAATAGGAGATACCGTACTGAGAGAAGAAATTGACAGAGCCCTGAAAGACCAAAGTCGAAACAAGGCCCCTGGAGTAGATGATAATCCCTCAGAGCTACTGAAGTCTCTGGGTGAACCAGCCATGATAAAATTGTTTCACCTGGTGTGTGAGATGTATGAGACAGGTGAAGTACCAAAATGTTCAAATGTTCAAATGATTGTATAGCTTATGGGACTTAACTACGGGGTCATCAGTCCCTAAACTTACAAACTACTTACCAACAAGCTAATACTAAATTCGGCACAAATATCCATGCCCGAGAGGGAATTCGAACCCCCGACCGTAGTTGCCGTGCAGACCGTGACTGGAGCGCCTCAATCCCCTCGGCCACCGCGGCCGGCCAGGTGAAGTACCCTCAGAGTTTAAGAAAAATGTTATAATCCCCATTCCAAAGAAAGCAGGTGCAGACAGGTGCGAAAACTACAGAACCACCAGTTTGATAAGTCATAATTGCAAAATATTAACACGAATTATATACAGAAGGATGGAGAAGCTGGTAGAAGCCGACCTGGGGGAAGATCAGTTTCGGTTCAGGAGAAATGTAGGAACACGGGAGGCAATGCTCACTTTACGGCTTATCCTAGAAGATAGATTAAGAAAAGGCAAACCTACATTTCTAGTTTTTGTAGATTTGGAGAAGGCTTTTGACAATGTCGATTGGAATAAACTCTTTCAAGTTCTGAAGCAAGCAGGAGTAAAATATAGGGAGCGTAAGGTTATTTACAACTTGTACAAAAACAGACATCGGTTGTCAGTGTTGAAGGGCATGAAAGGAATGCATTGGCTGGGAAGAGAGTAAGACAGGGTTGTTGCCTTTCTCCAGTGTTATTCAATTTGTACATTGAGCAAGCCATAAAGGAAAGCAAGGAGAAATTTGGAGAAGCAATTAAAGTTCAGAAGGGAAGAATTAAAAACATTGCGTTTTGCGACGACATAGTAATTCTGTCAGATACAGCATAGGACCTGGAAGAGCATTTGAACGGAATGGACAGTGTACTGAAAGGTGCATATAAGATGAACATTAACATGAGCAAAACTAGGGCAATGGAGTGCAGTCTAAGAAAATCAGGTGATGCTGAAGGGATTAGATTAGGTAACGAAACAATAAAGGAGGTAGATGAGTTTTGTTACTTGGGCAGTAAAATAACAAATGATGGTCACAGTACAGAGGATATAAAATGGAGAATGGCAATGGGTAGAAAAGCGTTCTTCAAAAAAAAGAAATTTGTTAACATCGAATATTGATTTAAGCCTAAGGATGTCCTTTATGAAGGCATTTGTATGGAGTGTTGCCTTGTATGGGAGTGAAATATGAGCTATAAACAGTGCGGACAGGAAGAAGGTAGAGTCATTTGAAATATGGTGCTACAGAAGAATTCTGAAGATTAGGTGGGTGGATCGCATAAATAATGAGGAGGTACTGTACAGAATTGGGGAGAAAAGAAATTTCTCGCATACCTTGACTAAAAGAAGGAATAGATTGATAGGACACTTTCTTAGACATCAAGGAATTGTGAATTTAGAGTTGGAGGGAAGTGTGTGGGGTAAAAACCGCAGAGGAAGGCCAAGAGATGGATACAGTAAGCAGATTCAGACAGAAGTAGGTTGCCGTTCTTATGTGGAGATGAAGAGGCTTGCTCAGAATAGGGTATTGTGGAGAGCTGCATCAAACCAGTCTCCGGACTGAAGACCACAACATACATATCAGTGTGATGTACGGCAGTCGTTGAAGATCCACTTCCTTTCAGTTGCTCGATTTGAGCAACCAGAGACAGCAAAATTTCTCGAAAACTGTAGTGCCGTTGTTGTAGTCTTCAGTCCGGAGACTAGTATGCTGCAGCTCTACACCATGCTCTACCCTCAGCAAGCCTCTTCATCTTCTCATCAGTATTGCAACCCACATCCATTTGAATCTTCTTCTTCTTCTTTATCGTAGCCTTGTCCCACGTCAAGTAGGGTCGGCGTTGCTCTTCTGAATCCTTCTCCTCTATAAAACTCTATCCACTGCTTCTTCCTTCTTCCATCCTTTCCCCCTTAGGTCCCCCGCTATCTTATCCTTCCATCTCATCTTCGGTCTTCCTCTCCTTCTCACTCCTTCAATCTTTATATCTTCAACTCTGTTTCTGATATACTCTTTCCCTTTTCTCTGCAAGTGTCCATACCACCTTAGTCTACTCTCTTGTATCTTTTTCCCCATGGATCCCACTTTCACAGCTCATCTAAGAAATTCATTTGTTATTCTGTCCTTTCTTGTTACCCCACACATCCACCTCAGCGTCCTCATTTCTGCTACTTCCATCTTCATTTCCTGGGCTACTGTGATTGGCCATGTCTCTGTCCTGTATATCATAAAAGGCCTTACCACCTACTTGTACACTTTCCATTTCAGCCCATTGCTCATCTTCTTGTCAAACAACACGCCGCTAATTATCCACCAGTTGATCCAAGCGCAGTTTATTAGGAGCCCACATCCATTTGAATCTGATTACTATATTCGTCTCTTGGTCTCCCTCTGCGATTTTAGACCCACTTAGGGACTGGGTATTGTGCTGTCCTCGTCGTCATTTCATCACCATCGACACGCAAATCGCCACTAGTGACTTGCACTAGACAGGTCAAACATGATCCCAGCTGAGGTCTCACGGCCAAAATTGCCACAGGAAATCATCATCATCATCAATTCCTCACACTTCCCTCCAATGCATGCCCGAGAGAGGATTCGAACCCCCGACGGAGAACGGTCTCGCGCATCGGAGCATAGCATATGTCCTACCACTTGATCCCTTCCTTTAGTCAGTGTATGTTGAAAACTCCTTTCTTCCCACTTCTGTTAATTACATCTTCCTTAGTTACATGATCTACCCACCTAATTTCCACAAAAAATAATCCTAACGCGAAAATGACGCGAAAGTAGCGTATTGGAGCGAAAAAAGGCCTAATCGGTTATTAAAATAATATTGTGAAATTTTCTATTTTCCATTCCAAAATATGTTGGTAAATGTAGGGCAGAAGTTTGCAAATTTCGTAACTGGTTCAAATTGAATGCTGAAATTGCCTACTTCCTTATTTTTTCTTTAACGGTAAGGTTCATGTACCGTATTAGATAACTCATTTATCGTGTTACAACTTATGATGTGACGACAAAAACAACAGTAAAAAAAAAAAAAAAAAAAAAAAAAAAAAAAAAAAAAAAAAAAAAAAAAAAAAACCTCTACAAAGAGATAAAAAACGAATATTGGAAAAACCCATGTTTGCCAGAAACATAATATAAAATATGACAAAAATAGAAAAAGGTACACCGGAACTGGAAGAGAACCTCTAATCAAGCAAAAGTGTGACCAGTATAAAATGTATAACAAGGAAACTGGCATAATGTAGTGTGAAATTAGGATAAATAGCACTGCAATCCTAAAAAAAGGGGAATAAAAAATAAAAAAAACCCGAATTTAGTAAAAAGAACATTATTTCAATTATAGACAGACTGAAATTAAATAAAAGCTGCACAAAATATGACAAGAATTTTTTTTCATAGAAATTGCCATGAATTAATATCGCGGTTGGCCAAGCAACCAAGTATGGCACACATATTGAAATTGAACACAAATAACACTAAAACTGCCTGCAAGAAATTACCAGAAGTTTGCTCCGAAGTTTGAAAATACTAACATCGAAAATGGGAAAATAATTATATATAAATGTAAAGGAGGACATAAGAATTTGTTCAGAAATGACAGTGAAATGGTTAAAATCAATTTGCCAACTAAAGAGCTTTGAATCTGCAAATAATAATAATAATAATAATAATAATAATAATATGAAATAAAAAATAAAATAAACATTTAAAAAATAAATCGTGCCGATTTAAACAAAACATACCGCGAAATCGACAAATGCCAAAAATAGCACAGATTTTGCCTGTAAAACAAACGCAACGATTTTCTGCTGCACAAGGTGGTAATTGAATAGGGGAACTAGAGTGACCAGAAATAAATGCCATATTAAGACACCGAGTTTGGAGACACCCCAATAACTAACGTATTCGATATCAAGTTGGAGTAGTTGTGTGCATAGAAGGAGCACGTTCTGCCGAGTAAAAGGAGGCAGTTGTTTTAAGGAGTGAACTGTGGAGTGTCCATCAGCTGACGCGGGGGCTGGGCAGTGTGACGTCACGAGGAGGCGTGGTGGGCGTGGCCGCGGCGTGTGCCACTGATGCTGCTGTACAGAAGCCGCGCGTGCAGTGCTTGCTTAAACAACTGGATACAAAGTCGCTACTCTGCTGGTCGTGACCTCTGAGAACTGCAACGATGTCCCACAGAAACAATGTCTCAACTTACGTAAATGTTTCGGTTTTATAGCGATTAAAACTTGGCCTCACAGCTTGCATATCACTTTAAACCACTGCCCCCAATCTATTCTACCTGCTGTTGCACTTTGCTGCATCAGGATATCATACTCCCTTTACGTTTCTACATTTTATGTATTTTTTTCACATTTTGCAGACATCATTTCTCGCGCTTTAGTGAAGTATTATGGCTAATTAACCCATTATGCCTAATTAACAAACAAATACAGCTGAATGTATTTTCAAAATTGTATCACAGTAAGACACGTAGCTACTGATATATCAGCACACAAACGGTATCGTTAATGTAAAATCGCCTCATCACGCACCAAGTTTTAATCTATTATGTTACTTTTTTTACTACTAATTGTATTCGCAACAGATGTTACAGACATAGAGTACTTGTACAAATGAATATATATATATCAGAAAAATTATACAATTGTACAACATTGTTGTGTTGCTGTGGTCTTCAGTCCGCAGACTGGTTTGATGCAGCTCTCTACGCTACCCTATCCTGTGCAAGTCTCTTCATCTGAGAATACGTTCGGCAACCTACATCCTTTTGAATCTGCTTACTGTATTCGTCCCTCGGACTCCCTCTACGATTTTTACCCCACACACTTACTTCTTATAACTCGATAAATATGAGATCGTATGCATTTTATATTTCAGTTGTATTTTGATTACTATCTTTCTTTGTTTGGATACTGCACTTATAAATATGTACATTATGCGAGACAGTCTTATTTCATATTTATTCCCCGATAAATATAGCATGTTTTTAGAAGAAAGGTGATGGAAAGAGAGAGAAGGGATAGGAAAAGTACTAATCCAAGGCGTGACGAAATAAATAAATACCGCTCAACGCCGGGTTTTCAGTTACTATTTTATACAACTGAATTCGAAAAAACGTAAAAGATATCTGTCAATGCGGGAATCGAATTCTATGGTTGTGAGAGCAGAACGCTACCACCTGAGCTACACCGACAGTGCTGCAATTGCTTTTTATTATTCGTACTTAGATGTGGTTGCAAAATTTCCTCGAGAATTTCTGAGGGTTGAGTCGAATGGCTTTGGCTAATCGTTATTTAAGTTCTGAACTTCATTTACTGTAAATATGGAGAAAAAGCAGTTATAAAATTCTAAAATCCGATATCCATGTGCTCTCCTTATTGTTCTAGTATATAAACTACTGGCCATTTAAACTGATACACCAAAAAAAATGCAGATGATAAACGGGTATTCATTGGACAAATATATTACACTAGAACTGACATGTGATTATATTTTCACGCAATTTGGGAGCATAGATCCTGAGAAATCAGTACACAAAACAAGCACCTCTGGCCGTAGTAAGGGCCTTGAAAAGGCCATAAGTCAAAAAGAGCTTGGATGGCGTGTACAGATACAGATACCCATGCAGCTGCAACACGATACCACAGTTCATCAAGAATAGTGATTGGCGTATTGTGACGAGCCAGTTGCTCGGCTAACATTGACCAGACGTTTTCAGTTGGTGAGAGATCTGGAGAATGTGCTGGCCAGGGCAGCAGTCGAACATTTTCCGTATCCAGAAAGGCCCATACAGGACCTGCAACATGCGGTCGTGCATTATCCTGCTGAAATGAAGGGTTTCGCAGGGATCGAATGAAGGGTAGAGCCACGGGTCGCAATAAATCTGAAATGTAACGGCCACTGTTCAAAGTGCCGTCGATGAGGTGACCGAGACGTGTAATCAATGGTACCAAATACCATCACGCTGGGTGCTTGCCAGTATGGCAATGACGAATACCCGCTTCCAATGTGCGTTCACCGCGATTTCGCCAAACACGGATGCGACCATTTCATGCTGTAAACAGAACCTGGATTCGGCCTAAAACATGACGTTTTGTCATTCTTGCGGCCAGGTTCGTCGTTGCGTACACCATCGCAGGCGCTCCTGTCTCTGATGCAGCGTCAATAGTATCCGCAGCCATGGTCTCCGAGCTGACAGTCGTTGCTGCTGCAAACGTCGTCGAACTGTTCGTGCAGATGGTTGTTGTCTTTCAAACGTCCCCATCTGTTGACTCAGGGATGGAGACGTGGCTGCACGATCCGTTACATCCATGCGGATAAGATACCTGTCATCTCGACTGCTAGTGATACGAGGCCGTTGGGATCCAGCATGGCGTTCCACATTTCCCTCCTGAAACTCACCGATTTCATATTCTGGTAACAGTCATTGGATCGTGACCAACGCGAGCAGCAGTGCTGCGATACGATAAACCGGAAAAGCCTTTGGCTACAATCCGACCTTTATCAAAGTCGAAAACTTGCTGGCACGCATTTTTTCTCGTTACACGAGGCAACACCGGTCAACTGCTGTTTGTGTATGAGAAATCGGTTGGAAACTCTCCTCATGTCAGCATGATGTAGGTGTCGCCATCGGCGCCAACCTTATGTGAATGCTCTGTAAAGCAAATCATTTGCATATCACAACATCTTCTTCATGTCAGTTAAATTTCGCGTTTGTAGCTCATCTTCGCGGTGTTGCAATTTTAATGTTCAGGAGTGTACAAATCCTTTCATTGAGTCTCAGTTAGTGTCGCCTTGCATTCACAGGAGTTGTGGCGATGAACCTCAGTCCCGTGGTCATTTTTACCGATCCCAAACGTCACATCACACAGATTCCGACTGTATTACCCTATGTGCGATACCGTCTCTTCTCTCTCAGTTGAGGATGCTAATGAGGCAGACGCTAAATTGGAGTCAGGAATGAGCCGTGCGCGCCTCGGAGAGCAGAGAAGAATGGGTGTGACGGTTCCGCGGCGCACAATAGTGTTGGTCACAAAAGCCGCACCTGGGCGGGCCGCCCCGCCAGACGGCATTGTGCCGCTCTCTGCAGGCAGCGGCAGCGGGGTCACCTCTGGCCTGGAGGCTGGCGTGCCGGTGCCACAACACTGCCCAAGGCTGCGGCGGGACCCCTGACGTAATTACAGGGAGGCAATACTGTGTCAGTGAGGAGGGGTCAGGAATTGGTTCATCATCAATTACGGAACCAGAAGAGGATATATGGATTCCCCAGGTAAGCGTTATAGGTCCCCTACTCTTCCTTGTATTTAACGATTTAGGCGACAATCTGAATAGCTCCCATAGACTGTTCGCGAATGATGCTGTCGTTTATCGGTTAGTGAAGTCAACAGAGGATCAAAAGCAACTGCAAAGCGATTTAGACAAAATTTCTACTTGGTGCGAAAATTGGCAATTGACACTAAATAAAGAAAAGTGTGAAGTAATACACATGACCACTAACAGAAATCCGCTGAACTTCAATTACGCGATAAATCAGTCAAACCTTAAGGTCGTAAATTCTACCAAATACCTAGGAGTTACAATCATGAACAACTTTGACTGGAAAGAACACATAGAAAATATTGTTGGGAAGGCGAACCAAAGGTTATGTTTCATTGGCAGAACGCTTAGAAGATGCACCAGCTCCACCAAAGAGACTGCCTACATCACACTTGTGCGTCCTCTCCTGGAGTACTGTTGCCCCTTGTGGGACCCTCACCAGGTGGGACTGACGGAAGATATTGAGAAGGTTCAGAGAAGGGCAGCTCGTTTTGTTTTATCACGTTACGGGGGGGAAAGCGTAACGGAAATGTTACACGAATTGGGGTGGAAATCATTAAAAGAAAGACGTTATTCATTGCGACGTGATCTGTTTCAGAAGTTTCAATCACCGACTTTTAGTTCTGAATGTGAAAATATTTTTCTAGCACCCACCTACTTAGGGAGACATGACCATCCCAATAAAATAAGAGAAATCTGATCGAAAACGGAACGATTTAGGAGTTCTTTCTTCCCACGCGCTATTAGAGAATGGAACGGTAGAGAAAAGTTATGAAAGTGGTTAATGAACCCTCTGCCAGGCACTTAAATGTGATTTGCAGAGTATTTATGTAGATGTGGACGTAGATGAACCAGCAGAGCAACAAATGTAAACCTTGCGATACGCGGGGAAATAAAATTCGGAATAGCAGACGTGAAGCCAGGTTTAGTAAACACAGTATACAACTCGAGTCCAAAGATGGCACTGCTAGCGCTGTCGCCTGACAAACGCATGTAAATGCCTCGGAGATTCCGCTGTTATCTTTATGAACTACTACCTGTAAACCCAGCGTTGACCGGGTGTTTATTTACTTTACACTCTCGTAGTACACATCCCCTTTCCGTCTCTCTCTGCATCCATCTGTTTCTCTCCCATCTATATAAGCAAATCTATATATATATATTACGCATCAGAAACTACGAGCATCAAAGGAGATTGAAAAGCAAGAAAGGAAAATTCTGAGAAAAAATCCACAGTGCAGTTATTAGAGACAATATCTGCAAAATAAATAAATAAATAAATAAATAAATAAATAAATAAAAATAATAAACAAAGAACACAGAAGAACTACGCAGACACTCTGAAGCAATCACGACACACATCAGAAAACGCAGAGCAAAATTTTTCATGCATATCGCCAGAATGAATGACACCAGACTAACTAAAAGAATATTCAACATAATTTCTACATCGAAACTGGGCACATCTTGGTACAAAGAAACCACAGAAGACCTGAGAATATTAAACATCTCTATAAAAGATATACAAGACCGCAAAACCTGTAGGGAAAAAATCAGAAACCAAAAAGTTGGCTTTAAGTCACAACACAAAAACAACAGACGAAAATGGACAGATGAACAAAAGAAGGCCGGCCGCGGTGGCCGAGGGGACTGAGGCGCTTCAGTCACGGTCTACACGGCCACTACGGTCGGGGGTTCGAATCCCCCCGCGGGCATGGATATTTGTGCCGTCCTAGTTTGTAACTAGTTCATAAGTAGTTTGTAAGTTTAGGGACTGATGACCTGGTAGTTAAGTCCCGTAAGCTGTACAAACATTTGAACAAAAGAAGGCACAAAGTGAAAGAATGAAAGGTTTTTGGGAAGAAAAAAAGAAGAAAAAAGACAGGAATAAAAGCTAGATTATTCTGTTTTTAGCGCTATCCGTAAAGGGAATGTACGCAAATAATAAATATATATAAATGAATGTTTATCTGTATGTCCGCTATGTGTTCATAAACTATTAATATCAATGCAATGAAACTTTGATGAACTGTTCATCGTACGCCCACGAAGGTTCCTGATCCAAAAACAAAAGATCACGACACATAGCTCAGGAGATATGACGTCATAAACATCTCATTGTCACCGCACGAGAATACACAGATTTATGCGTCAATTATTGGAAAATGGGAGTAGTTAGGGACCTGAAACAAAGTTTGCATGTAATTTCGGTCGTTTATGAAGCGTTTTGTATCTGACCCCCCCTCCCCCCCAGCAAAATGATGAAAAGAAAATAAGTCTAGCACTCACAACAGATTCACTGTAGATGCTGTAAAACTGATGCATCATTCATGACCTTGTATCAAATAAAGTTAGCATTACAGATTTGCATCTTACTATTTATTTTTATCTGCAAGTCACCCTTAATCTTGTGAACGGAACATCGGTTTGAGATGCCGTGCTTGTGGACTCTATCAAGGAGCTTCTTTGGCTTTTCAGTGATGTTTAAAACACGTTATAGATCATTCAGTAACAAAAACAACATAGAAGAGCGAAAGAGTTAAAAAGGCGCAGAAAAGTAACGTTTAAAGTCCTTTCGGACTTGGAGACTGGTTTTCCTCCTTACTGCAGTATCTAAGATATTCTGGTCTATATAAAAGCGAAAGGACACTCACTCACTCACTGACTAAACACGAAATCTCGAAAACTACTTCATCTATGAAGCTGAAATTTGGCAGGAATGTAGTTTATAGGTGGAAAACGTCAGCTAAGAAAGTACAGGGTGTCTCACGAAAGACGCCTACCAGGCGTCCGCGGATTGTGCGGTACGGCTCCCAGCCGCCGCCGCCGCATCCGCCGGCCACGGCAGCGCCCAATTCTCGGCCTCTGTAATTGTGCCGCGGGCGCTTACACTGAGTTACAGTCTAACCTAAGCTTACCTTTATTTATAGCAGATGTTCAAAATGATGTCCCTCTATGGAAAGAGTGGCCTGAGATCTCTTGAACACGTTTGCGATCACTCGACGAATTTCGGCTGCTGCATTCTGGGAAATGACTAGTCGAATCTTTTTTCACGAAACAATAAAGTCTGACAGGTATGTGAACAATATCCTGCATCCATTTCCTCAAGAACTTTCACCCAACGAAAAGATGTACGGTTATTTCATGCAGGACAATGCAAGACCACACATTGACAATGATTCTATGGCAGCAATATGAAGTGTTTTTAATGATACGATAGTTGACTGGCCTCCTCCTTCTCCAGATATAAATCCCTTTGACATTTATCTTTGGGGAATGTTACAAGACAAGGTGTATGTAACCAATCCCCATACACTCGAAGAGTTGGAAGCCAGGATTCGACTAGTCATTTCCCAGACTGCAGCAGCCGAAATTCGTCGAGTGTTCGCAAATGTCTTCAAGAGATGTCTGGCTGCTCTTTCCGAGGAGGGACGTCATTTTTACATCTACTGTAAATAAAGGTAAGCTTAGGTTACTCAGAGGGCGATGTTTCTTAGACTTTAACTGAGTGTATGCGCCTGCGGCACAATGGAGTCCGAGAATCGGGCGCTGCGGAGGATGGCGGATGCGGTGGCGGCGGCCGGGAGCCGTACTGCGCGATCCGCGGATGTCTGACAGGCGTCTTTCGTGAGACACCCTGTATTTTGTGATAGGTGCATGGAGGAACATACTCTCCTACAGACTCACGACATCTACAGTTTCATTTTGATCTTCACGAAATTTCACATGTTTGACCTTCAGATTTTAAGTTTCATACGGTGCATACTTTGCAACATAAAAATGGATCTCTAAATACCTTAGTCGCGCCATAACTTGAGAACGGCTCGACCGATTTCAAAGAACCTTTTTTTGTTGTTTTCGTTATTCTCAGAACGAGGGTTGTATGAAATAACACTGGAATATTTGAGAACAACAAAGTGCGTTTTTCAATGTTACCTTGCGTTTCTATTACGTAGAAATCAATAATTTTGTTCCGTTATTGATGAAATTTTACACACTCTACCTAAAAACAAGAGTAATGTCACTGTATGTATAAAATTTAGTTGGGTGCATGGTGGAGGATACTTAACTTAAGCAAAAGGAATGTCACTGGTTATATAAAACTTTGTATGGTACGTGATAGAGGGTACCTTGCAGGAAACTTTGCCGAGAGAGGTAAAAGGTGCAAACGAACAGAGAGATGGGAGAGAGAGATGGATGCAGAGAAAGGGAGAAATGGGATGTGGACTACGAGAGTGTAGAAGAAATAAACACCCGGGCAACGCCGGGCTTACAGGTACTAGCTTATAAAGATAATAGCGGAAACTCCGAGGCATTTACATACGTTTGTCAGGCGACACCGCTAGCCGTGACAACTTTTGTCTCGAGTTGTATACTGAACATGGTTTCACGACTGCTATTCAGAATTTTATTTCCCCGCGTACCGCAATTCCAGCGCAAGGTTTACGTTTGTTGCGCCGTTTACGAAATTATGTTAGATGATAATTCATTTAAGATGTATGGTTAAAAAGAAACTATACCAATCAATTCTGTACAGTTTATTGGGTACAATTCGAACGGAAAATAATACAATACACATGTTAGGTATGTTATGTAAGTACATTTCGTGAGCATTTAGGCCAATTTGTGAGTTAGTTTCCGTAACATGAGGCTTCTCTTTCTGATTTGTGATGCTGACGAATCACATGTATTGTTAAAAAATTGTTTTGATAAGAACAGTAACAACAAATAACAACTATTACACACGCCTCCTAATTTGGCTCATTCATTCGTGAGAAATGTAACCAACTTGTTTCACACACCGTAAGTGCTTTTAAAAACGCACAGATCAAAATTTTGTCTAAAACTTTCTGACATTTTATAGAACACACTCTGAGCACAACCATTAGGATAAAGCATTTTGTTTGAGTCATATCTCTTCATCTGTGTATGGAAGTTGGCAACTTCATGTTCGTTATCATTATAATTATGATGCCAGAGCCATTTCACATATTTCATGATCCAACCCACTACATGCCAGCATATAACATAATTCCTCGCATTTGTTTCAATATGTTTACCTTCCTAGTTGACATCAGCACACAGAGATACATTAACACTGATTTCATCAGACATTACACTCACGGGTTCATTGAAAGGCAATTGTTTTTCAAATTTTTTAATTTTACTAGGAATGCTGCTGCATCTACTTCACAGTTACTGTCAGGGACGGAGACAGTACACTATTGACCATAACTATCCTTATTGCACTGCGAGATTTATAAGCACACAAATTCAACAGACCGGGTTGATACCCAAAGCAGATAATTGTGATCAAGGTCTAAACAATGCAAAGATAAGGAAGCTTTTAGATGTGACTTGCCATTAAACGTTTTGTTGTTATATTACAATAACCATCATTTTTAAAAACACATGCGAAGAACAAATTACAGCACTTACCTTTGGATTAACAAATTCTTATTTCTAAATCTTTCTCCACGAAGTGTTCTGAGCATACTACGTAGTTTTTATTCAAATGCTCGGGATCCTTCTTTTCAAAATTTCTTTCAAGTCGGCTCTTCGACTAAGAATGACCCACTGGCTACAAGTTATTAAAAACAAGATAAATCAAAGCGTAAAAGGAAATGATCTGAGTAGGCCTAATTGTTGCCTGCTTAAGCTATCATACTTACATCTCTTTATTTTTTGGAAACCTAAAAAATGATTTTGGAGTGCTTTGCTACTAATAGGTATTACAACCGTATATTGTGCATATAATCTCTCTTACAACCATTTTCTAGTTGTAACAAGTAAGTCTTCTGGGTGTAACAATGTAAAGCGACTGTTCATAGCCTGTGTTAGTTTACAACTCGAGCCGCTAGGAAGGGTTCGGGTGCACTGTCGTCCGTTTCACGGCTATTATCGCCATATAGGGGAGAGAATATCACGGAATCGATGCACGAATTCGGGTGGAAATCATGAAAAGAAAAGCGTTATTGGATGCGACCAGATCTATTTGTACAATTTCGTTCATCAAGTTTCTCTAACGAATTCGAAGATATTTTTATAGCGCCCACCTACATAAGGAAAATTCAAATTTTCAAATGTTTGTAATTCTATGGGACCTAATTACGTTGGTCATCAGTCCCTAGACTTACAAACTACTTGCACTAAGTTAATCTAACCTAAGGACAACACACACATCCAAGCCAGAGGGAGGATTCGAACCTTCGACGTGGAAATACGCGCGATCCGTAACGTGCCGCTCCAGACCGCTCGGCTACTGCCTCGCGGCTGCATAAGGAGACATGTTCATCATAATACAATAAGAGAAATCAGATCGAAAACACAGAGACTTATTCATATTCACGGAATGTATGACATTAACTGCAAATGGGGAAAGTCGAAAAGGTTTACCCCGCCGACACTCAAACCCGGTTCTCCAGCTTTCTCTGCAATTGTGCTGACCCATACACCACTTCGGACACAGCGATCATCACACCTGTACGGAATTACTCAAGCATGCCTCCTGTCAGACACAAATTTGCAACTTCACCCTGGCCAAAGTCATTATAAATTTGAAAACTTAATAAATCTTGGAATAATGTAGATAGAAAGGTAAAAACTGACACACATGCTTGGAATGACATGGGGTTTCATTAGAAACAAAAAAATAAAAAGTCCAAAAAATGTCTGACAGATGGCCCTTCATTTGATCAGAAAAGCAATAATTAGTTCAAATGTTTGTATAGTCTATGGGACTTAACTACGGGGTCATCAGTCCCTAAACTTACAAACTACTTATGAACTAACTAAGGACGGCACAAATATCCATGCCCGAGGGGGATTCGAACCCCCGACCGTAGTGGCCGTGCAGACCGTGACCGAAGCGCCTCAGTCCCCTCGGCCACCGCGGCCGGCCAATAATTAGTATAACAAATTAAGACAAAGGAGAGATGGTGTTCTTTACAGGAAATGCTCAATATTTTCACCACCATTCCTCAACAATAGCTGTAGTCGAGGAATAATGTTGTGAACAGCACTGTAAACCCACTACGGTCGGGGCTTCGAATCCCCTCTAGGGCATGGATATTTGTGCCGTCCTTGGAATTAGTTAGTTCATAAGTAGTTTGTAAGTTGAGGGACTGATGACCCCGCAGTTAAGTCCCATAAGCTATACAAACATTTGAAGAGCACTGTAAAGCATGTCCTGAGTTATGGTGAGGCATTGGCGTCGGATGTTGTCTTTCAGAATCTCTAGAGATGTCGGTCGATCACAATACACTTGCGACTTCAAGTAACCCCAAGCCAATAAACGCACGGACTGAGGTCTGGGGATCTGGGGGGCCAGACATGACGAAAGTGGCAGCTGAGCACACGATCCTCACCAAACGACGCGCGCAAGAGATCTTTCACGCGTCTAGCAGTATGGGGTGGAGCGCTATCCTGCTTAAAAATCGTACGTTCCAAAAGGTGTTTTATCAGCCAGGCTGGGGATGATGCGATTCTGTAACATATCGGGCGTACCTCTCACCCGTCACGGTAACAGTCACTGACTTTTGCTGTCCAGCGCCATCTGTCAAACGTTTTTTAACTTTTTTTTTTCTTTCTTTCTAATAAAACCTCATGTCATCCCAAGCATGTGTGTCAATTTTTACCCCTCTATCTACATTATTGCCTGATGTATTAAGTTTTCAAATTTGTACTGAGTTTTTGATCACCCGTTATGAGGTCTGTTCTTTCGGATATGTCCGAAAGAACAGACGCCACTTTTGACCCTGGAGTTATTATCTATTCATATTCACGAAATGTATGACATTAACTGCGAATTGGTGAACTTCAAAATGTCTACCCAGCCGGTTTTCGTGATTTCTAGGCAGTTGCGCTGACCCCTACACGACTGGGGACCCAGCGATCATCATATTCCGTGAATATGAATAGATAATAACCTCAGGATCACAAGTGGCGCCTGTTCCTTCGGACATGACCGACATATATAAAACACCACATATATAAAACGTATAGAAAGATTTATGTGTTCCGTTTTCCCGCGTGTGACTAGAGACTGGAACTGTAGAGAAATATCATCAAAGTGGTTCGATGAACTGTCTGCCATTGTCTTAAAAGTGACTTCCAGAGTATCGACGTAGATGTAGAAGTACTGTTAAATGCAATACGAGATTCTTCGCCTTGGATATAGCAAGACACTTTACTTGTACTTATAGCTGCTAAGACTTCGCCAAATGATTTTCTCCGTCCTTCTAGAAGTTACCTCGCTACAGTGATTACTGCTGCCCGTGCGGAGACGTAACGGGTCATTAGTCATATACTAAAATTGGCCATATTGACTCTGAGTTTTTATCCTTCTCTTATAATGTCAGCCAAAAGACTATTGGATCACCACATTGATCACCACGATGCATTGATTTGCTGAAGGTATACCTGAAGAAACTCGTGCTCTCTCTTCCTCGCCCAACTGAGGCACCTAACAAGTGTCGACGCTCGGAAAGATGGTATGACGTCTCGTGGAGATGACAACTTGTTCCAGCTGTGTGCTTATTTCGCGGACGCCGTGGACGCAGTGCTGCGGACTGCGAGTTAATTTCGGGTGATTTAAGAGGCGCGCGCAGCGAGGCTTTAATTAAAAGACTGCGGCTGCGGTCGCGGCGACACACTGGCTGTGCTGCTGAGCGTCGCGCCGGCTGTCGCTGGCTGGGGTGGCCTTGTACCTGGCGCTGCGCTGCGCGGTCGCCGCTCAATTTCCCGTCTTTAATGGGGACAGCCGCCGCAGCCGCAGCCACGCCCCCTTCCCTCCCCTCCCTCCCCCCCGTCACCCACAAAAACATCCCCGCAGGCGGCCGCTTTCCCACGCACAAAGCCGCCACTCGCTCATCCCCGCACGTTGCTGCTTTAAATAACGACCAGGTACAACACGGCTCCCAGCGTAAGGGACAGACTCTTTCCTACGTACCATTTCCATTTCTACTTGCAACAGTTTCTCCAAAGAAACAAGTGCCTCGCTACCTCCCACACTATCTACAGCAAAATTTTTCTAGCGACCCTTCTCCACCCAATCCGTGAATCAGTGTATTTTTATGCAAATATGCGTTTTTTTTTTAAATGGAGCAATGGTTGTTTCTATCTTGCACTGGAATTTTTCCTTAAATGTGAGCCGCGGTGGAGTAGCTCAGTGGTCTAAAGCGTCTCGCTGCGGAGCGCGCGGTTGCTCGCCGTGGAGGTTCGAGTCCTCCCTGGGGCATGGGTGTGTATGTTTGTCCGTAGGTTAGTTTACCTAGGTTTAAGTAGTTTGTAAGCTAAGGACTGATGACCACGCAGTTTGGTCCGATTGATTTACAAACATTTGAACATTTTGAACCTTAAATGTGATATGCATGTTTGCTAACTTATCTTCAGCCAATCAGAAGTTACATCTTTTATCAGATGTGCGCTCAGTTTCTATGTCCTTCAAGAAATGAGTGTTTTGAGTGGCTGTGACTTTTTATCTTATGAAACGTGTCAGCATGGTAAATAACAACCCTTTAACAATGACAAGAAGGTAATTGCAATTGAAACAGAACACCTTTTATAATTATAGCATTTATTATAATATTATGAATCATACCTGTCACTATTGGTGGCAAGAAGGTTCATGGCCTGACAAGTGATGTGATGACGTGTCCAATAGCAACGCACTTCCTCCTTGATTTCTCATTTTTCTTACTTTTTTTTCAATATAACCTCTTCAAGAAAGGTTTGCACGTATTGTGAGAGAGAATCTGCATCCTTCAAGAACGTATCTCTAGGCGGTTATGTTTTATAATTGCGCACTTCACTTTGAATATCTCAGCAGTTTTCTCGGCAATCCTGAGACGCTCTTGTTCCTCATCATTTTCCTTGTTATCATACCAGGCGATGGTTATCAATTTGTACCCAGTGTTCCTAAAACAAGTTATTAGAACCTTAAATATATGATCCCCATACCTCTTCAACAGTTCTGTTCTGATAGTTCTCCACTCAGGTTTCCTCCCAGTAATAACATCTATAATTTAGTTTACAGTGAACTGACACTCACTGTTACCCTCCAGTAAGACACTAACCTCTTCCACTGCGTTTGAAACGTAGTCTTCAGACGTGTATGTTGAGAGTTTCTGGTACAACGGCCTCACTAAGTCCAACCGACATTCATCATGATACACAGCCTCCTCTGCAACTAAACCATTTGAGGTGGAAAGATGCATCATCACTTCCTCCCCCCATTGATCATATCTAGCTCGAAATACATCCATACTTGGCAATTTTATGCAAGTTCTGTTGCATCGTTTTGTGACATTTGTAACTGAAAATATCTTCCTGCGTCTCTCCTTGGGCTTCTTTTGCTCGCCGTCATCATTTTCGGCACAAAGGAAATATTTTGTTTTGAAATCGAATTTAGGTTGTTTGGATCTCAAAGTTACAGGTTGAGGTGCTTCGGAGTACGATGAGAGTGTCTGCCTCTTTAAGTGAGTCTTGATGGATTGTGGCCTGATGCAATTCTTTCGACATTTAGTGTGAATCAGCAGGATGTCCAGATCTTCTAAAAATGAGCCCTTGATATCTCCCCTTTCTCTGCTTGCTTTGATGAGTGATAGTATTTCTATTTTTGTCACTGAGGAAACACCAACGCCTAGTCCAGATATTGTTTCATCACACACAAAACACCGAGTAGCAATTGCGCGCAGTACACAGCCAACATTTTCATAAATAAATAAAAAAATATCACGAAAAGCCGACATTCACTACGCTTGGCGAACTTTTGAAGTGAACTGTTGTAAGAAGTGAGTGAGAACACTCCATTCTACCCCACAGTCCGGTGTCTTGCAACAAGCCAGTGACAGATCTTCCATATTCTTCGTGGGGCGTCAGGTACCGGCGACCTTGATGGCGTGTTCACTGAATGAAACAATAAATGAGCTTCAACTCCTCCGCCTCAGAAAAAACGAAGAAATGCGTTGACTGCACCTTTTTTCAGTTTGAATCACTATCAGTGCTTGTTAATATTTTCATTGTATGATTCATAATATCATAAAAGCTACCAGTATAAAAAGGTGTTGCGTTTCAATTGAAATTACCTTATTAACAGTGTTAAAGTATTGTTATTTACCATGCTAACACGTTTCATAAGATAAAAACGTCACAGCTCCTCAAAACACACATTTCTAGGAGGACGTCGAAACTGAGCGCACATCTTATAAATGATGTAACTTCTGATTGGCTGAAGATAAGATAGCAAACGTGGATATCAAATTGAAGGAAATTTAATGATATACAACTTTCTTTGTGATAAATTTTGCCGGCCGCGGTGGTCGACGATACTGAGGCGCTCCAATCACTGTCTGCACGGCCACTACGGTCGGGTGTTCGAATCCCCCCTCGGGCATGGATATTTGTGCCGTCTTTAGTATAAGGTAGTTGATAAGTAATTTGTAAGTTTAGGGACTGATAACCCCGTAGTTAAATCCCATAAGCTTAACAAACATTTGAACATTTTTTGATAAATTTTCTGAGACACGACCGAGTGAGTCACTAGAAGTAAATGTTTGACAAAATTATTGAGGTAGAAGTGATTTTTTTTCCGAAATGGTCGATTTTCAATAACTTATATCTGGAAAACTGTTGGGAATTCGACGTTTATGTATAGAAACAATTTTATAGCAAATTCAATTATCTTTCATTTTTATTTGTACCGTTTTCTTTCTAAAGCGGACTGTTTTCGTGATATAAGCCGAAAACCAAAAAATGGTACCTTTCCATCCCACTCCTCGCTTTACCTTACTCCACAAGTGGGGGGGGGGAGGGGGACGTTTAGTATGTTCACCTCCTAACTATCCCTAACAAAGTCCTGAAGTCAAAAATTCTCGCATATTCCATGCACTCTACACCACTCTTTTGAGCATTCATTGACTGGACTACGTATCACGTTTAGTTTGGCAGCTACAACCGTTCAAACTTTCGGGGGGCGGAGGCTGCGATAGCGTAGCTAACTGGCCGAGTGGCTAGCCCCTGGGGCACGGCCCACTGTCTCATGGCCACCAGCCAGTCAGCTACGCAGTCGTAGCCTCCGCCCCGAAATTTTGAATGGTTGTAGCTGTCAAACTAAACGTGATAAAAATGTCATTCAAAATTATTTGTTCACAGCTGGTGTCAAAAATTCCAGTGCATGATAGAAACAACCATTGTTCCATTTGAAAAATTGTACGTTTGCATAAAAATACACGTTCTAGGTATTTTTACAATCCGTTTATTGGCTAACAATAAGAGTCCTTGACTACCAAACCATATGTGAAAACCGCACATCAATCGCTCTTTCCGTTTCCGTAATATTTGCGCTACAAGTGTTAGGTGATTCACCCTGTATAATTATTAACAGAAGAGTTCGTGCTTTTTGAAATATAATTCAACGTATGGTTAGAAATTAGTTTCTTAGTTTCTAAGAAGTTGTGACCTAGTTCTCGAGACAAATGATAATTAATTTCAAAGAGATATATATAAGAACTTAAAAAGTTATAGTGGCCATCTGAAACTCTGCTGCAACCGTTTGACCTGACAGCAATTTCCAAGCAGTTACGTTTTTGTTAAACATTTCTGTTCGTAACATCTGTTAATCAATGATCAATGAAATATGATATTTAGCTATTTTCTTTTCCAAGGGAGAGAGGGCGAAAGATTACTGTATCATTTTCCAAAGAGTTACAGCACAAAGATATAATTTTTTAAAAGGAACAATAGTTTTTTCTAACGTGCATTGGATTCGTTGAAACCAGCTGCGTCCAAATCAATTTAAACTACATTCCTATCACTGTTAGTTTGGGAGCTACAACCCTCCAACGTTTCAGGGGCAGATACCACAAATGCTGCGCATCTACATCTACATGGGATACTCTGCAAATCACATTTAAGTGCCTGGCAGAGGGTTCATCGAACCACAATTATACTATTTATCTCCCATTCCATTCTCGAATAGCGCGCGGGAAGAAAGAGCACCTGAATCTCTCTGTTCGAGCTCTGATTTCTCTTATTTTATTCTGATGATCATTTCTACCTATGTAAGTGGGAGTCAACAATATATTTTCGCATTCGGAGGAGAATGTTGGCGATTGGAGTTTCGCAAGTAACCCACGCCTCAGCGATAAGCATAATGCAATGCGCCTTCTAAATGTGGTGCGGCCGAGTTGTAACGTCCCCGGTGTCACGAAGTGAGAAGCTTCCTCGATGCGTTGTTAGACTGCCGACTGTCGCCGCACACGGCCGTATACCCTACTGTTGGAGCCACACAAACAACCGGGGCTCAAAATACCACAGTTACTGACATCGGATGAGGATGGCATACACGAACAACGAGTACGTTGACATGTTTCTGATGCTCGGCGAATGCCGACACGATGCCACTGAAGCAGCCATGGAGTATGCCGCGAGATATCCTAAGCGAAGAACCTCGGCAGCCATTACGTTCTTACGTGCCGAACAACGAGGGTAATGCGCCGCAGTAACAGACGAAGACCTGCAAGAAGTGAGGAATTGGAGTTGTGTTTTTTAGCTGCACTACATTACGATCCTCGTGTCAGCTTACGAGCCGTTGCTGCAGTCACTGGTGTCAGTCTCACATCTGTGTGGAGTATAATACACGGCCACAGGTTTCACCTGTACCGGCTGTCACTGACCCAAGAGCTGCATGGGAACGATTTCCGTGCAAGAGTGACATTCTGTGAGTGGGCCATGCGTAATTTCACGCTGGAGTCTTTACAAAGTGTTATGTTCTCTGATGAGTCCACGTTCACAAATTTTGGTGCAGTGAATCGCCATAACATGCACTACTGGGCCGCAGACAATCCTCGGTGGTACGACCTGTCGACCGTCAACGTAGGTGGTCTATTAACGTGTGGTGTAGAATCCTTGGGGATGAAATCATCGGTCGACACTACTTCCCAGGTGAGTTATATCGCGCTTTTATAGCCGACGGTTTGGGTGGTCTCCTTGAACATGTATGTCTACACACGAGAGTCCATATGTGGATGCAGCACGATGGTCACCCAGCCCATTCTGCGCGTGCTGCTGTGGAAGAACTAAACAACAGGTTTGGAGGAACATGGTTGGGGCGCCATGGTCCTCATTCATGGTCCGCAAGGTCGCCCGATTTAACACCAGTAGATTTCTTTTTGTGGGGATATCTAAAGGATCGTGTTTATGTCACTGAGCCCACATCCCCAGATGGTCTAAAACGGCGCATCGAGGACGCATGTCGCTCCGTCACACTGGCGATGTTACATCTCGGCCGCAGATCCTTTCGACGGCGCATTGCATTATGCATTGAGGAACATGGACTCACATTTGAACATCTCATGTAAATCAACTTCCCACCGCCATAACAACCATCACCCACCACACAGCCATACATTATGTATAGCGTGTGGTATCTGCCCCTGAAACTACGAGCTGAGCTGCCGACTTCTAAATCCGAACTCGAACTGACGACTGCTCTGGAACACACATATTTCACTCGGCTTGGCCGTGTTTCCCAAAAAGCCCGTTCCAAATCACGTACAAGTCAACAACTTCGACACACGCCTGGTGTACTGACCTGGTCGTTACACACCTGCGGCGTTTGCTGTGCTTGCAGTTCTGGCCGGCTGCGGCCCAAGATTCACGTACTACATACACAAAGCTGTTGTAACAGAATGCGAGTCTTGCCTCAACCTCCGGCTCCGAACTGGCACCTCGCTGCCTGCTTTCTCACACCGCAACTTTTACAAATGTTCAAATGTTAGTAGAACTTATGGAACTTAACTACGGGGTCATCAGGCCCTAAGCTTACAAACTACTTATGAACTAGCTAAGACTGAGGACGGCACAAATATCCATGCCCGAGGGGGGATTCGAACCCCCGACCGTAGTGGCCGTGCAGACCGTGACTGGAGCGCCTCACTCCCCTCGGCCACCGCGGACGGCGCAACTTTTAAATTCTTTTACCTAAAATTTCAACAAAATACTCTAGAATTAACCTATATACAGGGTGTTTCACTAAGTGTGTTTGCCTCTGTAACTTATAAAATAATAGGTGACGGGAAATTTTAATGCGGTAGGTCAACACAAGAAATGTTACACTTTCTGCGGAGCTATGAACATAGTTTATTGTATCATTTTCCAAAGAGTTACAGCACAAAGATATAATTTTTTAAATGAAACAATAGTTTTTTCTATCGTGCATTGGATTCGTTTAAACCAGCTGCGTCCAAATTAATTTAAACTGCATTCCTATCACTGTTAGTTTGGGAGCTACAACCCTTTAAAGTTTCAGGGGCAGATACCACAAACGCTGCGCATAATGCAATGCGCCTTCTAAATGTGGTGCGGCCGAGTTGTAACGTTGCCGGTGTCACGGAGCGAGAAGCTTCCTCGATGCGCTGTTAGACTGCCGACTGTCGCCGCATACGGCCATATACCCGACAGTTGGAGCCACACAAACAACCGGGGCTCAATATACCACAGTTACTGACATCGGATGACGATGGCATACACAAACAACAGCGCACCGAGGAAGCTTCCCGCTCCGTGACACCGGCGACGTTACAACTCGGCCGCACCACATTTAGAAGGCGCATTGCATTATGCAGAGCGCTTGTGGCATCTGCTCCTGAAACTTTGAAGAGTTGTGGCTCCCAAACTAACAGTGATAGGACTGTAGTTTAAATTGATTTGGACGCAGGTGGTTTCAACGAATCCAATGCACGATAGAAAAAACTATTGTTTCATTTAAAAAAAAATATCTTTGTGCTGTAACTCCTTGGAAAATGATACAATAAATATGTTCATAGCTCCGCAGAAAGTGTAACATTTCTTGTGTTGACCTACCGCATTAAAATTTTCCGTCACCTATTATTTTATAAGTTACAGAGGCAAACACACTTAGTGAAACACCCTGTATGTTAATTCCACTTGCCGATACCAATTTCTATATCATATTGCCATATTCATTCTGTAACGTCAAGTACAATTACCTTATATAGGTTACCAGTTTCTTTCATATTTAAATTTTTTTCCCATGTCGATAAACAAAAATAACATTAAACTGCCGTGATGTGAGTAACCGGCTCGAGGTGTTCCCACTGATCCTTGATTGGGCTCAGAAGTTGGATCAGAGTTGTTTGGTGGTGAGGGTAGTACGTTAAACTCATATCAGTGCCCTTCGAACCACGCACTCACACTACGAACTGTGTGACTTGTTGCATTATCCGGCGGGTAGATGTCATTGTTCGGAGGTAAAACAAACTGCATGTAGGGGGTGAACATGGCCACCTAAGATATTCGTATATTTGAGGCGATCCATGGTGCCTTCAAGAATGACGAGATCATTCGGGGCATGCCAAGAATACATTTCCTGGATCATAACGGTCTTTCCTCCGACGGGGAGACTTCATTGTAGGTCTTTTTTCCACAGTTTTAACGCTGTGCACGTATCAATTATGAACTTCAGCTCTTGGACTCTTCTACTCGGCTGCAGAATATTGTGCACCAGTGTGGCTTTATCAGCGCGCGCGCGCGCGCGCACACACACACACACACACACACACACACACAGAGAGAGAGAGAGAGAGAGAGAGAGAGAGAGAGAGAGAGAAAGTCGACACACAGCTGCAAGAGAACATGGGCGTTATCAGTGGGACAATCCGACCTACTCCCACTTACAGGCTGCTGGTTCCCTCATGCGTGAGTGTTAGGAGACCCTTTCTAACCATCAGCTACCACTGCTAAAAGATGTAGCCCACAACGAACAGGGAAGGCTGAGATCGAGACATCCTCCCATTGTTACAGCCAAGGTCCTTTCGGAAAGCAAGCTCGACGTCCTCCAGTCATGGACTGAACAGTGGCGACGAAACTGCCCTTCACAGTGCCGAAGCCTGCCCTCCATCGAGGAGAAGCCACCAGGGTTCCATCAGCCTCGCGCCGTGTTGACAAACCTCAACCGAATCCGCACCGGACGTGGGAGATGTGCAGACGAGCTCTACAAATAGGGGAAAAATCCCATCCCTAGAATTTGACTGTGGCGCGGAGAGGCAAACTGTGCAACACATTGTGAAGGAGTGCAGAAACCGTGCGGACTGTGGAACATTCAGTGACTTTCTATTTCTGACTACTCATTCTATAATATATATAAAAAATTTGGACGTTTGTTTATAAATCGATAATGTCAAAAATTGTTATATAATCTAAGGTTAAACATTTGTAATTTGCAATCTGTAACACATGAAACATTGTTATGTTTCGAACTGCCATACGCTAAGTAAATAAATACGAACTGAAGCCTTCGTTGGCGATGAAGTGTGCATGCACAAAGGGCTTGCAGCGAAACCTATACACAACGCCGTTTGTTGATGGTTGTAGAAGAGAAGAATGTAGATTTTCCTAATTTTTAGTAACGGATCCCTCGTCTATACCTGTTGCCAATGGCCCATCGTGTACCACAGTTAACTCGGCGCCGATCAGTTTACAAACTTAGTCGTTTCGGAAATTCTTTAACCCTTAATCGGAAGGCCATTAATCATGACCTTTTCGACGCAGAATTGTCTGTCGAGTACTTTGAGGGATGTGGTACTCATCGAAACAAGGGAAATAAGTCCGATAAACATGGTTCAAGAAACGCATTTCTTATGTGATAAACGCTTGTTTATAGGATGGGATGTGAGACACATGCTTACGGATATTATCTCAGCTGTTGTGTTGGGTCTACGTCAATGTGTCAGCACAATAACTGTTAAAACAAAAATGAAAGCTTTTATTACAAGGTAAACCACCATGAAGCATATCCAGGGTCGACAGTACAGTAGAAGAGGGCACTGAAAATAAGACGAAAACTAACGAAGCCTACAACGTTTCTCGAACCACACAACTGACTGCAGACTTACATAATGGTAGGTAGAGTGAAGTGAGCAACACATCAAGTATTCGACAGTTTTTTTGACACCCTGTACACTGCTAATGCTATCACGTGCCTTCTTTGATTGGTTATTGTAAGCCCACGTAGAACATACAGCACAGTCAGTTCATTTTGACTGATCGGGGTACAACAATGAAGTCCCTAGTTTAGCTGGTTTCACACGATCGACATCGTGGTGAAAATTGACTACTCAAATGGTATGTGCCTTTCGTGCCAGTGGATAAATCAGCAGCTAACGCAATCAATAGTGCGTTTACGGCTTCAGTGATAAACAGATTGTCACGAATGCGGAGTCCTAAATATGCAACTGTATTCCAGAATGCGCATGCGGAGATAAAGGCACCGTAGTAGTTTCTGTTAACATCGAAAGCTAATCTATTCTGGTCGAGATCATTCATGGTTTAGAGATGCTTTCGCATCTTCTTAAACTTTATTCTGTGTTCTCATCACACCGAAAAGATTGCATCAGTATCTAACGTTCTTTCTTTTTTCTACCAGCGTTCTTCTACAAAACTGACGGAACATCTACAAGCAAAAGGGTAGTTACATTTACAGGAAGAAAGTCTACACTCTGCATATATACACACACATAAATATACAGGGTGTCTCATTTATCTTGACCGCCAAAAATATCTATGGAACAATAACAGCTATAGTAAAACGATTTTCACCGCAATCAACGCAAGGCAGGGCCTCATCAATGTAATTATTTTGAAAAATTCTAAAACGAAAGCGTATGTGCTTCTAGCACAAACTTTTGTGTTTTTTCAATAGCAATCTAAGAGCAGCTCGATCACGACAATCAATGCACTACAACAAAATACCTACAAGTGCCGTAAAGAAGAAACATCGAGAAGAGGTTTAGGAACAAATGGGACATTGAGTGGCACAGAACAAAAAACGGGGGAAGCACTAAACGGTATTTTCCTACGATCCAACAACGTTTACTGATTAAACTTCCAATATCTCCTAATTTTACAGCTATGTTAACAGGTCATGGGAAACTGAAAGCCTATTATCAGGGGTTCAAAATAATTGAAGACGGAACGTGCACATGTAACAGTGCTGTCCAATCTATTGACCACGTGCTTTTTGACTGCTGCAATTTATTGAAAGAGAGGGACCATCTCAGGAAAAAAAATAGCTGCGAAAGGAGGGGAGGATATCCCGTCAGTAAATATGACTTAGTACATAAATTCACTACAGACCTTTACAATTTTTATAATTCAATACGATTTCCTGATGTATAACATTGTATGTACCTTTGTAAACCCTGTCAACTATATACTGTACTTGTGTTTGCAAAAATATTTGATGTAATCGCCTGAATCTAACCATTAAACATGTAATATTACTATGTAATGAGGCATGTTAAATAATAAATAAATAAAAAATAAAAATATTGCATGATACGATCACATCAACAACGGCGTTGAGTGCATCGCAATACGCCAATTACATCCCGAGATAATGCGAAGTGAAGTCGACGTTTGAAATACGGGAAACACGCGCCTAGCGCACGTCTTGAGACTCAGCCGAGAACCCCATGCTGCTCAGGACGTGCGCTAGCCGCGCGTTTCTCGTATTTCAAGCGTCGACTTCACTTCGCAATATCTCGGGATGTAACTGGCGTATTGCGATACAATCAACACCGTTGTAGATGTGATTTGTCATGCTATGGATTGCTGATGAAATAATATAGGGTGTCCGTTAAAAAATACATAAGTTTGTGTTCAAAATGTTTCGTATAAGAATGTTTCTAGATATTTACATTCATGAGCCCTCCCTTACATTTGTATCGGTGTAAGCCATTTTACAATAGCTGTTGTTGTTCCAGAGATATTTTTGGTGATCAAGATAAATGGGATACCCTGTATGAAGATTTTTAATGATAATTATTTTAACGGTGAAAGAGTCAGATTTTTATTTGAGAAAATTATTTTCGATATTATTTTACGTTTGAAAAGAAAAAAATACGAAAAGTATAGTTACAATGCGCTTTTTACTGCATTTTCGATATTGTTTTATGTGTTTGCAAGTCTAAATTTTCTACAGCAAATAAACAAATAAGTTTGAAAACGTTTGGACGACACTATTCCCATTCTTAGGTTGTCAATAGTGCACAGAATTTACCACATGACCTTCGACGACAAAATCAACTACTACTCTTTCATCCTTAATGAAGTCAATTATCAATTTCAAAAAATGTTCAAATGTTTGTAAAGCTTCAGGGACTTAACTGCAGGGTCATCAGTCCCTAAACTTAAAAACTACTTATGAACTACCTTATTCGAAAGACGACAGAAACACCCATGCCCGAGGGGGAACGACCTCGCGCATCGTAGCTTAGCGCCTCAATGCGCTCGGCCGTTCCGCCGCGGCTATCAATTTTTGCCCCTACGTAAAATGTGCCCTGACAACCTCATTTCGTCATACGAATGCGAAAACACACACCAGGCAGTTGCACATTTTCGGTGCTAAAGTCTAAACGAGAAAGACCACTAAAGTCAAGGGAGACTCAGTAGGAGAATAACACATTGTGGACGCTACATTAATCCACTTGTGTCGAGTACTCAACTCGGACAATGAAGGAATTCGAATCATTCAAACATATCAGTCGTTGCAGGGCATTGAAATAAACTCAACTGCGAAGTTGAAAATTTGATCTGGACCGGGGAATTAAACTCGGATTTCCCGCTTCCGGACAGAAGTCGACGTAAAAAATTAAGCTGCGCAGGCACGCGCAAATTCTGGACGTATCGCATACTGCGACCGTTATGCCCCTTGCCCATTGCTCCCTCCTGCTCATAGCCGTGGCGGTATTTCAACAAGAGATCGAGCGTATTTCTGCATCTGCGCAAAAATTGTCAATTGGTTGTTGGTGGCACATATACAGTTATACCTAATGTATTCTTACTGACGTGTCCGAAAGAAAAACCAAATTAGTTGATGCTCACAGCGGTGAATTTACGGATTCAAATTATTCAGACATATTGACCGTTTCAGGGTATTGAAAGAACAGACACCACATCATTAATATTGTATATATGCCCGAAAAGGCAATTAATTATTTTTGTGGAGTTGCAAAAATACACTCAATCCTTTGCGGGAAAAGAAAGCAATTCGCAGAGGACACGAATATCGTAGTGTGTGACTTACTGAGAATTTGAGCAGGGCTGGAATTGCGTGGATAGCGCAAATGTTTCCGCCGCGTCTGGTCAGAGGGCTGGATGCTCTCTCTAAAGCCGGCCGCGGTGGCCGAGGGGACTGAGGCGCTCCAGTCACGGTCTGCACGGCCACTACGGTCGGGGGTTCGAATCCCCTCTCAGGCATGGATATTTGTACCGTCCTTAGTTGTAAGTAGTTCATAAGTAGTTTGTAAGTTTAGGGACTGATGACCCCGTAGTTAAGTCCCATAGACTCAACAAACATTTGAACATTTTTCTCTCTCTAAAAAAAGAAAACAACTCAGCCCAAAACTCAACCATCAACATAGAACAAGCAGGTTAGCAGGCCCGCAAAGAACCGTGCTATACAAGGAACAGAACTCAAATTCTTGAACAGCACAAATATTTTAATATTGCAATTGAATTTATTTCAATGGCCTGCAACGGTCGAGGTGTTTGAATATCTCCAATTCATAAATTTCCTTCTGTTATTGTCAATCAATTGTGTCTGCTTTTTGGGAAATGTGTGGAGGAAGAGAAAATATATCAATAAATGAAACAAGGAAGTCGATCGTGTAAAAGGGGCTTCAGACTCCACAACATTTAATTAATTTTCTTTAATAAAAATAACGATTTTTATTATTGATTTCTACTCTCATAAATTATGGGAGCATTCAAAACGAATTTGGCACAATACTGCGAAACGTCGAACAGAAAGTAAGTACTTCTTTGTTTCCAGAGCTTACATATAATTACCCGTCTGTGTCAAATTTTAAATTACTGTCTTACGCCGAGTAATTAGTAATCAAAAGTTGTTAAATCTTTTAAGAATTATCATTCAACATTTGTCAGTTAACAATAACGTATGATCACGAGTATAGGGTATAAATATAGGTAAAAATATACTATTGTTGTTTTCTTCAGTCCGTAGACCAGTTTCATGCATCTCTCCACCATACCCTATCCTGAGCAAGCCTCTTCATCTCCATATAAGAAAGGCAACCCACTTACATCTGAATCTGCTTACCGCTTCGTCTCTTGGTGTCCCTCTGTGATTTTGACGCCACACACCACCCTCAAATGCTAAATTCACAATCCCTTTATGTCTAAGAATGTGTCCTATCAGTCGATCCCTTCTTTTAGACAAGGTATTCCTTTTCTCTGCAATTCTATTCAGTATCTCTTCATTAGTTACGCGAACCACCCATCTAATCTTCAGCATTCTTCTGTAGCACCACATTTCAAAAGCCTCTATCGTCTTCCTATGCCCACTGTTTATCGTCCAAGTTTCACTCCCATACAAGGCAACACTACACATAAATGCTTTCGGAAACGATTTCCTTATACTTACATTAATATTTGATGTAAACAATTTTCTTTTTTTTTCAATAAAGGTTTTCTTCGCATTGCTATTCTGCATTTTATATCCTCTCCACTGCGACCGTCGTATGATATTTTACTGCGCAAGTAACAAAACTCATCTATCACCTTCATTGTTTCGTTACCTAATCTAATGCCTTCAGCGTAGCCTGATTTTGTTAGACGTTACCTTGTTTTCTCTTGTTATTGTTCATCTTATACACTCTCTTCAACACACTGCCCACTACATTCAACTGCTCATCCAGGTCTGCTGTCTCTGGCAAAATAAATATGTCATCAGTAAAATGCAATGTTTTTTATTTCTTCACCCTGAATTCTAGTTCCTTATCCAAATTTTTCCTCGCTTTCGTTCGCAGCTTGCTCGATGTACAATTCGATGTACTACTCAGGAAAATTTCTCCGAAACATCCACTTCTGTACCAGACTTGAAATCTGCACTTAAATGTGCTCTGAAACACACTAATCTTCTTCTTAGAGTTTTCCTGATATCAGCATCGCACTCCGTTAGAAAATTATTCTCCGAATCGACTTTGAAATCTTCTGCATATGAAGAAACTCGAAGGAAAATAATTTTCTTGTGAGTGAACCAGTAAATAAATAATGCTTCTTGCCGAATCGATCTACATTTTACAGGACTCCAGCTACAACTACAGCGCCTGCAACTACAATGCTTTTTCTGCAGCAATGGTAAAAAGTTCCAATCACTTGGTAGCCGTAGATCAGACGGCGGTGAGGTACTGTGAACAGCGCGTGTGAAACCGTTTAGCGAGCGCTGTAAGGAAAGCCGTGCTCCTAACCACTTTCTTCGACAACTTCCTGCGAACAGGATCGAGGCGGAGTCGACGACTTTGCTCGGTCGTAAATTACGGCAGCAGCTGCAGCTATAGGGGTGGCTGCGGCGAGCGTCTGTGGGGCCGCTAGGGGGAATCGCTGTCAGCGACAGCCGCTGCGACTGCTCGTTGTCTGCGAGGCCGCCAGAGAGAGAGAGAGAGAGAGAGAGAGAGAGAGAGCTGGGTAGTCGAAGGCGGGTGCGGGATGCTAATTCACACGTACGTAATATCTATGCACTCAACCGGTTGCTCTCTTCGTTCGTCTGTTATATTACGTAATTTAATACATCGCCAATACAGAAAAAACTGTTTCATGATATACGTTGACACAGCGAACTGTCATAGTAGAGATTAAATTAGATCAATAATTGTTCCATTGATCATAAATAAGAAGTTTTAGCATTGGTGTAGAATTTACCGGGTGATCAAAAAGTCAGTATAAATTTGAAAACTTAATAAATCACGGAATAATGTAGATCGAGACGTAAAAATTGACACTCATGCTTGGAATGGCATGGGGTCTTATTAGAACAAAAAAAAGTTCAAAAAATGTCCGACAAATACGCTTCCTCTGATCAGAAAAGCAATAATTAGCATGACAAATTAAGACAAAGCAAAGATGATGTTCTTTACAGGAAATGCTCAAAATGTTCACCATCATTCCTCAACAATAGCTGTAGACGAGGAATAATGTTATGAACAGTACTGTAAACTATGTCCGGACTTATGGTGAGGCATTGGCGTCGGGTGTTTTCTTTCAGCATCCCTAGAGATGTCGGTCGATCACGATACACTTGCGACTTCAGGTAACCCCAAGCCAATAATCGTACGGACTGAGGTGTGGGGACCTTGGAGGCCACACATGACTAAAGTGGCGGCTGAGCACACGATCATCTCCAACGACGCGCGCAAGAGATCTTTCACGCATCTAGCAATCCTTTTTTTTCTTTTTCTTTTGTTGTAATAAAACCGCATGTCATTCCAAGCATGTGTATCAATTTTTACCTCTCTATCTACATTATTCCATGATTTATTAAGTTTTCAAATTTATACTGACTTTTTGATCACCCGGTATCAGTTTTTTTAGCGATATTACTAAGTTATAAGTAAAAATTCATCTAATGTCTAGAAGGAGTTCCCATTCAAAAATTCCTTTAATTTCTCTTTTAATACGAGTTGTCTATTTGTCAGACTTTTATGGCAGCATAATTCACCAAAGGCAGACTTAACCTTCAATAGTGAATATCGGATAAATTACAGTACTTGCTACCACCCGTCAGCTTTGATCAATGACGGCACAGGTACTGCAGAGATATGCTCCCTACAACATGGCGCGGCAAAACATGGAGATATTCGTCAAATTCAACGGGACTAGCGCAGGAAAATGGGGGTTTTGAGCGGCGGCGTTCTAAAATCAAGAATATGAAACGTAAGACAATCGAAATTCATCTAAAAAGTTGGTGTCAACAACTGGAATTTACTTATTTAGGCCACTTCCTGTTGACGGTACCACTTTTATTCAATCTTTCATACCGAAAAATCCTGACGGTAACGGCAACTACAATTGGCCTATACTGTCATATTTAGCCGGTATCTACAACTGCAATTATCCTATATAGGTTACCAGTTTCTGTCTTACTTCAAATAATCCTGTATTGATAACCAAAAATACCCTTAGATTAATAGCAGTTCAAGATTCTATTTTTCTCAGTTTCACACAGGAATATTTGATCGGAATCGAAAATTAAAATCAACCTATATAGATCAGCTGCAGTTGTCGATACCAAACCATCCTGTAGAAAGGTCAATTTTACTTCCCACCGCAACAGATGATTACGAAAGAAAATGTATTCAATCACCAACATTGACATCCTACAAAGTACTCGTGATAGTGTTGGAAAACAATACTCAGTGCCGGCAACCGCATAACGTAAATTCATCAGAACTTCTTTTCTTAGGAACCTTAACTAACTTCATATTATAAGAACACACGTGGCAAGTAAAATATTCCCCCAGTACTCCGAGTGACTGTGAAAACTTGATGGTGTTCAATTTATCACCCATCATATCCCTCACTTTCTTCGCGTTGAATTTCTCAACATCACCCATCTCAAGCAGAACAAGAAAATAATAAGAATATACTGAATCAAAATCCTCTGCTCCTACTAAAAACAATACGCGAACACTGATTAAAAACTCATTATCGTTATATACATGAAGAATACACTACGAATCAAAGTAGACAAAATCCCCAGATATACGAAAGTTCATATAACTCTCACACGAATAAAACGTACAAAGATATCTATCGACATAAATAAATTTCAGTTACGACTGTCAAGAGTACTGAACGTACCCCAAATATTACAATTTATTACAAAATATAAACATATCACATCGATTCAACTGACACAAAATTACGCAGCTGTTATAATTCTATCTGCGCCTTGTAATAAACATCATCACCCAGATGCAATGACGTAACATATGTAGTCATTTGTCAAAGCCCACGGGTGGTGTCGAGTATCCGAATTGACCCTGAATATCACCCGTTCTCCTAGTGTTGTAGCTATGAACACTACCGTTACTTTTGAATTCGGTCGGATTGTGAATAACAAATACCATAAGTGAATATATATATATATATATATATATATATATATATATATATATATATTTTTTTTTTTTTTTTTTTTTTTTTTTTTTTTTTTTTTTTGAAGCTACAGTCAAGATCCCTTGATCTTTAAATAAATGTCTGTAGGATGATCTTGGGTGGGCTCCAGCAAATATTCTGTGCTATGAATACTTTTTTACTCAGCCACCGCGACCGGCGTGTATATTTTGTTAATCCTTTTTGTTTTGTAATAATCTTGTAGTGACACACATATCTTTATCATCTTTCGAAAAGTTACCAAAGACACTATAGGCCTAATTGTTCCATGTAATCTTCTTTTACAATCAAAAAACCGTGTACCAATTGTCATGTTATTAACTTTTCAAAATTATCGCTAATTTTTGTAACAAATACCATGTAAAATTTAAACTTTCACGACCGGAATGATCAAAATTACTAAAAATTTCCGGGCTGTTATGCCGTGTTCTAGTGGATTTATTATTAAAACCCAACGTTTCGTCCCCGACTGCGGAGGACATTCTCAAGGGGGGTCGTGGCACTTTTGGATGTCCGATTCGGCTCGCTACTGACTGAAGCCAAACTCCGTTTACAAGGGCTAGCGTGCAGTGGTGTGGCGTCAGATGTTTCTGACATGCGCGCGCAATTCGTCGTTGCCGATTGCCTCCGTCCGTTAATACCGTCCCATGGTGGAAGACTGTTACATTTCTTCTTCAAAACCGGTATCCAGATATCATTTAGTTTCACGCCCTCCTCCATCCTATAGAAGTTATTGGGGTGTTTTACGATTTCTATAGCCTCTCTATACAGTCTTTCGTGGTATCCATTTGTGGCTGCTAAAACCTGAGTCTTATCAAATTAAATATGGTGGTCCCCTGGTTGAAAAACATGTTCAGCAACAGCTGATCTGTCAATCTCTCCCCTTCTAATACAATGTCATTTATTTTTCAAACTCTAATTTATTTTTTTAGCTACTTAGTCAATAATTTTGGACCCCTTCTTAATATACCTTCCCAAAAACTTGTATCTTTTGCTTATCTATGTGATTCTTTGATGCACATGTCGTAAAATCTTTGCCTTGACGTTTGTTTATAGTAACCTTTGTACCTGATGATGCCGTAACAGCCGAAAACTAGTTATTGGTCATGTATCAAATATTCTACCAAGAACCAACGCAACATTCTATCAACGAAATTTATCATTTTAGGTATATTGTGGTGCCACCTACTGCAAAGATACTTCATATTAGCGATGTCAGTAGTCGTTAGTCACCGTGAGAGAGCATAATGGGGCTCTCTGCGGAACGCACGGATGTGGTCAGGGGACTGGGTTCCATTTGTGTCAGAAGTCTGTACACGAGATTTCCACACTGTTACACGTCCCTTGGTTCACTGTTTCTGATGTGATAGTGAAGTGGAAACGTGAGGGGACACATAAGCGTGAAAGCCGACCTCGTCCGTTGACTGAAACAGTCCGCCAACAGTTGAAGAGTGTCGAACAGTGTAACAGGCAGGCATCTATCCAGACCGTCACACAGGAATACCAATCTGCATCGGAATTCACTCCAAGGACTGTGGCAATTAGGTGGGAGGTGAGAAAACACAGACTGCATGTTCCAGCAGCTGCCACGAGACTTAAATCTGCCAGGAAGTTTAATCAAAGAATTGTCAGTTTAGCGTATTTGGTCGCTACTCGCTGGCGCATCTGGACGCAGCTGCTAAATTCGCTCCGTGTAAACAAGGACAGCGAACAAAGTCGCTGCTCGGAAACGTGAGCTTCTAAAGTTGAAGGATGGGCTACTTTAGACGCTGGTCGCTGGCGTTTTTGGTCGCTCGCAAATGTTGGTCGCCCTGTGTCATACACAGGAGCGCATAAAGTAGTCACCAGTCGAGTCAATATGTCGAAGGACAATGCTGGCATTGTGTTTCTCGCAAGAGTCTTAAAAGAACAATCGACCAAAATCAAAACGGAAAAGTAGGAAAAAAGTGGATAAAAAGATGGATTGGGAGTAGGAATAAATATAGTGCTCCTGCAAATCTTTTGAAAGAATTATTGTGTGGAGATCCTTCTGCCTACAAAAATAGGATGAAGAGGGGATATTTTATTGTTTTGATTTATGTTTTCGTGAGTTTGGTATCCATATCCCCCAATAGACCTTCAGTGTTCATTTCGTCATTCGTCAAACAGTTATCTTTTAGTATTTAAATAATCATTTTAATGCCTTATAATTCTGGAAAACTTCGATAAATTTCAAGAAATTTGATTACAATTTCACATCATATTTTGTTATAGCTACCTTGCGGCAATCTTTTAACCTACCAGACGCGCTACCCTTAGTTTTTGGCGACGATTCCTCCATGGCTCATAACGTTTTAAGTTTCATTCGCGGTGCTGGTTTTTACAACTCCATCTAGTGGTAGGTGCTTTTAAACACATTTTAGGAGCCTTATGTACACTACCTAGGGGTTTTAGTGTGTGCTCTGCTGTCCACTTTCAGTTGCGTTAATGAGTTTGTTTTACTTTGTGTCTCTTCGTTTTGTGTTGTTAGCGTCTTAACCATTGTCAGTCTGTCCCTTTTTAAGTTTTTATTTTTCGAAGCTTTGTATTTATTTTTTACGTTCTTGACAGTGGACTCTTCGGTAGGAACAGGGGACTGATGACCTAGATGTTTAGTCCCCTCAAAAACCAACAACAACAACAACAACAGAACTGTTTGGTATCACCTAACCTCCAAAACAATGTGTCATATGCTACGTCACGTTTCAGTTGTTTTTACGAAGACGCTAGCGTCTGAATTCGCTGCGTGTCATTGCGTCAGCGTATTCATTCGCTATTCGCCTATACGCAGGGCGACAACAGACGCCAGCGACTAGCGACCAAATACGCTGCGTGTAATATACCCTTAATGGACTGCAGTAAATGGGTAAAAATCGCAGGGTTGTGAGCATCCTCAGGAACTCTATTCCCTGAAACGCGTATAGCTACAATAATGGTGCTGCCAGAGCATCCAGAGTATAGTACCCATTTTTCATTATCATATGAATACACTGGTTGGTTGCAGTACGTTATAGTCACAAGTTTGTGCAGTAATTGAGATTAGAATTGTGATGTTTTTGAAATATCACGGAGTAGTAGGTTGCAGTGACAACATAGGCTACCTACAAAGTGATAATGAGAGCTTGCGCTCCGTGGTCGCAAGAAGGCTGTGTAACGTACCACCGCAGAGTTAGGTGTGTGTGCGTGTGTTTGTGGGAGGGTGGGGGAGGGACGGAATGCCGTCTGCTGTTTGTCCTGCCGCTCCCACACCCATCCTCGCCTCCCACACATCAAAGGGCCGAGCAGCTGCAGCTACCGCCATTCAGCACACGTCTCAATGGAAACAGCCGCATCTGTGGCAGCTGCGAGCAAGTTTGCTATCCCAACAACATCCAAGCTCTTTACTTCTCAAATTCAATGTACATATCAGACACGAATATGTAAACATAAAGTTGTAACGATACGTAAGGAATAGGAACTGGTATCAAAAAACTACGAGATACAATGATAAAATTTTCTCGGGTTTCCAGCCGCGTCATGTGGTTTACTGACCACGACGTTTCGGCCGAGATTTCCTCAGTCATTGTGAAGTGGTTCATTGTCGAATGATTTTTTCCCTTTACTGTTATTTTGAAACTAGCATATACACGCCAGTAAGCTGGGAACAGCATTAAGTACTGCTCTTCGGGCGAGAGAACATAAAACATGGGCATGAAGATTTAAAACATGAAATGTACATTACCGTAATATATAAATCCAAGTGTGCTGCTAACAATATTTATTCAGCTTGTGCAAACTGTCTCCACTACAAGCTTCTTTCGGCTTTTGCCATTTTCAAGTGGACCTGGTGATGTATAATAAAATAATTACCTACGTTTATAATATCCCATTTTGTATAAAAATATTTAAAAAATTATTTCATTACAAATTCACTTACGTTTAAGTTGGACTGACGTCCATAAAGCATATTAGAGTTAGTGTCTTTTTGTGAGAAGATGGTAAGGTCACTTTTTATCTCATTACTTTTTATATTTGACAGACATAGACAGTGTTTACTCTGTTGATGCTTTATGTTTACAGTAAAATATATCTGTGCCAGTCAGAGGGTGTATTCGTGTGTCATGGATAATACAATAGCAGAGAAACATCGTTTCTTTTTCTTGTGTGTAATTTTTTATCCGTTTTTCTTTTCCAAACTTTCAATAAAGTTCTCTAAATAATATTTATCCTTTAAATCTGCTTGTTCGTTGAGAATATCAAACGGGTATTTTTTCGTGTGTGTGGAAATTTCTAGTTGTTCCAGAATATTGAGAATATGGCCTTTAGGAACTGTGTAGAATTTTTAAAACGGTTTCGATGTTTTCAACTGTGTGATTTTGGCTTTTTAGGTGTAAGTAAAAGTTCGACTGGTCTCTTGTGTGTTCCTTAAATCGAATTTTAAAGTTTTTTCCTGCTTTCCCAATATAAAAATTAGTGCATTCATTACACGAGATTTTGTAATCGCCAGGGTAGGAATAAATGTCGGTTCTCGTCTTTCCTGCTCTTAATTTTGACCTTAGGGTATTGTTTGTGCGAAATACTAGTTTAATGTTCGTTTTCTTAAATATTTCGTTAATTTTGTTCGATATGTTGCCTAGATATGTTGTTGGTACATATGTTGGTCTTCTTGTAACTTTGTCTTCTTTTCCTAGTGTTATTTCTTTGTGTATATGACTTGTTTTAGGTTTCATCTGTTGTTCATATAATTTGAGTACCATTTTTTGATTGAAATTATTTTTTTTTTTTTTTTTGTGCTAGGTATTGTAGTGTTGTAAGTTCAGTAAGTATTGCATTTTCTTCCAGCGGTAGATTAATGATTCTATTAAACATTTATTTGAAAAATGTATATTTCCGTGATTTTGGATGACAATAAAATGGCAAAAGCCGAAACAGGCTTGTAGTGGGGGCAATTTGCACAAGCTGAATAAATATTGTTAGCAGCAAACTTGGAATCATATATTATATTACGATAATGTCATTATTTGACCATGTATATGCTGCGGGCCCATTAGAGAAGAAACTATTGAACATGAAATGGAGTTAAAACAATGGCGAATTAAAATATAGGTAAGAAGACAAACTTGAAGAATTTTCAGTTTTGACAGAGGAATAAAACATACATAGTCAGTTAAAATAATGAACCACGGTGACGTTAAAAACATTCATTATGATCAAATGTTCAAATGTTTGTTAAGCTTAAGGGACTTAACTACGGGGTCATCAGTCCCTAAACTTACAAACTACTTATGAACTACCTACAACTAAGGACGGCACAAATATCCATGCCCGAGGGGGGATTCGAACCCCCGACCGTAGTGGCTGTGCGGACCGTGACTGAAGCGCCTCAGTCCCCTCGGCCACCGCGGCCGGCCATTCATTATGACACTAAAACTAGACGAAGAGCACTCGGAGACAGTAAAACTGAATGACGCGACACTTGTCTGGGAACGGCGGACGCAGATAAAAACACACTGAAGCACTTTGTACACAACAATGGACGGTGTATTGTTAAAACTGGTGGCGCAGGACATTGCCTTTTATGGTCGTGTCGCGGAGCACAAGTGACGTCACAGTCAGCAGTGCTGCAATGTAAGGACGACAGCATCAATCATTCGACAGTCAATTACTTAACAGTGGCCGAGGTTATGTCGACCGAAACGTCGTGGATTGTAAATCATGTGATGCAGCTGAAAATCCGAGAAAATTTTATCAACATATGTCGCCGCAAAACAGTGCATTCATATACTCGATACAATATTTAAAATCCGTTATATACGTAAAATTCTATCTATAAACAAATGTTAAGAATTGCCAATGTCACTGTAAAACTTATCAAAATCTTACTTCTCGTTACATTAGTTTTAAGAGATCACAAACTTATGGAAAGCAAGTGTTAATGATGTTTACTGCAAATTTTCGAACTTTCGGTACTCATACTGGATAATGGAAATCAAAATTCTAAATGTAAAATATGTCAGTAGTTACATGTCATCAAAATCCATATTTGGTAAAAGCATATTAAATGTTATTATTCACTAGGTTAATCTCAAGGTAATGATTCACAAAACTCCTGTCGTATAGATGTAAATGATCTCATATTTTATGTATTCCCCTAAACTTAAAGTATACACAAACACTACTAGATTCAGGTTCATGACCGTTACATGAAATCTACTTTACTATGTTCCTTCTTTTACTATGTGCAAACTTGAGTTTCAAAAAGTCCGCTCCATACTTTCTCCATATCATATGAATACCTTCTCATAAAATTATTGTTTTGAATTTAATTATTTTGACTTAACATCAGAGGTTGTACTTGTAATTTGGTATGTTCGACACAAACCAATGAATGATACTCTAGCGGAGTAGTTGCCACTTGGACAGACGAGCACGTAGTTCGCGTGTCACTCCGATATAAAACACAGTACTCGTTTATCTCTACTAGGAAAGTTTTTGTACAAGAGTGGCGCTATTAAGGAAGATTGAATGCCATGCTTTATGAACAATATGCACTGTGGCTACGTACAAATAATGTGTCTTCGATAATCCGAAAGAAGAAATCATTTTAATCTGACCCCTTACTATCAATCCTGGCTAGATTTCTTACAGCATGTTATCTTGAATTTCGGGCATCAGTAGCCAAAAGTTTTATTGAGACCAAATCTGCTTCGATTGAAATTAACTTTATTTAAAAAAGCACTACCGGTTTTGCGTCCTGTCGACGCATCATCAGGTGCTCTGCAATGTACATAAATGAAAGAGACTTACAGGAGTGTCTTTTGAAGTCAAGAGGAAATATACAATAAAATTGCTAACTGTAAAATAAAATTACATAATCCGTAGGAAAGTACTCACTAAAATTCCTCAGAAAAAGATGTCTGCCATTTAGCCTTCCCCAGCATTCAGGTAAAATTAAAAATAATTGAAAGCTTCTTAACTTTACGTCCTCATTAAAAATTGTAAAACTTAAACGCTGTTCACGATAGAACAGAGTGTAGACAGAACGCTTCCTTTCTTTGATTTATTGATCAGATTTATTGGAGGTTCTATAAGTTTTGATATCTTTAGGAAACCAACCACTTCCGATGTCGTTATACATAAGACATCTGACCACCTTATACAATTTAAAAAGGCAACTTTTAGGGCTTTATTTCAAAGATTGCATAATGTCTCACTATCCAAACACGCCTTCTAACGGGAGTTTAAAACAATACCGTTCATTGCTTATTCAAATGGCTATGATTCTAAGTTTGTCTATGACATCAATAAAGAGGTATTAAAGAAATTGAATGCGAAGCGTAATACTGCGCGTTTCTCGTTTATAAGGTTTGAAGCTGAGTGCTTCAACATCAGTTCCCTAAAGTATTACTGTTAAATTCTTAAAATATCCAAAACATTGCCTATGAAGATTAGACTATCAGTGAGCATTTTGAAGTATAAACTATTAATATTGATCAGAAATTGTAAAAAGAGTTTGTCTACGGGTCGCACAGCCTCCAGTCACATTAACGTGACAGCATAACGTCACCACATCACCACGCCGCGGACTTCTGCATGGCGTGCAAAGAGTGAGATTTTGGAACGGATCCACAAGGACGTTGGTCCATGCCGTCCCCAATGACAAAGCGCTAGGTTTCTAGACTTTTTTTCTTTTTTCTTTTTTTAAATTTTTTAATTTTTTTTTTTTTTTTTTTTCGTTATATATGGTGCTGTAATCGGCAAAAAGGAACGTGTAGCATACCTTTGACGAGCTTCTTCAGGATTTCTGTGGGCCTCATAGTACCAGGAAATGATATCTACTCTCTCTCTCTCTCTCTCTCTCTCTCTCTCTCTGGAATCGTTAACATCGGGGAACAATTGCGTAGAGGTGGGCACAGTCCGAATCATTGAAATACAACAAACTGTATGGCCACGGAATGATAGCATAATTATAGTTTGTGTTTAATTCAGTTGTGGGAGATGTCACGAGACAGCATTAACAGAAACATGAAAAACTGTACTCTGATTTTCCTGATCTGATATGTAATTGTTTGAGATATTACCGTTTTTCAGCAATTTCCACATTTTTAGTTTTGCCTATTACAGCGCCATCTATCGTGAAACGATGCACAGAGAATCCAAATAACTGCTAAATTACACATTGCCCATCCATTTTGAAGAATTAGCAGTAAGAACTGTCAAAGTACACCGCACACTATGATATAAATAACACCAACACAGCTGTTGTGAAACGTAACAAACACACAAACACGCTCTTTGTTGTGTTAAACCGATGCGGAGTTCGTCACGAACGATTCGTGTCCGTTCGGCACATTTCGGAAGCACTCGTGCTTGTGTTGCGACGACAGATTCCGAAGGCTTTAAGCGATTTGTTGGCCGCACTTCCCTACCCCACCCCTACTTACCCTTCACCTTAGCGAAGGATGCGGCAGTGAGTGTCCGAAGCTCTGTTCTCCCACTGTCGGAATGAAGCGAACTAGACATATAATACAGGATGTACTTGGCTCCTCTCCCGACAATCCATTTGTAGTCCGGGGTAAATTAAGTTGGTCCCAACTCCCGGTTCCGACCAAGGTTTTCGGGAGGTTTTCCTTGGTTGTAAGACGTATACCAGAACTGGTAAGCCCATCCCACTTATTCACAATTTTTTTATGGCTCCACAAAAGACAAGATAAAGGCATTGCACGCAGCAGGAGTATACAAGATGGAATGCGAGTGTGGGGTAGTATACATAGGTGAGACAGGGTGGGCAGTGGGAACGCGCATACGCGAACATGAACGCTACATTCGATTAGGCCAATACAATAAATCCACACCAGCAAGATTGCAGCAAAAATATACAATTTAACGATGCCAGAATACTCGCCAAGCAACCGGGGATGGTTAAACGCAAGATAAGGAAGCCACTGAAATTTTTAAACATCCTAATAACATGAACAGAGAAGACGGACTCAGGCTTGCCCCCTCTTGGCTACCAGCCATCACAGCGAAATAGGCCGCACTGACAACACAACACGCGAGCGTCACTATACTTTGTTCACCGAGACAAGAGATATACTATAAACACACCGAGGAGCGTGAGCAGGGGTGGACAAAACAGGGTCGCTCGCTCAGTTTCGCTGGATCCGTTCAGGTGTAAGGTCGTTGTGTTTTTGTTATATAGCAGTGCTATTATAAGCCAATCATTTACAATTAATTTCTTTTAATGCCTCATAAAACGTGACTTTCTCCGAAAATTTCCCAAATCTGCATTTTTGCTCACCACAACAAGCACTTTGTCAAGTGTTCGGCCGGCCGCGGTGGCCGAGGGGACTGAGGCGCTCCAATCACGGTCTGCACGGCCACTACGGTCGGGGGTTCGAATCCCCCCGCGGGCACGGATATTTGTGCCGTCCTTAGTATAAGGTAGTTGATAAGTAGTTTGTAAGTTTAGGGACTGATGACCCCGTAGTTAAGTCCCATAAGCTTAACAAACATTTGAATATTTGATCAAGTGTTCGAAATTTATTACGAAAAACTTTTCTTCGTATCGCATTTCAGTCAAAGTCATGAAGACGTTCTAAAAGCTTTGTTGTAACTTTTTTTTTCTTTTTTTCCTTGGATGCTTCGAAGAGTGCACAGATTTCATAACTGTTCTTGACACAACAGCTGCGTTTTATACTCAGTAGGAACCATGTGTTCTCTAAAGAACATTATTACTTCTTTGAACGCTTCGTAGGTGGACTCAAATTGAATGATGTCGTAAGGTTACTCTTACGTGACACTATCGAAAGAGAAAAGAGACACATAGACTATGAATGCTGAATGTTATTGTAAACACTAATATTTTCATTATTATTCGGCACCTGGTCCTTTAAGATGAAGTTGACAGTCAACACCTATTATCACTGCTATGTAACAAAACACAAAACGACCTTACACCTGAAACGGATGCAGCGAAATTGAGCCAGAGTCCCTGTTTTGTCCACCCCTTGTCTCGCACCTCAGTGTGTTTACAGCACGTCTCTCGTTTCGGTGATTCGCCGATGACAACCAATCATGTGTCGCTATGCAAGAAGCAATAGGCAACGGCTAACCCCCACTCCCTGCACTTTAACATCCTATCATAACAAAGTTTCCATACTTTCGCTAAAAAACAACCAATAACATCGCTGATTAAAAAAAATATATGACGTAATGTGTAATTGAAAGTATATATAAGGTTTAGTAATAACCAGCTCACATCAGTATACGCAGATGAAGGCCACTGTAACGTTGGGCGAAACGTCGGTTATTAAAGTACGAAGCGCGTCCAGAAAGTAAGTTCCGTTTGGTAATAAAATGAAATTGAACACACATACAGAAGAAATTTTTATTGCATAAAATTCTACAACTCTTAAACTACTTTTCCACATAACTGCCGAAATTTTGCAGGCTTTTGTCATAGCGTGGCACGAGGTTTTGTATACCTTCTTCATAGAAATCTACCGCCTGTGTCTTCAACCAGTTGGAAACAGTTTCTTTCAGCTCGTCATCATTGATGAAGTGATGACCGCCAAGGAAAGACTTGAAATGTAAGAACAGATGAAAGTCGTTAGGAGCGAGGTCAGCCATCGTTTACAACACTACGCCCGCCATTGAACTGTCGGACCCATCTTCTCACCATCGAATCACTCACCGCATTTGGTCCGTAAACATCGCAAATTTGCCGATAAATTTCACTTGGTTTCACTTTCCACGCATTCCACCAACCTGAGTTCACAGGCGGCGGGATTTTCAAATCAACGCCGACATTTCAAACAAGCACAACAAAGCGTACATAACTGACAGCGATCTCCAAATGGCGCACGTTGTTCTCCTTGAAGAAGGAGTGAAATGAAGAATTTTGGTTCTACAAAATGGAAACGGTTGCTACAGGTATGGACAAAATCTTCGTACACTAAATCGGAATAAATTTTTTGATTATCCTATTTATATGCCATTTATTCCGATGTCTGTCCAAAATGAACATGCTTTGCCGATTTGTCTTCCATTGACCATGTTAGGGACCTGATGAAACGTCGTCTTGCGCTGTCTGAATGAGTGGCACGAAATCTGGACCAACTCAGGCACCAGGTGGAAACTGCATGGCAGACCATTTCTCAAGACTACATTCGACGCCTCTGCGTTCGTCTCCATGACAGAATTGCAGCTTAGATTGTCTACAGTGCATGTGCGGAACTGAAATCGCAGCGCTGCAGTGGAGATAAATTGAATCGGAACTTACTTTCTGGACGCGCCTCGTAATAGCCTTCTTACATCATGACGCGGTACGACACCCTGAAAACTTTTATGTCGTCGAATGAGACATATCCCACACTACGCGCTAATTCTTCGTGACGGAAACTGGCTTCTATTGCCAGTTTTGTTCATATTGTTTCTTAATTCCTGGTTTGTTTTAGGTATGGGCTTCGGTGATAGCTTTAATAGCCCACAATATACGCCGCTGCTGATCACGTAGTCGTAGAGTATGTAGCAGTAGGCAGGCAGTGGCGCTGCGCGGCGGGTCTTGCCATCAGTCATCGCCCACTGGCGTGCACAGTGCCTGCCCACGCGGCCGCCGACGCCGCCGCCTGCCCTTGCAGAGTCGGCCCCGCGGCTGATCGCTGCCCGCGCTCACCTGTCATCGACCGCCAGCACCTGTGGGCGGGCGGTCGCGCCACGTCAACGCACCTGTCTGCATGTGGATATCATATGTCACATACACTGTGTAAATGAAACAGTGAACTACGATAACGTACATTATGCGACGAAAATTTTGCGTAAATGTGGGAACGGAGTTGATAACTATTTGGTTCCAGAGGGAGCTTTAGGCAACAATTGACAGAAACGGGGGAAAATTTCTGCATGGTGCGAAAATTGGCACTTGACACTAAATAAAGAAAAGTGTGAAGTAATACACATGACTACTAAAAGAAATCCGCTGAACTTCAATTACGCGATAAATCAGTCAAACCTTAAGGTGGTAGATTCTACCAAATACCTAGGAGTTACAATTACGAACAACTTTGACTGGAGAGAACACACAGAAAATATTGTGGGGAAGGTGAACCAAATGTTACGTTTCATCGGCAGAACGCTTCGAAGATGCACCAGCTCCATCAAAGAGACTGACTACATCACACTTATGCGTCCTCTCCTAGAGTACTGTTGCCCCTTGTGGGACCCTCACCAGGTGGGACTGACGGAAGACATTGAGAAGGTTCAGATAAAGGCAGCTCGTTTTGTTCTATCACGTTACGAAGGGGAAAGCGTCACGGAAATGTTGAACGCATTGGGGTGGAAATCATTAAAAGAAAGACGTTATTCATTGCGGCGTGATCTGTTTGCGAAGTTTCAATCACCGACTTTTACTTCTGAATGTGAAAAATTTTGCTAGCACCCACCTACTTAGGGAGATATGATCATCCCAATAAAATAAGAGAAATCAGATCGAAAACGGAACGATTTAGGTGTTCTTTCTTCCCCCGCGCTATTAGAGAATGGAACGGTATAGAAAAGTTATGAAAATGGTTAATGAACCCCCTGCCAGGCACTTGAATGTCATTTGCAGAGTATCTATGTAGATGTAGATGTAGGAATGGGTAGCATTGAGAGATGAAATAGTGAAGGCAGCAGAGGACAAGGTAGGTAGGAAGGCAAGACCTATATAAAATCCTTGCATATCACAGGAAATACTAAATTTAATCGATGAAAGGAGAAAATATAAAAATGTGGTAAATGAAACAGGCAAAATGGAGTACAGACGACTAAGAAATGAGATTGACAGGAAGTGCAAAATGGCGCCAAATCAACGCACCTGCCTGCATATGAATATCGTATGTCAGTTACACTGTGTAAATGAAACAGTTGACTACGACAATGTACATTATGCGACGAAAATTTTGCGTAAATGTGGCTACGGAGTTGATAACTCTTTGGTTCCAGAGGGAGCTTTAGGCAACAATTGACAGAAACGGGGGAAAATAAAACAGTAGAGGAGGAATGGGTAGCATTGAGAGATGAAATAGTGAAAGCAGCAGACAAAATAGGTAGGAACGCGAGACCTACAAAAAATCCTTGGAGATCACAGGAGACACTAAATTTAATCGATGAAAGGAGAAAATATAAAAATGCACGAAATAAAACAGGCAAAATGGAGTACAGACGTCTAAGAAATGAGATTGACAGGAAGTGCAAAATGGCTAAGCAGGAGTGGCTAGAAGGCAAATGCAAGGAGGTAGAAGAATGTATAAACAGAGGAATGTATAAACAGCTCTATGAATATCAAGGACTCTGGTGGAAAACCCGTTCTCAGCAAAGAAGAGAAAGCTGAAAGGTGGAAAAAGTATATGCAGAGGCTCTATGAAGGAAATGAACTTAGCGGCAATATTGTAGAAAGGGGAGAAGAAGTAGATGAGGGTGAAATAGGAGATACTATACTGAGAGATGAATTTGACAGAGCACTGAAAGACTTAAGTCGAAACAAGGCCCCTGGAGTAGATGATATTCCCTCAGAGCTCCTGAAGTCTCTGGGAGAACCAGCCATGACAAAATTGTTTTACCTGGTGTGTAAGATGTATGAGAAATGTAGGAACACGGGAAGCAGTACCCACTTTACGGCTTATCCAAGAAGATAGATTAAGAAAAGGCAAACCCTACATTTCTAGCTTTTGTAGATTTGGAGAAGGCTTTTGACAATGTTGATTGGAATAAGCTCTTTCAAGTTCTGAAGCAAGCAGGAGTAAAATATAGGGAGCGTAAGGTTATTTATAACTTGTACAAAAACCAGACAGCGGTTGTCAGAGTTGAAGGGAATGAAAGGGATGTAGTGGTTGGAAAGGGAGTAGGACAGGGTTGTAGCCTTTGTACAATGTTATTCAATTTGAACATTGAGCAAGCTATAAAGGAAAGCAAAGACAAATTTGGAGAAGGAATTAAAGTTCAGGGGAAGAGTTAAAAACCTTGCGTTTTGCCGACGACATAGTAATTCTGACAGATACAGCAAAGGACCTGGAAGAGCAGTTGAACGGAATGAACAGTGTGCTGAAAGCTGCATATAAGATGAAGATCAACAAGAGCAAAACTATGGTAATGGAGTGCAGTCTAAGAAAATCAGGTGATGCTGAAGGAATTAGATTAGGAGATAGATGAGTTTTTTTACTTGGGCAGTAAAATAACAAATGATGGTCGCAGTACAGTGCAGAATGGCAATGGGTAGAAAAGCATTCTTGAAAAAGAGAAATTTGTTAATATCGAATATTAATTTAAGCCTAAGGAAGTCCTTTCTGAAGGCATTTGCATGAAGTGTTGCCTTTTATGGGTGTGAAACATGGACGATAAACAGTGCGGACAGGAAGAAGATTGAGGCTTTTGAAATGTGGTGCTACAGAAGTATGCTGAAGATTATGTGGATGGATCACGTAACTAATGAGGAGGTAATGAACAGAATTGGGGAGAAAAGAAATTTCTGGAATACCTTGACTAAAAGAAGAGATAGATTGGTAAGACACATTCTTAGACATCAAGGAATTGTGAATTTAGCGTTGGAGGGAAGTGTGTGGGGTAAAAACCGCAGAGGAAGACCAAGAGATGGATACAGTAAGCAGATTCAGACCGATGAAGGTTGCCGTTCTTATGTGGAGATGAAGAGGTTTGCTCAGGATAGTGTATTGTGGAGAGCTGCATCAAATCAGTCTCCGGACTGAAGACCACAATTGAAAATGAATTTTCGATTTTTGAAATTTTGATGGGAGGGTCAGGGGCGCCGACGTTTGAAAATCAGTGTGGGTTCTCGTGGTTTCATTTTTAATTACTTTTTCGGCTACAACGTTCAAAGAATGGGCCAAGCAGTGGTCAATTTCGCTGATTTTTGCTTGCAACCTAGAAAACGTACCAGTCATATTTGTCGCTCTGTCAGTAGTAGTAGCATTGCATGATTTGATATCTGGAGAAGAACGAGAGAGATCATCCACTGATATTATTAACAGTACTTCAACTCGATAGATTCAATATTATAGAAAAAATAAGAAACAAAAAATCATTAATTTGAAAATTAGCAGCACTCGTACGTTCAGGAAATTTTAAGCAGTTTAAAACGAATCAGACGATTGAAGTATGTTACAATTTCGTTACATATTTGCCTATCGGATAGACGAAACTCTTTCATAAACACTTTCATTTGGTCCTGCATCTCTATTATTAGATGATCTTAGCCCTGCAATGACTAATTTCTTAAGGTGCATCCTTCTGTGAGTATGGAACACTAAATTTGATATCCAGTTTTAATCTGTTCGACAATGAATTTTTCCCCTTTCATTTAGATATATTTCCCCATGACTGAGAAACAAAGTAAAGACAACTAAGCCAACGAATTGTACTGCGCCAAGATAATATATACCCATGCTCCATTTGTATAACTTTCAGGAAACCTCTCAAAAGTCGGTTATTTATATGGCGACAAAGCACAGATCCTACACATGTGACGTCTTTTATTACGGCACCTGGTTGCACTCCTTCAGCAGACAATGACGCTACGTGAATGGAGCAAAGAATAGTCAAAACCTCTTTCCTGGATTCACTTTTCAGTTCATTTCTGTATATGCGTCATTATTAAGCTCGGCTACTAGCCCTGCAGGTGCTTCGCCCTCTACCTGCCCGCGATGATTTACGTGAAGTCGTGTGTAACGGCACTGTAGCAGAATTAAATCCTTTGACGTAAAAGACAGTGTGTATGTCAGTGTATCTTAATGAACTGAAGTAATGGAGCTACTACAGCAAACCATGGCTGTCACTGAACTCTGATTGTTGCATCTGTCACGACGTCATGCGGCCAAGGGTCAGTGGTCTCGCACCTCCCACCATCCTTCCCTCCGAATGGGCTCCAAGCCTTTGCAGTGAGTGCTCCTTGGGGCACTGTTGGAACAGCCTAGCGACTAGTTCGTGGTTGCTACACTGCGATGTCAAAAATGCATAATTGAAAGCTATGACATTTCCCCATTTTTGTGCTACTTTATTTTCCTCCCTTATTTTGTGTGGGTGCTGAACACCCCCAAAAATTTCGTGGGGGATGCACCACCACCGGAGCATCCACGGAGTCGGCGTCACTGGGGGATTGTGTAGGGGAAAGATTAGTGCATATCTTTCCAGAAGGAGAGATCGCCACCATCGACACCTGACGCCTTTCGTTAGGTCAAAAGTAACCTCAGTCGAGAGCACACACGGCGCTGTGAAAGCAAGCCAAATTTACTCTCGGTTTGTGAGTGAATATTTTGTTAGTGAAGTGAAGAATTTCAGGTCTACAAATTGGAAACGGTTACTACAGGTGTGGACAAAATCTTCTCACACTAAATCGGAATAAATTTCTTGATTATCCTATTTATATAACACTTATTCCGATACCTGTGCAAAACGAACATGCTTTGCCAAAATGTTCTGCATTGACCATGTTTGGGACCTGATGAAACGTCGTCTTGCGGGGTCTGAACGACTGGCACCAAATCTGGACAAACTGAGGCACCAGGTGGAAAGTGCATGGCAGACCATTTCTCAAGACTACATTCGACGCCTCTGCGATCGTCTCCATCGTAGAATTGCAGTTTACATTGCTGAAAAGATATGGTCTACACAGTTGCGCACGTTCTTGTGACTAGAGTCATATGCTTATGGCTTTGTCTCTGTGATCGTGAGTTATATACACCCTCAAGAATGTGCCCTCTGCAGGGCCGACAAATTCATGGTGTTCTTTGTTCATTTTTCAGGAGTGTATAAGGCAGAAAAATAAGTTGCACACCTGGAAATACGACGCGATTTGATCCGATGAAAGGACATGCCTCCTGTGTGATAATAGATGTAGTCATAATGCTTTGATCGTCGCCCACCAATAGATAGCATAGTAACACAGCTGTCGTCCGTGTGTACCGTTTAACACTTTGATTACCAGTGGTTCCTGCATTAAACCACCATTTCATTAATTATGTTCGGCAGGACCACTGGCTTTCGCATCAAACCACCTATGCCTGTGCAAAGCGGAGATATCTAGTGATACTCGTAGATGTCCAGAAAAACAGTTGGGTCAAAGAGTTGTGGAGTAATTGACTCAGAAACTGGTGAACAAAAGCCATGAGATTTACTTTGACAATTTTTTTCACTTCTGTTAGCCTAATGAAAAATCTTCATTGTCATGGTGTATATGCTTGTGAGAGGAGTGAAATGAGGTCAAAAGATTTGCTCCAAGATTAGAAACATGAAATCATTTTCAGCGTGGATAATATGACTACAGATGCACAGAAGAAGGCATTTCTGCTATTATATGGGAGAACAGGAAGGGAATTTCATGTCTGTCTCATTTTCATGGTGTACGGCAGGCAGGCTTATACGAAAAGATGGGTCAGTAATTGAGGTCCCTTGTCCCATATTTGTTTAAAGGTACACTATGACATTGATTGGGAAAACTAAAGATGTTCGCTTTGAATTTCTTGGAATATGCTGGATGTCATTCTTGTTGTTCCAAGGAAGAAGCGATAGCGCAACTGTGTCACTGAAGGAGTTCCAGATTGCGGTGGTTCCTGCGCTTACTGGAACAATAAATGGGACATCATCAAGAAAGTGCAAGAATCGAAATTCAAACAGACGGTGCCTCAAGAACTGAGAGATACCACGTCTGAAATCATGCCAATACAAGAACGAACTCGTTGTGCACACTGCAGCACGAAAGATGAACGTCACAGAAGAAAATGGCATTGTAACGGCGTAATGTGGGAGTGTGCCTGGGGATAGTCCGAAATTCCTTTAAAAAGTACCTCTCAAAATCATGGATGGTTCAAGAGCGTGCGTCCTAGTGCTTTCGCATCGAACTATATTTTTAATTTAAAAATTTCTTGTTTTCATCACTTATGAGACTAAAAAAACTGATTTCTGTGAATTATTAGAACTTTATTTATTTTTGACATATTAGGACTCAAAGGGTTAATAGGGAACGTACACAGCCACAGAGCCCACTGAAACACTAAAGTGCGAAGCGGATTGATGGAATGGTGGTTACGTGATGCGTCAGTTGTGCAGAGCGTTGCTGGTTTTAATGGATCAAAGAGTTTAATTGTTTGTTAAGCTTATGGGATATAACTGCGGTGTCATCAGTCCCTAAAATTACAAACTACTTATGAACTAGCTTATACTAAAGACGGCACAAACATCAATGCCCGAGGGGGGATTCGAACCCACGACGGAGAACGGCCTCGCGCATCGTAGCATAGCGCTTCAATGCGCTCGGCCACTCCGCCGCGGCGGAGGGCAGTCATATAGCCCCCATCCATGTTCAAAAAATGTTCAAATGTTTGTAAATCTATCGGACCAAACTGCGAGGTCATCAGTCCGTAGCTTACAAACTACTTAAACCTAGGTAAACTAACCTAAGGACAACACACACACCCATGCCCCAGGGAGGACTCGAACCTCCACGGCGAGCAACCGCGCGCTCCGCAGCGGGACGCTTTGGACCGCTCGGCTACTCCACCGCCCCCATCAATGGATTCGCTACAAACCGAAAACAACGGCTTAACCGTTTAACGCATACGTTTCTTTAACCCTTTATGATCTGACGGGACTTCAAAGTCCAACTTCATAAAAATGAGTGAAAAAAATTGTTCGTCATTTGAATTGCCGCGGAAATGTAGCATATCACTTACTGTTGTTTTGGTACATTGTTAATGCATCATAGTTCTGATATCTGTGACGGCAAAGCAATTTGAATTTCCGCACGCAGACCTTGAGACATTTAGCTGTATGCAGGTGATTGTTCAGTTTGTATACTGTGCATTTCCTATGGGAAAGCGAACTTCATAATTTTTTATGTTTTTATTTTTATTTATTTATTTATTTTTTTACTGTTACTCGGCAAGGAAATTTATGACAATGATTGGTTAGAAGCGAAAATATATTATAAGCCCACATAATTAATTTTTAAATATAATATGGTAGTTGTAAGTCTCTTCAGGTCTACATAATGTCATGTAAACCTAATTCCCAACAACTAAAATATCACAGACAAATTTCGAAATATCACAGTGAAAAGATAAACATTCATGCCATAAAGGATTAAGGTAATGTAAGTAGTTTGTAAGCTTAGGTACTAATGAGCAGCGTAGTTAAGTCCCTTAGATTTACGAACGTTTGAACGTTGTTACAATACTGTCAGAGAGATTATTACTTGTTGACTGCACAGATATTATCATAGTAATGCAGTCGTAATCGTTTTAATACCAGAAACGGTTTGAAACCTGATTTGTTCAAAATAAATTTATTATTATTTCCCCAAATAAAATGTACAGATTTTCAAACTTAAAATCTATTAAACAATAGATTATATGGAAACAAGTACACACAAGAATGAAACATTTGCTTAAAATTCCAATCCATTTTTTAAAAATAAATTTCGAAGATGTAATATTCTAGTTCTAACATTAAACAAGTGTCTAGGTTAGAAAGAGTGGAAGAGGAGGTGGAAATTGATGTAGAAAGATGGGACGAGGAGATGAATAGTCTGAAGGTGATGTTAAGATGGCGTGGGAAGCGTTGGAGATCCATAGAAAGATCGGAAAGGAGGACCTGATGGACAAAGAGAGACGGAGGGAGATGGAAAGTGGGTGGGGGGATTGGCAGAGGGAGAGAGAGAGGGGGGGAGGGAAGGAGGAGGAGATGCACAGAGGTAGGAGGGTATGGACCAAGTGAGAGGGCAACAAAGGGCAACAGAGTTAGCGGGACCAGGAAGTGTAGGATGTATATACCACAGTCTAATAAATACAGTCGCGACACTCACTGCTGTGAAAGCTGTTACCGCCTGACACTTGGAGCGACACTAGCGCTCCTAGCGGTCGTAAAGCCGGCTGTCCCTTAACGCCGTATAAGACACATTAATAATGCCCGCTTGTAATTACATTTCTGTTTGGTTTGCTAAATATTGTATATATTCTTGTATTTCAAGCTTAATTGAAGTATCTTGACACATGACTGAGTCTAAAAGAAACGTAAACCGAGCAAAAACTCGTTGTGATCGGACACAGACTGCAATTGTGCAGTGTGTTACGAAGTAATTCTTTAGGAATTGCTTGCAGCTTACCTTGCCGGTGGTGATAGACAAACATAGTATTTTGTGCAGACAAGCCTATAATAGAACTTCTAAGGGACAGTTAATTATCAAAAAATGTAAATTTAGTAAAAACTCATGAATAAACTGACGCTAACTGCAACATATTTATGACGAAATTCTTCATACATTGTACCTTACTTTGCTGGTAAACATAGTATTTCGCACATGAGAAGCATGTAATTGGTCTTCCCGGTGTTAAAAGGTACGAAATTTTTTCCCCCTCCTTTTTAGTTATGAGAACACCCACTGGCTATGAAACTTTCACCTAATATAATTTTGCTATGAGGTTATTTCATTTATATGATATTTTAAGATAATATTACGTCGATTACACGACAGTCTAAATGTCATATTATATGAATGATCCTCAGTCATTATGACAGTCTGTCATCATATGGTTCGAAGATGAGGGAGGAGTGGGAGGGGGCGCGGTGACAATCGTCTGTAAAATAAGACGGCTCAGTGGTTTCAGATAAATAGGTTTATATATTAGACTGTGGTTTCCATTAGATAAAGCGGAAAACATTTAACCTTTCAAACATTAATAACGGTAACAATGAACACTTCTTCCCCATACATTTCTTATACATTTGCCTCTATAGTGAATTACTTTCGAATGCCCAGACAAAAATGTTTCTAGCTGTGATGTAGCAGCAACCACAGTCGTAATACTTGTTTCAGGACACAGTTTAATTTCTTCCGCCTCTACATTATCACGTCTTTACGGTAGTTTCCTCTTCATTCCCAGTTTCGGTGGTTTGTTTTGAACATCAAACAATGTAGGCACAGCATTCCACACCAGCTTTTTCCGTTCATCATTCATGAACTGGTTTGCATCGAAGTGTAGAACTTCACATTATCACGTAAATACGCGGCAACTTTATTCAAAAGATCTTGTCGCCTGCTATTTATAACCCATTTCTTGATCCTAAAAAGAAATAATCTTCAATGTGTGTGTGTTGCTCACAACATAATTGTAAATAAGCATTACCGAAACTTGATGTCACATACCTCTCAGGCTATGTAGGAAACCTAAAGAATGATAAATATGACGTATTCTAGTTTTTGTTGCTGCAATTTATTGCACTACACACGCTTCCCTTCGTAAAAACCATTTCGTACACTAAAACACACAGCAAACACACGTCTCGTATACGATATAGAGCAACGTGGCTTTACGTCCGCCAGGAGCGCTGCAGTCGCCTAGTATAACAAAAATCAGCGGTAGTGTCGCGACTGTATATGTATATACCATTGATAAAGCATTGTGAAATTTTAAAAAGTGTACTTTCTGTCTTCTTTCTTATAGACTTAACCCTTAAACAGAAACACCGGTCTGAGGGACCGTTAGGGTTTTTTAAATGTGGCCTATGGCAACACTGTTCTGCTTGCGACCATCCCCTCCACAGTACCTTCACATTGTTAAATAACATACGTGGCAGAAGCATTGTAGTCCAGTTTGTGGCTTCTGGCTGTCAGGTAAGCATTGATTTTATAAAACCTGTAGGTCTGTCGGACCGGATGTTTCGGATTACGTTTGCAATGGCTCGGTTTGTTAGACCGGATGTTTGGCATTACGTTAATTTTTTTTCTATTACGTCTTTTCTTGTGTAATATGCTTTTTCTTGTTTGTATAGAAGACGTCATGACGGACAATGCTTCAGAAGGCAATCGTAAACCTGCGAGAGGCGCTAGAAATGAGGGGATGCGGTGTAGTGATCCCAATTTTGAGGGAAAAAAAACTTTCAGAGTGGTTGCAGGAGAGCGGTGATGAATCCGAGATGGAAAATGATTACTCAGATGCTGATTCTGACTTTACAATTACCGACGCAAGAGAAGACGATGAGAGAAGAAAAAACGATGGGAACAGGCTGATAGTGACATTAGTGATGAAGATGATGATGACGATTATTACATTTTATTGGAAGATGAACAGGAAATAATTAGTGACGATACACGTGGAGAACAAGACGGCATGCCAGATATTTATGTTGGGGAAAAGAACAAAAAAGATTTAGTATGGAAATCAGTGGAGCCAATAAAAACAATAACCTCATTAATTTTGAACAAATAAAACTTATTTAATACTCAATTTGATGTTCATTTGAAATTCACTCATTATTATCCTATAGACATGAATAAATTATAAAAAAATAATAAATGTATAAAAAATATTGAGGAGGAAAACTCCGGTCTGTCAGACCGTTTAAGGGTTAATGTGTAACAAGCGACAGCAACCCGTGTCCGAGTACGGCTACTTGCTTATAAAGTACACTGCGATCACTCTCGGTACGCTAATTTCAGAGTGAATTACGAGACACGACGGATTGTTTTATAATTGATGGGAGGCTGCAGGCCTGCTAGGAAGCAGTGCTGACCGTATTCAGCATACTGCTAACTTCATTGCCTATCTAAAATCACTCTTTTACTAACTTTGTGACTTCTGTCGTAGTTGATGTCCCATTGCACAGGTGAAGCACACAGGTCGCGCATCCGTTGTACCTGAAGTGATGCTAAAATATGTGTTGAGATGTGGCTAGGAAGTACTGCACTACGAATAACTTTAGCTTTCGTAGGATGCCAGTGCTTGTTTTTATTGAAGAAATGCCAGTGTATATCCAAGCACAAATATACAGACTGAGTAATATTAAATATATAAACAATGAGATTGACAGGAAGTGCAAAATGGCTAAGCAGGAATGGCTAGAAGGCAAATGCAAGGATGTAGAAGAATGTATAAATAGGGGGAAAATAGATACAGCCTACAGGAAAATAAAAGAAACATTTGGCGATAAGAAATACAGGTCTGTGAATATCAAGGACACTGATGGAAAACCAGTTCTCAGCAAAGAAGGGAAAGCTGAAAGGTGGAAAGAGTATATAGAGGGGCTCTACAAAGGAAATGAACTTCGAGACAATATTGTAGGAAGGGAAGAGGATGTAGATGATGATGAAATAGGAGATACTATACTGAGAGATGAATTTGACAGAGCACTGAAAGACCTAAGTCGAAACAAGGCCCCTGGAGTAGATGATATCCCGTCAGAGCTACTGAAGTCTCTGGGAGAACCAGCCATGACAAAATTGTTCCACATTGTGTGTAAGATGTATGAGACAGGTGAAGTACCCTCAGACTTTAAGAAAAATGTTATAATCCCCATTCCAAAGAAAGCGGGTGCAGACAGGTGTGAAAACTACAGAACCATCAGTTTAATAAGTCATGGTTGCAAAATATTAACACGAATTATATACAGAAGGATGGAAAAGCTGGTAGAAGCCGACCTCGGGGAAGATCAGTTTGGGTTCAGGAGAAATGTAGGAACACGGGAGGCAATACTCACTTTACGGCTTATCCTAGAAGATAGATTAAGAAAAGGCAAACCAACATTTCTAGCTTTTGTAGATTTGGAGAAGGCTTTTGACAATGTTGATTGGAATAAACTCTTTAAAGTTCTGAAGCAAACAGGAGTAAAATATAGGGAACGTAAGGTTATTTACATCTTGTACAAAAACCAGACAGCGGTTGTCAGAGTTGAAGGGCATGAAAGGGATGCATTGGTTGGAAAGGGAGTAAGACAGGGTTGTAGCCTTTCCCCAATGTTGTTCAATTTGTACATTGAGCAAGCTATAAAGGAAAGCAAGGAGAAATTTGGAGAAGGAATTAAAGTTCAGGGTGAAGAATTAAAAACATTGCGTTTTGCCGACGACATAGTAATTCTGTCAGATACAGCAAAGGACTTGGAAGAGCAATTGAACGGAATGGACAGTGTGCTGAAAGGTGCATATAAGATGAACCTTAACAAGAGTAAAACAAGGGTAATGGAGTGCAGTGTAAGAAAATCAGGTGATGCTGAAGGAATTAGATTAGGTAACGAAACAATAAAGGAGGTAGATGAGTTTTGTTACTTGGGCAGTAAAATAACAAATGATGGTCGCAGTACAGATGATATAAAATGCAGAATGGCAATGGGTAGAAAGGCGTTTTTGAAAAAGAGAAATTTGTTAACATCGAATATTGATTTAAGCCTAAGGAAGTCCTTTCTGAAGGCATTTGTATGGAGTGTTGCCTTGTATGGGAGTGAAACATGGACGATAAGCAGTGTGGACAGAAAGAGGATAGAGGCTTTTGAAATGTGGTGCTACAGAAGAATGCTGAAGATTAGGTGGGTGGATCGCGTAACTAATGAGGAGGTACTGAACCGAATTGGGGAGAAAAGAAATTTCTGGCATACCTTGACTAAAAGAAGGGATAGATTGGTAGGACACATTCTTAGACATCAAGGAATTGTGAATTTAGCGTTGGAGGGAAGTGTGTGGGGTAAAAATCGCAGAGGGAGACCAAGAGTCGCGTATAGTAAGCAGATTCAAGTGGATGTGGGTTGTCGTTCTTATGAGGAGATGAAAAGGCTTGCTCAGGATAGAGTAGGGTGGAGAGCTACATCAAACCAGTCTCTGGACTGAAGACCACAACAACAACAAACGATACATAACGTATAAACTGTCCCTGGCCTGCCAGTGTATATCCAAGCACAAATATACAGACTGAGTAATATTAAATATATAAACGATACATAACGTATAAACTGTCCCTGGCCTGCACTGAACTAACATGAATGTGCAAGGTATCGCGGTCGGCGCTCGACTGACTGCCGCCGCACCACGCTGCGCGCCACAAGCCACCGTTTTGGCGCCAACCGAAATTTCTAGACTAACATTGTTCAACTTATTACGAAATATACAAGTAATTAAATCTTTGAATTAACCGAAATATAGCTTAGCACAAAAGTATTACAGAAATTATACAGATAAATTTTAGTAGATATAGGAAATTTTAATATTAATAAAAGAATCTTAAAGTTTTGGCGGACAACTAGTATAGGCGGGAGCCAATCAGATCTCAACTTGCAATAGGGGCGGAGCTTTCCCACGGGATACAAGCTCATCTACTGTCTCTCTCTCTCACCCTTTCTATTACGTCACACAGTTCTCCAACCAAGAAAACTTCTTTAACACCTAATATATTCATATGCGAAATAAACGGCTCCATATCAGTCCCCTCACAATGTGTACTTTGTGTCTTCATTCTTAACGACTTAATCCGTAACAAGCGACAACAACCCTTGTCCGAGTACAGCTATTTGCTCATAAAGAACACTGGGATCACTCTCGGTACGCTAATTTCAGAGTGAATTACGAGACACGCCGGATTGTTCCGTTATTGATGGGAGGCTGTAGGCCTGCTAGGGAGCGGTGCAGCATACGTTAGCTGCAGAAGGCTGGGCACGGCACGCACGTCCGCCGCGACCGTGCTGCCGCGGGAGCCGCCAGCTGTCGGCGGTCAGTGACTGCGCCTTCCGTAACAGGAGCACCAGCGCAGCTGCCGGGGCGGCATTCCTCAACAACCGGTCACCGCCGCCGCTCCGGAGGCGGCGCGTCTCCAACCAGCCGGCTACTGAACTGAGCGACACGGCCGAGGGGCGGCTCCAAATAAGAAACGTTCAAATGTTTGGAATAATAAAAATAATTTCGTGTGGCTCATTGGCCTGGTGCAAGTCTTTCAATAGGACGCCACTTCGGCGACTTGCGTGTCCTTAGCCTACCCCAGTTATCCAACCGGGGTAGGTCCCCTACAGCTTAACGTGGGATCCGAACCACGTGTCGTTTCTGGCGACTCCTCGAACATTATAAACTACCTCAAAAAGAACGACCAATTAACCAATGGTTAACACGGATTCAGAAAGTACCGCTATTGCGAAACACAGCTTGCCCTCTAATCACATGAAGTGATAAGTGCCTTCGACAAGTAACCTCAAATCGGTTGCATATTTCTGGATTTCCGGAAGGTTTTTGACACCTCACCTCACAAGCGGCTTCTAATAAAATTGCGTGCTTATGGAATATCGCCCCAATTGTAGGACTGGATTCACGATTTCCTATCAGAAAGGACACAGTTCGTAGTAATTGACGGTAAGTCATCGAGTAAAACAGAAGTGTTATCTGGCATTACCCAAGGATTCGTTGTAGATCCCCTACTCTTCCTTGTGTTTATAAACGATTTAGGAGACAATATGAATAGCTCCCTTAGATTGTTCGTGGATGATGCTTTCATTTATCTGTTACTGAAGCCAACAGAGGACCAAAAACAACTATAAAGCGATTTAGACAAAATTTCTGCGTGGTGCGAAAATTGGCAATTAACACTAAATAATGAAGTGTGAAGTAATACACAGACTACTAAAAGAAATCCGCTGAACTTAAATTGCACGATATATCAGTCAAACCTTAAGGTCGTAAATTCTACCAATTACCTAGGAGTTACAATTAAGAGCAACTCAGTCTGTCAGACTGGACTGAACACATAGAAAATCTTGTGGGAAAGGCGAACCAAAGGTAACGTCTCATTGGCTTCGAACATGCAACAGTTCCACCAAAGAGACAGCCTACATCAGACTTGTGCGTCCTCTCCTGGAGTATTGTTGCCTAGTGTGGGATCCTCACCAGGTGGGACTGACGGAGGACATTGAGAAAGTTCAGAGAAGGGCAGTTCGTTTCGTTTTATCACATTACAGGGGGGAAAGCGTCACGGAAATGTTGCACGAGCTGAGGTGGAAATCATTAAAAGAACGACTTTATTCGTTGCGGCGAGATATATTTGCGAAATTTCAATCACAGACTTATGAATGTGAAAATATTTTGCTGGCACCCACCTATATAGAGAGACATGACCATCCCAATAAAATAAGAGAAATCAGATCGAAAACGGAACGATTTGGGTGTTCTTTCTTCCCGCACGCTATTAGAGAATGGATCGGTAGAGAAAGGTTATGAATGTGGTTAATGAACTCCCTGCCAAGCCCTTAAATGTGATTTGCAGAGTATCTGTGTCGATGTAGATTACGTTTTAAGGTAGTATTTACATTCACTCTGCGGTCTCTTTATACGAATTGCCAGCAGAACAACCAGGAAGCGTTACGTCAGTGAAGTGTTGGAGCCAGTTGTTCTCCCATATCTCCGGAGCTTAATGACGACCATACTGCACCAGGATAATGCGCGACCACACGCGTCGCAGAGTACTGAAGACGCCATCGTCACCCATCATAAACTGCATTGCTGCCTTGGCTTCCTCCAGATGTCTCGCCTACTCAAAACATCGTATTTATGACTGTGGAACTACTGGTCCACGGCTCACCACCGGCTTTGTGTGTAAGCAGCACTCATCGCTATATATGAACAACACGTCCAAAGCCTCTCTGATTCAGTACCGAGTTGCAGCAGCGAAAATATCCAGCAATGGAGACAACACACCTTCTTCAATATAGGGTAAGGTGGTACAAATTCGATATAGGTACAATTCCGATCAACATAATTTGCCAGTCTCGTAGTGTTGGTAGCACATGCCTTTGTGTGGCGTTGTAGTGTAGCAGGTTTCTACAGCTCCTCCTGTCTTTTCCAAGACTACACCTCTTTGCGCTACGGAGATATAATGTTTTTCCTGTTAAGAGGTACGTGTAGCATCGTCGTCGAACGCGCTCTTATAAATTATCTAGTTTTCGCGCGATTGCAAATTCTACATTATGCAATGTTTGTTACCTAAGAAGTATGCGTTGGTGCCCAAGGGAAAAAGTGCTTTTTATCTGGAAGAAGCCAGTGATCAAAATTTTACGAGGAAGTGATCATAATTGTACCTAGTGTGGTACATTTTTGATCGATTTTTCACACTTCTGTAACATTTTTTTGTGTTTATACCAACATTTGTAATGGTCTAGTATTTGTGTTACATATTCGTTAAACATCCAAGAACAAGTGCCATAGTTAATATTATCTCTTTTCTCAACATATTTCCAGTACCAACAACATTTGTCCGAAATGATCGGAATTGTACCACCTTACCCTACCGTTTTCTTCTCTTCTCATGCAGCTGTATTTTTAATCATGTAATCTAGAAATGTATTACGAAGTAGAGGAAGATGAGATAGGAGATACGATACTGAGAGAAGAATTTGACAGAGACTAAAACATTTGAGTAGAAACAAGGCCCCTGGACTAGATGATGTTCCGTCTGAACTGCCACTATCGTTAGCAGAGCTATTCATGAAGAAATTATTCCACAGCAATCAGACAGATAGAAGAACTCAAAGACTGCGCAGTAAAAGTAGGGCTACAGGTCTCCTTTAAGAAAGCTGAGTTCTTCTGGACGAAACTAAACATACCAAATTTGAGCACGAAGCACGACAAGATTAACAGAGTTGCACACTTTCAGTACCTAGGTGAAGTGATCGAACTGACAGGAAAGGAGAAAATCGCACAGACCACTACAGTATTGAAAATGAAGAGAGCTTTCTAGAAAACACAGGATATCTACAATAAGAAATGTCTTTCCAGCTTCACCAAAATGCGTCACTGCAATATCGGAATCAAACCGAAGGCGACAGTGGGAAACTGATGTTACACACAAAAACCGACCTTGAGAACATCCTCACACAGGAAAGAAAAAAAAAAAAACATTAGGAAAATTATTAGGCCAAAACTTACAGACTTCAATCTAGGGATACCACAGAGAAGTTCTCCGACATCGCAGCGGACATTATAAAGAGGCGGCTAAATTTTTATGGACACAGGAGCAGACTTCCACAGACTAGGCTTACCAACAGAATCCTCAGGTACATCCATGGTTTTAAGTCCACCACAACCTGGATGGTACAAGTCAAAACTGATCTGGAAAGGGCACATATAGGGTCATCAGATAAGATCGTCAAAGTCGTCTTTAGAGACAAGATGTACAAGTGGGGAGTGAAGTCAGAGAAAATAGCACCTAAAACCCAAAGATCAAAGTGGACTGAAGAAAGGAAGACAGCCTTTAGTGAAAGAATAATGGAATACTGGACGAACAGGAAGAACAAGCAGTCATGACTGTTTCGCATGCTCTGATAAAAGGTCTATAACGTGCGTAGTAATAATATAAACAGATATACCGGCTTTAAAGATTAGACAATGTCTGAGCTGTGATAAACAAAAAAGATTGTCGTTTGTAGACGATGACGCTAGTAACTGTCAGTAGCCCAAAATTCGCTCGCCCGAGTTTTATTTTTATTTAAATTCCACAGAAATTATCAAATTAAACTGTTAATTAACAAATATCGAATCAGAATTTTTAATAAAAATAGAGTAATTTTATATTTAATTAGTGGTTACATGGAAATAAATTAAAATCTGACACAGAATTATATTATTGGTTAAAAAGAGGAACGGTGAACGAGTGAAACAGCGGGGCCGAGGAAATACTGGCCACGAGCGAACTGAATCCCAAAGGTGTATGAGTTGGTTGACTCCGAAGCCCCATTCCTGTAATCGGTCTGCTCTGCTGTCGTTGGAGAGAAACAGGCTTCCTCCCTTGCATATTGACGCGCCGTCTCCGAAATAACCTGTAACTGTGGCCCCGACCCGGAGACTGTCTCATTTTATTTGGAAGCAGTGAGGTATGTTTATTTATTTATCAACAACAATTCAGTTCTTCGAAACAATGCCTCGTTATACCAAAGGTAATAAATATAAAGAGAGGCACTGAATTAAAATTTGTTGCTTGGCTGGGACTCGAACTCAGGACCTCTTGCTTACTAGGAAAGGACTTTAGAGTACTCAGCTAATACAGCGTTACAGATGAAGCAACTACACGGAATGTCTTCAAGCACGTCTCCTTCCATACCACATACCTTAATTCTGTGAGATACGTATCAAATCGGCAAGGCTATCCTACGTTGTAATAGCATCGTATCAAAGAACGTGAATGGGTACAATCCCGCCTTGTTCCTCAGGCAGAGGTGATATAAATATCAAATTGCGTGGTTATGGAATATCGACCCACATTTCTGACTGGATAGGAAATTTTCTGTCAGAGAGGACATAGTTTCTAGTAATCGAAGGTAAGGCATGGGCGAAAGCGGAGGCGATATCTGACGTTCCACAGGGTAGTGTTATTAGTTCCCTGCTGTTCCTTATCTACATTAACGATTTGGGAGAAAATCTGAGCAGTTCTCTTCGATTGTTTGCAGATGACGTCGTCATTTGTCTACTTGTATAGTCATGTGAAGATAAAAACCAACTACAGAACGATCTAACGGAGATAGTAGTATGGTGTAAAAATTGGCAATTGACTCTTAAGTATTGAGAAGTACATGAGTACGAAAAGAAATCCGTTAAACATTGTTTACAAGATAAATCAATCAAATGTGAAGGCCGTAAATTACTATTACATCAGACTTAAACTGAAAAGAAAACGTAGATAATGTCGTAGGAAAGGCGAACCAGAGACTGCGTTTTATTGGCAGAAAACTTAAAAGAAGCAACAGAACTACTAACGAGACTGCATACACTATGCTTGTCCGTCCTCATTTGGAGTATTGCTGCCCAGTGTGGGATCCTTATCAAGTTGCTTTGACGGAAACCATCGAAAGAGTCTAATGAAGGGCAACCCGTTATCTATACGCACAATGCAGTGGAGACAGCATCAAGGAAATGATACAGAATCTGGGATGGAAACCATTACAACAACGGCTTTTATCTCTGCGACGTGGGGTACTTACGAAACTCCTATCGCCAAAATTCTCTTCCAAATGCGATCATATGTTGTTGACTCCAACCTACATAGGCAGAAATGAACGTCATAATAAAATACCAGAAATCAGAGCTCAAACGGAGAGATTCAGATGTTCTTTCTTCCCGCGTTCTATTCGAGAATGGAATGGTAGACGAATGGTTTGAATGTGGTTCGATGAACCCTCTGCCAGGCACTTAAAATTGATTTGCAGAGTTTCACATGTAGATGTAGAATAATCCAGCACTGATTTTAATGTAATGACTCTTCTCTTATTTTTTTTATTTTTTATATTTATCATGTTCCATAGGACCAAATTGAGGACCAAGTGTCCATTGTCATGGAAAGAGTAAGTACATCAAATTTTAACAAGAGAGTATCGATGTATAGACTGGAACGCATAGCATAGCATAGGATAGGATTAATATACTCCTACAATTTTGAAATTCAATAAGCTCACGGCAGGCCTACTCATAAGTAAAGAGAAGCTGTAACATAACACAGAAATTAGCTACATTTTTTTAAAAATGTATTCTGGAATTCGTAGACAGAATAGAAGAAACTTTCCAGTTTAGCCTTGAAAGACCGAAAATTGCTCCTAAGGATTTTGAATTCTCCTCTCTGTTTATTAAAAATGTGTGCGGCAGAATACTGCACACCTTTCTGCACAAATACAGGGCTAATACTGATGCTCAAAGCTACACGCAAATCACCACTGACTTTCAATCTATTCGTGGATCTGTTTTCTAGCAGAAAACCCCCTGTAGTGGAGAGTCGTGCAGTATTGGCCAGCATACAGTATTGGGGAGTGCAGTGGTTTCCCTTTTCGCCGTTAGATGGCTAAAGTTTGCACAAACCATGTGCTCTGAAGTGGGATATCTGTCGCCTAATCATTGGTCTGTTTACTGTGCGCGTCTGATATTTGTTAGTGTTGGTCTGAGGGTACAGGTGACCTCTGGTACTGCTCTTTATGGCCAGTGACTAATTTCGGCGCTGTATATCGTTTATCTGTGCCATATAAGGAATGACATCTACCAATCATTTCATGATAATTTCTATAAAATAACTAGTAATGGGAATACATACCAATGCATGTGTGTCCTGCAATTCGGCCACCTGACTGTCTTTCAGTATCGGTCAGAAGTAAATTCAAATTTACGTTATATATTCTTCGTCTTACTTCATTTCATATTATAATGACAGATAAGAAACAAATAACAGGCAGATGGGGCAAAGAATGCATGAAAATGGGTATAAGCAATGTAATGTCAATGGAAATGACCGCCAGGGAGGCAGCCAAAGAGTTTTATGTACTACCTCGAAGCACAGTTGGAGACAGGATACGAGCACTAAAAGAAGATAATTCAGTAGCATTAACTCCTCAAATGGACAGATTCGAAAACACTTTTGATGAGGAAATGGAAAGACAATTAGAATATTATATAAAAGATTTAGATAATACGTTTATGCCTCTCAACAAAAAGGAATTATTGCATATTGCGTTTGCGTTGGCTGAAAACCTGAACGTGTCTCCATCTGTCCATCAACAAAGCCATCTGAAGTGAAAATAAAGAAGAGGAAACCCATAGGCCAGAAAAGTGAGATCTTGACATTATCAATTTTTAAACAACAATTAGCAGAGAAAAGGATATCTACAGAAGAGTAGAGATTAAAAGTAGAAAAAAGGAAGTCTGAATGAGAGCTAAAGAAAGCTGAATGTAACTCAGGATATTCAAAAAGTGAATAAACATGCAAAGAATTGACATGAAAAGACAGTTGCGAAGTGTCGAAGAAAATTTGAATTACCTGGTAATAATGGATCAAAGGCAGAATAAGAAATGACAGTGATTAAGCATATGGACAATCTTTGAATTTGAATCAGCTGTCCGTTAGTGTACACTTGCTACCATCGGAGAAACATGTGATACTGCGCAATGCTTTATTTATTTTTGACAGTTTACATACACATCCATTGTGTTTAACGATGTTTCCTAGCAGCAGATAAGTTTTATGGTAGGTAGGTTAGTTTCATTGGAATATTTCTGGTACAGTGGTTTGTATACAGTGCCCTTATTATTCTACGTTTCCTTGTTTGACAGAACTTGATAATGTCGTCCCGAAACATGTCGTGTTGACATATACTTTATTATTGACAACTGGTGCGTGACGTACAGTAATAATGTGAAACAGTTGTGTGATGGCGTCTAAACAGATAACTCTTATTTTTACATTATAGCAATTCGGTTAATGACAGTCTATAATAACAAAATATCAATGTATTGCAATAAATACGTACTTGTAAACTAAGTTATACTAAAGACAGCACAAAAATCCATGCCCGAGGGAGGATTCGAGCCGGCCGCGGTGGCCGAGGAGACTGAGGCGCGTCAGTCACGGTCTGCACGGCTACTACGGTCTGGGGTTAGAATCCGTGCCATCCTTAGTATTAGGTAGATCATAAGTAGTTTGTAAGTTTAGGGACTGATGACCCCGTAGTTAAGTCCCATAAGCTCTACAAACATTTGAACATTTGAACATTTTGAGGATTCGAACCTCCGACGGGGAACGCTTTCGCGCATCGGAGCATAGCGCCTCAATGCTCACGGCCACTCCGCCGCGGCACTTTGTTAGTATTTTAAGAAATCATTGTAGCCTCAAAATAATGTGTTCAGTTATAGTACGAAAACAGAAAGCTGTCTAATGTGTACTAGTTTACGTATCGTGCTAACTTCCCATTCAACAAATGTTGAAGACTTTTCGGTTAATCTACAGTCTTTCATTTGATAAAAAGATCCAAATACAGCGTTTTTTTCTTATGCCTTCTGACTTTCTGTCTCAATTATTCTTTGTTTTTCTCTTTTTTGTAAGCTAGAATATCGCACTGCCATAAGAAAAAGCTCCTTTAGATAGGCGATTTCCATTGAAGAGCGCGGAAGCGTATTTAGCGACTTCCGTTACAAACTTGCAGTCTTCCTCTTCGGATTAATGGAGGAACGTCAAAGACTTGCACTATATTTTTGTATGAGCGTGAAGTGACTCTTCAGAACTGAAGTTTTTTTTTTTCTTTTCTTTTCCTTTTTTTCTGATGAACTCGCGAAGAGCGCCGCGGCAGGTTCTCCGTGCCTCTACTCTTTATTTATTCTGGCTCTCGAGCCCCCGGCGCGTTGTCTCGTGAAACAGCGCCGGCCTGCTCGCACGCTGCCGGCCCTCGGCCGTCTGCCCTTCCGCTTTCTTTCGCTCCTCTTACTTCCTCTTCCTTTTTCCACGGCGCCCTCCCTCCGCGGCGTTTGACAAACTCGGCCGCGGTCGCCGCCTGCGGGGATCCCCCGCGCGGCACGTGACTGCGATGCCAGCGCCGCGGCGGCGTGTGATCTAATTACGGAGCTCTCCGCAGCCCCCTGGGCCGGCGCTGTCTGCCGCTCCTCCGTGACGGCCGCACAGCTGTCACTCCCCCTACCACCTCTGCAGCGACGGCTCTCGGTCTGGCCTGCGGAGAGATAAACGCGCCACTGCTGTCTCCAAACTGACTAATTTATACAGCGGGCCTACTAATGCAGAGCGTCCCGGAGCACAGTCACCGAAGACTGCATAATTAAATGCGCCCGACAAACCAATATGGCAATTATGCTACTCCTACTCAACGCCATCAGCATTTGAATTTGAGTTATAGAGAACAACTAAGTGTTTATACTGCCTTTATACTGAATCACTTTAGTAAAGATGCAGGGTAGCCATTTTATATGACGGACGTCACTATTTTATTTGATTGTAATTTGCAGATGCACCGCACGATGAAAGAAAGATCTCGAAACTAGGATTGTCGTTTTTATGGTCTTCAGTCCGGAGACTGGTTTGATGCAGCTCTCCACCCTACTCTATCCTGAGCAAGCCTTTTCATCTCCTCATAAGAACGGCAACCCACATCCACTTGAATCTGCTTACTATACGCGTCTCTTGGTCTCCCTCTGCGATTTTTACCCCACACGCTTCCCTCCAATGCTAAATTCACGATTCCCTGATGTCTAAGAATGTGTCCTACCAAGCGATCCCTTCTTTTAGTCATGGTATGCCAAAAATTCCTTTTCTCACCAATTTCTGTTCAGTACATCTTCATTAGTTATGCGATCTACCCACCTAATCTTCAGCATTCTTCTGTAGCACCACATTTCAAAAGCCTCTATTCTCTTCCTGTCCGCACTGCTTATCGTCCATGTTTCACTCCCGTACAAGGCAACACTCCGCACAAATGCCTTGAGAAAAGACTTCCTTACGCTTAAATTAATATTCGATGTTAGCAAATTTCTCTTTTTCAAAAATGCTTTTCTTCCCATTGCCATTCTGTATTTTATATCCTCTGTACTGCGACCGTCATATGTTATTCTACTACCCAAGTAACAAAACTCATCTACCACCTTCATTATTTCATTACCTAATCTAATTCCTTCAGCATTGCCTGATTTTCTAAGACCGCATTCCATTATTTTTGTTTTGCTCTTGTTAATATTCACTTTATACGCTCTCTTCAACACACTGTCCATTCCATTCAACTGCTCCTCCAGGTCCTTTGCTGTCTCTGACAGAATTACAATGTCATCAGCAAAACGCAATGTTTTTATTTCTTCCCCCTGAACTTTAATCCCTATTCCAAATTTTTCCTTGCTTTCCTAGGATAGTGCATGCAAATAATAAAAATGCCAAAGCTAAGCCATCAGCATCTGAGAAATACTCCCACATGGAACTGTCACCTGATTTTGAAGTGGAATGTCACTTTTTATCTTTAAATTGAGAGTATCAAGTGCTTGCAAATATAACATGGAAGTAATTAACGGACCTGACAGTTGTTTGCTTGAGCGAGCGTCCGTTTTCTGCGAGGATAGCGTCCGTTTTCGCTATATACATATATAAAGAGGATACCGGACGCTCACTTACGTGGATGATTGTCGGACCTGTTAATTACTTCCATGTATTAAATATACTACGAATTATCTCGAACAGAATGATCTACTGACCTAAGGTCAACACGGATTTAAAACAAAACTAGCTCTTTGCTCCCACGAAGTGATGGGTGCTATCGACAAGTGTTCACAAATCGATTCCGTATTTCTTGATTTCCAGAAGGCTTTTGACACCGTACCACACAAACGGCTTTTAACCAATTTGCTTGGTTATGGTATATCGCCCCAAGTTTACGATTGGATAGGGGGATTTCCTGCCAGAGAGGACACAGGTCGTACTAATCGATGGTAAGGCATTGACTAAAGCAGAGGTGACATCGGGCGTTCCACAGGGTATTGTTATTGGTCCTCTGCAGTTTCTTATTTACATAAACGATTTAGGGGAAAATCTAAGTAGCTCTATTTGGTTGTTTGCAGATGACGCCGTAATTTACCCTCCAGTAAAATCATCTGAAGATCAAAACCAACTGCTGAACGGTCTGAATAAAATATCACTATGGTGCAAAAATTGGCAATTGACTCCAAATAATGAGAAGTGTGAAGTCGTCCACATGAGCACGAAAAGAAATTCGTTAAACGTTGTTTACAAGATAAATCAATCAAAAGTGAAGGCCGTAAACTCCATATAATACCTACGAATTGCTATTACTTCAGACTTAAATTGGAAAGAACATGTAGATAATGTCGTGGGAGAGGCGAACCAAAGGCTACGTTTTATTGGCAGAACCCTTAAAAGATGCAACAGAACTAATAAAGAGGCTGCATACACTACGCTTGTCCGTCCTTTTTGGAGTATTGCTACCCCGTGTTGGATCCTTATTAGTTGGGTTTGACGGAGGACACCGAAAGAGTCCAAAGAAGAGCAGCTCGTTTCGTATTGTCACGATACAGAGGAGATAGCGTCACGGAAATGATGAGGATCTGGGATGGGAATCATTACAACAACGGCGCTTATCGCTGCGGCGTGGGCTACTTACGAAACTCCAATCGCCAACATTCTCCTCCGAATGCGAAAATATATTGTTGACTCCCACTTACAAAGTAGAAATGTTCATCAGAATGAAGGGAAATCAGAGCTCGAACGGAGAGATTCAGGTGTTCTTTCTTTTCGCGCGCTATTCGAGATTGGAGTGGGAGATAAATAGTATAACGGTGGTTCGATGAACCGTCTGCCAGGCATTTAAATGTGATTTGCAGAGTATCCCAAGTAGAAGTAGAAGTAGTAGTAGAGTGATTATGCCTATGAGCGCCGGGTCTGGAGCATAGTCCCCAGTGACGTGCCTACTATTTCTCTAGAAAAGGGTCAAGAAAACGTACCGTCAGAAGGGGTAAAGTCGATCACAAAATTAAGTTTTTCTGTTGTTTTCGAGGGAACCTCTGGAAGAATTCGTTTCAAAAATATTACGTGTAATCTTTAGGATTTCGACATTATATCTAATGTTGAATTTAGAAATAGCCTGTTGTGCTTTTGAAATTATTTTAATTTAAAGTTTGATCGGCTTCACCCCACCCAGTGGGGTGAAGCCGATCACTCATTTTTTGAAGACTTATAATGGCTTCACCAAGACAATGGGGTGAAACCGATCGTCTTTTACATTGAAATATCTCCCAAGGTATAGTAGGCTATGTTTATATGAAGTTTTAAAATAGTTTTTCCTTAAAGAAATAACCAGCGGACATTAAATTATCTTGCATCATAAAGAATTTTCACTCAACGTTTGAAATGTCAAAATCTGGTAAACTGTAGCGTCCACGACCAATGCCCTTAGGCTTCATTTTTGTTACAATTTGTGTGAAGGAGTCTTTTGTAAATCAGCAACATCTGGAAATACGCTTGATCAAGCCATTCTTCGTCTACTGAACTAAGGACAGGCTGCCCACTATATTTATATCTACGTTTGACCTTCGCCCACTAATTTAACATTGTATAGGGCACATCGTAACACTCAAATGCTTCACGAATACTCAACTTCGGTTTCTTCATTTCCTGAACGGCATTTCCCAGATGTACTGGACTGTGGTTCCTTTTTCCCTCTCTTCCCACCTTCTTCACGTATGTTCGCGGCGTGATCGACTTCACCCTACAAAATACGACAATTAAATTTTTAGATCACTACTTGTCCATACAGCAAACTTCTGTCTTTGCAAATACATAAATCAAATGACAATGAGTTCACTTACCGACTAACAGTCCGAAAAGAGCAGAATTATATGACTATAAGGTCGTATTGTGACAGGTTTAGTCTTGCTTCATTCACAGGCCACCAAAATGCATTTGTTTATATCCCAGTATCCCGCTGAACGGATACTCAGATAGAAAATTCTGCAGGTAAACACTACTCTGCAACTCTTTGGCTTCCAACAAGTATGTGTAGCGTGAAGTTCCCGGATGTACCGCCAGGCGGAAGAAGTGTAAATTATATATAGCTTATGGGACTTAACTACGGGGTCATCAGTCCCTAAACTTACAAACTACTTATGAACTAATTAATTCTAAGGACGGCACAAATATCCATGCCTGAGGGGGGATTCGAACCCCCGACCGTAGTGGCCGTTCAGACCATGACTGAAGCGCCTCAGCCCAGCACCCCCTATAGAAGGAAGCCTGCGCACGACGTCACAACATGACGGCGGTGAGAGGCTTAGAGACCTCTGAAATATTGTAAACATTAGCAGTGCACGCTGTTTATACTGCATTCTTTCGTTCAGGAGTGTATTTATTACGTAAATTGGCTACGCTGGACGATTTGTGTGTGTGAGAACAAAGTGTGATCTTTTTTTTTTTTTTTTTTTTTTACTGACAAAATGCCGTTTCGCTGTTCTGTCCTGAAATGTAGAGGAAATTACCCAAAGGTTACCGTCTTTAAACGTCCGGAGAAGAAGAAATGGATATCAAGAAATCTCAGGATAACTTGGCTCCTTCTTCGAGTTAATGAGCAAGTTTTCGTTTTTGTTAAACCTTAAAAAGAGTTTTAAGTCATGACTGTTTACCGTTGGATACTCTGATTCATTTTATTTACGTAACCACCCCCATTAGCTTATTCTTTTCCGGAAGTTTAAAGACGGTAACTTTTGGGTCACAGTCGTAATTTCCTCTACATTTCGGCAAAGAACAGCGAAACGGCATTTTGTCAGTAAAGAAGAAATCACACGTTGTTCTCACACGCAAATCGTCCAGCGTAGCGATCACACCGTACACAACACCAATTTACGTAATAAATACACTCCTGAAGGAAAGACTGTACTATAAACAGCGTGCACTGCTAATGTTTACAATCTTTCAGAGGACTCTAAGCCTCTCACCGCCGCCATGTTGTGACGTCGTGCGCAGGCTTTCTTCTATAGAGGGTGCTGCTCAGTCCCCTCGGCCACCGCGGCCGGCTAGTGTAAATTATAATGCAGTATCGCCGATCTACTTCCCCCCCCCCCCCCCGCACCTGATCGACTTCATCCCTTCTGACGGTATTTACTTACTTCGTCTTTCAGTGACTAATCCTGGACTTTGATCTCAGAGAGGCGGCTCGAGGTCATGGAACTTTCATTCATTTAACAGGATGCCTTTCACTAAAATAAAAATTTAAAAAAAAATAAATTAAAAAATGAGGGATGACTGGTCAAGGACGTTGCGCTTGCGTGCTCAGATTAGATTTGATTAATACTCGTTCCATAGATCATATATACGACATTTCGTAATGATATGGAACGTGTCAGTTTAGTAAATGCTTCAAAATTTCAAAGTAGTCGATCACGAACTTTCGAAGATTAACGGCTTTTGCACAAACGAACGTTTACATTTTTATTAATATTGACTAAACGAAACTATGTTTTACATACAGTTTCACACTCAAACTATTTTTCTACGTAGTTACTATTCAAATTTAGACACTAGAGACTACGTTTTGATGGCTTTTATTATGCCTCCTGCACAGATTGCACCAGGTTGTTGAACCACTCACTAGCGGCATCTTCAAGTTAATGATCACCTCTGTAACGCAATAACTTTTTCACTCTAGGCAATAAATGTCTACATACATAAATGTTGTGTTGGTTTGTGTGTGTTTCAAAATCTCAAACAGCTCTTCACCGATTGAGCTCCAAATTTGTCACAACGTTGCACTGTAACACAGGAAGTTTTTTAAAAACCTAATTATTTAATACATAACACACAACCTATATAGTCTATATATGACATATTGAGATTTTTGGTAATACTTTTTCGACATTGTAAGATTTATATAAATTCATATATGACATACATTTAAAAAATAGGTATGTAAAAACATGCGCGTATTCCAGTTGTACGTTGTATCAATATTTCAAAGCATTCGGTCAACAAATTTCGGAGATATAAGATTTTGAACATAACACTAAACATGGTTCTAAGTTAGAGTTCTAAGACGAGTTACAGGAAGGGTAGGCAATGACGAAGAGGGGGAGGGGAGATGTACACGTATTTTTTAAATTGTAACCAAGACTTCAAATACCAATTCTTGTAGTTCAGGCTTCAAAACTAGCTTAATATACGTTTTTTCAAAAGTATTTTCATCCCCCATTTCATCCCCTTAATGGTTGATCTTCACAAAATGCCGAAAGACGCTTTTTGCTTTATTCTAACCAAGAATCTATATGCCAATTTATGTAGGTCTATCTTCAAAATTGACTTGATAACAGCGTATTTTCATAAACCTTTTCACACCCTTAGAGACGGAATATCGAAAAATCGCTTCTTGAACGACGCCAACAGTATAAGATGAACTCCCTCTGCAAATTTTAATTTTTATCGCCAGTAGTTTTGGCTGGGCGATGATGGGTCATTCATTTAATCAGTCACTTGGAACCTTGCATCTTTTTTCTATATATAAATATGTTGTATTGGTTTCGGTTTGTTTCAAAACCACACAAAGTTCTCCACCGATTGAGCTCCAAATTTGTCAGAACTCTGCACTTTTACACAGGAAGGATTTTAGATACATATTGATTTAATATATTACACACAACGTACATATACAGGGTGTTTCACTAAGTGTGTTTGCCTCTGTAACTTATAATATAATAGGTAACGGGAAACATGGTTGGTCAACACAAGAAATGTTACACTTTCTGCGGAGCTATGAATATAGTTTATTGTGTCATTTTCCATAGAGTTTCAGCACAAAGATATAATTTACATGAGATGTTCAAATATGTGTCCATGTTCCTCAATGCATAATGCAATGCGCCGTAAAAGGATCAACTTCCCACCGCCATAACATCCATCACCCACCACACAGCCATGTATTATGTAAAGCGTGTGGTATCTGCCCCTGAAACTTTGAAGGGTTGTAGCTCCCAAACTACAAGTGATAGGAATGTAGTTTACATTGATTTGGACGTAGCTGGTTTCAACGAATCCAATGCACGATAGAAAAAAAACTATTGTTCCATTGAAAAAAAATATATCTTTGTGCTGTAACTCTTTGGAAAATGATACAATAAACTATATTCATAGCTCCGCAGAAAGTGTAACATTTCTTGTGTTGACCTACCGCATTAAAATTTCCCGTCACCTATTATTTCATAAGTTACAGAGGCAAACACACTTAGTGAAACACCCTGTGTATGCACATATGACACTTTTGCGATTTTTGGTAACAAACTTTTCCACATCGTAAAATTTATATAAATTCATATGTGACATATATTTAAAAAAATAGGTAGAGTTCTAAGATGATATGCAGGAACTGTAAGCAATGACGAAGAGGAGGAGAGGGGGGGAGATACACACAAAATTAAATTACAACCGGCCCTGCGGCCAACGGGGAAATACAGGCCTGAGCGCGCACTTCATGCGACGTAAGCAAGGTAGTTCCGAGCCGGCGCGATCGCTAGCCGATTGGCCGGCCGCTGGGGCACTGCCCACTGCGTCATAGCGGGCAGCCACTAAGCTAGCGATCGCGCCGGCTCGGAACTACCTTGCTTACGTCGCATGAAGTGCGCGCTCAGGCCTGTATTTCCCGTTGGCCCAGGGCCGGTTGTAAGTCATTGTCTTCTAGGTAGTGCCACAACCTTACAACTGGCGCTACTTCGATCACAACATATTCGTAAACCAACAGACGATGGTTTGTGATGTCGACGAATGTAACTTGTTGCAACTCGTTTCACTCGCAGTTGTTCTCTTAGGTACTTGTTTAACGACTAAGAAATCACTTCATATTTGAAAATAAACAGCCAACATTATTTTTGAAGAGAATGTTAGGCATTTTACTGTAAACAGCTACATTTTAATTCAGTCCTGATTTCGGGTTTAGTTACTGTAAATGGTAATGCCACTTCTTGTGATTGAAATCAAAACACGGTCATACCAGCATGTTCAGCATCAAATAAATTGTACTTTTCCATTATGTCTGGATTCTGTGCACTGACACAGTACCTTTTAGATTTGTCCTCAGTTATGGCACTTGACAACCGGTTTTATGAAACTAAATGAATGGTGATTTGATGTCAAACAATTTTAAATTATTTTGGCGACCCATGAATTTGCTTATACGATTGAAATAATAATTGTGAATTAAAAAATAATTGACAGTCTAATGCCCTTGAAAAAATCTGTGATTGTGATCCCCCACAATTTATCAATCAATTAATAAAGCCAAATCATTTGCCGTCATGACTGCACACACTAAATAACTGCTGGCCGCGGTGGCCGAGGGGACGGAGGCGCTCCAGTCACGGCCTGCACGGCCACTACGGTCGGGGGTTCGAATCCCCCCTCGGGCATGGATATTTGTGCCGTCCTTAGTTGTAGCTAGTTCATAAGTACTTTGTAAGCTTAGGGACTGATGACCCCGTAGTTAAGTCCCATAAGTTCTACAAACATTTGAACATTTTGCAAAACAAAATTATTCTGTTCGGATCTTAATTAACCACAAACTCTTAAATCGTGACATATTCAGAAATAAACAACCAAATACTGGTGACAAGTGAGGAATATCGGTGTAAGAAAACTAGGAAATCGCGACACATTCGAAACTAACCATTAAAATATTGGGGATAAATAAAAAGTATCAGCCTTTCCATAACCTTTGGAAACGAACAGCGAAATCTTTCTGACTAGCGAATAGTTTAAATATCATTGATACTCATTTCTCTTACCAGGAATTTAAACGTTCCCATAGTTTTTTTCTCTTACCATATTCTCGAAAATCGCAAGATATTTGGAACGAAGGTCAAATATTTGTGGGAAGGAAGAACATTGCTGGTCCTGTCACTTGCAGCAGCAATTTCATTCCCCGTATTTCAGTCACCCATAAATCACCAAATCGATGTTACTATCTCCTGTGACAGCACTCACTGGATAATATATTATATATATGTGAGAAGCAACTGAAACTTCCCTTTTAGGTTCCTGCACATTTTCACTCTCATATATCGTAACAAATACGGATACGACTACCGAATATTGTAAAGCAGACTTGCAATTAACCCAAAAAGTTAGTTTTCGTTACTATCACAGCCTACCACCCTAATAGATAATAATACATAAATATATGTATATTATATAATATATTACTATTATATGAATAAGAAAATCCCACAAACGGTTGTGGATAAATAACTCCTACAGTGTGTTACAAACGATAAGATTCAAAAAAGAATTTATACATGACGAGCTTCGAACACAGTACCTCTTATTCGGCAGTCCACCACTCCACCTATTACGCTATGACAACTTGCCGTCAGTGGCATCTTAAGTACCTATATTATGTAACTAGCTTAATTCCCCCTGCTTCACACGCGTAGACTGCAAGCTATGCTTTGGTTGTTTCTACTTCTAAATATACATTTTCATAGAGTTTGACTTAAAAATGCTTTCCTAATAAAGTATTTTGATACAACGTGCCTCCCTCTATTGCACCTCTGATGGTAGAATTCGAAACATCCCGAAACACAGTTTTTAATATTCTATCCATGGTTCCAAAACCATATTTTCGCATTTCCAGTATCAAAATGGTCTTAGTAGAAAACTTACAATATTTTCCCTTATTTCACCCGCTTGATGGTTGAATTTCCAATAATGTCGAAAATATGTTTTTAATATTCCAATAAAAAATCTAACCCCGAAGTTTTGTATTTCTTGCTTTAAAATTGCCTGAATAGCAACGTATTTACATAGAGAAATCGCTGATGCCTACAGTGTAAGATAAACAACGTCTACAAATTGTCTGTAGATCAGCGAGCACAGAATTCTGTGCTCGCTGCTGTAGGTTCACTTTTCCGCGCCGTTTTCTCTCTTTTAGAAACGGATCGAGAACGAGAAATTTCTTTCTTACGCTTTGAAGTCATTTTTGGTAGGTTTACTTTTCAATCTGTAATATGCGCTTATTTTCCTTCATTCATACGCTTGTTGCAGAAAAACAACTGAAGTATGTCATCACGTTACACTGTATATAACCTCTTCGCTATTATTATGTCAAAAGTCATCGCTGGTCTTCAGTCCGAGCCAGCCGCGGTGGCCGAGGGGACTAAGGCGCTCCAGTCACGGCCTGCACGGCCACTACGGTCGGGGGTTCGAATCCCCCTCGGGCATGGATATTTGTGCCGTCCTAGTTCGTAAGTAGTTCATAACTAGTTTGTAAGTTTAGGGACTGATGACCCTGTAGTTAAGTACCATAAGCTTAACAAACATTTGAACATTTCTTCAGTCCGAATCTTATAGAAGCTGACGACTTTCAACCACTATATCTTCCACCCTCTTATAGCTATCGACACGGAATTGCTGTGGTGTACAACGGGAGACTTTGTACTATAACAACACAAAAAGATCGTTCGTCTCCATTGTGTAGTTTTCGCTGAAGAGCAAAATATTAATACCCACACCTAGAATTTTATATAAGTCGGTAACTTTCAACTGCCATATCTTCCAGACCCTTACCGTTATCAAAGCTCTACCACCATAGTGCACAATGGGAGACTGATACCTACCTCTACATACAAACACTATTCGTTTGCGATGTGTAGTTTTGGCTGCAGCGTGAAATATAGGAACACACACACACACACACACACACACACACACACACACACACACACACATATATATATATATATATATATATATATATATATATATATATATATATATATATATATATATATTACGATGTCGTTCTTACAGGTTCTTTTTCGATGTTAATATGATTTTATTTACATCTACATCCATATTTCGCAAGCCACCGGATGGTGTGTGGCGGAGGGTATCTTGTGTACCACTATCGGTGCTCCCTCCTATTCCAGTCACGTTCGCAGAAAGAAAGATTGTCGGTATGTCTCTGTGTAGGCTCTAGTCTCTCTGATTTTATCTTCATGATCTCTTCGAGATATATGTAGGAGGGAGCAATATACTGTTAGACTCCTCGGTAAAGGTATGTTTTCGAAACCCCTACAAAAGCCCGTACCGAGCGACAGAGCATATCTCCTGCAGTCTTCCACAGGAGTTTATTGATCATCTCCGTAACGCTTTCTCGATAACCAACTGATCCTGTACTGTAACCTACTTCCTTTCTTTTCGGACTGCATTTCCTTAGGGTTCTTCCAATGAATCTAAGTCTGGCATCTGCTTTCCCGACGATTGATTTTATATGGTCGTTCCATTTTCAATCATTCCTAATGCGTACTCCCAGATAATTTATCGAATTGACTGCTTCCAGTTGCAGACCTGCTATAGAGTAGCTAAATGATACAGGATCTTTCTTTCTATGTATTCGCAGCACATTACACTTGTCTACTTTGCGATTCAATCAATGTTCAATGTTTGTAAATCTATCGGACCAAACTGCGTGGTCATCTGTCCGTAGCTTACAAACTACTTAAACCAATGTAAACTAACCTAAGAAAAAAACACACACACACACACACACACACACACACACACACAAAGCCATGCCCCAGGGAGGACTCGAACCCCCGACGGAGCATTGAGATTCAATTTCTATTCCCTGCACCATGCGTCAATTCGATGTAGATTAGTTAAAGTAAATTGAGCCAGACGTGTGTTTGTGATTCATCTTTAATGCGCTATTGCCCTAAAACGGTTTACCGTGAGTAATAAAATCAAAACAGTGAGACATACAGCAAATCGAAATGGCGTCTGTGACACGGAAGGAACAAGTGAATGACGATTTGACGTCACTTTCCAAGTCGTCGTTCATTGGCTATTGTCGCAGCGAATGTCATTGCAGGGAAAGAAATATTCGCTGGGGATCTTTGATTTCTATACTATCTGGATGTTGAACTTCACCTGTCTTAGCGTGCCAGCCATAGATACTGATATTTAGTTTCTTGCCACATTCAAACATGGCTGCTATGAAGCATTACGAGAAAAAGAGAAGAAAATGTTTTGATTCCACTCCCATATTAGCCTATTACATGAAATATTGAATTAAATTCCAATTGAAGAAGTAAGCATTCAACTTTTTGTCACGTAATAACTGATAGAAACTCGTTTGCCAAATTTAAACATGGCAGACGATGCGAAATCGTTTGCAAAACATCTGAATGTGCAGGCACGTTGCAGTTCTATGCTCAGACACCAGAGTTATAAATCCACGTCAGTTTCATGTAGAATTTTGGAGCATATTCTCAGTTTGAATATAGTAAATTTCCTTTCTTTCCATGAAGCAGCACGGGTTTAGGAAAGATAGTTCATGTGAAACTCAGCTTGCCCTTTTCTAACATGAAATCTTGCGAGCCATGGATGAAGGGCAACAGGCGGATTGTGTTTTTCTCGACTTCAAAAAAGGCGTTCGACGCGGTGCCACACTGCAGACTGCTAACGAAGATACGAGCTTATGGAATAGGTTCACAGATTTGTGACTGGCTGGAAGACTTCCTAAGTAATAGAACGCAGTACATTGTTCTCAACGGCGAGTGTTCATCAGAGACGAGTGTATCGTCAGGCGTGCCCCAGGGGAGTGTGATAGGACCGCTATTATTTTCTATCTATAGAAATGATCTGATGGACAGAGTAAGTTGCAATTTGCGGCTGTTTGCTGATGATGCTGTGGTGTATAGGAGGGTGTCGTCTTTAACTGACTATAATAGCATACAGGACGACTTAGACAAAATTTCTAGAAAATTGTAGAAAAATGTAAGGTGATGCGCATGAGTACGAAAAACAATCCTATAATGTTCGAATACAGCATTAGTAGTAAGCTTCTTGATGCTGTCGCGTCGTTGAAATATCTAGGCGTAACATTGCAGAGCGATATTAAATGGAACGACCATGTAAGGACAGTTGTGAGTAAGGCGGACAGCCGACTTCGGTTTATTGGGAGAATTTTGGGAAGATGTACTTCACCTGTAAAGGAGACCGCGTATAAAACGCTTGTACGACCACGTTTTGAGTATTGCTCTAGTGATTGGGACCCGCAGCAGATCAGTTTAAAGGAAGACATAGAGGCGGTTCAGAGACCAGCAGCTAGATTTGTTACCGGTAGGTTCGACCAATGCGCGAGTGTCACGGAAATGCTCCGGCAACTCAATTGGGGATCGCTGGAAGAAAGACGACGTTCTTTTCATGTAAGTACGATCTTGCTGCCGCCTACTTACATTTCGCGTAAAGATCACAAAGACAAGATAAGAGAAATTAAGGCTCGTACGGAGGCATATAGGCATTCTTTTTTTCCTCGTTCAAATTGAGAGTGGAATAGGAAAGGAAATGCCTAGTAGTGGTACAGTGTACCCTCCGCCACGCACCTTACGGTGAATTGCGGAGTATGTATGTAGATGTAGATGTATTGAGATCACTGCTTGGGGTATAAGAGCTCCTGAGGCGAACGCACACGGTACGTAATTTAGTCGTAACTTTTACGGCTTTAAAACGACCCCTAGCAGCTGTCGGCTGGGGCATCGGTTCCGCCTGGCAGCAGGATGTGACGGGAGATAAATTGTGGCTGCAGAGAGGCGAGGGCAGGGTAGAGAGGAGGGAGCAGCAAACGAGTGTGACCGCGGCGGCGGCCCCAGCAACAGGCGGTGGCTGGGGTGGGCGGCAGGCAGTGCACTGTGCAGTGGCAGCGTCGCGGCCGCGGCCCACAATAGCCGCCAGCCGCCGCCATTGTGCCGGGCCCGTCGATGGCGTTCAAAAGGAGCGCTCTGAAAGCCGCCACCGGCTAACTCCGGGGGCAGTGTGCAGGCGCCCCGCAGACCGACGACAGCGCCCGCCTGGAGCGGGCAATTGCATTGAAATCACGCGCAGCCAGCGCAAAATACGCGAGACTCGCCTTTTGTGCTGCACAGCTGTTTGACGCCTGACTAGTTCCGTGTGCTTTACATCGCAGTCACGAGGTCAGCCGAAGAGGTAAGCCGGGAAAAAAAATGGATTGTATACCTGGAAAGACGACGGCGATTTTGATCCGATATCGGGGGATGCCACTTGGGAGATAGTAGATGTACAAAAATTTCAACGCTATCTGTCAACAAGTAGCGTAGGAGGTAAAGAGAGTGAACTTCACAGGCCGCGGTGGAGTAGCCGAGTGGTCTAAAGCGTCTCGCTGCGGAGCGCGCGGTTGCTCGCCGAGGAGGTTCGAGTCCTCCCTGGGGCATGGGTCTGTGTGTTTTCCTTAGGTTGGTTTACCTAGGATTAAGTATTTTGTAAGCTAGGGACTGATGACGACGCAGTTTGGTCCGATAGATTTACAAACATTTGAACATTTTTGAGCATAGCTTGATTTGTAGGTAATGTTCCTTCAAAAACTTCACAGACTGGCGGTAGATCTGCCATGTTTGAGACAAAGTGAATTGGCGTCCGCCTTGTTATTTGGGGAATCGAAGTGTTCAAATGTTTGTAGAGCTTATGGGACTTAACTACGGGGTCATCAGTCCCTAAATTTACAATCTACTTACGAACTAGTTAACACTAAGGACGGCACAAATATCCATGCTCGATGGGGGATTCGAACCCCCGACCGTAGTGGCCGTGCAGACCGAGACTGTCGCGCCGCAGTCCCCTCGGCCACCGCGGCCGGCTTGGGGAATCGGCTGACAGCTTAAAGTTCAAATGTTTGTTAAACTTATGGGACTTAACAAACTACTAAAGACAACATAAGCATCCATCACCGAGAGAGGATTCGAACCGACGACGGGGAACGGCCTCTCGCATCGGAGCATAGCGCCGCCTGAATGCGCTCTGGAATAGTCTTGTGTAGTAGTTGTAGTAAGAGTACCTATTGTAATCATATCTGTCTTGTTTGGACTTCACGACGAAGACGACGAAAGCAGATGAGTACTTTTGTAACATTTTATTTTGTATGCATGTAAATGTAGTGTCAATCCAATCAGAACTTTGGTTCAATTATACATGACTTATTTTGAAACCAGTCTTAATTTTGTAAGTAGTTGTAGTCACCCCATTATCACCATTATTAGATTATGTTGATTATGCAAGCCTGTACATTGACTAACAAGTTCAATCATTTTCAAAGTAATTACGATCAGTCCTAAAGAAATTGCTAGACGATTTAAAGAATTGCTAAACGTGTTACAACCACAGAGACTAGTAATTAAAGTGCAAGAGAGTTTGCAAGTAAAGTAAATTTGGTTTCATTTACATAAAAAGTAACCAGGCTAACAGTATTAAAAATATTACGGTAGTTTTAGCAAACTTGACTGAAGTAATTTTTTATGAAATACGTTAAATGCCAAACTCTGCTCAGCCAGTTACACGCGTACGATACCCAGGCCCTGGAAACAATTAAAAAAAATAGTTTACGTAAAGTTTTATAAGGAACAACATTATTGAGAACTTCGACTGTAGTATTTGTGAAGCTCATTGCACCACGGGGTTTCACTGTATTGAGCTATTATCATTGCAATCAGAGTCTATCTGCTATTACAATTTTGATTATAACACGAACACGCCATCACCACTACTTGAATTCTGACACAATTTATTAGTGAAGTTGTGCTGTTCGTGAATCGTAAGAGGTGCTAGTTGGAGGCTGTAGTCAATGCTAAGTCAGATAGGGCCAATCTTAATTACCACAGTGATTGTTTCAAGTTAATTAATATCTTTTTTTTATTCAAAATTTTTAACTTTCACTGCGAAAGTGTTGTTGCGACCTATTAGTTGTGATTTGCTACAACATTCAATAACGAAATTATTATTACTAGAGTATACTATTACGCATTCTAAATTTTGAGATTATTTGACGACCTCCAACAGGCAATATTCTTACACTCCACCGCGGCAAATGTTCCTTCGATGACCTATTACATAAAGAAATTCATTTTAAAAATTAAATACTTCGACTACTCTGTATGCACAGTAGTTGAATATCATTGTATCACCCATTCGTGTAAATAACTGGTTTATTTACTTAAGTATTTGATGTCTAATTGCCCAAAAATACGAGTAATAGCACACTCTTGGACAACACTGATCATTATATAAAACAGCTGTCATAACAAAAGAAAGAGCTCTTTTAGTAGCGGTAGCAACAGCCAAAAAGAGCGGACGAACCAAAAAATAGCGACCTGCTTCGCGGCTGTGCTGCGGACTAAAAGGAGAGCTACCGGTTGCGAACTAAGATATGCGCGATCGGTCGCGAACTAAAATATGTGCAATCGGTCGCGAACTAAAACATAAGTTACCAGTCGCGAATTATTATGCCAAACGTATCTCATTTCTTAGTTCGTTGGATTCTCTTCCGAAGACCGACAGGCAATACCGAGAGGGAGCGCAGCAGCATTAAAAATCACTTGTTTGCCTTCTGCTGATGAGAGCCATTTCGAGGTGAGCGTCCGCCTGCTAGATTACATAGTTCAGTGCTACAAAATTTCTATTTTGAAGGATTCTTTACTCCGTAAAATCTGACTAATACATTTCATAATGGCCAGATATAGAGATAACTTAAAACTTAAACGCGAGAAATTATCCACAGGCTGTTTCTTTTCGTTTGCGTGGTATCGTTAGCATGCGCAGACCGCACCACTCAGCCGTCACTGGGAGCGGAGGAACTAAAAGAACGAACTAGTTTGCGAACTATTATGCGCAATTCTACCTTGGAGCGCCACGTTACGCATCGCGCTGCCTCCCGCGTCGTAGGTTCTAATCCTCCCTAGGGGTTGTACGTGGGTGTTGTCCTTGGGTTAGTTCACCTTAGTTTAAATAGTTGCAGGCTAGGTACTAATAACCAAGCATTTAAGTCCCATAGAAGTACAAACACTTTAACTCAATACGCTCGGCCATTCCGCCGCCGCGGCTGACAGCTGGTATACCACAGCCATAAGAGATTTATACCTATTTCCACAGTTACACGTTTAAATACAGTTTGAATATTAAACAGGGATACACATCAAGTTCCGTCAATGCCTCCAGACATTATTAAATCTGTGAATTGAGCTGACCGTAAATTTAACTAAATACATCGGAGTAACAATTACAAACAAGTTAAATTGGAAAGAACACGTAGAAAATATTCTAGAAAAAGCGAACCAGAGATTACTTTTCGTTGGCAAAACACTCAGAAGATGCAACAGATCTACTAAAGAAACTGTATACACCGCACTTGTGCGTCGAATTTTTGCACTGTGTGATCCACACCAAGTGGGACTGACAGACGATTTAGAGAAAGTTGAGAGAAGGGCAGCTCGATTTGTATTATTGCGGTTTAGGAGAGAAGAGTGTGACGGAAATTATGCACGAGTTGTGGTGGAAATCATTAAAACAAAGGAGTTATTCGTTGCGGCGAGATTTACGAAGTTTCTTTCATCAACTTTCTCTTCCGAATGCGAACATTTATCATTAGCACATACCTACAAAGGACGACATGATCAACAAAATAAAATAAGAGGAATCAGATCGAAAACGGGAAGATTTGGGTGTTCCTTTTTCCCGCGAGCTATTAGAGAATGTAACTGTAGAAAAATATCACAAAAACTGTTCGATGAACCCTCTGTCATGCACTTCAACGTGACTTTCACAGTATTTATGTAGATGTAATTGAATTCACCAGCCTGATAGTGTATTTCCTAAAGGTGCGGAAACGAAATCTCGCGGACTTGTCAGTAACACAAATCCATTTTGAAATATAACGGTTAGTTGAGGTTTCAAACAGCAACGTAAGTGCCGTTTTGAAAATATATGTCTTAATTACAATGCAATAACATGGTCTAAACGTGCTACAAAACTTGTACAGTTAGCAGTAATTGTTATGACTAATAATAATGGATTTGCATGTGCCGTCAATGTGTTGTAAGAACTACTTTCATACTAGCACACATATATTTGGTGTTTAATAAACGTATAAGTTCACATTATTATGAAATCAATGTCAAAGGGTTTGGTTGTGAAGTTTGGTGGACGAAATTTGAGTACAATGACGAAAGTGACAACAGAATACTGCTATTAAAATGCGTCTGCGTAAGCTGTCAGAAATTCATTCCATACCGAAATAATGTATTCTTAATGACTTTCGTTGTTGCCTTGATGAAATAAGTATTTGAACACAACAGAAAAAAAAAAAGAAAAATCTCTCACGACATGATTCGAACCACCGACCACAGTGTTGTAAGACTAGACAAAATTCAAATGTTTGTTAAGCTTATGGGACTTAACTACGGGGTGATCAGTCCCTAAACTTACAAACTACTTATCAACTACCTTATACTAAGGACGGCACAAATATCCTTGCCCGAGGGGGATTCGAAACCCCGACCGTAGTGGCCGTGCAGACCGTGACTTGAGCGCCTCAGTCTCCTCGGCCACCGCGGCCGGCTAAGACTAGACGGCTATCACCTGAGCTACACCCACAGATGCTGCAACCATTTCAGTTATTGGTACTTTCATGCAGTTTGCAATATTTCAAAATCGATTTTTTCGAGAATTCTTGAGAATTGCGTCGAATGGGTTTGGATGATTGTTGTTTGAGTTCTGAACTTCACGTACCATAATTATGTAATTCTTTTTTTAAAATCCGATACCCATGTGGTCTCCTTAGTATATATTGTTTGATTAGCGAAATTAATATAATCATATTCTAGGATGTCGATCACATATAAATTGTGGGAATCAGGAGCACACCTGTTGTTGTCCACCTGCCCATAGCGGTTCCACTTACAGCCCACTGTTGCGTGACCGGCGCATGTAGGCTACTGTGCGTCGGCGTGACAGAGCGACCGTTTGAGCGCTTGCTAGACACGCCTGTACCAGCGTCAGCGAGTGTGTATGTACCCCCACGCACGAGGTGTACAGCCATTGTCTGGCAGCAGGTAGGTGCAGCTGCTCCATTCATATCTCTGCCGTGGCGACCCGTGGGTGAGCGAGCAGCGAGCAAGTAGGTTGTACTGAAGGACAGTAGCACGGTCCCGTACAAGCAGATGTGTTTACGGAAAGCAAACAGCATATGGGCTCCCTTTCTGTGTCCAGAGATAATGCGAAACAAGGCTGTAATGTCAAAGAAACAGGGTGTTAAAAAAGGTACCGCCCAACTTTCAGGAAACATTCCTCACACACAAAGAAAGAAAATATGCTATGTGGACATGTGTCTGGAAACGCTTAATTTCCATGTTAGAGCTCATTTTAGTACTTCTCTTTCAATGTAAATTGAAATAATTCGTGCAGACAATTGTCAAATTACCCAATTGTTTCGTTAGTATGTACTGTACCTCCTCGATTCACCGCCAGTTGGCCCAATTGAAGGAAGGTAATGTTGACTTCAGTGCTTTTGTTGACATGCGACTAATTGCTCTACAGTACTAGCACCAAGCACATCAGTACGTAGCATCAACTGGTTAGTGTTCATCACGAACGTGGTTTTGCAGTCAGTGCAATGTTTACAAATGCGGAGTTGGCAGATGCCCATTTGATGTATGGATTAGCACGGGGTAATAGCCGTGGCGCGATATGTTTGTATCGAGACAGAGTTTCAGAACGAAGGTGTCCCAACAGGAAGACGTTCGAAGCAATTGATCGGCGTCTTAGGAAGCACGGAACATTCCAGCATATGACTCGCGACTGAGGAAGACCTAGAACGACGTGGACACCTGCAATGGACGAGGCAATTCTTCGTACAGTTGACGATAACCCTAATGTCAGCGTCAGAGAAGTTGCAGCTGTTCAAGGTAACGTTCACCACGTCACTGTATGGAGAGTGCTACGGGAGAACCAGTTGTTTCCGTACCATGTACAGCATGTGCAGGCACTATAAGCAGCTCATTGACCTCCACGGGTACATTTCTGCGAATGGTTCATCCAAAAATGTGTCACTCCTCATTTCAGTGTAAAATGAGCTCTAGCATGGAAATTAAGCGTTTTCGGACACATGTCCACATAACATATTTTCTTTCTTTGTGTGTGAGGAATGTTTCCTGAAAGTTTGGCCGTACCTTTTAGTAACACCCTGTATATAGTCTCCAAATGTAGGGTAGAGCGGGGCTAATTGGACAGAGTTGCTGTATGAATAACTAGCTGTAAGCCCGGCGTTACCCGGGTATTTATTTATTCTACAGTCTTGTAGCCAACCTCCCCTTCCCTCCTCTCTCTCTTTATCCATCTTTTTCTCTCCCATCTCGCTGTTCGTTTTTACCTCTCGCTCTCCCGGCAAAGTTTTTTGCAATGTACCCTTTGTGATGTACCATACAAACATTTATGTACCCAGTGACCTTCCTGTTGGTTTAAAGGTCATGTGTGCAAAAAATCATCAAAACCGGAGCAAAACAATGCATTCTGTCAAAGTCCGCAAGTTAAGTACGCTCCACCATGCACGTAACGATATTTTATACATACATAAGGTCAATTAAGGTCAACTGTGCAAAATTTCATTAATATCTGAACAAAACTATAGATTTGTATACAATAGGAACGCAGGGCCACATTGAAAAACGCACTTTGTTGTTCTCAAATATTCCAGTTTTATTTCATACAAGTCTTGTTCTGAGAATAACGAAAAAAAAAAAAAAAAAGAAAAAAAAAAAAAGGATCTGTGAAATCGGTCGACCCATTCTCAAATTATGGCGCGACGAAGTATTTCGGGATCCATTCTTATGTCGCAAGATACTCTCTCCCATGCATCGTATGAAACTTTCGGTAGACGGTGACTTTCGTCTTGTTTTGAATGTCAAGCGTGCTAAATTTTGTGAAGATCGGAATAAAACTTTAGATTTCGTCAGTCTGCAGCAAAAGTATCCTCCGCCACCCCCCTTCATTTTATCCTATCGCAAAATACTTTCTCAACTGACTTCTTCTACCTACAAACTACATATCGGCAGAATTTCAGCTTCATAGGTACAGTAGTTTTAGAGATTTCGTGTTTAGTCAGTGAGAGAGTGAGTGCGTGAGTGACCTTTCCCTTTTGTAGAAAGAGAGAGATATCTCCTGAATTATGTGTCCTACAGAAACGTTATTTACCAGGTTCGTAGAGTGGCATATTAGGAAACTGCCTGCAAAATGTGTTGTATATGGAGTTGGTGGTAAAGACGTGGTAAATTACAACCTCATACTTATTAGTGCGAATTTTGATGCATTTGATTATCTTTGACGTCGTACCACCTGAGGTATATGACGGTACATTCAATGGTGTATATGTAAAATGTCTGCAAAATATGTCGCGAATAGAGTAAGAAAGACGTAATAAATCAAAACGTCATGCGTGATGAGGCGGTTTTTCATGAACCTAATTGTTTATGACTCTATATCTCATGAACTGTGTGTGTCATACTATTATAAAATTTCGAACGTACTTTGAGTGGAATGTCTGTATACTGTCTGTAACATTTCTCGCCAATACAATTAATAGTGTAGAAGTAATAAATTGAACGTCATGCCAAATGCCGTAATTTTACTGTGTGGACGCCGAAAAAGTAGTAAGCGACAAACTTTTTTTCCTTTCATCATTTTGCTGGGGTTGTCAGCAGGAGTAAGTTTATCTAGAGGTTTGAAATTATGTTTAATGTTTGTTGCAAGTCGCTAAGTGCTCTTCTTCTCAAATAGTGCACTGATAAACTCACACTATCACGTGCCGCAAGACGGGGAAGTTTTCATTGATTATGACGTCATATCTCCTGAACTCTCAGTGGTATCCTAAAATCTTATTTTAGCTGACGTCTTCTACATATAAAGAACATTTCTGCCAAATTTCAGCTTCATAGGTGAAGTAGGTTTTGAGATTTCGTGGTTAGTCAGTGAGTGAGAGTCCTTTCGCTTTTGTACAGATAGATACTGTAAGCTTTTGCGCATTCGCCGCAACTACAGCAAAGTGGAGACACCATTATATGAGTGTTTCTTGTTGTCAGACGTTTTGTCTATCCAGTGAACATGTCTATTTTCTTTTCTGACTTCAGACATTATGCAAGATTTATTTAAAGTATATAAAGTAAGTGGCTCACAACTGGTCATTGTACGTTTTGTAAAATTGACATGGTATTCGCTAGGGATTTCCTGCACTTTGTAGAAAATGAAAGCCGTGAAATAAGTCGAGGTATGATCCTGGGTCCTCCATACTCGACACTGGAGACTTGTGTTGTCATGTGTTAGTTCATTGCGGAACTACTTCACCGTAACGTTTAAGTGTACTTTGGGCCTATTTGCCTATTTGAATAACTGAGAACGGGGCTTTATGAATAGTGGAGGAAAACTGATTGAATATGGGGTAAAGTTCATTTATGAAAGATATTTTGTTTTGTACTACTTTTGGAATAAGTTATTCTTTCATTTTCTTCAGATGGCGAGAACCTATAAATGGCAAGGAGGCAGAATGCAATGGGAGGAGGGGTATGAAAGAGGTAGTTGAAACAGCGATGAAAGAAACATCACTATTAGAAACTAGTAAAACTTATGTACTGCCATACACAAGTTTGCACAGATTTTATCAAAAACAAAAATGTAAAGTTAGAAATATTATACCAAAAATTGTCCGGGATGTTGTTCCTTTAATTTATTCCGGAGATGAGGCAATGGGGTGGAAATGAGGATTCTGCCAGAGGAAATGGTCACGCGTTGCAGATGAAGATATACGTGAATCGACACAATGATAAACGCGTACCTCCTGCTATCATGAATACTGTGTCTGTGCCAGAGGTCGTAAGTAAATTGTCTGTTGACGCTGCAGGCGAACATTTCATAAGGGCTACACTAAATTAATGAAGAATTGTTATTGTAATTAGAGGTAATGAGAATTAAAGAAATTAGGGAATTTTCAGCTAACAGTACATATAATTTCGTTGTGCACCCGCCTGTAACTTACCTAATTGAAATATCCCCGGCCACTATCCTAATAGATCACTGAAATGCACTTTTGTACAATCGCGAGGTTAAATCGAATAACAGCGTAACACACATGTTTGACAATCGTGTACAAATACATTTCATCAATAGGATAAGTGTACCCATGCAAGTCATAGGAAATGTTTAAAACAAAAATTTAGTTGATGATTTTACGGAAAAATTTGATGTAAGTTGAAATTATTCTTATAGCCCCGCTGTACCCTAAACTTTACTTGGGTAAAACTCCTACATTAAATTGAAGAAAATTTCAATCTCCTCAAAAATTGTGCCACTACAACTCTGAGTCCAACTGGATGGAAAGTGAACCTGCACGCGACTTATTTGGGCAGTCGTGCACAAATTTTCCAGCACCTGCAAAGTTAGGGTTACAACGAGAAAATAGCACGAACCTATTTTCGTAGCCTTCGTAGGTTTCGTAGCAAGCGCCTAGCTTCATATGAGCAACGTATTTAGACCTTTGTTAGCGGACACGTTGCTGCCCAGTGACACTACGCTTTCAGAATACGGAGTGCCGCAAAACCCACAGGTCGAATCTGCCATAAACGCGGTCTTTAAGTAGTTTTCAACATCAGACTTAGCGAATACCGGGATGGAACCAAAATCCTACCTCATTTACGCTATTCATATAAATTTCGTAAACTATCTCAGATTTCGACATTGGACAGCACTAGTGCGCCTCGGTTGCACAGTGCTAGAGTGCCAGACTAAAAATCCAAAGGTCGCGGGTTCGATCCCCGCCAGGTCCTACGATTTTTATCTGTCACTTTCCACTTCTTTCACCTCTGGCAGTAATGTGTATGTGAAAAATACCGAGTAGCACCGTGGTTCGGAACCCACGTTAAACTGTAGGTCCCCCTATAACTGGCTGGGTAAGTCAGTTCGAAGGTCGGAGGAAGGCAACGGCATACCACCTCCAAGAAGGACAATGCCTAGTAAAGCACTGTGGTGTTCAAACCAATCTTCGGATTGTAGACTGCTTTTCCTGCTGTACAAATGGTCGCTTAGCACCGACTGTATAAATGTGTGGCTGATGAGGAACTGTTCGACCATTGTAGACAATTCTATTTACGCCCGTATGCACAGTCTGAGGTCCAACGGGACTTCTAGTAGTCCTTCTGAACTCAGAAATGATTCCTTTCTTTAATTTCATGCTGTTTTCTGCAACTATGCTCTGCAATTGTCAGCAATGCTAAATTGACAAATAACTTGTAAACTAACTTACACTAAAGACAACACAAATATCAGTGCCCGAGGGGGGATCCGAACCCCCGACGGGGAACGGCCTCGCGCATCGGAGCATAGCGCCTAAATGCGCTCGGCCACTCCTCCGCGGCAGTCTGTCACAGACAGTCGCGAAACTGAATAGGGGAAAAAGTGGAGCTGAAGCGATGCTAGCGCTCCAAGCGGCCGGTAGGAAGTGTCAGAAGAATGGGGTGATACGAACTGAGTAGTTTCTCTTTTTTATGCTATTACTTTCATATTTCCTGTTCACTAAGAGTTGTTCTGAATTTTCTAATACAAATATGAAAGCGTCATTAAAGTAATATCACTGCGTCTGTTAACGGCAGTCTATAAAAAGGAAATGTAAATTCAGTGTAATTTATCCAGCTCACGATAACTGAGTCGTAATCGTATCGTTCAAAAACGTTTTAAGAAAAGAAATGAATCGGGACATGATTCTCTCATGTACAGAAGGAACTGCTTATGATTGTATTCGCGTGGTCGGAGCAGAAAATCGCGTTCATGAGTTTTGTTTCTGCGTATTTCGGACATTGTAATATTTTCAAAACTAGACTTCTTGGAGCCTAGGTTCTACATCTCCGCATAAACGCTCTTATGATTTTGTTGTTGCTTCTGTGCCTTGTGTATGATTTGTTTAGCTACTTGGCAGGTATCAAACTGAATATCATCAAGAATGTAATACGGCCGGCCGCGGTGGTCGAGAGGACTGAGGAGCGTCAGTCACGGTCTACACGGCCACTACGGTCGGGGGTTCGAATCCCCTCTCGGGCATGGATATTTGTGCCGTCCTTAGTGTTAGCTAGTTCATAAGTAGTTTGTAAGTTTAGGGACTGATGACCCCGTTGTTAAGTCCCATAAGCTATACAAACATTTGAACTTTTGAATGTAATACGGTGATATTAACAGTTTACACACGGACATATTTATTTGTAGCTAAGCATTTTGTTTTTCAAACTAGTAAGTAACCACCAAAAATGTCGGTATATAGACCTATAATATTTTTGAAACCGAAGTATAAAAATAAGCAGGCTCTATGAAACAGTTGATTAATTGCAGTCGGAAGCGTTCATACATTACTTTTATAGAGGAGTGATATTATGACGTAATGGTTAATCATTTGCAATTCTCACTAAGAGACGAAGTTTTGAAGGGAATGAATTGTTAAAGTTCCACGCCTGAAAGAGTAACTAACCACCGTAAATGAACGCTTGTTATTCGTAAAATTGTTCTCTTACTTCTCAGCATTCTTTGAAAATGAGAGATTTCCGAATTATATATTTGACAGCAGCAACAATTTTTTGCACTGCAAAAGCTACTAAATACAGTGTTGTTTTAAATGTGATACTGCACTCCTAATACACATTCAACACACAATTTATTCGCGGTATGTTTTTACGATCCAGTCGCTTGGCGGCGATACATTTGTAAAGTTGCAGAAAATCACCGGGAATTTCATGTTAGACTCAACCCGTACCTATCTCTCGCAGAGAATCGTCATGTAATACCCCCTTTAAACACCAAAATTTCTACTTCCTTTAGCCATTCGTAATGAATGGTTACACACGAGATCTTTATTTGTACGCACCTATGACGCAGCTCCTTTCGCATAGTGTGAGTTTCATTGGCTGCCTTGCATAATTACTATACATTCAGCCGATTTTAATAGAAAACTCCTCGTCGTAAAATTCAGTAATCGGAGTAGTTCCAATAGTAGTTTCTCTATAGTTACTTATGTATTTACATGACATCAGATTCAAAAGTAAAGATGTTTCGTACAAGAATGAGACAATTCCTGTTTATTAATGTTCAACAGTTGTCATAAATAAATCTTTGTTTGGGCATGGAGTAAAATATTCCGTTGTGCCAATGGCCCAGATAAAGTTTCGGACGAGGCAAGACCTGTTTCTGTTTATCGCAGTTTGTATACAGTTTTTAATCTCTTACTCAAACTTACGTGAGTTACCTGGTCGCTGTACCGATTCCTTAAGTTCACAGTTCAACCACAGTCCTACATATAGTCACGACACTTCCACAGGTGTTTGTTATATGTCATGACAGCAGTCTTCCAAGCGGCTGGGAGGTACATTTCTGAGTACGATATCGGATGAGTGTGAATAGTGTCGTTTAAATTGATTGTAACATACTTTTTACATTTGGAAAGGTATGTAGTGCCATAAAAGTAGGTAATAATTAGAATATAACTCCACATTTGAAACGGCACTTTACAGGACAGTTTACTTAAGATTGTCTTGAAATCTACGACTTTCTAATCAATAAGTTCTGTTTCTATTAAGAGCAGGAATTCCTAATAAACAACAGATGATCCAACTACATAAAGCATGACGTCAGTTTTCTACTCAGAAACGTCAGTATTTCTTCGCTACAATTCCATCCAAATCAGTAAATTTGAACATAAGAAACTTATAGGGAATGCATTATCTACATTATTAAATGGACCAGATTAGCCACTATAGCTGTAGCTGAAGGGAAACCTCACAAACGTGACAATATAACATCGAAAGCCCAGCAGAAACCAATTACGCAATTGCTGCTACATCTGAACCACAAACGGCAAGAATCTTCAAGACATTCGTATTATAATCTGAAGTAATTATACTCAGAAGTATATGGGTTTATAACAAAGACGAGTGAGATGTAAATATGATCAAATCATTCTACATCTACATCGGATACTCTGCAAATCACATTTAAGTGCCTGGCAGAGTGTTCATCGAACAACAGTTACACTATTTTATCTCCCATTCCATTCTCGAATAGCGCGCAGGAAGAATGAACACCTGAATCTCTCCGTTCGAGCTCTGATTTCTCGTATTTTATTCTGATGATCATTTCCACCTATGTAAGTGGGAGTCAACAATATATTTTCGCATTCGGAGGAGAATGTTGGCGACTGTAGTTTCGTAAGTAGCACACACCGCAGCGATACGCCCCCTTGTTGTAATGATTCCCCTCCCAGATCCTGTATCATTTCCGTAACGCTGTCTCCCCAGTATCGTGACAACACGAAACTAGCTGCCCTTCTTTGGACACTTCCGATGTCCTCCGTCAAACCCACCTGATAAGGATCCCACACTGGGCAGCAATACTCCATAAAAGGACGGACAAGCATAGCGTATGCAGTTTCTTTAGGAGTTCTGTTGCGTCTTTTAAGGGTTCTACCAATGAAACCCAGTCTCTGGTTCGCCTTTCCCACGACATTATCTACGTGTTCTTTCCAATTTAATTCGAAAGTAATGGTAATTTTTAGGTATTTTGTGGAGTTTACGGCCTTGACATTTGACTGATTTAGCATGTAAACAAAGTTTAACGAATTTCTTTTCATACTCATGTGGACGACTTCACACTTCTCATTATTTAGAGTCAACTGCCAATTTTTACACCATACTGATATCTTATTCAAATCGTTCTGCAGTTGGTTTTGATCTTCACATGATTTTACTAGACGGTAAATGACTGTGTCATCTGCAAACAACCTAAGAGAGTTACTTAGATTTTCCCATAAATCGTTTATGTAAATAAGGAACAGCAGAGGATCAATAACACTACCCTATAGAACGCCGGATATCACCTCTGTTTTAGTTTTATGCGTATCTCCTGATTTGAAAATATGATTTCGCCAACAGATTGAGGGTAAATTAATTTTAGACTTCATATCGAATTTTTACACTTCAAAGAAAGTTCCTGTCATATAGGAACAGACCACGAGAGGAATTAATGATTCTCGTTTGTTTAGACTCACTTTCAGCGGAGTAAGCTACAAAATATACACATATTCGTAAGTATTTCATCACGAATAAGTAGTTATTTATATCACGTTTATTTATGTCTCTAGGTATTTTACTAATGTTTGGAACGCAAAAATTACAGGAACTATTTGGATAATTACGTGGAAAAGTAATTACAAACAAACGTCTCTCTTACGGCACCTTACCCACCATTAGGAGCGCTAGTGTCGTTGCATCTGCACGGTTGGTAACAAATTTGAAATCAGTGAGTGTCGCTACTATGTGTGTTTATATTAGACTGTGGTTAAACAGTATCTGTTAGCAGAGTACATGTGGTACTGTAGCTGTAGCGAGTGTTCCCTTGTTGCAGGTGTACACGCCGACTGGCTTCGAGAAGTACGCGTCGACGTACAACGTGGCGGACTACCGGATCCGGTTCGCCGTGTGGGACACGTCTGGTGAGTGCGACGCCTCTGCCTCTGCCTTTCACAGCCGCAGCCGGCTGCCTCATTGTGCCGCGAGATTACTTGTTAGCGGGCGAGCTCTGAAAGCGCTCTCTCCGGCGACGCCCCTTCTCACCTGCGCTGTTGGTGGACCACCTGCTGCCCAAGGATGGGCCTGCAAGCGAGACGCGTGTCCACAGCGACGACTTCACAAACGGAGGCACGAGTCAGCGAGCATTGTCCGCTGTTAACCCCTTTCTACACGGGAAGTAAGAGCTTACGAGATTGCCCATGATGCACCAGTCACACCGTCCGCGTATAGCAGAGGTGGGCAATGAGCGGGCCGCGCTCTCGGAGCCGCCTGCCTGAGCGGGAGCAGAGCCACGAGCAGCTGGCGTCCATCACGTAGTTCCTGATGAAAAGACTAGATGGCGCTATGTGCAGCCAACGTGCTAACGTACCGCAGAAATGCACCTGGCTGAGTGCGTTATAAAATAACTTATAAAGATAATAGTGCAAACTCTTTAGTATCCAACTCGAATGAACAGATTCCACTGCTAGGGGTATCTCCTGAAAAATGCTATTATTTTTATAAGTAAGCAGTGGCGTAGCTACTACACCAAGGGCCCCGGGGCAAAAATGACGTTGGGGCTCTCTCTGAACTAAAACTATACCACAGGCGCCGACTTCTTGGGGTATGCTGAGTGGCGTTTCCCATAGTAGGGAGGTGGTTGCCGGCCTGCAGCCCCGGTAGGTATTAAAAAAAAAAAAAAAAAAAAAAAAAGTACAAAAATCATTTTCAGAGTTTTCTTCTTCTTAGACATGCATATCAGATAATGATGTGCCTGTATTGTGAATACTGTGTTCATTACCGCAAAAACTAACATCGGATGGTCTTCCTGCCTTCTTTCTTATGCAGATTTATTTTCTATTCAGTATTACGAAAATAGTCCATAACCACTTCTGCTATCATACCATGTCTGTCGATACCAATAGATTTACAACCCATTCTTACATCATACACCAATTCAGTAATCAGGATGAAAAATGTCACGACTTAACACTAACACGATTCCTTGACGACAATTGACTTGTAAGAGAATACATAAACGTTATATTAGTAGTATACACATTTTCATCGTATCGTACCAAACCCACTTCATTTCTTGTTATTTAATACAACAATTAAAGGTTACCGCCTTCAGTTTACGATATTGAACTTACAAGCAGCAACATTTGGACTATTTAGAAAATGATCTCTTCACTCACATGTAAACATGAATTTAATGCCTACGAATTCAATTACCTGTTGTTTGATAATGTTTTTACAGCAGTGTATTAGAAAAGCCAGCCGCCCATCAATGAAATGAGAGAGTCGAATTTCATTTCAATCAAGAAATATAACGTAAAGAAAAAAATAATACCAAAATTTTCCGAGCACACCCACTCAAATTTTGGGGTATGCTTGAGCGATCGAGCATACCCGTAATCGGCTCCTATGAACTATACAGATGCAATACTACTTCATCAAGTCCTTACCGCTTACTGGAAGACATAATAAGGCAAACCTAAATACTCTTAAGTAAATTACTGTGTGTCACGCAGCAGATAATATTTAATCGTACTCTCTAATATAATTATAACTGTGAAAGTTAATTATGCTTTCAAGCAGAAACTACTGGGTGGATTTAGATGAAATTTTGGAGAGGAATAGGACATACAGATAAAACGACCATGGAATAGTTTTCGAAGTTGCTCCATACTATGTGAATGAAGTCGCAGGCAGAAGCTAGTAAAAATGAACAACGAAGTTTTCCTCAACCACGAAAATATGGCCCCCTGCCGCGAATCAAACCATGAACAGTATTGTCACACAATGCTAGTAATTCAGCAGATGGCAGGGTGCACGTCTTAGCGGACAAGCAATACCTTTTTATGTTTATGTTCTGAGATGGGAATAATTTTTGGATTTCACTTCGTGCGTTTGAAGTTTGTTGGCAGTGTTCAAAACGTTAAAGTCGAAAATCCTTCATTCAGCTAAAATATTATATACAGTAGAACGTCGATTATCCTAAGTGTAATTGGGGAACATGGATGTTCGGAAAACCGATTATTCGTATAATCGAACTGTACACTTCTACTTGCCAATAAGAAGTACTGTACAGTAAATGTATTTATACAGTATTTGGAGTCGCGCGAGCCTTCACATTGCGCCGAGCGGCACGCCGCAATACTTGGAAGGCGCAGCTGTTGCTGTGAACAGCTTTGATGCTGCCGCTACTGTACTTCTGCCGACTGGAGTGTGCCGATTGTTGTACTCAGCGACTGTCGGCTTGGCCTGTCAGCAGGCCCCACTCAGTGGCGTAGCTATCATAGGGCTAGGCGGGGCAGTGCCCCGGGGCCCCCGAGCTCCAGGGGCCCCTCGGCCTTCGTGAGCGACGATCAAAAAAAGTTACAGTATAGCGTCGAATTTTTTATTTAATTTTTTTTTTTTACCTTCCCACCCTATCGTCCATCATATCCCCTTCCCCTCAAACCAAGTTCCCTCAGTAGCCGCACTGGGCCACCGGCTAGCGGAACAATGCTTCTAATTAGGCCTTCATAAGACGCCACTTTGTGGCGCTGCTGACAGGCGAAGCTGCCAGTCAGTGTGTCCAACAATACGCACACTTCAGTCGGCTTAGCAGCAGAAGTAGCGTAAGCATCAAAGCTGCTCACAGCAACAGCAGCGTCTTCCAAGTGTTGTGGCGTGTAATGTGAAAGATCGCGCTCCTCCAAATACATTATAAATACATTTACTGTACAGTACTTCTTATTGGCAAATAGAAGTGTACAGTTCGAATATCCGAATAAACCGGTTATCCGAACATCCATGTCCCCAAATTACTTCGGATAATAGACGTTATACTGTATAGAATATTTTAGTTGAATTAAGGAATTTCGACTTTTAATTTCTCCTGGACGGTTAGCCAATTATGTAAGAAAATTATAACAAAATATGCATTATTAGAATGTGAGGTTACGGAAGTATTTACCGCAGTTTTATTCTTCTGTAGCAGCCGAAAGGTCGTTCAGCAAATTAAAATTATCAAAACGCATCTGAGGTACAGTATGGCTCAAGCTTGACTCGGACATTTGTCACTCATAACAATCGGAAACGACGGACGGACTAATGACGGCACAAATATCCATGCCCGAGGAGGGATTCGAACCGCCGACCGTAGTGGCCATGCAGACTGTGACTGGCGCGCCGCAGACGGCTCGGTCACCGCGGCCGGCAGAGGCTTTTGAAACGTGGTGTTACAGAAGAATGCTGAAGATTAGGTGGGTGGATCGCATAACTGAACAGAATTGGGGAAAAAAGGAATTTCTGGCACACCTTGACTAAAAGACGGAATCGATTGGTAGGACACATTCTTAGATATGAATGAATTGTGAATTTAGCATTGGAGGGAAGTGTGTGGGGTAAAAACCGCAGAGGAAGACCAAGAGATGGGTACAGTAAGCAGATTCAGACAGATGTAGGTTGCAGTTCTTATGAGGAGTTGAAGAGGCTTGCTCAGGATAAGGTATTGTGGAGAGCTGCATCAAACCAGTCTCCGGACTGAAGACCACAACAACAACATATAACTCATATGGCCCAGTCATACTGGAGTTTCCTTGTTTTTATAATTTATTATTTGGTGTTACATATTACTTATACAGTAGATTATATATCACATACAGTTTTAATTACAACAAAAATGAAACAGACTGAAAAAATTGGGTAATTCCACTTTGTATCTCTAACACCTGCATGCACTGTGCTTTATGAAGAAACACTCTTCGCAAAAATATGATACACAATTTCTTACATTTCTCTCGTCAAAATTCATTCTTCATTTTTTCGTAGCATCCGTACACCTACGACTTGCTGTTCCCATGTTCACAAGAGCACAATCTGCAGGAAGCTCGGTGGCTACGGTGAGAGATTTCTCAGGAGCATCGGCATCTTCTGTATGGAGTAGTCTCAAAGTCACTTCCTTCCTCTTTGAATTCTGTGATTGAGATGATCTTGTTGTTGACATATCGGTAAATCACAAGAGCATTTACCAGTGCTCACCCTGTATGGAGTAATCTCAAAGTCACTTCCTTCCTCTTTGAATTCTGTGATTGAGATGATCTTGTTGTTGACATATCGGTAAATCACAAGAGCATTTACCAGTGCTCACTCTGTCAACAGTTCAATTGCAAGCCTCCTGTACCATTCCACACCCCGCCTTAGACAATAGAGGAGTTCATTTGGCGAGAGAGATCTATAAATGACTGATTATAGTTAGTTATCATTCCTGTTTTTTTTTCTTTGTGCCCCTCTTGGTTTGAACTTAAGCTTCTTTCTCGCCATGAACAGTACTCAGCATCAACACATTCCTCTTGTTTTTCCATTCCAGTAGTATCTTCGTCTTCTTCACTTATGTCCATAACTTCATCTTAAAGCTTCTGCACATGCCTTAGTTCATCTACATAACTTCTACAAGACACTTTGTTCTGCTACAATATCACTGTGTTACAGAGCAAACAACACTGAATAAAGACTGTAGTAACAATGCAGAAAAATAATAATGGACTTGTACGCAAGTAATGCTGTGGAATGAAAGACTTACAGGAGTAATGACCCAAAATTATTAGCAACATAGCAAATGACACACCAGGCACTTTACTCTGGCGCCATGTGAGACAAAAATTCAAATGTTTGTAGAACTTATGGGACTTAACTAAGGGGTCTTCAGTCCCTTAGCTTCCAAACTACTTATGAACTAGCTAAGACTAAGGACGACACAAATATCCATGCCCGAGAGGGGATTCGAACCCCCGACCGTAGTGGCCGTGCAGACCGCGACTGGAGCGCCTCAGTCCCCTCGGCCACCGAGGCCGGCTCATGTGAGACATATGTAACTCACACAAAAAACATAAACTAAGGTATTAAATTGCAATATTTTCAACTTATTTGTACTTAAATTGCTTACTTCAAGCAAACTAAAGCAGAATACGGAAAAAAAGTATACCTTTGGCAGCCAATATGTTAATATATTTATTGTTAAACAGAATGAACTAAGACAAAATATTAAATGTACACATCATATTTCAGTACAGTAGAACAGTATTGGGTATATGATTTGTTGTGGGGATGTGACGGGTGACAGCAGGAAGGCGCGGGGGGGGGGGGGGGGGAGTTGGAGGGCAGATGGTGCGGCAAAGGGCAGACCGCCGAAATGGTCAAGCTATTCCGTTATTTTCCCACTCTGTCTACCCCATTACGTCGCAAAAGAAAATTACAAGGTGTTTTACAAAGTTATACCGACCCTTCCACAGTGCATCTCATAAATCACAGATGACGTAGTGCGCAGACAGACCTGGAGAGTGCGAATTTCCAGAAAATGCGTTGCGCCAGGAAACAGGCATGTGTGTTTTCCACAAATGCGTTAATACTGAAAGGAATACCGAACAGAATCTGCATACCTTTCTACTCACTACCTTGCAATGGAAGGCGGGAAATGGATTCGGCATTCTGTGGCTTTTTTCTGGGAACGGCGCCTTCCCATATCAGAAGAACTACTCTCTCTTCAGTTTACGTTCATTCTAACAGTATACCCTCCGCCGCATTCTGCTCAGTTCTTCTATGTGAATGTTTATAAGTAATTGCGAGAATTCAGCACATCACGCAATCTTTTAAAGTACGTTTCTACCCGCACACTATTTTTTATTCTGCCATTTAAAAGTTTAATTACATTCACGGATCAGAAGTTTCATGTAATAATTACTTTGTCCCAATAGTGAATTGTGCATCAATTGTGCCCTCCACCCCACTGTCGCGATAATAAGCGGAGATATCGACTTAGTTATTTCACTTATTACTTTTTCCTGGCCAGACGCTAACATATACTTCAAGAAGCCTGGTAGGGGCACGGCTCAATCCAAACTGTTTCATGAAACAAAATACGGCAATTTACTTTTGATGAAACCCTCCTACACGAATATTTCCCCTATTTTCCTTCTTTGATTGGGCTATCAACGAAATGAGCTAACAGCGCAGTAGTTCAGCGAGAGTGAGTTATCGGCACTAACAAAAGTCCGCCTGCTGTCACCGGTGACGAAAAATGTCCCATGGGACATTTTCATCTGCATGTTCTACCCAGGTCCAACTCTATCTCTATCACTCTGCAAAATTTCATCGAAATCTCCTAGTAATTTTTGCGTGAAAGCATAACAAACAAACTAACTTTCGTACTTATATTAGAGAGTACGATTAAATATTATCTGCTGCGTGACACATAATAATTTACTTAGTATTATTTAGGTTTGCCTTATTATGTCTTCCAGTGGGCGGTAAGGAGCTGATGATGTAGTTTTACACCTGTACAATATTAGTATAAAGAGGGCCCCAATGTCATTTTTGCCCCGGGGCCCTTGGTGACCTAGCTACGTCACTGGCCCCACTAAAGCAATGTTCCGTCACCCTGTGGCCCAGTGCGGCTACTGTGGGAAGCTTAGTTCGACGGGAGGGGGAATTGATGGACGGTAGGGTGGGAAGGTAAAAAAATAAATAAATAAATAAAAATAAAAAAACGACGTTCTACTGTGACTTTTTCGGAACTTTGGTCACGGAGGCCTATGATAGCTACGCCACTGTAAGTAAGTAACTTATAAACACTATACTGGAAACACTTCTCTAAAATGTCCAGTGCGTGCAGTCGAGCCGGCAAATATCTTATAAAGATAAGAGCGAGTTTTGTTTTGTTTCAGAAGACACCGCTAACAGTGCCATCTGTTAGTTCGAATTTTGTACTTCAGGGTTTTCGTTATAATCTACGATATTACGTTATGGTACAGTACGCTGTGGAGTTGACATGGCTAGACAAATCGGCGCGGTAAAGTGGCGTTCTATTTTCGAGTTCAACTCTAGTTGGGAGTGCGATTACGTGTTCACTGAAAGCGAAGGAGGAGAAAAACGTTTGGTATGTGGTAAAATACTAGGCATAAAAAAGTACACTACTACAGAACACATCACTTCAGCCAGTATGGAAGTGTAGAAGGTGAAAAGTGACTTAATCTTCTTAATAATCTAAGCGAGGAATGAAGTAAAGTAGAGGCATGTATTAGAAGACTGGCAGGCCGCGGTGGCCGAGGAGACTGAGGCGCTCCATTCACGGTCTGCACCGCCACTACGGTTGGGGGTTCGAATCCCCCCTCGGGCATGGATATTTGTGCCGTCCTTAGTGTTAGCTAGTTCATAAGTAGTTTGGCGTACAGTTTAGACGCGTCCACTTGCACAAGATGCACGCATACGATCGCTAGTAGACGGAATAGAATGGATCCTGTTCTAACGCTTATGGAAGTGCTTCGCGCATGCACAGACGACCCAAAGGGGAACCCAGCTGACAAACAAAGTCGGGAATTTGTTTGAGAATGTGTACTTGTCTCCTGCTCAGAGGAACGTAGTTTTTCGACTCAGTCGTATTTTAGGAGGTGATACTATAGAGGAATTGCATTAAAATTTAATACAACCTGTGTACAATTTTTATTGAATACAGAGATATAGCTGTCAATATGAAATCCAAACAAACGTAGATAAAATGTAAATCAAGAAATTTTCACTGATTTATCCGTCGGTTTTTTGGTAGTACATCATCACCCTTACTTAAAAGTAGTATTTTGTGTATGTTCTACACGTTCATTTCCTCTTAGTAACCCGGTTTTGGGCTTACTAGGACATATTCAGACTTTAAACTACGTCGAAAACCTGATCTACCAAGAACCGACGAAAGAATCAGTCAAACTATCTAAATCAGTTTGTTGCACATACCAAAAGCTATATGTCCGTACCCGATAAAAATTGGACACACGTTACATGAAATATTAACTGCAAATCGTCGTTATTGCCATCTTCTAAAATATTTGCTATTTTTCCTGAAACATGCTGTAGTTAACAGGTGAAATATATATTTTTGGTGAGCATTATTTGAAGCTTAATGAAAGTGTAAGGTTTATGTATAGACACCTGAGCTAGTTCATCATACACATAGGCGCCTCAAACCGCAGGGGCTGGAAGTGTGTAATCGCATTTTATAATGAGGACGTTAACATATGTGAACGACGTAGTTACGCATGAACTGCACGAAAACAATTAACCCTACACTGCATGGTGTTGCCGTTTGGCAGCCCAAATTTTAGTTACTTCTTCAGGCATACTTCTTGTTGACAGATGGCAACACCATGCATATGGTATACACTGGAGTCTGTTCTAAACATTTAGTTGATCGTTTCCTCCATAGATGGCAGCGCAGTCATGAATTGACGAGAAATGCACCAAAAAGCGCTTCAGCGGATTTCACTCACTGTTGAGCATTAATGTAATTAAAAACTGATACAACTTCTGTCAAGTTAAAAATTTTTACCATGTTACAGACATATAATCGGAGTTGAAAACATGTTAGAAACCAATATTTTTCTGCCGAGTGACTTATGTCTAAATGCATGATGTTGACAATGGAAACAGGTAAATAATGATTTTCACATTTTTAAACGAGTTATATAATTTTTTCAATATTTTCCGTTACATTGATGAACATTTTTTACAATTTTTTGCGTCAAAATAAAAATTCATGCAGTATAGGGTTAAATATAGTTTCACAGTGGCAGTCTAAAACACAAATAAATGTTTTAATCATTACAACATATAAAGAATCGAAAAGTGATTTTTATCGCGGGGATTCATTTGCTGTAAGTTCACAACAAACGAAGTAGATGCGTGAAGCAGAGGACTCAGCAAATGCGTACCGTTTGAACGCTTCTTTGTAGTTCGACGGTCTATCGCACGGGGCGTTGCAGCTGACAACGACTTCCTTGTGCCTGTTGCACGTCTCGTATACAAAGGGCTTAAGGCTCCTATAAGTACAAGCTGCCGCCTCCGCCATTTTCATTCCCGTAGTTCCAGTGGCGTATATTGTGGGCTATCAAAGCTATCATGAAGCCCATACCTAAAGCAAACCAGAAAATAAGAACCAATATTAACAAAATGGCAATAGAAGCCATTTTTCGTAATGAAGAATTAGAAAAAAAATGTAAATCTATCGGACCAAACTGCGTGGTCATCAGTCCGTAGCTTACAAACTACTTAAACTAAGGTAAACTAACCTAAGGACAACACACACACACACACACACACACACACACACACACACACACACACACACACCCATGCCCCAGGGAGGACTCGAACTTCCGACGGCGAGCAACGCGCTGCAGTTGTGACGTGCTGTATAAAACGCAAACGGTTCGTTGCATGTATTCTTCTGTTACGGAGACGGGCAAAGTGGTATTCGACGATTAAAAATCTTCAAAGCAGCTTTCACCGTCACTGACGACCTCAATTCCACGCCAAAGCTCCGTTGAAGCAATGTAAGTGCTCGACGAATCTGACGGCGGTGAAATGGAAGCGTTTTTATTGTCGACGTCATCCTCTTACATATCTGCACGAACGTCAACCCGCTATTTTCTTCTATATCCAGTATGTCTTCATCAGTGCAATTAATTGTATATGATATCTGCTTTTTTTCTTTATTCGGACAGCAAAGAAACGTAGCAATAAGTAAAGAATACGCGAGATTTTTGTGTCTAATCCACATATCGATGTAACAAGAGCGGACTGCAAGCTCAAAGGAGCGCAATCGAAGGCTCTATGCCGGACACTTCTAAAATATTTCACTGAACTTGAACAAACAACACTGTTCGCATAAGCTATATGTTTTGTTAAGCATTCGCAGGGAATGAAAATGGCGGATGCGCCAGCCTGTGTTTTTAGTAGCTCTAGTCTGCTGGCTGACTTTGGAATACCAACGTACTCATCGCTGCGCGGATTACCAAGGGGAGAAGGTGGGGGTGGACGTTTGAAAAGTCCGTGCAAATAACGTGTTTAGGAAAAACCCATTTTTATTTTATGACAGTCTCCTTTTAGACTTATATATTTCGTCCAACGTTGTTCTAATCTGCTGATCCCTTCTGAATAAAAGGAACTGTCCAAGCCTCCAAAATATCTATTAGTTTCTGAAATCACCTCCTCGTATAAAAGGAATCTTTTTCCCGACAGACTTTTTTTTTCAAATTGGGGAACAAATAGTAGTTCGAGGAAAGCAAGTCTGGAGAATAGGGGGGATGTGAAACGATTTGGAATCCTATTTCCAATAATTTTGCAACCACAACTGCTGAGGTGTGTGTTGGTGCATTGTCGTGATGGAATAGGACTTTATTGTGGGGCCAAAAGCAGGCATTTTTGTTGCAGCTCGGTTTTCAAACGGTCAAATAACGATGAATAATATGCACCTGTAACAGTTTTACCCTGTTCCAGATAGTCGATGAGGATTATATCTTGCGAATCCCAAAAGACCACCGCCATAACTTTTCTGGCCGAAGGACCAACCTTCGCCTCTTTTGTTGTAGATTCTCCCTTGGTAACCCATTGTTTAGACTGTTCTATGATCTCAGGAGTACAGTAGTGTATCCACTTGTCATACACAGTGACTAAACGACGCTTAAAGTCCTGCGGATTCTTCCTGAACAGCTGCAAACCTTCCTTGCAACACTTAACACGATTCCGTGTTTGGTCAAGCTTGAGCAATCGCGGCATCCATCTTACGAATAGTTCTCATGTCCAAATGTTTATGCAAAATATTATGTACCAGTTCATTCGAGATGCCCATAGCACTAGCAATTTCACGCACCTTAACTCTTCTGTCATCCATCACCATATCATGGATTTTATCAATGATTCCTGGAGTCGTAACCACCACAGGGCGTCTAGAAATTTCAGCGTTATTTCTGCCCATATGGCCACTCCGAAAATTTTGAAACCACTTGTAAACTGTTCTAATATAAGATGCAGAGTCACTATAATGTTTATCAAGGTTTTCTGTTAGTCTCTTGAGGCGTTTTGCCTTTCGTAAAGTAATCACAATACGAAATTCTTCTTCGTCCATTATTTGACAATCACCCGACTTCCTTGATTCAAATGACTACAAAACACAAAGAAATAGACCAATATGGCTGAAACTTGCCGTACGTTCTTACCAAAGATGCTGCTAACTAAACATGACGTCGATACAACGAGCTTGAATTTCAGCTCGTTGCCTCGATACGTGCCGGTGATGCCATCTATCGCACTTTGCAAGAACTTTTCAAACGCCCCTCGTACTTTTCTCCTATCATAAAAAAATCGGATAAAATGTAAAATCTGCTAACTGTTGTTCATCTCTACACGTACACTACGTATAAAAGTGAAATGTCGCTCATTGACTAAAACTGTAATCTGGAAAAGTACTTCACTTATGAAGATGAAACTAGGCAGGTATTTAGTTTGTCGGTAAGAAAGGATATTGCGACGGGATCCAATTTGTGTGGACCCAATGGCTTTCGTAAATTTATATAAAACAAAGATACTAAATAATACACTGAAGATCCAAACAAACTGGTGTAGAGATGCGTACGGAAATAAAGAAAGAAAGAGAGAGAGAGAGACGTATACATTCGGAGGACAGCGCTGCGGTCAGCAACGTCCAAATACGAGGGATGTTTAATTGAAAAGGTAAAAAACGACACTGTGGGAATACTTAAATTCTTTATTCGAAACTAATCACCAGATGCTTGAGAACAACTATCCCACTGCTAAACGAGGCAAAGGATTGCCTATTCTCAGGGTTCCTGTGAGTACGACAAGAGCCTGTCCTGTACTGCGTCCTCCAGTTCGTCGTCCGAGATGAAGCGCTTCCCTTTGAGGTGTTTTTTTTAGCGGACCGAACAGACAGAAGTAGCAGTGCAACATGTCCGGGCTGTAGGGCGTACGCTCAAGTTGCTCCCACTTGCAATTGACCAGTACACTTGGTGTGACCCTGGAGACTTGTGGACGACCGTTTTTGCGCAGCACAACTTTTGATGGACTTGAAAAGGTTACGGAGCGTTTCACATTACACGTTACAGTTAATGGTTCTTCCTTGCTGGAGGATTTCGATGGGTATCGGACGTCGGACGACGAAAAACACAGTGAGCATTACCTTGCCTGCTGAGGACACAGCGTTGAATACTTTTTGGGGAATTGACGACGCATACTTCACGCCTCTAGATGTCACACTACGTTATCTAAAAGCGGCATATTCATATTTCAACCAGTTTCGTCGTTAAGACGTTTCGTACCTATTCATTCTAACACCCACGTAATGCAGTAGAACAGAGCTTTCCAAACTGGGTGTCGCGACACCCTGGGGTGTAGTAGTATCAAGGGTGTCGCGAGACTAACAAATTTAGACTCTAAACAAAAAACTTGTCATAAAATAACACAAAATATCCATTTCCTCATACTACCCTGAGACTCGCATGGAGCTAATCATCCTTCTCTTCATTCAGTGCACCACGGATAACGTATTAAAGGAATAATCGATGCACATTAATTTCGTGCTCAGCCGCTAGGCGGCAGCTCTGCCTCAGCAGCAGTAGACACTCGGGGTTCATTCAAGCAGTTGCCAGTTGCCAGATTCCAGCAAACTGCGCATGCACAGAGCTCCTGCTGATACTCGATAACAGATCTTCCCATGCGCAATATTCTGGAACTGGCAGCTGCTTGAACGAACCTTTACTGTAGTCTGCTTTCCATCTCAAAAAGCTGCACATGAGCGTTTTTAATGGATTTATCAAAGCCACATCACCCTCGGTAGCGTTTCTTGCAATTAAATGTCAATCAATGACACAGTGGCTGTAAAAGCTGTCACATATTGTAAAAGCAGTCACAATTGTCCACTGACTAAAGCTATTCAGTAGCGATGTTAAGTATGAAGTATGGCCGGTTGATTAACGGAGAGTAATATTTTAAATGGAGTGATCGTTGGTTTGAAGTCTGGTATGCGTTAATATTTTTTTCTCTTAGTTTCCTGTATGTAACAGATTCTGGGACCAGAAATGACATTCATATTCTTACATGTCACAAATATTTATCCATTTTTTTCCGAATATGTCGGGACTTCCGAGGTCGCGGTGAACCAAGAACCTAACAATAGAACTTAAATAATAATTCATCACTTGTCATAAATACATCATCTTTATTTCTGAAAATAATGTGATAATATTGAACTGAAAGGGAACAGTCACTGTGCTGTCTAAATCAGAAATCCGAGCAGCTAATTTCCAGATGCCGTTTTCAATCGATCCAGCAAAACCGTACACACGACAGCGAAAAACGGTTTTCGAAATTCAGTTTTCGTGTTTCGAAAGTTGGGGCGCATGAAGAAGAAGCAAGTATTACTATGTGAGTTAGGCATTGTTGTCTGCGGTGTTGCTCTGATGTACATCTCCGTAGTTCCTAATGTTTCCTTTTCTTGCGATGAGAGTACGTAATTGCTGCAGTCAGGATCAACATTAAACATGTCAGTGCGTACGAGGATTTCAGTTTCGTTTGCATACTACATTTAAGCGATACTTTATTTCCGTCCCTCCCCCGCTAGAACTATCTAAATTGTACCATATGTATTTATATTAGTGAAATGGTGTCGCGCAGAACTGTAAGCTATAAAAGGGTGCCGCCATGAGGGAAAGTTTGGAAAGCACTGAAGTAGAAGAAGAATTGGTAGCTCTGAGAGACACCTTAGTGATGTCCTCAGAGGATCATATAGGTACAAGGACAGGGCCTAGTAGAAATCCCTGGATAACAAAGGAAATACTGTACATTATTGATGAGAGGACGAAATATAAATATGCAGCAAGTGAAGAAGCTAAGGGGAGTTGAGAGGTCTGAAAAATGATATTGCAAGAAGGGCAGATTCTCTAAGCAGGATTGGCTAGAGGACAAATACAAGTCTGTAGAAGAATGTATAACTAGATGGAGCGATAGATACCGCCTACACGAAAATAAGCGACATTTGAAGACAAGAAAAGCAGCGGTATGAATAACAAGAAATCAGATGGAAAACAGTACTGAGCAAGGAGCCTGCACGACACAAAGCCTTTTGCATCGCCTTTGCCCGTTAACATCGATGTAGGACTGTTGGTGAGTGGAAACATATTGCGTGGTCTGACGACTCTCGTTTCCAATTGTATCGAGCGGATGGACCTATACGGGTCTGGAGACAACATCATGAATCCATTGACCCTGCATTTCATCAGGGGGACTGTTCAGAATGGTGGAGGCTCTGTCATGCAATTAGAGGGCAACCCTGATGCATCTAGATACGACTCCGACGAGTGATACGTTCGTACGCATCCTGTCTTATCATTTGCATCCATTCATGTGCATTTTGCAATCTAACGGACTTGGGCAATTCCAGCACGACAATGCGACACGACACATGTCTAGAATTCACCAGAGTGGCAGGCCAGTAAACTCCCCAGAAATGAACATCATTGAGCATATATGGGATGCCCTGCAACCTGCTGTTCAGAAGAGATCTCCAACTCCTCGCATTCTCACGGATTTATGGACAGACTTGCGGGTTTAATGGTGTCAATTCCATCCAGGACTGATGAAGGTAGTCAAATGGATATTAATTTTAAGGGAGAGTGGGGTAATGGATATCATTTAAGTTATTCTAGTCAGTACAAGTTTAATTAAAATGATGTTTTAGTGCTATTGCGTAAAACTGGTTATAAATATATTAATCTTTATTGTAATATGGCTAAAATTCATTCAGCTCTCATTTCATTTTTTTAAAATCCTGTTTAATTAAAAATGTAGCTTTGACCGGCATTTCCCCTACCCTGGGGTAATAACAGTCAGAATTTAAATCCATTGAAAACCATATTAAATCTAAAGATAAGGTAAAAAATGACTAAAACTTAATTTTTTTTAAATCAATATGTTTATTTTGCAAAAATGAGATAAAAAATATTGGAATTGTGAAAATAGGCGTAATGAAAAATGTCACTCTCAGATACACAAATCACACTTGTAGCCCTTTGCATGATCCCCTCCGGAACAAGTTTGATGAGCCTATACGCCACAAATAATGCAACGAAACCAAAGTTCCCCATCTACATCTACATAGACACTCTGCAAATCAGATTTATGTGCCTGGCAGAGGGTTCATTAACCACTTTCATAACTTTTCCCTACCGTTCCATTCTCTAATAGCGCGCGGGAAAAAATAACACCTAAATCGTTTCGTTTTGGATCTGAATACTCTTATTTTATTGGGATGGTCATGTCTCCTTATGGAGGTGGGTACTAGTAAAATATTTCCATATTCAGTAGTAAATGTCGGTGATTGAAATTTCCCAAATAGGTCTCGCCGCAACGAATAACGTCTTTATTTTAATGATTTCCATCTCAAATCGTGCAACATTTCCGTGTCGCTTTCCCCCCATCTAACGCGATAAAACAAAACGAGCTGCTCTTCTCTGGACCTTTTCAATGTTTTCCGTCAGTCCAATCTGGTGAGGTCCCACAATAGGCAACAGTACTTCAGGAGAGGACGCACGAGTGTGATGTAGGCAATCTCTTTTGTGGAGTTGTTGCATCTTCGAAGCGTTCTGCCAATGAAACGTAATCTTTGGTTCGACATCCCCACAACATTTTCTGTGTGTTCTCTCCAGTCTAAGCTGTTCGTAATTGTAACTCCAAGGTATTTGGTAGAATTTACGACCTTAAGGTTTGACTGATTTGTCGTGTAATAGAAGTTCAGCGGATTTCTTTTAGTGGTCTAATATATTGCTTCACACTTTTCACTATTTAGTGTTAATTGCCAATTTTCGCACCATGTAGAAATTATGTCTAAATCGCTTTGCAGTTGTTTTTGATCCTCTGTTGACTTCACTAACCGATAAACGACAGCATCATCAGCGAACAGTCAAAGGCAGCCATTTAAATTGTCTCCTAAATCGTTTACAAACATAACGAAGAGTAGGAGACCTATAATGCTTCCCTGTGGAACGCCAGATATCACGTCTGTTTTACTACAAACTGTGCCCTTTCTGATAGGAAATCGTGAATCCAATCGCACAATTGGGGCGATACTCCAGAAGCACGCAATTACATTAGAAACCGCTTGTGAGGTTTAGTGTCAAAAGCCTTCAGGACACACAGAAACATGGAATTGATGTGAGATTCCTTTCTGAATCCGTATTGACTATTGATTAATAGATCGTTCTCTGCTATGCCGAATTCTTTGGAATAAAAACAAATAACCCAGGACGAGTGACTGCCAATACCCCCAGAATACGCCGTATTTGAAAACGTTAAAAGAAATAACCACATATCCTACGCCTTAAACAATGTTCCATTAAGCCGCGGCGGAGCGGCCGAGCGCATTAGGCGCTATGTTCCGATGCGCGAGACCGTTCCCCGTCGGGGGTTCGAATCCCCCCTCAGGCATGGATGTTTGTGCTGTCTTTAGTATAAAGTAGTTCATAAGTATAATTCTTCATGCTTTCCCGGCGAGATCTTGACATTTTGGATAAACGGGATTACTGCCGGATGTATGCGTCGTTCTGGCACAATATTTCGGCCGCGTAACTCGCTGCCTTCTTCAGGTGCTACCTGAGTCTCAGGTAGCACCTGAAGAAGGCAGCGAGTTACGCGGCCGAAATATTGTGCCAGAACGACGCATACATCCGGCAGTAATCCCGTTTATCAAAAATGTCAGTTCATAAGTAGTTTGTACGTTTAGGGACTGATGACCACGCATTTCCCATAAGGTTTACTAACATTTGAACATTTGTACCATAAAAAAGTTCACGCATCACGTAACAGTATACTATTGGCAACAATTTTTACACTCGTGAAATTCAAGTACTTACCGTGGTGTAAAGAATGCTGTTTCTTAAATCTATGGACGTGAAAAACAACTTCTCTGCACCAAAATCAGAAACTGCCAAGATGCCGTCGATTTCACCAGGAGTTCCTTATACGGCCGTGAGGTAGCAGCACACTCTACAACTCCTCTACTGCAAAGCAGTTACCAGTTACTCTGGGGACTTCCATTACCAGGTGACCGTCATTACCCCACTCTCCCCTACCTTACGGAATCGTTTTGCATTTTATTTTCAGCAGCTATGAAGCAGTTTTAAGGATCTTCTCTTTCCCTATTCACCAAAGTCATAGACAACCACTTGCTGGGCGTCTCGAAAAAGAGCTAAGACTATATCTCACTGAAAACTTATGCGTTGTCAAAATTAACTTTTTTTAAAGTTCATATTTAAAATATTTTCTGTATAAGCGACAAATTGTTGCGACACTACCACTTAATCATAAACATGAGGGATACTATTGTTTTTATCAAAATCCTACGAAACGTTTCTTAGTATATTTTCGTGAAAAAGGGCAAAGATTATATTTCACGGAAAACTATGTTATTTATAAGAGCTGTGCCACGTTGACATTGCGCAGGGAATCTTCCATACCACGATGTACATCCTTATGAGACTTAGATATTAAATGTTTGGTTTGTGCTCGGAAATACTTTCAAGAATTATCTTTTGTGGTTGTCAGACTTAGAAACGTAACCAATCGTAGAGAAAGAAGATTGGTACCATTCATCCTGTTAGCAACGACGGGTGATACCATTTGCTTCTTGTTTTCAATGTCATTCACGCCTCGATGTCAATTAGAGCTACATTACTTTTTTGTTGCATCTGTGACAATTTTATTTAGATATTATTTATTTCGTGTCATGTGGTTGCTCTGCGAAAAGGAGTTGGGTCTTTTTGCAGCCAATGCGGTACAAACCAATCGTAAGAGCAAATAAATGTGTGGGAAGAGTAGATATGTCTCAATATTACATGGGAATTCCGGCTTAATTTTGAGAAGATGCACAGAACACAATACTCACTCAATAGATATTTCTATCCTATGCACAATTTAGTAGTTATACCCGTCGAAAGATGCACTTCTTTTCTTTCCATGACATTGTAAAACATATGGGAAACAGCTGGGAAGAAAAAATGTATTTTCTTTCCAATCTGGGTTAAATTTTACTTGCAATGGGAGCAGTTTAGTTTGCTATCGTTGGCAACGAACTATTCGCTTTAGGAGAATAATTAATTTACTGACCAGGACAGCATAAATTATTTATTTCATAGTGAATATAAATAATAATTCCCCTCAGTCTATATGACTGATTTTTGAAAAAGCATTCAACGGCCGTTGCCAACATCGGCACACAACGCCGCCGCACTAAGTAAAATTGTCCCCTTTCTTCTACTGTATTACATAATAGTTATGAGAAAGAGAAAAAACGCAGCAACGCCATAATTAGTTATTTGGAGTACTATGTACCTAATGTCGCTTCACTTTCTCCTTTCCTGTACTATGGCGTTTTCGAGGCATTCCTAAACAGAATGCACTCGAAATGTAACGAGGATACACCGACATCAGAAAAGGAACTACATAAATTCGATTTTCCTTGCAAAGAATTTGTATATAAATCAGAGCATCGATAGATGCGAAGGAATGTCGTTATATTTAAAATTCAAATGTTCCCAGTCAAAAGCAATGTCGTTAAGCTGTGCATATACAAAGTTTAATTAGCAACTCGCTGTTCAATGTTAGTTTGGATTTGCAGAGATAAGATTGCAGCTTTTAATTCAAAAGACGTCTGTTACTGAGGCAAGACACACTGCACGATCATGTATTGTCTCTGTGCAACACTACAAAACCAACATCACCTTTAATGGTTCGAAAAGAAAAAAATATAAAAAATGAAAAAATACAGCAGCGCCAACTATTAGTTCTGTGGTGCACTACGTAACTAACAGAGCTTATATTTATTCTGTACTGTACTAAACCGTTTTCTAGCCATTCCTAAACAGAATGGACTCAAATGTAGTAAGTACGCTGGAAAATCAGAAAGGAAACTGTATAAATTCGCGTTTTCTTGAAAAGAATTCTTAGTAAATAAAAACATCGATAGATGCGAACGAACTTCGTTATGTTTTAAATTCCAATGTTACCAGAGGAAAGAAGCACTTTTTTTCTTTCCATGGCACTGCAAGGCATGCGGGATTTTGTATCGTACCTGGGTTAAATTTTACTTGCTGTGGCAGCGGTTTAGTATGTTAAGGTTGGCAACGAAATATTCGCTTTAGGGGCTCACTAATTTACTTATCGGAACAACATTGATTATTTAATTCATATTCAACACAGAGAGTTATTCCCCTCACTGTACGTGACTGATTTATCAAAAAAGGATTAACAGCCGTTGCCAACATCAATACACTACACCGCAGCCATAAGGAAAATCGTAGCTCTTGTTTCACTGTATTACCCCCAAGGAGGGGGGTGAAGCCAGAGGATCCATGATTTTGTGCCCAAAACAAAGATTTCTCGCGTAAACACTGTGTGAATATTGCCTTCTTTACGTAAAGTAAATAAATTGAGATTCACATTGGAGTATTTACTTATATATGACGTACATTTCAACAACTAGAACTCCATACACACACACTATGCCCAATGTTTTGGGCACAAACAAATGCCGAAATGCCCAGTTTGCTGGCTTCACTTTTTCAGTGTTATGGCATCTCCAGAGATTCTAACCTCCTTGATTACCCCATACTTATGTGAATAACAACGCAGCATCGCCATCTATTAGTTATTTGGTATACTGTGTAAGTAACAGTGCCTCTATCGGATCTTTGCTATAATACGTTGCAATTCAAGCACAGCATACACCAGAAACTACAAATTACGATGTCTTTTCTTCCCATGATCCGATTTTGATTAAATGACGTTTATATGTTGCCCCGAAGTACTCTCAGTTGACTTATGAAACCCCATGAAAGTTAGTATAGTACTCTTGGAGATCTGCTGTAGAACACCATATTATAAGCATAGCATACACATAAAACTTCAAATTACGATATATTTCCTCCCTCTGATCCGATTTTGATGAAATGAAGCCTAAGTTATTCTCCAAACTATTCTCAATTTACCTGTGGAAACCCATGAAAGTTCATGTGGTACTTTTGGAGATTATCCTCAACACAGAGACATACACGATAGCTTTTAAACAAATGATTAAATTATGATACCTTTATTTTCTCTGATCCGATTTTAATTATTGAAGCCTTTATGTAACCGTACGATATGCTCAAGTTACCTGTTGAAATCTCCTGAAAATTCGTCAAGTAGTTCTGGAGATAAACGTGTTCAAAGAGACAGACAAACATGACGGTCGTAGATAAAAAATTTCTAATTACAATATTCTTTTTTATCGTCATCAGATTTTTATGAAACGAAGTCTATATGTTATCCAGAGTTATGCTCAAGTTCCCTGTGAAAACCCCATGAAGATTCATCCAGTAGTTTGAAGATTGAAGTGAACAGCGACAGGCCTACATTAACAGATTTATTATTAGTGCAAATAAATTTGTTTGCGTCACCTGTATAGTGTTCGATTGATATTTATTGACTTTCTCCGGCATGTATAATAATCTCAAACTGTTTTAGGTGATTCAGTTTGCGACATTTGATCTGTACAAGGAAAATTGAGGGATGTCCATTAGTTCCAACATAGGGTCGTTTATTTAATGAATATGTATTGCTACGGTTAAGCCTACGAAAATATTAAACCGAAAATAAGCCAGGACAAACGATGTAGCTCGCATTTGAAGTGTTACCACGAATGGTATAAAAGGCAAATTTCGCATTCTCCTAGATTTAAATCGTAGCGTTTTGTTGGTTTTCATTGCTGCTTCAGCTTTGATAGGGTTAGAGATTCATTTACGTTATGAGATTATATCCATTTCTTTACGTATTTGTTAAACTTACTCCATTATAATGTAAAATGATATGTTTGACAGTTAACACGAAATGTAATCCATAGAATTTGGTTTCAACAAAAATCATACATTATATGAGATTGCTTTAGGGAGCGTCACTTTCCAAATACGTAATTGCAATGTGTGTCAACAATAAGTTTCAATATCAAATGTATGTCTACATTTAGAGATCGGTATTTTCAGGATGTTCACATTATGATTGAATACTGTAGTATTGATAAGAACACTTTGTGTTGTCAAACAAATAATGATTGATTCACTGACTGTGTAACGATTACAAATATGTATGGCTCCTAGCATTCATTACCGAGTTTCCAGGCATGAATGAAACAAAAATACACAACTGTAAAAATATGTTGCGAATTTGCGAACCAAGTTTTATTGATAGGCCAAGTTCTCCTTTTTCAGTTATGTGCTTATTGAGTGTGTCACTTCTGACATTCCTCTAGTTACGCTGTGCATAAACGAACGTATGAAGCATATGTACCGGGCTTTTACTGGTTTGATACTTAATTTATGCTTACGATGGCAGGCATGCCAGAACAAAACATATTCTGGCCCTCACTCGTAAAGCTAATTTGATTTTATTAACCGAAATCGTGGTGAATATTGTCCAAGGAAGCTTATGTGTTGCCTAGAAAAATGCTATCCCTGGAATTGTTCATGATCATTGGCTTTTCCATATTAATTCTTCTCAAAGTTCACACCGTAGTACGTTTCAACACCGATGATTAATGTCTATTAAGTATTATTTCGTCAATGTTCCGATATGACAGTCTGATCGATAATTTCACACATGACCGTTTATTCACCCAGAGATATATATAAATGAAGTATACACTCGTAAGTTCTGTGGTATGTCTGGATGTATTCACAAATATTTAAAAATGCAATGAGAATGAATGAAAATGCCCTTTAACTCTCTAAATCAATTCGTCCTGGTCCCTAATCACAAGTCCCGTAATTATTTGAATCAAATTATAGGTCCGCATCACACATACACGTTCAGCCGACAGGTTTCGAATGTAATAGCTGATTTTGACATACCACGGATTGATCTGGCTTATAACGTTTAATAATTGCATTAAATGACTGAATTTATATACGGTTTTAGTTCTGTTATATTAAACAAAAGGCAACTAAATTAACATGAGAGAAACTATCTTTAACATTGTCGACATTTTCATATGGTTACACAGAGAAAATACCCTCGGCCATCGTTGGAAAATCAGTATAGTCTATGCTTAGTTTTCACTTATTCTCCCACTGTTAATAATTAGTAAATCACTGATAACGTTTTCCATTACTACAAAAAAGAATGACCGGCTTCGCTCTGTTAATGGCCTATCTTCAGAACTGTAAATTGTACAAAATGTACGAAGTTATAGAGTGAAGTGTATGTAAGAGTGAAATGTAGCATTACCTACGTGGCTCTCGCTGGATTCCATGCAGCAGACGCGCGGTTCTCTCCTTCGGGGGCGCCGTTTCCATGGAGATACCAGAGTCGAGATGGCCGCCTCGATAATAGTCAAGAATACGGTACAATACGTCGGTTTTGACCAGTGATGTCTTATACGAAGCAAAGATATGGAAGTAATAACATTTCAACATCTGAGGTATATATATCGATTATTGATATACCAAAGATAAACGACTTTACAGATATATAATTATTAGCCGGTTTAAAAATTATGTTTAATAAATGAAACACATCATATCTATTACATTATATTATTTTTAATTATTGAAACAAACAGTGAACTATGTTTACATAATTTAAAAAAGTTCTAATGAATGAACATTTTCTTAAAGAAAAAAAGTTACAACATTACATACAATAAATATACTTTTTTATTATATTATCAAATACTACAACAAATGTGTACGATTTCGTTGAAAGCTTCGTGTACAATAACGTTCGCGTAAAGGTGTAGCGTAATAATATATGTTTCTGTTCATATGAAGCTATTTCAAAAGATATCTGTATCGTATTCTTGACTTGAGCAGGGGGAGATCAAGTTTAGTTTACGATACGATTTTTATATGATACCAAATATCGCTATTTCATGATATATATGTATCGTATTCCTTACTCGATCGGGGGAAGTTAATTATGACAAACTCGTCCAATCAGTTTAACCACGAACGAATCAAGTTATCATTTGTCTTTCTTTAATTATATCAACGACCATATGCAAATAATTATATATCTTTGATACAAAAAATTTAATGTCATATATCCATTTGATACAAAAAATTTAATGTCATATATCCACTCCCATGAACCACAGACATTGCCGAGGTGGGGTGGCTTGCGTGCCTCAACGATACAGATAGCCGTACCGTAGGTGCAACCACAGCGGAGGGGTATCTGTGGAGAGGCCAGACAAACGTGTGGTTCCTGAAGAGGGGCAGCAGCCTTTTTAGTAGTTACAGGGAGAACAGTCTGGATGATTGACTGGGCTGGCCTTGTAACATCAGCTAATGTGGCTTTGCCACACAGCTACTGCGAACGGCTGAAAGCAAGGGGAAACTACAGCCGTTACCTTTCCCGAGGACATGCAGCTCTACTGTATGAACATATGATGATGGCATCCTCGCGGGTAAAATATTCCGGAGGTAAAATAGTCCCCCATTCGGATCTCCGGGCGGGGACTACTCAGGAGGATGTGATCATCAGGAGAAACAATACTGGCATTCTACGGGTCGGAGCGTGGAATGTTAGATCCCTTAATCGAGTAGGAAAATTAGAAAATTTAAAAAGGGAAATGGATAGGTTGAAGTTAGATATAGTGGGGATTAGTGAAGTTCGGTGGCAGGATGAACAGGATTTCTGGTCAGGTGAGTACAGGATTATAAATACAAAATCAATTGGGGGTATCACAGGAGTAGGATTGATAATGAATAAGAAAATAGGAATGCGGGTAAACTACTATGACCAGCACAGTGATCGCATTATCATTGTCAAGATAGATACGAAGCCAAGACCGACAACAGTAGTACAGGTTTATATGCCAACTAGCTCTGCCGATGATGAGGAATTCGGAGAAATATATGAGGAGCTAAAGGAAATTATTCAGACAATTAAGGGAGAGGAAAACTTAATTGTTATGGGAGACTGGAATTCGGTAGTAGGACAAGGAAGGGAAGGGAAGATAGTAGGTGTATATGGTCTGGGCAAAAGGAATGAAAGAGGAAGCCGCCTGGAAGAATTTTGCACGGAACATAATTTAGTTATAACAAACACCTGGTTCAAGAATTACAAAAGAATGTTGTAAACGTGGAAGAGACCAGGAGACACCGGGAGATACCAGATAGATTTTATAATGGTAAGACATAGATTTCGGAACCAGGTTTTACAGTGTAAGACATACCCAGGGGCAGATATAGACTCTGACCATAACTTGTTGGTTATGAACTGCAGGCTGAAACTGAAGAAACTACAAAAAGGTAGGAAAATAAGGAGATGGGACCTCGATAAATTGAAGGAACCTGAAGTTCTTAAGAATTTCAGAGGGAGCTTTAGGCAACAATTGACAGATACAAGGGAAAATAAAACAGTAGAGGAGGAATGGGTAAAATTTAGAGATGAAATAGTGAAAGTAGCAGAGGACAAAATAGGTAGGAAGGCAAGACCTACAAAAAATCCTTGGATATCACAGGAGATACTAAATTTAATCGATGAAAGGAGAAAATATAAAAATGTAGTAAATGAAACAGGCAAAATGGAGTACAGACGACTAAGAAATGAGATTGACAGGAAGTGCAAAATGGCTAAGCAGGAGTGGCTAGAAGGCAAATGCAAGGATGTAGAAGAATGTATAAATAGGGGAAAAATAGATACAGCCTACAGGAAAATAAAAGAAACATTTGGAGACAAGAAAAACAGCTCTATGAATATCAAGGACACTGATGGAAAACCAGTTCTCAGCAAAGAAGGGAAAGCTGAAAGGTGGAAAGAGTATATTGAGGGGCTCTACAAAGGAAATGAACTTCGAGACAATATTGTAGGAAGGGAAGAGGATGTAGATGAAGATGAAATAGGAGATACTGTACTGAGAGAAGAATTTGACACATCCCTGAAAGACATAAGTCGAAACAAGGCCCCTGGAGTTGATGATATTCCCTCAGAGCTACTGAAGTCTCTGGGAGAACCAGCCATGACCAAATTGTTTCACCTGGTATGTAAGACAGGCGACGTACCCTCAGACGTTAAGAAAAATGTTATAATCCTTATTCCAAAGAAATCAGGTGCAGACAGTTGTGAAAACTACAGAACCATCAGTTTAATAAGTCATGGTTGCAAAATATTAACACGAATTATATACAGAAGGATGGAAAAACTGGTAGAAGCCGACCTCGGGGAAGATCTGTTTGGGTTCAGGAGAAATGTAAGAACTCGGGACGCAATACGCACTTTACGGCTTATCCTAGAAGATAGATTAAGAAAAATCAAACCTACATTTCTAGCTTTTGTAGATTTGGAGAAGGCTTTTGACAATGTTGATTGGAATAAACTCTTTCAAGTTCTGAAGCAAGCAGGAGTAAAATATAGGGAGCGTAAGGTTATTTACAACTTGTACAAAAACCAGACAGCGGTTGTCAGAGTTGAAGGGCATGAAAGGGATGCAGTGGTTGGGAAGGGAGTGAGACAGGGTTGTAGCCTTTCTCCAATGTTATTCAATTTGTACATTGAACAAGCTATAAAGGAAAGCATGGAGAAATTTGGTGAAGGAATAAAAGTTCAGGGGGAAGAATTAAAAACATTGCGTTTTACCGACGACATAGTAATTCTGTCAGATACAGCAAAGGACCTGGAAGAGCAATTGAACGGAATGGACAGTGTGCTGAAAGGTGCACATAAGATGAACATTAACAAGAGCAAAACTAGGGTGATGGAGTGCAGTGTAAGAAAATCAGGTGATGCTGAAGGAATTAGATTGGGAAACGAAGCAATAAAGGAGGTAGATGAGTTTTGTTACTTGGGCAGTAAAATAACAAATGCTGGTCGCAGTACAGAGGATATAAAATGCAGAATGGCAATGGGTAGAAAAGCGTTCTTGAAAAAGAGAAATTTGTTAACATCGAATATTGATTTAAGCCTAAGGAAGTCCTTTCTGAAGGCATTTGTATGGAGTGTTGCCTTGTATGGGAGTGAGACATGGACGTTAAACAGTGCGGACAGGAAGAGGATTGAGGCTTTTGAAATATGGTGCTACAGAAGAATGCTGAAGATTAGGTGGGTGGATCGCGTAACTAATGAGGAGGTACTGAACAGAATTGGGGAGAAAAGAAATTTCTGGCATACCTTGACTAAAAGAAGGGATAGATTGGTGGGACACATTCGTAGACATCAAGGAATTGTGAATTTAGCATTAGAGGGAAGTGTGTGGGGTAAAAATCGCAGAGGAAGACCAAGAGATGGATACAGTAAGCAGATTCAGACAGATGTAGGTCGCCGTTCTTATGTGGAGATGAAGAGGCTTGCTCAGGATAGGGTATTGTGGAGAGCTGCATCAAACCAGTCTCCGGACTGAATACCACAACAACATATATATATATATATATATATATATATATATATATATATATATATATATATATATATATATAATCTCTCTGACTAATGACGTCATTGCTCAAAGCCGACGGGTTGTATCGTAAACTTGACTTGACCTGCCGCCTTTAGTCATCGATGCATTCGGCGATTGCCAGAGGTTGCCATGAGGTTGCTACGAGGTTGCCAACATTTACAGGAAAATACAGGAAAAGATAATTCACCACAATGGAATGTGTTCACTGACAGTTCGTAGATCAGTTGTCGCCAGAACCATGGCGTTTATGACTTGTACGTAATAATAATAATAATAATAATAATAATCATAATCATAATATGGTTTTCTGTTCTGCAGAACCTAACTGAGGAGCAAGATTCCATGGTCATGGAACAATTCAGTACGGTACATGAAATTGTAACATAAGAATGATAATAGAAGCACTTAAAGTACTCCATGCACATGACAATCTTAAGCGTATGTAAAAAGGAGCCCTTTTCAGTACTCTGGGACTTCTGAGATAGGCGTCACGATACGTATTTTCTTGAATGTCGTTTGTTGTTAACAGTCTCAACTTATTCCCACCAGTTAGAAACTTTCACTCAGCGAATACTATTATAGACAAAAATCGTATTTACATTTGGATCACACGGCCTTGACTCTTGTGCAGGATGGCGTGCAGTATTCAGTAGCATCCATTTTCCATGAACTGCCAAAAGAATCTGACAAGGAAAGTACATGGGCTCGAACAAACATATCTGTTTGAACGGTTGCTTACAGGATCTCTACGTACACCTCAATGTGCTGGTGGGTGTCGTTGTACTGCAAAGCTCTGCAACCATGCTGTAGATAGCACTGTAGATGTAATTGTAGACGCCATACATAATGCAGATATCTTAACTACAACTTATGTAATAATCATTGTACATGTTCACTAGCGTATTGTCATCAAAAGCCGTGACTATAGTTGCAACTATAACCTTCTTCTCGGAAGACTGTTGGTATTCACTGCCACTGCTTCCATCGCCTCTTCCCGCACTTACCGTAGCACTCCCGCTTGCAATGAGTTGTTCGTCATTATCATCCCTATTATCATTATGTGTTAGTGTTACAACAGTATTTAACTTACGCTCATATTTTTGTACCATAACAGATACGAGAAAGCATGCGAATGATTCATCTTCTACACTAATACCATCTTCACGAAGCAGGGTTCTTCCTAACTTCATCTCAATCAATCGCAATACATTAGGAGGATTGATTACCAATCGCCGCCCCATCTGACGCTTCACCACACAAATAACGTCACAAAATGCAACTTCAGAGGCACACTGCACCGTCCCTACTGGTGAACCGACAGATCAAAGTCCAATGTGGCAAGGCACACGCAGAGGCCTCTAACGGACAACTGAAGAGTTTTGCAGATGCGGGAGTATCACTAGTGCAATAACGGACCTTTACATTTTCTCTCATACTGATTTTGGTGTATATGTGTTTGTTCGAGCCCAAGTACTTTCCTTGTTAGTACTAACCGACGCGCTTTGAAACTGAAATTCAGGAGTTACCTCATGCACCACTCCTTTCATTCTTTCGACGATGCCCTGGAAAAATGAAAAATTAAGCTATTTGTTTGATTTACTAGTTACATAGCCAAAATATCGTGCAGAGTAGACACTAACATCCGGCAGAACACTCGACTACCCATCATGTCACTAGATCGCCGGGAAAGCCTGAAGAGTTACATCAAGACAGATTTTGTCCACAGTATCCCTCTCTCCTTTTTTAAAAGTGATTTCACTACTAAGTACTTTACTCTGTCAGGAAACTGAGCATTCTGAAAGGGAAAATGGCAAATGTGGCTGAGTACTAGCCTAACATATGGAGCACAGTACTTACGAAGTCTGTTAGATACACCTTCATATCCATCAGAGTCCTCAGTCTTTAATGATGTAATTATTTACTCAATCCCGCCTTTGTATGTAACGTGGAAGACTACCTCAGGTAACAGCCTCGGAAAGATACTTTCTCTCAATGTTATACGATTACCTGTAGAAACTAGGGTTCTGTTTAGTTCACCTGCTACATTGAGAAACTTGATTATTAAATACTGTACACGTAAAATTGTTGTAATAGTTGTGAAGCCATTGCTGACATATTAATGTTTTATTCCGCTCACAGAATTTCTCATATCAGTATGTTGCTCTTTTTTTTAAAGTAAATAAATAATAAAATAAAAAAACTCACGGGATGCAGACACATCTATATTTCAATCCGTCTTCGTTAATATGAAGACGCATATGGACGAAGGCTTTACATTTTTTCACTGATGATGAGGTAAATAATTCATGCTGTTTCTACTTTCTGGTTGACAGGTTCTTGAATATACCCATGTCTGCCCCACAAATGAACTGTAAATGTAATAGGATCACTTCATAAAGAAGGCTAACGCCAATTAAAATGGCCGTTGCCAAAATCGCCACACGCCACACTACGCTACGAAACGACAATTAAACTTTCGCCCTTCTGTCGACAGTTCCACAAAAACGGTCGTCTGTGGCACGAACCACTTATTAAATTAGCTATTCTTAAGGTTTTTATTATTATTATTATTTACATAGTATCTGCGTTAAGATACTGAAATAATAGCACTGTGCAAATGGCTTTAATGATAAACGATGGTGAAACAAGTTAAAGTGGTAACATAGAAATTTCTTGAATGAAAATTAATATATTTAAGATAATTTAAAATCGGAGGTTAAAAACGTTGGATGGGGTGACAGTTTACCTTGTCAAAGATACAAAGAGAAAGACTGATTATGTTTCACGCTCTCAGAATTAAAACAGAATTGTACCTTAATTTATTGATATTTCTCTCTATAAATATGGTAAAGTATCGTTTTGTAAAATCATACATACATCTGTAGAATCCTTATAGTGAAAGTAATGTATAAGATATACGAGAGTAAGTAGTGTCATAAAAATTAAAATTTGCTGAGAATTGCCAATCCTTTGCATAACACCAACGAATAAATCGCCAAAACATTTTTCACGAAAGTGTCTTTCGAATACGTAGATAACAAGAGGCGTTTCCAGGGTAACGGCGTGCCCGATGGAGCCTCGAACTGCCAGTAGATTACCACTAAGCCAATTACAAAGGTTTCTTGACGGAAAATAATTATAACTTGTTCCATGAGTTGATAGTTTGGCCAGCCCCCTTACACGTATTACCTCTTATTGGAAACGATATTTCGTCAGGTATTTTATCAACTTCACTAACACCACAACACCACGTTTTAGCTGACCGATATATGCAATCGTTGACAGTTTCAACAATAAGTGATAATAGACGGCTGACCTTCCCAGCCATTTTATAAAAAAATTTCAGTATCCCATATGTTTTTGACCTCTTGACTTAGTTTAATTCTTTATTGCACTTAATGGTAGTTTGCTCTTAGCATCTGCCGTGATCGCGATGCTCCGTTAGCTATACAGTGAAGCTTCCCTTAACGGACACTTCCCAATAGCGGACTTCTCTCAATAACGGACATTTTAAAATTCTGCGGCAAAACAACATTAGTCATGCTAAAATTATTCCGAACAGCGGACATTGTCAATAACGGACACGAACACTGTGTTATATCCCCCAACGAGAATCAAAACTTCCAAATAACGCACAGCGTGAAAGAATCAGTGCACTCTTTTGTGTCAAAAGTCTGAGAGTCGTCAATTAGAGCGTGCGTTGGTTGAAGCAGAGACTAACATATACAGTCACGACACTCCTACAGAGTTTTGTTATACTCTGAGACAGTAGCGCTCCAAGCGGCCGACAAGCTATATTTCTGAAGACTATACTGGATTAGTAAGAATAGTACCGTTTATATTGATTTTAAAATACTTTTTACTTAAGGGAATGTATTTAGTGCCATAAAAATAGGCAATAACTTGCAAATAGCTTTCTTAGGTTTTCTAAGATCCCTGACGCGCTACAAAAGAGTACATAACAGGACAGTTTATTTACAATTATCTTTCAACCTACAGGCTTTTAATGAATAATTTCATTATCTATTAAAAATAAAAAATGGGTAGGAAACTCCACAAGACCTTTCCTTGGCAGAAATATGTCGCTTTTCTACTCAGGAACGTTAACGTTTCCTCATTACAATTCCAGTAAAATCGATGAGAGTGGACTTATATAGCAGTCAGTATCTAGATTATTTAACGTACCATACCAGCCACCATAGCTTAAGCTGAAGGAAAAACGTCACGGACGTGGCAATAAAACGACTAAAGCAATCAAACTGTATTCCAACAAAGTGGAACCCAATTTCACAATTGTTGCTACAACTGAACCTCAAACGGCAAGAATCTTCAAAAAATTGGCTTTTTAAGCTAAAGTAACTAGGCCCTAAACGTGCAAGAATGAACGTGTATAAGAAAGACGAGTGATGTGTAAAAATGTGAGAATCATTAGAGTCCACACCGGACTGATACGCGTCAAGAAAACTGCCTGTCCACAATAGAAATTTAAGTTTATATTCTATTTACTTTCAGCGGAATAAGTTCCAAATATACACCTATTCCTAAGTATTTCTTCATGACGAAGGTGTTCTTTATACAAGTGAATCGGCTTCCGTATTGTGTATGTTTCTTGATATTTTGATAATGCCTGTAACGCAAAAATCATATTGATAATTTCCTTCATTTCGTATGAAAATAAATATAAACAAACAGTCCTTCGGCAGCTTGCCCACCGACTGGAGCGCTAGTTTCGTTGCAACTGGATAACAAATCTCACAGTAGCGTGTGTGGCGACTGTATATATTAGACTGTGGTTGCAGTTTTAACGTGTTTCTTGTTCGTTTTGCGTGGTTTCATGGCATTGCCATCTACTGGAACTTTTTGGAAGTACAGCACGTACAGAATTTCTCCGTGCAGCGCAGACGTAGCCCTATCGAAACCGACAATGAGAGTGCGGCGCCATACACTTTCCGCCTGTTGTCGGTACATCGGACGAAGCCGACCGTTTAACAGTAAACGCACTGTATCAAATGTTTTCATTCGATGGCTGCCACAACCTGGTTTCAAAAATAAAAGTCTTTGTCTAATGCGACTTGAATGTTGTCGTTTGTCTGTGTGTTTTCTACTTGAAGTTTTGTACTCGCGCTACATGCTTTAAAATGTCCAGAGATAAACGTGGCAAAAAACGAAAAAAAAATCGCCGACTACTAGAAAATAATGTGATCTTGTTGTAACAAGATTCGAGTTTTGCAGAAAATTGATGATGGTGAGCCACCCGCGGTAGTTGCTGCAGGTCGATATGAGTGCGATTATTGATTGGAAAACAAATCGATCAGAAATTGAAACATTTTGTTCCATTCAGTCGTCAGGCAGCACAATGAAATCTCGAAAAACAACGAGAAAACGTGGTTCACATCCTCAATTAGAAAAGGCTTTATTTATCCGGAAGACACTTTTGTGAAAAATGTGGCCTGAACAAATAATAGCCGAAGGCATGCCAGTTTCAGGTCCTCGACTTCGTCAAAAAGCGATGACCTTTTATGAGCAAAGGAATTTCTGAGAAATGAATACTGGCTCGATCGGTTCAAGAAGCGGCGTGGCATTCGCACTTTTTACGATCATACTTTGCGTTATCGACGCAGTTTGGTGTGTTTCCCGCCTGAAAGCAGGGGATTTCGGTTTATCCGAGATTTTCGTTATCCGAACCGGCCGTCGTTCCGATCGTTTCGGATAAACGGTGCTTTACTGTTTAGTATTTTATCCATTTCGTAACAGCGGACACTTCTTAAATGCTGACAATTTTATTTTCGCCATTGGTGTCCGTTATTCAGAAGTTTTACTGTATTAACAGTAGTTCAGTGTCCCATACCCCTATATGAACGTGAATCCATCGGAAATCTATCTGCCAGTAGTATTTCTGTGATATTCTGTGTTTGGATTGTATTTATTCGATCAAGACGCTTCCTATTTCGCAACGATTCCTGTGTTATCTTGCTGTCGGTGTAGCATTCTGAAGCTCTTCAAATATGCGTTTGACGGGTGGTCGACTAAAGGAGATTTAGAATGGGAAATATTCTTCTTGGTCTTTTGAGTAGGCATTATTTAGTTTCAGCTGAAATTCACGAAAACCTTCCTGTTGTTAAATATTGATACTTATGAATTCACTTCGTCGACCGATTTGCTTACATTTGTGTGTACTTGAACAGAGCTGTAGGATACTTGTTCCTTTTCCACTTCTTTATTTTTCTTTTTAATTCTTTTTATTTTTTTCTTGTGACTGCTTCTGGGAATGTCTGGTTGGTGTTGCGAGCTTCTATAACTCTATACATCAGTGAGAGAAACAATTTTAGCGAAAGCAGATGTTATACAGGTAATTTTGCTCCCTGAATTCGCAAATCATACTCGGAACGGGGTATTACTCACGGTTTTGGCGCAAATCGCATATTTTACCGATATTGTTGCACATGTTGAAGTAGTACGTATAAAGGCATACGAATCATGCTAAAGAAGGATACAAGTTTAGCAAAAAAAATATTGGAATATGCACACGGTAACTAATGCATACAGAAAATGTGGAAAAAAGTATGCACGAACCTCATTATTTCCGTGCTTTCTTAGATGTGATTCCATGGTTCCTGCATTTCATCTTATGGGCATTTCCGTGTGCTCACGGCGAAACACCCACCAGTAGTCGCCCATTATCCTAAAATTCCAAGTTGTTACCTTGTATCGTAGTTCCATGTCCTTGATATCCTCTTGAAGTCTTTCGCCACGTTCCTTCCTCATAGGTTTGAAGGGAAAAAAATGAAGATGCAAATGGAATAAAAAATTCAGCCTAATTCTCACAGAGCATCACCACATTTTGAATTTTTAAAACATATTCTCAACTGTTAAATACTCTGTATACGACTGTTTGCGAAGACGTTTTGAGACACACACTTAAAAGCGGTCCAGACTTCTCGCTGCACAGTATTCAGTGAATGAAGAAAATCTTCATCTAGCATTAGTATCCGTATTTCGCGATTAGTTGAACACGCCATCTTTTAACTTAGTATCTTAACTGTTTGGGACCCTTTTGACATAGATAATTCCTTGACAAAGTGTTACATTATACGAGCTTGAAATGTAAAAGTGATATGGGTCACAACTGATATTATGTCTCCTGGAACCAATGCCACACTTCGGGACTACTGTTTTTGCCCCCATTGCTTGCCATATGGCCCACTGTCCCATTCACATATGAAACAGGAAGTTCTGAGTCACTTTTTTTTTTTTTTTTAATTTTGTATCATTAAATTTCATCAACGTTAAATTTAAATGTTATCGATTACTGTAACAAAATTGTGAGTGATATAATGTTTAGGGTATAATTTTGAGTTCACGGGGTCGATAATAAACTCTAACTTCTCTAAAAACGATTTTGTGACCGTAGATTACCTTCACTGGGGTATTAATCTGTCTTGCGTCTATCAAGTTAATTATGCCTTAACATTTGACTGTTTCTCAAATTTTAATTGTTGCCTGCGTGGTGCCAGCAAAAATACGTATTGATTTTTTGAATGTCGTCGTGTAAGCCAGGCGTAGGCACCTCTTCGGTGAATCGCTAACTTGATTCTACACTACTGGCCATTAAAAGTGCTACACCAAGAAGAAATGCTGATGATAAACAGGTTTTCATTGGACAAATATATTATACTATAACTGACATGTGATTACATTTTCACGCAATTTGGGAGCATAGATCCTGAGAAATCAGTACCCAGAACAACCACCTCTGGCCGTAATAACGGCCGTGATACGCCTGGACATTGAGTCAAACAGAGCTTGGATGGCGTGTACAGATACAGATGCCCATGCAGCTACAACACGATACCACAGTTCATCAAGAGTAGTGACTGGCGTATTGTGACGAGCCAATTGCTCGGTCACCATTCACCATGCGTTTTCAATTGGTGAGAGATCTGGAGAATGTGCTGGCCAGGGTAGCAGTCGAACATTTTCCCGTATCCAGAAAAGCCCGTACAGGACCTGCAACATTCGCTTGTGCATTATCCTCCTGGAATGTAGGGTTTCGCAGGGATCGAATGAAGGGTAGAGCCACGGGACGTAACAGGTCTGAAATGTAACGGCCACTGTTCAAAGTGAAGTCGATGCGAACAAGAGGTGTCAGATACGTGTAACCAATAGTTCCCCATTCCATCACGCCAGGCGATACGCCAGTATGGCGATTTCGAAATACACCCTCCCAATGTGCGTTCACCGCGATGTCGCCAAATATGGATGCGTCCATCATGATGCTGTAAACAGAACCTTGATTCATCATAAAAAATGACGTTTTGCCATTCGTGCACCCAGGTTCGACGTTGTTAGTCATTTCCCAGATATCGGCAGCCGAAATTCGTCGAGTGTTCGCAAATGTGTTCCAGAGATATCAGGCTGCTCTTTCCATAGAGGGACATCATTTTGAACATCTGCTGTAAATAAAAGTAAGCTTAGGTTATTCAGATGGCAATGTTTTTTAGATTTAACTCAGTGTATGCGCCGCGACACAATAGAGTCCGAGAATCGGGGGCTGCCGTGGCCAGCGGATGCGGTGGCGGTGGCTGGGAGTCATACCGCGCGATCCGCGGACGCCTGGCAGGCGTCTTTCGTGAGACATCCTGTATATGAGGAGCTAAAGGAAATTATTCAGACAATTAAGGGAGAGGAAAACGTAATTGTTATGGGAGACTGGAATTCGGTAGTAGTACAAGGAAGGGAAGGGACGGGAAGATAGTAGGTGAATATGGTCTGGGCAAAATGAATGGAAGATAAGGAGGTACTGAACAGAATTGGGGAGAAAAGGAATTTCTGGCATACCTTGACTAAAAGAAGGGTTCGATTGGTGGGACACAGTATTGGACATCAAGGAATGGTGAATTTAGCGTTGGAGGGAAGTGTTAGGAGTAAAAACCGCAGAGGAAGACCAAGAAATGAATACAGTAAGCAGATTCAGACAAATGTAGGTTGCCGTTCTTATGTGGAATTGAGGAGGCTTGCTCAGTATAGGGTATTGTGGAGAGTTGCATCAAACCAGTTTCCGGACAGAAGACCACAACAACAACATCTCATAATCAATTTGTTGTACGCGATTCTCACACTTACGGCGACCGTCGTCATGGATTGAAGCTTACGTGTGCAAAATTTCATAAAGATTGAAACAAAACTAGATTTGTATGCTGCACCTACACACAAACAAACTGACACTGTACTTTACATATTGGAAGAAGATGAACCACTTAAAAATGAACGCCCATAGAATGCAATTTCACCAATGTTAGTTTTGTGTGTCATTTGTACCATAGTACCTGACGTACCCTGGCGAGAGCTTCGCAGCAGTTGAACTTTCGATAATCACGTATTATTATCGGACTCTCCCCCTCCGTCGTCTAGTGAACAGCGTGGTAACTTGCAACGCACGTTGCCCGGGCACGATTTCTGATCTGGTCGTCGGAGATCGGCGCCGCTCAGAGATAGGGGGTTGTGTGGTCCTCGTCATCATTTCATCATTGACACGCAAGGGGCCGAAGTGGCGTCACATAAAAAGACTTGCACCAGGTAGGCTGAACAGAACGCAGCTCAGGTATAACGGTCGTAAATGCCACACGATTATCGTAATTATCGGACTTCTCAATGCGTGAAAGTGAACGCAACATCAGAAAGCATTCTCTTGCTTTCGGCACTCTTAAGGGCTGAAAACTCACAAGATATTTATTTCGTGCTGAACTGCGATAAAGTACATTTAGAATTATAACTGTATCAATTCCCTTCTTGTATAATTAAAATAAAATAAAATGTTTCTTTTAATGTCATTGTTAGCATATTAATAGTGCAACGTACGCGTCATTGCTATTGCTTCTTTATTTCTTACTTGTTATGTAAAATTATGTTGCAATTTTAATGCATGTTTTGCAGATGTTAAATTTTTCTTTTGTCTGTTACTTGAAAACACTTTCGAGCTGTGGTTCCATTTGCCCGTAGGCTCTGCGGCCTACGACACGGTGCGGCCGCTGGCCTACCAGGACGCCAAGGTGTTCCTCCTGTGCTTCAGGGTCAGTGACCCTGACTCCCTCGACAATGCTGTCAACAAGGTGAGTCTTCCTATATCTTTGGCATCCACACTACGTGTATCACATTCACCTGACTATATCATTTCCATTATTGTTATTATCATTATCATTGCCATTGTTATTATTATTATTACGTGCTGGGCTTATGTTACTAGGGGAGATCGGGTATGGTAGTCAAATTCTTTGGTTTATTTTATTTTATTTATTTATTTATTTATTTATTTTTTTTTTTTTTGTATTTTAATTTTTTTTCTACGCGGTAACCAGGATACTATACGCACTTTCATCTTACTAACTTTTAGTCCATACTTTTAGCAATGCCTACAAAAATAATTTATGGCTTCCTAATTACTGCGATTAAGAAAAAGTGCCATTTTCTATTACGCCATGTCTGTGACTACCGACCTTCGGACTGAGATGGTTGTCACAAATTTCATCTAGTAGCCATGACTGTGTATCTCATAACTTTTCAGGAAGAGCTCACACAATATATTTACTTTCCCTTCGTGACTGTACATTTCGATTATGAGTACAGCAAAACGTTATGTAGTTAACTGGAACGGTTATAATTGCTTAAATGGTACTCATCAGCACTACCAAAAATATGTATAGAACTGCACTTACTCGACTGAAACTTCTCAACCGGCCGCGGTGACCAAGCGGTCTGCGGCGCGCCAGTCACGGTCAGCACGGCCATTACGGTCGAGTGTTCGAATCCCCTCTCGGGCATGGATATTTGTGCCGTCCTTAGTATTAGATAGTTCATAAGTAGTTTGTAAGCTTAGGGACTGATGACCACATAGTTATGTTCTACAAATAATTGACCATTTAAAGAACATTTTAAAGAAACTTCTCACAATTCATGCAGACTGTGTTTTCACTCTAAACGAAGTTAGTATATTACTGTGAGACATCAGAAAACCCGTGTGACTACTATACACGATCTTCCCTATACTATAAAAAATAGTTTCGTTTAGATCCACGCGTGTGTTGATAGACTTTCCTGTAAAATACTTACTTCATGTTCATGTACTAAAGCGCCAATATAACCACATCTCTGAGACAGGCATATAGTGTTCCTTGTTCGATTTATAAGTTGAAATGTAACAGTATATTTTAAAATCTAATTCTTTTGATTGCTGGAGGGAGACAAATTAAAATTTACAAAGATCTGTTTTATCTTTAACGCGCTGCACGAAAGAGCAAGCTATTAAAAATCAGTATGCTGTTAATTTACTGTCAGACTGAAAATATGATTTTAGTTAATAGAAATTCCTGTTTGCAAAGTTTACTTATATTAAAGCGTCGAAGTACTAAAAAAGAAATAATGTCTCCAAAAAATTGTTAAATTTCCTACATAGTGGCACTAAGTACCAGCGCAAATTTAATTAAAGAGTTTCGAAATTTAATGCTGGTACCAAAAGATAGCAGGCAGTGCATCATAAATTACGGGTAGGTAGTTTGTTGGCTTTTGCGCAAGAATCCAAGCATTGGAGTACAGAATGCCGATTTATTAAACGTAACCCATGGTCACCTCAAAATCAGATATCTGATAAAACTTAAACAAATTGTCAGATCTCCGGGGCATGATACATCATAAAAAGCTATTTCTCTTTTATATTCCATGAACGGAATCGGTTTTTAGCCTCGTACGTATCTCCAATAATTGCATCCAATCTGCACCAAGATGGAGGTCTGCGTATCGCTGAAATAGAACATCACATAATATCATCTCAACGCATCGGAATTCTGTACTAAATACTTGTTATTGCAAAATCGTCTTTTACAGACACCTACTTTTACATACACGACAGAAAGTTCCCCACGGGAAAATCTATTAAAGTCAAGTGAAGTAAACTAATACGTCCTATATGTTTCGCAATTTGTATAGGTTATGGGACCGTTTCGTGTTTTAGAGCACTCAACATCGAGGTCATCAGCGCCCAAAGATCCTAAACGAGAGAGAACGATCTTTTTGTCCGTGCTCGTGGCGCTAGCTCAAGATAATTGACAACTGAAAATACTGACTTTTTTTTGTCTCTGCTTTCTGTTTAACCCATTAATGCCAAAAACTATTTTTTGTTTTTGATTTTGATTAAATTAAGTCAATGTAGGTCTTTTAAGGGTAGTCACATGAATCAATGACTAAAACATTAATTTTTTAATTTTTACATTGTTTAACTTCGCATATAATAAAACATGCGATGGGCATTAACATTTACAATTCACTAGCGCAATATAATTTTTTATGTATCAAGGATCTAATTCAAATGAAAAACGTCACATTACTACTTTTCAAATACACAAACAGGTCGATAATGGTGTTAGTAAAATAGAAACAAACTGGATTAAGTCCAACATTGCATTGTATGAGCGATATTTTGAACAATTTTTACCTGTGATGTAGCAAAAAACAAGAATCATTTTAAAGACCAACATTACATTTTATGCAGCTAAATTTGGTGAATTTTCCACAATTTTTACATCTCCTATCAGTTAGAATTTTGTCCATGAGGTGTCCAACATTATCTCTGCGGATATCATTTGGTACACCGTTCCTGGATCTTGGCATGGGTCCTCAAAGTTTATCCATTGTAGGCGACCTCAGTAGAGATGGTACAACTCTTCGCTGGAGCTCCAACAAACTCATATTTTTCACCTTTCTGTGTAGCATCCACATATTGACGAGGTTACCATGAAGGCAGAACCTAACAAGAGGCAACTACCATTTCTTGGAGCGGATACTGGTTTCATACAGATCTCGCAGTTTGTCGAAAAGATCAACACCTCCCATCCATTTGTTGTAGACTTGTACTAAGGGTGCTTGAGGCACAGTTACATGCTTCCGTGTGCTTTCCTCCATCTATTTCACGTCCTCTTGGTAAGGCAACCATTCATTTCTAGATTTGTTGTTTGTCACGTGGCTGCTGTCATGCCACCTTAGCAGATTAAAGTGTTCGTCTTGAAGCTTCAGTGTGCTTACTCAATTCTGTCTCCTTCGATAGTGCCAATGCAGTGTAATTCTGGTTGGCGTAGTATTTCCAAGAGTGACAGAGTTGAAATAGTTTTCAACAACGACAACAGAATTAGGCGGAAGAAAACCAACACAGAATTTTTCTGTAATTGAAGATCCAAATGAAACTTCCTGGCAGATAAAAATTGTGTGTCGGAACCGGGACTCGAACTTGGGACCTTTGCCTTTCGCGGGCAAGCGCTCTACCGACTGAGCTATCCCGACACGAGTCACGATGCCGCCTCACAACTTTAGTTCCGCCAGTACCTCGCCTCCTACTTTCAAAACTTTGGGAAGCTCCTAATGTTTTTCTTCTTTGTCACCGACGCCAGTATGTAGTCTGAACTTCACAACATAGCCCTCAGGTGTTGCAAGGCACCATAACTTGCAATCATAACGAATAGCTTTTACCCTTATGATTTGTTTCATCCTGCAATGTCCATAGCTTCATCTAAAGAGAACGGACGTCCTAGTGGCAAGACAAATTGAAGAAACATGATATTGAGCTGTATCAATTTTGTAAGTTTTATTACTTGGATCTATTGCTGTTGTTGTTGTTGTGGTCTTCAGTCCGGAGACTGGTTTGATGCAGCTCTTCACAATACCCTATCCTGAGCAAGCCTCTTCATCTCCACATAAGAACGGCGACCTACATCTGTCTGAATCTGGTTACTGTACCCATCTCTTGGTCTTCCTCTGCGATTTTTACCCCACACACTTCCCTCCAACGCTAAATTCACCATTCCTTGATGTCTACGAATGTGTCCTACCAATATATCCCTTCTTTTAGTCAAGGTATGCCACAAATTTCTTTTCTCCCCAATTCAGTACCTCCTCATTAGTTACGTGATCCACCCACCTAATCTTAAAAATTCTTCTGTAGCACCATATTTCAAAAGTCTCTATCCTCTTCCTGTCCGCACTGTTTATCGTCCTTGTTTCACTCCCATACAAGGCAACACTCCATACAAATGCCTTCAGAAAGGACTTCCTTAGGCTTAAATCAATATTCGATGTTAGCAAATTTCTCTTTTTCAAAAACGCTTTTCTACCCATTGCCATTCTGCATTTTATATCCTCTGTACTGCGACCATCATTTGTTATTTTACTGCCCAAGTAACAAAACTCGTCTACCTCCTTTATTGCTTCGTGTCCCAATCTAATTCCTTCAGCATCACCTGATTTTCTTACACTGCACTCCATTACCCTAGTTTTGCTCTTGTTAATGTTCATCTTATATGCACCTTTCAGCACACTGTCCATTCCGTTCAATTGCTCTTCCAGGTCCTTTGCTGTATCTGACATAATTACTATGTCGTCGGTAAAACGCAATGTTATTAATTCTTCACTCTGAACTTTAATTCCTTCTCCAAATTTCTCCTTGCTTACCTTTATAGCTTGCTCAATGTACAAATTGAATAACAATGGAGAGAGACTACAACCCTGTCTTACTCCCTTCCCAACCACTGCATCCCTTTCATGCCCTTCAACTCTGACAACCGCTGTCTGGTTTTTGTACAAGTTGTAAATAACCTTACGCTCCCTATATTTTACTCCTGCTTGCTTCAGAACTTGAAAGAGTTTATTCCAATCAACATTGTCAAAATCCTTTTCAAATCTACAAAAGCTAGAAATGCAGGTTTGCCTTTTCTTAATCTATCTTCTAGGATAAGCCGTACAGTGAGTATTGCCTCCCGAGTTCCTACATTTCTCCTGAACCCAAACTGATCTTCCCCGAGGTCGGCTTCTACCAGTTTTTCCATCCTTCTGTATATAATTCGTGTTAATATTTTGCAGCCATGACTTATTAAACTGATAGTTCTGTAATTTTTACACCTGTCTGCACCTGCTTTCTTTGGAATGGGGATTATAAAATTTTTCTTAAAGTCTGGGGGTACTTCGCCTGTCTCATACATCTTACACACCAGGTGAAACAGGTTTGTCATGGCTGGTTCTCCCAGAGACTTCAGTAGCTCTGAGGGAATATCATCAACTCCAGGGGCCTTGTTTCGACTTAGGTCTTTCAGGGCTCTGTCAAATTCTTCTCTCAGTACAGTATCTCCTATTTCATCTTCATCTACATCCTCTTCCCTTCCTACAATATTGTCTCGAAGTTCATTTCCTTTGTAGAGCCCCTCTATATACTCTTTCCACCTTTCAGCTTTCCCTTCTTTGCTGAGAACTGGTTTTCCACCAATGCCCTTGATATTCATAGAGCTGTTTTTCTTATCTCCAAATGTTTCTTTTATTTTCCTGTAGGCTGTATCCATTTTCCCCCTATTTATATATTCTACATCCTTGCATTTGCCTTCTAGCCACTCCTGCTTAGCCATTTTGCACTTCCTGTCAATCTCATTTCTTAGTCGTCTGTACTCCATTTTGCCTGTTTCATTTACTGCATTTTTATATTTTCTCCTTTCGTCGATTAAATGTAGTATCTCCTGTGATATCCAAGGATTTTTTGTAGGTCTTGCCTTCCTACCTATTTTGTCCTCTGCTACCTTCACTATTTCATCTCTCAATTTTACCCATTCCTCCTCTACTGTTTTATTTTCCCCCGTTTCTGTAAATTGCTGCCTAAAGCTCCCTCTGAAATTCTTAAGAACCTCAGGTTCCTTCAATTTATCGAGGTCCCATCTCCTTATTTTCCTACCTTTTTGTAGTTTCTTCAGTTTCAGCCTGCAGTTCATAACCAACAAGTTATGGTCAGAGTCTATATCTGCCCCTGGGTATGTTTTACACTGTAAAACCTGGTTCCGAAATCTATGTCTTACCATTATAAAATCTATCTGGTATCTCCCGGTGTCTCCTGCTATTGCTGTATTATCCTTGAAATGCAGAAAACGATTGATTTGTTCAAACCTATTTCTGCTGAATGAATTACTTACAAGGTAATTGTAAGTATCTGCTCTTGTCTCCCAATACTATCTTCTGAATAGGAATGGATTGTAACAAGAAAGAATGATTCAAAAATATTTGTGTAACTCATCAACTGAAAGTTGAAATTCTAAATATCCTTTCTGAGCAGCATATTTCACTGTTTCTTTACAAATGTGCACCATAAATTATTCGTTGAAAATAGTCGTAATCATTTCCATCACATGGTGAAAGAAAGACTAAATCCAGCTCACCAGCTCGATCTGTTTCGCTGCAGAGACTATCATCATCACTTAGATTCTGAAGTAGTTTTAGAATTTCTTCTGCATCACGGGGATTGTCGTATTATAATAGTATTTATGTGACCTGACGATAAAATACACTAAATAAGAATCTAGCACAATTACTTCAAGAGACAACTGCATTTGTTATTTTACTTTATTAGTAGAAAAATAGATGTTTCTTGAATCACATTTAAAACTAGTGCTAGTTTCCCATTGTATATCATACGACAGTCAGTCTATTATATAAGCCTAGATAATGATTTTACAGGTGGAAACAACGTGATGCTCGATTGTTATTCTGTGGAAATACTGAAACCATATGCCCAGCATTTATATCAGTAAAAGCAGTTTCAGTATAAAATACGATTATTACCTGTCACACATGATCTTGTCGGAAAGAGGAAACGGCTAACTGCACAATAATGGTATTGTTATGTCACTGAAAACTGCTATTGGTGTGGAGTGGAACTCACTGACTACAGGGAAACAACTGTAAAATACATACATCATTCTATCTAATGGTAACAATAAAAAAATACCACTTGTATGATTTGAGATGTAACAGACCATGGGCATTTAATGGGTTAACAGTACGCTGTTTCACAAGGAGACCACATGGGTAACAGATTTTAGAATTTCTTTATAATTATGGTACGTGGAGTTCATAACTTAAATAACAATCAGCCAAAGCCATTCGGCGCAACTCTCAAAATGTTCCGAGAAAATCTACTTTGAATTTTTGCAAAGTACACGTAAGTACCGATAATCAAAACAGTTGCAGCATCTGTCGGTGTAGCTCAGGTGGTAGCGTTCAAATATATTTTCCGTATGTTCTTTCCAATTTAATTCCTCGTGATTATTATTCATAGGCGTTTAGTTGAATTTTTGATCTGTATTGTAGTTTTGACTGATTTATTGGATAACTGAGTTTTAACGGATTTTTTTTTAGTTGTCATATGTATGACTGCACACATATCATTATTACGGGTCAGTTGGAAATTTTTGCTCCATGCAGATATCTTATCTGAATCATTTTGCAGTTGCTTTTGATCTTCTGGTGAGTTTACAAACCGATAAATGACAGCATCATCCGCGAACTATCTAAGAGACGTACTCAGATTGTCTCCTAAATCGTTTATAAACATCAGGTACAGTAGGGGCCCTATAACAGTTCCCTGGGACACACAAGATGTAATTTTTACTCGATGACTTGCCGTCAATTACGTATGGTGTCCTTTCTGACAGGAAATCAAGAATCCAATGCACAACTGTTGCGATATTCCATAAGAACGCATTTTGATTAGAAGACGCTTGAGAGGTACCGCGTCAAAATCCTTCCGGAAATCTAGAAATTCGCGAATATATTTGACATCCGTTGTTGATAGCAATCATCACTTCATGTGAGTAAAGAGCTAGCTGGATTTCACAAGACCGATACTTTCCGAAACCGTGTTTACTCTCTATGAACAGGTCGTTCTTTTCGAGTTAGTTTATAATATTTAAGAAAAGTATATGTTCTAATTCCTGCTGCAAACCACTGTCAATGATATAGGCCTGTAATTTTGCGGATCACTCCTATTGCCTTTCTTGAGTATTGGAGTGATCTGTGCAGTCTTTGGTTACGGAATGTTAGATGAGCGAGCGGTTGTATATGATAACTAGGTATGGGGTTATTGCATCGGATTGCTATGAGAGAAAACTACTTGGTATACAATCGGAACCGTTAGACTTACTTTTGATAAGTGATTTAACTTCCTTTAATACTCCAGTGGTATTTACATTTAAATTACGCATGCTGGCAGATGCTCTTGATACGAATTCTGGGGTATTTGCTTAGTCTTCTTTCGTAAAGGTATTTCGGAAGGCTAAGTTAGGCAATTCTGCTTTAGCAGAACTGTCATCAGTAGCATTACCATTACTATGGAGTAGTGAAGGTATTGATTGTGTTTTACCGCTTGTATATTTTACTTACGGCCAGAATTTCTTAGGATTCTCTAGCACATTACGTGACAGGGTTTCATTGTGAAATTAGTTATAAGCTTCTCGCATTGAAGTTAGAGTTAAATTTCGAATTTCTGTAAAACTCTGCCAGGCCTGAGGATTTTGTGTCCGTTTAAATTTGGCATGCTTCTTTCTTTGCTTTTGCAAGAATGATCTAACCTGTTTTGTGTACCACGATGGGTCAGACCCCTGTTTTGTTAATTTGTTTGGTATAAATCTGTCAATACTGGTCGATATTATTTCTTTGAATGTAAGCCACATCTGATTAACACTAACTTTGTTAATTTCGAAAGACTGGAGATTCTCATTCAGGAAAATCTTAATCGAAATTTTACCTGCTTTTTTGAATAAATAAATTTTTTGTTTACATTTTGGAAGATATGGGAAATCCGATACTCATTTTCGCTACAACTCTGTGTTCACTAATGCGTGTGTCTGTTCAAATGCTCTTTATTAGCTCTGGATTATTAGCTTCTAAGAGTTCATGTATATTATCACACCCATTTACTATTATAGTGGGCTCCTGAACTAATTGCTCGAGATAATTTTCAGAGAATGTGTTCAGTACGATTTCGGACGATGTTTTATGCTTGCCTCCGGTTTTAAAGATGTATTTTTTCCAACACATCGAGGATACGTTATACTCGCCACCAATTAAAATTGTGTGCTTGGGGAACGTTTTTGAAAATTGGTCCAAGCTTTCTTTGAATATTTCTTCAATCGAATCATCTGAATCGCGGGGTCGGTAAAAAGAGCCAATTATTAATTTATTCTTGTTGTCAGGTATAACCTCTATCTACTTCAGTTGCGCTACAAGATAAACCGCTTGTGACAGCAATAAATACGCCACCACCTGTTTTATTTAATCATTGAATAGGAGAAACAGCGATCTATTTGGTTTGATCAATATACAAAAAACAGTCTTGATCGCAGAAATTAACAGTTTCAATTAACCGGTTTCGACCTGATGTAGGTCATCTTCGGAATTACAAGTAGCCCATGTGGCCAGTGCTGCACTCGGCTGGGCTGGGCTGTTCTGCTGCCAGCACGTAACTGTTCAGCAGAACAGCGAGGACAGCCCATCCCAGCCGAGTGTACCACTGGCCACATGGGCTACTTGTCATTCCGAAGATGACCTAAATCAGGTCGAAACCGGTTAATTGAAACTGTTAATTTCTGAGATCAAAAGTGTTTTTTGTATATTCATCTTTTTCCCCTCAGTAAAAATTTTAGCTGAACTTATCTCGGGCTTTAGCCAGCTTTCGGTACCTATAATGATTTGAGAGTCAGTACTTTCTATTAAAATTTGGAGCTCCGATACTTTCCCAACACAGCTACGATAATTTACAACTGTTTGGCCAATGGTTTTTATATCTGTGTTCGCCCTATCTTTGAACTGTATCCTTTGAGATTTAGGCGTGTTCCCGAGGCCCTCTAACCCATAAAACCACCCAATCCACACCACACAGCCCCCGCTACCCGTGTAGCCTCTTCGTGCGTGTAGTGGACTCCCGACCTATTCAGTGAACCTGCTGCAATTGGCTGCATCCCGTACCCTTCATAGCATCCGAAAGGACACGTTCCACATCTGGAATGACTCCACCATGTATGCACACGGAGTGCATGTTGGCCTTCTTCCCCTCCTTGGCTGCCATCTCTTTAAGGGGCTCCATTGCCCTTCTAACATTGGGAGTTCCCAACTACTAGCAAACCCACTCTCTTTCAAACCCCGAATCTTACAGACTGCGTGGTGACTTCGGGATGAGAGATACCATCCGGCTCAGGAACATTGTCCTCGAACCTGTTCACAAGACGATCCGGGGAGGACTCACGATCAGTCCCCCGGAATGTCTAAAGCCGTCGGCACACGGAGCGTATGTCTGAACGAGTGTGGTCAACGTGCCTTGTCCAACGTGCGGCTGAACGCTCGGAGACGGCGCGACTTGTTCATACGAGACGAGTACCTCAACGAGCTACACGCGACCGCAGCGCGCTCCAGTGACAGATGTCGGCGGCATCAGGTTCTGGAATCACACTGTTTACCAAATCAAAAGAGTGGAATCCCTGTTTTACCTCTATTAAATCGCTTATTTCCGTGCTTGTGCATATGTTTGTTACGTTCTGTAACAATAAAATATCTATGAACATAAGACTTATAAAAGTTGCGTGTTATGTCAATAAGTGCAGCGAATTATAAAAGTTTCATGACAAATTGTGCGATACAAAATTATAATAGGGCTTTACATGAGATAAACATTATTACAATATATTCTCGCTTTTTAGGTAAACCTTAAAGGTCATTCTTCCACGGTCAATGTTACTATTATGTGAAGAATGTTAATAACGTTTAAAATGCAAAACGTGAAAGTATCAAGTGCCTGTTTTACTCTAAGTAAGGTGCAAACTATTCTGTTCATAAAACGAATCCAACAAACCCACTACTCATAGGATGTGCACTTATGTCTAGATAGCATCAAATATTCTGAAGCATACTTACATGAAATATATAGTAAAATCTTTGAGTCTATCAGAAAACCCAAATATAAGGAGAAAAAATATTTGCTTCCGAGCAGCCTTGAAAGAACTTCCACTTGACAGCCCATGACTTTGCTCACTACGCTACAGCTACAAACATTGTCAGTGTTATCAATGAAGGTATTACACGTGCTGTATGCACTTCTGATATATATGTCGGTTGCTGACATGTTCTTACAACAACTGATGTGAAGAAGAATTCGTGTAGATCGATCTTAAGTCGGCTTTACTTTGAAACGGGAGATTACTGTAATACGGACATTTTTTAACCACATGTAAGACTTGTCCAGTTATTTATTCCAACAAATAGTACCTCTAATTACCGGTTTTCGAGAGATTCTCAATTTACTCATTTACTTTCACTTGCTTTGAAATATCATGTATTTCATGGTTTTTACGTATGAATATGACTGCCAATATGGCGTCTTCGTCTCTCTCTACCGAAAAGAGCCTCCCTCCTCTCCGAATAGCCACGTGGTATGACGTCGGTGACGTTGTCTCACATTATTGGTAATCGTACAGACGCACGTTGAGAATATGTGGCATGCTCGATACTGCCTGACACGTTGGGAAAGCCTCGCCAACGCGCGGTTCGCCCGTTGTGACGTCAGAATCTCGCAACGTTGGCCAGACTCGTTCGGATACACGCTCCGTGTGCCGACGGCTGTACGTCGCCTGCCACGCGCGGTGGAGTGGGCGAGTGTTCCAAGGCGCATAACTGCGAGACACGCCACTGCTCGCCGACGGAGGTTTCATTGTGGTAACTGTTGTAAGCTCCTCGCATTGAAGATCGAGTTAAATTTCTATTTTCTGTAAAAGATTGTCAATCTCGGGAATTTTGTGTGTGTTTAAATTTGACAAGCTTTGTTCTTTGCTTTGTGTAAGAGTGGTCTACCCTTCTTTGTGTACTATGGCGGCTTAGGCCTTTCTTTTGTTAATTTGTTTGGTATAAATCTGTCATTGGTTGTCGATATTATTTCTTTGAATTTAAACCACATCTGACCTGCAGTCAGATTGTTAGTTTGGAAAGATTGGAGATTCTCATTCAGGAGAGCGTTAATCGAATTTCTATTTTTATTTCTTTTATTTTTTATTTTACTTTTTATTTGTTATTTTATATTTATAAATAAATATACTTTTCTTTTAATTTTGATGGATTTGGAAAACACTGGTATAGATTTATCGCAGCGATGAGTTGTGATTTACCTATATGAGGCAGTACCAAAGGTTGCATATGAGTCTGCAGCCTGCCGTTGGGCTGTCCAATATTCTGTGAGTGAAGGGAGAACTCCATGTCTGCCAAGCCCGGCACGTAGAGTCGGTGGCGCCTTACTGCGCCGCGCCTGTGGATAGTGTCGTGCATCAGTGGCGGCGGCTTGTGTGTGCAGTGGTACCCGGAGATCCGCCAGCACTGCGACAACACGCCGGTGATCCTGTGCGGCTGCCAGAGCGACCTGCGCAACGACATCGAGACCATCTCCGCGCTGGCCAAGCTGCACCACGCGCCCGTCTCCTCAGAGCAGGTGGGTCACCTGCTGCTAGCTCACTGAAGCCGCATCCTCCAGCCACATCATGTCCGACACCCCAGTTATCCTTTCATGCTCCAATTTATTCCGTGATGGTGAACCAGTAAATAAGTCGCAACCTGTGCTAGACACGCCACTACTGCGCACTGTGTAGGGGTATATCTCTACCACTACGACATTTACGTCTTGTAAGCTGCAGCAGTTTAAAGCCCTTTCTATACGAGACGTTGTAATATTTCAGGTACAGGGGGAAACTGATTGTTTTCATGTGAAAGGCGGGTTTTGCCAGTCTGTTAGGTTCCCCAGCCAGCTGGCTAACAGTTTGAATCTAGTCAATGGACAGGTAGTCACGGTTTCCCTAATGTGCTCCGAAACAGGAAACGCTTCGCTGAGCGAGGGCGGCTATTCCAAATTGCAACTGAAATACAATATAGCCACAAACATTATTCTAAAAATCCATATAAAATCAGGGAATGATCACACGGCAAATATAATTATATGGATGGATTTAGAAGACTTGGGAGAATCAAACGCCATAATTACAATTTCAGTATCCCTTACAGATAAAAAGCCGATAAATTCCAGTACTATAATAATAATACTATAAGACTTATATTTACAATTATTGATATGCAGTGTTTATCAGTAACAGTTTAAGAAGCAAATGGGCAGCATTATAGCACGCTACCTATCTTAAAAGACATACCACGTAAATTCTGTGTTCTTTCAATAAACTCTATTTTACTCTCTTGTTCTGCTTTTCGTTGAGGTAGTATTATTCTTGTGTCTGAACATAGATTCCACAATTAATATTTAATTTATCATGGCTTTTTATCCAAATATATTCAGTTCTTGTCCACAAATACATATAATTGTTTATGTATAAATTATCTGCTGCGTATGTACTATATTTAGTCGGCCATGAAATATTTAAGAGGCAGTCAACAACATAAAACTAACGTTACTAAGAATAATATTAAACATAATAAAATACATATATAAATGTAATGCGCTCTTTTGGGTTCATGTTTTGTGTTCTGTGGTGGATCTTTGTTCTGACATAAGAATATTTCTACCTCAACGAAAAGCAGAACAAGAGAGTAAAACCAAGTTTATTGACAGAATATGGAAATAACGTGGTGCGTCTTTTAAGATAGGTAGCGTGGTGCAATGCTGCCCATTTTCTTCTTAAACAGTTGCTGATAAACACTACATATCAATAATTGTAAATATAAGTCTTGTAATACTATTTTTCTAGTACTGGAATTTAACGGATTTTTATCTGTAAGGAATATTGAAATTGTAATTACGGCGTTTGATTCTCCGAAATCTCCTAAATCCATTTATATAATTATATTTATCGTATGATCATTCCCTGATTTTCAAAAATGTTCAAATGTTTGTAAATCTATCGGACCAAACTGCGTGGTCATCAGTCCGTAGCTTACAAACTACTTAAACCTAGGTAAACTAACCTAAGGACAACACACACACCCATGCCCCAGGGAGGACTCGAACCTCCACGGCGAGCAACCGCGCGCTCCGAAGCGAGACGCTTTAGACCGCTCGGCTACTCCACCGCGGCTCCCTGAGTTTATACAGATTTTTAGAATAATGTTTGTGGCTATTTTGTATTTCAGTTGCAATCTGGGATAGCCGCCCTCGCTCATCCAGGATCTCGGTTTCCTGTTTCCGAGCAGATGAGTGTTTCCCTAACGACCTGTATTCTGTTCACTAGGTCCAAACTGTTAGACGGGCGGCTGGGAAACCTTGCAGCTTGACAAAACTTGCTTTTCACATGGAAACAATAGGCTTCGTCCTTTATCTGTAATGTCACAGTATGTAACCTAAACAAACTTCTCTACAGTTCCATTCTCTAATAGCGCGCGGGGAATTTGAACACCTAAATCATCCCCTACTCTATCTGATGTCTCTTATTTTATTTTAATGATCATATTTCCATACGTAGGTGGATTCCAACGAATCGTGTTCGCATTCGGAAGTGTAAGTTGGTGAAAGAAATTACCTAAATAAATCTCGCCGCAACGTATAAAGCATTTCTCGTGGGGATCCCACACTGTGCAGCAATATTGCAAATTAGGACGCAAAAGTGCAATGTAGGCAGTTTTTTGGTTCAACTGTTTCATCTTCTAAGTCTTATTCCAATGAAACGTAGCCTTTGGTTCACCGTTCCTGCAATACTTTCTAAGTATTTTTTCCAATTTAAGTTGTTCGTAATTATTATTCCTAGTCACTTACTTTAATTTTATATTTGACTGATTTATCGCAAAAATTTAACGCATATTTTAGTGCTTATGTGGATGACTTCACAAGTACCATAACTAAGGTTCAATTACCAGTTTTTGCGTCATGCGGATACATACGCTTGCGAGGTGTCCGCACAACCGGTATTGAACAGTATTGAAGGAATTTCTTCTTTCTTCTTTTTGGCCCCTTGTACGTTGCACAGCTTTGGAAAAGATGGACTTTTACAACTTGTAGTGAGACGACGGCAAAACACTGATTTTCATTAAACATGAGGCTGCCTGAAAAATGTCAACTATCTTTACTTCAAAGTAGATTACAGTGTCATTATAACAGCATGGAAATTGTTTATGGCAGGCCTACAAACGTAAGTTTCGTTTAACCGTGGATAGACTTCACTTCCGATTTTCGCCGCCCACTACCACACAAAAAATCATTACGTTCTTCCTCTCTAAGAAGTTCTAACACTCAAAGAGGAATTAAAATTCCTTTAACGAATAGGTTCAGTTGCAGAAGAGCCAGGAGTCACAAACTAATTCCATAAAGCTTTTCCCCTCATGAGATTCTATCAGATAAATTAAATTTCACGAGTTACTGCAAGAGAATCTAAAGTTGGTTACCCTTCTTTTCTTTTTCAAACAACGTAAAGTTCCACTAAAGTCAATTATTGTCACAGAAAGATTACGGGAAAATTACAATTCTGACAATAACTGCAATAAATCGAAATTAGTTCACACTAACTGTCTACCCATTTCAATAAGAATTCATACGTCCTTTTTTACAATTCATCAAATGTTCAAATGTTTGTAGAGCTTATGGGACTTAACTACGGGGTCATCAGTCCCCAAACTTACAAACTACTTATGAACTAGCTAATAGTAAGGACGGCACAAATATCCATGCCCGAGGGGGGATTTGAACCCCCGACCGTAGTGGCCGTGCAGACCGTGACTGACGCGCCTCAGTCACCCTCGGCCACCGCGGCCGGCTACAATTCATCAAGCGTGCACATTTAAAATGCAAAATGAACCGTATAGTTTGATATGACAATGGAAACTACTACATTTTTCGATGAACAATTATCGCATAACTTATGAGAAAGATAAATTATTTTTCAAATATATGTCTTCTTCGATCACGACACAAGAGTGGGCTGCAGTTTCGCCTTACGCCGCATGGCCGTCGACTCGTGACGGTTGATGGTCAGCAATCACATCTTTGGTTCCGGCGTAGAGGACTCTGATGACCGCGTTGTGATGCTCTCGAAGAGACATAAAACATAACAAACAAATACAAACTTTAAAACACGCAATTTATATAAATTGATAACACGATTGCAGAACATTTAATCAACAAACAACCGAAGATTACGCTTACCTGTCAAACTCAGCTTATAAAGCGGATTGTGATGAGGTGTAGGTCTTTGTCCCACTACAAACTTTATCAAAAGTCTATCAAAATATCTAAATTGATTGAAAACGCCGATAGATATCTTCGAAACTGCATTTATTAACAGGTTGTTTAATAAACTGGTAAACGTAAAACACATTTAGATGCTCTTCTTTTTGTCTAATAAACAAATTCACGCTCCTTTCCAAGATTTTTTCTCTCTCATTTAATCTTTTACCAAATCTTCGATGTTCCCCAGAATTCCGTACGGCGTTACAGTCTCCTAGCAGAACGCTGTGTAACGTAAGACATCCGCGGTGCTGCACGAAACCCAAAGGAACACCTCGGACCAGGAAAAATAAAGAAAATAAAAAAAAAAACAACAAAACAGCTTAAACTTAAAAAATGAAATAAAGAAACAAAACATATTAAAATTTACTCCCACATAATACTTATTTGCCCCGTACTTGTTTGTTTAAAAGTTTATCTCAAATGCGAGGACTGACGTGTCACTTTGCTTCTGTTTCTGGCAATACAAAACTTCTAAAATGGCTGTGCCCTTACACGCAGCATATATTCTACATACTCTCTGCCATTCACAGTGCTTCTCTTTGCGAATATAATACAGCTACCAAATTGCGTGGTGATCGGTGAGACAGTGATGAAGCTTCTTATCAGGTACCCTGCGCCATGCACTGTACGAAATCTCATGTGGACAGTAATCCTTCTCTGTCTTGAGGTCAATTGTACAAAAATCCATCTATCTACATTTATAAGTACAAAAATCGATTTTCGTTTATATGCATATATATTCCGTATGGACTCAAAGACGGCTGCAACAATATCGATTAGTACAGGGGGCGAGCTCATGAAGTTTTTTAACAATCGGATCAACATATTTACTGATGCGATGAATATAACACGAAAATGCAACAGTAACTACTCTTTGGGAAAGCTATTTACCCTCTGACGTTTCAACGTTAATCATCTATATGTTTGTCTGTATGTCCTATAAATATTCATAAAGCATTCATTCGATTACAACGAAACTTTGGTGACCTGTTCACCGTACGCCCACGAAGGTTTCTGGCCCAAAAAGAAAAGAGCACGACACATATCTCAGGAGATATGACGTCATAAATAATGAGAGGCTACCGCGTGAGAATCCCCAGATTTATGCGTCAGTTATTGGTAAATGGGAGTATTTACGGACCTGCAACAAAGTTCGTATGTAATTTCGGACGTTTATGAAGCGTTTTGTAACTCCCCTCCACCAAACTGACGAAACAAGAAGAAGTCTCCCGCTCACAACAGTTTCGCTGTTGTTTCCGTAAAACTGTCGTATCAGCCACGACCTTCGATATTTTTACTTGATTACTGCTGACTGTCTTCGCAACATATTTGGCATATAGTATCGATATGTATCACTAAATGTGCCATCAAATTTATATCACTGTACGACAAACTTCAGAACATATGTAATATATATAAATTAATATTTATTATTTCGTATCTTATGCGCTGCCATGACGTACATCCAATTGCGATAAAACTTTGTTCACCCATTGCTTGCACTCGAACGAAGGTTATATGCAGACTAAAATTGACTTCGTATGATGCATGCCGGAGGGTGCTTTACAGTTAGATAATTCCTTTCTTATGCCTTCACGCTGAAATGGCTAGACGGATATGAAATAAATTTGGAACAGGTAGCTTATACCCGGATTAACATGTGGGCTGCCTTTCGTAAGCTACCGTATGGTGCATGGCGGAGGTTCCCTTACAGTGGGTTAATACATTTGCTTCTCTTCATGCTGAGACGGTTCGACAGAATTGAATGAAATGTGGAATGTAGATAGCTTATACACTGAATAATACAAGGGCCACCTTTCGTAAGCCTACGTAGATGCATGACGGAGGGTACGCTACAACAAACATCCTAATTGTTTGACATGTCATGAAAGTCATACATAAATCTATGTTTTCATGAAGGAGATTTTTATAATCTGTAGGACAGTGAATATAGAAGGGAGAGGAGTAGGTGGAGGAGGAGTCGGAGAAATAGGGGAGGGAGGAGACGGAGAGGAGGAGAATGAGAGAGGGCAGAGGAGGAGAATGGAAGATGGTGGCAGACAAGTGAAAGGAGATAAGCAGAGGGAGGGGCGGAGGAACTGGACAGAGAAAGGGACTGGAGGCGACGGGGTGAGGAGCAGGAGAACAGAGAGAACGTAAAGGAGGAGACGACTATGATATATCATTCGTAATTAAGCTGCCACCTTCAAATTATAAACGTTATTTGCACAATAATTTCTTCTGCGGCAGCAACGCGCCGGGTACCAGCTAGTATTTCATAAAATGCTTTCACTTATTGCTATGCTTTACGTATATTTTACGTTATTTCATTCAACACAATGAATACCCTAATTATACAATCGCCAGCCTGTTTTTATCGATTCTTAGATACTAATACCACAGTCTGATGTCTGAGTAAAAGCTTACGTCTGACACTCGGAAAGACAGTAGTGCTCCTCGTGGAGAAAGAGTCAACCATAGCCATAGCGGCACTATGAATGCACCGCCTGACACGACCAGTAACTACAAGTCGCAGCACTGAATAACAGAAGAATGCCGCGAAACAAACGTGGATTTTCTTATTTTTAATGCTGTTATTTCCATATTTCCCAGTCACTAAATGTAGTGGCGAATTTTTCAATACGAATAGCAAAAACTAAGTAACGTAATATTAAATCTCCTAATAATGCACTGATTATAACAATTACGGGATCAGTTGAGATATCTAGATTCTGAAGTCATATGTGATCGTCAGAAAAACTAAAATGGCTCTACGTCTTTCTGTATGTCCTACGACGTGGAGACAACATTACAGCTACTGAGATAGTGGTAATAACAGTACGTTCCTCCATTACACAAGCAGTTTGGTTCAGGTAGTGTGCTGAGCAGGTAGTGGAATGCAACAACAACGTGACTTGCGCGAAGCTGTGGCATGGAGAGCGCCATTGGAAGGCTGGAAGCGAGACAGACACAGGAGGAGGTTGCTGCAGCTGTTAGGGTGTCCTAGAGTAGAATTTACAGGACGTCATTTCAGACAACAGGAACCGTTAAAAGAAAGCAAGGCCGAGGTCGGCCTCGGGTAACATCACGGAGAGATGATCGTTATTTCCGGTTAACAGCCCGTGGAAACAGGAGGCTGAATTCCTGCGACGCACTCTCCGGCAACAAAAGGACACGCAGTCCGAAATCGCCTTCGGGAACGTCGTCTCTTCGTACGGAGGCCTATTATATGTGTCCCCATTAAAATCACGACACCGTTTATCCCGCAGAAAGTGGGCGAAGGAACATCAGCATTGGAGTCGTAACAAATGGCGCCGGGTTCTGTTCACGGATGAGTCAAGATTTTGTGTTCAGTCGGACATCGTGATTCCCTCGTTTGGAAAGAATTTGGAATTCGGAACGATCCTGCTTATGTGCAGGAAACATCACCATATGTGATGGCGGACAAATGGTGTGAAAAAGAGTCATTATTCGCGGACGTACGGATCTCATGTCGTTCAGAATGGCGCTTTGACTGCTCAGAGGTATAGAGACGAGATCCTTCGACCTTCTGTTGTGCCCTAGGCTGGTGCCATAGGAGATGGGTTTCTTCTGACAGAGGATAAAATGCGTCATGCTAAGGGAACTGAATCAATGAAGCGACCAACTTGTTCAACGGACTCAAAGCGGATTGATCATATCTGGGATGCGCTTGGCAGGCGCTTGGCAGCCAGACCAACACCTCCCACAATGGTTGCAGAGCTGGACTTTGCACTCATAGAAGATTGGTCAAATATCCGTCAAGAGCTGATTAAAGGAAGGAAGCTTGGTGTTTAACGTTCCGTCGACAGCGTGGTCATTAGAGACGGAGCTTACGCTCGGAGTATTCGGGTAAGGATGTGGAAGAAAATCGGCCGTGCCCTTTCAAAGGAACCATCCCGGCATTTGCCTAGAGTGATTTAAGGAAATCACGGAAAACCTAAATGGGGATGGTCGGAGGTGGATTTGAACCACCATCCTTCCGTATGCGAGTCCAGTGTGTTACCACTGCGCCACCTCGCTCGGTAAGAGCTGATTGATAACCTCATACTGTCGATTCCATGCATGTGTGCAAGTGTACTGGCTGTCCGAAGTGATCACGCACCATATTAGAGGGTAACTAATACGCTTTTTTCGCTAATAAGGTAGCCCCATGGTCTCTCGCTCTAAGTAAACACCATGTAAATCTCAAGTAAAAAAAGTTGAGACAGGAAGTTGTCATACCGTAAAAGGTAAAGCAGTCAACAATCCGAAGATTGGTTTGAACACCACACAGTGCTTTACTAGGCATGGTCCTGTTTGGAGGTGGTATGCCGTTGCCTTCCTCCGACCTTCCAACTGACTTAGCCAGCCAGTTATAGGAGGACCTACAGTTTAACGTGGGTTCCGAACCAAGATGCTACTCGGCATTTCTCACATTAGCAATACTTCCAGAGGTGAAAGAAGTGGAAAGTGATAGATAAAAATCTACCCGCGACGTTCGGTTTCATAGTCTGGCACTCTACCACTGTGCAACCGAGGCGCACTACCTGTAACCACTATCTGAATAAAATATGTCACCGTATATAGGTTGTGTATGAAACTCACCTGTTCCCACAATTGATTTGAGCAATGTATTTCTCTATATAAATAGAATACTATTGTTGTGCAACACCTACGGTTCACAGTAGCAGAATAGGAACTGTATCGTAGAAAATCGTATAAAAACCCAAAACCGAATCTTCTCCTTGCATCCACCAGGAAGTATCAGGCTACAGCAATTAGTGTTGCCCGTGAAAAGCCGGCGATGACCGCTAGTAAGGGAATAAAGATGTACAGGGAGCGTTGCTGAGTGCGGTGTTGATGCAGGCGCGTATCGAAGCATATGGCAAATCTTCCAGCATTTCCAGTAGCGGACGTCCATGTGTAGCATATCACCAACGAAGAATAACGTCATTTAGTAGTCCCGGATGTCCATTGGGAGCCTCGGCTCCTATATGATTACCGATCCTTATTATATAGCTAATTTGGCATGTCATTCTTTAAACTTATCGAGGGTATTAAAACTCAGGGTTGCGCCGGTATTTATTGAAAACTAGAATTTCTTCCTCTGTCTGTCCATCACCTCCGCCTCTCTCTCAGTTCATGTACTCCCTAACCTGTGTATGAAATATTTCATACTGTCTTGTTGATCGGCAAGAAGGTATCGAAATTTATTGCAAGCTACCGTCTGCCGTGCTTGCAGTTTACAAACCTTCTTCGTGAAAACATACAAACATGAGCCAACATTGATAGTGGTCATTCAAACGGTGTCCAAATAGGTTCCAAAGAACCCTTCGCTTTGCACCGTACGAAATATTACGTAGACAGTAAGCTTCCTCTTGTTTTGAAGGTCAACAGTGCAAAATTTCATCAATATCAGAATAAAAATGCAGATTTATGCAAATAACAAACAAACATATACTCTTCTTATATACCATAAGAAAATATATTTGAACACGTGGAAACATCTTTGTTGTTGTGATCTTCAAATGTTCAAATGTCTGTTAAGCTTAAGGGACTTAACTACGGGGTCATCAGTCCCTAAACTTACAAACTACTTATGAACTACCTACCACTAAGGACGGCACAAATATGCATGCCCGAGGGAGGATTCTAACCCCCGACTGTAGTGACCGTGCAGACCGTGACTGAAGCGCCTCAGTCCCCTCGGCCACCGCGGCCGGCGTTGTGATCTTCAGTCCGGAGACTGGTTTGATTCAGCTCTCAACCCTTCTCTATCCTGAGCAAGCCTGTTCATCTCCTCATAAGAACGACACCATACATCCATTTTAATCTGCTTACTGTATTCATCTTTTGGTCTCCCTCTGCGATTTTTACCCCACACAGTTTCCTCCAATGTTTAATACACGATTTCCTGAACGCTATGAATGTGTGCTACCAGTCGAGCTCTTCTTTCAGTCACGGTATGGCAGAAATTCCTTTTCTCCCCAATTCTCCTATTCCTTTCCGAAATGTTTATCGTCCATGTTTCACTCTCATACAAGGCAATATTCCACACAAATGCCTTCAGCAAGACTTCCTTACGCTTAAATTAATATGCGATGTTAACAAATTTGTCTTATCCAAAAACGCTTTTCTTCCTCTTGCCATTCTGCATTTTATATCCTCTGTACTGCAAACATCGTGTTTTATTTTACTGCCCAAGTAACAAAACTCATCTACCACATTTACTGTTTCGTTACCTAATCTAATCCCTTCAGCACTGCCTGATTTTCTTAGACTGCACTCCATTACCCTTGTTTTGCGATTGTTAATGTTATCTTTCAATGTACTGTCCATCCCTTTTAACTGCTCTTTCAGGTCCTCTCTGTCTCTGACAGAATTACAGTGTCATATAACATGTAGAGGTCAAATAATGCAAAAAAATGACTATCTAGATGATATAATCTTTAGCAGAAAAAACTTTGTGAGAGCCACGGATATTTGAACTATTATATAGCAATGTCGATGCGAATGGATACTCTTGTACGTGTCATGTCATCTACAGTTGTGTTGGATTCACCATAGTTTCTCCATACTGTAGAGTTATATGGAGAAACTGTTACGCTTAAACCTCACGATACCGAAGTATTTCATATTGTTTCTACTTATTTTACTTTTTCATTATATGGGAGCTGAGTTGCCAGGATTCTGTTTAGCGGTGTGTGTGTGTGTGTGTGTGTGGGTCAAGGTGGTTTACGAGTTCAGACCTGGTTGCCAAGGGAACAGCCATCTAAAAGGGGGACGAGTCTCCATTTTCATTTTTACCCTGCAGCCATTATGACTTTATTGTTATTTTGAGTGGTAATTGTAGTATACAGGGTGAATCACATAACACTTGCACCGCAAATATTGCGGAAACGGAATGTGCGATTGATGTGTGGTTTTCACAGAGTGGATTGGTAGTCAGGGGCTCGTATATTTAGCCAACAAACACATTGTAGTATTACTTAGAAAGTGTGTTTTTCATGCAAACATACAATTTTTCAAATGGAACAATGGTTATTTCTATCATGCACTGGAAATTTTGACACCAGCTGTGTACAAAGAATTTTGAATGACATTTTTATCACGTTTAGTTTGGCAGCAACAACCGTTCAAAGTTTCGGGGGCGGAGGCTGCGATAACGTAGTTGACTAGCTCGTGGTCATGAGACAGTGGGCCGTGCCCCAGGGGCTAGCCACTCGGCCAGTCAGCTACGCTATCGCAGTCTCCGCCCCGGAAACTTTGAACGGTCGTAGATGCCAAACTAAACGTGATAAAAATGTCATTCATAATTCTTTGTACACAGCAGGTGTCCAATATTCCAGTGCATGATAGAAACAACCATTGTTCCATTTAAAAAAAACTGTATGTTTGCATAAAAATATACTTTCTAAGTATTATTACAATCTTTTTTGTTGGCTAAAAATACGAGCCCCTGACTACCAATCCATTCTGTGAAAATCACACAGCAATCACACTTTCCTTTTCCGCAGTATTTGCGGTGCAAGTGTTAGGTGATTCACCGTGTATTACTGGTGCGTAATTTGTTAGCGAATACTCCTTTACAATCAGTGATATTCTACAGCGACTTCTGCGTCTCGCTACGTGTTCTATTTAACTCTGGTAGTGGCGAATCGAGAAATTCGTGGAACGTCTGCGGCGCGATGGCATCTGGTCAGCGCCGTGACTGCGTGACGTCGGAAATGGAATGTCCGATGCGATGGGCTTCCGATGTCCGGCCGTGATCTATGTCGCCCGTGTAGCGCGCCTTGTGCGTCTCGCACTCGCCTTCCACGACAGCCACCGTTCTCAAACTGACAGTAGAGTCACCTGATGTGTTCAACTATTCCATTCATAGAATAATCCAAGGCAAAGTTTCACTGTGAAAATTAAGGAAAAGGGGGTGTTTCTTATTTATATAAATGATATGCCTTCGAGTATAACAGTTAATTGTAAAATATTTTTGTTTGTTGATGATACCAGCTTGGTAGTGAAGGATGTTGTTCGTGATATTGACACAGCACCAAATAAGCAGTTGAAGAGATAAGTCCATGGCCTGTAGTAAACAAATTGATGTTGAATCACAGTAAAACTCAGTTTTTACAATTTCTGATACATTTTGTGATGGAAAGCTGACATTTTGCTTATACATAATGGGCATATGATAACTGAGACTGAAGAGTTCAAATTTATATGTGTTCAGATAGGCAGTAAGCTGTCGTAAAAGCCCATGTTCATGATCTTGTTCCAATACTAAATTCCGCTTTATTTACCATTAGAACAATATCTGAAATACGTGATTTTTCAACACGAAAAGTAGTCTACCACGGTTACTTTCACTCACTTACGACGTACGGCATTTTTTTCGTGTGTCTCAATGGCCTGGTGCAAGTCTTTCAATTGGACGCCACTTCCGCGACTTGCGTGTCCCTAGTCTACCCCAGTTATCCAACCGGGGAAAGGGGACCTACAGCTTAACGTGGAATCCGAACCACGTTTCTTTCTGATGGATGGGTTAAAGTGCAAACTGGAAAAAATCCGAGGTCCGACCGGGATCCGAACCCGCGATCCTTCGGTTTCCAGTCGAGCGCTTTACTCAAAGAGCACCGGGTGGGTTAACTCGACTGAAACAAAAAGGATATTTTTGGTTCAGAAACGGGCGGTTCGAGCAATATGTGGTGTAAGTTCACGAACACCATGTTGACCCCTTTTCAGTAGTCTGGGAAATCTGACACTGACGTCACAATACATATTTTCTTTAAAGTCTTTAGTTGTTAATGATATCAGCTTATTCCCACGAGTTAGTAGTTTTCACTCGGTTAATACTAGACAGAAGTCGAATCTACATTTGCATCACACCACCTTGACACTTGTGCAGAAAGGTGTGCAGTATTCTGCAGCATCCATTTTCATTAAACTGCCACAAGAACTAAAGAATCTTAGGACTATCATTGGCACAAACCAGCTTCCTCTAAACGGCCGCTGCTCAAGGTAATTTCTGTATGGTGCGATGATAAGCAATTGTTGCTAAATTGTGAAAAGTGTGAGGTCATTCACACGAGTGTTAAACTTCGTGTACACTATACATTAATCACATCGAAATACCGTCAATCCTGTTAAAAACCTAATAATTACAATTACGATCGTCTTAAATTGGGAAGAACAAACAGGAAATGTCGTGGGAAAGGGAAACCTAAGATTGTCTCATTTCCAGAACAGTTAACAAGTGAAACAAAACTACCAAAGATACTGCTTATACTGCTTACACTACTCTTGCCCATCCTCGTTCTGAGTATTGCTTTGCGGGTGGGTGATGCTTATCAGCTAAGGATGACGGAGGACGTATAAAGAGCAAAATCAAGGGTACTTCGTTTTGATGCATCTCGATACAGGGAGGAGACTACCACAGATATGATACGCCCGCTGTGCTGGAAGTAATAACAACAGCAAAGTTTTCCGTTACGGCGAGATATACATAGTTGCAAAGACTAAGGATAAAATAGACTGCGCGTGACGCCATCATACTGAAACCAACATCTAAGCCACCAGACTCGGGGCAGGAAACCCTGTTCATCATTACAAGCAATGTGAAGTGCAGCTGGAGTCGCAGTTCTTCTCCTTGCTAGTGGAAATTAAGCGTAACTTTCGGCAATAAAACGTCTTATCGTATTCTTATTACACCTTCAGTTGTACAGTGGCCGCTGGTACTCCACATTTCGCAATATCAATGCAATGGTTACTGTTTTTAAATGTGCCTATATGAAAAGTATTCTTTTTATAAGCAACAGAAGTGCATTTATTAATCGAATGACTGAATTTGTTGTACTGTGTGTCTTAATTTGTAGCTTACACAGGAGACTAAATACCAGTATGACAAGCAGCATCAGTTTTCATACGATTCCTCAACAATACATGTGAATTTTTTTGTCATGCTTTTATAGATACCTGAAATCGGTTTGCACTCATAATGTCCGATTTCAGTATAATACAAGCGTTTCCTACAGTGAAGCCGAAACGTAAAATAAGAAAAATATTGGCTATTTACTTTACATAATAATATGATCAAAAAATTATTGATGCATGTGTCAAAAACTGGTTTTATAGAGATAATGAACAGTCTGTATTTATCTACAGCATTATGTAACGCTATTAATGGCAGATCTGCACCAGAAATTACTTACTTGCTGACATACATAGTCAGGACACGCTGAAATAATCTTCCCATCAAAAATCACATTGATCAGTTGCGTAAAAAGTAAAAATTTCATAGTGCAACACAATATTGAGGATGTGTAATTCTGTTGTTTGTAAACGGAACTGACACTACTTTTCGCCTGGTTACATGTAATATTAATGTCATTAATATGGAGAACTCAACTTACCTTTACTACTACGTGTGTAATAGGAATACGAGAAGTAGTTTTATAGTTAAAATCAACGTTTGACTTCACATGTAAATTAGAAACACTGTTGTTCGTAATGACGAAGAGACACTCACGTGACTCGGGGCAATGTTAGATGTTGGTTTGAAATCAAAACACAGCAGAGAGAGGGATATGCGCAGTCTATTATCTTTGGTCTATGCATAGATGCGCGGTTAAATCCGCCTTATGCAAAACATCTTATTTTGTTTTAACATCCAAATATGTTTCGGCACTTATTGTACCATCTTCCTTGGGTGTTTGGCTTTTATTTTCTAGAGATTTTTAGTTATGCACTTAATTAGGGAAGTTGTTTGATTTGACAATTTTGTTTGATATTAGGCCCAATTTCTAACGTTACTTACATTATGTCATTTGCAGGATTTGTATCTGCTTCGATTGATGAATGACAAGTTTTCACAGCATGTCATCTGCAAACAACAAGACGTTTTTATTTACGAAATCTAATTGATTTATTGTACATTCACCTGGAAGTTATGTTGAAACATCGTTATATGTGGCTGTTTAGTGTCTTACATTCGATTTGTGGTGTTACTGCTTGATTATTTGTGGCGTTATCTTATGTTTTATGAAGTATAGTGCGCGTTTTGTTGTGAAATGGCACTGTTTATGTTGCCATTTGTCTTGTTGTGGTGGCTGCATCTTGTTCATTTGTTTATGTGCTGTGTCTGTGATGTGACGCGCGATTTTTGAATGGCTTTGAAGCCGGCTATGTTTTATGTGTGTGGAAAGATTTATATTTCGTATGTCTCTCTCTCTCTCTCTCTCTCTCTCTCTCTCTATCTCTCTCTCTCTCTGTGTGTGTGTGTGTGTGTGTGTGTGTGTGTGTGTGTGTGTGTGTGTGTGTTTTTGTGAGACAGAGAGAGAGAGAGATGGTTGGTTGGTTGGTTGATGAGTGGATGGGACCAAACAGCTAGGTCATCAGTTCCAGAGAGACGGAGAGGGTAAGAGAGATAGAGAGAAATATTGTATGTGTTCGGGGGGGGGGGGGGGGGAATCGTCTGTAATGTGGTGGTAATAATGCGGATTTAACCACACATCTAATACACTAAGCACGGAAGGTACAGGAGCTGCACCAACACAAGATGAGATATACATAGGAAGTAGTCACTAGCCTTGTCTAGAACCCGTTGCCAGCCATATGGTAGGCTAATATAGCAATAGTACAGCTTGTTCTGTTGATGGTGCGAATGGAGCGCTCTACTGCCTATCGAATCTCTGGAACAGTTCTGAAGCGAAAGCCACGAATTGGTCCCTCCACCACGAATTGGTTCCTCCACTTTCGAAATCAAATAAAAGTCTCAAGGACTTAATCCCGGGGAGTATGGTGAATTGTACAGTACTTCCCAGTCCCTTCGACCGAACAGAACATAACAGCCACAGCTTGAGCTGAATGCGCCCGCGCATTGTCGTGAAAAATGATGGGTGGGCTGCACAAAAAGTTGCAAATGAATTTTCCATCAGAAAAACAACTTAATTGTACACAGAAAAAGTTAGGACTAATTTAGTAACTTTCGCTAAAACAGCTATAACACACATATAGCTGCTTCTTCCTCACCAGAGCTTACGCCAATAACGAAGCCTTTTCGATCATGTGACCTGATCTTGAAATTAAATTGTTAATGGTATAATATCAGAAAAATAACAAATGTTTTAAGAACAATGATGAAAATTCTATTTCAATGTTGTTATCACTCCAATCACTAACAATTTGGGCCGATTTCTTAACATCGGATAATAGCCTATTGTATATGGGACGATCCAGGTTTGGTGAGCCCTTTCACTTTTATTTTTATGCAGAAAAAGGGCAAGCGAAATATGGAGTATTGATTCGGCAGATGTATTTTCTCGGTTCGTTTGTGTTAGCAAGAATTATTTCATTCACTGTCCCATTCACCGCGTACTACATTGAGCCACAGTGAAGTTTAGTCTGGTCCAGCTTGTCGCGATGTAGGGGCAGAGTGTCCGGAAAAAGTCGCACAGGTTTGGGTGGAAATCGTTAAAAGAATGGCATTATTCGAAGCGGCGAGGTTTATTTGCGAAACTTTTTTCACCATTTTTCTCCTCGGAATGTGATCATATTTTGTTAGTACCCACCTACATAGTAGAAAAGATCATCATAATAAAAAAAGAGAAATCAGATCGAAATCAGAAAGTTCGAGTGATCTCTTTTCCCGCGCACTATCAGAGGACGGAACGGTAGAGAAATATCGTAAAAGCGGTTCGATGAACCCTCTACCATGCACTTCAATATGATTACGGTAGCACGCCTCCTGCCAGACCCCAGTTCTCAACTTACACCCTGCTGACGTAGCGGTCCTGGCCGTTAATCACTAATATTTATGCGTTTACATTGTACAACTACCTTGTGGTAGTGTTCGCACTCGACTGAAACCTACTTGTACTTGATGATCGTGCCACGAAACGTTCCACACTGGCTTCCTATTTTGGCGCCAAGTGATCTTCTGAAATCGCTTCGTGTCTCTCATGTTATCGCATTTTGTAATCAAAGAAATATTGAAAAAAGTGTAACGTAGCTTGTTATTGAGATGGTTAGTGATATAAACGGAAAATACAATGTGAATATTGGTTTCTTGGATACTGGGAAATTAATTAGTGGGTTTGGCATGCAAGGTCTGTGTATGTCAGCGAATCAGTTTGTACACTTGTTACGTCAAAATAACAGTCCAGATTAAAGTATTACTTTTTATTACAATTCATATTTTTTGTTATGGTATAAATATTTATTTACCACACCGATTTCGTTGAGTGAATGAACATCCTCAGTGAAATTTGAAGTCCAGGGGACTCAGGCGAACCACGCAAAAACAGTTAAATGACTCTTCAGGTGTTTATACATCATACACGTTCAACTGCAGGGTAACATAAGATGCACACCTGACAGGTCATTCTACAAAGTGCATCCTAAAAGTTCGGCGAATGGTCATATATTATACAAACTGTGCTGGCGATGATGGGGTGCCTGCACATGCACATTGAGGTCCAAGTCAACAAGTGATCTTATTGTGCAAAGCACTGCAGTGAATCTGTGGTACATGCTGTGACCCAGCTATAGCTGGCGTCATGTAAGAAGGCGCTTCCGCGCATAGAGGCGGAGCGATAGGGGAAGTGTGGAGGGGAGGAGCTACGGCCGAGCGCCAACAGTTGCGCCTGCGGGAGAAACATTGCGTAACTCGCGGCCAGTCGCACGCCACGAGTATGAAGTTATTGGCTGACAGAGCGGTAATGGAGGGGGATGCGCACAACGGTTGAAAACAGGGCCGCCTTCATACGTGACGCTGACTATAACAGTCTGTGAGAACTCGTGTCATTACAACATTGAGCGAAAAATAAAGTATCGTATTAACATCCATTCATACTGTTGATGCGGAAATTTTTGGTTTTTTTTAAATGGCAAAGCATTCGGCGGTTTGGCCAGAACTGTGCAGAGTGTACAGTGGAATTTTCTGAATGACAATGCCTATGTGATAACTGTGATCCTCGTTCTCAACTTTTCGCTAAACGCAAGGTAACTGTGATTCCACACCCTCCATATTCTCCAGATTTGAAGCCACCTCTTTCTCTTTCCCCACCTTAATAATTATTTAGCCACGTAAAGCTTATGCTTCTCAACACTTGTGATGATCCAATAACGTGTGACGTCAGTGCTTCGAGTTATTCCACAAGAAGCGTTTGCTGACAGTTCCCAACAGCTGTACAACCAATGTCAGAACCGTACAGAAGCCAATGGCGATTACTTTGAAGGCCAGTGAAGGTATTTGTCTGTAACTCTTGTTTCCCGAGATTATTCACTGAACTTTTCAGGCTCACCTTCTATCTATTTTCGCTGTGAATTAAAGGTTCGAATCCCGGCTGGTTTCACATTATCAACTTTGCCCATTCGCAGTTGTCATATATTCTGTGAATATGAAAAAATAACAACTGCAGGATGAGAAGTGACGTCTGTTCTTTCTGAAAGGACGCCATATGTATATATATATATATATATATATATAATATGCCGATGACTGGCAATGATACTTTCGTTAGTGTGGAGAGGTGGGCAAGTTTTTGGCCCTAACTCTTACGGGAATTAGTTTCAAAACTACGAGTTTTAGTACTGTGGGCAGGGTGAAGCTTGGAATTTGTATCTGACGGGAGGTGTACTTAGGTAGTTCTTGCAGTTGCGGTGATCACTGTGTCCCCAGTGATGTAGTGGTCAGTGCAACTGCCTAGAAAGCAGGAGACCCGGGTTCGAATCCCGGCTGCGTTCACATTTTCAGCTTTCCCCATTCGTAGTTGATGTCATATATTCTGTGAACATGAAACGCTATGTGGTGCACATGAATCTCTTGGACTTTGAACTGCACTGAAAATGTTCGTTCAATAAACGAAATCGATATGCAGTAGTTTTAATTAAATAATAATAAAAATAATATTGTAATCTAGAGTATTATTACAACCAAATAATTACTTTTTGAGACTGCTGTTATCTCCTGTAGATCAGGTTGACGAAATTTTGTTTATACACTCACTGTTCTGGCAGAATTTCCCAAAGTACTGATACTCACTGTACCAGCTGCCGTCTATCTTTCACTCCACATATTATCCCTTCTCAACTAAGCTGTTTCACCAAGTTCTGGATTTAAATATAGATGATTGATTCATTCAGTCATTCATTTACGTGTCCAGATCAAAATTTGTTTTTCCAATAGTTAGCCACCGCCACAGTTTTATAATTGGCTTGCAGCAGGTCATTGACACTGCAGGGTTCCGGCAATAGTCGGCACATAAACAGATGTGCCTCGTCCTGAAACTTTCCGCATTCACGAAGAACAACGGCACCGTTAGTCACCAGGCCTCACCGGCGCAGATTAGTTTTACTTCTGGGTTCATTAATCCTCAATCAGCCTGTTTAGTGTCCTCCTGACTGCCATTTCCTCTTTTGGCGTTATCGGCAGTGCAGTTAGTTCATTTTTCCATTTACAGACTCTGTTATCTTCCTGCGAAAAGTCAAAGACCTTAGTGCTTGCAATGAAGCTGTTTCTAGACTTAATCCTCCTAGCCTGAGTAACGTGTCCGTTCAATGGCTGTCGGTAACCTTTCTCTTTCTTAGTCACATGCCTTCTGATCCTGGGTGGGGGAAATTCCAGCAAGGAGGTACATAGGGATGGTGTTATGCATCTCTAGTCCAGGCGCCATATGCCATAACTGACATAATGGAACCTAAATATTACATGTTCTTAAACTATATATATTTATAAATGTTTCTCAACTTTTTGTACCAAAGAAGGGTTAGTGTTCTTTCACTTAGTAGTGAAATCTCACTGTAAATAACTACTAAATAGCACTAATTGCGCTTACATCAGAAATATAATACAACGGCGCTTGGTCTTGTGATGCATAACATGGTCCATATTACCTGTTGGTGTTGGCCTGAGACAGTCTGTAACAATGTCTCGTTTACACATTCATCGATCTTTCTAGCGTGCCTCCCATGCTGGCGCCGAATTTTCTGCTGCTGAGACACATAGAGCAAGTGCTGATGTCGTCAGTACTGATGGCTGAGCTCCCCATTCACATTTTGTCAGCCTGCGGATGATGTTATTCCTGAGAGAAACTTTGGGCTTGGTATTTTGGCAATTTTGTTTGAAGGAAAGCGATCTGTCAAATGTAACCCCAAGGTATTTAGGTGTTGTAGAGTGCTCTAGCTTCTTACCCTAACATGTAACGTCAACTCCGGTATCTTTCATTGCACAAATGAAAGCACATATTTCGATTTTGGAAGAGATTCGCTTTAGGTAATTGGAATCGTAGTATTGAGCTAGTTCTTCGAGACCTTTGGAGATTTTTTCGGATACTTCTTCAAAATTCGACACCTGGAGAGCCATAGCTGTGTCATCAGCATATACGACCAATCGTGTGTCTTGAGGGATAGGTTGAATTTTTAGTGTACACATATATAAGACCGGAGAAAGCACACTTCGTTGTGGTAAGCCATTCTTCTGCAGTCGCCATCTACTGTTCTTACCATTTAGAAATATATAAATGCACTCCTGGAAAATGAAAAAAGAACACCATGAATTTGTCAACCCAGCAGAGTGAAATAATATTGACACATTCTTCAGAATGTATACAGCACACGATCACGCAGTCAGTACCATAAGCTCGTCAGTTCAGTCACCAGAGCGTGCACAATGTCGACACTATTATCGTGTATACCTGCAATGCAGGGTGCAACTTTCTCATGAAGACGATTGTAGAGGTGCTGAATGAAGTCTTACGGTATGGCTTGCCATGCAATTTCTATCTGATGCCTCAGTTGAACCAGATCACGTGCCAGTCGTGTAGACCACACCAAGATGACGTTTAATGCAGTCCCAGACGTCCTCAGTGGAGGACAGATTTGGGGATAATGATGGGCAGGGTAGCTGACGTACACCTAGAAGAGCATATTGGGTTGAAAGGGATACGTGTGGACGTTCATTGTCCTATTGGAAAAGCACATCGTCTTTTTGGTGCATGAACGGTGGCAAGATGGGTTGAACGATAGTTTCAATGTACCGTGTACTGCGTATTTTCCCACAACGAACACCAGAGGAGAACAGCTAGTGTAGGATATGGCTCCCCATAGCATGATCTCAAGTGTTGCCCCCACTTGCCTCTGTTGCATACACTTTAGATTTTCGCACTCCCTTGCATGACACCACACACGTGTATGACCATCATCGGCACTGGGCAACGACGACTCTCACCACTGAACACGAAAGGTCTCTCTATTCGCCCCTTCATAAGCATCTACCATGACACCATTGCAGGCGGGCTGAACAATGTTTGAGCGTGAGCGGAGGACACTCTAACGGAACATATGATCGTGCATCTTTGTGAGACGAACGATATTCTACACTCGTCATTCTCCTTTAATGATGGTCTAGAGAACATTGAACAGTGCACAGTACACTGAAACCGTCTTGCTACCACTCGTGCACTAACTAGGTGATATGCTTTTCCAACACCACAATGCAGATTCACGTGTATCCCGTACCACCCAACGCGCTCTTCATGGTGTACGTCAACTACCCTGGCCAGCACGATCCTCAGATTTCTCTCCAATTGAGCATGTTTTGGACCGCATGAAACGTGTTGGATGGTCCGCATCAGCGGCACGAAATCCGGCCCAACTGAGGCACCAGGTGGAAATTGCATGGCAAGGCATTCCACATAACTACATTCGGAACTTATACGATCTCTTCCGTGAAAGAAATACAGCCGGCCGCGGTGGCTGAGCACTCTGCGGCGCGCCAGTCACGGTCCTCACGGCCACTACGGTCGGGGGTTAGACTCCCCTCAGGGGCATGGATATTTGTGTCGTCCTTAGTCTTAGCTAGTTCATAAGTAACGAAACTTCCTGGCAGATTAAAATTGTGTGTCGGAACCGGGACTCGATCCTGGGACCTTTGACTTTCACGGGTAAGCGGTCTACCGACTGAGCTATCCCGACACGACTTACGATGCCGCCTCACAACTTTATTTCCGCCAGTACCTCGCCTCCTACTTTCCAAAATTACAGAAGCTCTCCTGTGAAATTTGCAAGACTAGCACTCAGGAAGAAAGGATATGGCGGAGACATGGCTTAGCCACAGCCTAAGGGATGTTTCCAGAAAGTAGTAGGCGGGGTACTGGCGGAAGTAAAGTTGTGAGGCGGTATCGTGAGTCGAGTCGGGATAGCTCAGTCGGTAAAGCGCTTGCTCGCGAAAGGCAAAGGTCCCAGGTTCGAGTCCCGGTTCCGGCACACAATTTTAATCTTCCAGGAAGTTTCATTCTAGTTCATAAATAGTTTGTACGTTTAGGGACTAATGACCCCGTAGATAAGTCCCATAAGCTATACAAACATTTGAAACATTTGAAAAGAAATACAGATTGCATTGCTGCAGGCTATACACGGTACTAACGCCAACATTGCGGACGTTCTGATGACGTTACTCATGTGCGTACTGCTATGCCTTTGCTCCCTCTGCTGGGTCGGCGAATTCATGGTGTTCAGGGATGGTTCAATAGCCAGAAATATCACAACATAGCTTAAACCTGCAGTCACCGCACTCAGTAGAGACTGTGTAGTGGAACAGTACGACTGTGGAGGGTGTGGTCGTGTTGCAGGCCGTGTCGGTGAGCCGCACCATCGGCGCCACGACGTACGTGGAGACGTCGGCCAAGGCGGCGGCCAAGGCGGTGCGCGACGCCTTCGAGGTGGCGGCGCTGGCGGCGCTGGGCAAGCTCAACAAGCAGCACCAGCACGCGCTGCTGCTGCAGCACCGCGGCCGCGGATACCCCTGCAAGAGCAAGCTCGACCTCAAGGCAGAGCTCAAGGGCCGCGCCAAGAGCTGCTCCATCATGTGATGCCCACCGCCGCCGCAGACAACACCACTGCCGCCTCGCCGAGCGTAAGCTGCACCCGGCACCGCCGACTGCCGACTGCCGCTGGCACGTAGCTGCCAGGCTGACACAGTGCCCTACGGCCCGTGCTGCGCACGAGGCTGGTCTTGAAGATTGTTGTTACTCATGTACTAATGAACTTTGAGGTATATTTTGTTGTGTCAAAGGCGATGATTGCGGGCATAGAAATTATCTGTGTCACATGACGAGTTTCGGCAGCTCTAGCCTCCATTCTCAGAAAATATGATGAAAACAGTAACAAAAACTAGAATAAAATAAAATATATATAAAGAAATAAAAAAATAAATATGAAAGACACGTCTCCCCCTCATCGTCATACTAAGAAAGTGAACTTTTTTTGTACTTTCTCTGTATGAAAACTAAGTATAAGATTACCTGACATCGTCTGGTCTGCAGGCGATCAATTCGTTTTATAGTTTCCAAATTATAAGCCAAGATCGCAAACTAACAATTTATTAAGTGACGACCGGTTTCGGTGCACTGTGTCACCATCGTGTGGTCATCTTGTTAAACAATTGGATATAAAAAAGAAGTGCAACATTGCACTTAGTCACTATACAAAAAAAAAAAGTTTAAAACATGACAGCTTACAAAATAGTCAAGTATTTTGTAAGCTGTCATGTTTTTAACTTAAGTATTTTTTTTAATATAGTGACTAAGTGCAATGTTGCACTTCTTATTTTATATCCAATTGTTTAACAAGATGACCACACGATGGTGACACAGTGCACCGAAACCGGTCGTCACTTAATAAATTGGTAGTTTGCGATCTTGGCTTATCATTTGGAAACTATAAATAAAGAAATAAAAAATAATAATGATTTTGCAGCCAAGATCGCATTTTCATTTATTCTGTTACCGGTTTCGGCGTGATCGACGCCATCTTCAGACCTGTCGTAATTTACGTAACATCACGACATTTTTTATATACTAAAAGAGTACATCCAGGTTGAGGCATCACCAAACATAAAATTACTAGTCATAAATAAAATATATATACATCCATCTTCTAATGGTTCTGAAGCGAGGTACTTCAAAGTCTAAGTTTGGTGATGCCTCAACCTGGATGTACTCTTTTAGTATATAAAAAATGTCTTGAAGTTATGTAAAGTACGACAGGTCTGAAGATGGCGTCGAGCACGCCGAAACCGGTAACAGAATAAATTGAAAAAATGCGATCTTGGCTGCAAAATCATTATTAAACAATTATAGATCGCCCCATCGAACTAGGAGTTCCTTATAAAAATTAAAAAAGACGCCTCACACTCATCGTTATACTGACAAAGTGAACAATTATTTTTGTACTTTCTCAGTATGAAAATTAAGTATAATTTAAAACTTTTATCCACTGTGTGTCGGAAACTGCGACTGTATGTTTCATGAAAATGTTCTGAGGACGGCAGCTGGATCTGCCGAAACAAGTAATGTGAAATAAATAATTTCTATGAACATGATCGTGGCTTTTGATACAGTAAAATCGTAAAAGATCTCATAATATGGACGTTATTCGGAGAAATTTGTAGTAACGATCCTCATTCTTAAATTGATGAAAATTCAGAGAATCAGCTAGCAGTTTCCATTGGAAAAATGCGTGTAAAATTTGAATAGCGTAGAGTGATAGATTGTCTAAGATTCCAACAATGTTTATATGAAAGTAATTTTGTGTGATCCTTGTCTGAACTGAAATTTTACCTGTTTGTCAACCTGAATAATAATATTTGTAATCAAAACAGCAACCAGCCACAAGTATGGTAGAAATTTTTATTTTCTTAAACAATTTCCGCTTTCGGATTTATATGAATTCATCTTCACATGCATTGTTATGCTTTCGAGCTTGGGACCTGTCTTGCATAAGTTATAGTACCGCATCCATGTTGTGTCCAGTTTGTCTTTTATGACATTTTCTTGTAATGGTATTGTGTATTTTACACTATCTAAATATGCTCTGCATTTGTGCTTTTAACGTACGTGTTTCACACGATACTCTGCTGTGTATCAGTGCTCTTAATATGTTTGACACGGCAACACGGTACAAACACATTAATAGCACTGATACGGAGCACAGTATCGTGTGAAACACGTACGTTAAAAGCACAAATGCAGAGCACATTTAGAAAGTGTAAAATACACAAGACAATTACAGGAAAATGTCATCAAAGACAAACTGGACACAGCATGGCTGCGGTACTATAACTGATGAAAGACAAGGTCCAAGATCGAAAGCATAACAAACCACCTGAAAATGAAATGATATAAATCCGAAAGTGGTAATTGTTTAAGAAACTAAACCTTTCTGCCATACTTGTGGCTTGTTGCTGGTTTGATTATAAACATTATAATACCACAGCCACGGTTTTCATAATGTTAGTTTCTGACAAAAAAAGTTTTAACCTGAATAATGTTCCAGTCTGTTTTCCTTCGTTTACAAAACGTACTCAACTGGGAAGTCATCGAAACATAGCTTCAGGATAAGGATGTTATGCCGTTCATAATACATGCCGACTTCACTAAATTATTAGATTGTTTTCATTCTAAGATTTAACTTTGTAATAATTTCAAATAATGTAAAATCAATAGTCAAGCCCGATTTATACCAAGCTTATTTATATTTATATGTATACCTAGAAGCCCCTCAACAGTATTGTCCTCATGTCCAAACAGTTTCTAGAGATTTGTAGTTTTCTGGAAACAATCAGGAAATGAAAAGCTGTAATTTATTTGTCCTATATGTGGATTGAACAATAATGCCACTGTACATCATCTGTCAAAGAAATATACCCTATATGTATAAACTTCAAATCACATAAAAAATTCGTAACATTATTCAGTGAGTGTATGTGCAAGATTAGACCTATACCTACATTTACAGCATTCGAATTTGTAAAAAAGCTGTTCTTTCTTCGAAACTTTGTCAAACTATAATGGTGTAGTTTGCACTATTTCTGGTGCTAGAACAATTATTGTTCAAATACAATATTTGAGACTCTAAACTGGCGATTTCTTTCGCTCTCTTTTATAAAACACGAAAATAAATGAACGACAAGTTGCTGCTTTTTGTAGCAAAATGCTTGAACTATAGAAATCATAAACAACAAAAATTGTATCCATACTTCCATTTTCCTGTGTTTCACTAGTTTCTAGAGATGCAAGATAAAAGTTAGCAAGCTTATCAAAGTCAGCCAATGCCTTTAATGTACCCTTGTTTGTATGGACTAACCCTGTTTATTCAGAATCCACTATTCACAAAGAAGTTACTCTGCTGAAATGCCATGATGGGAAAAACAACGCAATTTGCTGCACATTTCAAGAACTACTGGATTCAACACCTAATTTTGCTGAGTTTAATTTGCACGAACAAAGTAAAAATGATACAAGGGTTAATCAAAGAAAGTATATGTATTACTAATTACAATTAATAGCACACGATTTTAACTGTGAAACTGGAGACTAGATTCTATGACTGACGCACAAACTGACAAATGGTAACGACTTTTGCGTTACTTTCCGTCCTTAATTGTGGGAAATGTTGCATCTTTTTTGTGAAAAAGAAGTTTCCTGACTCACTTTATTAGGAGACAAATACAATTATGGTGATAGGCTCATTAGATGTTTTTATTTATTCTTAAGTAATTTGCCTTGATGTTATTTTTCTGGAGTTGTTTCGTTTACCAAGAACAGTTTTCTTCATTGTAATTATACGTTACAACTGACTATTTTGCAACCTTCTGGAGTCTTTCCACATTATCATGTCAATGAAAAGAAAACAAATTAGCTTCTTTTCATCATTATAAATTTGACAAATAATTTGCTGCAGAACATTCAGTGACTGTCTTCTCAATAATGAGTAAATCAGCACTAAATAGCAAATATATCTTTCATATCAGATTTTTAAGTTCGTCACTTAGTTCCCCAGTCAAGTGTTTCTTTATTTGTTAATATAATTCACATCTATAATGCAATGTTTTACATTGTTTACATATGTTCATAGGTGTACTTCCTTCTGCTATGCCATTTGTTACTATATGAATGCCCATGTAATTGCTCTACTACCTAAATTGTCTTAATAAAATGATTATAAAAGCATGAGTAAAGATATAAAGAGTAATTCCACATATATTTGGATGAGTTGCATGGTTTTGAACCTATGGTGAGATGGGAATGTTTTCTATTTAATTTTTATACAGCAGAGTATTATAAAACTGTTGCAAATTTTTTAATACCTGAGACATATATGTTTAGATAAATGATACTTGCATAAAAATAAAGAATTAGGAACTAAATTTACTTCATACTAAAAAAATCAGAGCTGTATGCTGTTAGTTTAATTTCAGTATTGAGAAAGACATTTGGATGTAAACAAACATAAGCAGTGACAGTTTTAAGTAGATATATATGATGAAAGGTATATAGTATAAAAGAGTTTAATACAAATCTAGAGGCAAGTTTTAAGGTGCACAGGTGAAGAGAAAACAACTAAAATATTTATAATACTGCAATTTGTTATGTTTGAGATGTAGTGATAACAGAATTGGTGATTTAGTGAAATGAATTACATGAATTTGATATATCACAGACATGTTGGCAAGTTTACAATATTGCTATTTTTGTACTTATTGTGTACTGTAGAAATAACTTACAGCAACAGAAAATTGTTATCTTTCTTCTTCAGGGTTGCCATGTGTCATTGCAACTTTAACACTGTATGTTACATCTATTACTCACATTACCACTCTTTGATCAAGTATTAAAGATTGTTAGAGATCTAGAACATTACCTAAACCATTGTAATTTGGTAATGATAATTGTAGTACACATCTACCTTAAACAGCAGTTTCTCTTAGTTTCCTATGCATACATTGTTTGATAGCAGCAAATAGTTGAACTGGAAACTGTTTTATTTCTAACTGTCGATTTTGAAAGAATCTGTTTCAGGACATCAACAATATGAAATAAATGGAGTACGTAATGAGTATTTCTGCGAAAATGTAACGTAAGGTATCTCATCTTGAATGGAAAATTTAAGTGAAAGTGATGCCTTGAGATGATGTTGCTAAAATAGAAGTGATGATTTATATTTCCACCTTAATATCAGTTCACCACCAAAAACGAAGTTAAGAAAGAAATACCAAGCACTATTTAAGCTTATTTGATAATTATACTCTGCAATAGATGAACATGGTTTTCATAATACATGAATATGATTATTTGATTTTAGACATATTAATCTGGTTGATAAGCAGATGTGTTACACCATAAAACTAAGGATTAAAACAGAAATATTTCATCAATCTGTTCGTAAACTGACAAATTCCAAGAGCAGCAATTTCAGTTTTTGTTTGAGGATCCCATTATATATAGAGGAAACATACATATCCAAAACAAGTACCTTTTAACCACTAGGTTATTATATCCTGTAAACAATGCTTCAAGACAGCATTTCCAAGCATTAAATCACAAAATGCCCTCCATTGATTTTTAGAATCAGTTTGAAAGTTATAAATAAACATAAACAGTTAGACTAAAGTAATATGATGGTAGGAAACAAGTTCAAAAATGCAACTTTTCCATTAGTCATGAAACCAGAAATTGATTGATGTACTGGAGCATGTTCGCTTATATGAATTTTTATCTTATTCTGTATGTTACTAGCACATTCTTCTGACATATAGATGTTATCTCCTATTGTAAATTATATGTTTCAAAGCATGATTGCATCTTACAATTATTTTGATTGTAACAGTTTGTATAATGTTTGTGAGATATATGTATTTTTACATTGGATCATAATTATTCCCTGTTGTTGCTGGTACATTTCGAATGTATCATCAAAATGTATGTAACTGACATACATTTTTAAATGGTCTGAGATTTCGACACTGCTAATCTTCTCTCTCGTGATAATACCAGAATGCCACTTTAGTGTATTTCACTTCATGATATCGGAATTTATGTTGTATTACTCATGGCGTAAAGTTTCTAATAACAAGACAAACATGATGGCTAAGATGAAAGGCCTATGGAATGTATATATGTAATATATTAGTAGTAGCACTTTAAGACAACGTATTTTCCAGGTATGTTGTAACTGCTTTGTACACAGAGGAACAAACTATGATATAGGTAGGACATTAGAGTAATTGTTTTTGTGAATGGTAGCCATACAATTTGTTAGTCACTGAACATTGGACTTGTATGTCTATTACTTACCATCAACATACTGTAAGTGGAAGAAGTATACACACAGAATTGAAGAAATTATTTCCAGAGGTGTGTAATCAATATCGACAGCTCTCTTTTTCAGTACTTATCTGAAGTTGAAATTCTGTATTTCTTTATTTTCCACTATAATTTGAATAATTTCAGAGCTCGTGACCATGAACTTGAAATGTATGTGAAATTATAGTGACACTGTTACATCAGTGTTAATATTATTATTAAAACAACCTACTCATGGAAACTAAGGTATTTCTCACAATTTGTAGAACCCTGCACTTGATGAGTTTATTTGAGGTTCAAAAACAAAAGATGATTAGCTCTTTTCAGATATACTTCATAATTAAATGTTATGTGAAATTCACACTAATTTATGTTTATTGTAAATGTCTTCTAGTCTTATTAGAATCAATTTTCTGATGTTGATTTCTGGTCACTCAAAAGTTTCACAATACTATTTTCAATATATGTCTATACAATTTAAAACCATGTGTTACAGGAATTACTGTGTGGCCAGAACAATATAATGTAACTGAATGTAACTGCAAAAAAAGAATAAACTTTTATTACATTGAAGTTCTTATATTTCTAAGTACTGCTTCACACATTAGTTACATAAGAAATACCTGTTGTGTGGTGTTTGAAACTACTGTTTAATTTACAGTAGATTTACACGGAAAAATTGTTAGCCTGCGTTATAAAGTCTCCCTTCATAACCAGTGTAATAATTACAGTTTTCTTACAAATACAGTTGCAATTTCATAATGCAATTTAACTGTATCTGAGTTACAATGAAAAGATTTAACCAACATTAGATAATTTGAACAATCGGTAAGTCTTTGTGTGGAAGCGTTTAACTGAGATATGATCTAGATGTGTGAAGTATTTAAACTGTTTAGATTCATACTCTGTCATGAGCCAGTTTTCCATATTTGCTTAAAATTAGTATCAAGGAAGTTAATCTCATTCTTCGATTCATAGCCTTGCACACTCTCAATCATTCCACAGAGAGCTGATCTGTATACATAAGTGATCAATATTTGAAATTCAGTACACAAAGACAGAAAGAATTTTGAGCATGTAAAAGATGTTTCAGGGGTTGAATAAAGAGTTATTTGAACAACAACAATTAACTAAGAGCAGACATTTAAACACAAAGTTCTGTAGTATACTTTATAATATTATTTTTTGATATTGGGACCATCATCTTAAAGACATACAATGGAGTAATGACATACTGATATGTGAGGTAAATTCCTGAAACTGGTCCAGTTGAGAGGATAGCCAGTATATATATATATATATATATATATATATAATGCTGAATAGGTTATTAACATGTGATACAGAGACTCATAAATTGCTAATAGACTTTAAATCTCATTACATTGCTCAAATGAAACAATTAAATGTTTCTTACACACTTCATCATACTGTCAACAGTTATGCTATGCAAAAGTGGGATTGCTGTATGCTGTAAAATATGGTACATATATTAAATGGAGACACGAAAAAATAGGCCACATCTATTTCAACAATTTTGCTGGAATTCATGAGTGTGCCTTGGTTGGTTATCATGGATTGCCTTGGAAATTTGATAACAAAAATATGCTTCAAACATTTTACCATATCATACAAAAGTAATGGATTTTCCTGCATTCCAATTATAAATGAAATGTAAAGGAAAATAAGTAGATGTAGTTGAATACATATTATTTAAAATAATAGTCCATCATAGTCATTACATTACCTAAAATACTGGATACATGGATAAAGAATAAGTAATTATAGTGTGGATATTTTGTATTTAAAACATCTCTAACAATAAGTTTCTATATTGACTAATCAAATTATTTTACACTATCAAGTAAATGGCATAGAAAATAAAGTTATTAATTGTCTTAGAGTTACAGGGATAATTCTTTGGGGACTGTGACTGTAAAACAAAATAATTAATGAAGAAGCTATTAATTAATCAAACAAAAATTGTATTGATATATATATATAGTGATGAGTTTAGAGTAACAGATTGTGTTTCGGCACTTTTGAATTTGATTGCCTTAAAATATATTCATATTAAATTTAAGCCTGCAGTTCCATGAGCATTATCATCACCAATAAAATTCTTCAGTTTGTGAGAGGGTGTTGTCAATCTTTGAAACTGTATGACACTTTGGCTACTGCTGCAAGTGGCCTTCCTCTGAGTAACTGACTGCTGAATATGCTAAGGCTTGGTCATATAATAGTAACGAAACACTGGTTTGAAGAAGAAGAGGAGTGATATCGGGCTTTCTTTATTGGCGAAGCATCCCTACAGATTAAAATTGTGTGCTAGACTGGGATTAGAACCTCGGACCTTGGCCCTTCCAATATAAGTGTCCTGCCAACCTACTCTGGTATTCCCCACGGCCCGCTTTAGTTTCGCAACTACCTCGCCTCCTACCTTGGAAGAAGAGCATCCACGATAGGCAGAGGACTCAGGGTTCGAAATCCGGTTTTAATCAGCCAGGAAGTTTGTTATCAACACTCATTATACTTTAGAGTGAAAATATCGTCCTGATACTTTAACGCCGCGGTGGAGTAACCGAGCGGTCTAAAGCGTCTTGCTGCGGAGCGCGCTGTTGCTCGCCGTGGAGGTTCTAGTCCTCCCTGGGGCATGGGTGTGTGTGTTTGTACTTAGGTTAGTTTACCTAGGTTTAAGTAGTTAGTAAGTTACGGACTGATGACCACGCAGTTTGGTCCGATAGATTTACAGACATTTTTGATACTTTGCATTTTTTTCACCCATTTGGTAGATATGGCCCTTTGTTGTTCTTTTCAGGGAGCGTTTGTCTTGCCAGTGGTGGTTACATTATGTCCTCCTATTGGTGGAAGTTATCGTGTTAAAATCGTGTTGGTGTTTTTCAAATGTTTGTGATGAGGTGAATGGGAAAATGGGCTGCAGTTTTGGGGTGTCGTTGTTTACTATTCACCTGGAGTGGACGCCGGGGAGCTAGAGTGAGTCAGAAAAACCGTTATCTTTCTGTGAAGCCCGTGTACTGGTGAAACAACCTTCTACAATGAAGCGGATGATTAAAGAAGCCTTACAAATAGTCAAGTGTTCCGCAGAACGCTCATCTTTCTTCGCTCCTCCTTTAGTGTTCTGCCCATTTCGACTGCTTTACCAAACACAAGTGACCGAGAGAACCAACAAAATTGTAAGAGAACTACATGAAATACACTAAATTTTGTGTCATGAAGGAACAAATAAAGGTGTTTCATTAAAAAAAAAAAAAAAAAACAGAACACACACACACACACACAGAGAGAGAGAGAGAGAGAGGGGGGGGGTGTCCAAAGGGGGAGAGTCATGATGCAAATTGCATCATTGAAATTTCTGGAGGGGGGGGGGGGGGCGAAAATTAGAACTTTTGGTCAGCCTGTGGGGTAAGGGGCTTTATAGAAAACAATTAAAAAATGTGAATTAAAAGATAATTAATTTCAAAATTAAATGTCAAAACAGGACCTAATATCTCGGGGTAGGGGTGGGGGGGGCGGGTTTGTCTTTTTTTTTTTTTTTTTTTTTTTTTTTTTTTTTTTTTTTTTTTTTTTTTTTTGGAGCTGGTGGGAGTTATTGGTGTAAAACAACTTTCACCGGTATCAGTGTAAGGCAGGGATTCAGGAATGTAAATACTTCCAAACATTCTAAAACGAAAGCATATGTTTTTTAAAACCAACATACGTGATTTTAACAGGATACCCTAAATTATTTCATCAGTAATGTATAGCATGACAAATCACGTAAACAATGGCGTTGATTGCATCACAATACGCCAATTACAAGCTGACGCTTGAAATACGTTAAACTCGGGGTTTGCGCACGTCCTGATACTCAGGCGTGAACCCCATGCTGCCCGTGATCGCGAATTGATTGAGATGCGTAACCCTACTTTCATACCTATCAAGAGATCCAAAACGAATAATGTTTGCTGCCACCGACTGTCATATGCACCTAATGGTTTCCCTCTCGCCTGTTTCATGTATCGACGTATACAGTATGAATCAGTACCGATCGGTGTACACCAGTCAGGTGGTCTTATTTATCTAATACGTTAAATGACACCTTGTTTCAGACAAATGTTTCGTTATCTCATTGTGTAATCCTTGTTGAGGGTACACGTTTATTTTTTCCTAAAGATGTAATGGACACGGAGTAGAGGGTATGTGTTTTTTATGTGGAAACTGTACATGTTATTCATGAATATATATTCAATGTCCATGCGCGATTCAACAAAGTATGGCACAATACCATTCGTGTCAATAAAACGTAGGTGTGCAAACGATAAAGAAGACACAACTGGTGAAGAAATCGTACTGTTTACTGTCTTGATGCAACCATTACTTACCGAATGTAGTGAGCATTACACGGAAAAAGCAGTATTGATGTCGGCACGACGACAGCTACGGCGTGTTTACACCCGATAAACAAGCAAGGGGGAAGCAGTACTGGCGTACATTCCAGCGTTTTTAGCCTGTTACACGCCGACTGCGGTGCACTCGTCCATCCTGGGCCTAGCTGTACCTAGTCACGTGTCCAACTTAGTTACCAGAACTGTCACGGTTACCACTTCGTCTTGTTTATGATTCCCGACTCATGTAAACACCTGCACTCCACTCCAAGCAACCCACCTGTTGTTGCTTCAGCGTGCAGTACACCGCTTGCCAGTGTAGTCGGGCATCAGAATAATCTAGTGATGGCACGGAGGTAGAACACATTGAGAATACACTTTGTGTTGTGTAACGCTATTCTGCATGATGTACACGCATGAAGTCGAATTGCTGCTGAACTACGGAAAATGTACGTTGACGATAAATACATTTATTAGATTGCGTGTTTATTTGTAGTAATGTTAGACAACATTATGTTTATACTGTTAATATGTCTGTCTAGTACTCAACTCTAGCTACCTGTACTGTACCTTGCTGTGGGAGGGGAGAAATTTTGTTCAAGTACTACTATGGTAGAGAAGACGATTCCCTGACAAGCCATCACATTCGCGCAAAGTTTGGTCGTCTCACGTCTCGTCTACGTGAAACGGGAAGTTTAAATCTAAGACCTACACATCGTCGTATAACATGTACAGACGAATGTGCTCGCCGCAATAGCTGAGAATCCTCAAATCAGCAGAGGTCAAATTGAACGTCACATTGGTGTTTCGAAATCAAGCGTACAGGGCATTCTGCGACGCTATAAATTCCATCCTCACCACGCTATGAGCGTGGAGGAGAGGATTTTTTACGCCGTATCGCTAACACATGATGAGACATGGGCCACATCTTACTAGCCAAAACTGAAACGCCAATCCAACGAATGGCGTCATTCAGAGTCGCCGCGAAAGTCGAAAGTGCATCAGAGCCTCAGCATGGTTACAGTTATGGTGATCCTCGTGTACGAACATGATGGTGTTATCCTAACGCATTACGTTACTCCACGGTAGACCGTCAATGCACAGTATTAGTGTTCGTTTTTGGAGCCTCATCTGCAACTAGCTTTGCGAAAGAAGCGGCAACGCTTACTGAGCAACCCACCCTCATTTTTCACAATGCTGGTAACTGTTTTGAAGGTACAAACATGTAACGCTTTTGTATCGGTTATGAATAAATATTTGCCACTATTTAACTTCAAAATCAAGGGATAGCGACGAATGAAGTCATAGAATACAATGGAGACAATGAGACACCAAGACAATATTCCTATTTGATTTCAAGTTCACAGTGCTGCAGAATAAACTCCGTTCCTATTTTCGAAGATACCTTGTGAAGCAAAGAGTCCCATGTAAAGGAAAGGCACCTGTAACTCCTGCATGAGAGAAGGAACGTTCTAAACAACAGAGCAATCTTCTGGACTTACCGGCAAATTAATACTGTATGATGACCCAGGATTGAAACGAGGTATTTGCGTATCGCAAGCAAATGTTCTGTCAATATCCTTATTGAAGAAATCTCTGCGTGTGAAGACAGCAGTCTTCAATGTGACGCTTGATCATGTAGGTGTCGGTTTGTAGTACATAAGGGATAGAGTATTATAATTGGAATTTACAGATATTTAGAGCATTTATGAACAAAGAAGACACAAGTTATTCATAATACTGTCTTTATATGATTAGGGAGAAAGTAACCAAACAATTGATCGAGTACGTTTGCCGCATACATAAGACTGGACACGCAATTAGAATTTAAAAAGGATATCATCCACGCAAAACATAGTAGACCGAGATTCGAGTAAATTATTCAATTATCACTTTAAAGGTGTATGTGTGCTATTAGAGGATTAAATTACATACGCAAGGTTGGGTAAACTAAAATGTTCACAGAAAACAAACATTTGGTCTTTAGACAAGATACGATTCTGCAGAAGGGCTTTTAAAAGCCGCGGCGGATTAGCTGCGCGTACTGGAGCGCCGTGTTTGTGTTGTGCGCGCGGCCGTTCGCCGTCGGGGGTTCGAGTCACTCCTAGGGCAGGGGTGTTTGTGTTGTCCTTAGGATAGTTCACCTTAGTTTAAGTAGTTTGTAAATTACGGACTGATAACCTAGAAGTTAAGTCCGATCGATTTACAGACATTTGAACATTTTTTAGGTTTTGAAATTGCACTCGATAATGAAAACAAGATTTAGAAAAAGTCCAATCAGACGTTCTGCCAGTTTTGAAAAAGCGTTTTGTAGCAAGAGGCGGTCCAAGGCAATAGAAATTCTTAGATAGATATATATTTTACGTTAAACAGACAATGTACAATTTGTTCGGGAACTGAAACAGATAATCATAGGATTGGAAGACTAAGCGCTTGGATTCAAAAGTGTAAGGTAAGGAATCAGTCCCTTTCCTCAACTGAATTGGTCATTTCAGAATGGCCGTGAGTCACGTAAGTAAAATTTTACAAGAGAAAGAAAAATCTTTATACAGCATAAAAATCTTTTTCTTATTGTTATTTTCATTACAATGATTAGTGAATCATCAAGCATTGTGTATATTTTATTTGCAATGTTAATTGAAAAATCACTGACTCATGTCTTTTTTTGCAATGAACGATGGCGTGTTGCAACAGATGAAACCAATACTTGCCGCTTTTATTAGAAAATTCCGCTAACGTTTTACACAGCAAAATGAAATATCAACATTTCTGTCACATTTACATTTATCGCAAAAGCTATGTTCTTTATAACATTATGAAAGTAGTATAAAATAAAAAAGTTAATCTTCTTTATGATCATCAACATTGTTTGTACCCACCTCCGTTGTCCATTCTTGTAGTTGGTCATAAAAATCCTCTCACTCAGTTGCAATATACCTTTTCATTTTCAATAAGTCTTGTAGTTTTTTGACATTGATTGGCACTTGTTATTCAGGACCTGCCAACTCACTAGGTAATACAGGTTGCTTATGAATCTATGAAGGTGTTGTGATGTCACTTTCATGACACCATTTATTAACTGCTCTGTTTTCACTTGTCCAAATAATTTGCATTATGCTCAAAACTCATCCATGTAGAACGTAACAAGGAATTTTTATGTTATTTGAAAATTTTCTCCATGTTTCATTCAGAGAAGCAAAACATAAAAAAAAAAAAAAAAAAATGGCAGGCCACTAGTATTTAAAGGCTAACTCAGCAACACGTCAGTAGTTTGCACTGAGTATTTACATCATGCCTTTTTATTACTGTGGCATGTTCTTCAGTTAAGTAGATCCTGTCACGGCGCCTTACCAACTTTTTATAGTCCTATAATATCTATGCCCGCATAGTAAGTAATGTTTCATCATGTGTCGTGCAAAAGCGAATTATTGGGTGGTTGTTGTTTTGACCAGCACGCCCATAAGAGAAAAGATGAACTGATTCACATCATTTGATATATACTTCACGATATAATGATACATAAATGAATAAATCTCATTTACTCCTTCCTTGTATTTTCCTTCATGATACATATAATAGTTTGACTGCTTAGTTTTCATTTTATGTATGCCAAAGACATTGAATGAGAAGAAAGTTATACAGTGCCAACAGATTCTGGCACTCGTTCTTCAAGGAAACAGTGGAAATTCGTCTCCACAGCAATATGGTCAACCAGGAAACCGATTTTCAACTTGGAATTCTGCAATTGAGAAGATATATCAGGAACGCTCTGTACTGAATGTGGAGGTGTTTGCAGACAGAATGGACAGCAACCAGGACTCAAAGCGTGCACCAGAGCCGCGCCAACGTGGCACCCACTTCTTAAGATTCGTGACTGGACCATCTGTAGGAGTGGACAATACAGACTGCATACAGATGTGCAGCACAGCAGTCGGACACCTCACCTGAGAATAGTGGGTGTGAAACTCATCAAAACGTTGCGACAAGACGACGACACCACTCGGATGATGACCTGAGAGAGTTCTTCATCCTAAATGACCTTTTATCTCCATCGCCCTTTGCACATGGATTAAACTCCATAGATAAACTATCAACAGAAATGCCATAATACTTCCAAACTAAGTACAACCCAATACTTCTCAGATAGCCTTAAACTTTAAACCCAGATCATAACGGTTAATGTTAATCTACAAGCACTACGAAATTTGCTAGTCTCAAAATGTTCAAATGTTTGTAGAGTTTATGGGACTTAACTACGGGGTCATCAGTCCCTAAACTTACAAACTACTTACGTACTAGCTAATACTAAGGACGGCACAAATATCCATGCCCGAGGGGGGATTCGAACCCCCGACCGTAGTGGCCGTGCATACCGTGATTGGAGCGCCTCAGTCCCCTCGGTGACCGCAGCCGGCTTGCTAGTCTCTAGTGACCAAACAATCGCCGTCTTACCCACCTGTTCAAAACAACCTATTACACCTGAAAATAAATTTACACATTTCTCTTTGAAACTACGTGTAACCTAACTCACCTCAGGATAGATTTAAATGTTTAAGCCCAAAACTTAACTATTTCAGTTGAACTGCAATTACTTGGAAATTATTACCCTTTACCGACCACACAATCTTTATCGTACTAGTCAGTTTAAATATGCACTCAACGTAACACATATTGGAACAGCCCTAAGCTTTGTTTAAACCCATAACAACTCAAGCTATACACCACACAATTTCCACGCTACAATAATTTAGTTCAAATGTTCAGATGTTTGTATAGCTTATGGGACTTAACTACGGGGTCATCAGTCCCTAAACTTACAAACTACTTACGTACTAGCTAATACTAAGGACGGCACAAATATCCATGCCCGAGGGGGGATTCGAACCCCCGACCGTAGTGGCCGTGCAGACCGTGACTTGAGCGCCTCAATCCCCTCGGCCACCGCGGGCGGCCAATAATTTAGTCAAGTGCTTACTTGTCGGCGTAACAGATCCTCTCTTTCGTTCGTCCATGTGTTTTTATCCACCTCAGTAATTACACCTGCAATATCCTCAAGACAAAATTCGTCACACACAAGCCCAGGTCCTTACGAGTACATCGATCATTGCCAGGCTTCATAGAGTCTAAGATATAATAACAACTACGCATAACAATGCATAACAACAGACATAGAAAGTAACATTTGCTTTTTGTACTTGAGACACCAACGTCATTCTATTCCAACCCACCTTGCTGAATCTCATGATAGCACAGGGGAGAAAAAACCATATTCGTTTGGAGTCATGAGAGCTGATAAGAAATTAAATCCAGACAACAATTATCAAGGTAAATCTCCATACATAACCCGCCCTCTGGCCATTAAACTATCCGAGAAACGGCCACGATCGCTCATTACAATGAACGCAAGCAACGTAATTCAGACAATAACCTCCCCAGTATGAGCGCAGGTCCACCTAACATAAACTTCCAAACACACCCTCCAATTCTCCAGCCCTATAATGCAAAGTTACTGGCACCATAAAATACACAAACAACATCAACAACAACGAAGAACATTCATGTATATTGCAGATGCCAATGCAGTGAAAATTATCGTATAAAAGTAGAAACATTGTATTTTCGCCAGCCCTTTCGTAGCTATTGATAACTGCCATCCCAATCTGACAATGCTTAGAGTGATTCTCTCCATTTTCATTTAATAAAGTGTTAATCATTCCCTGTGAATTTTCAATTGCATACTAGCAACAGCCACGATATTTAAGAACAATCAGTCGTATCTTCAAACGTCACACACGACTCGTCCCTAGTAATAAAAACATTTAACACTCAACAGTTTCTTCTATCATTAAGGTATTGTGAAACATGAACTTTACATTACATTCATCATCATCATCATCATCGAAAAATGAAGACCTTTTCAGACCATAATTATACCGATTCGAAAGATCCGATAACCTTTCCCATTCAAAGGTCGTCATCAGATCATATGGTAGAGTCGCTTTCCACAAAGAGACTTGCCTCGAACATTAAAGTCACTTGTGCATAAAAATCCTGTCACACCAACTACTTACTTTACATCCTAAACTTTCCGACAGCTACAGACATCGCACACACCACAGTTGGACGATGCAATCATCATTACTGTCTGTAATCATGGAAATAAACATCAGATTCTCACTTACACAAAAGCGCATACGCTCTCTAAATACTCGATATTCCCGCTCAGTAGGGTGATACTCTCCATTCATTTACTAAACGCACATGGACATTTAATTAAGTTACAAAAAGATGGATCTTCTGACGATTCAAGACATTGGACTTTCACTGTAAAACCATCCGTTAAAACAAATTCGATCAAACAGTTCTCAATGTGCACACTTGTTTAAACTAGCATTTAACTTTGGCAACGTCAAGTCCTCAAAGCTGAATTCCTTAGGGTCTCCAATGTAACAGAGCAACATCCACCACAGTAAAGAGGCAGTGCTTTGATTTATTAGAATAATTCTAACCATTTTTACAGCCACATCAATATTTCTATGTTGATTTCTTTAGAGCCGCAACGTAACATTCACAACAGTAAAATGGCATTTTCTCGATTAATTACAGTAATTGTACCAATTTTTACTATAGATCTGACTCATTTTGTCCGCTACACTCTCTGAATGGTTTTTGAGGGTGGACCAGTTAATGATTAGCAATAAATGTATACTTCCCTCTTGGAGGCTACAACTTACTATCATCGATTAAAACAAAGTATATTATTTTTAACACAGTTTCCAAACAGATATTTGAAGATAATCGTTTCCAACTCTCTCACAAAATAAACAGTTTCATGGGAACTGGTCATAACAACAACCAAGTCGAACCCTTGCAACCTACAACAAATGTATTTGTCCATGTTCTCCCCAAATACATTATGGAAACAGGTTGACGCAGACAATCCTTCTAGTAGCTCTCGATAACATTCAAGATAATTACGAGATGTATTAGAGGGGTTCTATCAACGCATTTTAATACGCTTTCAAACTCTCACCACCTATTAGCTGTATTCGTTGGATCAATTCAGACATATATCTGATAATACCCGGTGAAGAACCATCTACAACCACATCTGCCATGATACAGTACAGTTCTTTTGAAACTAGTCATATCTTTTTGTATTTCCTCTCAGATTTTTAGACCTGGAAAACAGAAACAGCCTCCTCAGAACGCTATAAGTGGTTACAGCATTTATATGGCACATCGCAAACATTCAACCATTGGTTTTCCCCTCTACTCTGTATTGCTCTAGAACCCCTTTGGTCCTATACTATTACAATATCAAACTCAGCCTTAGCTGTTGTTCTTTGTGTAGGGTGTAGCCCTAATAATATTATTTTGTCTCTAACTAAGCACCCTCAAACCTTATACAAACTGTAAATGATCCCTTGGTGGCTGTGTCCGTCGTTTCATATGCTAGTATTGCACAATATTCGTCATTATTGACGCCAGCCAATAATCTTTTAAGACGTGTATGACTTAAAATAGCCACAAATAAATTTTTTACATCATGGGATATCTATTTATCACCTTTACACTATACTACAATCCCTAGCGCTGGCAAGTAACACAGGGAAGAGATTGCTTTTAGTAAACAAGCTGTGTTTTGTATCAGGTTTTCTTTGAAAATTTGACAAACTACATTGAAGATTTAAACTTCAATGCAGTATCACTGTGGCTTCTTGATGTTTGTTGTGCCACAAATTATGTGCCCTTGTCTTCCGGTTCAAAAGACCAGTTCCCATGAAACTGTTTATTTTGTGAGAGAGTTGGAAACGATTGTCTTCAAATATCTGTTTGGAAACTGTGTGAAAAATAATATACTTTGTTTTAATCGATGATAGTAAGTTGTAGCCTCCAAGAGGGAAGTATACATTTATTGCTAATCATTAACTGGTCCACCCTCAAAAACCACAGACATTGGCGAGGTGGGGTGGCTTACGTGCCTCTTCGCTACAGTCATACCGTAGATGCAACCACAGCGGACGGTTATCTGTGGAGAGGCCAGACAAACGTGTGGTTCCTAAAGAGGGGCAACAGCCTTTTCAGTATCCTCGAAAAACTTACGGGTGTGCTGCCAGGTACCAATATTGACGACGGCCGATATTTCGGTACGAGACCACCCTGCTATTTTCATGGCGAATCTGCAGTGAGGAAGCAATGTGCAACGATATTTAAAACCTCGGTTTTCAATGAGTAAACAGGAAAGGCAACACACACCGAGCAAGCAAGCACACAGCGCCGACACGACCAAAAATAAAACAGGTCAGAATATCGATAATAAACATCACTTCTCGACGGATGAGGTAAGATTAGTTTTGTCCCCATGGTTTTTGATAAGTGAGAGAGCAGAATCCCAAGCGGAATTTAAGCAGAAGCCTCCATCCCTATTGATAAGGTTGTCACCTAGTTTTATTTCTATTGATTCCTTGATACAACAGTCCCAGTAGTTGGAAGTGCATGCCAGAATTTCCGTTTTGTTGTATTCCATAGGGTGACCTGTGTCATGACAGTGTTCGGCCACAGCAGATTTGTTTGGTTGTTGTAAGCGTGTGTGACGTCTATGCTCAATACAACGGTCCTCAACACTCTTAATAGTTTGACCAACATATGACATGCCACAGCAACATGGGATACGGTAGACACCCGCCTTGCGCAAACCGAGATCATCCTTAACGGATCCCAGCAGTGCGTTAATTTTAGAAGGTGGACGAAACACACATTTTACATTGCTTTTACGCAAAATGCGATCAATCTTATTGGAAGTGCTGCCAACGTATGGCAGAAAGACTACTGACGTGGGTGACGACTCAGTGGTATCGTCACTAGCCCGTTGCACATGCGGTCGATAGCGCAACGGTCTTTTAATTTTCCCTTCACCATAGCCATTCTGTCGAAAAGTTACCTCAAGATGAGACAGCTCAGCGGGCAACCTTTCCGGGTCAGAAATGACGTGAGCCCTATGCACTAAGGTTCAAAGAACCCCTTCACGTTGAGCTGGGTGGTGACAATTTGCAAATACAAATCAGTATGCGTTGGCTTCCTATAAACAGCATGTCCCAACGTACCATCTGCCTTTTTCCTGACCAACACATCAAGGAAGGGAAAGCAACGATTCTTTTCCACTTCCACTGTGAAACGGATGTTTGGGTGGATTGAATTTAGATGTTCCAAAAAATAATTCAAGTTCTCACTTCCATGAGGCCAAACAACAAAAGTGTCGCCTACATATCTGAAAAACAAGCATACTTCAACGCCGATGACTCCAGTGCACGACCTTTAAACTCGTCCATGAATATATTACCAATGATAGGTGACAGAGGACTTTCCATCGCAACTCCATCTGTCTGCACGTAGTACTCGTCATTGAATAAAAAGTAGGTGGAAGTCAAAACATGTCGAAATAAATTCGTTAAATCAGTACCAAACTTCGTCTCAATTAGTTGCAACGAATCAGAAAGAGGAACGCGAATGAAAGGAGAAACCACATCAAAACTAACTAAAATATCCGAGTCAGCCAAGTGCAAACCCTCCAATCGACGTAGGAAATCTACCGAGTTCTTAATGTGGTGTTCACAACGGCCGACCAGTGGGCTCAACAAACCAGCAAGATGTTTTGCCACACGATATGTGGGACCACCAATGTTTGACACAATAGGCCTAAGAGGGCACCCATCTTTATGGACCTTCAAATCAAATGTTCAAATGTTTGTTAATCTTATGGGACTTAATTACGGGTCATCAGTCCCTAAACTTACAAACTACTTATGAACGACTTACGAACTAGGACGGCACAAATATCCATGTCCGAGGGGGGATTCGAGCCCCCGAACGTAGTGACCGTGCAGACCGTGACTGGAGCGCCTCAGTCCCCTCGGCCACCGCGGCCGGCTTATGGACCTTACGAAGGCCATATAAAATAGGAATTACGACTCTTGATACTTTGCTGTGACAAAGAACTTTTCTTAAGGAGGTTACTGGTCTTCCTCTCAACACTTTTTGTAGAATCAGCAGAAATTCTGCGACATGCTGAATCAGAAAGTAAACACTACATTTTATGATTATAGTGCTGTACTATATGAATATATGAAAAACAGTGCCACATTCGCATCTCTGGGCGGGGACTACACAGGAGGATGTCGTCATCAAGAAAAGCAGCACAGGCATTCTACGGAAGTTAGAAAATCTGAAAAGAGAAATGGATAGGTTCAAGTTAGGTACGATAGGTATTGGTGTAGTTTGGTGGCAGAATGAACAGGACTTCTGGCCAGGTGAGTACAGGATTATAAATACAAATACAGTAGAAGAACAATGGTTATCTCTGAGAGATACAGTAGTGAAGGCCTCAGAGGAGCATGTAGACAGAAGGACATGGCGTAATAGAAATCCTTGGATAACACATGAGATACTGAACTTAATTGATGAAAGGAGAAAATATAAAAATGCATCAAGTGAAGCAGGCAAAGGGGAGTACAGACGTCTGAAAAATGACGTTGACAGGAAGTGCAGACTGGCTAAGTAGGAGTGGCTTGAGGAGAAACGCCAGACCTTAGAAGAATGTATAACTGGGGGAAAGATGGATACCACCTACAGGAAAATAAGAGGGACATTTGGAGACAAGAAAAGCTGCTGTATGAGTACCAGGAACTCAGATGGAAAACTAGTACTAAGCAAAGAAGAGAAATCTGAAAGTTGGAAGGAATATATAGAAGGCCTGTTCAAAGGAAATAAATTTGAAGGCAATACTCTAGAAATGGATGAGGAAGTAGAGACAGGAGATACTATACTGCGAGAAAAATTTGACAGAGCACTAAAATATCTGAGTAGAAACAAGGCCCCTGCATAGACGACGTTCCGTCTTAACTGCTATCATCGTTAGCAGAGCCAGTCATGAAGAAATTTTTCAATTGGTATGCAAGATGTATGAGACATGGGAAATGCCCTCCGACTTCAAGAAGAATGTAGTTTTCCAATACCTAACAAAACAAGTGCAGACATATGTGAAAATTACAGAACTATCAGTTTAATAAGTCATGGATGCGAAATACTATTACGAATTATTCACAGACGTATGGAAAAACTGGTGGAATCCGACCTCGGGGAAATTCAATTTGGATTTAGAAAAGATTTAGGAAAACGGGAGGCAATACCCTCACATTACGACTAATCTTAGAAGATAGATTAAGGAAAGTGAAACCTACGTTTTTAGAATTTGTGGATCTGGGGAAAGCTTTTGACAATGTTGACTGGAATACACATTTTCAGATTCTTAACGTAGCACGGGTAAAATATAGGGAGCGAAGAGCTATATTCAACTTGTACAAAAACCAGACAGTAATTATTAGAGTCGAAGGGCATAAAAGGGTCATGGTGGTTGGAAAGGGAGTAAGACATGGTTGTAGACTTTCCGCAATGTTGTTCAATCTGTACATTGAGCAAGCTGTGAAGGAATGCAAGGAATTAAAGTCCAGGGAGAGAGACCAAAAACTTGCCGTTTGCTGACGATATAGTAAGGACAGCAAAGGACCTGGAAGAGCAGCTAAACGGAATGGACAGTTTTTGAAAGGAAGGTATAAGATGAATATTAACAAGAGTAAAACTAGGGTAATGGAATGTAGTGACAGAAAATCAGGCGTTGAAGAAGAAATTAGATGAGGTAGTGAGACAATAAAAGTAGTAGATGAGTTTTGTTATTTGGGTAGCAAGATAACTTCTGAAGGCCGAAGTGAAGAAGATGTAAAATGCAGATTGGCTATGGTAAGAAAAGCGTTTCTGAAGAAGCGAAATTGGTTGACATTCAACATTCGCTTTTAAGAAGTCCTTTCTGAAAGCATTTGTCTGGATAGTGTTACTAAGAAAGCTGTTGAAATGAAAGTAGTAAGCGACCTTATAAATAAGGACGGTGCTTTTTGTTTAAATTCTGCTTGGAATCCTGCCCTGTCTCTCGTCAAAAAACAGACAGAATTAATTATGCCTCACTTGTTGGTTAATAATCAATATCGATATTTCTGATGTTGGTCATCTTTGGCTGTGTTGATTCTGAAGTTACTTGTGCTGTGTGTGTTATCTTACTTGTTTACCCTTTGCAGACCGACGTATTAAATTTGCTTTCACATTGCTTCCATGAGTCCAGTTGCGCCTTGAGAATGGCAGGGTGTGCTCCTGTCGAAATATCGGCGGTGGTCGACGACGTCACCCGGCAGCATACCCGTAAGTTGTTTGAGAATTTATTACGCTGGGAAAAGTTAAGGTTTCACATAACCATTTCCAGTCAACCATCGGTTCAGCTGGAACAAAGGACACATTCTTTTTTGTCCCAACTTCGTCGCCGCTTTTGTGTCCCAGCCTCGTCGTAGGTGTCGGTGGCCGAGTGGAATGAGACCGACACGCTGGTGCAGGTACGGAGGGGAGCAGCCAGAAACTATAAGCACTCGAGTAAATTAGAAAGAGATATATATTGCACAGAATGTATCAATACTTAACTTTTACATAGTACTGCAGAATGTTGACACATAGTTGTTAGAGGCCTGCCTAGTGCCTGTACGATAGCAAAGTCTTCACGGGTGCCTATCTGATTACGAAGGTCCTAACTCGTTGCTATCTCAGTCCGAAGTGCCCGATGTCCTTCAGTGGTGGCCACGAGCGGCGTTGTCGCAGAGGGCGCTCGTGGCTGTCGTCGTAAGAACGCCGCGCCGTGCGTGCATGGTGGCGCGCGGCGAAAGTAGGTGGCGCGCACTTTGTACTTGTGCGACACCACACCCCTCCCCCCCAAACCGCCGCGCCGTCGTGGCGTAGGGCTGAGGGCCACGGCGACGGCACTGGGAGGAGAGCCTGGGCGGGGGCGTTACTGGTGGGACGGGCGCCGTAGCTGAGGCTGGGATCGAGACGCCGTCCGCGCCCCGGCATCCGCCTTGCGATCCTCCAGGGAACCCACCGAAACCTGGGGAAGGGCGCACCCCCCCCCCCCCCCCCCCCGCCCAGAGGGAGCAGGTCATCTTCTTCTGAGTTGCGTGGCCCAGGCGGCGGCGGCACGCACGGTCCCGGAGTCCCTCTCGGTGACGCTGTCATCTGCGGCGGCGACAGCGGCGGCGTCGCGTCGATCTCCATCGGGACGATCTCGTAGTCCGGGGGCGCTGGACCCGTTGACGAACGATGTGTTTGTGCTCCCTGGCGGTGAACTGGGTCTGGAATCAAGAAACCGGAGACAGGATCGCGCGGCCTGTGCAAGCGCAATTGGTTTGCGTGGCGCCGCAGCTCCGACCCTGTGGAAGAACGTACAACATACATATTGCGACCGAGCACGCGCTGAATGATGCCCGGCAACCATGTCTTCTTGTTGCCAGCAAACACCCTGTACAGCATCGGCGTGGAAACCTGAAAACGCGTAGCGCCATACGAACCGACTCGGTGCGTGGTAGGCTGCAGCAGGTGAAGGAGAGTGCGGTGACGGCGGCCGTGTAGCAGCTCTGCAGGAGACGGGCCGTCACGTGGCATGCACCAATACGTAGACAGGTAAATTTGAAGAGCTTGCTGCCTGGAGTGCTGACCTTTCATCTTCTCCATGTGAGACTTGAATGTTCGAACGAAACGTTCTGCTTCACCATTGGACTGAGGGTGAAAAGGTGCGGTGGTGATATGCTGAATGCCATTCACACGACAAAACTGTTGAAATTCCGCACTAACAAACTGAGGTCCATTGTCACTGACGATAGTTTCAGGCAAGCCTTCGATGCAAAACACTGACGTTAAGGCACTGATTGTACTAGACGCTGTTGTTGAGTTCATGGCAATCACGAAAGGAAACTTGCTGAAAGCGTCTACAACAATTAACCAGCGCGTATTCCAGAAAGGTCCGGCAAAGTCAATGTGTAAACGTTGCCATGGTCCCTTGGGGCGTGGCCAGTCTGAGAAACGTTGCGGAGGAGCCGCCTGATGCTCCGCACAAACTGTACACTGTGATGTCATGCTCTCTATCTGAGCGTCCATACCAACCCAGGTACAATGACGTCTGGCCAGTTGCTTTGTCCTAACAATGCCCCAATGTCCTTGATGCAGGAGGCGTAACACTTCTCGTTGCAGAGAACGAGGAACAATCACTCTTGCTTGGTCGTTGTCGGTATGCAACAACAGTACACCCTGACTTAAAGATAATGCATGACGTTGTGCAAAATAACGTCGAACCAGAGGCCGATCAATGTCTTTGGCTCTGGCAGGCCAACCAAAGCGAACAAAACGTGCTACCGCACTTAGGTCTGCATCCGCAGCTGTTTCCTGTGCAACCCGACGAGAGTTCAAAGGAAAGCCTGCGACAGCGGAAGCATCTCTGGAGTCTATCTGACAACATGCCATTTCTGAAGAATCAAATGATACATCCTGGCCAACCGGAAGTCGGGAAAGTGTGTCCGCGTTGGCGTGTTTAGTGGTAGGTCGGTACAAAATCTCATACTGATAATTAGACAATATCAAGGACCATCTCTGAAGCTTTTGTGCCGTACGTGGCGGAATTGGCTTTGTGGGTGAGAACAACGACGTGAGAGGCTTGTGGTCTGTCAACAAATAGAATTTTCTGCCATAGAGATAATGATGAAACTTTGTGACGCCGTAAATGATTGCTAAGGCCTCCTTTTCTATCTGACTGTAATTCTGTTGCGTCGGCGTCAGTAGCTTGGATGCAAAGGCAATAGGACGATCGTGACATCCAATACGATGCGACAGAACAACACCCAGACCGTACGACGAGGCGTCAACTGCTAACACTACAGGCTTCTGTGGGTCAAAGGGAATCAAACATGCATCACTGAGTAGTGCAGACTTTAGTTTGTCAAAGGCAACCTGACAATCTTTAGACCATACAAAAGGAACATTCTTCCTACGTAAGTGATGCAGTGGAGCTGCAATCTGAGAGGCATTGGGAATAAATCTGAAATAATAGTTACGTTTTCCCATTACTGCTTGCAATTCGTGCACATTCTTAGGAGGAGGCAAGTCTTTGATTGCTCGAAGATGTGACTGTAAGGGATGAATTCCTTGGGCATTAATCACATGGCCTAGGTACTCTATTTCAGTTTGAAAAAACGAACACTTTGCTTTATTACAACGTAGACCTGCTGCAGTCAACACTTTGAAAAGGCACTCCAGGTTTGCTAAATGTTCTTCAACTGTACGTCCGGATACCACAATATCATCTAAATAGTTCGAACAACACGGTACAGAAACTGTCAGCTGCTCCAAAAAACGCTGAAAAATAGCGGGAGCGGAAGAACTGCCAAAGGGTAGGCGTTGAAATTGAAAAAGGCCCATGTGAGTATTAATGACGAAAAACTTTTTTGACTCGTCATCAAGTGGAATCTGTATGTATGCCTCTGCTAAATCAATCTTGGAAAAGAAGCGAGACTGTCCTAATTTGTCCATCAGTTCCTCAGGTCTGGGCAGAGGGTAAGTGTCTACAATTGTTTGACTGTTCACTGTTGATTTGAAGTCCGCACAGAGACGAAGTTTTCCTGACGGCTTGGGTATAATTACTATAGGCGAGGCCCACTGACTCGCAGAAACAGGAGAAATCACCCCACTATCTTGCTAACGTTTAAGTTCTTCCGCAACTGTATCACGCAAGGCGATAGGCACTGGTCTAGCTTTACGAAATTTTGGAACTGCAGATTCTTTTAAAGTTACATGTGCCACGAAGTCTTTTGCACAACCTAGTTCCGGCGAAAACAAGTCACTATATTTGTCACACAATGCATTGATTTTATCCTGAGGCACTATTGACGAAATTTGAAGCACATCTCTTTGAATCGATAAGCCAAACAAGTCGAATGCATCTAGTCCAAAAATGTTCTGCGTAGATTTGGCCTGAAGAACAACAAAAGCAACTGTTTTTGTTACATCTTGAAAAGAGGCGGGCAGGCTACACGTTCCTAGCACGGGAATATTTTGACCTGTGTACGCTGTTAACACTTGTTGACACGGCGACAATTTTGGCGAACCCAGAAGTTCATAAGTGTCTTTATTTATTAATGTGACAGCGGAACCAGTATCAAGCTGAAATTGCACCGTCTTATTTTCTATGAAGAGAGTCACAAACAGTTTTTGCTTGCGGCGCTCGACAGGTGCGCGAATGTGGGCAACGTCTGCTACGGTTTGTTTACTGCGCTTGCGCGGGCTGCGTAGTGAAGGAAGCGGCGCAGACTCGGCACGCAGGGGATTAACAACACTGTCACTAGATGGCACTACCGCCGGATCGGCGTCCGCGCAATGCGAGGCTACTACAGAGTCACTAACTACTGCACTAATATTACTTTGAGTAGCTACCTGATGTCTACTGTCACTAGCTACACAGTACTGGGCACTATTACAAGGAGCAGTTGCAGAAGGCACTATTTTCACTACAGGAATGCACTGTTCATAGTCATTTTGCTTGTCCCGAACCCTTTTCCGTTGCACAGATTTACGCGCTCGTCGGCGCTTGCGGCGTGGCGCACTACATAGTTTTGCAGGAGGCGCACAACTACTTTCTTGCAATTGAGAACCAAGCAAAGCACTGTTCAAGTTTACAGCGTGTATGACATTTACAGAATTAACTGTTCTCGCACTCCGCGAAGCACTGTTCCTAACGTTACTGTTCTTTGAGTTTTTAATTTGCATACACACAGACTGTACATGTCCTGATTTGCCACATTGATAACAGGTTGCGTTGCGACTAGGGCAATGAGCACGCTTGTGGCGAGACACACACTGGGGGCAAGATTTACGTACATTTTTCTGAAATGAGCGTTGGCGCCCGTTATTCAAATCACTGTGTCTAACACGACGGGGCGACCTTTGCGTCGCACTTTTACACTGGCTACTGTTCACTGTCTGTTCAGCACGGCCGGTAGAAAAATAGGAATCACTAGTGCTATACTGAGAACTACGGCTAGGAAAGCGTCCGTTGCGGTGCACTGAATTTACACTGTGGCTTTGCATTTCTACATCTGCTTAGTCAAAAGTATCATGCGCTTCTATAAGCTGCAGTACACTGTCTAATGAGGGGTCAGACTGTTTCAGAATTGCTGCTCTAATTCTGGGGTCCTGAATGTTCTGCGTAATCGCATCTCTTAACATAACGTCACTATACGAAAGTCCACAAGAGCAAGTAAATTTACATTGGCGGGTTAAGCCCTTCAATTCCGTAATCCACTCTTGGTGTGACTGCTGCGGTAATTTTTTAAGTCTGAAAAATCGGTACCGTGCAGCGGCTACAAGAACTTTTCTCTCATAATGAGCATTCAGTGCATCTACAATTTGTTCAAAGTCTACATCACGAGGAGATGCGAGAGGGAAAAGTTTTTGCAATAGTACGAAAGTCTGGGGGCCCACAATCGATAAGAAAAGGTTCTTCACTCTCTGACCTGTAATTTGATGAGCCGCGACGAGTTCTTGAAACTGTGCGAAATAGTCGCTCCATTCTTCCTCACGTTCGTTGTACTGGCGGAACGTCGGAAGCGGGTCGGCGGCAGGTGTGGGCTGCTGATGCGACGGCTGTTGTTGAGTTGTCAACTGCGCCACCGCCTGGAGAAGTTGTGTTATTTGCGCCGTCTGTAACTGAATAATTTCCATTAAGTTTGGGTTCGGGGTAGTGGCCATGCTGACCGATTAGGCGCCGCGCATACAAGAAAATTAGTTCAAAACACAAATGCAATATGAAAGAGGACGCTCTGCAACAAAAAAGTCCACAAAACACGTAACTGAAAATGTTCCCCCAAAAATCTTAGAATAAGGGTGGGTGGGCGGGAGCAATTTCTGTGTGCTCCGACTGCTGCTGTCTGGCTGCTGCAAGCGGACTGGTCCAAGGTTCTATCACTCCTCGTCGCCGCTTTTGTGTCCCAGCCTCGTCGTAGGTGTCGGTGGCCGAGTGGAATGAGACCGACACGCTGGTGCAGGTACGGAGGGGAGCAGCCAGAAACTATAAGCGCTCGAGTAAATTAGAAAGAGATATATATTGCACAGAATGTATCAATACTTAACTTTTACATAGTACTGCAGAATGTTGACACATAGTTGTTAGAGGCCTGCCTAGTGCCTGTACGATAGCAAAGTCTTCACGGGTGCCTATCTGATTACGAAGGTCCTAACTCGTTGCTATCTCATTCCGAAGTGCCCGATGTCCTTCAGTGGTGGCCACGAGCGGCGTTGTCGCAGAGGGCGCTCGTGGCTGTCGTCGTAAGAACGCCGCGCCGTGCGTGCATGGCGACGCGCGGCGAAAGTAGGTGGCGCGCACTTTGTACTTGTGCGACACCACACATTCAATTCCGTTATGGAGTCACCACCACCTTGCATGGTGCCTTGTTGGTGACTTTCAGACTTCGTGGAGTCTGCGGCACACTGAAATCGGGATCATCTGACCAAAACGTGGTGTTTTATTCGTCTAGTTTCGAACGGAAATGGTCACGAGTGCAGCCTTGAGATGCAGACTATGTTATGCTGTTAGAAAAAAAAAAAAAAAAAAAAAAAAAAAAAAAAAAAAAAAAAAAAAAAAAAAAAAAAACACTAGTCAGTGTTACGACGCGCTGTCCTAACAGATACGTTTATCATACTTCCCATGTTAATTTACTGCAGTTATTCATGCAGTTCCGCTTGTCATTTAATACCGACAACTATAGGCTAACGACGTTGCCCTCGATCATTGTGCGTTGTTCTTGATGGAAGGTAATGCCGGGACGTTTGGTAGTTTAGACATACTATTGCCACTGAAGATTCTTGAATCCTCTAACAGATTCTGAAATAGTATGCATCTGAGTTTGATCGGGGGCAGATTGTGAACACCCGGAGGCTCAGCAAGAGTATTTCGGAAACTGAACAAGTTGCGGGGTTTTCGAGGGCTTCGATTAAAATGAGCATGTGACCATGGTCATGGAATGTTGGTGCTGTGGTAGAGTATTACGTGGTCTGATGAATCCCGATACCTTCTTCATTGTGTCAATGGGAGTGGAACGGGTTCTTGATGCCTATACTGCGGGACCAAGACAGGCTGGTGGCGGCTGAATTATCCTCTGGCGTCCATTCATGTGCCTATCCATTGGTGCAGTAGAGCTCGTAAAATGCACCACAATGGCAATAAATATCGTACACTGATAGCAGGTCATATCTACCCCTTCATGACGGTCAGGTATTCGAACCGTAGCATTTTCAGCAACATAATGCCCCACGTGATACGGCCAGGAGTAGGATGGACTGGTTTGAAGAACACGGTGGAAAGTTGCTATTGTTATGCTTGCTTCCAGTAGTCAGATCTGAATCCCCATCGAACAAATCTGGGATGTAATTGATAATCGTGACAGATCTTATCGCCACCCTCATCGGAATTTACAGGTTTTAGTTATGTGTGCAGATCTACTTCGACATCTACATAGATACTCTGCAAATCACCTCCAAGTGCCTGGCAGAGGGTTCACTAACCACTTTCATAACCTTTGTCTGGCGTTCCATTCTCTAATAGCGCGCGGGAAGAAAGAACACCTAAATCGTTCCGTTTTCGATCTGATTTCTCTTTATTTTATTGGGGTTGACAAAGTCCTTGCATCTACATCTACAAATATACTTCGAAATCCACCGCAAGGTGCATGGCGGAGGGTACACTGTACCCTTTACTAGGCCTTTCTTTCCTATTCCACTACCAAACAGAACACGGGAAAAAAGAATTCCTACAAGCCTCCGAACGATCACTAATTTCCCTTTTGTCTTTGTGACGTTTACGCGAAATGTAAGTAGGCGGCAGCAAGATCTTTCTGTAGTCAGCTTCAAATTCCGGCCCTCTAAATTTCCTCGACAGAATTTCCTCCAGCGATTGACATTTGAGATCCCGGAGCATTTCTGTGACAAACACGCATTGCTCGAACACACCATTAAAACTCTAGCTGATCACTTCTGAACTGCTTCCATGTCTTTCTTTAAACTGATTTGCTACCGGACACTTGAGAAATAGTCAAAACGTGAGCGTATAAGCGTTTTATACGTGGCCTCCTTTACAGATGAAATACATCTTCCCAAAATTCTCCCAATAAACCGAAGTCGTTTGTCCTTCTTACTCACAACTGTCCATACATGTTCGTTCAATTTCATATCGCTCTGCATTGTTAGGGCTAGGTATTTGAACGACGCAACTGTATCAAGAAGCTCACTGCTAATGCTCTATTTCAATATTATGGGATTGCTTTTCCTACTCATGTGCATCATCTTACATTTTTCCCACATTTAGAGCTAGTTGCCATTCTTGACACCAGCTAGAAATTTTTCTAAGTCATCCTGTATGCTATTATTGTCAATTAATGGCGTCACTCTGCCACACAACACAGCATTATCAGAAAAAGCCGCAAATTACAAGTTACTCAGTCCATCAGATCATTTATATAGACAGAAAATAATAGCGGTCCTATCATACTCCCCTTGTGTACGCCTGATGATACACTCGTCTCTGATGAATATTCGTCGTCGACAACAGTGTACTATGTTCTATTACATTGAAAGTCTTCCAGCCAGTCACAAATCTGTGAACCCATTGCATATGCTTGAACCTTCGTTAGCAGTCTCCAGTGCGGCAGCTTATCAAATACCTTTTTGAAATCGAGAAAAATACAACCTGCCTGTTGCCCTTTATCCATGGTTTATTGTCTTACCATTGTTTCCATGAAGTGAAGCTGTTATTATGCGCACGAAAGGTAGACATACTGGCTATTGGGAAGGTGATCTCGAGGATTCGGGTGTACTGCTGGTGATCCGCGTCTTACACACACGATATTTCGACACCGTAACTCGGCGTCTTCATCAGGTGTTCCCTAAGACTGAACGACAAGCCGAGCTTGTCCCATATTCATGCCTAGGCGGCATCTGGTGCTTTATATGTGGTTCGGGCTCAATCTGCTCCAGTCTGGCAGTTCCTAACAATTTCGCGGCGATTCTTCTGCTGTTGGTGACCACTATAGAATGTAATCATGGCCATGCTACTCTCCTGTACTTCGGAATACGGTGTGCGCCTGCGAAGTATGCTAGCCGTCGCCTATTCTTGCAGCTAGGGTGGCACGCCGCCGAAATCACTCGGGGCGTTGGTTGTCGCCTGCAGCTCTCTCCCTGGTTCTGTGGAGGGGGTGCCTTTCTTCCGTAGCAGTTCCAGAGCCGGTTTCCATGCAGTACTGAGTTGATATCCTGCTTTCCGGTTTATCAGTTCTACCCTCATCTTGATTTCAATTGACTCCATTATAATACTATCCCAGAACCTGGGGGTTTGAGCCAAGATCCTGGTTTTGTCGTAATCCATGATATGGTCCAAATTCAGACAATGTTCTGCTACAGCAGACTTTGTGGCCTGTCGTAGTCTGGTATGTCTCTGATGTTCGTTACGTCTTATGTCAACGGTTCTGGTGTTTTGGCCAATATAAGATATACCACATTCACATGGTATCCTGTAGATACCCGGGTCTCGTAGTTTCAGATGGCATCTGGTATGACGTTACAATTTATAATTTCTACACTGCAAATTGTAGCCTTAGGAAATTTTACAAACAGTATTCATGCATATAGTTGAATGTACCTTCTAAATTGTATTACAGTACGACACTTAGTTCATGAGATGTAAGCACATAAACAGAAACTTTAATGTAAAAACGCCCCATCACGCACCAAGTTTTAATCCATTACTTCTGTACTACGAATTGTATTCCCAAGAGATCTTACAGAGGGTAACGTCGGGTTTTCAGCTAGTTATCTATAAAATTGTTTTCCATCAACATTTAAGACATCTGATATGCCAGAATAATCACGCACATCTCACGATTCCAAAAATAATTTTAATATCTCAAAGATTACAAATGTTTTTGGCTGTTATATCAAAATATTGAAAAATCAAGTTTAAAATAACCAACTTTTGAATACGTTATGCAGTTTCAACAAACTCTGGTTCAAGATGATATCTTATTGTCTCAGGCTACCATCATGATAGCGTCACACTTGTATATATTTATTTCATGACTGATTTCAATGGATATAAATTGATAATTGAAATATAAACATCATCATATTCTCCACAGTGACAGCGAAAATGCAAGTAGAATGAATTACCTCTGGTGTATTGAGTTTAGTGTGCCGATTAATTGTACAATTTACTACTAATTTACGTAAATATTGTATGGCATGAGCGGTCAAGCTCATTAAAGCTGTTTTGTGTGTTTCTTCATTTCAGACTTCATGTAATACTAATTAATAATCTTCAGGGGACTGAACATTAATATTTTGTGTATTTAAGTAATGTTATATTAGGACGTGGTCTCAGAACTACATCTACGTGGGATACTCTGAAAATCACATTTAAGTGTCTGGCACAGGGTTCATCGAACCACCATTATACTATTTAATTCCCATTCCATTCCCGAATAGCGCGAGGGAAGAAATAACACCGGAATCTCTCCGTTTTAGTTCTGATTTCTCGTATTTTATTCTGATGATCATTTCTACCTATGTAAGTGGGAGTCAACAATATATTTTCGTATTCGGTGGAGAATCTTGGCGATTGGAGTTTCGTAAGTAGCCCACGCCGCAGCGATAAGCGCCGTTGTTGTAATGATTCCCATCCCAGATCCGGTATCATTTCCGTAACGCTGTCTCCCCTGTATCGTGAGAAAACGAGCTGCCCTTCTTTGGACTCTTTCGATGTCCTCCGTCAAACCCATCTGATAAGGATCCCACACTGGGCAGCAATACTCCAAAAAAGGACGGACAAGTGTAGTGTATGCAGTTTCTTTAGTAGTTCTATTGCATCATTTAAGGGTTCTACCAATGAAACGCAGTCTATGGTTCGCCTTTCCCACGACATCATCTACGTGTTCTTTCCAGTTTAAGTCTGAAGTAATAGTAATTTCTAGGTACTTTGTGGAGTTTACGGCCTTCACTTTTGATTGATTTATCTTGTAAACAAAGTTTAACGGATTTCTTTTTGTACTCATATTGTCACGTTGCAATGGAAGTAGGCTTGACTTCGAAGGCAACTAAACACAGCACTTATACTGAAAGCACGTTTATTACGAACTCCACATACACGCAGCACTGACTGCCTCTCAGGCAGAGTGCTCTGCTATTTATACACAGACAGAATTTAACAGAAATTAGAAGAACAGTAGAAACAAGTAGAATTTACAAGTGAACATAAGAAAGATGTAGAACCTTCTGGAATTGTAAATTACAAAGAAATAAATTTTTGCCGGTGGGCGGGAATGAACCGGCGACCTTCTGTTCCGCAGTCCGTGACGCTATCCCCTGCGCCACGCCGGCAGTTGGTGTTCGTCGTCTCTCGCGGCAATATGGACGACTTCACACTTCCCATTATTTAGAGTCAATTGACAATTTTTACACCATAGTGGTATCTTATTCAGATCGTTCTGCAGCTGGTTTTGATCTTCAGATAATTTTACTAGACGGCAAATGACGGCGTCATCTGCAAACAACCTAAGAGGACCAATAACACTGCCCTGTGGAATGCCCGATATCACCTCTGTTTTAGTCGAAGCCTTGTCATCGATTACTACAAACTGTGTCCTCTCTGACAGGACATTCCCTATCCAGTCGCAAATTTGGAGCGATATACCATAACTACGTAATTTGATTTTAAAAGCTGTTTGTGAGGTACGGTGTCAAAAGCCTTCTGGAAAATCAAGGTGGCCAGTTTTTACTTAAAGAAATCCCTCATGTTAAAATGTATACTATTTTGGAGGAGATGGCGATCGGCCACTGAGGAAGCGGCCACAGGACAGAACTGGCCAGGAGTGTGTTTTTGGAAGAGTGGAGGTGAGTGAAAGGGATCGCGGGAAAAGGACTCTTCCTCTAATCTTGGCAAAAGAAGGACCCTCCTGGATGATAGGAGTGATTCGATCGAGGGCAGTGTTAAGATTCGCGCAGTGAACGGTCGTTTCTCGGGACTCTAAATTTGGCGCGGTCACGAGAACGCCAGTGCAGCTGGTTTGTACTTATCTTTTTACACAGGAAAAAACAGTATAAAAATGGTATTCGGGAAACTTAACCTATTTTGAACTATTGACAATTTCATGTTGAGTCCTCACATAATATACAGAGTTTCTGAGTTTCTTAAAGCTGTGATTACTTGGTTGTGGCATAAGGGCTACCAATTTCTTATCGCAGACAGTGAAACTGTTTTAACTGTTTCATTGCCGGCCGCGGTGGCCGAGGGCACTAAGGCGCTCCAGTCACGGTCTGCACGGCCACTACTGTCGGGGGTTCGAATCCCCCCTCGGGCATGGAAATTTGTGCCGTCCTAGTTCGTAAGTAGTTCATAAGTAGTTTGTAAGTTTAGGGACTGATCACCCCGTAGTTAAGTCTCATAGACTATACAAACATTTGAACTATTTCATTCAATTTATGATTAATATATCATCTGACCACTGCCAGTAAGTAATCAATTTGACTGAATAAACCTTATTCAACTGAAATTCTGACTTTGCGTAAATCATTTGAATACGTTAGAAAAAAATACCTTTTTATAAATGAACCAGTTATTCCATATAATACTGATTCGCACGCGTTGACTGGATGTTCTGCATGGGTTGTTTCTAGTTCTAAATATAAATATTCATAGATTTAGCTTTATATATGCTTTTCTAATCAAGTATTTTGATACAACTTGCCACCCCCTATTGCACCGTTGATGGCAGAATTCAAAACATTGCGAAACACATTTAAAAAAAAATTCTAACAACGGTTCCAAATCCAAATGTTCACATTTCTAGCATCAAAATAGTCTTAGTACCACCCTTAAAACATTTTTCCTTATTTAACCCGGTTAGTGGTTGAATTTCCAAAAATATCGAAACACATGTTTCATAATACTTGGAGCGTTCGATTTATCATACTTTAGTGTTTTTTAATGCTCTTCTCTGGTTTCTTTAGTTCTTTGAATAAACAAAGATAATAATATATCTCGTACCTATAAAATCGTCTTTTTCCTTGTTGTTGTGTTTTCGTTATATGAATTTCTTTTAGGAATAATTCGTGGGTAAATAATTACTGCCGTAAATTGTGATTAGTAATTATTGTACTTATTTCCATTATCTTTTATTTACAAATATGCGACATTGTCTTGAAACTTTTCGTCTGTGCAGTATGCTTGGCTTAAGATCGTTGTCTTTGCTCAAAGCCGTCTGGTGAAATCAAATACTCTACTTCAGTGTTTCTCAACCTTTACAAGTATGCGATCCCCCTTAGAAGTAAAAATATTTTGGTGATCCCCACATCTTCACGAACCGTAACAAAACTATGATATTTGCAAATTATTGATAAAAAAGGGGAAGCAAGAAGGATTTGGAAAGAAAGGAATTACAGTGGCTGTATTAGGGCATTGAAATGAAACAATAGCGACAAGTGAAAATGTGAGCCGTGACTGGAACCGAACCCGGGTCCCCCGCTTCAGGTTAGCGGTCACCTTAACAAATTTTTTATTTATTTATTTTTATTATTATTTTTTTATTTTGTCTATGGATAGTTCTCTTCGTTGCAGACGCTGATCGTTTTTGTTCGTTCTTATTCGATGTCTTGTTGGCTCAGCTTTTTTTTTTTTATTATAGAGAGCGTTGAGCCCTCTGACCGGGCGCGCTGAGCCACGGCGTCCGGCTAAACTAATTGGCTACCCGCCCTCGCCTCCCGTTTGTCTCAAACTTCCACAAGTCTCACACGCTATGACTCTAGCGCCCCTATCATCCTTGCCCCCTTACGCTCACCATTACCGATTCCCGTGCGAGGTAGAACGTCTGGCCGCATCTCCGGTGAAGTAATTGAAGCTAACGCCGTCTTCGCGTGTACATACTCCGAAAGAACAGACACCACACCAATGTAATAAAAACTATGATATCTGGAAGAATACATATTTAACCTTTTTTGTTTTGTTACAGCTTTATTTTAAATTGTTGGACGAAGCTTTTGTGTGTGTGTGTGTGTGTGTGTGTGTGTGAATGTAAACACATCATCAGATTTTTATATGACTCCCGACAGAAAAATACATTTTCTTTTTCTTTAACGAGTCTTTCGCATTGCGGACAGGACTCAGAAGCGGATTATGGCCATTAAAAAAAGATCCACCCTACAGACCATTTGTAGAGAGTTAAGATTTTTTAAGAATTACTTATGGAACCATGTTATTCTACCTATTGAGTGGTTTCTGAAAAGAATTTTCAGGTTTCGCGCTTATTCATCATTAAGGCACTGTATTATAAAACAAGTTACGATCCAAATGTAAGCGTAGGCTTTTGCGGCCATTGTTTCTTTCGATAAAGTTCTTCGGGGTCTTAGACCGCATCGTCATCGTGTAAGACAACTGACGTTTCGACCACTATTGCAAGTCGCCTTTGATATCCTGAAGAAGTCGCCGAAACAACGGTTGCTTTTACACGATGACGATGCGGTCTAATACCTTGAAGAACTTCATCGAAAATCTACGATCATAATTAAGGTTATACAAGGAAATCCGTATTTCTAATCTGTATCTATAAATGTGAATGTCTGTTCGGTGTACGTTTATCACGTTGAACCACAAGACATAAAGAGGTGAAAATTTGTACAGTTACTAATGTCTACCCGTGGAAGGCTTTAGGCACGGTTTTATGGCGATCGTATAGCTATATATATATATATATATATATATATATATATATATATATATATATATATATATATATGTGTGTGTGTGTGTGGAATTAGATTAGGTAACGAAACAATGAAGGTGGTAGATGAGTTTTGTTACTTGGGTAGTAAAATAGCATGCGATGGTCGCAGTACAGAGGATATAAAATGCAGAATGGCAATGGGAAGAAAAGCATTTTTGAAAAAGAGAAATTTGCTAACATCGAATATTAATTTAAGTGTAAGGAAGTCTTTTCTGAAGGCATTTGTGTGGAGTGTTGCCTTGTACGGGAGTGAAACATGGACGATAAGCAGTGCGGACAGGAAGAGAATGGAGGCTTTTGAAATGTGGTGCTACAGAAGAATGTTGAAGATTAGGTGGGTAGATCACATAACTAATGAAGAGGTACTGAACAGAATTGGCGAGAAAAGGAGTTTTTGGCATACCCTAACTAAAAGAAGGGATCGCTTGGTAGGACACATTCTTAGACATCGAGGAATCGTAAATTTAGCATTGGAGGGAAGTGTGTGGGGTAAAAATCGCAGAGGGAGGCCAAGAGACGCGTATAGTAAGCAGATTCAAATAGATGTGGGTTGTCGTTCTTATGAGGAGATGAAAAGGCTTGCTCAGGATAGAGTAGGGTTGAGAGCTGCATCAAACCAGTCTCCGGACTGAAGACCATAACAACAACAACAACATATATATATATATATATATATATATATATATATATATATATATATATATATGTGTGTGTGTGTGTGTGTGTATTAATGTGAATGTCTGTTCGGTGTACGCTTACCACGTCCGAACGGCAAGACACAGAGACTTAAATATTTCTACAGTTACTAATTTATACCTGATGAAAGTGTTAAGCACGGTTTGATAGCGATCTGAATAGTAATTTGAAGCATATAACACGAAATGCGGAACAATAATTACTCTCTGAAAATTATATTTACTCTTTGAAAATGGTGTTATTCGTTGCATTGTTGCTTCAGGGTTGATAATGATAAAAGGGTGGAGTATATTGGGATGGAGAGTTATCGGTGTATATAAAATTCTACGTTCCTGAGTGTTAATATTTCGCTCTGCAGCGAAAACTACAGAACGCAAACGAATGGTCTGTGTGTCTCCCACTGTACACCATAGCAGTTCCATGCCGATAGCTATAAGGGGGAGCAAGATATGGTGGTTGAAAGTCGTCAAGTTATAAAAAAAATTCGGACTAAAGGCCAGCGATGACGTTTGCGAGTCTGTAGCAAGGAGTTAACATACAGCGAAACGTGATGCCACAGACCATATCTTTGGTCTATGCGTGCTACGATGTCTTCAACTCTTTCTCTGTAAGGATAAGCATACGAATAAGGAAATATAAGAATAAATAAGTAAATACCCGGGCAACGCAGGGTTTTCGGCTAGTATTAAATAAATTTCACTTAGGCATATGTTTTTGTATTACTGTACCTATAACTATTTTATAGAACAAATAACTTACTTTCTTCTGTGGTGGCGATCACCACGATCAAGACTTTGCGACTTCCTTGAGGTCGCGATCCACTGTTTGGAAAACATTGCTCTACTTTATAGGGCTTCTTTATTGTATTATGTGGTATCCCTTGCAGACCTCAGCGAGTAGGTGATGCGACTTTAATATACAGAGGTACGTTTAATATACAAAATACATACAGTAATTCATTACAAGAAAGAAAATAAATTTATTTTCACAAATTTTGTACTCACACGTTTGTGTGTTTTTGGTTTTCACTACAAATTCTCAGCGGTTTGGAGCGCCACAAAAATGTTCAAATGTTTGTGTAGTTTATGGGACTTAACTACGGGGTCATCAGTCCCTAAACTTACAAACTACTTATGAACTACTTACGAACTAGAAGGGCACAAATATCCATGCCCGAGGGGGGATTCGAACCCCCGACCGTAGTGGCCGTGCAGACCCTGACTGAAGCGCCTCAGTCTCCTCGGCCACCGCGGCAGGCTTGGAGCGCCACGTTGCGTATCGCGCGGCCTCCCGCGTCGGAGGTTCTAATCCTCCCTCGGGCATGGATGTTTTTGCTGTCTTCAGTATAAGTTAGTTCATAAGTAGTTTTTAAGTTAAGTTCCATGAGCCTTACAAACATTTGAACACTCCAAATTTTTATGATCGGCACCATCTTAAGTAACCTCCCTTTGAACGAAACGACATAATAACATCACAGGATCATATAAAATCAACTGGCTTTCACATATGATATGTTCACATGTCAAAACAAGGATTCAAATGTTCAAATGTTTGTAAATCTATCGGACCAAACTGCGTGGTCATCAGTCCGTAGCTTACAAACTACTTAAACCTAGGTAAACTAACCTAAGGACAAACACACACACCCATGCCCCAGAGAGGACTCGAACCTCCACGGCGAGCAACCGTGCGCTCCGCAGCGAGACGCTTTAGACCGCTCGGCTACTCCACCGCGGCTCAAAACAAGGATATCAACACCTTGTCAACAAGTCTTTCTTGCCGCCATCGTAAGTGTACTTGAAGTTTGCCGATTGCTGGAGTCACCCAGTGTAGAAACACGGAACTAAACCACGATGCGCAAGTTACCACAGTCCATCCACGATTGTGTGATGCAGTCCCGAACTTCCTAGCGTGAATCACAAATAAATAAAGCGAGCAAAAACCAGAAACACACAATCGCGCTTGCAGGGCTTGAAAGGGGTACGGTATTTGTAGTCTGCTTTAGTGCAAACAGAGTGAGCTGTTCTTCAGAGAACAATCTAGTGACAAATTCACGGTTTCGTCCTGCTACAGGACAAGGGAGGCCTGTGACGAGCTCCTCTTTCGGGGCACTCGCGTCGACGACGTGAGGTTGGCTCCTGAGTCAATACTGGCGGAGCGCGGTGCATGTTTAACCGGCCTTTGTTAATGTATTTGCCAGGCGAGGCGGCTGGGCGACAGGTAGCTGCCGGGTGCCCGACACTCTTCCCATCTCGCCGGGCAAACATCGGAATTAATCTCTTCTGCAAAGATACGCCTCGCCGGCGCAGCTTGCGCTCTGCTAATGAGAGAACTCGGCCGGCCCGCCAAGTTCAGCTGGCGGGCGCTATAAGAAGGGCTGTTTCCCGGGGCTTATTACCCCTGTTCGCTGTCAGCGCATTCTCCACCTGCCGTAGCACAGGCACTGCAGCCCCGTTGTCTAGTTGCTAATTCGGACCCGGAGGAGCTCTCTAGCAGAACAAGGTAGGAAATTGTGTTTCAAATCGTAAGAAGGTTTGTAACATTAACCCTTTCCTGCCCGACAGGACTTATAACTCCCAGCCCATTTACAGCATCATAAAACAAAGTGAAATGTAATATCTGACTTGTGTTCCTCACGGGACGCTAGGGTCTCTCTGATGTATCATATGAAACTCTCGCTGGCCGAGATTGTTCAGTATCCAACTATACAAGGTTACATTGTAACAGTTGAAATGGAAAATGTCCCAAATCCTGTATCACTTCTTCACTTTAAATTAAAACTGGGATATTTTCCATATACGTGCGAATTAATAATTAAAAATGTTTTCATTTACATATTATTCACTGAAACTTACAATAAATAATGCATTGCATCTGTGACAAATACTCATGGCCGACGGGTGATATCCCTATTTTGAACAACAAAATTAATTTCTTCCAGGTGTCTTTAAGAAAACACTCCGATGACTCAACATATTAATTATACTAACTAACAAGTTTGGGGGTAACTGACATATTAATTGCAAAATTTAAGTTGGAGAATGTCTTTTTTTTTTCGCCGTGCGGGAGCAGCCGAGCGGTCTGGAGCGCCACGTTACGGATCGCGCGGCGTGTCGCGTCGGGGGTTTGACTCCCCCCTGGGGCATGGATGTGTGTGTTGTCCTTAGGGTAGTTTACCTTAGTTTAAATAGTTTGTAAGTCTAGGAACTGATGACCAACGTAGTTTCGTCCCATAGAATTACAAACATTTGAACATTTTGAATAATCTTTTTAAAGGCAAAGCAGTCACTCAGATCAGTCATAGGATTTATTAAAGTAATAAAATAGTTCTTACACCGACAATATCAAGCACAGCACTGTCTTTTGTTTACCAATTGCACTGTACGCTTGATGCCATCTTCCCTGTTTCAAATCACGGTGGTTCCTTCGAAAGTATCACTTAATGCTGGGGGAAGTTGCTGTTGTTAAGTACAGCCACAAATTGTAGAAAATATATGACACTGCATTAGGTTCCAGCTGTGGATAACTTTCGCCAACTTTTTCATCAACCACAAATCTTTCTCTTTACGTACGCACTCTACACTAAACTATTCCATGCATATTACAGGCTTCCTTAACATTTGGAAGTTAGTGCGAATTGATTTCGGCAATTTTACCTTAATTTATTTATGACTTGGGAAAGGATATAGGCAGTCTTTCATTATGCAATTACTTTTACTACCTGCTTCGGTACAGCATTTGTTAGTACCTGAAAAGACTGAATACTCCTGTTAGAAAATGCAGCAGTAAAGAACGTCTACGTGCAAGACTTCCTCAGGAGAGTTATTCTGCCACAACAAGACGCTTTTGTGTGTTCTCACGCTTTTAATTTGGTTTTGCATTGTTTTAGCTAATTAAATCTGATATTATTAAAGGAGTAGAGCTGCTCCTATTATTGTAGCATTCAAAACTGTGCCTAGATGTTTTTGACATTGCAAATGTGTCAAAGGCATTTTATGCATATTGTTTTTGTAGCAGTCTTTGTTGCTAGGTGTCAGTAATAAATGGTTCTGGTTTTGTTTTCTTTTGTTTACGAATTACGAAATATGAATACGATTCAGCGATCACTTCAGATTGCCTTCTTTACCCCCTTCAGATCAGTATCTAGAATGGCATTTAGATAATATAATTTTGCTATCTGTTTCTTGCTGGTAAATCATTATGTCAACGGAGATAAGTATTTCAAAATGTCTCCCAATTGCATTATGTCCTCTTGGACTTTTAAGACCCGTATATACGGTCGGGGGTTCGAATCCCCCCTCGGGCATGGATATTTGTGCCGTCCTTAGTCTTAGGTGGTTCATAAGCAGTTTGTAAGCTTAGGGACTGATGACCCCGTAGTTAAGTCCCATAAGTTCTACAAACATTTGAACATTTTTTGAAGACACGTATATTATTTTTTATTTTATTTTATTTTATTTTATTTTATTTTATTTTTTTTATTTTATTTTTTTTTTTTTTATTTTTTATTTTTTTTTGCATCAAATAAGGAAAACAAAAATGTGTAAATACACTATTGTGATTTTATTCACTTTGCTAGTAAATTAATCGAATATGAAGTTATATGCTCGAATATTTGAATGCTTGGGCAGGAAAGGGTCAAATCATAAGGTTTGTAACATTAATGTATATACTCAATAATTTTTTCTAACTATTTAATACCAAATGTTTATTTTTGCTATAATCGATTATAACATTTTAGGTATCCATCTTAAATTATTTTCGTGAAATGTGGTATGTAATGTTTTTTGGAGTATTTGTAGAGTTAAAAATGATTTTTGTGTATCTTGATTGTACAGTACTTTGATGTTAATGTCTATTGTTATAAATGTAAAAAAAAAAAAAAAAAAAAAAAAAAAAAAAAAAAAAAAAAAAAAAAAATAAACCGTAGTCTAGTCCAAACACAGGGCATGTATTAAGATATGTGTAATGTAAAAGCATTCTACAGTAATTTCTGAAACCTATTCTACTTCCCCGTTGCTGACGTGGAAAGCGACAAACTTTGGCGCGTAAGAAAGAGGCAGGAATACGTAGACTGCGGCTTAACGTATGTGGTTACGTATGTGGCGAGACGTCAGCGAGGCAGCAAAGTGGAAGCTTGGAATTGTACCAAGAGTTTCCAAACATTAACCTCGAATGCTGGTAGACCGTCTATTCTATCGTGGTATGGAATAATGGGCACAATGTAATTAATTCATCGCCAAGAAGAGAATACAGTGCCACACAGTAAGAGCCACGATTGACGACGATTCGCCTCTAGTTGTGCAATAAAGCAACTGCTCGTCCGCAGCACGGGATATCTGGCAAAGTTACGTACTTACTGAATTGTAGAGCGAAAGGATCAGACAAAAGGTAGTGATTAGTGTGATTAATGAGTAAACTGAACTAAAAATTTGTGATAACCCTTGCTTATCCCTATCACTTGCCCTGTCAAGGTCCTATCCTGGTATGTAAATATCCGTATGTCATAGATGAGAACGGATGAAGAATTAAATAATTTTCTTAATGAGCTAATTAATTATTTGAAATGCTTAATTCTATTTTTCTAGTAGAAAATTGAAAAGTAGTAGGAGCCCGTTGCAGCTTGTTTCATTACTGGTAAATTATTGCACTTCATACATACAATTTAATGATAAACTATTAAAAAATGATTGAAATAACAGTAAATAATTGAAAGTGCTAGTATTGATCAGTTGGTAATCTTAAACTACTGGATCAAATCAGGAGTACAGTAAATTTTTTCTCTCCGATTTTATAAAAGCCAAATTAGTGACAGCAATAGTTATTAAGCCGGCCGCGGTGGCCGAGGGGACTGAGGCGCTCCAGTCACGGTCTGCACGGCCACTACGGTCGGGGGTTCGAATCCCCCCTCGGGCATGGATATTTGTGCCGTCCTTAGTCTTGTAAGTTTAGGGACTGATGACCCCGTAGTTAAGTCCCATAGACTTTACAAACATTTGAACAAATAGTTATTAAAAGTGGTAAACAGGCTAAAGGAACTGCAAAATTAATGAAAATGTTCAAATGTTTGTTAAGCTTAAGGGTCTTAACTACGGGGCCATCAGTCCCTAAACTTACAAACTACTTATGAACTACCTTATACTAAAGACAGCACAAACATCCATTCGAACCCCCGACGGGGAACGGCCTCGCCCATCGTAGCATAGCGCCTCAATGCTCTCGGCCGCTACGAATAAAATCCGTGGAAAAGTGTACTATAACAGTTTCAGGGATACCATACTATCTCCAGAAAATCTATCAGTAAAATTTTCGTAAAATTATTTATACAGTGCTTAATGAAAAGGTAGTTAAATATGGGTTTTTGGTTGGTAATTTTGTGTAATTTATGTGTGCAATCCAGAAGTGGCTGAACTAGGGGCATCTATGTTCAGAAATACTTCATTGTTTGATCAAGTGCAAATATTTCATTCATATTCAGGGCTGTGTTTAAGTTGTAAATGAGTGATTTGGTTTGTCTTGTCTTATATATTGCTTTCCATAGAAATCAGTGATTTTCTTTTTTTCTTTTTTTATTATTTTCTTTTTTCTTTTTTTATGGGACCATAAACTTAACGCTTTTGACTTGTTTGTACCTAGTTGGTTTAAAGTAATATTTACAACAGATTTGAATCAGGTTATGAATAACAGTTTCAACATTATATTGCCTAATCAGGCTTGCGACCGTGTAAATAACATTCAGTAAACTTATTAATTCTTGTACACAACAATATGTCCCTGTTTAGCAAATAGTCTGTCTAAAGTCCGATACAAATTGAAAGTGTCTTATAGGTACACATATGGTCAAATAAAAAAATTCCACCGTGGGTTGTGCCCTTGCATTCGCTTTAGACGTGGTTTTATCGTGGTTGGCGTGATCGGTAGTTATATCCAGTGGTATGAGATCATATGTGACGACTGTAATCAATTTTACAATGGAGGAACAGGTCGAAACACATTTTAAGGAACACACAAAAAATTGCGAAATTAATCAGTCAACATTTTTCGTACACTTCAGTGACCATAAATACAAAGAAGAATGAATAGAAACAGCGATGAAAATTCTACATCTTGTATCCAAGGGAATCATGATGAGTATTCTGGAAGATCTTGAAATATATATCCACTCGGACGCAATTCCACACAAAATTATTAACAGATTTAAAGCGCAATGTAAAGTGTATGTTCTTTGTAAACAGATAAATGTCACTGGAGTGAAATGATACGAAAATAATAATTGTACAAATATTAATTTGCTCAATAAATCTGCTAAAAATATACGAGCACAAAATCTACGAGAAGAAGCACTCCAGGACATTATGCTGTGAAAGGAAAACGTAAATATACAGACCAATTATAAATTTCATAAAATGCATTTTTATAAAAACCATCAGCTGTTTATTAAAAACCTTATTCATCTACTAGTTTCGGTCATGGACCATCTTCAAGGATAAAAAGGTGTTAACAGAGAATGGTAAAATACATCAAATAAAATAATACAACTGAGATAAACAGGAGTCAGTACAACTAAAAGTGTAAAAAACTGCTATGGTCATCTTAGATAAAATCTATCAGTCAAACATGACATAAAAGGTGAGAACGGTCTATGATTCTCACCATTCTCACCTTTTTATCCTTGAAGATGGTCCATGACCGAAACTAGTAGATGAATAAGGTTTTTAATAAACAGCTGATGGTTTTTATAAAAATGCATTTTATGAAATATATTACGGCTGTTGACTCTCGCCTCACCAAAGCATTCACAATTAAAAATTGTACCTACGGAAGTGTATATCTGTATTTGATATACGTATTTTGTACGTATCACAGTTTCTGACGTAATGTATTACGTGTAGTATGGTGCTTAGAGCAGGGCTTGCCTTCACTACCGCCTGTATCTTGCTATAAACCAATATCACCACGGCACGCTATAACTTCAGTGTAGAAGTGTCTCATAATCTACTACGTTGCTAAATGAAAACCTGTTTTCGTGCGGCTTGTTACATTTGCCTTCATCTAGTCCATATGCTGGCCTTTAGAAATGAAGGAAAACTAGATGTTAATTTATGGCGAATGTCACAGAAATACAACCGCAGCTGTGACAACGTATACTGAACGCTACACTGTTCGCCGTTGTCCGTCACGTCCAACGACTGGCAACATCTGCAAAGTCACGGAAACAGGTAGCTGGGCTCCCACATAATGTCGACGTACAACATCAGCGACTGGCAATGGAAACTAAATTATTGTTCTGACTGCTATAGCGCACAATCCTCAGATCGGTGTACAACAGATTTCACGTGGTGTGGTAATACGTCACAGTAGCTGCGTTCAGAATCTTGCATCGGCATCGATTTCTTCCGTTCCATACCTCACTGCACGATGAACTGTACGGGAACGACTTTGAATCACGCATTGTACTCTGTCGTTTTGCAGTTGCAAGGTAATCTATTATTCCTGAGCAATACATTGTTTACGGACGAGGCTTCGTTTAAAAATCATGGTAATGTGAATCTACGGAACATGCACTATTGTTCCGTGCTAAATCCCTAATGGATTCGCCAAGTTTCTCATCCTCGAAAGTGGAGTGTCATTGTTTGGTGCCGTATCACAGCTAACTGTATTGTAGGTCCCTATTTTTACCGTGGAACATTACATGGACAGCGATATGCATCATTTCTTCAACACACACTGGCGCTCCTCATGGAGGATGTAGGATTGGAGACTCGTCTATCAATGTGGTTCCATCATGAATAATGTCCCGCACACAATACAAAGCTTACCACAGACGTTCTAGATGCGACATTTTCAAATAGGTTGATAGGGCCGGGAGGTACTGTCCAATGGCCAGCACGGCACCCCGGCTTGACGCCATTTGACTTCTTTTTTTGGTGCGCATTGAGAGACAGTGTATCAAGAACTCCTAACGACAGCAGAGGATATGCAGCATCGTATTAATCTAGCGTGAGCGGAAACACTCTCTCGTTACCCGTATCCAAACATGTATCTGCAGACGGAGGGTCACATATGTTGACGTGACACAATCCCATTGCTCAAGATGTAGGTGTATTTTCTGTGTCGGATGCAATGCACAACAATACAGTTTCTGTGAGCGACAGGACACGAGTAAATGTGAAACCAAGTGTGCTATCTCTAATTGTAACTGTAGTTGTCATTTCGCTAGAATAACCATACGAATAAAATTTTGAAAAACTTTGTGTTGGAAGTGTCACTTGTTTATTGTTGTGGACTGTGCATGCCTTACCAATATTTGAGACCCTGACACAGACAACGTGAGATTCACATTTGAGTTTCAGAACTTGCGCTGGCAAAGTACTTCAATTGTTTCTACTGTCTACTTCACTTCGGAATTTCTCTGGAAGTAATTGACGTATCGCGATGCAACCAGCCCCATTATTATTTTTTTTATTTTATGCTGTTGATTGTATACGAAATAATAGGGGGCGTTCATTTAAAACATACACAAATTTTTATTTAATACAGGTTCAGGAAGCTAAGTCGTAACACGCAGTGTAACTCCCCAACCTTATTAGATACAAAGAGGCCGTTTCGACAGTGAATTTCAGGGACAGGGGCTACTTGAATACATCCCATTTCATGTTTGTGCTATTTTTGATTACATGAGATATGATGCCATATTTATTTTTTTTTTTTTTTATGGAATCCTAAGTTAAATATTAGCGTAACATGATGGGCACAAAACGTAGTTTTCAAATATGGTGTATCATAATATTTAGGCGAATAGTGTTTGCGACACAGATATATGCTGCGGTGGAGTAGTCGAGTGGTCTAAGGCGCCACGCTGAGGAGCGCGTGGTTGCTCGCCGTCGGAGGTTCGAGTCCTCTCTGGGGCATGGATGTGTGTGTGTTGTCCTTAGGTTAGTTTACCTTAATGTAAGTAGTTCGTAAACTGATGACCACGCAGTTTGGTCCGATAGATTTACAAACATTTGAACAGATATGTTCTCCTATCGTATTCGTCCTTCGAAGCGGCGTTGTCCGATGCGACCTTTCTTGTGGTGTAGACTGCACGGTAAACGTCGCGAGCCCGTCCTTACACAAACAACGCCGCTTCGAAGGACGGATACGATAATGGAATATATATGTGTCTCAAAAACTATTCCCCTTAAGTATCATGATATACACATATATGAAAATGTCTTTTTAAATCCATTATGTTGCGCTCAAATTTAACATAGGGCTCCATTAAAAAAAAGTTTTCTCATTTCTCTGTAATAAACAATAGCACAAATATGAAATATCAAGTATTCAAATAGCCCCTGTCCGTGCAATTCACTGTCCAAACGGCATTTTTGTATCTATTACGGTTGGGCCTACACAAGAGGTGTTTGTTATGAGTTAGCTGCATCACCCTCTCTCTCTCTCTCTCTCTCTCTCTCTCTCTCTCTCTAAGCTACTGTGAAGTAACTAGATTCTTAAATAAGTGCCAGCAGGAAGATTTTGCGTTGTTGTTGTTGTTGTGGTCTTCAGTCCGGAGACTGGTTTGATGCACCTCTCCACAATACCCTATCTTGAGCAAGCCTCTTCATCTCCACATAAGACCGGCAACCTATATCTGTCTGAATCTGCTTCTGTATCCCTCTCTTGGTCTCCCTCTGCGGTTTTTACCCCACACACTTCCCTCCAACGCTATATTCACAATTCCTTGATGTCTAAGAATGTGCCCTACCAATCTATCCCTTCTTTTAGTCAAGGTATGCCAGAAATTTCTTTTCTGCCCAATTCTATTCAGTATCTCCTCTTTAGTTACGCGATCCACCCACCTAATCTTCAGCATTCTTCTGTAGCACCACATTTCAAAAGCCTCAATCGTCTTCCTGTCCGCACTGTTTATCGTCCATGTTTCACTCCCATATAATGCAACACTCCATACAAATACATTCAGAAAGGACTTCCTTAGGCTTAATTCAATATTCGATGTTAACAAATTTCTCTTTTTCACGAATGCTTTTCTACCCATTGCCATTCTGCATTTTATATCCTCTGTACTGCGACCATCATTTGTTATTTTTCTGCCCAAATAGCAAAACTCATATACCTCCTTTATTACTTCGTTTCCCAATCTAATTCCTTCAGAATCACCTGATTTTCTTACACTGCACTCCATTACCCTAGTTTTGCTCTTGTTAATGTTCATCTTATATGCACCTTTCAGCACACTGTCCATTCCGCTCAATTGCTCTTCCAGGTCCTTTGCTGTATCTGACAGAATTACTATGTCGTCGGCAAAACGCAATGTTTTTAATTCTTCCCCCTGAACTTTAATTCCTTCACCAAATTTCTCCTTGCTTTCCTATATAGCTTGTTTAATGTACAAACTGAACAACATTGGAGAAAGGCTACAACCCTGTCTTACTCCCTTTCCAACCACTGCATCCCTTTCATGCCCTCCAACTCTGACAACCGCTGTCTGGTTTTTGTACAAGTTGTAAATAACCTTACGCTCCCTATATTTTACTCCTGATTGCTTTAGAACTTGAAAAAGTTTATTCCAATCAACACTTTCAAAAGCCTTCTCCAAACCTACAAAAGCTAGAAATGTATGTTTGCCTTTTCTTAATCTAACTTCTAGGATGAGCCGTAAAGAGTGTATTGCCTCCCGAGTTCCTACATTTCTCCTGAACCCAAACTGATCTTCCCCGAGGTCGGCTTCTACCAGTTTTTCCATCCTTCTGTATATAATTCGTGTTAATATTTTGCAACCATGACTTATTAAACTGATGATTCTCTAGTTTTCACACCTGTCTGCACCTGCTTTCTTTGGAATGGGGATTATAACATTTTTCTTAGAGTCTGAGGGTACTTCGCCTGTCTCATACATCTTACACACCAGGTGAAACAGGTATGCCATGGCTGGTTCTCCCAGAGACTTCAGTAGCTCTGAGCGAATATCATATACTCCAGGGGACTTGTTTCGACTTTGGTCTTCTAGTGCTCTGTCAAATTCATCTCTCAGTATAGTATCTCCTATTTCATCTTCATCTACTTCTTCTCCCCTTTCTACAATATTGCCACTAATTTCATTTCCTTCATAGAGCTTCTCTATATACTCTTTCCACCTTTCAGCTTTCCCTCCTTTGCTGAGAACTGGTTTCCCATCAGAGTCCTTGATATTCATAGAGCTGTTTATCTTATCTCTAAATGTTTCTTTTATTTTCCTGTACGCTGTATATATTTCCCCCCTATTTATACATCCTTGCATTTGCCTTCTAGCCACTCCTGCTTAGCCATTTTGCACTTCCTGTCAATCTCATTTCTTAGTCGCCTGTACTCCATTTTGCCTGTTTCATTGACTGCATTTTTATATTTTCTCCTTTCAACGATTAAATTTAGTATCTCCTGTGATATCCAAGGATTTTTTGTGTCTTGCCTTCCTACCTATTTTGTTCTCTGCCACCATCACTATTTCATCTCTCATTGCTACCCATTACTCCTCTACTGTTTTATTTTCCCCCGTTTCTGTCAATTGTTGCCTAAAGCTCTCACTGAAATTCTTAAAAACTTCAAGTTCCTTCAATTTATCCTGGTCCCATCTCCTTATTTTCCTACCTTTCTGCAGTTTTTTCAGTTCCAGCCTACAGTTCATGACTAACAAGTTATGGTCAGAGTCCTTATCTGCCCCTGGGTATGTCTTACAGTTTATAACTTGGTTCCGGAATCTATATTTTACCATTATAAAATCTATCTGATACCTTCCGGTGTCTCCTGGTATCTTCCAAGTATACAACCCTCTTTTGTGATTCTTAAACCACGTGTTTGTAACGATTAAATCATCTTCCGTGCAAAATTCTACCAGGCGGCTTCCTCTATCAATCCTTTTGCCCAGTCCATATTCGCGTACTTTTTTTCCTTCTCTTCCTTTTGATACTACCGAATTCCAGTCTCGCATCACAATTAAGTTTTCCTCTCCCTTAACTGTCTGAATAATTTCCTTTAGTTCCTCATATATTTCTTCTATCTCCTCATCATCGGCAGAGCTAGTTGGCATATAAACCTGTACTACTGTGGTCGGTGTTGGCTTCGTATCTATCTTGACTACGATAATGCGATCACTGTGTTGCTCATAGTAGTTAACCCGCATTCCTATTTTTTATTCATTATCAGACCTACTCCTGTAATACCCCCAACTTATTTTGTATTTATAATCCTGTACTCTCCTGACCAGAAATCCTGTTCCTCTTTCCACCGAACTTCACTAATCCCCACTATATCTAACTTCAACCTATCCATTTCCCTTTTTAAATTTTCTAGCTTTCCTGCCCGATTAAGGGATCTAACATACCACGCTCCGATCCGTAGAATGCCAGTTTTGTCTTTCCTGATGATCACATCCTCCTGAGTAGTCCCCGCCCGGAGATCCGAATGGGGGACTATTTACCTCCGGAATATTTTACCCGAGAGGATGCCATCATCATATGTTCATACAGTAGAGCTGCATGTTCTCGGGAAAAGTAACGGCTGTAGTTTCCCCTTGTTTTCTGCCGTTCGCAGTAACTGTGTGGCAAAGCCACATTAGCTGATGTTACAAGGCCAGCTCAGTGAATCATCCAGACTGTTGCCTTTGTAACTACTGAAAAGGCTGCTGCCCCTCTTCAGGAATCACACGTTTGTCTGGCCTCGCCACAGATACCCCTCCTCTGTGGTTGCACCTACGGTACGGCTATCTGTATCGTCGAGGCACGAAAGCAACCCCACCTCGGCAATGTCTGTGGTTCATGGGAGTGGAGTAATAGAGAAGTTCTAGAGACATTATGTGGTGTAAGATTGTCTTGGAACTTGGTTGCCTGAAAACTTGAGTTTTTGGTGACGAATCGCGATTTACCGTGTTGCAAGCTATAGGAAGGGTTCAGGTGTGGCGGATGCCTCGCAAGAATATCCTGAATTCATATACTGTGCCACGAGTGAAGCAAATGTAAGTTTCCAGAATGAAACTTTCACTCTGCAGCGGAGTGTGCGCTGATATGAAACTTCCTGGCGGATTAAAATTATGTGCCGGAACGGGGACTCGAACCTGGGAACTTTGCCTTTCACGGGCAAGCGATCTTCCACTGAGCTATCCCGACACGACTCACGGCCACTCCTTACAACTTTACTTCTGCCAGTACTTCGCCTTCAACTTTCCAAACTTCACATAAATTCTCCTGCGAAACTTGCAAGACTAGCACTCCTGGAAGAAAGGATATGGTGGAGACATGGCTTAGCCACAACCTAAGGGAAGTTTCCAGAATGAAACTTTGCAGCGGAGTGTGCGCTCATATGAAACATTTCATATGTTTCATATCAGCGCACACCCCGCTGCAGAGTGAAAGTTTCATTCTGGAAACATCCCTTAGGATTTGTCTAAGCAATCTCTCCACCAAATTCTTTCTTCCAGTAGTATTAGTCCTACCGGCCGCAGTGGCCGAGCGGTCTGCGGTGCGCTAGTCACAGTCTGAACTGCCCCTACGGTCGGGGGTTCGTTCGAGTCACGGTTCCGGCATACAATTTTAATGTGCCAGGGTGTTTTATATGTAAGATTATTCTTGCGGTTAACGTGTCGTCCTCTTTGCTGCAGTGTTGCTATATGGTAAGCGTAAGTAGGTATACATAAGACCCCACAAGTTTAATGATACAAGAGATAATTGTTACGAATAAAAGAATATTCAACTCGGTGTTGTAGATGTACAATGGTGGCAGATAAAGTCCAGGCTACAAGACTAAGCTCCGAAGTTCGTTTGCTTTCCGTTAAATTCTCTATGTGTCAGTACTGAGACAAAGAGACAACTAATAGGAGGTCGTGATAAGCCTCTACGCCGTGGCAGGCTCATGGGTTTAACACACCTGCAAAGACTATCCCTGCACGCAAAACGTACAACCCAAACTTCGATATGTCCTACTACTACGGCCATAGTACCCATGGCTGGCAGCAGACCCCGTGTTCCAGTCAGGTCTTCGATCCTCGGGGGCACCACACTGAAATGTGCATGAAACCGTGACCATACGGATTACAATTAAGAACTGCGGCGGCTACTGCGAACCATGGAGTACAATGGCTAAAAAGGAGAATATTTGGAAGATTGGGTCTGGCAGGCCGCGTACTTGGGTAGAATTGCAGATGTACGTGGGATAGCGCAGACACTTACCGCAACTGCTTTGTATGCAGGAGTTCCCGGAAGAAATTTGCATGCGTCCATTAATTTACATCGCCTACTAGCAGTCGGGACTGAAATATCCCATTTAAAACCTACGATGGGTGTTCAAATGAAAAGCTACGAAACGTTCTAACAACCAAACCGGTTGAAATGTGAATATGTTGCGTTGAGATAACTTGAAAGCGAATCTTTAGGTTAAAACCTATTCTTTTCCTAGGTTCCTAGTTGCAAATTAATTTGTACCTAGGCATTTAATGAGTAATTAAAACAGACAGCTAATTTTATAGCACATAAAATAACCTATTTCGACGTTAACGCCTATTTTGCCTAATTCAACTGTAAAATCCCAAAAGGCACCTATTTCTTCTATTTTGAAAGCACTTGCTTCGGAAACTCTAAGGTAGAAATACTGAAATTGATATATTTTTTTAATGTAATGCCGTCTCTGCCGGCGGTGTTAAGGTTGAATATAAATTTTGTGGACTCAACTTACACGAGACACTGCAATGAATCCGATAACATATTGCTGAATCCTGCACAGTCAAAATTTAATTGTTAGTCTTTTAGTCCCAGATGCGTCAATCACAGCTTATTTGATTTGTTCAAAGCAAAGGCCAAAGACTAATGAACAAACGACAGCACACCATGTCAACACTGGGTTGATGGTATAGATCAAAGTAAAGCTTTGAAAAATGCAACACTATTACTGGAAGAGCCCTTAGTTTAGCGTGACTTCGCTTATGGCGACAGTTATTTCCGAATTAGAAAGCTCAGGTAGAGGAAGTGAAAAGGAAAATTAATGATGCTCAGGTGAATTGAGAGGAAATTAATGGGAAGAAATTCATCAGGTTTTCAGAACAACACCGGCGTGAAGGGCCTTTACGGAAAATCCGGTTCCACTGAATGCAGCGTTTTTGTCCAAAAGTACCGAAAGTGAAGTACGGCACATTCGTTGTACAACATTCATTCTCGGCATATCGTGCCTTTTCTCTGTAAAACCTTCAAAAGGATGCAGTCATTTATTGTGAAGCCAGTTATGGTCTGAATGTTTGAAATCAATGGTTTATTTAGCGTTTGTTAAATTATATAGGCGTGTTTACATGTATTTCAACATGTGGCTACTGATCTACATTGTGTATTTATCTTAGTAAACAATATAGGTTTGGTGTCAATTTGATCATTAATGTTGTGTGATGTTTATCTTATTATAAGCGAATAATAATTTGCTCATAAGTCAACTCTAGGTATTTTACTTTATATTTATTTCCTATGATAAATTATTTTCAGGGCCTATTTTAGATTTCATTAGTACTAAATGAGGTAATGAAAGTGCATATCTTAGGCGCATAAAATGCTCTTTTTACGACCTAAAAATCCGCGGTCTAGTTATAACGTTGTGTGACATCCTGGGACGCGACGCATGCGTAATCACCTCCTCTGAAAAAATTCAAGACAACATATGCCTCTGTATGTGTCTTACAGTTTAAAACCGAATTTCGAAATTTATCTCGTACCAATATAAAGTCAGTTTGGTCCTTCCAATGTCTCCTGTTCGTTTCTATGAAAACACCCGAATTCTATGATGCGTAAACCAAGTGTTCCATTCTTTTCTCCAGTCCATAATTACCAGCAATATTTCCTTCACTTCCTTTTCCCACTTCAGACTTCCAGTCCCCCCATCATTATCAAGTTTTCGTCTCCGTTAACTGGCTGAATAATTGTATTTCCCCATAGATTTCTCAGATTTCCTCATCATCGGTAGAGCTAGCTGTACCGCGGCGGAGCGGCCGAGCGCATTGAGGCGCCATGCTACGATGCGCGAGGCCGTTCCCCGTCGGGGGTTCGAATCCCCCATGTGACATGGATGTTTGTGCCGTCTTTAGTATAAGCTAGTTCATAAGTAGTTTGTAAGTTTAGGGACTGATGACACCTTGGTTAAGTGCCATAAGCTCTATAAATATTTTAACGTTTGAATTTGAGCTAGTTGTTATACAAACTTGCACTACTGCGGTTGGTATTGGCTTTGTATCTACCTTTGCTACGATAATGCGTTCAGTATGCTGTTCATACTAGCTTACTCACATCCCCATTTCATTATTCACTTTTGGACCTCTTCTGCGTTTCCCCATTTGACTTTATACTTATAGCCTGTACTCACCTAAACAAAAATCCTGTAAATCCTGCCACCGAACTTCGCTAATAGCCACAATATCTAACTTATCAGCTTCTTATTTTTTCAATTTTTCAAACATATCTCCGCTGTGGTTTCAGCTATGGTACGGCTAAATGTATCGTTGAGGCTGCAATGTCTGTGGTTCATGGGAGTGGTAGCTATAGAGTCCAGATCGTATGTTAAGCACTAATATGAGGCTGAATTGAGTTGCGATCGCCAGAATACTGTATATCGTTGAAATTTCTGTCGATATGAATGTATACTTTGTGATCAAAAGTACACCGACGCTCCCAAAAGCAAGTAAGTACAAGGAATGTTTCTTAAAGTAAGTTTCGTTTGATTATATAAAACAAACTTATACAGATACAGAAAAAAATACTTTTCTACATAGCTCCCGAAATTTATTAGTCATTTGTCATAGCTTGGCACAAATTTTTGTATGACTTCTCCATAAAATGTTTTCGCATGTGTATTCAACCATGTGGTGACACACTCTTTCAGCTCGACATCGTCGAGATTTTAGGTGTAAGAAGAGATATAAGACGCTAGGAGCGAGGTTCGGGCTATACAGAGGATGATCAAAACGTACTAGTGAAATTCCCATAAGAGTAGTTTCGTCACATTCGTCGTGTGTGGTATGGCATTATCGTGGAAAAAAAAAAAAAAAAAAAAAAAAAAAAAAAAAAAAAAAAAAAAATCAACACCTTTTGACAGTAATCCTCGGCGCTTGGTCTGTATTGCGCGGGGCAGTTTCTGAATGGTCTCGCAGTAACCATTTAGACATTTGGCCTCGTGGTAAGAAATCAATCAGCAAAATACCTTTTCTGTCCCAAAAATGGTGCACTTGACTTTTCGAGGTGTCAGGATTTGCTTAGGCTTAACCTTCGTTGGGGGAGGGGGGTGAAGTGTACATCCATTCACTTGATTGCCGCTTTGTTTCATCGCCAATCACTATCCAAGAAAGAAACCCACCGCCATCTTCATTGTAGCGTGTCAAAAACTCTAATGCACTGCCCCCTCCCCCCCCCCCCCCCCCATGGGTGCTTTTTTTTTCAGTAAGAATATTTAGTATCCAACGTATGCTACGTTTTCGAAATTTCAATTTTTTTAATAACAATTTTATGAATTAGTGATCGTGAGATGCAAGGGCACTAAGTGTAATCTTACGGTTATGCTTAATTTTATCTTCAATTGTGTGAACCAGTTCATCAGTAACCACAGACGGGCGTACACTTCGTTCTTCATCGTACACTTGATCAAGTCCTTGATTGAACAGTCTGACCAATCTTCTAACCATTTAATCACCCATAGCATTTTGTCCATAAACCTCGCAATGTTCCGATGAATTTCCTAAGGTTTAACTTCCCTGCAATTAGAAAACGATGCACAAACCTTATTTCACAAGCAGCGGCATTTTGAATTACAGCTGAAATTATAAAGAAGCACTACAAAGCAAACGTTGCCTGCAGCGATCTGAAAATGGCGTATATGACTTCTCCTTGAGTAAGAGTTGTTGTTGTTGTGGTCTTCAGTCCGGAGACTGGTTTGATTCAGCTCTCCACAATACCCTATCCTGAGCGAGCCTCTTCATCTCCACATAAGAACGGCAACCTACATCTGTCTGAATCTGCTTACTGTATCCATCTCTTGGTCTTCCTCTGCGATTTTTTCCCCACGCACTTCCCTCCAACGCTAAATTCACAATTCCTTGATGTCTAAGAATGTGTCCTACCAATCTATCCCTTCTTTTAGTCAAGGTATGCCAGAAATTTCTTTTCTCCCCAATTCTGTTCAGTACCTCCTCATTAGTTACGCGATCCACCCACCTAATCTTCAGCATTCTTCTGTAGCACCATATTTCAAAAGCCACAATCCTCTTCCTGTCCGCACTGTTTATCGTCCATGTCTCACTCCCATACAAGGCAACACTCCACACAAATGCCTTCAGAAAGGACTTCCTTAGGCTTAAATCAATATTCGAGGTTAACAAATTTCTCTTTTTCAAGAACGCTTTTCTACCCATTGCCATTCTGCATTTTATATCCTCTGTACTGCGACCATCATTTGTTATTTTACTGCCCAAGTAACAAAACTCATCTACCTCCTTTATTGCTTCGTTTCCCAATCTAATTCCTTCAGCATCACCTGATTTCCTTACACTGCACTCCATTACCCTAGTTTTGCTCTTGTTAATGTTCATCTTATATGCACCTTTCATCACACTGTCCATTCCGCTCAATTGCTCTTCCAGGTCCTTTGCTGTATCTGACAGAATTACTATGTCGTCGGCATACGCAATGTTTTTAATTCTTCCCCCTGAACTTTAATTCCTTCTCCAAATTTCTCCTTACTTTCCTTTATAGCTTGCTCAATGTACAAATTGAATAACAATGGAGAAAGGCTACAACCCTGTCTTACTCCCTTTCCAACCACTGCATCCCTTTCATGCCCTTCAACTCTGACAACCGCTGTCTGGTTTTTGTACAAGTTGTAAATAACCTTACGTTCCCTATATTTTACTCCTGCTTGCTTCAGAACTTGAAAGAGTTTATTCCAATCAACATTGTCAAAAGCCTTCTCCAAATCTACAAAAGTTAAAAATGTAGATTTGCCTTTTCTTAATCTATCTTCTAGGATAAGCCTTAAAGTGAGTATTGCCTCCCGTGTTCCTACATTTCTCCTGAACCCAAACTGATCTTCCCTGAGGTCGGATTCTACCACCTTTTCCATCCTTCTGTATATAATTCGTGTTAATATTTTGCAACCATGACTTATTAGACTGATGGTCCTGTAGTTTTCACACCTGTCTGCACCTGCTTTCTTTGGAATGGGGATTATAACATTTTTCTTAAAGTCTGAGGGTACTTCGCCTGTCTCATACATCTTACACACCAGGTGAAACAGTTTTGTCATGGCTGGTTCTCCCAGAGACTTCAGTAGCTCTGAGGAAATATCATCTACTCCAGGGGCCTTGTTTCGACTTAGGTCTTTCAGGGCTCTGTCAAATTCTTCTCTCAGTACAGTATCTCCTATTTCATCTTCATCTACATCCTCTTCCCTTCCTACAATATTGTCTCGAAGTTCATTTCCTTTGTAGAGCCCCTCTATATACTCTTTCCACCTTTCAGCTTTCCCTTCTTTGCTGAGAACTGGTTTTCCATCAGTGTCCTTGATATTCATAGAGCTGTTTTTCTTGTCTCCAAATGTTTCTTTTATTTTCCTGTAGGCTATATCTATTTTTCCGCGATTTATACATTCTTCTACATCCTTGCATTTGCCTTCTAGCCACTCCTGCTTAGTCATTTTGCACTTCCTGTCAATCTCATTTCTTAGTCGTTTGTACTCAATTTTGCCTGTTTCATTTACTGCATTTTTATACCTTCTCCTTTCATCGATTAAATTTAGTATCTCCTGTGATATCCAAGGATTTTTTGTAGGTCTTGATCTCCTACCTATATTGTCCTCTGCTGCCTTCACTATTTCATCTCTCAATTTTACCCATTCCTCTTCTATTGTTTTATTTTCCCCTGTTTCTGTCAATTGTTGCCTAAAGCTCCCTCTGAAAATCTTAAGAACCTCACGTTCCTTCAATTTATCCAGGTCCCATCTCCTTATTTTCCTACCTTTCTGCAGTTTTTTCAGTTTCAGCCTACATTTCATAACCAACAAGTTGTGGTCAGAGTTTATATCTGCCCCTGGGTATGTTTTACAGTTTAAAACCTGGTTCCGGAATCTATGTCTTACCATTATAAAATCTATCTGATACCTTCCGGTGTCTCCTGGACTCTTCCACGTATACAACCTTTTTTGTGATTCTTGAACCAGGTGTTTGTTATAACTAAATTATGTTCTGTGCAAAATTCTACCAGGCGGCTTCCTCTTTCATTACTTTTGCCCAGGCCATATTCACCTACTATCTTCCCTTCCCTTCCTTGTCCTACTACCGAATTCCAGTCTCCCATAACAATTAAGTTTTCCTCTCCCTTAATTGTCTGAATAATATCCTTTAGATCTTCATATATTTCTTCGATTTCCTCATCATCGGCAGTGCTAGTTGGCATATAAACCTGTACTACTGTTGTCGGTGTTGGCTTCGTATCTATCTTGACAATGATAATGCGATCACTGTGCTGGTCATAGTAGTTTACCCGCATTCCTATTTTCTTATTCATTATCAATCCTTCTCCTGTGATACCCCCAATTGATTTTGTATTTATAATCCTGTACTCACCTGACCAGATATCCTGTTCATCGTCCCACCGAACTTCACTAATCCCTACTATATCTAACTTTAACCTATGCATTTCCCTTTTTAAATTTTCTAATTTTCCTACTCGATTAAGGGATCTAACATTCCACGCTCCGACCCGTAGAATGCCAGTATTGTCTTTCCTGATGATCACATCCTCCTGAGTAGTCCCCGCCCGGAGATCCGAATGAGGGACTATTTTACCTCCGGAATATTTTACCCGAGAGGATGCCATCATCATATGTTCATACAGTAGAGCTGCATGTCCTCGGGAAAGGTAACGGCTGTAGTTTCCCCTTGCTTTCAGCCGTCCGCAGTAGCTGTGTGGCAAAGCCACATTAGCTGATGTTACAAGGCCAGCTCAGTCATTCATCCAGACTGTTGCCCCTGTAACATCTGAAAAGGCTGCTGCCCCTCTTCAGGAACCACACGTTTGTCTGGCCTCTCCACAGATACCCCTCCGCTGTTGTTGCACCTACGGTACGGCTATCTGTATCGTTGAGGCACGCAAGCCACCCCACCTCGGCAATGTCTGTGGTTCATGGGAGTGGGAGTAAGAGTAACTGCGGCGAATGCTCAGAACTGCGATCGTAGCGCTGCCGGGGATACAAATAGAAACGGAACTTATTTTGTGGACAATCCTCGTATATGCGGGCAGTGATTTCAGAATATGATGGTATGTGCGTTACCCGAGTAGAACAGTGCGATTTTTGCAAGTCAAACGGCTATCTGTAGTGCAAGTCTTTTGTGAAATTCGTCTCGCACGTTGGTGGAACTGCGTATCATGGAACTGGATAAGCCGCGGTGGAGTGTCCGAAAGCATTGAGCCGCTATTCTCCGATGCGCGAGGCCGTTCGCCGTCGGGGATTCGAATCCCTCCTCTGTCATGGATGTTTAGTATAAGTTAGTTTATAAGTAGTTTGTAAGTTTAGGGACTGATGACCCCGCAGATAAGTCACATATGTGCAACAAACATTTGAACAGTTTTGAATTGCATAATTTACTAGATTTAGGAATTCAACAAACGACAAGGAAAAATCATAAGCAACGATAAGAACGCTTAAGTTATCCAGTGACGCCACATCATTTCCCTGTGTAGGGCATATCTCTCCCCAGGGCACAACGGTCATGTGAGTTGCAAAAATTTCAGGACCTAAATAGAATTATAACCCATATTGGATGCCAGCGCAACCGGAAAACCCACATTCTCAATGGCACTGATAGTTTTCTTCTTCTGAAAAGACTGCGTTTCATCCAAACTAACCCTCTTTGTGTTTAAAAATGTAACTAAATTTGCATCATGAGCATCTAGGAGAAAAACTCTCATTGAAATGACGATGATGGGTGGGGGCAGTTGAACGACGATGTAGGTGTTTAAATTCACAGGAGCAGTTAGTTCAAAAGTATCACAGTGCTCAGGCTGGTAAACGTGCCTCTACCTCAGTTTTCGACATAGTTGTCAGTGTCTTAGCTTATGTTTTGCTAAATAGATTCCCTAATTATAATAGTAATTTCGTCCTTAAGGTTATCGCTTTAGAAACATTGTTTAGTTCTTTACCTCTTCATCTATTATTAACATTGTCTCAAACTCGTTACATAGATGTTTTCGCTTTATACCGTAATGTATCGCCATCAACACTCAGAAATAAATGTCTTTTACACTAAAGTTTAACATATGCCATCGTTTTTCCAAACACAAGACAAAATAATAATCTTTGAGCTTGGGCACGAAGGTTCATGTTTACCTCCTTCCCGGTATGTTATATTAAGTATTAATTAAAATTTATTGCAATTCACAGACGATACTGCAATGAAACATTGTCTCGCGTAGGAACGGTTGCATGCCGTTGTGTGACGCAGTCTCGCTTTAGAGGGTCCCCATGCATTATTTACTGCAAGGTGGCACGTTCCACTGTTAATAATTCCGAACCCGTGATTTATGCAGAGCGAATAATCAGTCGGAAGTTGATTGACCAAACAACGATCGAGTGAATTACGGCCTACAAAAGCATCTCACTGTGAATCAACACTATCATTTGTTTCGAATGTATGCGCAATCTGAATGTTTAAAATGAAATTCCAGTTTTGACACTATTGTCTGTTGGCGGAAGATCAGGCAGCAGTTGCGTCATTTATGATCAGGGGTAATCGTATATTTCCTAGCAAATACATAGAACAGAAGTGACAATGAATAAATACGTATGTTTGGACTTGTAAATTAATAATTCGTGATATTTATATCGATATGAACTATACAAATATTGCGACCAACCGAGGAAGTTCGGTGGCTTTGAAATTGCCGCTGTTTCCAGTAAAACTAAATATTATTAGGATTTTTCAAACTGTGTTATTAGGACTGACGAATTGCCAATTGCGGGCAGCATTTATGCAGAACGTAAACGTCTGCTCACAAGTTAACACATTCCGCTGTCATTCTTAGCTGTATATTCGTGGGGCACAAGGAATCTACATAGTAACATAGAAGTTTTGGTATGTTCCTACCTGCTGCTTAAATCAATATTCCAACAAACATATTCTTAAAAATGTACGTGTGAAAAAGAGAATTATTATTTTTGATTAGAAAACCCGTTTGGACATAGTGACTTAACAGGTAGACGTAGGTGATAAGATAAGGCGATACCATTGCGATCATTTCGAACAAATGTAATTTTAGCTGGAAGTATATTGAGAAAAGAAATAATTTGTTCTTGGATGTTTAGTGAATATGTAACACAAATACAAATGTTGGTATAAATACAAAAAAGGTTGCAGAATTGAGAAAAATCGATCGAAAAATGTACCATACTAGGTACAATTGTGATCACTTCCTCGTACAATATTGATCACTGCTGTCTTCCACGTCAAAATAACTTTTTCTCTCGGGAACCAACACATGCTTCAAGGTACCAAACATTGCATTTTTGGCAGCGAATCCAGTCACCCTTAACTACAAAATTTATAAGAGTGCATTAGACTAAGTAGCTTCGCGTACCTCTTAAAAGGAAAAAAAAAAATATCTCCGTAGCACAGAGTGGTGTATTCTTGGAAAAGAAACCTGATCATCACAACGCCACACAAAGGCAGGTGCGAGACTGACAAATGGCTGATCGGGATTGTACCTATATCGAATTTGTACCACCTTACCCTATAAGAATACCGGTAACTTGTTATGATGGTATGATCATTTCCGACATGTCGTGGTACATTAGACGACAGCTTATCAAATTGACGCATCTACTTCTACATCTACATGGGATACTCTGCAAATCACATTTAAGTGCTTGGCAGAGGGTTCATCGAACCACCTTTATACTATTCATCTCCTATTCCATTCTCGAATAGCGCGCGGGAAGAAAGAACATCTGATTCTCTCAGTTCGAGCTCTGATTTCTCGTATTTTATTCTGATGATCATTTCTTCCTATGTATGTGGGAGTCAACAATATATTTTCGCATTTTGCATTCCCATTCCAGGTCCTGTATCACTTTCGTGACGCTGTCTCCCCTGTATCGTGACAATACAAAACGGGACTCTTTCGATGTCCTCCGTCAAACCCACCTGATAAGGATCCAACACTGGGCAGCAATACTGACGGACATTCTTAGTGTAAGTAGTCTCTGTTGCATCTTTTAAGCGTTATGCCAATAAAACGCAGTCTCTGATTCGCCTTTCCTACGACATCTACGTGTTCTTTCCAGTTTAAGTGTGATGTAATAGTAATTCCTCGGTATTTTTGGAGTTTACGGCCTTCACATTCGATTGATTTATCTTGTAAACAAAGTTTCAAGGATTTATTTTCGTACTCATGTGGACGACTTCACACTTATTATTTAGAGTCAACAACACTCACAAAACGCTTGTTACAGAACAACGATTATCAGAAGGGCTAACTTATAATTTTATGACTGATATATCCCTGTTGTGATGGATGGTGTTGGTGGCTCATCTGATCAGTGTACACTTTCTGATCAAAAGTATCCGGACTCTCGTAATCTTGCAGAAAATCCAAAGAAATTCTGGTCATATGTGAAGTACACTAGCGGCAAAACACAAACAATACCTTCACTACGCGATAGCAGTGGTAATACTACCGACGACAGTACTGCTAAGGCAGAATTACTAAACACAGCTTTCCGAAATTCTTTCACCAAAGAAGACGAAGTGAACACTCCAGTATTCAATCCAAGAACAGCTGCCAGCATGCGAAACTTAGAAGTAGATGTTCCTGGAGTAGTAAAACAACTTAAGTCACTAAACAAAAATAAATCTTCCGGGCCAGATTGTATACCAACTAGATTCCTGTCAGAGTATGCTGATGCAATAGCTCCGTACTTAGCTATAATTTACAACCGATCACTCAGCGAAAGATCCGTACCCAAAGACTGGAAAGTTGCCCAAGTTACTCCAATATTCAAGAAAGGCAATAGGAGTGATCCCCAAAATTACAGGCCTATCTCATTGACGTCGATTTGCAGTAGGATTTTGGAACATATACTTTGTTCGAATATTATGTACTACCTCGAAGAGAACGACCTATTAACCAATAGTCAGCACGGATTGAGAAAGTATCACTCTTGCGAAACACAGCTTACCCTTTATTCACATGAAGTGTTAAGTGCCATCGACAAGGGATCTCAAATCGATTCCATATTTCTGGATTTCCGGAAGGCTTTTGATACTCTACCCCACAAGCGGCTTCTAATGAAATTGCGTGCTTATGGAATATCTCCCCAATTGTGCGATTGGATTCACGATTTCCTATCAGAAAGGACACAGTTCGTTGTAATTGACGGTAAGTCATCGAGTAAAACTGAAGTGATATCTGGCGTTCCACAGGGAAGCGTTATAGGTCCCCTACTCTTCCTCGTGTTTATAAACGATTTAGGAGATAATCTGAATATCTCTCTTAGACTGTTCGCGGATGATGCTGTCGTTTATCGGTTAGTGAAGTCAACAGAAGATCAAAAGCAACTGCAAAGCGATTTAGACAAAATTTCTACTTGGTGCGAAAATTGGCAATTGACACTAAATAAAGAAAAGTGTGAAGTAATACACATGACCACTAAAAGAAATCCGCTGAACTTCAATTACGCGATAAATCAGTCAAACCTTAAGGTCGTAAATTCTACCAAACACCTAGGAGTTATAATTACGAACAACTTTGACTGGAGAGAACACATAGAAAATATTGTGGGGAAGGCGAATCAAAGGTTACGTTTCATTGGCAGAACGCTTAGAAGATGCACCAGCTCCACCAAAGAGACTGCCTACATCACACTTCTGCGTCCTCTCCTAGAGTACTGTTGCCCCTTGTGGGACCCTCACCAGGTAGGACTGACGGAAGATATTGAGAAGGTTCAGAGAAGAGCAGCTCGTTTTGTTTTATCTCGTTACAGGGGAGAAAGCGTCACGGAAATGTTGCACGAATTGGGGTGGAAATCATTAAAAGAAAGACGTTATTCATTGCGGCGTGATCTGTTTGCGAAGTTTCAATCACCGACTTTTAGTTCTGAATGTGAAAATATTTTGCTAGCACCCACCTACCTAGGGAGACATGACCATCCCAATAAAATAAGAGAAATCAGATCAAAAACGGAACGATTTAGGTGTTCTTTCTTCCCGCGCGCTATTAGAGAATGGAACGGTAGAGAAAAGTTATGAAAGTGGTTAATGAACCCTCTGCCAGGCACTTAAATGTGATTTGCAGAGTATATATGTAGATGTAGATGTAGATAGCTCGAACTAAATATGTCGCGTCTGCACTCTTCGGCCCTACGTAGGGTCGGTTTAAGGTATTTCGGGGATCCTGAGGTCTGATGTTCGCCCCTCTCCGTACTTTCTCACTAGAATTTAGTTCAGTTTGAACTTTCCCTCTGCCCCTCTCTTTCTCTTTCTCTCCGTGTATGTGTATGTACTGTTGAAACAGTTTTGAGGATGAAAGTGAGGCACTGAGCATTGAATCTATGGACAAATAGCTAGGAGTTTATTAAGTACTAACTCACCGGAATCATCACATGCTGCTCACCAATTGATGAAAACAGTTTTGACGCTTGGTTAGCAGAATTTGGAGAAAGTTGTATGTACGGCGACTATCACTCACCAACACCTTGTGACAGATTATCCCAGGTGTTCGACACATGATTGTTGGGTAACTGTCACTGTTTGTGTTATTGAATCCATCACTGCTGGTGGAACCGGCAAGCTCAAATAACGGTTAATAATGACATTGTACACTTAATTATAGTACATTTTTGAAACATACTAGTATTGCTCAGTTTTATGTGTCGCGAGTAGACCGCACGGCTTTGTAGAGATACATTGTTTACAGTTCTGTTTACCTGTAGTTGCCTTTGCAGAAATGTATAACAAGCCGCAAAAGTAACTGAAAATGGACTCAAAGTGCCATATTCCTTATAAACCACGGGTAATGATAATCACTTTGGACCAAGAAGACAATAGTGTCCCACAAATAGCAAAAAAATGGAAGACTTCCATTAACGGAGTTGTCGTAACCATACACCGGCATCGAGAAACAGGTCCCTATGAAGATCGTTCTCGCTCAGGAGCACCCAGAAAAATATCAGGACCCCAGGAAAAGTATTTTGCAGTGACCAGTAAACGTAACAGATTAAAAACCGTCCGCGAATTGACTGCTGAACTAAACACAACGAGGGATACACCGGTGAGTGACCCAACAGTGATACGTTTCCTGGCAGACAACAACTTCCGAGGTTATCTAGCGACAAGGAAACACTGTTGCGCCCTGTAAACATGAATAAAAGCCTTCAGTAAGCTAAGAAACACCAACATTGGACAGCGGGGGATTCGGAAAGAGTCTTATGAACTGATGAATCCAAGTTTGAAATATTTGGAAGTAAAAGCCGCCGAATTGTACGCCTTTTACCCCATGAATTCTCAGAGCGTAATTCCAACTGTAAAGCATGGGAGGGGATCTGTGATGGTACGGGGTACTTTAGAGGGAATAAAGATTTGGTGAAAACAGACGAGAAAATGAACCAAAAGGAGACATCCTAAGACGTCTGGTTTGCATCTGATTGGGAAAGGGTTTGTCGTGCAGCAAGACAACGACCCGAAACATACGTCTCTCTTGTGTCAGAAATTTGTGAAGTCTCTAGAGGTTCGTAAAACATTGAAAGACGTGGTATAGCCACCCCAATCCCCTGATTGTAGCCCAATCGAGCTGCTATTGGATGGACAGGAAGATCCGGAAACGGGAAATCATGAGTGGGACACAATTGTGGGAGGTCCTGCAGCAAGAGTGGAGATCAATTCCAACTGAAACCTTGGCAAAATTGACGCAGGACATGTCGAGAGTGCGCAAGGCAGTGATGAAAGCAAAATGGGTGGGGGGGGGGGGGCTGTTTTGAAGAGTCGAAAATTTAATTGTTGCATCTTCCTGTGTATTAGTTGCGCTTAATAAACAATTGGAAAACAACAAAATGCATTTTATAACGTATATCCTTTCAATTGTCTATAACTAGAGGTGTTTCCTCCATCAGTTTGAAAACACCTCTAGTTATAGATAATAGAAAGGATATACGGTAATGACATGTTAAAACGTAAGTTTTCCATCGATAAAACATACACATAACCTCTTCAGTCCCGAGCGCATATTGGAAATGTAAATGAACTACTTTTGTGCTATTTGGTTTATTTTAATGCTAATTAACAATAAATTAGAGTCCAAAACATTTTTCAAGCATACTGATTTTTCGTAGCTTGAATCATATAAAGCTTTAAAGCACTATAATCAGTTATTACGTTGATTTACAGTTTGATATTAACCGTGGGATGTCTGTATGCTTTCGAAAAGATATTTAGGTATGTAAAAATACCTTTAATTCGGAAAAAAACATCTTTTTACCTTTATTTCGTCGAGACATGCTGTGGAGTTGCGGAATCTGAAATTTTCAGAAGGTGCTGCCAACTATTAGCATTTAGGAGAAGAACGGAAAAATGATAGGCAGCAAGTTCGAAATCTATAGTACATTATACCACAGACCAGAAAACGTTCAGTTGAGTGGGCGCCCAGGAAAAAAATGAAACCTAGATGTATCATGGGGACTGAAGAGGATAAAGTATGGAAAAGAGTATAAACACAATAAACAAGAATGGTCAGCCACATACATGAAGACTCAAACTTAGATTTAGATGTTCGTTGAAATATTCACACGGGCGAGACAGTTGACTACATTATAAGTAAAAGTAAGGTGTTTATGGAATAGAATCGAGACACCGACGAGCGTAGCACTGAGTGGAAGTAGATTGCCCTGAGGGGGGGGGGGGCGACGACGACGACTGGGGTACTGATTGGAAATGATACGTAAGAGCTGGTGCGCTGGGAGAGGAAGAGGAATTTGGGAAAACGCAACGAGTTACTAGCTGTCGGTAAAGTTTACTAGGAGAGGAGGGTAGCAATAACCTGAAGCTGGTAAGACGGGTAAATATCGGCGGGATTTCATGGTTCGGCAAAGGAAGGCGATTAGAGTCCACTTTGGAGAAAACATAGTCGGTCACCAAAGCCAATCGTAGATCTACCATCAGCAGGCACTGCGGCGTGACCAACGATCACTGTGAAGTTTATGGAAGTCGATAACCAGTTCTTCTGGCGTGCACGGCATAATTGGAAAATCACATTTACAGTACTAAACTAAATTTCGAACCTAAACATCAAACATTAGAACACGAAAATTTGCATATAAATCATAAATGAAATGGGGAATTAAAAGTGTCACACTTAAGTTTTGTCGAATATAGTGGCATATACGAAGAATGGCAAACAATGGTTTGAGGAAATTGTAGGTTGTATTAAATTTTTCTCGTAGAAGAGGAATGTGAAATAAAAATTTTTGGTTTCCCAGCCTTCCACAATGTGCGTAGTAACAATGTCATCGTGTCCAGCTATTCTGACAAAGTGAGAGAGAGTGAGAGAGAGAGTGACACTACAAAATACATTTTACTTGGATTTTAACTATACACAAAGGTCGCTTAATTTGTAATTCAGGAGGTATATGAAAGGAATCGCCAATTAAATCTTAAGCAACTAATTTTCCCTGACGCTCTAATTTCACTAATATCATTATTGGGCCACAGAACCGTTGGCTAATAGCAGCGGAGTTAATTTGGAAGCGGTGTAATTTTCCGAGTCCTGGTACAATTGTTCCTAGTAATCTCTAATATGACGAACAGCCACAAAGGCTTTCCGGGTCGGTATATTGAGTTACTGGACACTGCTTCTTCGTAGCGGAAGGCCGCCAGTTCGTCCCTTGTCCTTCGCCAAGTTGTCGCTACTACAGGAACACTAGCCTCCAAAGTGCGAGACAAGGCCTCACAGGTCAGAGTAATACCAATGGTCTCCCTGTTTAGGCTGGCTACAGGCATAATACGGTGGGTCGCACTCAGTAACAATACCAGCGAGAGAGGTCCTCTCAACCACACGAAGTAGATTTGTGAACTTCTCTAGCTCAGAAGCTGTTGTCTTAGTTATATCATTGTACTCATTTAATGTTCTGCGTAGCAGCCACTGACCTTATAAATTCCGTTACTGCGATTTCACAGTGCAGGCGAAGCAACTACAATCATATCTTTAAATTTAGGGGAATGCAACGATTTTCTCTTCGACTGGCAGATTCGTCAAGGTTATCATTCTACGTTTGCACCATAGGGCTTTGTGATGCCTCTGTATTGGGTATGATTTTTCACTCTCTTGGATAAAAACAGTTTCATTTCTCTCTCAATGTACCGTCTCTTGATCGAGAGCTGGACGATTTAATTAGAGGCATGTTTATATTGAATAACCTACCTCGCATTTCCGTGTGTTCCTTCCAGGAAGAGATTCAGTCCGATGCTGGCCACGGTCGGTAATGCAGGAGAATTGCAGGTAAGGCTTAGTTAGACTATCTGTTAAATGGGATCAGAAGTAAGACCGCTTTATTAACTCCTACAACCATTTCAGTTCGTTCTCGTAGCTGCAATATTAAATACCCTCCAGGGCGCCTTCCGGAGTATTGATGAATATTTCGTGCAGTTAAAATATACCAGGTGATCAAAAAGACAGTATAAATTTGAAAACTTAATAAATCACGGAATAATGCAGATAGGTGAAAATTAACACGCGTGCTTGGAATGAATTGGGGTTTTATTAGTACAAATAAAACAAAAGTTCAAAAAATTACGACAGATGGTGCTTCATCTGATCAGAAAAGCAATAATTAATATAACAAATTAAGACAAAGCAAAGATGATGTTCTTTACAGGAAATGCTCAATATGTTCACCATCATTCCTCAAAAGCTGTAGTCGAAGAATAATGTTGTGAACAGCACTGTAAAGCATGTCCGGAGTTATGTTGAGGCATTGGCGTCGTATGTTGTCTTTCAGCATCCCTAGAGGTATCGGTCGATCACGATACACGTGCGACTTCAGGTAACCCCGAAGCCAATAATCGCACGGACTGAGTTCTGGGGACCTGGGAGGCCAAGTATGACGAAAGTAGCACAAGATCATCAACAAACGACGAGCGGAAGAGATCTTTCACGCGTCTAGCAATATGGGGTGGAGCTCCATCCTGCATAAAAATCGTACGTTCCAGCAGGTGTTTATCAGCCAGGCTGGTGATGATGCGATTCAGTAACATATCGGCATACCTCTCACCCGTCACGGTAGCAGTTACAAAACCAGAATCACGCAGTTCCTCGAAGAGGGTATATGTGGTGAATCCAACCCATACCGTGACTTTCTCGTCGTTCAATTGAGTTTCTATGACATTTCTGGGATTTTCGGTAGTCCAATTTGTGCAGTTGTGGGCGTTGACAGACCCTCGGAGCGTGAAATGAGCTTCGTCGGCCCACAGCACGTTACACAACCAATCGTGATCTTCCGCCATCTTTTGAAACGCCCACACCGAAAATGCCCTCCGCTTCACTAAATCGCCAGGTAACAGTTCATAATGCCGATGGATTTTGTAAGGATAGCATCGGAGGGTACGCCTAAGTGCCAACCAAACATTAGTGTATGCAATGCCGGTGCGACGTGCGACTGCACGAGCGCTGACTTCCCCGTTCATAGACGAACCAGCTACAATCTCCATTTCTTCCTGAACTGTCTCAGCAGCATTACGCCTTGTGCTCGGTCGGACACACGGGGTCTATCGTCTAAACAACCCGTGGCTTCGAACTTCGAAATCATTCTCGCCACAGCGTCATTTGTCAACGGACCTTTACCCGTTCGAATCCCCTTCCAATGGCGACCGGATCGTAACGCTGGACTAGAATATTCCCCATTCTGATAATACAGCTTCACTAAAAGCGCCTTTTCAGATAACGTCAACATGCTGCGACTTCCGGTGCATCTGATTCTCTCTTACGCTTCTCTTGACGGACCTCGACCTTGGTCCGATGGGTTGCAGGCTAAGCATTACTGCTGTTCCTGCGGTGCCTGAAACATATGAAAAACAAATTAGTGGCCTGACTGGAGGAAGGGTCTTAGTGTGTCAGCTGGTGACGGAGTGTGGTTTCTTCCACGGTTGCTACGAGATTATAAGATTAATCCCGTAGCAGGTCAGGCCAACGAGTCGTTGGCCTGAAGTGTGGTTGTGTCCCAAGGTCCCGGACGAGCCGGTTTTGGGACTGCTGGGACTTCTCATAGAAGTTCCTGGCGGTGGCGCGGAACCTCTCCCGGAGGGGCAAGATGTCGACTTCGTCGTGAAGTCGGGCGGTGGGGTACCGCTTCGGAAGATGCAGGGCAGTCTTCAGGGCGCGGTTCTGGATCCTCTGCAGCGACTCGATGTGGAGGTCTGCGGCGTTTCCAAATACTGGGGACGCGTACTCGAGCACTGGGCGAACCAGTGACAGGTACATCGTGATCCCATGTTCCGGCGGCAGCGACGACTGCGGGTTAAGCAGCGGATAAATTACGCGTAATCGCGCAATGGCTCTCTGTCTTACATCACTGACGTGATGTTTCCAGGTGAGCCTTTGATCTAGGGTAACCCCTAGGTATTTCGCCGTCGTGCTCCAGGGGATGGGAGCCCCCAGAATTTCGATCGGCGGTAGCCCAATTGGCACACGTCTTCTAGTGAAGACGACTGCCTGGCTTTTCGCGGCGTTGAATTTCAACCGCCACTTAGTAGCCCATGCCCCCAGGACGTCGCAACCAGCTTGCAGGCGGCGTCGCATCGTGTGCGCGTTCATGCTGCGGGTGAACAGCGCTGTATCGTCGGCGTAGAGTGCCAATTCTACGCGTGGTACCCGCGGTGCGTCGGCAGTGTACAAAGAGTACAGCAGGGGGCCGAGAACCGACCCCTGTGGCACTCCTGCACGTATCTGCCTTTCTGTCGATGTACCCCTGATTCTCTCTCTCATTACAGCTCCTTTTATACACGATTTTCATGCGCAGTCACTGACGTTTTGCTGTCCAGCGCCATCTGTCGGACTTTTTTTGTACTAATAAAGCCCCATGTTATTCCAAGCATATGTGTCAATTTAAGTTTTACCTCTTTATCTACATTATTCCGTGATTTATTAAGTTTCCAAATTTATACTGACCTCTTGATCACCCTGTGCAATAATAATCTATTAGTTCTACTTTTTCCGTCCCTTTATCTCAGGTAAAAAATAAATGGACGTGCAATAATGAGTAAATCGTTTAATAGTGAAGGTAGAAATGCAAGACCTACAAAAAATCCTTGGATATCACAGGAAATAATAACTTTAATTGATGAAAGGAGAAAATATACAAATTCAGTAAATGAAATAGCAAAATTGGAATAAAGACGACTAACAAATGACATCGACAGGAAGTGCAAAATAGCTAAGCAGAAGTGGCTAGAAGGCAAATGTGTGTAAAAGAATGTATGAATAGGGGAAAAATAGATACCGCCTTCGGGAAAATAAAAGAGACATTTGTACACAAGAAAAGCAGCTGTGTGAATATAAAGAAATCAGATGGAAAGCTCTTCTTAGCAAATAAGGGAAAGCTGAAAGGTGGAAAGAGTATATATACGGACTCTACAAAGGAAATGAACTTTGATACAATGTTGTAGGAAGGGAAGTAGATAAAGATGAAATAGGAGATACTATACTGAGATATGAATTAGACAGAGCACTTAAAGACCTAAATGGAAACAAGTACCCTGGAATGGACGACGTTCTCTCAGAACGTCTGATGTCTCTGGGGGAGCCAGTCATGACAAAACTATTTCACCTGATGCGTAAGATGTATGAGACAGTTCAAATACCATCAGACTTTAAGAGAATTATAATAATCCTCATTCCAAAGAAAGCAAGCACATAAAAGTAAATTACAGAACCATCAGTTTAATAACTCATTGTTTGAAAATTTTATCACGGATTATTTACAGAAGGAGAGAATAGCCGACCTCGGGGAACATCAATTTAGATTCAGGAGGAATGTAGGAACACAGGAGGCAATACTCACTTTACGGCTTACTTTAGAAGCTAGATTAAGGAAAGGCAAAGCTAAATTTCTTGCTTTTGTAGATATGGAGAAAGGTTTTCACACCGTTGATTGTGTTACACACTTTCAGATTCTGAAATCAGCAGGACTCAAATATAGGGAACGGAAGGTTATTTACAACTTGTACATTAACAAAACTGCAGTTATCAGAGTTGAAGGGCATGAAAGGGATTCAGTGGTTGGGAAGGCAGTAAGTTAGGGTTGTAGCCTTTATCCAATTTTTTTTTAAATTTGTGCATTGAGAAAACTATAAAGGAAGACAAGTAGAAAATTGGAGAAGGAATTAAAGTTGAGGGGGGAAGAAATAAAAACATTGCATTTTGCCGATGACATTTCAATTCTTACAGAGACAGCAAAGAACCTAGGGGAGCAGTTAAACGGAATGGACAGTGTGTTGAAAGGTGCGTATAAGATGAACATGATCAAGAGCAAAACAAGGGTAATGGAGTGCAGTATAAGAAAATCAGGCGGTGTAACGAAACAATACAATTTGTGTAGATGGATGAAAATACCAGAAGCTGTATTCAAAATCTTTATTAAATTATGTGCGACCGTTGTTGAGAGTGTGGCATGAACAAAGAATGAAATTTACGGATACTGACTGTTGAAAAGTCGTTGTTGAGACTGTGGCATGAACAAAGCAAGAAATTTACGATTTTAATGGCTACCCAATCCAAATGTGCTTGTAATAATAATCGCACAACCGGAGCCTGAAGATGGTGTAATGTAACATCGAAACAAGTCGTACAGAATTTAATGAAGATTTTGAATACAGCTGCTGGTATTTTCATCCATCTACATAATCGAATCAGCTGCATCCCAAACCATCCAGTATGGAGAGAATTAAACTTAATAAAAGTTGTAGATGAATTTTGTTACTTGGGCAGTAAAATAAGATATGACGTTCACAGTACAGCGGATATAAAATGCAGAATGGCAAGAGAAAGAAAAGCGTTTTTGAAAAAGAGAAACTTGTCAACATCCAATTAAGCATTAGGAAGTTGTTTCTGAAGACATTTGTGTGGAGTGTTATCTTGAATGGGAGTGAAACATGGACGATAAACAGTGTGGACACGAAGAGGATAAAGACTTCTGAAATGTTGTGCTACAGATTGCTGAAGATAACGTTACTAATGGTCCTGAACAGAACTGGGGAGAATAGGAATTTGTTCGCATACCTTGACTAAAAGAAGGGATCGATTGATAGGACACATTCTTAGACATCGAGGAAGCGTGAATTTAGCGTTGAAGGGAAGTGTGTGGGGTAAAAATCGCAAGGGAGACCAAAAGATCAAGTAAGTAGATTAGAGTGGACGTAGGTTGCCGTTCTTATGAGGAGATGACGAGACTTGCTCAGGATGTAGTAGGAAGGAGAGCTGCATCAAACCAGTCTCCGGACTGACGACGACAACAACAACTGCTTCCATATTTTATCAAAAGTGACGTAGAAGTGAGTGTTTTATCAGGAACAGTCGATCAGCATTCAGCAGCAAGACGTTTTCATTAAAAAAAGGGATCAGAAGAACAGGAAGGCCAAGTCACACATGCTGTCCAATAGGTGATAAAAATATCATCAACTTCTCATGCCACGTATCGTTGTAGTCCGCTTGAGGACTGGGTGTTGTCGTCCTCAACATCATTTCATCATTATTGACACGCAAGTCGCCCTAGTGGCGTCAGCTCAAAAGTCTTGCACCAGCTGCCCGAACACGACCCCAATTGGGGTCTAGTGGCCATAACTGCCACTCGGAATCATCATACTTGTTACAAGGTGGCCGTCAACAAGCTATGTAAATATTAGAAGACAACAAGCTCCAGCACTTCAGAGGTGTTACGTTCCTTAGTTACTATACCGGCTGGAGGAGAATCCAGTACAACCACAGTAGAAAACAACACCCGCTTCTCCCAAGATGGAATTTGCAAATATGTGGAAGCATGATGGACTACTATGCAGTACCAACACACACGGAGCCTATTTCCTTCCATCCCGAGGAGTGTAGCAGGGGTTGTACCTAGTAATGGTACCTACACCCTATAGTGAGTAAATTATTTTCCTTACTTCACAGGGGATTGAATAATGATTTATCCCCGAAATAAATTATACTATGATGTTTCCGGTAATTCGTGGTGTTGTATTCTGGATGAGCAGCAGTATAGTTTGAGAAATCATATTTTAATTGATTTATAAACATAAACAGTAGTTTTTAAAGGACGGAAATTGTAACGGGGCTTATTCCAGATTGTAGATAACGAATTATCTTTGTAAATGAACTGTCTGACCAGAACGAAATAATGGCACATAGTCGCCATGTCATTTGAAGAAGAATGTATGAGAAGGTGAAAGACAGATACGGCCTACAGGAAATGAAAAGAAACCGTAGGAGCCAATAAAATCAACTGCATGATGGTCAAGAGCTCAGATGGAAAACCAATTCTAAGCAAAGAAAGGGAAACTGAAAGATGGAAGGAATATGTAGAAGCATGTACAAGGGAAATGAAGGCAGTATTGTAGAAATGGAAAAGGAATTAGATGAAGATGAGATAGAATATACCAACACAGAGAAAAGAAATTGAGGGAGAACAGAAAGATTTGAGTCGAAACAACGTCCTTGCAGTGGATGACATTTCCACTTAATTACTGACACAAAGAATTGTTCCACCTTGTGTGCAAAACGTATTAGACGGTGGAAATACCCTCAGACTTAATATATATATATATATATATATATATATATATATATATATATATATATCAAAGAAAGCAAGTGCAGACAAGTGTAAAAATTACGGAAGTATTAGTAAATGAGCCACTGTTGCAAAATACAATCTCGAATTATTTACAGATGAATGTAAAGACTGATAGAATCCGACCTCAGGGAAGATCAGATAGGATTTAGAAGAAATCTACGAACATGCAAGGCAATACTCAACTTACGAATAGCCTTAGAAGACAAGTTAAGGAAAGGGAATCCTACATTTTTTTTCTTTTTTTAGATTTTGTAAAAGCTTTTGACAATGTTAACTGAAACACTCTATTAAGTTCTGAAGATAGCAGGGTAAAATAGAGAGAACGAAAAGTTTATACAACTAGTACAAAAACTAGACCACTGTTACTTGAAAGGCATGAAATGGGCATAATGGTTGGAAAGGGACTAAGAACTGTAGCCTTTCCCCAATTTTATTCGATATGTACATTGAGCATACTGTGAAGGAATGCAAGGAGAAAATTTGAGAAGGAAATAGAGCTGAGGGAGTAGCAATGGAACGGATGGACAGTATCTTGAAATGTTACAAGGTCAACATTAAGAAGAGCTAAACAATTTTAATGGAATGCAGTGTAAGAAAATAAGGCGATGCTGGGGAAATTAGATTAGCTAACGAGATAAAAAAAAGTATTAAATTGTTTTATTATTTGGGGAGCGAATAACCTCTGATAGCCGAAGTAAAGAAGATATAAAATGCTCATTGAAATATTAATATGCCAAGATTGCAATTAATTTATTTGTTGACGACCGGTTTCGATACACTCAGGGTACCATAATCTGGTCACTTGTGTCCTATTCTTTCTATTTCGTGAAGGTGCATGACATTAAAATTGTACGTCAATCATAAAAGTTTTAACTTATACAAATGGTACGTCAAACATCAAAACAGTTAAAATATTTAAAACTTAAACAGTGCTAGTAGGAGGATTCGATCCTCCGGCGGGAACTGCCGAATAATCCTTGACAAGGTGCCTCTGGTCACTCGACCATTCCCGCGCGGCTATGAAACACAATTTTAAGTTTGCAGCCCTTTCTCGGTAGTTACTAAAGTTAACAGTAGGCCACTTGTTCAGAAACATGTCCCCTCGCGTCTGTCATAACGCGCGTGATCGTTACGATAATAGTTTACGAAATTACTGACATCATTTTCACCGAATCGTAATGTTTGAAAAAAAATGTAATAACCCGTTTTAAAACGGATTTTATACGCTGACTTTAGTCACCTCTTTTAAGCTACTGGCTATTCAGGAAATAGACTGGCACTGTGCTGATTACTAAGGGATAGTTAATTCCATCGCGGCGGACTGCGGTCATTCAATTTCGGAGCTGTAATTGCAGTGGGATCCGCGGCTACGCGCCAAATGAATCACGTGTCCATAACGAGGGCGCCAGATGCCGCCCCTCGTGTCAGCTCCCAATGGGGCGCTTTCATTTCGCTTTCATTCACTCTCCCCTCTTTACAGTAATATTCAGTGTACTTCATCAGACAGACCTGGGAAATCGAAAATCGAACATTACAGTATGAAACGAACTGAGGGAACTCAGAACCAATTTCTTATAACAGTCGTTGCATAAAAGTTGCCTTCAATATAAGTGAAGCGGTACCTCAGATCGTAACCATATATATATATATATATATATATATATATATATATATATATATATATATATATATATATATATATATATTCATTTCTAATAATTTGTCATTTTTTCTTATAATTTGATAGAGACGGCGATTGAGCCATCATTTCTATGAAGGTTAGAACTTCAGTATTGGCAACTATTTCTTCACAACCGATACAAAAACGCTACACGTTTCCACCTGCCTTCTAAGAAGTCGCCACCGTTTTGTAGAAACCGTTGCCTGCGATGTGGAAGGTGTAGTACACCGTTAGCAGAGCCTGTTCTGTTGATGGTGTGAATGGAGCGGTCTACTGTCTGTCGAATCTCTGGACCATTTCTTAAGCGAATGACACGAAGTGTTTCGTTCATCTTTGGAATCAAATCTAAGTCACAAGAACTGAAGTCCGGGTAGTATGGTGGATGGTACAGTAGTTCTGTCGGCCGAACAGAGCAGCCACAGCTTGTTCTGTATGCGTCCGCGCATTGTCGTGAAAATGATGGGTGGGTTGTGCGGAAAGTCCTGCTACTTCTTTCATAGATCTGGTCGCAGGTAATGCTCCTAAAACGAACACTAATACTGTGCATTGGCGGTCTTCCGTGGAGGAACACAATGGGTTAGGATAGCACCATCATGTTAAACGGAGGTGCTCACACAGTGTGGTGGTGGAGGTGGGGCTATAACGCAAACTGCGTCATTGAAATTTCTGACAGGGAGGGTGAAAAGTTATTAGTTTTGGTCAGCCCCGGGGAGATGGGGGAGGGAGACTTTATAAAACAATTTACACATCGTGAAATAAAAGGCAAAATCATATTTATCAGGTAATAAACTGTGGGAGCGCTCTTCCGAACTAGTTCGTTCGCGAGTTACACAGGACTAATCTGATAAGAGTGAATACTGTTGTTTAAATTAATTTAATCATACTTTTTACAACAGAGGAGGTACATAGTGACATTAAAATCGGTAATAACTACAATAACTCCACATTCGTCTTTATCAGGTTTCCTAAAAACCATCGGAAGATATGAAACGACACATTGCTGGACAGTTTATTTAAGATTCTGTTGAAATGGACGGCTTTTTAATGAAGATTTTCCTTTTCTATTAAGAACTAGAAATGGCTAATAAACTACAGAAGCCGCGTCCATTTGTAGAAAGACGTCAGTTTTCTACTCAGAAATGACAAGGTTACGTCACTACAAACCAGTCAAATCAGTAAGCGTTGAAAGTAAGAAACTTTTATGGAATACAATACCTATATTATTTAATGTACGAGATCAGCCACCACAACTGTAGCAAACATCGAAAGCAAAACAACACCGTTCCCCAACATAGTGGAAACCAATCCGCAATTATTGCTACATCTGAAACACAAATAACATGAAACATCAAGCCATTCGTTTTGTAAGAAAAAGCAGTTACACTCAAAAGTATATGCGTTTAAACGAAATGCAAGGAAACTGTAAACATGTACACCACAAAGAAACTGCCTATTATCTAGAAACAGACTATAACAGGAATTTATGTTTCTCTTGTGCTTATATTCTACTTACTTTATGCGGAATATGCTGCACATATACCCGTATTTATATTTCTTCACGAATCAGTTATTGTTTACATCTCAGACTCAGTGAAATTCGGTTCTTTTTTCATTTATCCAAATAGTATAAGGTCACTCAGTGTAACACTATGGAGTCTATAGTCTTACTGGTACATTAAACTCTAAAAGTGGTTTTTCATTAGTATAGGAATATCTATTATCTTATTTGTTTGGCGATGGGTGCTCTCTCAGTGCTGAATGTAGGGTAGAACACTTTCTACATATCTTGTAAGCGAATCAGTTTCTTGACTGAACTTCTGCATGCAATGTTTCCTTGTGTGTTCAATATTTGATAGAACTGCCGTTTTATTTATCCTGTTGCGGTAAGCGTTTGCACCGTATAATTTTGAAGATGGTGTTCAATTGTGCGCAACGTATACTCAAACAAGAGAGCGCTGCATGTGAGCATAAAATCGATGAGGTCAAGGCCACCATTGTCTGGCTGTAGTGTGACCCCAGCATACGCGGAATTCATCCACGCCAATATACGCAGAACGTCACGTATGGTTCGCAGTTTTCCTATCGCAGAAAACATTTCATCATTTCTTGTACGTTCTAGGTAATATTAGTTCATTTTTCCGAAATTTTGATTGACAATCGCGCTGTCATATTCAAGTTGAGTCTATACGGGATTTGACTGTGATTAATCAGCCAACAATTTGCACGTAAAGGTGAATACAATCACTTGATTTGTTTCAGTAAGGGTTTTGCTATCCGAAGTTGAAAATGGACGTCGTTAAATGACATTTTGTGACAGTAGTTTACACATAGGACTGTGGCTCCAGTAGTATAGGCTGTAATTTAAAAAAAAATTGCCAGGCATGGTATAAAACTTGTTTTAACATTTAAAGTCTTTTGATAAAATTTAATCGACTTGACACAATACTGTGAAGTTTCGTGCGTCCGATACCAGAGAGCTATAAGAGCGTTAGTCACATATAATAGTACGTGCAACTAAGAATACAGGTTTAGCAACCCAGAGTTATAAGCTCTACAGTACTTACGAAATCAGTAGTCAATTATTAAAATTGATGCATCATATTGGAATGACAGGCAGTGAAGACTCGAATAGTAATTCTTCTTAGAATTCAGTCGTGAAATTTATGGGTTTCTTGAATTGTCGTGCTTGAATCCCTTGTGAGGGTTAAACAGATGTCTGCCAATTGCACTCTCTCAACTTCGTTTACCACTGAATTCCGATACAAAATCGTCTGCTGCTTGACTAAAGACGAAGGAGTGAACAGTGTTCATTGTACCACTGGCAATTCTGCCTATTAAGAGACAGAGAAAAGATATCTTCATAGCAAAAAAAAAAAAAAAAAAAAAAAAAAAAAAAAAAAAAAAAAAAAAAAAAAAAAAAAAAAACACAATTGGGAAATCCCTCCTCAGCTAAGTCGAGGGAACATACACATTTCATGTATCATACTTTCGGTATTAAAAAGGGCGTAACATCAATATAGGTTTGAATTATACTGAGAAAACAGTCAAGATTGCACCATTAAATTTTATTGATTACTGATTTCAATCATTTTGCGAATCATCTTCAGATCTTACTCCAATGTTGGTATTTGAAGATAAGGAGGCGCTGTGGATACCTCCAAGTGCTGTCTGTCTGTTGTAACCTCTGCATTTCAGAGGATTTATTTTTGGATTTTTCACTCTGTGACATTCAAACGCATAGCATCCACTTTTATTATATTACTTATTTTATTTTGATATTTTTTTTTTCTTTTCATATAGTCACCATGAAGATTTCAATATTTGTGCCGCGGTGGATTAGCCGTGCACACTAAGGCGCTGTGCTACGGTGCGCACGGCCGTTCGCCGCCGGGGGTTCGAGTCCTCCCTCGGTCAAGGGTGTAGGTGTTGTCCTTAGGTTAGTTTACCTTACTTTAAGAAGTTTCTAAGCTAGGGACTAATAACCAAGCAGTTGAGTCCCATAGGTTTAGGAGCATTTAAACATTTTTTTTTAATATAAGGAAAGGCAATGAATTAAAATTTGTGCTGTGGCCGGGATTAGAACCCGGTACCTCCTACTTACAATTGTCACGGCGTGCGCCACTAGTTTTGGACTCCAGCATAGAGGACTGAGCCGCCTAACCATCCATTTTTAATTTTTTATTTATTTATTCTGGTGAAATTTGTCAGTAACAATGAGATTAACTACTAATATTGATCTTATGGAAATTTAGAATGCAGCTCGTCAGCAGTGAAGAGCCTGTTTACGCGAATTACTTCATCTTGTGTCAGCTCTTAATTGATGACAGTAGTCATGGATATCGCAACAAGCCCTTCACGATCCGCATCAGAAATTTCAACAAGTTTCAAGATCAGTAGTTTATCATATTGTTGCTGCTACACTTCACTAAAAAAATGACGGTCAGACGACATAGTTCTTTGAAGCTGTGATCCAAAAGCTTATGGTGAAATTGTGCTGAATATGGTGAAAAGAGAAAAAATACGTATACTGTAGTTTGTGATATTATTTACGTTTATACATTAAGTCTCTCTTACTCGATTACTAATCGGTTCTTAGTTTAAAAGCTATCCTCATATATAAAGTTTCACTCGGAGGTTAATATTCTCTACAGCTATGATTCGCGATTGTTTAAAAACCAAAGAGAACATATTTCGTACAGTAATGTTCAAGTTATTTTTCTACATAGAAAAAGAACTGAGACCACTTTTGTATTCCTGGTTTGTTGAAGTCTGCATCCAGAATATAAGTTTACTTACTTCTTTAAAAGACCACTTTTGCTTTCCTGGTCATGAATTATGCATCCAGAATATGATACATAGGATTGTTCTTTGCAGTTGTCGGAGACATGCGAACAGAAAGGCTGACATTATCGGACGCTCGTCTCAACCAACAGATACCAATCAGTTTTACACTACAACTGCTTTGTAGTCCACGTAAAAATTTATTGACAAATTCTAGATATGACCAAAGTCTACGGTGAACCCATCAAATATATTTTATTGTGCCATTTAGATGCAGTTATTATTGTTAACAAAGTGGATACCGCCCTGCCTGAATCTGCATCGCTTTCCTTTGACGTAGTCTTAATTCTGAAGTGTAATCATGTCGTCTAAAGCAAATTCGGCCGTTAGTGGAAACTACTATAGATTTTGGACGTGAGAGGTGTGTGTGTTGTAATTTATGTGGAAAGATACTTACGACATGGTGCATCTGTTTTTGACACCGAGGATTCGTAAAACGGAAACGCAAACTTACCTGCCAGATTTCAGCCATGAGGACTCTCGATGTAACACACGAAAGTTTCTTCTTGCAACGAATGCACTGTGGAAATTATTTTGAATTTTCCTACATCAGCGTGAAGAAAGGTTTATCACAATATGTAGCCAACAACCAATTACGAAAATAAATTATGAGAGTTTAACCGTACGAAATATTGCATGAGAATCCACCATGTTGCCATTTCTTAATTAAAAATATAACAGTAGACCAAAAGATATTGTAATATAAGATTTTAATCTGCACAAAGGTGTACTATATAATTTCCACATTGTTTCTCTTTCAGTTCTTGCTCTAAGCGGACAGCTAATTTGCTGATGTACAAAATACCTGTTAATAAACCATTGCTTACATATAAAGCCGACAGTATATTTAAATATGTAGCCAACATTTTATAGGGATATATTCTATATTTTTCCTTCGATTTATCGATACCTTTTCTGCGATATTTAGCGACCCATATTTTTATAGAAGTAAACAGTTCTGGGTAGTACTTGTTTTCATGCGAAGTCCCATTTACCTCTAGGTGATAACTGGGCCATTCCATGCCAACTGAGACTCTGACTGATTTTTTCAATTGTTAAAAAATTATATGTTGTTTTGTTATATCTATTGTCAAAAGTCTGAATTACACTGCCCTAAAAGAAAATTTGATTTTTATCTGAAATTTATGCACTTTTTATTAAGAGTTTGTCGGTAGTTTCCATGAGATGGTAAATGTTCTTTCTCAGACTTGAGTTGGAGGCCCTGCCATTGCTATGAGACACCATTGTTGATCTTGTACTTTTGGTGGGAAATTGTGTGAACCTTTCCAAGTTAAACCATATATTACAATTCAAGATAAGACGGAATCCAGTACTAAATAATAGTATTTTGAAAACTTATTGCAGCATGTAACATCCGTTACACAAAACATACAAAAGTTTTAATTACCACTGTATGAAATATTTGGTTACAATATCCTGCTGTGAAAGTGAGTTTATAATGTTGCTTATTGAGACTATAACATATTTTAATTAGTATTTCAGTTTATTTGACCATAAATAGTGTAACGGGTGTTACAACTCTTTATGTAACGGGTGTTACAATAATAATGTGAGCCCAGTTATAAAATGTAATACTTAGGTATTTCAGTAAAAAATAGTTTTTCATTCAGTAGTTCAAGCTACATAGAACACAAGTTCTATATACCATGATTTAATGTGTTTCAATGCGCTTCTTTCTAGAAATGGCTCCTGTAAATGATTGCATGAAAAGATACAGGGAGAGGCTGAAGGAAGACAGAGAGAAATATCAGGCACATCTTGAAAAGGAGTGTCAGAGGGATAAACAAGGGAGACATATATTAAAAAACAATACTGCGAAAAATTCACCACTAGAAGAAGCAAATTAGAGAGTAAGGTTGCACAGGCAAAAAGTAAAACTGAAGAATTCAAACCCATCTTGCTTCCCCAATAGGAACATACAAATGCCCTCAGTCATTTGGAAAAGTAATGAACAGGGTAAAAAGTTGCTGCCACAAAGTCCAAAAAAAAAAAGTCGCCGTATTAAAAAGATTAGTGGTTGACATAATTGGTCCAGATGTTTTACATGAAAATGTGCACCGAAAATCACCATCCACTAGTTTATCAAAGGAACATAGATCATGTATTCAAGAATTTTACTGCTGTGATGATGTTAGCCGTCAAGCCCCAGGTATTAAAGATGTTGTAACAGTTAGGAAAAAGGATGAAAAAAAATTGCAGAAAATGCACATGGTTATTACCATAGGTGAAGCATACGAAGAATTTAAAAAAATGTCACCCAGGAGATAAAAGTGGGAAAATCAACTTTCTATTCTCTACGTCCTCCGCAAGTCCTTTTGGTGTCAGACACACCACATAATGTTTGTGTCTGCAAGTATCACTATAATTTTTTAAGTTTGGTTGAATCTGTTGCAAAAATGATTCCCATTTTCCCTCAAAACTACAAAGATTTGTTAGATCATTTGTGTTGTGATGTAAGAGAAGAAAATTGCAAGTTTCGATATGTTGGAATGTGGAGAGCCAAGTTGACGATGAAGAGGACATTAAGATTGTTTGAGAGTTTCTGGCCATAGTAAAAAAAGAAAAAAAAAACTTCAAGTCTGATGAAAATGACGTCTGTTTCGTGAAATTTAGTCAGCTGGTCTCCATGTTACCAACACCTGATATCAGGGCACAAGGAAACAGACTGTACTATGAATTCAGTGAAACTGTAGATGTGTTCGAAAAAGATGTTTAAAATTAATTGCACATACTGTATACTAAACATCTCTAAAAGAATATTAATTGAAATGTTCCTAATTTCATCCATTTGTTCCATTATGTTGTAGACTGTTTATGAAATGGATTGTCCAGGCAAAAGTGTATTAACAGCTAATTTACAAAAATAAAGCTTTTTCAGGTAAAATATATTGGCATTAAATAGAAATTTGGTAATATTAAAATTTAACACCCTTATGTTAATGTAAACATTTGCATAAAACATAAATTTTCACACAGTGTAACACCCGTTACACATCATGTAACACCCGTTACCGTACCTTTTCTCTAAAAACGTTAAATAAATTAAGCAAAAAAGGGAAACTGAGAACACATTTAATTTTGTCAATGTTTAATAGACACCCACGCAAAAACTTGTTAATTTCTGTCCCTAAACTCACAGAATTTTACAATTTCTACTACCCATGTAGAGGTCCATGTCCAAATTCTGTAACACCCGTTACACCATGTTTTGTACTAGTTACTCAATTTTGTTAAAATAAACTGAACATTGCAATATATGAAAATGATCAGAAACTTAAAGTGGAAATACTTCTGCTTCCTAAATTTTGATTTTTGTTGGAGCTACTTTGGAAATTTTACATTTTTATCTTTGCGAGAGTAACTCCCGTTACAATGGAATGACCCAACTATGTTTCCCCTAAAATACATAATAACGTTTCAATGTCACAATATGCCACGATGACTTCTTAATGTTTGCCGTAGTACACTTATGGTGCCATTTATATTGTATTTTATGATTTACGACACAATGTGTTACCGCTAATTGCTCCTAATTTTATTCAATTATGCATAGGGTACAAATTACCAAGATCAAAAGATGACAGGAAGTATCTATCGGATCAGAGAAAGATGTTAGTGTTCTTGGCTGTGTACACATTTATTTTCATATTTGTACTATGTGATTGTTTTATTTTAAAAGTTTTGGTAAGACCGCTGCTCTGTATAATAAGAAATTTTCTCAAAAAAAGGTTTTCACCTTGTGATCCATATTTTTGATTAAGTCGAGGTGACCAATAGGAATAGAATGAAGACGGTTAGCGGTTTCCGTGATAGGGTATGCCCTGGTTATATGGACCACCGATATTTAAGTGCCAGTCTGATATTTCCCTAGTCAGCCACAGTTCTGATGCAGTCAGTGTTAAGGGTTATCTTCACACAGACGTTTTGGTCGCGAGTTTCGTGTGTGTTTGAGAAGAAATCCGTGTATTTCTTTTGGTGAAGTGTAAAATATTTCTTACTAAATTTCTTTGTTATATACGTAATTACTTTCAAATGATTCCGACATAATATCAGTCCAATAACTTTATTGTATACTTGGGTACAAACTAACCCTAAATTAGCATATATGTAGCGTTGTTTGTCTGAACAGGAAACTCATATATCTATCCCTTACAACTGACGGAGCAGTGGAATTTTGGATAGTTAGCCCACTTAAAGGAAATCTGTGATAGTTCAAGAAATGATGTCGCTGTTGTGGCTCCTAGTATCTCAAGAAATTTTAGTAATGCTGATACTTGAAGAAGCTATAAAGCTGTTCCTGGTTAGTAAAAACTGTTACTCATCATTAATTTGTTTGTTAACTGCACAATGATCTCAATGTCGTGTTTGAGTAATCCAAGAGCATGGCAGAAAGAACTTATAACATTTGCATCACAGTTTTTTACTGAGTTAAACAAAACTGTTTTATTTTTTAACATTTCTTTGGCAACAGCATCTCAACAATATTGATCTCTATCAATCATTTGAAGTTAGTCATTAGTAATTTCATTTAGCTGACTGTGCACATGGAGAAGCTCGTTTTGTCATACAATTAATTCCTTTCAAACTAGCAACTAACTTGACTCCCATTAATACCCTGTAAATTATTTTTCTTTATAGTGCCCACCACGTGCATTGTAGCACAATCACACACGTACCAAACAATGTAACATTAACCATTTTATCAAAATTCCTCTATCAATGATCTGAAGTTAATCGTTAGTAATTTAATTTGTTGACAGACTATAAATTAATTTCCTTTATCGTGCTTACCACGTGCAATGTAGCACAATCACATACGTACGAAACAATATAGCATTAAGCATTTCATCAAAATTATATGAAAGGGGAAATGGAATACTACTAATGATTACTATTACTTAAATCTTCATTTACACTCTAGTTTTACATTGTCTAAAATGTCTCTACAATTCTGCCAAAACTGACTAATATTATAAATACCTTTCAATATCTTCACCTCTGCAAGTTTCTTACATAAACAAAAACATCTCATATCTTCATCACAAAGAAAGATGCCCTCCACTGCTTGGTAGGGCAGCCTATTCATTCAAGACACGTTACCACAGCGACTCTGCACACAATTGCAACTCATAACTCCACTATATATATATATATATATATATATATATATATATATATATATATATATATTAGACAGAGGTAATAACCTTTCAAACTTAATAGTACATCATCCTGAGAATCTGAATATATTTATAAAATTTGCCACGATGATCGTTTTGAAAGTGACTGGGATGAAGGTAGTTGTGATTATGTAAAGATAACTATAGTGGAACAAAAGGAGAACTAACGACTGGATTAAGTGTGTGTCATGCTCTTGTAGGACACATGAAGGCTGCACAAGATTCGAAAATAAAAGTGATTACTGTGCAAAGCGAGGCACTGGATAAAAATGATTGCCCAATGATTACTTGATCTGAACCATGTTAAAATAAATTACACAAATTATATTTGCTAATTACATTGGCTATCAAAATGCTGATGAAATCTTTTTTTAAATAGTTTCAACTCTAACTCTTACCACTTTTCGAGCAGTTTATAATAATTACAATTTCATAGAAACAAGTGCAGACAAGTGTGAAAATTACAGAATTATCAGTTTAATAAGTCATTATTGCAATATACTAACAAAAGTTACTTACAGACGAGTGGAACAAACTAGTTGAATCGGACCTCGAGGAGGATCAGATTGGATTTACGAGAAATGTTTGAACACGCAAGGTATCATTTACACTACGACTTGTCCTAGAAGATAGTTTAAGGCAAACCTACATTTTTAGCGTTTGTAGATTTAGAGAAAGCTTTTGAGAATGATGACTGGGAAACACTCTTTCAAATTCGTGAGTTAACAAGGATACAATGTAAGGAACTGAAAGTTATATACAACTTGTACAAAAATCAGACAGCAATTTAAAAGTAAATGGGCATGAAAGGGGCGCAATGCTTGGGAAGCGAGTAAAACAGGATTGTAGACCTTCGCCTATGTTATGCAATCTGTACTGTGAGCAAGCTGTGAAGGACTGCAGTAAGAAATTAGAAGAAGGAAGGAGAAGAAAGAAGAAATAAAACCTTTGCATTTGACGATGACATTATGATTCTGTGAGAGACAAAAAAGAACCTGGAAGAGAAATTGAAGAGAATGGTCATTGTTTTGAAATGAGGTTATAAGATGTACATTAACGAGAGAAAAACAGAACTAATGGAATGCAGTGTAAGTAAATAAGGCGATGCTGGAGGAATTAGATTAGGTAACGAGATCATAAAACTAGTACTTGAGTATTATTTTCAAATGTTCAAATGTTTGTAAATCTATCGTACTCACATGATTGGTCATTAGTCCGTTGCTTACAAACTACTTAAACTAAGGTAAACTAACCTAAGGACAACATAAACACCCATGCCCGAGGGGGGGAATCGAATCCCCGACGGCGAACGGCCGCGCGCACCGCAGTATGGCTTTATCATTTTGGTAGCTTATAACTTCTGATGGCCGAACTCAAGACATAAACAGCATTTCTGAAAAAGCGAAATTAGTTCACATCCAAAATTAATTTTTATACTTGAAAATAAACAATGTTTGTTCCCGCTGATGAATGACCTGTGTTTCATGTGTTACACCTTGATGTAATGTGTACCAGAGATCCACCTATTCCTAGGACGTGGTCCATCTATCCCCCGGGAAAAATTGACCATTGAGTAAGAAAAAAGAAACTCCTTGAAGTATGAACAGTGTAACAGTTAAAAAGGACATACAGTTCTTCTAGTTCATATACATATTAGAAAAATATATACCAATTCTTGAATATTGCCCAATTTAGGAAAAAATAACTTTGGAACGTGGTCCAACTATACCAACTATTCTACAGTTTTCGTATTGAAATTACAAGACAATGGGTTGCGAATAGTCTCCATGTGTTGGATGATCATTCAAATCCAGATATTTTATCTAATCATATCTTCCCAGCAAACAATTACACTGCTTTCTTTATTCAACAGAAAGTAATCATATTCCAATGACTATGTTCGCATCGCGAGACCGTGAAATTGCAGTAGAAAGAATTCCATTGTTCTAGTCTTGAACCCAGAAGTTTTAGTCTACCCCTTAACAAGTTAAGATTTGTGAATTTCTACCTTCAATCTCTGCAGTTTGTGATCATTTTCATCAAAATAAAACTACAAGAAAGTGATTCGTTATTCTACCTCCTCATTTGAGTTCATGGTATACTTCAAGTGCGTAAATTTAAGGGTGGAGCATGATCTATGATAATTTCAAAATATCAAAAAGTTTGAATAGCAGATGGAAGATCTGGATACTAAAAGATTTGACTTTACTTAATTGAAAATTCTGTGTTTCTTTGCGTGAAGCCAATCAGAAATAGTAGTTAAACGAATGGTTTGAGGCTTCACCAAACCATAAAACCGGAAAACTCTTTCTTATAGTTATTTATTATTTATGTGGTGCTCGTAGTACAGCTGTAGAAGAGTTGAAACATACAACACCACCAAAAAGTCTTGAAAGTCAATGATTTTGAGGAAGAATGAAAGCTGCGGCGGAGTGGCCGAGGGGATTGAGGCGCTGTGCTCCGATGCGCGAGACCGCTCCCCGTCGGGGATACTAATGCTCCCTCGGCCATAAATGTTTGTGCTGTTTTTAGTATAAGTTAGTTCAAAAGTAGTTTGTAAATTTAGGGACTGATGACCCCGTAGTTAAGTCCCATAAGGTTGGCAAACATTTGAACATTTGAAAAATGAAATTTGGAAACAGAAATAAAAATTTAAGTCAGAATTCGAATAATCTTTTATTGAAATTAAACACATGCGATCAAATTTTACTCTCCAAGTAGCCTGCTTTGGCTTCAATCACCGCTCTCTATAGGGACTCAATTTTGCTGTCAGCTTCATCAGGCTTTTCTCGGTGATATGCCGCTCAGTAGGATTACAGTCAGCGGCTCGGTGAACAGATAATATTTACGTTTATTCGTTGTATATATATATATATATATATATATATATATATATATATATATATATATATATATATATATATATATATATATGTTTCTTTTCCTGAAGCCAATCAATCAGAAATAGTAGTTAACTGAATGGTTTGTAGCTCCATCAAACCATAAAACAGGAAAACTCTTTTCTTATAGTTATTTATTATTTATGTGTTGCTCGTAGTACAGCTGTAGAAGAGTTGAAATATACAACACAGAAAAAAAATCTTGTATATCAATGATTTTTGAGGAAGAATGAAAGCCGCGGCGGAGTGGCCGAGTGGATTGAGGCGCTGTGCTCCGATGCGCGAGGCATATATATATATACAAGTTTTTATTACACTTTTTGAAGTGTGTTTAGGGTTGTTATCTTGCTGTAGAACGAATCCCTTGGCAATCTAAAATCGTCCACGTCACTTTCCATGATACTGCAGAGTGCGCTGGTAATCCAATTTCCTCATTGTTCAGTTTGGTTTTACACGTTCACCAGTGTTATCGCCTTCAAAATATCCCAATACCACGAGAGAATCCCTTTCATGTTTTACTGTTGGAGATACATATTGGTGTCACGTTCTTTCACCTGGAAAACGGTGAACTAATTTGTGTCGCTTTGTAACAAAGACCTCAAATTTGGATTCGTCAGTGAAAAGTACTTTTTTTACTGGCAAACTTCCATGTTGACTATTGCACCATACCCGTTTCCGCCTATTAACAGTCGTTAGTAATGGTTTATTGGCGGTTACCCCTTTAAGTTTCACTGCCTGAAGACGTCTTTTCACAGTACTTACCCTCATCGACTTTTCCCTATTAAAACTACCACTGTTTTGAATCTATCAAGTTTACTTGTCACTGCTATTTATTTGCCAACTCTTAAGAAGTGACGTTTGACCTACCCTTTCGAGTTCGGTCCATTTTCCGGCCAGTGTCTGCATGTGTCTGCAAGATATAATGGATACATCCCAATAAATTGGTTTTGACGTATTGTAAGTCCGGCAACACGTAAATGCACAATCGCAGAACGTTTTTCTGTTGAATGCTCCTTTCTTCGTCCGATTACAGATGTTTACGCTGAGCACTCACTGCAGTTCATTTTTGCTATCTCGTAATAACTACATGCCCGTTTCGTCTCTGTAGCCGTGTGTTCGGATTTATTGACGTCCTATGAACGCCATCTAGTGAACATTGCGGCACGCAATGTTTGGAAACTGAACAGCATAACAACAGAAAGTTATGTTTTGAAGTATTCCATTTTTCAAAAAACGTGAATCACTACTCTTAAAGGTTATATTTGACATGGAATTGGGGAATCAATATAGCTGATTTAAATTTGAATCTAATAACTAGCTTTCTTATGTTACTTTCAGGGCGTTCAAAAACATTTATATATTCCTAGCCCATGATTGGCGTCGGTCGTCCACCTTCCTGCCAAAATAATGTTGACATCCAGTATCACAAAGAAGAGAGAGTTTGTCTTTCTGCTACTATCTTGATTTATGACAAATACCATAAAAATTAGGCACAGAATAAATACATTTCGTGACAATATTAAAGTTGAGAACTTCTCGAAAACTACAAATTCTCAAGTAATGAAATACACACAATTAGAAACTTAGTCGTAGCGACAGGAATAACTTTTTAAACCAATAAATTGCTGGAAAATGTCATTCTTGTTATTTATTATATGTGACAACTCTAAAAACAAAACTAGCCCACAAATTAAAAATGTATATCGTGAATAAGTCATATGCCAGCGTACTTCAAAGCAAGATCTAAACGCTCATTTATGATGAATTTTAAATTCAGCGAATGGAAATACAGAAGAGCAAGGAGCTTCAAAACAAGGTAGATTTTGAGTATTAAGAATTCAAAAAAGTTCAAATGTTTGTAATCCTATAGGACCAAACTACGTTAGTCATCAGTTCATAGTCTTACAAACTACTTAATCTAATCAAAATATCCACGGGTGTACTGCCGTTCTATAGTGTCCAACGGGCACAATATTTCAGCGATCATACATGTCGCCATCATCAGGTGAACTGACGGACTGAGCCCCTGGAAACGATCCGGCACGGAGATCCACACGCTACGGCGGCTCGAAGGGAACTGGGTTCTAGCCCAGTAGCAGGTGATTTAAATACCCTCGGACCGCGGAGCGATCCCTCCGTGGTCCGCGCCCCGCGCTGCTGTCGCGCAGTGGAACCGATTGCGACGGCGTCTGATATGACGTTGATGTGAGGGCTCTGTCCGCCGTGGTCATTACTACGTTACGTTCGCTAGATTTACTCTTAATTAACACGATCGCTGGTTCCCAAGCTTTGCTAAGATTATAGCCACGGTCACGGTTTATGAGGTCGTCACTAGTGAGAATTTTAATGGCCTCTCTAACGACGCAGTCCCAGTATCTCGACGTCTGTACCAGAATCCTAGTACGTTCATGCTCCATCGCGTGATTTGATTATCAAATACGCTGGGATAAACTCAAGAATTACTTAATCTAAGTTAAACTTACCTAAGCCGCGGTGGAGTGGCCGAGCGGTCTAAAGCGTCTCGCTGCGGATCGCGCGGTTGCTCGCCGTGGAGGTTCGAGTCCTCCCTAGGGCATGGGAGTTTGTGTTTGTCCGTAGGTTAGTTTACCTAGGTTTAAGTAGTTTGTAAGCTACGGACTGATGACCTCGCAGTTTGGTGCGATAGATTAAAAATAAATAAATAAATAAATTTTTTTTAAAAAAAACCTAAGAACAACACACACATTCATGCCCGAGGGAGGATTCGAACCTCTGACGCGGGAGGCCGCGCGATCCGTAACGTGGCGCTCCAGACCACTCGGCTACTTCCGCGCGGCGTATTAAGCATTCCACCATGCTAATGGGGCGGTGACACTCAACTACTGGCTAAGAGTGATTACTGCAAGTTAACTGGTACTTAGTCAGCACGTTAGGCAGTTCGAGCCCATAGTTCCTATGTGTATTTAAACTATTAAGTAATATTAATGTGGTTACACCACGTCGCTAGAATGTCCTCATGTTTACAATTCTCCAGATTTTTCTGAAAAAAGGTTGCTCTTCAGAATAGCTGATTGCATTCTAAAGGCAAAGGATTCCTATCACATTTTTCATACGGCAATACACACTTCCATTTCTACAGTACCTTTCGCTGAATTTAGTGCATTTTGTTGTTACTTAAGATATTTATATATTTTACAACACTGTTCAAAACGCGGTGTGAATATAATTGGTATTTTAAAAAACAAATACGCCGCTACGGAGACAATGACATCAGTACACCATATACCTAACGCAATGCCATCACTCACGCCACACGATCTCGCTAAAAGAATAATATCGGTATTCGAAATAACGAATGATATTAATGCTTTTAAAATTTCTTTCCGATACTCATTCGTTTATGTTCTTAAAGTTAATTATCGGCCTGCAAAACTGGACCTAAAGTTGACTGAATTATTGCACTCACAGCGGCGCTGGGAAAAAATGTGAATCTTTAGCTGGCTGGTAATTAATTACAGCAAAAAATTCTAGCATTGTTTCTTTGCCTGGCTGCGCAAGGCAGATAAAATTATTTCTGCGGAGGTCGCATGCGCTTTCCTGTGCGTTAATAATTTGATGAACTTTGGTCGGTGTTCAACGCCCCAACATTTTGTAGAACCGCGTACACGTTATTATATTCGCAGATTTTTCATACTGTTTCCCGAAATTAGCAATCCGACGAAGTGAGTCACGGTTTTTTGCTGTCTTCTGCTACCGCCACTGCCTCCCACATACGCCGGTTATGTAACGCTGTCAATTCATGAGTTTGTGTGTTAAAATCGTAATGCAGGTGAACTGTAAATCGTGGTAAGTAAATTACCACACTATATGAAAACGACTACAAAAGATTTTGCGGTGTCTTACGTTAAGAATCCAGTTCAATAGAGCATAGATATTATTCAATTCATTTTACTGTTGACGCCTGAGCCATAACAGCAGCCTTTGAATGGGTAGGATATCTTCCGGTAACAGTGTAAACCATCCGTCACATTAGCATTGTTCAATCGTAATTAGTGACAAATGAAAGTAGGCAGTGCAACAAATCATGACGCAAAAACGTGAGACAAAACAGTATTAAAAGTTTTCGCTTAGGAAAACAATTAAGTCCCATTTGCAGTGTGTCCCACTCAACTGTTTTACCCTAGATATCTCTGAAACTACAAGAGATATTGGAAAACCACTTTCACGGTCATGAACGTACGGCAGGGGCTTATGAAAGTAGATACTATAAGACACTCTAAAACGTGACGAAATATTATTTTCAACATAAAATTGTTTTGTTTTTCTTAAGCAATCGATACGATGAAAAATCACAAAAAGAATGGCGTCGGTTGCATCGCGATGCGTCAATTACATCCGGAGGAACTACGAAGCGAAGTTGACGTTTGAAATACATGACTCATGAGGCACTCTGCTAGCGGGTGTCCGAGGCTCAAGCGAGACTCACTGTTGAGTCTCGGACACCCGCTAGCAGAGTGCCTTCAACTTCGCTTCGCAGTTTCTCCGGATGTAATTGATGCATCGCGATGCAACCGACGCCATTCTTTTTGTGATTTTTCATCCTATCGATTTCTTAAGCAACAGTATGGGGTATCCATTAAAGAATCATAAATTTGTGTTGAAAATAATATTTCTTCACGTTTTAGAATGTCTCATACTACCTAATTTCATATGCCCCAGCCGTATGTTCATGACCGTGATAGTGGTTTTTCAATATCTCTTGTAGTTTCAGATATATCTGGGATGAAACAGTTTAGTGGGACACCCTGTATACTAGGGGTGTTCAAATGAAAAGTATGAAACGACACTGTGGGTATTGTCTATTATTCGTTCAAACAGAGATACTCAATTCCGTGACTCTCTCTCTTATATAAAATTAAATTCAAGTTTTACAGCTGCACACAACTGCAGATCATGAATCGAGTATCTACGACCTACATTGACGGCACAACGTCTAGCCTGTGGTGGTGAGAAACATATAAACTGTTCTCTCCCAATTTTTTTTTTTTTTTTTTTTTTTTTTTTGCAGCATCTTATCAGAACATAACAAGAGACAGTTAATTTCCACTGATTTATTATCTCTGACATATTTATTTTATTTATTCATATATTTACACTGGCTCCCATTATGACAGATCTAATGTGTCTAATGTAACAAATATTTTACAAGAAATTTAGATAAAGTCCCGTGTGTATGATCTGCAGGTTCTTAATTCCAGATGAGGCAGTCCGTAGGCTACCTTTGTACTTAACAGATATTGACTGTGTAATTGACCAAATAACTGTAGACAAATGCACAACTTACTTTGATTTGAAACATACGTATATTGAGTGTTCGTCACACATCCAATGCCGCCCGCGGTGGCCGAGGAGACTGAGGCGCTCCAGTCACGGTCTGCACGGCCACTACGGTCGGGGGTTCGAATCCCCCCTCGGGCATGGATATTTGTGCCGTCTTTAGTATAAGGTAGTTCATAAGTAGTTTGTAAGTTTAGGGACTGATGACCCCGTAGTTAAGTCCCATAAGCTTAACAAACATTTGAACATTTGAACACATCCAATAATTCCATCACCAAATATGACAATCCCCGTCCATAATTAGAAAACTACCACATACCAGTAAAGAACAACCACTCCTCTTCCTAGCCGTTACATAGAGATTTTATATGTTTTGAAAAATACTTTACATTAAATTTGTGATTAATGATCAGATTTTTGATACATATTGAGTACTGCAAACTTCCTAATTAGTGTTGAATTTAATTCACAACATAACAAAATCTTTTATTGATAGTTAGGTGATTAACAAATGTAGCCATGTGACGCATAGTACTGACAGGTATCTTACAGTATAATTGAAGACTTTGCTTAGAAGTAATAAGGAGATGCATGAGCACAACTATCCGACTGATTCCCTGTTCCCAGAATTCCTGTGGGTGTGAGAAATACCAGTCCTTTACTGTGTCCTGCAGTTCGTGCCCAACTTGAGGCGCTTCCCTCTGTGATATTTATTTATTTATTTATTTTTAGTGGACCAAACAGATACAAGTTACATGGTGACATTTCTGGGCCGCACAGCGGATGCTCAAGCAGCTCCCACTTGAACTTGGCCAGTACACTCTTTGTAACCCTGGAGACGTGTGGACGCGCGTTATAATGAAGCAGAATCTCTCTCTCCGTGAGCAACCTAGGCCGTTTACACTAGATGGACTTGCGTGGGCTACGGAGTGTCCGACAGTACACGTCAATATTAATGATTTTTCCGTAATCGAGGAGTTCGATGAGTATAGGACATCGGACGTCGGAAAAGACGGTGAGCATCAACTTGCCTGCGCAGGACATAGACTTAAACTTCGTGGGTGGACGCATGCGATGACGCAAGCTTCGTAGTCCTACATGTCGCACTACTATTTTGCTCCAAAGTGACAAATTCAAATTTCAACCGGTTTGGTTGTTAGGACGTTTCGTACGTTTACATTTCAATACCACTAGTATGTTATCGATATGGAAAGTTATTTATAGTAATTAGACTGCGGATTTTTAGGTTGTAAAAAGAGAATTTTAGGCACCTCATTTATGTCAAATGATGTCTGAAATAGGCTCCAAAAAGAATTTATCATGCGGAATAAACGTAATATACGCAGAGTTAATTACGAGCAAATTATCATTCGCTTACAAAATGATAAACATCACTCAACATTAATGATCAAGCTGACACCAAACCTTTACAGTTTTCTAAAATAAAAATACAATGCAGAGCAGCAGCCACGTATTGAAATATATTTAAATAAACCTATACAATATAACAAACGCTAAATAAACTAATCGTTTCAAACATTCAGACCATAATTGGCTTCACAATAACAGACTGAAACCTTTTGTAGGTTCTACAGAGAAAAGCCACAATATTCCAAGAATGAACATTGTACATCAACGGATGTTTTTTACTTCACTTTCAGTACAGTTTGGACACAAATCCTGCATTTAGTAGATTAAAGGCCTTTAACGCTGTTGTTTTTCTGGAAACGTGCTGAATATTTTCCCATACATTCCCTCTCATTTCACATGTGCTTCATGAATTTTCCTTTCCACTACTTCCAGAAAAAGCAAAAGTGTCGTAGACCGATCTGCCAGAGCCTTCTAATTCTGAACTTACTGTCGCCATGTCGCAGTTGGCTCTATTGTCAGCCAAGGGCTCTTCCAGTAATTGTGTCGCATTTTTCAAAGCTTTAATTTCATCTACGCTATCAACCCAGTGTTGACAAGGTGTGCTGTTATTTGTTCTTTAGTCTTTGACCTTTGCTTTGAACAACTCAAGTAAGCTCTGGATGTCGCATCTGGGTCTAAGTTTCCGACAATCAGTTTTTAAATGGGCGGTAGTTTCACGTACAGAAATCCATATGCAACACTCCGCAACACCTTATCGGATTCTTTGAAGTGCCTCGTGTGAGTCCACATAATTTATATACAACAATAACTCTGCCGGTACAAGCAGACAGCACTGCATTATATATATAATGTCGATTTCAGTGTTTCTATCTTTGATTTTCCCGAAGCAACTCCTTTGAAAATAGAATAAATAAGTGCCTTTTAGGATATTACAGCTGAATTAGGCAAAAATAGGCGTTATCGTCGAAATAGGTTAGTTTAGATGCTGTAGAATTAGCTGTCTCCGATTTAATGAAATGCCTAAGGACAAATTAATTTGCAACTGGGAACTCAGGAAAAGAATAGGTTTTAACCTGAAGATCTGGAGGCTATAATAATTTAATAATAATGATGAAGATATGGCGACAAATTACTGAAAACGGATTCGAAATAAGTTTGAAATCAAGATTTCATCTGCAGCGTGCATTCCTTACCAAACTGAAAATGGTGCAAGATCGGGCTGAAAGAGTTGTCAGGATGATGGAGGGCTACAGCATGTAATTCAGTCCGCTACACTTATTGGACGCCATGATCGCCATGTTGAAGATGGTAGCGGTGTTCATCAGACCATGCAATTCATCACCACTGTCCCAAAGTCCAGTGACGAACATCATGTGTTGCTGATGTCGCGTTGCAAAGATTGGCATGGATCGGCGGCTGCAGCGAAAGACCGTTAAACGTGTCCGCTGAATGAGACACTCCTTTATTCTGCCCAGTATGGCTGATGTTAGATCCGCCTCAGTATGATGCTTGTTTTACCAATCAGCCCAACCTATGGCGTCCGACATCTGTATTGCGTGGGGGCTGCCCAACCCTGACTGCTCTTATTCACCTTTGTTTTTGCAGCAGCAACGCCTTGATACTGCTTGCATTGCGGCAGTCACCCCACACGTGATGGCGTGGGAGGTAGCTCCAGTGCAAGGTAGAAAGAGTCCAGGGGACCAATCGTGAGGCCTCCCCGGTTCGTCTTGCAAACATATTTGAGGTCCTATCTATACAGGACAATGTTCCTGAGCGTGATGGTGTCTCTCATTCTGAAGTCACCACGCAGTCTGCTATTGCGGGCTTTCACAGAGGATGGGTTTGCTTTTAGTTGGGAGCTCCAACGTTAGGCGGGTAATTTAGCCCTCAGAGAGATGACTTCCAAAGAGGGGAAGATGGCCAACGTGCACTCCGTGTGCATGCCGGGTGAGATCATTTCAGATGTGGAACGGGTACTTCCGGATGCCATGAAGGGTACGGGGTGCAGCCAACTGCAGGTGGTAGCTCATATCGCTACCAATGATGTGTGTCGCTTTGTATCTGAAGAGATTTTCTCGGGATTTGAGCGGCTATCTGAAGTGATGAAGACTGCCATTCTTGCTTGCAAGACGAAATCAGAGCTCACCATCTGCTGCATAGTTGACAGGACCGACTGTGGAGAGCCGAGTGTAGGGTCTGAATCAGAGGCTCAGACAGTTCTGCGACCCTGTAGACTGCAGATTCCTTGACTTGCGCCATCGGGTGGTGGAGTTCTGGGTTCCACTGAATTGGTCAGGAGTCCACTATATGCAGGAAGCGGCTACACGGGTAGCGGGGGCTGTGTGGCGTGGACTGGGCGGTTTTTTAGGGATAGAGGGCTTTGGGGAAACACTAAATGGGCTGTCTCAAAGGGTGCAGGTCTATCAGAGGAGAAATAGAGATCTAGGAACTATCGGTATAACAGCTGTGAATTTTCGGAATAGATGGATTTAAATTGGTTGTACGATGTCCTGTGGCCCTGAAAACTTATCATGCCTGTATGGGTGGCGTGGACGTAGCTGATTAGAGGAGTACAACGTATGATTTACACGAAAAATCTTATCCATTGTGAAAGAAAGTGTTCTACAAACTGTTGCTAACTAGTGTTGTAAATGCCAGGATTTTATAAAAGGAAATAAACCGCAAGAGTTGTAGTCAACCTAGCAGAGCAACTGATTGCAAAGTGAAAAAGACTGCCAAGGTACAGCAAGACGTATGCAAAATGTAGGCCTTTACCTCCCTGAGAAAGGACTTGTCAGAAGGAGGTGTGTATTGCGTTCCAGCGTCCATTTTGCAAAATGTGTTTTGCACCATATAATATGTAATTTTATAATAAAATCATTCATATGTAAAAATGTATGATGGTAAATGTTAGTAATTAGTGTAATAAAAAAACTAAAATACATCTTATATATATAATAATGGAAAGTCCAGGTTGGAATAAATAATATAGTGAGGACAGTTTACTACTCACCGCAAAGACGTGGCGACGAGCTGCGACAGGCACATACAAAAGACACACACATACAACACATTCAGCTATCGGCCATGGCCTTCTTCAGAAATAGAGCACTCACGCAGTCACACAGGCACACAACACAGTCATACAACCATCACCTCCGACTGCCACACTTCGAATCACGCTTTGCAGCGAATCGGGGACGGGAGGGGAGGGGAGGGGAGGGGGAGGGGATAGAAAGGTTACGTCACGGTGGTGGGGATGTGTTAGATGGGAATGAGATGCAGCTTAGGAATGGAGTGGGGAGGCGGGTGAGGGGAGAAAATAAAATAAAATAAAGTAAAGTAAAATAGAGTAAAATAATTCATGTACACTGCAAGTGCACAAGACCACATACACACACACACACACACACACACACACACACACACACACACACACACACACGATCACACATTCACACACCACTCAAATCAGGCGAGGTTTGGGATACAGAGGTAGGAACTGTAAGGTACGGAAAATATATATATATATATATATATATATATATATATATATATATATATATATATATATATACACATACATACACATATATATACATACATATGAAGTTATCGTAGGTTGAGGCCTGGTTGATTTCGGGATCGGAGAATGTATTGTAGGGATAACTCCCATCTGTGCAGTTCAGAAAAGCTGGTGGTGGATGGGAGGATCCAGATGGCCCGGGTTGTGAAGCAGCCATTGAAATCAAGCATGTGCTCCGCTGCATGCTGTGCCACAGGGTGGTCCACCTTGTTTTTGGCCACAGTTTGGCGGTGGCCATTCATCCTAATGGACAGCTGGTTGGTGGTAATGCCAATATAGAAAGCTGTACAGTGCTTGCAGCACAGTTGGTAAATTACGTGGCTGCTTTCACAAGTGGCCCGGCCTCTGATAGGGTAGGATAAGCCTGTGACAGGACTGGAATAGGAAGTGCTGGGTGGGTGGATTGGACAGGTCTTGCAGCGGGGTCTTCCACAAGGATATGATCCCTGTGGCAGTGAGCTGGGTTTCGGGGTGGCATAAGGATGAACTAGGATGTTGTGAAGGTTGGGAGGGCGACGGAACACCACTTTAGGAGGGGTGGGAAGGATCTTGGGCAGGATGTCTCTCATTTCAGGGCATGAGGATAGAAAATCAAAACCTTGGCGAAGGATGGAATTTAGTTGTTCGAGACCAGGGTAGTACTGGGTGACAAGGGGAGCGCTCTTTTGTGGATGGTTACTAGTGTTAGGAAGAGGATTTGGGGTGTGTGAGGATATGGCACGGGAGATTTGTTTGCGGACTAGGTCTGTGGGGTAGTTTCTGTTTGTGAAGGCCTTTGTGAGACCTTCAGCATATTCAGAAAGGGAATTCTTGTCACTGCAGATATGCCGTCCACGGGTGGCCAGGCTGTAAGGGAGGGATTTTTTGACGTGGAAGGGATGGCAACTGTCAAAATGTAGGTACTGTTGGTGGTTGGTAGGTTTAATATGGACGGAAGTGTGGATGGAGCCATCAGTGCTGTGGAGGTTGACATCCAGGAATGTGGCATGGTTGGTTGAGGAAGACCAGGTGAAGTGGATGGGAGAGAAGGAATTGAGGTTCTGAAGAAAGGAGGATAGGGTGTCCTGGCCGTGAGTCCAGATCATGAAAATATCATCAATGAACCGGAACCAGGCCAGAGGCTTGAGGTTTTGGGATGCTAGGAAGGATTCCTCCAGACGGCCCATGAACAGGTTGGCATAGGAGGGTGCCATGCGGGTGCCCATGGCTGTGCCTTGGATTTGATGGTAAACTTTCCCCTCAAAGGAAAAGTAGTTGTTAAGTAGGATGAAATTGGTAAGGGTTATGAGGAATGAGGTATCAGGCTTGCGTTCAGAGGGACGTTGGGAGAGGTAGTGTTCCAGAGCGGCAAGGCCATGGGCATGTGGAATGTTGGTGTATAGGGAGGTGGCATCCACTGTGACAAGTAAAGATCCAGGAGGCAAAGGGGTGGGAATGGTGGAGAGTCGGTGAAGGAAGTGGTTGGTATCCTTGATGTGGGAAGGTAGATTTTGGACAATAGGTTGGAGGTGTTGGTCAACTAGGGCTGAAATTCGTTCGGTAGGCGCACAGTAACCAGCCACAATAGGGCGTCCAGGATTATTAGGTTTGTGGATTTTGGGGAGCATGTAAAAGGTGGGTGTGCGGGGTGCTGCTGGGGTGAGGAGGGAGATGGATTCAGGGGAGAGTTTCTGGGAGGGGCCATAGGATTTTAGTAGGGATTGGAGATCTTGTTGGACTTTGGGGATGGGGTCAATCTGGCACAACTTGTAGGTGGAGGAGTCAGATAGTTGGTGGAGCCCTTCTGCCAGGTAGTCACTGTAATCCATAACTACAGTGGTGGAACCTTTATCAGCAGGGAGGATGATGATGTCAGGATTAGTTTTAAGGTTTTGGATGGCTCTTCTTTCTTCTGCTGAAAGGTTTGAGTTCTTGGGAAGGGACTTGGGAAAGGATGGTGAGGACAAGCTGGAGGTGAGAAACTCTTGGAGGGTAACCAGAGGGTGGTTAGGTGGGAGTGCAGGGGGATCTTTGTTGGATGGTGGTATGAATTGGGACAGGCAGGGTTCAATATTGGGATTAGGTAGATTGCGGTCAGAGGGATTGGTGGCAAAGTAGTGTTTCCATCGTAGGGATCGGGAAAAGGAGAGTAGGTCTTTGACAAGAGCAACATGATTAAACTGGGGTGTAGGACTAAAGGTAAGACCTTTGGATAGAACGGAAACTTCAGTGGGGTTTAGGTTTTTTGTGGATAGGTTGACCACAGTGTTCTGGGGTTGTTTTGGTATTGGATGTTGTGGAGTGGTGGTAGGGAGTTTGGAGGGATGAGGTAGGTTCAAGAGGTATACATCTTGTTTTATATTATGTAACGTATGTTCCACTCAGTACGCTTGGTGGAACAGCAGTGTTCCGGACAATATGACTGTCGGGTTCCAGGGCCTAATTGCACGAAGTGAGCTCATAATTGAAAAACAAATATTTTTTATATTATCACGACTAATGAAACACTATTTGATCAAAAGCAGAACGTTCTGTATAAAATTTAAAAAAATCCTTCTTGAATCCCTTTAGTAAAAGAACACGGTCACTGGGCACAGGAGGATATCACTAATGGACGTTTTCATCAAAATACCAAGACTATGTTATTTATTACTAATGGCAAAATTTAACACCACGCTTAACATCAGATAACAGCTGGCATGAATAGATAAACATACAATACAATTAGGAGATCCTATAAATTTAAAGGAAGAAGGGAGCAATCATTTGCCTTTACAAAATATCAGGTGAGATTTTTCTTTTGTTTAAAAAAAAACTATATTACAACACGGATACCATTTTTAAAAGAAAGATAGAGCAAGCAATAGCAACGGCAGTAACACTAGATATAATTAACGGTGGGCGCTACAGGCTTTGCTTAAGGCCGCGGTGGAGTAGCCGAGCGGTCTAAAGCGTCTCGCTGCGGAGCGCGCGGTTGCTCGCCGTGGAGGTTCGAGTCCTCCCTGGGGCATGGGTGTATGTGTTTGTCCTTAGGTTAGTTTACCTAGGTTTAAGTAGTTTGTAAGCTACGGACTGATGACCACGCAGTTTGGTCCGATAGATTTACGAACAGTTGCTTTGCTTAGGTAAATATACAAACACCAGCAGTGTAACTGAACCATGCTTCTAAACATTGGCCAGAGCACACTGTGCAATTTAGAATCAAACCTCACCACATAACAAATGACATTTGCAATAATTAAGACTGCAGTTACAATTTGGCCAGAGCGCCCTGTGCAATTTAGAATGAAACCTCGCCACATAACATAAATGACCATTTGCAATACACAAGACTCCAATTTCAGTGTGCTGACTCGAAAGATGCACAAGGTAACCCTAGATATATTAAACTAATTGGCTCTCTTTTTTTCAACATATATGACGAAGCTTAAGTATGGAAATTTTCACGATAAAATACCTTTAAAAAAGTGGCAAAACTAGACAATTAAAAGGCAGTAACACCAGATATATTAAGGTACCCCTTTGGGTAGATATACAATTATACTAAAACCATCAACAGAGTAATTGAACAACGCCCTTCAAATACCGGCCAGTACACATTGTGCAACAGAGAGAAGGCTTAGACCTTTACATAAATAGCCGTTTCAACTCGACGAGCTACACTAAACATCAGCTGGTGCTCAAAAGAAGGAAAGGCAATAACTCTAGATATATAATTAACAATTTCCTTTTGGGATGCTATTTAGGAAATTTCTTTTCGTAGATATATGGCTCAAATCAAGTTTGGAACTTCATAATGAAGATACCATTTTACACACTACATTGGCCAGGCGAGATGATGAAAACAATAGAACAGTTTTCCTTTAAGTACTGGCCAGAGCAAATTGCGCACATCAGGTATAGTTTCTGCTACGAGTTTGCTAAACAGTGATATAACAACAATCTCTAAATCGATAATCATAACACATGAGCACCTTTATGAGCCACGGCTGACTGGGGAGGAGGCGAAAAGCAGTTAAAACCAAACTTCCTCAAAGGCCGTGGGCTAGTGTCACTGCCACATGTACGGATAGTCACCAGACCACTCAGAAAAGACACGAACACAAGGCTGCAAACTACAACTCGCAGACAGCAGCAACGACGACGAGCGGGAAAAGAGCCAAACCCTAAGTTCCGACTACGCCTGGGGGTGTGTCAACCAACCCGCAGTAGGGCAAAATGCGAAATAAATTCCGCTCGTTTCACTCAGTATACCAATTCAAGATCGTCCTAGCATGGGAGGTGAGGCATTTCAAGACACGTAACTAACGCAACAGCGAAGTCAAACTTAACTCCAAAGCAGAGAACAGCCGGGGAATCCAGACACAAAACCAGCTCGGCGTCCACGCCCGAGTGGAGAACGTTCACGGACCCCGCCCAAGAGTCCGCATCGACTGTCACAGACCCACCCTCTTGGCCGTCACGTCCCGGCGGTTGACGGAAACTCCAACGGAGGTAGCGCCACCACGGTTAGGAGGAGAAACAAACACAAATCGGGGCGCGGATTTCGAATAGAACCAGCACATGGCTCAAAAATGTTAAAGTGGCTGGTATGGTGTACGGAAGGAGTAGCCCATTTGTAATGAATGCAAGTCTTGTTGTCATACACAGTTTATTAACATTAAATTATAATTCAATCCAATCAAGGTGCTTGTTACAAACAAGTTGCCATAAGGACCCATTTGATTCACAATAGCTAAGCAAAAATTTACGGTAAAATTAAACTCAAACAACTATAATGCAAATAACGAGAAGATAGAAGCAACTCTCTCTTAAGCATAGGGCAACAGTTGCCCTTAAAGTTTGAAGCATTAATCGTAAAATTTTAAGTCACTCTTTTAATAAGTTTAAGTGAAATGTTTAAAGAAAATACAAAATTTTAAAAACAAAGCAAAATGAGAGCCAACTGCTCTACTGACAATTTTTAAGGCTAAAGCAGTTAACAGAAATTTTTTTCAAAACCTGAAAACATCTGTAAGTAATTACAAATAAAGAAAATAGAATTTGTACATTCACAACTTTAAGTGCAACGTGTTGATAGGAGACGCAACAGGCGAATACCGGGCAACAGGTCAACCTAACAGGCGTTAACTTTTGGGTTGCCAAGAAGGAACACTGAATATCAAGTTAGGCAGAACTTTAAGGCAGATTTTGATTTTGCTATACACAACCTTAGTTAACTGGCAGGAGCAATCAGGCACTACTGTCAACATAGTTAGTGTTTGTTAGTGTTTTATGGTTATGGGACTTAACTACGGGGTCATCAGTCCCTAAACTTACAAACTACTTATGAACTACTTACGAACTAGGACGGCACAAATATCCATGCCCGAGGGGGGATTCGAACCCCCGACCGTAGTGGCCGTGCAGACCGTGACTGGAGCGTCTTAGTCTCCTCGGCCACCGCGGCCGGCACTGTCAACATATAAAACAAGGATTACCTTACACATTTAAGTTGTGTAATATGGCATAAGGCCCAAAAGAACACTCCAAACAGCTAACCATAACTGTCTAAGATATAACATCATGCCCCTTTGAAAGATAATTGCCGGCCGCGGTGGCCGAGGAGACTGTGGCGCTTCAGTCACAGTCTGCACGGCCACTACGGTCGGGGGTTCGAATCCCCCCTCGGGCATGGATATTTGTGCCGTCTTTAGTATAAGGTAGTTCATAAGTAGTTTGTAAGTTTAGGGACTGATGACCCCGTAGTTAAGTCCTATAAGCTTAACAAACATTTGAACATTTTGAAAGATGATTCCATCGGTTATTTAGTAAAGATAGGCTTTTAACAATACACAACTGAAGCCACAATACAATAATTTATCAATTAGCAGAGAAATTTTCTTAACTTTAGCAATGTCTGTGATCCAATAGGTTTGACAATAAACAATAAGAGAAGCAGTCCACACCGCCACAGACAATATGGGGTTCCATGTTATAGCCTTACTAAAACTCGAATACACAACATGAAATATTACTGAGCAAATTGATTAACAAATGTAAATAATGAATTATTAACAAAATACTCTGAGGATAATCATTAAAACATACACAAATTTAAATTCCAGTCCGAGCTTCAGAATTTCAGTAACCGCACGCTGACCAGGGAGAAATTCACAACAGTACTCCAATTCCATGGGTAAGAATTTGATATTTAGGCAGACGAGTACAGGCCATCTCACACAAAATTTAAAATACGAGGCTTTTTTTTAAGTATTTCCATTTTGTTGTAGACACAAGTAGTTCGCTCGCATACCGCAACGAGCACTTGCGTCGTGTACCGGCATGCCTCCGGAACAACTGTGGTTAGTTTCAGCTTTGTAGGTAACCTGTACGGTTCTGTTCTGTTCAATCAAAACGTTTATCAACTCGCGCGCCGCATGTGAGATTCGCTCAGTGATATGGTTTTTGTCTCAAAGGAACCTGTCTGCTGCAGAGATTCATCGACAGATTTGCGGAGTGTACGATGATAATATTACGAGTGAAAGCAAAGTACATAGTTGGGTACAAGAATTCAAAGATGGCCATGACAACGTCGATGATGAGGTCTGCTCCGATCGCCCATATTCGATTACAGACAATTTGGTGGCTTCTGTTGAAGTGAGGATTCGTGACAACAGGCGCTGCACCTCAAACAACACCTCAGTGGCAACCGTTAGAACGATGACGACGACGACGTGAAAATGACAGTGAACTCTTGATTATCGCAGGAGGCGGCAAGTTTTTATGAAGAGTGTATTTTAAAATTGTTTCATATTCACAGAATATGTGACATCAACTGCGAATGGGCAAAGCTGGCGTTCGAAACCGAGTCTCCTGCTATCTAAGCAGTTGCGCTGACCCCCTACACCACTGGGGACACAGTGATAACCGCACCTGTAAGCACTACGTAAGAACGCCTCCCGTCAGACACAACTTCGCCCATTCGAAGTTGATGTCATATACATTGTGTGAATATGAAAACAATAACAATTGCAAGATCAGAAGTGACGTCTGTTCTTTCGGAACTGACATTGACGAGCAATGATCCTTTCGTTACAGGGGACGGGTGGGCCTGTTTTTGGCCCTTACGCTTACGGGAATTAGTTTCATAACTACGAGTTTGAGTACTGTGGGTAGGGTGAAGTTGGGAGGCGTACTTAGGTAGTCCTTGCAGGTGCGATGATGACTGTGTCCCCAGTGCTGTAGTAGTCAGTGCAACTGCCCAGAAAGCAGGAGACACGGGTTCGAACCCCGGCTGGGTACACATTTTCAGCTTTGCCCATTCGCAGTTAATGTCATATATTGTGTGAATATGAAACAATAACAACTGCACGATCAGAGGTGACGTCTGTTCTTTCGGAACTGACGCCACATGTAGGTATACTTCAAAATTAGTTGACAGGCAGTTTGAACAAACTTGGCAACTATGTCGGAAAAGAGAGTAAAGTGTGTACTTTCTGAAAATAAATTCACATTTTAAATAAAATTTCTATGTGTATTTATGTTCAAACGGAACTTACTTGAAAAAACACGCCTCCTTACAACAAATCCCGACCGTCCGTATTGCCACCGTCCGCATCGGCCACTGCCTAGCGAGGATAGGTCTTCCTCCTCCTGGCACCATACGTCAATTCTCTCTCACAGCACCACCACCTAGAGAGAAGGCGGCGGCGCTCTCGTGTGACGTCAGGCAGTTGAGCGCGCATAGCTGACTGGCTCGCTCCTGTGGGCCGTGCCCCAGCGGCTACCCAGTCAGCTATGCGCGCTCAACTGCCTGACGTCACACGAGAGCGCCGCCGCCTTCTCCCTAGGTGGCGGTGCTCACATCCGCAGACCCGCCTCGCGTCCCGACGGGTTCGGCCTCTATCATCGTTGCATACCAAGGATGCCCTCTAGGACGGAAAGCCGTGGAGAGAGGCGGGAAAACAAACCACGCAAGCCGAGACACGGCTCAGTAGCCTTATTTGGGTCACCTACAGTAGTCTCCCCTCTAATGCGTAACCTTCGGGACCGGGACCATGGTCGGAGCGAAGAAAAGGTCGGATTATCCGAAACATCTAATATTTATCGCAAAAAATATAAGATTTAGTACAAAAAATTAACGAGTGAAGAACTAAAACACGTCGGCAATAATATAAAAAGATTTTTTACACATTGTTAAACAATATATTAACTATAAAACGTCTACATACACTATAATGTGTATTGGTTCTAAAAGGAAAAACGATGTTATACACTTGGCAGAGTAAGAGTTCATTTTCTTTTACAAATTCTTGAAACTTAACAGAAAATTCCTTAGCAGCTGCGGCATCGGCGAATAGTTTTTCACCGGAAATACAATCAAATCGGACAACATGACGAGTTTTCTAACAATCAGTTCAGCTTTCACTCGCAGCAAATTTACTTTCGGTTTCCAGTCTTTTTGTGCAAAACTCTCACTTTTTCTTTCAGAAATGGCCCGGATATTAGAGTTCCTTTCCTTCTTTCGTGACAAAACCACATCCACTGTGCGTTATCAAAAGCAGTTCAAGTTTTGGCTTTTTTAAATGTTTTGCGATTGTCTTTTGGATTCGTCCTCCAATACTTAATTGTCGTAACGCCTACATGTAGTTTGTTTGCAATTTTTGGCCGCGCGGGAGTAGCCGAGCGGACTGGAGCGGCACGTTACGGATCGCGCCTCCTCCCGTGTCGGAAGTTCGAATCCTGTGTGTTGTCCACACGTTAGTTTAACTTAGGTTAACTAGTTTGTAAGTCTAGAAACTGATGACCAACGTAGTTTGGTTCCATAGAATTACAAACATTTGAATTGGCAATGTTTCGAGCGATTGTCCATTGTCCAGTCTTTGTAGCACTGCTACTTTTTCATTTAGTGAAAGAGTTACGTGTTTACGTTTGAATCCAGAGATGTTGAAAAACACATAACTGTACACGCAATTAATCTAATAAGTAGTGTAGAGAACACGGAATAAAGCAAACAACGACGTTTTTTAATCTCAAGAAAGGATAAAACTGCACACTAACGTACAATACAACAATATGCACAGCGATAGACACCGCAACAGTGGCCCGGACAGGCGTCCAGTGTCAAGTATGCACGGGCTCTCGAGCCTCAGCATGGTCGGACAAACCGGAGTGACGGACCATCCAATGTCGGATTAGAGGGGTTCTATTGTCCTTAATTCAAAGAATACAGAGATCCTAGAAGTTTTATAGTTTCCACACGACCGATCGCAAACTAACAATTTATTAAGTGACGACCGATTTCGGCGCACTGTGTCACCATCATCTGGTCATATATATATTATAATCTGGTCATGATGTTAAAAAATTGGGAATAAAATAACAAGTTCAACATTGCACTTAGTCACTATATAAAAAAAGATACATAAGTTAAAAACATGACAGCTTACAAAATACGGACAGCTCTGAAAATTCTAGTTTACATTTTGGCGCAAGGTGGCAGCATCATAGCTATGGTGCTGCCACCTTGCGCCAAAATGTAAACTAGAATTTTCAGAGCTGTCAGTATTTTGTAAGCTGTCATGTTTTTAACTTATGTATTTTTTTATATAGTGATTAAGTGCAATGTTGCACTTGTTATTTTATTCCCAATTTTTAACAAGATGAGCAGATTATAATATATATATATATATATATATATATATATATATATATATATATATATATATATATATATATATATATATGTCCAGATGAAGGTGACACAGTGCAACCGGTCGTCACTTAATAAATTGTTAGTTTGCGATCTTGGCTTGTCGTTTGGAAACTATTAAACGAATTGATCGCCTCCAGATCAGATCTCCCTGACGACGTTCTCCAAACCCGTCCCGACATCTACCCCTCCTTCCAACTTTGACCTCTCTGTGGATTGCCGCCCCCTCCTCCCTCCCCCTCCCTTCCCACTCCCGTCCGCCGCTTGGCTCACCCCCTCCTTTCTCCACCTCCCCGGGAGCTCCTTCCGGTTTCCCCCATTCTCCCGTCCCCCACCTCCTTCCCCTTCCCCCGCGCCTTCTCCATCCTCCACCCCCCCATCCCCCCGGAGGGCCAGTACAGTGCTGTGTTTTTAAGTGTTCAGTGCTTCGTGTGTATAGTGTTTCGTCGCCCAGTGTTTTTTAACGTTGCGTACACGAGTGTTCAATGTTTTTTACCTCAATGTCGCCGTCTTGTTATGTCTAGTCGTCTGCAGTGAGTGTTTTTTAGCCACCGTGGCAATGTCTTGTTTTAACAACCATATATGTTCTGTCCGCTGTCATATTGTCTTTTAACATCTTCCCAAATTTTCATCTTGTAATTGTAAAAACGCCATTTTATCACCTTTAATTATATATATATTTTTTCCATTGTTTGCCATTCGCTCGGCTGTAGAGCAGCATCATTGGCTGCTGCAAGCCTGCCTGTATTAAGGTGGGTTGTCCAAGGCTGCCTGCGGCTGCGATGGATCGGCTCGTCACGTCAGAGGCTGGCTGTTCGCGCATGCGCACTTTGAGTTTGGAGTGCGCCGCGCGGCTGATGCGGCGGCAATCGCAGGACTGCACCAGTGAGCAGTGTTGCGATGCGAGTCGCGACGACTCAAGGCAGCGGCAGAAAAGTGTCAAGCCAAGCGGACCGAAGAAAAAGAGTAGACTGAAAATATTCGGAGAAAGAAAAGAGAAATGAAGGTTGGAAAAAAAATTGACCGGCGGCAACTAATTTATTTTTTTAGGCGATGTCACAGGTGTAAGGGAATGCATGGCAACGTTAATGTAATATTTTCGTTAATCTCATTCATACCAATACGTCCGTTTTGTGGTGCACTGTAAAAATTATCTTAATTTATATGAACAATGATAAATGTTGTGGTGTACCATTTAGATTCAAATGTTTCGTTTACGGTATGGTTGACATCTTCGATATTTCAAAATCTTTTTGTTTTCCATATTCCCTGGAAGATGGTTTAGGACAGAAACCGGTCAGAATGAAATAAATTAAAACAAAAGAGCAAATAGTCTTACAACTGTTGTTGATACATTTAACAAGGTACAGAAAAATCTTTTGTTTGGTATGTGTTTGCTATTTTTGATCTCCCTTGGAAAAAAATTTCAATTGTACGTTTTCGAACACTGGGACTTATTTCAAAGGCAATACAGAAGGTGAATCCAATCAGTTAAAATAAAAAAAAAGCCTGAGACGAGAGAGATGCAAGCTGCATAACGAGTTTCAGATACACACTCCTGGTCTTATAAACAGCGCCGCAATCGTAAATAAGAAAATAAAAGAACACGTATCTTAGCGTCACTGCGTTTTATTTTTATTTTATTTTATTTCTTTTTTTTTTTTTTTTTTTTTTTCAGCTGCACTGATGGATTTGTTGAATCGGTTATAGGATTTTCTCTGTATGTCACTCTCTGCAAGTTCCAATTCATGTGCAAACTGGCTGACATTTAATCTAAGCTCAAGTATGAAATGTTTTAACACTTTTCATGGTCATGTGTCACAAAAATAGAATCAATATAAAGAAAACCCTAACATTTAAAATCTGCAGTGACACAGTGAAGTACACGGCAATGTGACGAAATAAAAATATACACACAGCTCCATGAAGTCGCACACAGAATTAATACTAAAACAACTGTCATTGATGATGTTCACAAATAAAGAAGCGAAAGCCTTTCATTTAGTTGCAATAGACGGAAATAAAACTACATAAATATTAAATACTGTTCAATACCTCGTTTCATTGTAAGGAACTGTAGTTATTTCTGTATACCTGTAGATAAATAAAGCTTTGAGTATTAATGATTGTGTAAAACATGAATTCTTTCCGAGGCTATAAAAGGTTCATTATCTTCAACAGTTTATAATGTGTGATGATTTTACCTCCGCACAATTCAGGTTGCACGTGGAGAGAAATGGCGCGCTAGTGGCGACGCACCCGTACCGTAGATATACGAGCCAAAATCTCGAAAACGGAGACAGGTATCGTCCTGCTCTCAACATTAAAAATAATTTCGAATTATTGGCTTCATTTCATCTGCAACGATGTATGACCTAAAACGAACCATACGCAAAGTAGCCAGCGACTACATTTTTCGATGAAAACACTTCAAGTTTAATGCAATGGGTTACTTAAAAATTAAGAATCTGAATAACTATGAGGAATTTTGAGCAAATAGACTCTTCGTTATCAAGCTGGGGTATGAAACTACAAGATATGCAAAAAACAAATTTTTTTGCGTGTTAGTTTCCTCAAACTCGACAGAGATGTAATAAAAAGTGAAAAAACACGCACAACCGAAAGTAGCGCTTTTTTTTTTTTTTTTTTTTTTTTTTTTTTAAGGAAAACGAGAATCTGTAACGAAAAACTAAATGTGGGAACTGATGTAGCTTTGCTTTCTTAACATGCAATATTTTTTACAGCAAAAAAATCGGAAATTTTATTTTCGTCATTAATTTCCCGAGTCGCCGACCAGGAGCCGCGCCTTGGTAAACGGCAACGGCTGCCGTCGGGCTTCCGACTCGCCGCCGTCCGCCACGGCCGAAAAAGGGAGGGGGCCGAACCGTAATCGCAGTTAACAGCCGCGTCTTGGACAACCCACCTTCAGGGCATTAAAATTCAAAAAAGAAAACAAAATCCAGACCAGACGATGTCAGGTAATCTTAATGATCCTAGAAGTGTTCTAGCGGTATCATCGAATGCGATAGTCAAGGTCTCGAGAGACGCCATAATTTGGCTGCGACGTGTAAAGTTGTGACTGTGGAGTGCGGAACTCTCAGCTGCCCTCCTGTATCTGGGTTAGGCGGCTGGCTCGTGCGCCGCTACGCCACCCCACCACGGCGCTGCCTTAATTCTCGCTTCATTTGCACCTCGCCGCACATGTTCCGCGCGGGCTAATTTCGGCCGCGTATTCGAATCTACGCTCCGCGCAGCGATTACGGGGCTTATCGCGCTGTTTTTAAGGGAACTGCAGCGCCGCGTGTGCGGAAATCTGAGTCATAACCACGGCGGCGCAGCGCTGTGCGCAGGGCTCCATTCGCCTGACGCTGCACGCCCGGCAGTTTTCCACGCAAACCCGCTGACTCGCGTTTTGGGTGACTGACTGGAAAATATTACAGGAGGAACTGGAATGCGGGATACAGAGGCAGCAGCTGTGAATGATTTGGTCATAGTTACTCCACAGTCAAAATCGCCTTACTTGTGCAGAAATTTCCTAGTTATTACAGAAGATTCTATGAAACCGAAAAGCTTACAACGGGAAAATGTCTACGGGGGTCGTGCTAACCGATCCTCCATGTTGCCATGGATGATGCACAACAGTTTGCGTTTGTACCGCAATGACAGTGTACGCCAGGGTTGTAGTAACTCCCCACTGCACTGAGTGAAGAGTAGAAACTGTAAAAATTTACCAACCTGACGTCTTCTATAGATGTCCCCACGCAGATGATAGCACGCAGGTCGGAGTTCTTGAATGAGACTAAAATTGCTATACTATTGTCAGGAACTGATCTATTTACGAATAAAACTGAAGTCCTCGGGAATCGGGATGCCGACTAATTTATTTAAAGAAAAATTTTAAACATGGCTGCAATTCAGCAACGGTGGAACAACAATCCAAGAGTCAACACAGTTTCAGCCGACCAGTTGCATAAAATAGTTTACATCTATAAATCTTTACCCAGGTTTCGGCAAAATTAATTTTGCCTTCTTCAGAAGGATAGAATAAAGCTCACATTAAAAAAGTTGTTAAAATGTGGCTGACTCCATGTCAATAGATTAAAATTTTAAATTTAAAACAAAGTCACAATATAAAATTTTGGAGCATGTCCACACACAGGTCAAGTGAGCACTGCGTACTGGCAAAGGCGATAGAGCCACATTTTAACAACTTTTTTAATGTGAGCTTTATTGTATCCTTCTGAAGAAGGCAAAATTAATTTTGCCGAAACCTGGGTAAAGGTTTATAGATGTAAACTATTTTATGCAACTGGTCGGCTGAAACTGTATTGACTCTTGGATTATTTAAAGAAAGCAGAAAACCAGTAAATTTCATAATTATATCCACTTGACACACATTTTCTTAACTGAAAGTAAATATAAAGTCATTTAACCTTGATATAAGATGATTAAACACAGTCTTATAGACGCCTACGTATGAATGTTACTCCACCGAGTGCGTGTTCTAGACTCACATGTTAGTCCTCCGAGAGCGCGTACCGAAGTGAAGTGTGGTGGCTCGATGCAAGGCTGCCTTCGTTCCGCAGTTTGGCAGGCTAACATAGCTGCCGTGCATCGTCCGTCTTAAATTAATTATTTAGTTTATTGAATTAGCAAATGTTAATATGTTTTACCTACTCAGGGCATGGCTTAGCTTTGAGGGGTTTTACTAAATTGAATTTTCCATTGAATAAATAATTAGTTTATTAAATAATAATAAAAATATGATTGAATTTTGGCGCGTGACCACCAATACTACGGCTGCATTGAAGCAATACTTCGATCTTAATATGATGGCTTTAAGCCAGAAATATTACAGGCTCCAAAACTACGGTCTCAGAATACGTACCTTTCACCGTTGGATATACAAAGCGCTTTCCAACACGTCCCAGATTACTTTTTAATTTATTTATATAGTGTCTGTTCTTTTGGAGCAGTTCCGAAATAACAGACTCAATATAAATACGTGTAGAAGACTCCATCTGGATTCTGGTGCAGAGCGACCACATTAAAATTAATAAAATAGGGAGAACCAGCTTTGGCCGCATTGCAACCTTTATTTTTTTATTTTTTTATTTTATTACAAATGGATTTCAGTCACTGCCAGACCATCTTGAGTGCTAGAGTCCAAGCCCAGTGGGACCACAAACACTGGCACTTTGCATGTTATGTTATGTTAACATGCAAAGTGCTAGTATTTGTGGTCCCACTGGGCTTGGACTCTAGCACTCAAGATGGTCAGACAGTGACTGGAATCTATTTGTAATAAAAAATAATGGTTTCACTGCGACCAAAGCTGGTTCTCCCTATTTTATTGACAATATAAATAATTGAATACCTGCCCCAACAGGTAATTGACAGTTTCAATGCGAACGCATTAATACGCTCGATCCCTTGCGGTATCCAGTATAGGCTGCGAGCAAGTGAAATCAACTGGACAGGGAGCACTGCAATCAAAAGTGCTACAAGGTGAGATTTTGGGTTAAAAGGGAACCGTGCCTGGATAGCCTAGCTCCCTTTCTGTAACATCGGGGGTTCGCATCCCCCTTCGGTCATGGATGTTTGTGGCGTCTTTAGTATAAGGTAGTTCATAAGTAGTTTGTAAGTTTAGGGACTGATGACCCCGTAGTTGTCCCTTAATCTCGACATTTTTTGAACATACATACACACATACTGCCAAATTTATAAGATGTTTAGATTCATCAATCTGTAATTTTTTTTATGAGAGCTGTCAAATGCTTGTAGAAAACAAACGAGCTTGTAATTAAAAAATATTAATAATTCCTATGTAATAATAGATGAAATCATTCCCCGTATACATGGTACAGAAAAATATTAGTTGCGCTTTATATTTGACGAAATCAGCTTTTCCTCAGACTTAGCCGACGCCAAGCAGAGCGGCCATTTAAACGAAGCCGTGGCCTACGAGAAAGACAGGCTCCAGCGCAATCGTCATGCCACGTAAGCAAGGCAGTTCCGAGCCGGCGCGATCGCTAGCCGATTGGCCGGCCGCTGGGGCACCGCCCACTGCGTCATAGCGGGCAGCCACTGAGCTAGCGTTCGCGCCGACTCGGAACTACCTTGCTTTCGGGGCCTGACGACTGGTCTGGAACTTGTCTTTCTCGTAGGCCACGAACGAAGCGGTGGCAGGTACGGCGGAAAGGGCAATGTAGGAACTTCCGAGGTAGCCTGTGCCTTTAGCTGGGCGTCCCGTATTTGTCACAACACATTCCCTTTTCTCACAAACGTGGCTCGTCACAAGTGTCTCAAAATAGAACTTGGTACCACGGTAGATGTCCCACTCAAATTTTGCGAGTGGGTAAAATAATTACTCTTGATTTGGACTATTTATCTACATTGAGCCTCGCGGCCATGGCCACTTCCGGTCGGGCAGGGCTGGGAAAAGGTGGAAATCACTTTTATGATTTTCACGTTGTTAAATCTATTGACGATATACAGAACCTCCGTACATCGTTTTATTGTTTTTTCCTTATATTTTTTCCAATGTTTCCGAAAATTGAAAGTGCTTAATTTTTATCTTGTGTAAGTTATTATTTTCATAACGCTTCACACTATTTAATTCATAACAGTCGTTTTAAAAGACACTCTTTTTCAGGTTCAAATGTTCAAATGTTTGTAAATCTATGGTAGTTAACTGCTTGCTTATTAGTCCCTAGCCTACAAACTACTTAAACTAAGATAAACTAACATAAGGACAACACACACACATCATGCCCGAGGCGGAGACTCGAGCCTCCAACGGCGAACGTTCACGCGCACCGCAGCGCGGCGTCTTAGTGCGCACGGCTATTCCGCCGCGACCTTTGTCAAATATGTGTAAATATTTTTGTGTATAAAGATTACTAACAGCGGATGGGGGGAGGGGAAGGAATTAGAGGGGGCGGGCAACTTTTGGACAAAAAATACCCACTGTTAAAAAATATGAACCTCAGGGCCTGACTCTGAGTCTCGTGTCACAACGTGTTTTGTTTTCCGCAGCTCGGAAATCGAAATTGCACGTGACTCCAATGTGTCAGGAATATTTTCATTATTTTTCGTTAAATTCTTTATTAACTAATACTGGACATACGTTCATCGTAGTGCTACAATCCAGCCGTTCTGAAAGTTGCGCGAAGCAGAAGGTGAAAATATTACATCATAATCTTTTGTGGACGTTTTGGTTCAAAAGAACAGTGATAGGACCTTAGGACATGGCGTGTATCGCAAGCCCACACATACCGATCTTTATCTTCATGCGATGAGCTGTCATCCGCCACACCAACGTATGGGGATCTTGCGTACTCTAGGGAAAAGAGCGTACGCCATCTCTGATGCTTAACATATGGGTGAAGAACTGGAGCATCTCAAAGCTGTTTTTAAACAATGGATACACTGCTCAACAAATTTGTCCAAAAGGTGAACCATTATAGGCCTTTTTACCTTTCGTCGGGAATATTTCCTCGAAACGTTCAAGAATTTTAAGAAAAATTGACATTAAAAGTGTTTTTATGCCACCACCAAAGACTAGGACCCTCCTTGGGTCAGTCATGATTTAGGACTGAGGAAACCCGGTGTCTATAGAATTCCATGTTATTGTAGTAAAACTTACATCGGCCTAACGATCCGCACAGTTCAGGATCGCTGTGTGGAGCATCACCGTCATACTCATTTAATTCAACCTGAAAAGTCAGCTGTTGCTGAACATTGTCTGAATGAGAGACACAAGATGTTATATGATGAAACAAAACTCATTGCTCCTGCTTCCCACTACTGGGAATTTCTTAAAGAATCCATAGAAATTCGTATGGCCGATAATATTATTAGTAGGGACAAGGGCTTCCCTCTTAGTAAAACTTGGAACCTAATCTTATCTGATATTAAGCCACAACGGTCTTCATTTCGACCTGCTGTTTCTTTTAACTAGTCATGTTTTGACCCATCGTTTTGCAGATTTTCCCCACAGACGCACTACAAGTTCTATTGCGCCTAGAGGGCCTCTACTTTGGTTTCGCGCCCGCGCGATGGGTCGTCAGCGGTGTATAAAGGGGCCACTGTTTCTGTTCTGCCTCAGTTTCCGGCGAGTAAGTGTATCAGCGCACTCACCTGAAGATGGCAGCCAGTTGGACTGTCCAAATATTGTGTTTAGTTGACGACGGTATCCGGCTACAACCCGAGATGAATATTATCACAATCTTTTATTTATTTATCTTTATAATGTTACACAATACGAAATTGAGGAGCATTCTCCATGACCATGGAACGAATCATACATCAAATTGTAACAAGACAGTAGTAATAGATAAAGCGGAATGCATAGCAACCCTATGCACGCGACAGGCCTTTGCATAAATAAAAATAATCTATAATGTAACAAATAAATTAGCTTGTTTTTAATTTATCCACGAATTCATCGACAGAATAGAAAGAGTGATCCATGAGGAATCTTTCCAGTTCAGCCTTGAATGTCCGTGGATTACTACTAAGCATTTAGTAAAGAAGACTATCTACTTGCCCTATGCGAAACTAACATAACTATGAATCAAAGTGACACTATTACAGGTTTAGACAGTACCAGCTCACTTTAACATTAAATATTGCTTCCGTTTTCATAAGAAATTACGTTTAAAAACCACGAATTTTAGAACAGTGTTTTGTAAAGAATGTTACTTGTTGTAGGTCCTATAAATCTCTTAAAACAGAAACCGCTGTACAGAAAACTAAAAACATATTAAACATCGAGAACTGGGGAAATCGCCAGTCACTGAACACATCCTGAAAATCCGGTTTGAAGAACATCAATTTTGTCCAAAGCCTTCACACACTGGGATTCAGTAATTAAATTGGCTGTGGAAATAAGAATTGCAAGACAACGTTAATCAGAATAGCAGTTTTAATCTGAGCGCTATATGGATGCGATCGATCGATAGAGAGGAACAGCAGAGACTACGTGAGTAGTACGGTGGTGCCACCAGTGCACATGACAACACCACCTGTGACATAGTTACCAACCAATCAGAAGCAGTTCCTGGGCTACTTATGTCCGCCACAGCACCAGCTGCTGACGAAGACGTGCAGGTAGTCACCGAAAGCTTGAACTTTTATCAAGAATTGACTCGGCAAGAAGTCTGAGAGGTTTTCATTGAAGAGTGTCGTCGCCAAGGACTTTGTTCCCAAAAATAAAGATGGCAGTATTAAAAAAAGCCATACCACATGGCTACAGAAACTTCAGTGAACAGTGGGATATATATGACTAAAGTATTTGCTATACTATATTTCCTAGGTACACTTAAAACATAACCACAAAATTCATTTCATTATTAATTAAGAAAACTGCTCCAGTCACTTTTACTTGAAATGGTATTTATTCCATGAACCGGTTTTCAAACCTTTTCAGGTTCATCATCAGATGGATCATGTTACAATAACATTTTAAGCGTCATGTTGGATGCTGGATTGCGACTGTATGGCCGGATTTTTGTGGTTAATTTCCGTTCCTTGCGTCTTCTTTTGTTGAAGTCACAGTAACACATCATTTTTTCTGTTGGGTTCTACACTGCACCATAAACAACACTTTACCAGCGTCCAACATGTGCTTTTACAGCTGCTGTTATTTACAAACGTCTTAATTCGAAAGATATAACACTCTTTGTACAGGTAAGTTTGTTTTGAGTATGATATAGTCGATTATTTAGAAAGTAATTTTGTCAATAGTAAACCGCAAAAGTGAATAATAAATAAATACTGTCTGTATTGTTTCCATAGCTTTTCTACTTAATATGTATGTATACAATTAGTCAAAGTACAAGAATAAAATTCGTATTATTGCTATGTTTAATTTATACACTATTTGTGTTCTAGAATATTAATTTAGCCTAGGTTCTATTTATTGTGTTTAAAGACAGTATGAATCTGGTTGCTCTATTATTGTAGGATTGAATGGGTAGGTATTTAGATGTGGGTAAAGCTTTTATGTAATTGTTCTTTAGTAGTTATTTTACCTTATCAGAAATCATATGAAAGAGTTGTCAAGAGTGGAGGGGCTTTTTATTTGCAGGGGGGAGTGTAGGTAAGGGGGGGGGAAGAGGCTTTTTGTGAATTAGTTTATTTATATTAGCAGGTTCTCAAAATTTTGGAGGAACATTTTTTTTTTAGTTCAGTCTGATCATTGAGCAGGTTGTTGGATGTTGTATTTGTATTGATGAGGATTTCAATTTCTTCAAGGAGGTTAAGTTTCATGCCCTTATTGGCAAAATGGAGTATTTGTAGGTTTGTTTGGATGTTGTCTGCAGAATGACCTTGTTGGGCAAGGTGTGAGGCAAAGCTGGATTTGTTTAAGTTATTAAGGCGGAGTGCGTCCATATGTTCTTTAAATCTTGTTGTGAAGCTTCTTCCAGTTTGACCAATATAGAAACTTGGGCATGAGTTGCAAGTTAGTTTATAGATACCTGATTTTTGAAATTTATCTATGTTGGTTTTTGTGTTGTGGATGATTTTATTTTGTATTTTGTTGTTTGTGGAGAAGCTAATTTTAATCTCATGTTTCTTGAAGAGGTTTGCAATTTGGTATGAAACCTTCCCGAGGAAAGGTAGGCTTATAAAGAAGGTTTTTTTGGTTGTGTTTGTCTGTTCAGAAATTGGTTGTTTTGTTTTTGTTGATTTAATTAACTTATCAATGAGAGCAGGACTGTATCCATTGCTGATGGCAACTGATTTTATGATGTTTGTTTCCTTTTCTCTTTCATTTCTGTCCATTGGAATTTTGTTCATTTGGTTTATCATTGATCTAAAAAATGCTTGTTTGTGTTGGTCTGGATGACAAGAAGAATTATGGATGGAGATATCTGTTGCTGTTGTTTTTCTGAAAATTTGGATATTGTGTTTCTGGTTTTTGTTGGATATTTTTAGATCAAGATAGTTAATTCCATCTGGTGTTTCATGTTCAACTTTGAACTGTATGTTGTGGTGCATTTTATTACGTTCAACAGCTATGTTGTCTATTTCTGTTGTTGTGCCATTGAACAGGATGATAGAGTCATCAACATAGCGTTTGTAATAAAGAAGCTTATTTTTCAGATGAGATTGGGATTTAAAAAAATTGTTTTCAAGGTGGTTGATATATATATTTGCTAGCAGTCCTGCAAGACTATTGCCCATTGCTAGTCCATCTTCTTGAATGTAAAACTTTTTGTTGAACAGAAAATAGTTGTGTGATAATATAAGTTCAAGGATATCTATGAGTTCTATGATTTCAGCTCTACTCATTGTACCATGTTTGAGGAGATTATTTCTTATTATAGTGATTGTTTCCTTAACAGGGATTTTTGTGTATAGGTTGACTATGTCAAGGGATGCAAATTTAGCTGTGGATGGTATGGAGATGTCTTTTATGCAATTGATAAGGTCATAACTGTTTTTTATAGAGAAGTTATTTTCAAATACATATGCTTTGTGGATAATATCATGTAGCTTTCTGGTGATTTTGTAGCTTGGGCTATTAATTGAGTTTACGACAGGGCGTATCGGGCAGTTAGGTTTGTGGACCTTAGGTTGTGATCTCAATTTAGGTGCTGTTGGGTTCATCACTGTACATTGCTTTATTTCTGCTTGTGTCAAAAGGAAGTTGCAATTTTTAAGCAGCTTTTTAATTTTTTCTTGGAATTTGGGAGTGGGATCAAGATCTATTTCTTTTATGTTGTTATTTTTGAAGAATTCATGGGTTTTGTTCACATAATCTGATTCATATAGGACAACAGATGTGTTTCCTTTGTCTGCACGGACTACCAGAGCATTATTACTTGAAAGCTTTTTGTTTATGGCTTGCAGTGTCCTTTGTTCATTATTCATATTTTGGTACATTTTATTCTGATCTATATTTCTCCTAATGATGGTGCTTGCCTTATGGGCTATGGCATTCTGTTCATTGTGCTTTAGCTTAGCAGTTGCGCATGCCATTTTAGTACTCACTATTAGCTCTTTGATATTGTTATTGTTGAGTGTGGGGGTAATGTTGTGCTTAAGGCCTTTGTTTAATAATTTTAGTTCATTGCTGTTGAAAGAGATGTCTGTGGTATTTATCACTCTGTCAAAATACTTATGTTCCATTTGCAAAGGGATACTGGGGAAGTTCATTTATTTTTTAGTGATCAGGGCATCTAACTTCTTTTGATGTCTAAGTGAGATGGTATTACAGTGTTTGTTTATACATATATTTATATTGTCCAGAAAGATCATGAACACATAAGTAGTAAGGTTGTAGCTTAGTTCAAGATGCATATTGTACAGCTGTGCATTAAGTAGATCTTTTTTAATGTAAAGAGATTTGATTTCAGATTTTATCCATATAATTTCACATTTTGATTTCGCTAACTTGGCAGATTTGCTTTGATTTGTTACTTTAATTCTAACATAATTAGGAGTGAGGTTTTCAGAGAGGCACTTTTTGTTGAATCTTATTGCAAGAATGGTTTTCATCAGTTTGAGTTTACATTTCCGAAATTCGCGCATTGTTCTGGTTACCTGGCGTGGTAGCAATATATTTAGATTATCCATTACGGATGTTTCAGAACCCGTGACTTATTTTCAATATTAATTAAGAAAACTGCTCCAGTCACTTTTACTTGAAATGGTATTTATTCCATGAACCGGTTTTCAAACCTTTTCAGGTTCATCATCAGATGGATCATGTTACAATAACATTTTAAGCGTCATGTTGGATGCTGGATTGCGACTGTATGGCCGGATTTTTGTGGTTAATTTCCGTTTCTTGCGTCTTCTTTTGTTGAAGTCACAGTAACACATCACTTTTTCTGTTGGGTTCTACACTGCACCATAAACAACACTTTACCAGCGTCCAACATGTGCTTTTACAGCTGCTGTTATTTACAAACGTCTTAATTCGAAAGATATAACACTCTTTGTACAGGTAAGTTTGTTTTGAGTTTGATATAGTCGATTATTTAGAAAGTATCATGAACACATAAGTAGTAAGGTTGTAGCTTAGTTCAAGATGCATATTGTACAGCTGTGCATTAAGTAGATCTTTTTTAATGTAAAGAGATTTGATTTCAGATTTTATCCATATAATTTCACATTTTGATTTCGCTAACTTGGCAGATTTGCTTTGATTTGTTACTTTAATTCTAACATAATTAGGAGTGAGGTTTTCAGAGAGGCACTTTTTGTTGAATCTTATTGCAAGAATGGTTTTCATCAGTTTGAGTTTACATTTCCGAAATTCGCGCATTGTTCTGGTTACCTGGCGTGGTAGCAATATATTTAGATTATCCTTTACGGATGTTTCAGAACCCGTGACTTATTTTCAATATTAATTAAGAAAACTGCTCCAGTCACTTTTACTTGAAATGGTATTTATTCCATGAACCGGTTTTCAAACCTTTTCAGGTTCATCATCAGATGGATCATGTTACAATAACATTTTAAGCGTCATGTTGGATGCTGGATTGCGACTGTATGGCCGGATTTTTGTGGTTAATTTCCGTTTCTTGCGTCTTCTTTTGTTGAAGTCACAGTAACACATCACTTTTTCTGTTGGGTTCTACACTGCACCATAAACAACACTTTACCAGCGTCCAACATGTGCTTTTACAGCTGCTGTTATTTACAAACGTCTTAATTCGAAAGATATAACACTCTTTGTACAGGTAAGTTTGTTTTGAGTATGATATAGTCGATTATTTAGAAAGTAATTTTGTCAATAGTAAACCGCAAAAGTGAATAATAAATAAATACTGTCTGTATTGTTTCCATAGCTTTTCTACTTAATATGTATGTATACAATTAGTCAAAGTACAAGAATAAAATTCGTATTATTGCTATGTTTAATTTATACACTATTTGAGTTCTAGAATATTAATTTAGCCTAGGTTCTATTTATTGTGTTTAAAGACAGTATGGATCAGGTTGCTCTATTATTGTAGGATTGAATGGGTAGGTATTTAGATGTGGGTAAAGCTTTAATGTAATTGTTCTTTAGTAGTGATTTTACCTTATCAGAAATCATATAAAATAGTTGTCAAGAGTGGAGGGGCTTTTTATTTGCAGGGGGGAGTGTAGGTAAGGGGGGGGGAGAGGCTTTTTGTGAATTAGTTTATTTATATTAGCAGGTTCTCAAAATTTTGGAGAAACATTTTGTTTTTTTTGTTCAGTCTGATCATTGAGCAGGTTGTTGGATGTTGTATTTGTATTGATGAGGATTTCAATTTCTTCAAGGAGGTTAAGTTTCATGCCCTTATTGGCAAAATGGAGTATTTGTAGGTTTGTTTGGATGTTGTCTGCAGAATGACCTTGTTGGGCAAGGTGTGAGGCAAAGCTGGAGTTGTTTAAGTTATTAAGGCGGAGTGCGTCCATATGTTCTTTAAATCTTGTTGTGAAGCTTCTTCCAGTTTGACCAATATAGAAACTTGGGCATGAGTTGCAAGTTAGTTTATAGATACCTGATTTTTGAAATTTATCTATGTTGGTTTTTGTGTTGTGGATGATTTTATTTTGTATTTTGTTGTTTGTGGAGAAGCTAATTTTAATCTCATGTTTCTTGAAGAGCTTTGCAATTTGGTATGAAACCTTCCTGAGGAAAGGTAGGCTTATAAAGAAGGTTTTTTTGGTTGTGTTTGTCTGTTCAGAAATTGGTTGTTTTGTTTTTGTTGATTTAATTAATTTATCAATGAGAGCAGGACTGTATCCATTGCTGATGGCAACTGATTTTATGATGTTTGTTTCCTTTTCTCTTTCATTTCTGTCCATTGGAATTTTGTTCATTCGGTTTATCATTTATCTAAAAAATGCTTGTTTGTGTTGGTCTGGATGACAAGAAGAATTATGGATGGAGATATCTGTTGCTGTTGTTTTTCTGAAAATTTGGATATTGTGTTTCTGGTTTTTGTTGGATATTTTTAGATCAAGATAGTTAATTCCATCTGGTGTTTCATGTTCAACTGTGAACTGTATTTTGTGGTGCATTTTATTAAGTTCAACAGCTATGTTGTCTATTTCAGTTGTTGTGCCATTGAACAGGATGATAGAGTCATCAACATAGCGTTTGTAATAAAGAAGCTTATTTTTCAGATGAGATTGGGATTTAAAAAACTTGTTTTCAAGGTGGTTGATATATATATTTGCTAGTAGTCCTGCAATACTAAAGAACAATTACATAAAAGCTTTACCCACATCTAAATACCTACCCATTCAATCCTACAATAATAGAGCAACCAGATTCATACTGTCTTTAAACACAATAAATAGAACTTAGGCTAAATTAATATTCTAGAACACAAATAGTGTATAAATTAAACATAGCAATAATACGAATTTTATTCTTGTACTTTGACTAATTGTATACATACATATTAAGTAGAAAAGCTATGGAAACAATACAGACAGTATTTATTTATTATTCACTTTTGCAGTTTACTATTGACAAAATTACTTTCTAAATAATCGACTATATCATACTCAAAACAAACTTACCTGTACAAAGAGTGTTATATCTTTCGAATTAAGACGTTTGTAAATAACAGCAGCTGTAAAAGCACATGTTGGACGCTGGTAAAGTGTTGTTTATGGTGCAGTGTAGAACCCAACAGAAAAAGTGATGTGTTACTGTGACTTCAACAAAAGAAGACGCAAGAAACGGAAATTAACCACAAAAATCCGGCCATACGGTCGCAATCCAGCATCCAACATGACGCTTAAAATGTTATTGTAACATGATCCATCTGATGATGAACCTGAAAAGGTTTGAAAACCGGTTCATGGAATAAATACCATTTCAAGTAAAAGTGACTGGAGCAGTTTTCTTAATTAATATTGAAAATAAGTCACGGGTTCTGAAACATCCGTAATGGATAATCTAAATATATTGCTACCACGCCAGGTAACCAGAACAATGCGCGAATTTCGGAAATGTAAACTCAAACTGATGAAAACCATTCTTGCAATAAGATTCAACAAAAAGTGCCTCTCTGAAAACCTCACTCCTAATTATGTTAGAATTAAAGTAACAAATCAAAGCAAATCTGCCAAGTTAGCGAAATCAAAATGTGAAATTATATGGATAAAATCTGAAATCAAATCTCTTTACATTAAAAAAGATCTACTTAATGCACAGCTGTACAATATGCATCTTGAACTAAGCTACAACCTTACTACTTATGTGTTCATGATCTTTCTGGACAATATAAATATATGTATAAACAAACACTGTAATACCATCTCACTTAGACATCAAAAGAAGATAGATGCCCTGATCACTAAAAAAGAAATGAACTTCCCCAGTATCCCTTTGCAAATGGAACATAAGTATTTTGACAGAGTGATAAATACCACAGACATCTCTTTCAACAGCAATGAACTAAAATTATTAAACAAAGGCCTTAAGCACAACATTACCCCCACACTCAACAATAACAATATCAAAGAGCTAATAGTGAGTACTAAAATGGCATGCGCAACTGCTAAGCTAAAGCACAATGAACAGAATGCCATAGCCCATAAGGCAAGCACCATCATTAGGAGAAATATAGATCAGAATAAAATGTACCAAAACATGAATAATGAACAAAGGACACTGCAAGCCATAAACAAAAAGCTTTCAAGTAATAATGCTCTGGTAGTCCGTGCAGACAAAGGAAACACATCTGTTGTCCTATATGAATCAGATTATGTGAACAAAACCCATGAATTCTTCAAAAATAACAACATAAAAGAAATAGATCTTGATCCCACTCCCAAATTCCAAGAAAAAATTAAAAAGCTGCTTAAAAATTGCAACTTCCTTTTGACACAAGCAGAAATAAAGCAATGTACAGTGATGAACCCAACAGCACCTAAATTGAGATCACAACCTAAGGTCCACAAACCTAACTGTCCGATACGCCCTGTCGTAAACTCAATTAATAGCCCAAGCTACAAAATCACCAGAAAGCTACATGATATTATCCACAAAGCATATGTATTTGAAAATAACTTCTCTATAAAAAACAGTTATGACCTTATCAATTGCATAAAAGACATCTCCATACCATCCACAGCTAAATTTGCATCCCTTGACATAGTCAACCTATACACAAACTTCCCTGTTAAGGAAACAATCACCATAATAAGAAATAATCTCCTCAAACATGGTACAATGAGTAGAGCCGAAATCATAGAACTCATAGATATCCTTGAACTTATATTATCACACAACTATTTTCTGTTCAACAAAAAGTTTTACATTCAAGAAGATGGACTAGCAATGGGCAATAGTCTTGCAGGACTGCTAGCAAATATATATATCAACCACCTTGAAAACAATTTTTTTAAATCCCAATCTCATCTGAAAAATAAGCTTCTTTATTACAAACGCTATGTTGATGACTCTATCATCCTGTTCAATGGCACAACAACAGAAATAGACAACATAGCTGTTGAACGTAATAAAATGCACCACAACATACAGTTCAAAGTTGAACATGAAACACCAGATGGAATTAACTATCTTGATCTAAAAATATCCAACAAAAACCAGAAACACAATATCCAAATTTTCAGAAAAACAACAGCAACAGATATCTCCATCCATAATTCTTCTTGTCATCCAGACGCACACAAACAAGCATTTTTTAGATCAATGATAAACCAAATGAACAAAATTCCAATGGACAGAAATGAAAGAGAAAAGGAAACAAACATCATAAATTCAGTTGCCATCAGCAATGGATACAGTCCTGCTCTCATTGATAAATTAATTAAATCAACAAAAACAAAACAACCAATTTCTGAACAGACAAACACAACCAAAAAAACCTTCTTTATAAGCCTACCTTTCCTCGGGAAGGTTTCATACCAAATTGCAAACCTCTTCAAGAAACATGAGATTAAAATTAGCTTCTCCACAAACAACAAAATACAAAATAAAATCATCCACAACACAAAAACCAACATAGATAAATTTCAAAAATCAGGTATCTATAAACTAACTTGCAACTCATGCCCAAGTTTCTATATTGGTCAAACTGGAAGAAGCTTCACAACAAGATTTAAAGAACATATGGACGCACTCCGCCTTAATAACTTAAACAAATCCAGCTTTGCCTCACACCTTGCCCAACAAGGTCATTCTGCAGACAACATCCAAACAAACCTACAAATACTCCATTTTGCCAATAAGGGCATGAAACTTAACCTCCTTGAAGAAATTGAAATCCTCATCCATACAAATACAACATCCAACAACCTGCTCAATGATCAGACTGAACTAAAAAACAAAATGTTCCTCCAAAATTTTGAGAACCTGCTAATATAAATAAACTAATTCACAAAACGCCTCTTCCCCCCCCCTTACCTACACTCCCCCCTGCAAATAAAAAGCCTCTCCACTCTTGACAACTCTTTCATATGATTTCTGATAAGGTAAAATAACTACTAAAGAACAATTACATAAAAGCTTTACCCACATCTAAATACCTACCCATTCAATCCTACAATAATAGAGCAACCAGATTCATACTGTCTTTAAACACAATAAATAGAACCTAGGCTAAATTAATATTCTAGAACACAAATAGTGTATAAATTAAACATAGCAATAATACGAATTTTATTCTTGTACTTTGACTAATTGTATACATACATATTAAGTAGAAAAGCTATGGAAACAATACAGACAGTATTTATTTATTATTCACTTTTGCGGTTTACTATTGACAAAATTACTTTCTAAATAATCGACTATATCATACTCAAAACAAACTTACCTGTACAAAGAGTGTTATATCTTTCGAATTAAGACGTTTGTAAATAACAGCAGCTGTAAAAGCACATGTTGGACGCTGGTAAAGTGTTGTTTATGGTGCAGTGTAGAACCCAACAGAAAAAGTGATGTGTTACTGTGACTTCAACAAAAGAAGACGCAAGAAACGGAAATTAACCACAAAAATCCGGCCATACAGTCGCAATCCAGCATCCAACATGACGCTTAAAATGTTATTGTAACATGATCCATCTGATGATGAACCTGAAAAGGTTTGAAAACCGGTTCATGGAATAAATACCATTTCAAGTAAAAGTGACTGGAGCAGTTTTCTTAATTAATATTGAAAATAAGTCACGGGTTCTGAAACATCCGTAATGGATAATCTAAATATATTGCTACCACGCCAGGTAACCAGAACAATGCGCGAATTTCGGAAATGTAAACTCAAACTGATGAAAACCATTCTTGCAATAAGATTCAACAAAAAGTGCCTCTCTGAAAACCTCACTCCTAATTATGTTAGAATTAAAGTAACAAATCAAAGCAAATCTGCCAAGTTAGCGAAATCAAAATGTGAAATTATATGGATAAAATCTGAAATCAAATCTCTTTACATTAAAAAAGATCTACTTAATGCACAGCTGTACAATATGCATCTTGAACTAAGCTACAACCTTACTACTTATGTGTTCATGATCTTTCTGGACAATATAAATATATGTATAAACAAACACTGTAATACCATCTCACTTAGACATCAAAAGAAGATAGATGCCCTGATCACTAAAAAAGAAATGAACTTCCCCAGTATCCCTTTGCAAATGGACGTAAGTTTTTTGACAGAGTGATAAATACCACAGACATCACTTTCAACGGCAATGAACTAAAATTATTAAACAAAGGCCTTAAGCACAACATTACCCCCACACTCAACAATAACAATATCAAAGAGCTAATAGTGAGTACTAAAATGGCATGCGCAACTGCTAAGCTAAAGCACAATGAACAGAATGCCATAGCCCATAAGGCAAGTACCATCATTAGGAGAAATATAGATCAGAATAAAATGTACCAAAACATGAATAATGAACAAAGGACACTGCAAGCCATAAACAAAAAGCTTTCAAGTAATAATGCTCTGGTAGTCCGTGCAGACAAAGGAAACACATCTGTTGTCCTATATGAATCAGATTATGTGAACAAAACCCATGAATTCTTCAAAAATAACAACATAAAAGAAATAGATCTTGATCCCACTCCCAAATTCCAAGAAAAAATTAAAAAGCTGCTTAAAAATTGCAACTTCCTTTTGACACAAGCAGAAATAAAGCAATGTACAGTGATGAACCCAACAGCACCTAAATTGAGATCACAACCTAAGGTCCACAAACCTAACTGCCCGATACGCCCTGTCGTAAACTCAATTAATAGCCCAAGCTACAAAATCACCAGAAAGCTACATGATATTATCCACAAAGCATATGTATTTGAAAATAACTTCTCTATAAAAAACAGTTATGACCTTATCAATTGCATAAAAGACATCTCCATACCATCCACAGCTAAATTTGCATCCCTTGACATAGTCAACCTATACACAAACATCCCTGTTAAGGAAACAATCACCATAATAAGAAATAATCTCCTCAAACATGGTACAATGAGTAGAGCTGAAATCATAGAACTCATAGATATCCTTGAACTTATATTATCACACAACTATTTTCTGTTCAACAAAAAGTTTTACATTCAAGAAGATGGACTAGCAATGGGCAATAGTCTTGCAGGACTGCTAGCAAATATATATATCAACCACCTTGAAAACAATTTTTTTAAATCCCAATCTCATCTGAAAAATAAGCTTCTTTATTACAAACGCTATGTTGATGACTCTATCATCCTGTTCAATGGCACAACAACAGAAATAGACAACATAGCTGTTGAACGTAATAAAATGCACCACAACATACAGTTCAAAGTTGAACATGAAACACCAGATGGAATTAACTATCTTGATCTAAAAATATCCAACAAAAACCAGAAACACAATATCCAAATTTTCAGAAAAACAACAGCAACAGATATCTCCATCCATAATTCTTCTTGTCATCCAGACCAACACAAACAAGCATTTTTTAGATCAATGATAAACCGAATGAACAAAATTCCAATGGACAGAAATGAAAGAGAAAAGGAAACAAACATCATAAAATCAGTTGCCATCAGCAATGGATACAGTCCTGCTCTCATTGATAAATTAATTAAATCAACAAAAACAAAACAACCAATTTCTGAACAGACAAACACAACCAAAAAAACCTTCTTTATAAGCCTACCTTTCCTCGGGAAGGTTTCATACCAAATTGCAAACCTCTTCAAGAAACATGAGATTAAAATTAGCTTCTCCACAAACAACAAAATACAAAATAAAATCATCCACAACACAAAAACCAACATAGATAAATTTCAAAAATCAGGTATCTATAAACTAACTTGCAACTCATGCCCAAGTTTCTATATTGGTCAAACTGGAAGAAGCTTCACAACAAGATTTAAAGAACATATGGACGCACTCCGCCTTAATAACTTAAACAAATCCAGCTTTGCCTCACACCTTGCCCAACAAGGTCATTCTGCAGACAACATCCAAACAAACCTACAAATACTCCATTTTGCCAATAAGGGCATGAAACTTAACCTCCTTGAAGAAATTGAAATCCTCATCAATACAAATACAACATCCAACAACCTGCTCAATGATCAGACTGAAATAAAAAACAAAATGTTCCTCCAAAATTTTGAGAACCTGCTAATATAAATAAACTAATTCACAAAAAGCCTCTTCCCCCCCCCTTACCTACACTCCCCCCTGCAAATAAAAAGCCCCTCCACTCTTGACAACTCTTTCATATGATTTCTGATAAGGTAAAATCACTACTAAAGAACAATTACATAAAAGCTTTACCCACATCTAAATACCTACCCATTAAATCCTACAATAATAGAGCAACCAGATTCATACTGTCTTTAAACACAATAAATAGAACCTAGGCTAAATTAATATTCTAGAACACAAATAGTGTATAAATTAAACATAGCAATAATACGAATTTTATTCTTGTACTTTGACTAATTGTATACATACATATTAAGTAGAAAAGCTATGGAAACAATACAGACAGTATTTATTTATTATTCACTTTTGCGGTTTACTATTGACAAAATTACTTTCTAAATAATCGACTATATCATACTCAAAACAAACTTACCTGTACAAAGAGTGTTATATCTTTCGAATTAAGACGTTTGTAAATAACAGCAGCTGTAAAAGCACATGTTGGACGCTGGTAAAGTGTTGTTTATGGTGCAGTGTAGAACCCAACAGAAAAAGTGATGTGTTACTGTGACTTCAACAAAAGAAGACGCAAGAAACGGAAATTAACCACAAAAATCCGGCCATACAGTCGCAATCCAGCATCCAACATGACGCTTAAAATGTTATTGTAACATGATCCATCTGATGATGAACCTGAAAAGGTTTGAAAACCGGTTCATGGAATAAATACCATTTCAAGTAAAAGTGACTGGAGCAGTTTTCTTAATTAATATTGAAAATAAGTCACGGGTTCTGAAACATCCGTAATGGATAATCTAAATATATTGCTACCACGCCAGGTAACCAGAACAATGCGCGAATTTCGGAAATGTAAACTCAAACTGATGAAAACCATTCTTGCAATAAGATTCAACAAAAAGTGCCTCTCTGAAAACCTCACTCCTAATTATGTTAGAATTAAAGTAACAAATCAAAGCAAATCTGCCAAGTTAGCGAAATCAAAATGTGAAATTATATGGATAAAATCTGAAATCAAATCTCTTTACATTAAAAAAGATCTACTTAATGCACAGCTGTACAATATGCATCTTGAACTAAGATACAACCTTACTACTTATGTGTTCATGATCTTTCTGGACAATATAAATATATGTATAAACAAACACTGTAATACCATCTCACTTAGACATCAAAAGAAGATAGATGCCCTGATCACTAAAAAAGAAATGAACTTCCCCAGTATCCCTTTGCAAATGGAACATAAGTTTTTTGACAGAGTGATAAATACCACAGACATCTCTTTCAACAGCAATGAACTAAAATTATGAAACAAAGGCCTTAAGCACAACATTACCCCCACACTCAACAATAACAATATCAAAGAGCTAATAGTGAGTACTAAAATGGCATGCGCAACTGCTAAGCTAAAGCACAATGAACAGAATGCCATAGCCCATAAGGCAAGCACCATCATTAGGAGAAATATAGATCAGAATAAAATGTACCAAAACATGAATAATGAACAAAGGACACTGCAAGCCATAAACAAAAAGCTTTCAAGTAATAATGCTCTGGTAGTCCGTGCAGACAAAGGAAACACATCTGTTGTCCTATATGAATCAGATTATGTGAACAAAACCCATGAATTCTTCAAAAATAACAACATAAAAGAAATAGATCTTGATCCCACTCCCAAATTCCAAGAAAAAATTAAAAAGCTGCTTAAAATTGCAACTTCCTTTTGACACAAGCAGAAATAAAGCAATGTACAGTGATGAACCCAACAGCACCTAAATTGAGATCACAACCTAAGGTCCACAAACCTAACTGCCCGATACGCCCTGTCGTAAACTCAATTAATAGCCCAAGCTACAAAATCACCAGAAAGCTACATGATATTATCCACAAAGCATATGTATTTGAAAATAACTTCTCTATAAAAAACAGTTATGACCTTATCAATTGCATAAAAGACATCTCCATACCATCCACAGCTAAATTTGCATCCCTTGACATAGTCAACCTATACACAAACATCCCTGTTAAGGAAACAATCACCATAATAAGAAATAATCTCCTCAAACATGGTACAATGAGTAGAGCTGAAATCATAGAACTCATAGATATCCTTGAACTTATATTATCACACAACTATTTTCTGTTCAACAAAAAGTTTTACATTCAAGAAGATGGACTAGCAATGGGCAATAGTCTTGCAGGACTGCTAGCAAATATATATATCAACCACCTTGAAAACAATTTTTTTAAATCCCAATCTCATCTGAAAAATAAGCTTCTTTATTACAAACGCTATGTTGATGACTCTATCATCCTGTTCAATGGCACAACAACAGAAATAGACAACATAGCTGTTGAACGTAATAAAATGCACCACAACATACAGTTCAAAGTTGAACATGAAACACCAGATGGAATTAACTATCTTGATCTAAAAATATCCAACAAAAACCAGAAACACAATATCCAAATTTTCAGAAAAACAACAGCAACAGATATCTCCATCCATAATTCTTCTTGTCATCCAGACCAACACAAACAAGCATTTTTTAGATCAATGATAAACCGAATGAACAAAATTCCAATGGACAGAAATGAAAGAGAAAAGGAAACAAACATCATAAAATCAGTTGCCATCAGCAATGGATACAGTCCTGCTCTCATTGATAAATTAATTAAATCAACAAAAACAAAACAACCAATTTCTGAACAGACAAACACAACCAAAAAAACCTTCTTTATAAGCCTACCTTTCCTCGGGAAGGTTTCATACCAAATTGCAAACCTCTTCAAGAAACATGAGATTAAAATTAGCTTCTCCACAAACAACAAAATACAAAATAAAATCATCCACAACACAAAAACCAACATAGATAAATTTCAAAAATCAGGTATCTATAAACTAACTTGCAACTCATGCCCAAGTTTCTATATTGGTCAAACTGGAAGAAGCTTCACAACAAGATTTAAAGAACATATGGACGCACTCCGCCTTAATAACTTAAACAAATCCAGCTTTGCCTCACACCTTGCCCAACAAGGTCATTCTGCAGACAACATCCAAACAAACCTACAAATACTCCATTTTGCCAATAAGGGCATGAAACTTAACCTCCTTGAAGAAATTGAAATCCTCATCAATACAAATACAACATCCAACAACCTGCTCAATGATCAGACTGAACTAAAAAACAAAATGTTCCTCCAAAATTTTGAGAACCTGCTAATATAAATAAACTAACTCACAAAAAGCCTCTCCCCCCCCTTACCTACACTCCCCCCTGCAAATAAAAAGCCCCTCCACTCTTGACAACTCTTTCATATGATTTCTGATAAGGTAAAATCACTACTAAAGAACAATTACATAAAAGCTTTACCCACATCTAAATACCTACCCATTCAATCCTACAATAATAGAGCAACCAGATTCATACTGTCTTTAAACACAATAAATAGAACCTAGGCTAAATTAATATTCTAGAACACAAATAGTGTATAAATTAAACATAGCAATAATACGAATTTTATTCTTGTACTTTGACTAATTGTATACATACATATTAAATAGAAAAGCTATGGAAACAATACAGACAGTATTTATTTATTATTCACTTTTGCGGTTTACTATTGACAAAATTACTTTCTAAATAATCGACTATATCATACTCAAAACAAACTTACCTGTACAAAGAGTGTTATATCTTTCGAATTAAGACGTTTGTAAATAACAGCAGCTGTAAAAGCACATGTTGGACGCTGGTAAAGTGTTGTTTATGGTGCAGTGTAGAACCCAACAGAAAAAGTGATGTGTTACTGTGACTTCAACAAAAGAAGACGCAAGAAACGGAAATTAACCACAAAAATCCGGCCATACAGTCGCAATCCAGCATCCAACATGACGCTTAAAATGTTATTGTAACATGATCCATCTGATGATGAACCTGAAAAGGTTTGAAAACCGGTTCATGGAATAAATACCATTTCAAGTAAAAGTGACTGGAGCAGTTTTCTTAATTAATATTGAAAATAAGTCACGGGTTCTGAAACATCCGTAATGGATAATCTAAATATATTGCTACCACGCCAGGTAACCAGAACAATGCGCGAATTTCGGAAATGTAAACTCAAACTGATGAAAACCATTCTTGCAATAAGATTCAACAAAAAGTGCCTCTCTGAAAACCTCACTCCTAATTATGTTAGAATTAAAGTAACAAATCAAAGCAAATCTGCCAAGTTAGCGAAATCAAAATGTGAAATTATATGGATAAAATCTGAAATCAAATCTCTTTACATTAAAAAAGATCTACTTAATGCACAGCTGTACAATATGCATCTTGAACTAAGCTACAACCTTACTACTTATGTGTTCATGATCTTTCTGGACAATATAAATATATGTATAAACAAACACTGTAATACCATCTCACTTAGACATCAAAAGAAGATAGATGCCCCGATCACTAAAAAAGAAATGAACTTCCCCAGTATCCCTTTGCAAATGGAACATAAGTTTTTTGACAGAGTGATAAATACCACAGACATCTCTTTCAACAGCAATGAACTAAAATTATTAAACAAAGGCCTTAAGCACAACATTACCCCCACACTCAACAATAACAATATCAAAGAGCTAATAGTGAGTACTAAAATGGCATGCGCAACTGCTAAGCTAAAGCACAATGAACAGAATGCCATAGCCCATAAGGCAAGCACCATCATTAGGAGAAATATAGATCAGAATAAAATGTACCAAAACATGAATAATGAACAAAGGACACTGCAAGCCATAAACAAAAAGCTTTCAAGTAATAATGCTCTGGTAGTCCGTGCAGACAAAGGAAACACATCTGTTGTCCTATATGAATCAGATTATGTGAACAAAACCCATGAATTCTTCAAAAATAACAACATAAAAGAAATAGATCTTGATCCCACTCCCAAATTCCAAGAAAAAATTAAAAAGCTGCTTAAAAATTGCAACTTCCTTTTGACACAAGCAGAAATAAAGCAATGTACAGTGATGAACCCAACAGCACCTAAATTGAGATCACAACCTAAGGTCCACAAACCTAACTGCCCGATACGCCCTGTCGTAAACTCAATTAATAGCCCAAGCTACAAAATCACCAGAAAGCTACATGATATTATCCACAAAGCATATGTATTTGAAAATAACTTCTCTATAAAAAACAGTTATGACCTTATCAATTGCATAAAAGACATCTCCATACCATCCACAGCTAAATTTGCATCCCTTGACATAGTCAACCTATACACAAACATCCCTGTTAAGGAAACAATCACCATAATAAGAAATAATCTCCTCAAACATGGTACAATGAGTAGAGCTGAAATCATAGAACTCATAGATATCCTTGAACTTATATTATCACACAACTATTTTCTGTTCAACAAAAAGTTTTACATTCAAGAAGATGGACTAGCAATGGGCAATAGTCTTGCAGGACTGCTAGCAAATATATATATCAACCACCTTGAAAACAATTTTTTTAAATCCCAATCTCATCTGAAAAATAAGCTTCTTTATTACAAACGCTATGTTGATGACTCTATCATCCTGTTCAATGGCACAACAACAGAAATAGACAACATAGCTGTTGAACGTAATAAAATGCACCACAACATACAGTTCAAAGTTGAACATGAAACACCAGATGGAATTAACTATCTTGATCTAAAAATATCCAACAAAAACCAGAAACACAATATCCAAATTTTCAGAAAAACAACAGCAACAGATATCTCCATCCATAATTCTTCTTGTCATCCAGACCAACACAAACAAGCATTTTTTAGATCAATGATAAACCGAATGAACAAAATTCCAATGGACAGAAATGAAAGAGAAAACGAAACAAACATCATAAAATCAGTTGCCATCAGCAATGGATACAGTCCTGCTCTCATTGATAAATTAATTAAATCAACAAAAACAAAACAACCAATTTCTGAACAGACAAACACAACCAAAAAAACCTTCTTTATAAGCCTACCTTTCCTCGGGAAGGTTTCATACCAAATTGCAAACCTCTTCAAGAAACATGAGATTAAAATTAGCTTCTCCACAAACAACAAAATACAAAATAAAATCATCCACAACACAAAAACCAACATAGATAAATTTCAAAAATCAGGTATCTATAAACTAACTTGCAACTCATGCCCAAGTTTCTATATTGGTCAAACTGGAAGAAGCTTCACAACAAGATTTAAAGAACATATGGACGCACTCCGCCTTAATAACTTAAACAAATCCAGCTTTGCCTCACACCTTGCCCAACAAGGTCATTCTGCAGACAACATCCAAACAAACCTACAAATACTCCATTTTGCCAATAAGGGCATGAAACTTAACCTCCTTGAAGAAATTGAAATCCTCATCAATACAAATACAACATCCAACAACCTGCTCAATGATCAGACTGAACTAAAAAACAAAATGTTCCTCCAAAATTTTGAGAACCTGCTAATATAAATAAACTAACTCACAAAAACCCTCTCCCCCCCCTTACCTACACTCCCCCCTGCAAATAAAAAGCCCCTCCACTCTTGACAACTCTTTCATATGATTTCTGATAAGGTAAAATCACTACTAAAGAACAATTACATAAAAGCTTTACCCACATCTAAATACCTACCCATTCAATCCTACAATAATAGAGCAACCAGATTCATACTGTCTTTAAACACAATAAATAGAACCTAGGCTAAATTAATATTCTAGAACACAAATAGTGTATAAATTAAACATAGCAATAATACGAATTTTATTCTTGTACTTTGACTAATTGTATACATACATATTAAGTAGAAAAGCTATGGAAACAATACAGACAGTATTTATTTATTATTCACTTTTGCGGTTTACTATTGAAAAAATTACTTTCTAAATAATCGACTATATCATACTCAAAACAAACTTACCTGTACAAAGAGTGTTATATCTTTCGAATTAAGACGTTTGTAAATAACAGCAGCTGTAAAAGCACATGTTGGACGCTGGTAAAGTGTTGTTTATGGTGCAGTGTAGAACCCAACAGAAAAAGTGATGTGTTACTGTGACTTCAACAAAAGAAGACGCAAGAAACGGAAATTAACCACAAAAATCCGGCCATACAGTCGCAATCCAGCATCCAACATGACGCTTAAAATGTTATTGTAACATGATCCATCTGATGATGAACCTGAAAAGGTTTGAAAACCGGTTCATGGAATAAATACCATTTCAAGTAAAAGTGACTGGAGCAGTTTTCTTAATTAATATTGAAAATAAGTCACGGGTTCTGAAACATCCGTAATGGATAATCTAAATATATTGCTACCACGCCAGGTAACCAGAACAATGCGCGAATTTCGGAAATGTAAACTCAAACTGATGAAAACCATTCTTGCAATAAGATTCAACAAAAAGTGCCTCTCTGAAAACCTCACTCCTAATTATGTTAGAATTAAAGTAACAAATCAAAGCAAATCTGCCAAGTTAGCGAAATCAAAATGTGAAATTATATGGATAAAATCTGAAATCAAATCTCTTTACATTAAAAAAGATCTACTTAATGCACAGCTGTACAATATGCATCTTGAACTAAGCTACAACCTTACTACTTATGTGTTCATGATCTTTCTGGACAATATAAATATATGTATAAACAAACACTGTAATACCATCTCACTTAGACATCAAAAGAAGATAGATGCCCCGATCACTAAAAAAGAAATGAACTTCCCCAGTATCCCTTTGCAAATGGAACATAAGTTTTTTGACAGAGTGATAAATACCACAGACATCTCTTTCAACAGCAATGAACTAAAATTATTAAACAAAGGCCTTAAGCACAACATTACCCCCACACTCAACAATAACAATATCAAAGAGCTAATAGTGAGTACTAAAATGGCATGCGCAACTGCTAAGCTAAAGCACAATGAACAGAATGCCATAGCCCATAAGGCAAGCACCATCATTAGGAGAAATATAGATCAGAATAAAATGTACCAAAACATGAATAATGAACAAAGGACACTGCAAGCCATAAACAAAAAGCTTTCAAGTAATAATGCTCTGGTAGTCCGTGCAGACAAAGGAAACACATCTGTTGTCCTATATGAATCAGATTATGTGAACAAAACCCATGAATTCTTCAAAAATAACAACATAAAAGAAATAGATCTTGATCCCACTCCCAAATTCCAAGAAAAAATTAAAAAGCTGCTTAAAAATTGCAACTTCCTTTTGACACAAGCAGAAATAAAGCAATGTACAGTGATGAACCCAACAGCACCTAAATTGAGATCACAACCTAAGGTCCACAAACCTAACTGCCCGATACGCCCTGTCGTAAACTCAATTAATAGCCCAAGCTACAAAATCACCAGAAAGCTACATGATATTATCCACAAAGCATATGTATTTGAAAATAACTTCTCTATAAAAAACAGTTATGACCTTATCAATTGCATAAAAGACATCTCCATACCATCCACAGCTAAATTTGCATCCCTTGACATAGTCAACCTATACACAAACATCCCTGTTAAGGAAACAATCACCATAATAAGAAATAATCTCCTCAAACATGGTACAATGAGTAGAGCTGAAATCATAGAACTCATAGATATCCTTGAACTTATATTATCACACAACTATTTTCTGTTCAACAAAAAGTTTTACATTCAAGAAGATGGACTAGCAATGGGCAATAGTCTTGCAGGACTGCTAGCAAATATATATATCAACCACCTTGAAAACAATTTTTTTAAATCCCAATCTCATCTGAAAAATAAGCTTCTTTATTACAAACGCTATGTTGATGACTCTATCATCCTGTTCAATGGCACAACAACAGAAATAGACAACATAGCTGTTGAACGTAATAAAATGCACCACAACATACAGTTCAAAGTTGAACATGAAACACCAGATGGAATTAACTATCTTGATCTAAAAATATCCAACAAAAACCAGAAACACAATATCCAAATTTTCAGAAAAACAACAGCAACAGATATCTCCATCCATAATTCTTCTTGTCATCCAGACCAACACAAACAAGCATTTTTTAGATCAATGATAAACCGAATGAACAAAATTCCAATGGACAGAAATGAAAGAGAAAAGGAAACAAACATCATAAAATCAGTTGCCATCAGCAATGGATACAGTCTTGCTCTCATTGATAAATTAATTAAATCAACAAAAACAAAACAACCAATTTCTGAACAGACAAACACAACCAAAAAAACCTTCTTTATAAGCCTACCTTTCCTCGGGAAGGTTTCATACCAAATTGCAAACCTCTTCAAGAAACATGAGATTAAAATTAGCTTCTCCACAAACAACAAAATACAAAATAAAATCATCCACAACACAAAAACCAACATAGATAAATTTCAAAAATCAGGTATCTATAAACTAACTTGCAACTCATGCCCAAGTTTCTATATTGGTCAAACTGGAAGAAGCTTCACAACAAGATTTAAAGAACATATGGACGCACTCCGCCTTAATAACTTAAACAAATCCAGCTTTGCCTCACACCTTGCCCAACAAGGTCATTCTGCAGACAACATCCAAACAAACCTACAAATACTCCATTTTGCCAATAAGGGCATGAAACTTAACCTCCTTGAAGAAATTGAAATCCTCATCAATACAAATACAACATCCAACAACCTGCTCAATGATCAGACTGAACTAAAAAACAAAATGTTCCTCCAAAATTTTGAGAACCTGCTAATATAAATAAACTAACTCACAAAAAGCCTCTCCCCCCCCCCCTTACCTACACTCCCCCCTGCAAATAAAAAGCCCCTCCACTCTTGACAACTCTTTCATATGATTTCTGATAAGGTAAAATCACTACTAAAGAACAATTACATAAAAGCTTTACCCACATCTAAATACCTACCCATTCAATCCTACAATAATAGAGCAACCAGATTCATACTGTCTTTAAACACAATAAATAGAACCTAGGCTAAATTAATATTCTAGAACACAAATAGTGTATAAATTAAACATAGCAATAATACGAATTTTATTCTTGTACTTTGACTAATTGTATACATACATATTAAATAGAAAAGCTATGGAAACAATACAGACAGTATTTATTTATTATTCACTTTTGCGGTTTACTATTGACAAAATTACTTTCTAAATAATCGACTATATCATACTCAAAACAAACTTACCTGTACAAAGAGTGTTATATCTTTCGAATTAAGACGTTTGTAAATAACAGCAGCTGTAAAAGCACATGTTGGACGCTGGTAAAGTGTTGTTTATGGTGCAGTGTAGAACCCAACAGAAAAAGTGATGTGTTACTGTGACTTCAACAAAAGAAGACGCAAGAAACGGAAATTAACCACAAAAATCCGGCCATACAGTCGCAATCCAGCATCCAACATGACGCTTAAAATGTTATTGTAACATGATCCATCTGATGATGAACCTGAAAAGGTTTGAAAACCGGTTCATGGAATAAATACCATTTCAAGTAAAAGTGACTGGAGCAGTTTTCTTAATTAATATTGAAAATAAGTCACGGGTTCTGAAACATCCGTAATGGATAATCTAAATATATTGCTACCACGCCAGGTAACCAGAACAATGCGCGAATTTCGGAAATGTAAACTCAAACTGATGAAAACCATTCTTGCAATAAGATTCAACAAAAAGTGCCTCTCTGAAAACCTCACTCCTAATTATGTTAGAATTAAAGTAACAAATCAAAGCAAATCTGCCAAGTTAGCGAAATCAAAATGTGAAATTATATGGATAAAATCTGAAATCAAATCTCTTTACATTAAAAAAGATCTACTTAATGCACAGCTGTACAATATGCATCTTGAACTAAGCTACAACCTTACTACTTATGTGTTCATGATCTTTCTGGACAATATAAATATATGTATAAACAAACACTGTAATACCATCTCACTTAGACATCAAAAGAAGATAGATGCCCCGATCACTAAAAAAGAAATGAACTTCCCCAGTATCCCTTTGCAAATGGAACATAAGTTTTTTGACAGAGTGATAAATACCACAGACATCTCTTTCAACAGCAATGAACTAAAATTATTAAACAAAGGCCTTAAGCACAACATTACCCCCACACTCAACAATAACAATATCAAAGAGCTAATAGTGAGTACTAAAATGGCATGCGCAACTGCTAAGCTAAAGCACAATGAACAGAATGCCATAGCCCATAAGGCAAGCACCATCATTAGGAGAAATATAGATCAGAATAAAATGTACCAAAACATGAATAATGAACAAAGGACACTGCAAGCCATAAACAAAAAGCTTTCAAGTAATAATGCTCTGGTAGTCCGTGCAGACAAAGGAAACACATCTGTTGTCCTATATGAATCAGATTATGTGAACAAAACCCATGAATTCTTCAAAAATAACAACATAAAAGAAATAGATCTTGATCCCACTCCCAAATTCCAAGAAAAAATTAAAAAGCTGCTTAAAAATTGCAACTTCCTTTTGACACAAGCAGAAATAAAGCAATGTACAGTGATGAACCCAACAGCACCTAAATTGAGATCACAACCTAAGGTCCACAAACCTAACTGCCCGATACGCCCTGTCGTAAACTCAATTAATAGCCCAAGCTACAAAATCACCAGAAAGCTACATGATATTATCCACAAAGCATATGTATTTGAAAATAACTTCTCTATAAAAAACAGTTATGACCTTATCAATTGCATAAAAGACATCTCCATACCATCCACAGCTAAATTTGCATCCCTTGACATAGTCAACCTATACACAAACATCCCTGTTAAGGAAACAATCACCATAATAAGAAATAATCTCCTCAAACATGGTACAATGAGTAGAGCTGAAATCATAGAACTCATAGATATCCTTGAACTTATATTATCACACAACTATTTTCTGTTCAACAAAAAGTTTTACATTCAAGAAGATGGACTAGCAATGGGCAATAGTCTTGCAGGACTGCTAGCAAATATATATATCAACCACCTTGAAAACAATTTTTTTAAATCCCAATCTCATCTGAAAAATAAGCTTCTTTATTACAAACGCTATGTTGATGACTCTATCATCCTGTTCAATGGCACAACAACAGAAATAGACAACATAGCTGTTGAACGTAATAAAATGCACCACAACATACAGTTCAAAGTTGAACATGAAACACCAGATGGAATTAACTATCTTGATCTAAAAATATCCAACAAAAACCAGAAACACAATATCCAAATTTTCAGAAAAACAACAGCAACAGATATCTCCATCCATAATTCTTCTTGTCATCCAGACCAACACAAACAAGCATTTTTTAGATCAATGATAAACCAAATGAACAAAATTCCAATGGACAGAAATGAAAGAGAAAAGGAAACAAACATCATAAAATCAGTTGCCATCAGCAATGGATACAGTCCTGCTCTCATTGATAAATTAATTAAATCAACAAAAACAAAACAACCAATTTCTGAACAGACAAACACAACCAAAAAAACCTTCTTTATAAGCCTACCTTTCCTCGGGAAGGTTTCATACCAAATTGCAAACCTCTTCAAGAAACATGAGATTAAAATTAGCTTCTCCACAAACAACAAAATACAAAATAAAATCATCCACAACACAAAAACCAACATAGATAAATTTCAAAAATCAGGTATCTATAAACTAACTTGCAACTCATGCCCAAGTTTCTATATTGGTCAAACTGGAAGAAGCTTCACAACAAGATTTAAAGAACATATGGACGCACTCCGCCTTAATAACTTAAACAAATCCAGCTTTGCCTCACACCTTGCCCAACAAGGTCATTCTGCAGACAACATCCAAACAAACCTACAAATACTCCATTTTGCCAATAAGGGCATGAAACTTAACCTCCTTGAAGAAATTGAAATCCTCATCAATACAAATACAACATCCAACAACCTGCTCAATGATCAGACTGAACTAAAAAACAAAATGTTCCTCCAAAATTTTGAGAACCTGCTAATATAAATAAACTAATTCACAAAAAGCCTCTCCCCCCCCTTACCTACACTCCCCCCTGCAAATAAAAAGCCCCTCCACTCTTGACAACTCATTCATATGATTTCTGATAAGGTAAAATCACTACTAAAGAACAATTACATAAAAGCTTTACCCACATCTAAATACCTACCCATTCAATCCTACAATAATAGAGCAACCAGATTCATACTGTCTTTAAACACAATAAATAGAACCTAGGCTAAATTAATATTCTAGAACACAAATAGTGTATAAATTAAACATAGCAATAATACGAATTTTATTCTTGTACTTTGACTAATTGTATACATACATATTAAGTAGAAAAGCTATGGAAACAATACAGACAGTATTTATTTATTATTCACTTTTGCGGTTTACTATTGACAAAATTACTTTCTAAATAATCGACTATATCATACTCAAAACAAACTTACCTGTACAAAGAGTGTTATATCTTTCGAATTAAGACGTTTGTAAATAACAGCAGCTGTAAAAGCACATGTTGGACGCTGGTAAAGTGTTGTTTATGGTGCAGTGTAGAACCCAACAGAAAAAGTGATGTGTTACTGTGACTTCAACAAAAGAAGACGCAAGAAACGGAAATTAACCACAAAAATCCGGCCATACGGTCGCAATCCAGCATCCAACATGACGCTTAAAATGTTATTGTAACATGATCCATCTGATGATGAACCTGAAAAGGTTTGAAAACCGGTTCATGGAATAAATACCATTTCAAGTAAAAGTGACTGGAGCAGTTTTCTTAATTAATATTGAAAATAAGTCACGGGTTCTGAAACATCCGTAATGGATAATCTAAATATATTGCTACCACGCCAGGTAACCAGAACAATGCGCGAATTTCGGAAATGTAAACTCAAACTGATGAAAACCATTCTTGCAATAAGATTCAACAAAAAGTGCCTCTCTGAAAACCTCACTCCTAATTATGTTAGAATTAAAGTAACAAATCAAAGCAAATCTGCCAAGTTAGCGAAATCAAAATGTGAAATTATATGGATAAAATCTGAAATCAAATCTCTTTACATTAAAAAAGATCTACTTAATGCACAGCTGTACAATATGCATCTTGAACTAAGCTACAACCTTACTACTTATGTGTTCATGATCTTTCTGGACAATATAAATATATGTATAAACAAACACTGTAATACCATCTCACTTAGACATCAAAAGAAGATAGATGCCCTGATCACTAAAAAAGAAATGAACTTCCCCAGTATCCCTTTGCAAATGGAACATAAGTTTTTTGACAGAGTGATAAATACCACAGACATCTCTTTCAACAGCAATGAACTAAAATTATGAAACAAAGGCCTTAAGCACAACATTACCCCCACACTCAACAATAACAATATCAAAGAGCTAATAGTGAGTACTAAAATGGCATGCGCAACTGCTAAGCTAAAGCACAATGAACAGAATGCCATAGCCCATAAGGCAAGCACCATCATTAGGAGAAATATAGATCAGAATAAAATGTACCAAAACATGAATAATGAACAAAGGACACTGCAAGCCATAAACAAAAAGCTTTCAAGTAATAATGCTCTGGTAGTCCATGCAGACAAAGGAAACACATCTGTTGTCCTATATGAATCAGATTATGTGAACAAAACCCATGAATTCTTCAAAAATAACAACATAAAAGAAATAGATCTTGATCCCACTCCCAAATTCCAAGAAAAAATTAAAAAGCTGCTTAAAAATTGCAACTTCCTTTTGACACAAGCAGAAATAAAGCAATGTACAGTGATGAACCCAACAGCACCTAAATTGAGATCACAACCTAAGGTCCACAAACCTAACTGCCCGATACGCCCTGTCGTAAACTCAATTAATAGCCCAAGCTACAAAATCACCAGAAAGCTACATGATATTATCCACAAAGCATATGTATTTGAAAATAACTTCTCTATAAAAAACAGTTATGACCTTATCAATTGCATAAAAGACATCTCCATACCATCCACAGCTAAATTTGCATCCCTTGACATAGTCAACCTATACACAAACATCCCTGTTAAGGAAACAATCACCATAATAAGAAATAATCTCCTCAAACATGGTACAATGAGTAGAGCTGAAATCATAGAACTCATAGATATCCTTGAACTTATATTATCACACAACTATTTTCTGTTCAACAAAAAGTTTTACATTCAAGAAGATGGACTAGCAATGGGCAATAGTCTTGCAGGACTGCTAGCAAATATATATATCAACCACCTTGAAAACAATTTTTTTAAATCCCAATCTCATCTGAAAAATAAGCTTCTTTATTACAAACGCTATGTTGATGACTCTATCATCCTGTTCAATGGCACAACAACAGAAATAGACAACATAGCTGTTGAACGTAATAAAATGCACCACAACATACAGTTCAAAGTTGAACATGAAACACCAGATGGAATTAACTATCTTGATCTAAAAATATCCAACAAAAACCAGAAACACAATATCCAAATTTTCAGAAAAACAACAGCAACAGATATCTCCATCCATAATTCTTCTTGTCATCCAGACCAACACAAACAAGCATTTTTTAGATCAATGATAAACCAAATGAACAAAATTCCAATGGACAGAAATGAAAGAGAAAAGGAAACAAACATCATAAAATCAGTTGCCATCAGCAATGGATACAGTCCTGCTCTCATTGATAAATTAATTAAATCAACAAAAACAAAACAACCAATTTCTGAACAGACAAACACAACCAAAAAAACCTTCTTTATAAGCCTACCTTTCCTCGGGAAGGTTTCATACCAAATTGCAAACCTCTTCAAGAAACATGAGATTAAAATTAGCTTCTCCACAAACAACAAAATACAAAATAAAATCATCCACAACACAAAAACCAACATAGATAAATTTCAAAAATCAGGTATCTATAAACTAACTTGCAACTCATGCCCAAGTTTCTATATTGGTCAAACTGGAAGAAGCTTCACAACAAGATTTAAAGAACATATGGACGCACTCCGCCTTAATAACTTAAACAAATCCAGCTTTGCCTCACACCTTGCCCAACAAGGTCATTCTGCAGACAACATCCAAACAAACCTACAAATACTCCATTTTGCCAATAAGGGCATGAAACTTAACCTCCTTGAAGAAATTGAAATCCTCATCCATACAAATACAACATCCAACAACCTGCTCAATGATCAGACTGAACTAAAAAACAAAATGTTCCTCCAAAATTTTGAGAACCTGCTAATATAAATAAACTAATTCACAAAAAGCCTCTTCCCCCCCCCCTTACCTACACTCCCCCCTGCAAATAAAAAGCCCCTCCACTCTTGACAACTCTTTCATATGATTTCTGATAAGGTAAAATCACTACTAAAGAACAATTACATAAAAGCTTTACCCACATCTAAATACCTACCCATTAAATCCTACAATAATAGAGCAACCAGATTCATACTGTCTTTAAACACAATAAATAGAACCTAGGCTAAATTAATATTCTAGAACACAAATAGTGTATAAATTAAACATAGCAATAATACGAATTTTATTCTTGTACTTTGACTAATTGTATACATACATATTAAGTAGAAAAGCTATGGAAACAATACAGACAGTATTTATTTATTATTCACTTTTGCGGTTTACTATTGACAAAATTACTTTCTAAATAATCGACTATATCATACTCAAAACAAACTTACCTGTACAAAGAGTGTTATATCTTTCGAATTAAGACGTTTGTAAATAACAGCAGCTGTAAAAGCACATGTTGGACGCTGGTAAAGTGTTGTTTATGGTGCAGTGTAGAACCCAACAGAAAAAGTGATGTGTTACTGTGACTTCAACAAAAGAAGACGCAAGAAACGGAAATTAACCACAAAAATCCGGCCATACAGTCGCAATCCAGCATCCAACATGACGCTTAAAATGTTATTGTAACATGATCCATCTGATGATGAACCTGAAAAGGTTTGAAAACCGGTTCATGGAATAAATACCATTTCAAGTAAAAGTGACTGGAGCAGTTTTCTTAATTAATATTGAAAATAAGTCACGGGTTCTGAAACATCCGTAATGGATAATCTAAATATATTGCTACCACGCCAGGTAACCAGAACAATGCGCGAATTTCGGAAATGTAAACTCAAACTGATGAAAACCATTCTTGCAATAAGATTCAACAAAAAGTGCCTCTCTGAAAACCTCACTCCTAATTATGTTAGAATTAAAGTAACAAATCTAAGCAAATCTGCCAAGTTAGCGAAATCAAAATGTGAAATTATATGGATAAAATCTGAAATCAAATCTCTTTACATTAAAAAAGATCTACTTAATGCACAGCTGTGCAATATGCATCTTGAACTAAGCTACAACCTTACTACTTATGTGTTCATGATCTTTCTGGACAATATAAATATATGTATAAACAAACACTGTAATACCATCTCACTTAGACATCAAAAGAAGATAGATGCCCTGATCACTAAAAAAGAAATGAACTTCCCCAGTATCCCTTTGCAAATGGAACATACGTTTTTTGACAGAGTGATAAATACCACAGACATCTCTTTCAACAGCAATGAACTAAAATTATTAAACAAAGGCCTTAAGCACAACATTACCCCTACACTCAACAATAACAATATCAAAGAGCTAATAGTGAGTACTAAAATGGCATGCGCAACTGCTAAGCTAAAGCACAATGAACAGAATGCCATAGCCCATAAGGCAAGCACCATCATTAGGAGAAATATAGATCAGAATAAAATGTACCAAAACATGAATAATGAACAAAGGACACTGCAAGCCATAAACAAAAAGCTTTCAAGTAATAATGCTCTGGTAGTCCGTGCAGACAAAGGAAACACATCTGTTGTCCTATATGAATCAGATTATGTGAACAAAACCCATGAATTCTTCAAAAATAACAACATAAAAGAAATAGATCTTGATCCCACTCCCAAATTCCAAGAAAAAATTAAAAAGCTGCTTAAAAATTGCAACTTCCTTTTGACACAAGCAGAAATAAAGCAATGTACAGTGATGAACCCAACAGCACCTAAATTGAGATCACAACCTAAGGTCCACAAACCTAACTGCCCGATACGCCCTGTCGTAAACTCAATTAATAGCCCAAGCTACAAAATCACCAGAAAGCTACATGATATTATCCACAAAGCATATGTATTTGAAAATAACTTCTCTATAAAAAACAGTTATGACCTTATCAATTGCATAAAAGACATCTCCATACCATCCACAGCTAAATTTGCATCCCTTGACATAGTCAACCTATACACAAACATCCCTGTTAAGGAAACAATCACCATAATAAGAAATAATCTCCTCAAACATGGTACAATGAGTAGAGCTGAAATCATAGAACTCATAGATATCCTTGAACTTATATTATCACACAACTATTTTCTGTTCAACAAAAAGTTTTACATTCAAGAAGATGGACTAGCAATGGGCAATAGTCTTGCAGGACTGCTAGCAAATATATATATCAACCACCTTGAAAACAATTTTTTTAAATCCCAATCTCATCTGAAAAATAAGCTTCTTTATTACAAACGCTATGTTGATGACTCTATCATCCTGTTCAATGGCACAACAACAGAAATAGACAACATAGCTGTTGAACGTAATAAAATGCACCATAACATACAGTTCAAAGTTGAACATGAAACACCAGATGGAATTAACTATCTTGATCTAAAAATATCCAACAAAAACCAGAAACACAATATCCAAATTTTCAGAAAAACAACAGCAACAGATATCTCCATCCATAATTCTTCTTGTCATCCAGACCAACACAAACAAGCATTTTTTAGATCAATGATAAACCAAATGAACAAAATTCCAATGGACAGAAATGAAAGAGAAAAGGAAACAAACATCATAAAATCAGTTGCCATCAGCAATGGATACAGTCCTGCTCTCATTGATAAATTAATTAAATCAACAAAAACAAAACAACCAATTTCTGAACAGACAAACACAACCAAAAAAACCTTCTTTATAAGCCTACCTTTCCTCGGGAAGGTTTCATACCAAATTGCAAACCTCTTCAAGAAACATGAGATTAAAATTAGCTTCTCCACAAACAACAAAATACAAAATAAAATCATCCACAACACAAAAACCAACATAGATAAATTTCAAAAATCAGGTATCTATAAACTAACTTGCAACTCATGACCAAGTTTCTATATTGGTCAAACTGGAAGAAGCTTCACAACAAGATTTAAAGAACATATGGACGCACTCCGCCTTAATAACTTAAACAAATCCAGCTTTGCCTCACACCTTGCCCAACAAGGTCATTCTGCAGACAACATCCAAACAAACCTACAAATACTCCATTTTGCCAATAAGGGCATGAAACTTAACCTCCTTGAAGAAATTGAAATCCTCATCAATACAAATACAACATCCAACAACCTGCTCAATGATCAGACTGAACTAAAAAACAAAATGTTCCTCCAAAATTTTGAGAACCTGCTAATATAAATAAACTAATTCACAAAAAGCCTCTCCCCCCCCTTACCTACACTCCCCCCTGCAAATAAAAAGCCCCTCCACTCTTGACAACTCTTTCATATGATTTCTGATAAGGTAAAATCACTACTAAAGAACAATTACATAAAAGCTTTACCCACATCTAAATACCTACCCATTAAATCCTACAATAATAGAGCAACCAGATTCATACTGTCTTTAAACACAATAAATAGAACCTAGGCTAAATTAATATTCTAGAACACAAATAGTGTATAAATTAAACATAGCAATAATACGAATTTTATTCTTGTACTTTGACTAATTGTATACATACATATTAAGTAGAAAAGCTATGGAAACAATACAGACAGTATTTATTTATTATTCACTTTTGCGGTTTACTATTGACAAAATTACTTTCTAAATAATCGACTATATCATACTCAAAACAAACTTACCTGTACAAAGAGTGTTATATCTTTCGAATTAAGACGTTTGTAAATAACAGCAGCTGTAAAAGCACATGTTGGACGCTGGTAAAGTGTTGTTTATGGTGCAGTGTAGAACCCAACAGAAAAAGTGATGTGTTACTGTGACTTCAACAAAAGAAGACGCAAGAAACGGAAATTAACCACAAAAATCCGGCCATACAGTCGCAATCCAGCATCCAACATGACGCTTAAAATGTTATTGTAACATGATCCATCTGATGATGAACCTGAAAAGGTTTGAAAACCGGTTCATGGAATAAATACCATTTCAAGTAAAAGTGACTGGAGCAGTTTTCTTAATTAATATTGAAAATAAGTCACGGGTTCTGAAACATCCGTAATGGATAATCTAAATATATTGCTACCACGCCAGGTAACCAGAACAATGCGCGAATTTCGGAAATGTAAACTCAAACTGATGAAAACCATTCTTGCAATAAGATTCAACAAAAAGTGCCTCTCTGAAAACCTCACTCCTAATTATGTTAGAATTAAAGTAACAAATCAAAGCAAATCTGCCAAGTTAGCGAAATCAAAATGTGAAATTATATGGATAAAATCTGAAATCAAATCTCTTTACATTAAAAAAGATCTACTTAATGCACAGCTGTACAATATGCATCTTGAACTAAGCTACAACCTTACTACTTATGTGTTCATGATCTTTCTGGACAATATAAATATATGTATAAACAAACACTGTAATACCATCTCACTTAGACATCAAAAGAAGATAGATGCCCCGATCACTAAAAAAGAAATGAACTTCCCCAGTATCCCTTTGCAAATGGAACATAAGTTTTTTGACAGAGTGATAAATACCACAGACATCTCTTTCAACAGCAATGAACTAAAATTATTAAACAAAGGCCTTAAGCACAACATTACCCCCACACTCAACAATAACAATATCAAAGAGCTAATAGTGAGTACTAAAATGGCATGCGCAACTGCTAAGCTAAAGCACAATGAACAGAATGCCATAGCCCATAAGGCAAGCACCATCATTAGGAGAAATATAGATCAGAATAAAATGTACCAAAACATGAATAATGAACAAAGGACACTGCAAGCCATAAACAAAAAGCTTTCAAGTAATAATGCTCTGGTAGTCCGTGCAGACAAAGGAAACACATCTGTTGTCCTATATGAATCAGATTATGTGAACAAAACCCATGAATTCTTCAAAAATAACAACATAAAAGAAATAGATCTTGATCCCACTCCCAAATTCCAAGAAAAAATTAAAAAGCTGCTTAAAAATTGCAACTTCCTTTTGACACAAGCAGAAATAAAGCAATGTACAGTGATGAACCCAACAGCACCTAAATTGAGATCACAACCTAAGGTCCACAAACCTAACTGCCCGATACGCCCTGTCGTAAACTCAATTAATAGCCCAAGCTACAAAATCACCAGAAAGCTACATGATATTATCCACAAAGCATATGTATTTGAAAATAACTTCTCTATAAAAAACAGTTATGACCTTATCAATTGCATAAAAGACATCTCCATACCATCCACAGCTAAATTTGCATCCCTTGACATAGTCAACCTATACACAAACATCCCTGTTAAGGAAACAATCACCATAATAAGAAATAATCTCCTCAAACATGGTACAATGAGTAGAGCTGAAATCATAGAACTCATAGATATCCTTGAACTTATATTATCACACAACTATTTTCTGTTCAACAAAAAGTTTTACATTCAAGAAGATGGACTAGCAATGGGCAATAGTCTTGCAGGACTGCTAGCAAATATATATATCAACCACCTTGAAAACAATTTTTTTAAATCCCAATCTCATCTGAAAAATAAGCTTCTTTATTACAAACGCTATGTTGATGACTCTATCATCCTGTTCAATGGCACAACAACAGAAATAGACAACATAGCTGTTGAACGTAATAAAATGCACCACAACATACAGTTCAAAGTTGAACATGAAACACCAGATGGAGTTAACTATCTTGATCTAAAAATATCCAACAAAAACCAGAAACACAATATCCAAATTTTCAGAAAAACAACAGCAACAGATATCTCCATCCATAATTCTTCTTGTCATCCAGACCAACACAAACAAGCATTTTTTAGATCAATGATAAACCGAATGAACAAAATTCCAATGGACAGAAATGAAAGAGAAAAGGAAACAAACATCATAAAATCAGTTGCCATCAGCAATGGATACAGTCCTGCTCTCATTGATAAATTAATTAAATCAACAAAAACAAAACAACCAATTTCTGAACAGACAAACACAACCAAAAAAACCTTCTTTATAAGCCTACCTTTCCTCGGGAAGGTTTCATACCAAATTGCAAACCTCTTCAAGAAACATGAGATTAAAATTAGCTTCTCCACAAACAACAAAATACAAAATAAAATCATCCACAACACAAAAACCAACATAGATAAATTTCAAAAATCAGGTATCTATAAACTAACTTGCAACTCATGCCCAAGTTTCTATATTGGTCAAACTGGAAGAAGCTTCACAACAAGATTTAAAGAACATATGGACGCACTCCGCCTTAATAACTTAAACAAATCCAGCTTTGCCTCACACCTTGCCCAACAAGGTCATTCTGCAGACAACATCCAAACAAACCTACAAATACTCCATTTTGCCAATAAGGGCATGAAACTTAACCTCCTTGAAGAAATTGAAATCCTCATCAATACAAATACAACATCCAACAACCTGCTCAATGATCAGACTGAACTAAAAAACAAAATGTTCCTCCAAAATTTTGAGAACCTGCTAATATAAATAAACTAATTCACAAAAAGCCTCTTCCCCCCCCCCTTACCTACACTCCCCCCTGCAAATAAAAACCCCCTCCACTCTTGACAACTCTTTCATATGATTTCTGATAAGGTAAAATCACTACTAAAGAACAATTACATAAAAGCTTTACCCACATCTAAATACCTAGCCATTCAATCCTACAATAATAGAGCAACCAGATTCATACTGTCTTTAAACACAATAAATAGAACCTAGGCTAAATTAATATTCTAGAACACAAATAGCGTATAAATTAAACATAGCAATAATACGAATTTTATTCTTGTACTTTGACTAATTGTATACATACATATTAAGTAGAAAAGCTATGGAAACAATACAGACAGTATTTATTTATTATTCACTTTTGCGGTTTACTATTGACAAAATTACTTTCTAAATAATCGACTATATCATACTCAAAACAAACTTACCTGTACAAAGAGTGTTATATCTTTCGAATTAAGACGTTTGTAAATAACAGCAGCTGTAAAAGCACATGTTGGACGCTGGTAAAGTGTTGTTTATGGTGCAGTGTAGAACCCAACAGAAAAAGTGATGTGTTACTGTGACTTCAACAAAAGAAGACGCAAGAAACGGAAATTAACCACAAAAATCCGGCCATACAGTCGCAATCCAGCATCCAACATGACGCTTAAAATGTTATTGTAACATGATCCATCTGATGATGAACCTGAAAAGGTTTGAAAACCGGTTCATGGAATAAATACCATTTCAAGTAAAAGTGACTGGAGCAGTTTTCTTAATTAATATTGAAAATAAGTCACGGGTTCTGAAACATCCGTAATGGATAATCTAAATATATTGCTACCACGCCAGGTAACCAGAACAATGCGCGAATTTCGGAAATGTAAACTCAAACTGATGAAAACCATTCTTGCAATAAGATTCAACAAAAAGTGCCTCTCTGAAAACCTCACTCCTAATTATGTTAGAATTAAAGTAACAAATCAAAGCAAATCTGCCAAGTTAGCGAAATCAAAATGTGAAATTATATGGATAAAATCTGAAATCAAATCTCTTTACATTAAAAAAGATCTACTTAATGCACAGCTGTGCAATATGCATCTTGAACTAAGCTACAACCTTACTACTTATGTGTTCATGATCTTTCTGGACAATATAAATATATGTATAAACAAACACTGTAATACCATCTCACTTAGACATCAAAAGAAGATAGATGCCCTGATCACTAAAAAAGAAATGAACTTCCCCAGTATCCCTTTGCAAATGGAACATAAGTTTTTTGACAGAGTGATAAATACCACAGACATCTCTTTCAACAGCAATGAACTAAAATTATGAAACAAAGGCCTTAAGCACAACATTACCCCCACACTCAACAATAACAATATCAAAGAGCTAATAGTGAGTACTAAAATGGCATGCGCAACTGCTAAGCTAAAGCACAATGAACAGAATGCCATAGCCCATAAGGCAAGCACCATCATTAGGAGAAATATAGATCAGAATAAAATGTACCAAAACATGAATAATGAACAAAGGACACTGCAAGCCATAAACAAAAAGCTTTCAAGTAATAATGCTCTGGTAGTCCGTGCAGACAAAGGAAACACATCTGTTGTCCTATATGAATCAGATTATGTGAACAAAACCCATGAATTCTTCAAAAATAACAACATAAAAGAAATAGATCTTGATCCCACTCCCAAATTCCAAGAAAAAATTAAAAAGCTGCTTAAAAATTGCATCTTCCTTTTGACACAAGCAGAAATAAAGCAATGTACAGTGATGAACCCAACAGCACCTAAATTGAGATCACAACCTAAGGTCCACAAACCTAACTGCCCGATACGCCCTGTCGTAAACTCAATTAATAGCCCAAGCTACAAAATCACCAGAAAGCTACATGATATTATCCACAAAGCATATGTATTTGAAAATAACTTCTCTATAAAAAACAGTTATGACCTTATCAATTGCATAAAAGACATCTCCATACCATCCACAGCTAAATTTGCATCCCTTGACATAGTCAACCTATACACAAACATCCCTGTTAAGGAAACAATCACCATAATAAGAAATAATCTCCTCAAACATGGTACAATGAGTAGAGCTGAAATCATAGAACTCATAGATATCCTTGAACTTATATTATCACACAACTATTTTCTGTTCAACAAAAAGTTTTACATTCAAGAAGATGGACTAGCAATGGGCAATAGTCTTGCAGGACTGCTAGCAAATATATATATCAACCACCTTGAAAACAATTTTTTTAAATCCCAATCTCATCTGAAAAATAAGCTTCTTTATTACAAACGCTATGTTGATGACTCTATCATCCTGTTCAATGGCACAACAACAGAAATAGACAACATAGCTGTTGAACGTAATAAAATGCACCACAACATACAGTTCAAAGTTGAACATGAAACACCAGATGGAGTTAACTATCTTGATCTAAAAATATCCAACAAAAACCAGAAACACAATATCCAAATTTTCAGAAAAACAACAGCAACAGATATCTCCATCCATAATTCTTCTTGTCATCCAGACCAACACAAACAAGCATTTTTTAGATCAATGATAAACCGAATGAACAAAATTCCAATGGACAGAAATGAAAGAGAAAAGGAAACAAACATCATAAAATCAGTTGCCATCAGCAATGGATACAGTCCTGCTCTCATTGATAAATTAATTAAATCAACAAAAACAAAACAACCAATTTCTGAACAGACAAACACAACCAAAAAAACCTTCTTTATAAGCCTACCTTTCCTCGGGAAGGTTTCATACCAAATTGCAAACCTCTTCAAGAAACATGAGATTAAAATTAGCTTCTCCACAAACAACAAAATACAAAATAAAATCATCCACAACACAAAAACCAACATAGATAAATTTCAAAAATCAGGTATCTATAAACTAACTTGCAACTCATGACCAAGTTTCTATATTGGTCAAACTGGAAGAAGCTTCACAACAAGATTTAAAGAACATATGGACGCACTCCGCCTTAATAACTTAAACAAATCCAGCTTTGCCTCACACCTTGCCCAACAAGGTCATTCTGCAGACAACATCCAAACAAACCTACAAATACTCCATTTTGCCAATAAGGGCATGAAACTTAACCTCCTTGAAGAAATTGAAATCCTCATCAATACAAATACAACATCCAACAACCTGCTCAATGATCAGACTGAACTAAAAAACAAAATGTTCCTCCAAAATTTTGAGAACCTGCTAATATAAATAAACTAATTCACAAAAAGCCTCTTCCCCCCCCTTACCTACACTCCCCCCTGCAAATAAAAAGCCCCTCCACTCTTGACTACTCTTTCATATGATTTCTGATAAGGTAAAATCACTACTAAAGAACAATTACATAAAAGCTTTACCCACATCTAAATACCTACCCATTCAATCCTACAATAATAGAGCAACCAGATTCATACTGTCTTTAACCACAATAAATAGAACCTAGGCTAAATTAATATTCTAGAACACAAATAGCGTATAAATTAATCATAGCAATAATACGAATTTTATTCTTGTACTTTGACTAATTGTATACATACATATTAAGTAGAAAAGCTATGGAAACAATACAGACAGTATTTATTTATTATTCACTTTTGCGGTTTACTATTGAAAAAATTACTTTCTAAATAATCGACTATATCATACTCAAAACAAACTTACCTGTACAAAGAGTGTTATATCTTTCGAATTAAGACGTTTGTAAATAACAGCAGCTGTAAAAGCACATGTTGGACGCTGGTAAAGTGTTGTTTATGGTGCAGTGTAGAACCCAACAGAAAAAGTGATGTGTTACTGTGACTTCAACAAAAGAAGACGCAAGAAACGGAAATTAACCACAAAAATCCGGCCATACAGTCGCAATCCAGCATCCAACATGACGCTTAAAATGTTATTGTAACATGATCCATCTGATGATGAACCTGAAAAGGTTTGAAAACCGGTTCATGGAATAAATACCATTTCAAGTAAAAGTGACTGGAGCAGTTTTCTTAATTAATATTGAAAATAAGTCACGGGTTCTGAAACATCCGTAATGGATAATCTAAATCATTTCATTATGTTACGTAATTTGGCAATAGCGCTAAATTATTATTTTCCCATTGTGTTGTTGTAATACACTACTGGTCATTAAAATTGTTACACCAAGAAGAAATGCAGATGATAAATGGGTATTTATTGGAGAAATATATTATACTACAACTGACATGTGATTACATTTTCACGCAATTTGGGTGCATAGATCCTGAGAAATCAGTACACAGAACAACCACCTCTGGCCTTGATACGCCTGGGACCGAGCTCGGCTCATCATTATAAAAATCATTATAAAATTATAGACTCGTTATAAAAAAATTAACAGAGCTTTGATGGCGTGTACAGGTACAGATGACCATGCAGCTTCAACACGGTACCACAGTTTATCAAGAAGAGTGACTGGCATATTGTGACGAGCCAGTTTCTCGACCACCATTGACCATACGTTTTAAATTGGTGAGAGATCTGGAGAATGTGCTGGCCAGGACAGCAGTCGAACATTTCCGTTTCCAGAAAAGCCCGTACAGAACCTGCAACATCGGTCGTGCATTATCCTGCATTAATGTAAGATTTCGCTGGGATCGAATGAAGGCTAGAGCCACGGGTCGCAACACATCTGATATGTAACGGCCACTGTTCAAAAGGCTGTCGATGCGAACAAGAGGTGACCGAGACGTGTAACCAATGTCACCCCGAACCATCACGCCGGGTGATACGCCAGTATGACGATGACGAATACACGCTTCCAATGTGCATTCACCGCGATGTCGCCAAACACGGTTGCGACCATCATGATGCTGTAAATAGAACATGGATTCATCCCAAAAAATAATGTTTTGCCTTTCGTGCTCCCAGGTTCATCGTTGCTTACACCATCGCGGGATGGAGCGACAAGGGTAACCACAGCCATAGTCTCCGAGCTGATAGTCCATGCTGCTGCAAATGTCGTCTGACTGTTCGTGCAGATGGTTGTTGTCTCGCAAACGTCCCCATCTATTGACAGCGATCGAGACGTGTCTGTACGATCCGTTACAGCCATGCGGATGAGATGCCTGTCATCTCGACTGCTAGTGATACGAGGCCGTTGGGATGCAGCACGGCGTTCCGTATTGCCCTCCTGAACCCCAAGATTTAGCCAATCAGAAATTTTGAAAAAAAAAAAATTAGAATTTAACGTTACATTTGTTGCGGGTGGAAAGTAATACGTGCCGCAAGCTGTGTATATTTAGTCAAAGGAATTATCGTCAGTTTGCAGAGAAAGAGCTGAAGATTGTTTTGTGAAACAAATTAAAACGGTGCTTGTATCAACTAAACTCATGTTGTTTGCAATGACGTAAGCTTTATGCTGGCTGGTGCGAAAATGAGACGACGTGTTGTTTGAGTTTGCGGTGAACGCTTCCTAATTTCTGTACGCGGCTAGTTTAAATGAAATCTTTCAAGAAGTTGAAAAGAGACTCGGTCACTTATCTCAAGGTTAGTGTTGCAATGAGAGCAGACATTAACTGTTTGTTCGTTGTTTACTCCAACAATTCGCCGACTGCAGTGGCCGAGCGGTCAGCGGCGCGTCAGTCAGCACGGTCACTACGGTCGGGGGTTCGAATCGTCGTCTTTAGTATAAGTTAGTTCATAAGTAGTTTTTAAGTTTAGGGACTGATGACCCCACAGTTAAGTCCCTTAAGCTTAACAAACATTTGAACATTTGAACTCCAAAAATTCGTCTACGCTCTCGCAGTTTCAGCGAAGGCGTACATTCACGAATTATTTGAAATGGAGAAAGGATGACCACACTTTAAATAAGAGTCATATGTTGAATTTAAAGAACTCCATCAAGCTAAACCAGTAATTACAAAAGAGGAGTTACTTATTACGTCTGGAATAATCGATGACTTTAGATACAGTACGGCGAGCGCTTGGCTAACAGAAAATGTGAACGTTACAATTAGCTTTTTATTTCTTGCTTCATATACGCCTATTTATTAGCGAAGCTTTCATTACCACTCATTTATCATAGATTATATTGTATCCGAAATATTTAATCTTATCTTGAGGTGTTTGTGCCCATATTTCACTCTGCAGCCAAAACTACTCATCGCAAACGAATAGTGTTTGTATGTGGCAGCAGGTATCAGCTTTCCATTGTGCACTATGGTGGTAGAGGGTTGATAACGATAAGGGGGTGGAAGATAGGGAGTTGAAAGTTATCGACTTATATAAGATTCTACGTTGGGGTGTCAATATTTTGCTCTTAGCCAAAAGCTACACAAAGGAGACGGGCAACCTTTCTGTGTTGCTGTAGTACAAAGTCTCCCGTTGTACGCCATAGCAGTTCCGTGTCGATAGTTGTAAGATGGTGGAAGATATAGTGGTTGAAAGTCGTCAGCTTATATGAAATTCAGACTGAAGACAAGTGATGACTTTTGATAATAACAAAGATGTTATACATAGCGAAACGTGAATCACACTCTTCAGTTATTTTTCTGCCACATGGGTACGAGGACAGAAAAATAGGTGCAAAATGCCGTTTGAAAAGTGAAACTACCAAGAAAGATGCCAAAGCGTAAGAAAGAAATTCCGCATTCTCGATCCGTTTCTGAAACATCGGAAACGGCGCTAAAACGATAGACGATAGAAACTCGAAATTTGTAGATGTTGTTTATCTACACTGTAATCAACAGCGATTTTTTCGATATTTTCATCGCTAAGGGGGTGAAATAGGGGATGAACTGTTGTCATTAAGGCAATTTTGAAGCAATAAATACAAAACTTCGGATTTAAAATTTTGATTGGTATTTTAAAAACACGTATTTCGATATGTTTGGAATTTCAACCATCAAGCGGGTGAAATAAGAGACAATATTTTAAGGGTGTTGCTCAGACTATTTTCATAAAAGAAATTCAAAAATTGGATTTGGGCCCATTGTCAGAATTAAAAAAAAAGTGTTTCGGGATGTTTTAAATTCTGCCATCAATGGTGCAATAGGTGGTGGCAATTTGTATCAAATTACTTGATTAGGAAAGCATTTTTTAAAGCAAATCGATAAAAATTTATATTTAGAAGTAGAAACAACCAATGCAGACCTTCCAGTCAACGCGTGCAAAACAGCGAGAATTAAGCTACTTTGAATGCATATTTTCTTTCATTAGATTGCAACTTTATGTGTTCTGTGGTTTTTTTTATGTAACAAGAATTTCGACAAACATTGTACTCCCTGCTTAATTTTTCATTCTGGTTCTCAGATATCAATACACGTAGGCGCATTGTAAAGTATTACCACAAGTTAAAACATAGTTTAGGAAGGTCGGTTAAAATGGTAACAGCCTTTCAGCAAATCACTACAATAATTGCAATGACGGTGCAACGCCATCGCACTTTGCGCCCATACGCCATTAAAACAGGACTGGAACGCCGTCTGACAAACATATAATGCCACAACGAGCCTTTCGTGTACGGCGTTCACTAGCAGTGTTTATTGCTTGCTGATCAAACAAATAAATAATGTAGGTTATCCACCGGTGGGCGTGACCGTACCCAATGTAATAGATTACGCTGTAAGTACTAATTTACATGAAATATCTGACTGTAGTAGTGCATCACTACTACGTTTGATTAAGTACGAACGAAAGTATCAGCAGAGTGCGGCATGGACCACCAGTAACTTCCTTTACCAATTCTCGTGTGAACTCCTCCCAAATTTTTGTCTTTTCTTCTGCTGGCACATTTCTTACACTTTTTGTACATTCGTGGTACTCCCGTTTACTCATTTATAGTCTGAAAATTCATGCTATGCTTTCGTCTTGCAGTGGTAGTTAAAATATCCAAGTGACTATTACTCACACAGACTGAATGCTATGTGGTATACTTTCCAGGCCTATACAGTTAATAATTGGAGTTTCCAACGGGTGGCAGTGCTATTAAACCGTGACTATTCGACCAGTGAAATTTTCAACATCTTCTTGGGAAATGCAGATGTTTTTATTTTTATTTTTTCATTTTATTATTTTTTTAATCATAGGCAGTTAGGCGGCCTGTATAATGGTGGGTATGATTTTGTTACAGAAATGGCCGAGCAGCAAACACGAAGAGAACTCTATGCAATCATCAGGTAAATTTTGAGTCAGGAGCGATTTCTGCAATTGAAGATATCCTACCCTCTTCGTTAGTGCATGGATGCTATTTCCACATCATAAAAGCTCTCTGGAGAAATGTCCAAAATCTTGTACTCGCAAATATTAAGAAATTGAAGAAGTGAGACAACAAATTCGGTTCGTTTCTGTACTAGAGTTTCTACGGCCTGGAGATGTATGTGATGACCAGCACCAGAATTCCCCAGGCTTTCTAAGTTTTTCGACTATCATGATGAAAAATGAAGACAACCCTGTCAAACTTTGGAGCTTTTCAGACGACTCCATCGAACAACTAACGCGGTCAAAGACTGGCACAACAAAAATAATAATATGTTTTCTAAACCAAATGTTAAAATCATTGATTTAATTGCATGCATGGAAAGAGAAGCAGAAAATTTAGCGTGCGCGCTAATGAGAGGAGAGCTGAGTGTGGAAGGCAAACGCAAGGAAACAGTGTACATGAAACGAGATGACAGGCTGGAGAAAATATTGAAAAGGTAAGAAGATGGAGAGGTAAGAGCTGATTTTAAACACGCATAAATGACAAGAAAATTCTTTTGCCATTTAGCCAGTCCAAAGCCTGGATAAAGTGCGATGGGAATCAGATTATTTAGAAAAGTATAGGTATGTGATTTACAACGAACTCAACGCGCCACCAGTCCCATGCCTAAGTACTTTTTACATATTAAGAGTTAAAATTAAGGTACGCTACAGATTTGTGAACATATGCCACTTGATATTGCCGTGTCTACAATAAGTGTACCTTTCATAAGAATATGTCTATTGGTAATAACTACTGTCTGTTGCTGTTAAAGAACGTAATCTTCTTCATTTACTGCAATTTTTAAGTCTTTGTGAGGTATTATTTTGTTGTCTCTTCTATTAGTTGTTTATCGTAGGAAGCTGAGTTAGCGCAGTGACTAACATTCGGACAACGTGGGCTCAATTCATTGGTCAACCATAGTCTACTGCAGCGGTCGGCAACCTTCTGGCAGACAAGGTGTAAGGTGGCAAGAACCTTCACATTTATTTTATTGGGATAAGTTCATACGGTAACATTAGCGGGGCTGCCTATTTAGGTCAGATATTGCCTGGCCGAGAGAACGCACATTCCTCCGCCTCCACGGGGCGCGGCTCGAGGGGTGTCAGGGAGGTGGACTCGCCTTCTACGCGTTGGCTTTTTAGAGGGGAGGCTTCACAGTGGACTCGTCCATTTGGCGACTGGAGTTCCGGAGTTGCTGCACGCTGATTGGAGGGCGTGTGTAGCACGGCCAACGTGGAATCCTCTCATTGGCGTAAGTGATTCTGAATTTCCTATGGCGTAGTAACGTCGACTCGTCGTGGATGCCTCACTCTTTCTCTAGAGGTTCAGCGTCTGCACTGTATCTCGGCGGCCGAATTTATGCTCGTCGTCGGAGAAATGGACCACTTGTCTGCAGGCGTTGTAGCGCACTTGTTGCTACATTACATGCGGTTCTTTCGTAATTACGGAACGATGCATAGCGATCGGCATAATAGGCGAGTCTTACGTGTGCTCTGAGGGTGAGCCGTAAGCCTAGCGGTATCAAGTGCTGAGTCTGACGCTTCTCGTCTGGCTATGATAGATGCAGCTCTTGCAGGGAGCGTAGCGGCTATTTGACGACGGACTAGGGAAAGTGATTCCGTGTTTTTTATTTATTTATTTATTTTTATTTTTATTTTTTTGTTTATTTTTAGCAGGTCGCAGCCACGACGAGACCACCACACACTGTACAGTGTGCTAATTTCTCAGGGCTCTCTTCCTTCCACTGAACTTAGCTGATGTTTGTCGTGTTTTTTCGCGCATTTTCACTCGTTTGCGACACCCGCGTTCTGTGACCCCACTTGTAATTTACTGATTAATTCGTGACAGGTACACGAGATCAACACTAAAAAGGGCCATTTACAGGCTGGCCACACTCATCCATAATCTTCAGCCAGTGAACGTCAAGCCTAAAACTACACTATTCGCTCTTTACTGAAGTTTTAGCGAGTTAATTTTATGTTTCGCGAATCGACCACAAGAATTGCAAATTTTGCTTGATGCGAAGTATCGTAAAGGCTTTTAACGTTATGTTCTTTCTGAACAGCAAGAGTTCTTTCACATATTAAGCATATCGGCTTTCTAATACTATTAATAAACCAGTTTTAATTTTTTTATTGTCAGCGACCGATACAACGTTAAAGGATATAAATGCAGCCCTCGGTCACACAAATAAAATTCTTTAACCTGATTTCGGCAATGACTATGATTGGCTTCATCAGAAATTGTAAATTAAAATAAGTCACATAATAAAAGTTATTAAAGATTAAGTCACAAAATTTAAAAAAATAGAAAGAGCTAGCCACTATGTGTTGCACGCCTGCAGGTTGGCGTGTGCCAAATGGAGTTGTGAACAGGTAAACGTTATCTCAGTAGTGCCATCTAGTAGCCGCAAATATAACTAAGCTACTATACAGATTAAAGTATTGAGAAAACAACTACTACAAGAAGCTAGGTTTAAAATGAGAGTTGGCTGAGGCGTCGTTTTGGCAATACAATATTAGTCGAGAGATTTAGTGAGTAACAAAATTGTAATAAGTGAAATAGTTTAAAATTGGCTTTTGGAAAACAAATTTTTGGATCAAGTCGGAAGAAATATTTCGGACACTGCACGAAATACAGCAAAGACCGGGTAACGACTTAATACCGTTAAAAAAGCTTCTAATACGGAGTTGTAACTGTTCATTTAGAATAAGCCTGTTATTGCGAGAAAAATGTTTAAATATTTGCAACTCCTCGAGCACGTCTAATCTGTGTCTTTTCGGAGTGCAAAATGTTCAGGTCATGAATGGCTTTACGTGCGTGACCTCAATGAGAAGATAGTCAGCAAAAGACGAATTCGGGGAACTAGTGCCATTCTTTCTCAAAAGGTGTTGTTTAAACCTGATTTTACAAGCACCACCTGTTTTACCTATGTAGTAGGAAGTGCAAGTATCACAATTTTGTAAACGCCAGAATTATCTAAGGGAGAACAGGTTGATTTAAAATAGTGAATGATATTTTTCATCAAATTGTTACTGGTCGAGAAGGCAACGTTGCAGTTGTTAAGAACATGTAGTTGAATCTGATAGGATATGGGCTCCAGAAATGAAATGGAGAAATATTTTTTTCTTTCGGTCAGATTCAATGCGAGTGCCAAGTGTTGCAACTCTTTTGCAGTTTCCTTTTTAAGGATGCTGTCAACTATGGCAAGATTGTATTCGTTATTAACTGCTATGGTTTTAAACAAATTTATTTCTTCCTCGATTTTTTCTTTCGAGAGTGGGATTGAAATGGATCTGTGGATGGTAGAATGAAAGAAAGCATTTTTGTGACATTGAGGGTGCATGGAAGATACGGGTACAATTTGATCAGTATATGTTTCTTTTCAGTAGATATTGAAAGAGATTTCATTTTATCTACCGTTAAGGTCAAATCGAGAAAGTTCAGTTGACGAGCCTCGTGTTCAAGTTCACAGGTTGTAGTGATATTCTCATGAAGTCCATTGAAAAGAGTAAAAATGTAATCCATGCAGGTCCATCGTAGATGACTAAAATGTCATCGACATATCTAGAATAAGAAACAATGCCTAACTTTGTAGTACAGAATTTGTAGAAGAATTGTTCTTCAAAGAATATGTCCAGGAATCATTAAACAGTCAATTTTACTCAGTTTTTTCGAAGCCACCAGTAAAAACCCACAACCAGGAGTAAATTCTGGAACTATAGAAGTACTTTTGTGTTTTAAATGTAAATTCTATGGTTTTAACCCAAGACTACTTAGCTTTGTTAAAACACGTGTCAGACTCACACATTTATCGAAATGAAAACAAAATAGTATTCGTGGGGCCCGTAGTTGTACGAATGAAAAATTCAAAATACTTTGAACACACAGTCAGCGAGCACGGACAGAGCGCGGACATCAAGTTTATTGTCTGCATGTCGTTGTTTCCTCGGTACTGGAGACGGAAGCGTTCCACGGTAGGATCACAACGCTGTTCGCAGATCGCCGAGTGACGCGACCACTTTAAATTCACGCTCGCTTGAACTGACCGTGTGGCAGCGCAATTATTTATTGACGTATCGAAGACTTCCATTATTTAGAAACCAGCCACGGGTCGCAAGGAAAATTGCCGCGGGTCGTATGCGGCCCGCAGGTTGCCAGTCTACTGAACTGGTTTTCGTCATTAAAGAAAATGTTTCATGGATTCTTCAAAGAGACCATGGTAGCTTCCTCCCTCTTTCACAACCAAAAATACGAGCAAAATCTAAATATGTAATTATCATAACTGTGAAAGCGATATAAACACCAAACGCAAAAGTGGTTTTCGCTAGGTTGTAGTGACAATGAATGAACACATGAGCAAAAGCAAACGAAGATGAACAAAATTAAGAATTTTTATTAATTGAGGTCTAAGTCAACATATAAGAAAAAGTATTCCATTTACAATTGAGTTTAAATCAGTAAACCCTCCACATCTCAGTGTCATGCAGGGGAATCTGCAAAAGTTCGGTCTTGGGGGCGGGCTAAAGCTATAAAAATATTGTGTAGAAGAGGCGCATCAATATATTGTGCATCTACATATACTCCGCAATCCACCGTAAAATGTGTGTCGGAGGGTACACGGTACCACTAGTAGGCATTTCCTTTCCTATTACACTCCCAAATAGAACGAGAGAAAATGTATATATGACTCTGTACGAGCCCTAATTTCTCTTCTCTCGTCTTTGCGATCTTTACGCGAGTACGCGGCAAGAAGATCGTTCTATACTACATTCGGCTCTCTAAATTTCCACAGCAGAATTTCTCGAAAAGAACCTCGTCTTTCCTCCAGCGATTTCAATTTGAGTTTCCGGAGCATTTCCGTCACACTCTCGCATTGGTCGAACCTACCAGTAACGAACCTAGCAGCTCTCCTCTGAACTGTCTCCCTTTAAACTGACCTGCTGCGGGTCCCAAACACTTGAGTAATACTCTAGACGTGCTTGTACAAGCGTTTTACACGGGTCCCCTTTACAGATGAAGTACATTTTCTCCAGATAAACCGAAGACGGCTGTCCGCCTTACAACTGTTCTAACATGTTCTTCCATTTCATATCGCTCTGTAAAGCTACGCCTAGATGTTTGAATGACGTGACTGCATCAAGACGGTCACTACTACCGCTGTATTCGAAATTTATGGGATTGTTTTTCCTACTCATGCGCATCATCTTACAGTTTTATACATTTGGAGTTAGCTGCCATTCTTCACACTGGGACGTCCCCTGGGGTGGCCCAAAAGCAGAACTTTAATACTTAATATATAACGATGTATCAGTCGTAGATAAAAAGTATTCGCGTCCGAGTCAAAGTATACATATCCTCTGGTGAATTAATAATTATCAATAGCTGTATTGTTAATAAAGAAATACTTTGATCAATTATAAGAGAACACGCCTCTTGTTACGATTGTCTTTTTTACTGTCTGATCGTACCGTTTGTGGTTGTCATATGTTTTACAGATTGCATTTTCCCTCTTGTCCTGTGGCCGTTATTACTGATGTGTATAGTGCGTAATGTAAATGTTAAATTTGAATAATACATGATCTTTAAGCATAAAAGTAAATATTTTGTTTCAATATGTAGTATCTGATGTAACATTAGACCCGAAATTGGCCTAGAATACCAATTTTTAATGAATATTTTATGTTAATTGCCCCAAAAATTATTGTCGTAAATTACTGTGACAATTTTACCTTCTAAATTTGTTGGTGGCTTTCATTTATTATGCATAAAATTTTCTTTGCGGTTGACGAAATATTTTGAGCATTATTTAGCCGAAATAATAGTTTTCTTGCACACACCAGATTTGTGTAGGCTTTTGAATCAATATTAATGATGATTACCAGCCTATTGTAGTAACAGCTATAAAGAACCCGCCTGAGATTGCCGTGCTCTATACAAAAGATTCTTTTGTGGCATTTTAAAATTTTATCTGTGTGACCTTAAAATAACTAACAAAAATCAATGAAGCAACATATCATTATTTAGAAGATAGCCCCAAGTCGTGTTTATAAAAGTAATACCAACATTAATTATTAAGTAGTTAAAAGAAATATTATTTTTAATGGATTAACACGCAGCCCTCGCAAATTAAAAGCAGTCCCAAATTAAAAATTATTTTACCAGGTTTCGACAATTACTAAGATTTCCTTCATCATAAAATATAAAACAAGTCACTCAATAAAATATACTGTTCAGCTGTATAACTTACCTCACAAAGTTTAAAAAAGAAATTTGTAAAAAGCTCAGACTCAGAGTCTGATGCCTCCGTGCAGGCGTGCAGCCCATAGTGGCCAACCTTTTCTCAAAATTTCCTTTTAAACTTTGTGACGTAAGCTGTACAGCTGAATAGTATATTTTATTATGTGACTTGTTTTGTTTTATATTTTCTGATGAAGGCAATCTTAGTTATTGCCGAAAAAGGGTAAAATAATTTTTAATTTGCTACCGATGGCTGCTTGTTTATCCATTGACGTTGCAACGGTGGCTGACAATAACTGCTATGTTTAAAAATTTTATTTTTTAAATTTTTTAACGTCATAATACCAACTTGAAATTTTGTTTAAGTCATCCTGTATGCTATTACAGTCAGTTAAAGACGACACCTTCCCGTAACCACAGCATCGTCAGCAAACAGCTGGAAATTACAAGTTACTCTGTTCATCAGATCATTCATGTAGACAGAAAATAATAGCGGTCCTATCACACTTCCCTGGGACACGCCTGACGATAGATCCGTCTCTGATGAACACTCGCCGTCGAGGATCAACGTACTGCGTTCTATTACTTAGGAAGTTTTCCAGCCAGTCACAAATCTGTGAACCTATTCCATAAGCTCATACCTTCGTCATCAATCTGGTATGGTATTTTCTCAGTCATTTTGTTGCTGTGAATGGTACAGGTATGTCACACTTCTCCACCTCTTTTTCTCCTACTTTAGGTTACGGTAATAACAGTAAAAGTGGGCCTTTGCGATCGTCTTTTGACAGCTCAAAATTTAAATGAAAATAACGAATTAACCGTTCATCTGACACGGAAACTGAATACAAGAATCTGCAGATGAGAAATTCGTCTACAACTTTGCTCCCTTGCCGCGGTGGAGTAGCCGAGCGGTCTAAAGCGTCTCGCTGCGGAGCGTGCGGTTGCTCGCCATGGAGGTTCGAGTCCTTCCTAGGGCATGGGTGTGTGTGTCGTCATCAGGTTAGTTTACCTAGGTTTAAGTAGTTTGTAAGCTACGGACTGATGACCACGCAGTTTGGTCCGAAAGATTTACAAAGATTTAAACATTTTTGCTCTCTTATGTTTTTTATCATATCTCGTATCTTTTGAGAGATATTTGTAAAAATAACGGAGATTTGATATCGTCCATTGATTTTACGAAAACCAATCGTTCGCAAATGTCATGTGACATTCCACGGCCAGAACTCTCTCTGGTGTACGCCATCTTGCGTTACGTATTTGATGATTTTCTTATTATAACTTACATGTTGTTGTTTCAAAGCAACGGCGCACTTAAGAATTACCAAAAACACGACGTTCTTCGCACGATAAATGATAATTTAGTATTTAAAAATGCCATATTAGCATCAGTTAACAACTGCCAACAATAGTACAAAAATAAAAGACAGCTTTCTCATCTGTTCGCCGTAATGTAGTGGGCAGTGCGTTGGATTGTAATGCACATGGTCAGTGGTTCAGAACCCGCCACTACCAAAATTTTTTTTCCTCCTTTGCTCCTTAAAGGATTACCTGTTGGGTGCGTAGATATTATCACAATAGTAGAGTCGTAATCATATCACTATAATTTGTTATTATTTTTGTCTGAAATGTTTGCAAAAAATTGTTGTTGTTGTTGTTGTTGTGGTCTTCAGTCCGGAGACTGGTTTGATGCAGCTTTCCACCCTACTCTATCCTGAGCAAGCCGTTTCATCTCCTCATAAGAACGACAACCCACATCCATTTGAATCTGCTTACTATACGCGTCTCTTGGTCTCCCTCTGCGATTTTTACCCCACACACTTCCCTCAAATGCTAAATTTACGATTCCTCGATGTCTATGAATGTGTCCTACCAAGCGATCCCTTCTTTTAGTCATGGTATGCCAAAAATTCCTTTTCTCACCAATTCTGTTCAGTACCTCTTCATTAGTTATGCGATCACCCCACCTAATCTTCAGAATTCTTCTGTAGCACCACATTTCAAAAGCCTCTATTCTCTTCCTGTCCGCACTGCTTATCGTCCATGTTTCACTCCCGTGCAAGGCAACACTCCACACAAATGCCTTCAGAAAAGACTTCCTTACACTTAAATGAATATTCGATGTTAGCAAATTTCTCTTTCTCAAAAATGCTTTTCTTCCCATTGCCATTCTGCATTTTATATCCTCTGTACTCCGACCATCGCATGTTATTTTACTACCAAAGTAAAAAAAAACTCATCTACAACCTTCATCGTTTCGTTACCTAATCTAATTCCTTCAGCATCGCCTGATTTTCTAAGACCGCATTCCATTATTTTTGTTTTGCTCTTGTTAATGTTCATTTTATACGCTCTCTTCAACACACTGTCCATTCCATTCAACTGCTCTTCCAGGTCCTTTGCTGTCTCTGACAGAATTACAATGTCATCAGCAAAACGCAATGTTTTTATTTCTTCCCCCTGAACTTTAATCCCTATTCCAAATTTTTCCTTGCTTTCCTTCACCGCCTGCTCGATGTACAAATTGAATAACATCGGAGAAAGGCTACAACCCTGTCTTACTCCCTTCCCAACTGATGCTTCCCTTTCATGCCCTTCGAATCTAATAACTGCGGCCTGGCTTTTGTACAAGTTGTAAATAACTCTCCTTTCCCTATATTTTACCTCTGCTGACTTCAGAATTTGAAAGAGTGTACTCCAGTCAACATTGTCAAATGCTTTCTCCAAAAAAAAAAAAAAAAAAATAAATAATATATATATATATATATATATATATATATATATATATATATATATATATATATATATATATATATATAATTTCTGCAAAAAATTATAAAACTATATGTCTAAAATGGGTCGTAAAACACGTCAGTGCAATTTTTTTCTACGAATATGTTTCTGGAGGAGGGTGGGGGGCATCTGCCAGATTGCGCCCCCCCCCCCCTCTGGATACGCCACTGGTTCCATGCAAGCATTTACTTTAGGAAACGTGGCACGGTCCCCGCGTCGCGCCTCTTTTGTGGCCCGCAGCCGCGCGCGCCAGCGAGGTGCGGTGTCGCTTAACTGGGCAGGACGGCCCCCCCTGGCTGAGCGCTTAACGCGGCTGTAATTTCGCCAGAGGGTCGCGACAAGGCGCTGCATTAGCGCACGCTCGTTGTTTGCAGCGCAGCCTGCGAGGGCGGAGCGCGTCGACTTTATTCTGGCTGGAGTGGCACCCACCCTCGCCGCTGTCTTTTCGCGCCCGTCAACACCTTGCTGATTCAGGGTGCAAAACGTGCGCCCATCAACTTAGAGTGCCGAGGGACTCGTACTTCAGGAAGAAATGGTCGTCATACAGGATGTTTGCCGAATAATAATTAATGTTGTAGGTGGTGGAGAGTAATAGATCAATGGTCGGAAAGCGGCAAGCGTATGATCGGCTACTCCACCGCCTAGAGGCCAGGCCTCACAACAGTCTGCTCCGCATCACACCGAGAGGCGGCGACTGCTAGCTGACTATCTGGCCGCTACAAGGCAGTGGCACAGTGGAACACAACAGTCACGACACTAGAGCGTATTTTTGTTACCCATTGCAGTAGCAGCGCGCCAAGCGGCCAGCAGGGCTATGTGAGGTGGCGGTATTTTTTACATTGTAAATCCTGTTACTCGTAGCTTATATTCGTTTTCGTGGTGCTTTTTGGAAAATGGAACATGCTTGTAGCGCAATGAAATGTAGTAACAATTTTTTTTTGTACCTAGGGAGGAATGTTGACACAGTCACATACCTGCATTGTTTCTGTTACGGTTCGTCCAAAAACTGCGTATATTGAAGTATGATACGAGTTTAGGTCTTTTTAGAAGTAGAAAAATGGCTCATGTATATAGAGAACTACGAGGCGCGTCCAGAAAGTAGGTTCCGTTTCAGTTTATCTCCGCTGCAGCGCTGCGATTGCAGTTCCGCACATGCGCTGTAGACGATGTGTATCAAGGAGAAGAACGTGCGCCATTTGGAGATCGCTGTCAGTTACGTACGCTTTGTTGTGTTTGTTTGGAATGTCGGCGTTGACTGACAATCCCGCCGCCTGTCAAATGAGGTCGGTAATTCGGTTTCTGAATGCGAGGAAAGTGAAACCAAGGGAAATTTATCGGCAAATTTGCGATGTTTATGGACCAAATGCGATGAGTGAGTCGATGGTGAGAAGATGGATCCGATAGTTCAATGGCGGGCGTAGTGATGTGCACGATGAAGAACGGAGTGAGCGTTCACCTTTGGTTACAGAAGAACTGGTTCACGTGACAAGATCTCAAGTCTTTCCTTGGCGGTCATCACTTCACCAATGATGACAAGCTGAAAGAAACTGTTTCCAACTGGTTGAAAACACAGGCTAGGATTTTTATGAAGAAGGTATACAAAACCTGGTGCCACACTATGACAAATGCCTGCAAAATTTCGGCAGTTATGTGGGAAAGTAGTTTAAGAGTTGTAGAATTTTGTGCAATAAAAATTTCTTCTGTATCTGTGTACAATTTCATTTTATTACCAAACGGAACTTACTTCCTGGACGCACCACATATATACTGCAGTTTGGATACCCAAAAGTACAGAAAAATGCGTATTATAAACTATACCGTAAGATTCTTAGACGTTCGTAAAATAAGAAGAAAATCGTCTGGTGAGACGCGCAAAAGTCCGATAGGTGTAGAAAATATTAACACCAAATTCAAATCTGGGCATCAACGACCATTCTCGTCCGTTTTTGCTTTTTTTCGGCAAAATTGCACGTTAACGTAACAAATCCAATTCTTTTCAATGTATTCCACCTGTTGGTTGAAATCATCTTATCCGACACAGGACAAAGATAAAGACTGAAGTCGTAGTTTTGTTAATAGGTGTCATAAAATCTAAAACACAGAACGAAAGGAAAAGGAAATTGTGTATCATATCCGTTAACTTTGAAAATACACGGCCACGGTTATTACGCTTAAAACTGCTTATATATCTTTATGTAAAATATTTCGATTTCCATGGGGAAAGCTGCAAAAATATTCGTATCGGCATGTATTCCTGCGTTAGTAGGTAGGAGGTTTCGTCGTTTAATTCATGTTTTAGTTCCACTTCTGTTTATTTTCAGCACCAGCCTTTTCTTCTGATATTAGACTAACACCCTCGAGTCTAAAATAAAATAATCATGTCGTAAATTACATATAAATGAGGGCGAAAATGAATTTTATCCATACGATGTTTAAGATGCTAAACTCTAACAGACAGCGCCCTTGCTCACCGCTTGGAGCGCACTGTCACCCAGCTGTCATTGGGTAACAGATTTCACACTAGTGAGTGTCGCGACTGCTATGTTAGACTGTGGCAGTGAGCTGTGACCCAACGGACAGACAGTGAGCTAATGGTCGCAGCCTCTCGGTGTGACGTGGCGCGGACTGTTGTGTGGTCTTGTCTTTAGGCGGTATTGGAGCCTTTGAGAATCCACTTGTCCAGCTTCACGGCCGCGATGAGGTTGGAGATGATATGGAGCAGGTGTGGCCATAACGCGGCTAGTGAGCCGCATGCGGCTCTTGCTTCAATGCAGTGCGGCTCTTGTAAAAAGTAGAAAAAGACTCACACTTATATGATACGAATGCAACTTCGTTGATCGGACCTGCTACTGTGGAACTTTCTTATCGATTTTGCAGTGCAGTATCGCAGCGCCCTTGTAACAGCACCGAGCGAGAGGCGACAATAGGTAGTGTGACTGATAACTGTTGAATTGATTGATTTTTAGAGGCACCTGTTTTTCGAGAAGCGCGAAATCGCGAAATTTTTTCGATATTTTACAATTTTTGCGGAAAATCACGAAATCATTGAAATTTACGAAAAATTTTGTTAAATCTCATCAGTCATTTAAATGTACGGAAATTCGAGATATAAATGGCACTTGATTGTACACCATTTCGATATATATATCGTTTAGAGTCCTGCCAACCTCTTTTCATATGCAGTGAAGAAGCCCGTTTCCGGCGCTTTATTTCATCTGGTTACTGGTAGTGTACTGCGTGGTCGTAATCGTTTGTGATCGCAGATTCTTTCAGTGATTTATTCTATTACAGAAGATTATTAACATGGGCGTAACAGATTTTGATCGTGAAAGAGACTTCGCATCAGATGGATTTTACGTTTTCGATAAAACAAAGAAAATAATCCTGTGCAAATACTGCAATGTGCGTACTGAATGGCAAAGAAAGGACACGTGCCCACAACATATAAATAGTAGTTCTTCCCATAAGAAGAACAAGGAGGAAGAGCTGTCGACAGGTGTCAAGAGACAAGTTACACTCAAGGACATCAATGCAGCGGGAAAACGAGCGAAACTGGACAGGGAAGAATTCGAATTATCAATAACACGAGCGTTGTTCCCAAAAATACCGCTAAGTTGCCGCAATATAGTTTTCGTGAATGGTATACATTCTGGATTTCACCCTTTGTTGCAGTGTTTGCAGTCTGCTTTTGAATTTTTCCTGTGTGATGTACTACTTTGTATCCGATCGTGAATAAGCTTGCTTTATCTTTTTTTTTTTTTTTTTTTTTTTTTTTTTTTCACCGCGAAACTTAAGAGAAAAGCAATTTCTTTCGCGGAGACGACATTTGAGTCTATGCACGTATTATATGGGTGAAAGTACACGAAATTGACCCAGAAGATATGGAATTTCAAAGGAAACTAAATGTTCAAATGTTTGTAAAGTCTATGGGACTTAACTACGGGGTCATCAGTCACTAAACTTACAAACTACTTATGAACTACTTACGAACTAGGACGGCACAAATATCCATGCCCGAGGGGGCCGTGCAGACCGTGACTGAAGCGCCTCAGTCCCCTCGGCCACCGCGGCCGGCAACGGAAACTATAGATTAAAAAGAAGACATATTTTACACAACAATACTAGATTTTGCGTCTAAGTTTGTCTCAATAGTGATGAACTACTACACTCTTGTGTATCTGTATTTATATACATACACAAATACAAACACACACACACACACACACACACACACACACCATGTGATAAGTCCTCATCTGCAGTATTCCCTAATAATTACGTGCACAATGCGGGCGCTACCGACAGTATATGCGCAGTGAAAGGGTTAATAGATATCATTATTTCTCATGACTGTCAGTGTTTGCGATGTAATAGTAATTTAAGTCTGCATATCGCAAAAGAACGGCCGCTCTTTCCATTTCGATTATCCATATTTTTCGATTTTAAGTAAATTACTTAGCCTGCGTAAACTTATTTAAGTAGCAGGATAAGTGTTTCTCAAACATGTTTTTATTATGTCTCTCCATCACTGTCAATTTTTCATGTTTTCTGAGTAAAATAAAGTGTTACACTGCAATGGACTGCAATGGGGCTATAATTGATTGTTGATTTAGTTTTGATTCGTTAAAAAGTAAAAAATGAAATTAGCGAAATTATTGACTAAAAAAAAAAAAGTAGCGAAAAATATACCGAAATAGGTTTTAAAAAATGACGAAATCGAACAAAAATTTTCACCACAAATAGGCGCCTCTATTGATTTCTAATTGTCGTAGCGGGCGGGGCAGGCCGGCCATGTATTATAAAGAGCCACCTAGAGCGCCGCGTGGAGAGCCGATAGAAGGGAGCAGCCTTGTACCGTATACCACGCTTCACCCTTCTGCCAAAGCACAAGTCACGTGCGGAAGTCACGAAACTGGAAGCGTTTAACACGTTAAATGAAGGTACGCAAGTCAAGTATAACAAAGTAATACAACCAGTGTTTAATTTTACTGCTAAAAAGCCGTCAACAATCCGGAGGTTTGTTTGAACACCACCGTGCTTTAGTAGGCATGGTCCTTTTTGGAGGTGGTAAGCCGTTGCCTTCCTCCGACCTTCGAAGTGACTTACCCAGCATTTTTTTTTTAATTTTTTAAATAGGTCGGCACTGGAAATTTGAAATAGTTCACATGTAATAAAGTACAACGTTACTATAATTTGCCAAGCACAAGCGAACGTGAAAACGAGTCGCCAACGTGATGTGCTGCTGTTACTAGGAGCGGTTTAAATGCCGCCGCGACCAGATTTGATGATGCCGCTTGTGTTACTGCTATGCTAGTACTGAACACCACGTCACCGACGCCACCGACTGCAATCTTATGAACAATAATAGTGTTATTTTGTTCAATTTTTACACATATAGTCTCATGTTAATTAAACTGAAAAGACTTATTTTACGAGCTGATTATATACACTCCATTTCCACTACGTTGCTCCTCTTCTACTTTCAAATTAATGCGGACGTACTAATTTTATATTTTGTGCAACTATTTTGGTAGTATAATTTGTTAAATTATAAACAATGTAAAAATAAGTCATAGATTAATAAATTCAATACGCTTTAATTAAAAAAAAAAAAAAAAAAAAAAAAAAAAAAAAAAAAAAAAAAAACTAAAATAGCCCCATCCCCTGAAACAAATCCTCACTGCGCTACTGAATACAGAAGACAACAATCACTACGTTTAATTGTGACGTATCTTCTGCAAGAATCTGACCCTTAAAATAATCAGTCGCATTCGTCTCTAACAGTCTGATTACTCTTATCTATACTGTTACAGTGTTTAAGTAAACTTGTTATTTTTCCTGGTATCCTAACAGTTGTTACTAAGAAGTCTAAATATGAAGAAGAGAACAGAGTGTGGGGGAACTATACTTATTTTATAGAGAGGAACGATAAATCAATGTGTCTTTTATGTCAAAGGACTTTATCGCAGTACAGAGCCAGTAACCTTAAACGCCATTACGACACGAACCATGGTGCTTTCAGGAATGAATTTCCTGTTGGTTCTCACTTAAGGAAAGCTAAATTGTCGTCATTAAAGGAAGCACTTCAAGCACTCAGTAGGGTTACGTTTATCAGGGATGCAGATTTAACAACCACAGCTGCCTTTGTCTTGGCTTTTAACATTGCAAAAAGCAAAACAAACTTACACATAGGGAGAGTCTGTAAAGAATAATATTGCAAAACTTCTGTTTTAGACCCCGAAAATAAGAAACTACAAAAACTGGTTGACCCAATACCCGCATCTTGACATCCAATAGAGAGAAGTATATATGCTGTTACTGGTGACAATGTAAATAACTTGCAAAAACATATATGTGACTGTTCATCAATGAGTCCAGCTTTAAACAAGTCTACCGATATACAAGAACACTGCAAAAGTCCTTTGTATATTGACTTCATTTTGTTGGATTGTGTGACTCATAGGTACTTTTCCATTCGGTGGATCATGGCTCTGAAGTATGCCATCTTTTGTTGGCTTACATGACAGTATGAGTTATCAATGCTAACACCTGAGGTGGTGGGTTTTCTATATGTGCTATACTGCTGTTTGTTGTTAACGTTGGATGTTTGTAGATCAAGAAAATTTATGCTTTTATTTGTTTCATGTTCAACTGTGAACTTAATACTTTTATGCATTTTACTTAAGTCTGCTGCCAGTGCATCAATTTCACTGCTTGTACCATCAAATAGCAAAATGGTGTGGTATCATCAACACATATTTTGTATTATATTACCTAACTTGTGATATGCTGATTATTTGTGCCGGCCGCGGTGGCCGAGGGGACTGAGGCGCTTCAGTCACGGTCTGCACAGCCACTATGGTCGGGGGTTCGAATCCCCCCTCGGGCATGGATATTTGTGCCGTCTGTAGTCTTAGCTAGTTCATAAGTAGTTTGTATGGTTAGGGACTGATGGCCCCGTAGTCAAGTCCCATAAGCTCTACAAACATTTGATTTTTGATTATTTGTAAAGAAATCTCGTTCCAAATGGTTTATGTAAATGTCACCTAATATTCCAGCCAGGCTTATTTCCACCGCCAAGCCATCATGTTTCTGGTAAATTTCGTTGTTGAAGTAAAAATAATTGTGCTCAAGTATATATTTCTATGAGTTCATACGTTTCTGCAATACGGCAGTAGTCAGCGGTCCCCTAACTAATTAAACGGTCCGTTACAAACTACTAAAACGAACTTACCCTAAGAACAACACACCCTTGCCCCAGTGAGGACTCCAACCTTCGACGAGTATGATAGGACCGCTATTATTTTCTATCCACACAAATGATCTGATGGACAGAGTAACTTGTAATTTGCGGCTGTTTGCTAATTATGCTGTGTTGTATGGGAGGGTGTCGTCTTTAATCTGTAATAGCATACAGGATGACTTAGACAAAATTTGGTGTGAAGAATGGAAGCTAGCGCTCAATGTAGAAAAATGTAAGGTGATGGGCATGAGTAGGAAAAACAATCCTATAATGTTCGAATACAGCATTAGTAGTGAACTTCTTGATGCAGTCGCGTCGTTCAAATATCTAGGCGTAACATTGCAGAGCGATATGGAATGGGACGAACATGTAAGAACACTTGTAAGACGGACTGCCGACTTCGGTTTATTGGGAGAATTTTGGGAAGATTTACTTAATCTGTAAAGAAGACCGCGTATAAAACGCTTGTACGGCAACGAGTATTGAAGTGTCCGGGACCCGCAGCAGAACAGTTTAAAGGAAAACGTGGAAGCAGTTCAGAGGCGTGCAGCTAGGTTCGTAACTGGTAGGTTCGACCAATGCGCGAGTGTCACGAAAATGCTTCTGGATCTCAAATGGGAATTGCTGGAGGAAAGACGACGATCTTTCTGAGAAATTATGTTGAGGAAATTTAGAGCGCCAGAATTTGAAGCTGACTGTAGAACGATCTACTTACATTTCGCTTAATGATCACAAAGTCATGATATGAGAATTTAGGACTCGTACGGAGATATATAGCCATTCTTTTTTCCTCGTTCTGTTTGGGAGTGGAATAGTAAAAGAAATGCCTACTAGTGGTACAGTGTACCCTCCTCCATGCACCTTACGGTGGATTGCGGAGGTTAGATGTAGATGTACATGTTGAACGCATAGAGTGAAGTGGGGCAAGATTGCGAACTTAAGGTTTAATTAGCGATATAATGGAGAAAACTTCACAAAATACAATCATATTTTAACTGGCGATTCGTCTGACTTTTGCCTGTGGTAAAACGGAGTCCAAAGTCATATGCATAAACTAAACTGTATTTCGCATTTAATAAAAAAAAAGAAGTAATGCAAATTCGCAGACTTACCCAACCGTGGGGTAAGAGTGCTTTTCTAGTGGGTAAGTTTGCGCGTTATTATTAAAAAAACGTGTCACTCAATCCTTTTGCTTTATTTAATTTGTCGTATATATGAATATAATATCCCTCGTTTCTCGGCATTTAATAATAAGTTTTAGTACAAAATATGCTTAACTGAACAATTGTGGAGCTTGTGAAAGAGATCCTGAAGGATAATATTCCCTCTGGTGGTAATGCTGTTAAATAGAGGTCACACATGAAGTGTCCAGAACCTTCACAACAAGAACAGGATTCATGCCACCATTCCTCGCGTTTTAGACGCAGAATCCAACCAACTATTGGCGGATTGTTGTGCTTTTCAGCACAGCCGGGACAGTGAAAAATCCGTGGAGTTTTCGCTGACGTATTTAAGTTTTCCTTTCCTTTCTTTTAGTTTGCTTGATCAGAATCAAACAGTTTCCTTTTTGGTTTCTTCATCTCTTGTTCCTTTAGTTGGTATTCCAGTTGCTTTTTGAATGGTGTCCCAGAGACTATTTCTGATTTCTTCCCTTTTTTATCTTTTTTGCCAATCTTTTCTTTTTGACGAAAGAATTAGTTGTTCTGGGGAAAGGTAGGAACTTTGTCTTGCCTGTGGTTCATTTGTAGATGTCTGTGGAGTTTGGCTCTGAGGGGATTCAGCTTGAATTGTGGATGCATCATTAAAAGTGTCTTACTGATCTGTAACAGATGAAGGCAGGAAATCTTAGACAGTGAATATGTGGCGATTCAATGGATATATGACGCATATTCTGAACGCCTTTGTGGCCGTCGTTTAATTAGCAGTTCCGAACAATTCAGCAACACATTCTTGTGCAAATACATATCCAGGGCCACTGGTCGCGTTGTTGTTCAGCGGCATGAAGAAGTAGCCATCCAGTGCTTGCAGTTTGTCATTTAGACTTTCCGTTTTCAAGCCCTCTTTTGCGGCTTCCAGCATTTCTGGAGTGCAGTTTTTCTTTTGTACCCGCTATAATAGATGTACAATATCGACCTGTAATGTTCATAAAGATTTCTAGCTTCACAACAACGGAAAAAAAACTAATACTTATAAATGAAATAAATCGCAATTTTCCGATGTTACGTCATCACTGTATTAGGTTTAGATGGAAGACCAAATGACGGCGATTGAAAATTTGTGGCCGGCCGGGATTCGAACCCGGGATCTCCTGCTTACTAGGTAGACGCGTTGTCCACTCCACCACCGAGTACACAGTGACCAGCCCCACTGCAGAGGACTATTTCCTGCACGGCCCCCGGCACACCCAAATCTCCATTCGCCACGCCGTCCCTTTCCTATACCACATATCCCGGCCGGGCACAAATTTTCATTCGCCACAGTTTGGTATTCCATCTAAACCTAATACAGTGATGCCATAACATCGCAAATTGCGATTTATTTCATTCATTTGAACGCTGTAATTCGTCAAAAATATATATAATTCTAATACTTATAGCCGATGGGGTAAGATTATGCAGTGCGCAGTTTTAACCCACACAAAAAGCGTAAGCTTGTCACACAATACGAGACTGCGGCTTTTGTCTGCACATGGAAACTTAAAAGCTGTACGTGTGTTGTGTGGATGTTGAACCTATCGTTAGATCAGACAACAAATTGTTCCTTGACACAGCAATTTGGTTTAATTATGGCCTTGATACTGATGTATATGCTATTAAGTGAGAAACAGTGCATGAAACTGATTATGTGCGCAACGGATATTTTTAACGAAACAACTGTGACATGTAGCCTTTTGAAACAGACACTGAATATATTCAAAAATTTTGACTGCGAGAGAGATATTAAAAAAACCACAAATCACTTTCTTAATGCTTGACTGTGAGAATTCTATGCAGATCAGTTTCTAATTATTTAAATTTAGTATCAATTTAGTATCATAGTCAATTAACTATCATTTACTATGGCACCAATAATGAAATCCGTTCAACAATATTATTCACATCTATACTGCACTTTAAATCCACTAATAATTAATTATCAAATGAAGGAAGTAGGTTAATTTTCTAACTACGTAAATGAAACATAAAAGAAAGTTTAAGTTACTTATTATTAATAATCAGCATTACATTACCTACATAATACAACTTCTGACTTGCTGGCAAAGCAGCCTCTGCTCTACATCGGAGCCATACACACAACCCAACCGCTCTCTAAGCGAGCTGAACCACTAGTGCTACTCTCTCTCAGTGCGAGCTACAATGCTATGCAATACATGATCTTTGCCAAAGATGAAACTTCATAAAGGACACATATCGATACATACAGTAGAAGCGATATTATATATTTTCTTGCAAGCAAGTTACTCGATACAAAACAGGAGGCACAATATTGGACATTTTCTTACAAAATAATTTTTTATGGACACGTTTCAAACTCTTTGCACGAAATTCTATGTTTCAGTATATCAAAAGACTGACAATAAATAGTAGTTAACTATAGTATAAAGTTAAACATCGTGAGCTCATTATTGCCTGAGGCAGATCTTATTTTCGCAAGACTAATTTTTATATGAAAATAATGTAAAATATTTCTTAACGCATTGCGTAGCCGTTAGCTTAACGACAACAACCAAACTATGGCAAAACAAAGAGTTATCCACAGAGGCTTTTCGTGCCTTGCAGAGCAGCCAACTGCTGTATCATTAAAACTGAGATACATGCGTTGCGCAGTCTTAAGCCCTTTCTACACGGGAAGTGAGAGCTTACGAGATTACCCATCATGCATTGGTCACGCCGTCCGCGTACAGTGTAGACGCGTTCACTTGCACAAGATGCACGCATACGATCGCTACTAGACAGAATAGGATGGATCCTATTCTTACGCGTATGGAAGTGCTTCGCGCATTCGCAGACGACCGAAATGGGAACCCAGCTGACAAACGAAGCCAAGTCGGGAATTTGTTTGAGAATGTGTACTTGTCTCCTGCTCAGAGGAACGTAGTTTTTCGACTCAATCAGTTTCAGGAGGCGATACTATATAGGAATTGCATTAAAAACTTAATATAACCTGTGTACAATTTTATTGAATACAGCGATATAGTTGTTAATATGAAATCCAAACAAACGTAGAGCAAATGCAAATCAAGAAATTTTCACTGATTTATCCGTCGGTTCTTGGTAGTACAACATCACACGTACTTAAAAGTAGTATTTTATGTATATTCTACACGCTCATTGCCACTTAGGTACCCGGTTTTCGGCTTACTAGGACATATTCAGACTTTAAACAACGCCGAAAATCGGTTATTTAAATAAGTCAGTATGGTGATCTACCTAGAACCGACGAAAAAATCAGTCCAAATATCCAAATCAGTCTGTTGTACATACCAAGAGCTGTATCTCTGTACCTAATAAAAGTTGGACACACGTTATATGAAATCTTAACTGCAAATCGTCTTTATTGCCATCTTCTAAAATATTTGCTAATTTTCCTGAAACATGCTGTAGTTAACAGGTGCAATATTTGCTTTTAGTCAGCATTATTTGAAGCTTAATCAAAGTGAATGGTTTGCATATAGACACTTGGGCTTGTTCATCGTACACGTAGGCGCCTCAAACCGCAGGGGCTGGAAGTATGTATCGCATTTTATAATGAGGACGTTAACACATGTGAGCGACGAGGTTACGAATGAACAGCACGAGAACAATTAAATACAGTTTAACAGTGGCAGTCTAAAAACAAATAAATGTTTTAATCATCACAACCTATCACACAGTTTCGAAAAGTGATGTTAATGCGGCGATTTATTTGCTGTAACTTGACAACAAACGAAGTAGACGCGTGAAGCAGACGACTCAGCAAATGCGTACCGTTTGAAAGCTTCTTTGTAGTTCGACGGTCTATCGCAAGGGGCGCTGCAGCTGAAAACGACTTCCTTGTGCCTGTTGCACATCTCGTATAGAAAGGGCTTTAGCCACAGAGGCTTTTCGTGCCCTGCAGAGCAGCCAACTGCTGTATCATGAAAACTGAGATACATGCGTTGCGCAGTCTTACTCGCTACGCAGACTTATCCAATTTTACTCTATGTATTATCACAATAGTAGAGTCGTAATCATATCGTCCATAATTTTTATGATTTATATTGTTTCATATTCGTCCGAGATGTTTGCAAAAAATCATAAAGCTACATTAAAATCTAAAGTGTGTCGTAAAACACGCCAGTGCCATTTTTATGTCATTAATCGCGTATTCAAACACGCTGACTGCTGGAGTGCCGTACAGCAATAACCGTTACTTTGTAACTTTCGCCTTGTTCTTATAACTCGTTTCCTGGAGAGTTAAATGGCGCCCCTCCACGCAGCTATAATTTCGTTTATCCAGGCACGGCGCGGGACTGCGCGAGTCACAGAGCGGCCACGATGGCCGCCGCCACGGCGACACGGAAGACCCCGAAGAGACGAGCGCTCTAGCGCTCTGCCGGCCGCCGAATAAATTCTTCCGCGCTTTCTGCGCACCCTTTACCAAGATGTAGTTAAAATTTATTCACGCTCTCCGCTTTTTACAACACCGTTTGTATTCATGGACGTGTCTCCGAGGCCCGGAAAAAAAATGTTTCACCGCAAATTCAAGTGGCGCCGCGATGCGGCAGAATTTGGAAACAGCGCTCCGCCATTATTCGGTCTCTCGCGTATAAATTTACATTTGCTTTTAAACAGCTCCGTAGCATATTGTGCTCATATATTACGGTCGCGATTTTTCCCACTGGTTGCGCGATTACTACAAACACGAGTTTCAAGTTCTGATTGCTGGGGGGGGGGGGGGGGATCTACGGTTGCAAGGGGCGTTGTGATTTAGTTAGTAAGACACCGCAATAGGGCAGCGAGCTAGACGCTAATAAAAGGTCGTGTATCCTACAGTGCTGACTGTAATGTTATGTACACAGTGTATGATACTGAATTTATAAAAATAGCAACGGTCATACTCTTCCGGCGTAAGTTTACGACGCTATACCATCCGTCTACTTTAACCTATGGCATCTATAAGTAGGAGGTTGACGCATCCGCCATTTTCATTCTAGTGACTCGTAAGTTAAAAACACTGCGGTGCTATAGGATTTGCGTCACGGCACTAGCACGGCATTACGGGTGGTTGTGTTGCCATAAACTGCTCAAATAATTCCAGAGGTGGCTACAGAACGTTTAGAGATTCCAAGGCAAGAAAAAAATGGAATATTAAATGTTGGCGCAAGAACTGGGAACCCGGACCGAGTCCACAGTTATGTATTGTAATTAAATAGTTATTATTATGACTTGAAGCAATATTTAATAGTAAAAATGGCCTGTGATATTTGAACTTGCGTTTTTGTTTAGCTCTTCTGAAAGTAGCACCTCTTAACGGAGAAGCTGCCTGTAGGGAATTAGCAGCCCCAAAATATCACATTACAGCAAAGCATCCCAGAACATATTGTTTTTAGAGCACAATATGTGTGTCTTGTATAGTATATTGGGAAATACACCTCATCAAAAAATTTTGTACTGACATTCCACAAATTGTTGAAGATACATCTGTTACGTTATTGCGAGAAAGTATTACAAACACTAAAACGGAAAATATAAATATTCTGAGCAAAAAGTTTCGTTACGGCTGTGGCAGCGTACTGTGCTGGTATAGGCAACTACCGTTGAATGTTATTTGTGATATTTTGAAGTTTTTGCGTTGTAAGTTGTACTATGCAATTTGAAAGAATAGTATGGTACCTGATGCTTTATCACAAAATACACCCTCAATTCAGTTTCTTATTAGTAAATGTTAATATTGACGCTTATCTATAAGAGGCTGTAACGTAGCTAGCAAAGAATACTGGGTAAATTGTACTTACGGCTGCAGCGGCGTAGTGTGCTAATGTTGGCAACGAAATGTTTGCTTTATAAGGATTATTAAATTACTGTCAAGACGAGGGTACTGTTACATACGAAAACCTGTCAACCTTAGAGAAGGAATAGAATTCTTTATTTATTTCATGGTCAACACATTCTATACGATTAGGATTTCAAATACCATTCAAAGGTTGTTGCCAACATCGGCACCGTGTGCCTCTACGACCGTAAACTTTAGATCCTGTACACTAATATTCTTTTTAGTTTTAGTGTTTGTAATACATTCTGAAACTTTCTCAGTAACTTAATAGAATTACTTCCAGCAATTTGAGTACAAAAATTGCGATATGGTGAATTTGTCACAACAGACAACAAACATTTCCTGCAAGGCGGCAAACGAACCTCGCATATTGACAGTCATTATTCAAATAGAAGCCAAGATCGCTTAAAACTTTTATCTAGACGACCAGTTTCGGCAGCATTAAAAGTAGTACGCGATTTTTAACACAGAAATATATGTTTCTTGCTCTTTTTTCCGTATTTGGACAGAAGCAGCAATAAGTAAAAAACACGCGAGATTTTTTTGTCTAATCCACATATCGATGTAAACAAGAGCGGAATGCAAGATCATAGTAGCACGATCTAAGGCTCTATGCCAGGCACTTGTAAAAATATTACATTAAGCTTAAATTAAACAACACTGTTCGTATAAGCTGCGTGCTGTGTTTAGGATTCACAGGAATGAAAATGGCGCCTGCCTTTGTCTTTAGGAGCTTTATTTTAACATGACGTCATCATGTTGGAAAAAATGATTTCAGTCGTAGGCAACTGCAAATCATCAATGTTTCAATTGATTGGTGTTTTTAATTAAATCACGGGGATCGTTAAAGTTTTACTGGTAATTTGGAAGAAGGCATACGCAGTTGCAGCCCACTGTCGGTACATATCGAACACGCGAGCATCGCAGTGACATCGTTGCTTGTACTCCCGCAAGAATTTTTCTGTGCTCTTAAATTCCTGCCTAACCAAATCATTTAAAATTGCCACATTTGTAAAAATATTCAATATCAATCAGAATAGACATATACGGTCTAGCTTGTCAAAACTACTTGCCTACTACCCAACACGCCAGTTCCACGAGCCAAAGCCAATGGGTGGAAACGCGTCTTATAAATGACCCACTTTTCCGATAATTTATAGCAGGAATACAGACACTAGGGTCTTGAATAACGTATTGCCATTTATCTAGACAGTTTTATTCATAATTTTCAAGTATAACGAGTTGTTTTTACATTCATCACATGTTGTTGTTGTTGTCTTCAATTCGCGGACTGGTTTGATGCAGATCCCCACGCTACCCTGTCCTCTGCAAGTCTCTTCATCGGAGAATACGTTCGGCAACCTACATCCTTTTGAATCTCCTTACTGTATTCGTCCCTCGGTCTCCCTCTACGAAGTTTACCCAAAGACTTCCTTCTAATGCTAAATTGACAGTTCCTTGATGCTTCAGGATGTGACCCACGAATCTATCCCTTCTCTTAGTCAGTATACTCCAGAAACTCCTTTTTTTCCCAATTCGGTTAAGCACCCCCTTGTTAATTACGTTGTCCACCCATCCAATTTTCATAATTCGTCTGTAGCACCATATTTCAAAAGCTTCTATCATCTTTTTGTCTGAACTCCTTATCGTCCACGTTTCACTCCCATACAATGCTACACTCCAGACAAATGATTTCAGAAAGGACTTCCCAACATATAAATTAATATTGGATTTTAACAAATTTCGCTTCTTTAGAAACGCTTTTCTTCCCATAGCCATTCTGCATTTTATATCTTCTTTACTTCGGCCATCAGATGTTATCTTGATACCCAAATAAAAAAAAACTCATCTTCTACTTTTATTGTCTCATTACGTAATCTAATTCCTTCAGCATTTTCTGATTTTCTGACATTACATTCCATTACCCTGGTTTTATTGTTGTCAATGTTCATCTTATATCTTCCTTTCAAGACACTGTCCATTTCATTCAGTTGCTATTCCAGATCCTTTGTAGTCTCTGACAAAATTACTATTTCTTCGGCAAACAGCAAAGTTTTTATTTCTTCTCCCTGAACTTGAATTCCCTCTCCATCCTTGCATTCCTTCACTGCTTGCTCTATGTAGAGATTGAACAACATTGGGGAAAGGCTACAACCCTGTCTTACTCCCTTCCCAACCTCTGCGTCCCTTTCTTGCCCTTCGACTCTAATAACCGCTGTCAGATTTTTGTATAGGTTTAATAAAACTGTTCGCTCCCTATATTTTACCCTTGCTACCTTCAGAATGTGATAGAGTGTATTCCAGTCGACAATCTCAAAAGCTTTCTCCGAATTTACGAACGCATAAAACGTAGATTTGGCTATCCTTAGCTTATCTTCTAAGGTAAGTCGTAATGTGAGTATTGCCTCGCGTGTTCCTACATTTTCCCTAAATCCAAACAGATCTTCCCCGAGGTTGGACACCACAAGTTTTTCCATTCGTCTGTAAATAATTCGTGTCAGTATTTTGCAACCATGACTTATTAAGCTGATAGTTTTGCAATTTTCACATTTGTCTGCGCTAGCTTTCTTTGGAATTACGATATTCTTCTTGAAGTTGGAGGCTATACTCCCTTTCTCATACTTCTTGCTTACCAGATGGAACAATTTTTTCATGACTGGCTCTCGTAACGATATCAGCAGTTCAGAAGGATTATCATCTACTCCAGGGGGCCTTGTTTCGACTCAAATCCTTCAGCGCTCTGTCAAAATCTTCTCGCAGTACCATATCTCCTATCACATCTTGCCCCACTTCGTCTTCCATTTCTAGAATACTGCCATCAAGTTTATTTCATTTGTATAGGCCCTCATTCACCACATAGGCAATGTTGGTTTCGTTGAAGTATCGCTAGTATGAAGTTGGGCTGAAAGTAAATTCCGCAGTTTCAGGAAACAAAATCAATTTCTGAATCTTACCGTCGTGCTTCACGTCCCAATCGTAGCGAAGAGCGGAATAATTACGAGCCGCATCATAAAAGTAAATTTCCCTATGTCAAAAAAAAAAAAAAAAAAAAAAAAAAAAAAAAAAAAAAAAAAATGATAACCTACTTACACGAAAAATTCAATGTAACGTTTTACCTGTATTTCGACATTGTCACAAAAATGATTGACAGACTTGTATCGTGGAATCGACTTTTGCTTTCCTGTGTCATAGAACTCAAATGCTTGTGAATGGAACCAGTCTGTGACGGTTGTCTTCAGCTCTTACTGCGAAACACTGCGTAAACTGAACTGTGATACTCCTTTCGCAATAAGCGCCTTGGGTTGCTTACCGCATGTACGGTGCAACTCCATGACAGTGCTCGTCCCCACACAGCTGGGCGAAGAACAACTGCTTTACAGTATTTCGTCTGACTAAGAAAACCACAAGGGTGTCGGATTTTAGAATTTCTTTATATTTATGCAACTTAAATAACAATCAGCCCAAGCCATTCGACGCAACTCCCAAACATTATCGAGAAAATCGACTTTGAAGTTTTGCAAGTACACGTAAGTACCAAATATTAGAGGAGTTGCAGCATCTGTCGGTGTAGCTCAGATGGTAGCGTTCTAGTCTCCCAGCCAATATACGAATTTAGTTGTATAAAACATTATTGGATCTTTTTTGTTTACGTGTATGTAGACGAGCTCAACATTTGGTTGTCACGTAAAACGATGGCTGAGTATGTTAGCTGCTTGAAAAGACTTTAGCAGCTATGGAGATGACTTTCCAAAAACAGCGTCGTAGCTCTTCACAAACTAAACAAACAACAACTAGCGTCGTCAACTAATGATGAAGTAAATACTGCAAAAATTTAACTTATGTCTTTTGATTGAAACCAACATTATTAAGAAGATATTATAAACTATAGAAAATAACAAATAAACAAAAATACGTGCATTTTTCGTAAAAATTACTATTGAATATTACTACTGTGTAAATATTTCAACATAACGGAAAAAATAAATAAAATAAATTGTCACAATAGGATTCGAACCGTAAACCCTAGGGTTAGAAAGCTAGAATGGTACACTTTTTTTCTGCACATAGACCTATGTTTTGTGGTGGTTATTCCCTTTCGTTCATGAGTGCTAGTTGCATATTTGGCTCAACCTTTTTTTTTTTTTTTTTAGTTATTATTACAGAGGAAGTTTAACCCCCTGACCGGGCGCGTTGAACCACGGCGTCCGGCTCACAAGACCTACATCGACATATAGTGTACATGTTTCAATTATTAGTACTTACATATACTCGCAAAACTTCAAAGTCGATTTTCTCGGGAAGTCTTGAGAGTTGGGTTATTTGAGTTTTGAACTCCACGGACCATAAATATCAAAAAATTCTAAAATCCGATATACATGTGATCTCCTTGTGATTGCTGTTTGAGCACCCAACGTACGGTCCTGACATTGCTCCCAGCGATTTCCATTTTCTCTTTCACTTCAGTTCATCAAACTTTCGTGTGCTCGCGTGATTACGTATTCAGAATCGCGTTTAGATAACAGATCAGTGCTGATATTTTGATTTATTAGCTCGGATATAAATTTTTCAGATTTGCCACTGCAAAGAGAAAATTTCATTCTGGAAACATGCTTTAGGCTGTGGCTAAGCCATGTCTCCACCATATCCTTTCTTCCAGGAGTGCTAGTCTTGCATGGTTCGCTGGAGAGCTTCTGTGAAGTTTGGAAAGTAGGTGGGGAGGTACTGGCGGAAGTAAAGTTGTGAGGCGGCATCGTGAGTCGTGTCGGGATAACTCACTCGGTAGAGCGCTTGCCCGCGAAAGGCAAAGGTCCCAGGTTCGAAAATGTTCAAATGTTTGTACAGCTTATGGGACTTAACTATGGGGTCATCAGTCACTAAACTTACAAACTACTTAATAACTAGCTAAAATTAAGGACGGCACCAATATTCATGCCCGAGGGGGGATTAGAACCCCCGACCGTAGTGGCCGTGCAGTCCGTGACTGGCGCGCCGCAATTCCCTCGGCCACCGCGGCCGGCTCCCAGGTTCGAGTCCCGGTTCCGGCACACAATTTTAATCTGCAAGGAAGTTTCCGTGCTCCCTTTTATATTTATTTAGATTTGCGTTCTACTACTCAGTTCAGTGTATTTATCCGCTGTGTAAATCCGCCACTCACTGCCACTGCCACTGTCGTGCTTGAGGTTGGGAAGCCTACACTTCAGTTGCTCAGTGACCGTCGGCCAGTACACAAGTCGCTCAGCAGCAACTCTACCAAAAATGTTCAACTGTTTGTTAAGCTTAAGGGACTTAACTGCGGGGTCATCATTCCCTAAACTTACAAACTATTTATGAACTACCTTATACTAAAGACGACACAAACAGCCATGCCCGAGGAGGGGGGGGACTCGAAATCCCGACCGTAGCGGCCGTGCAGACTGTGACTGGCGCGCCGAAGACCGCTCGGCATTTGCGGCCGGCCAGCAACTCTACCCCGTAAGTTAACCGGCTTCTTAATATAAGCGATTTATTTTAGTGTCGTGCGTGCTTTCTCTTACAGTTCATCATACTTTCGTCTGCTCGCGTGTTTATTTATTCAGAATCGGGTTTAGGTGAGAGATTTATTAGCTCGCGTATATATTTTTCAGATTCACCGTTAATAAACAGCTTGGTATATATTTTTCGAAGCTCACTCTTTATCGAACTTCGCATCGAAGGAACAGTTTAGTGTCCAAGTCGGTATACTTAGATTCGCGTCAAAGTCACAGTTTGGAGTATTCTTCCACAGTTTAAATCTCTACTGTCGTATTTATTTTGGAACATAGGTTTTTAGAATGTCTAGGAACTGTGACTGCTGCGAGCGGATGCAGGCCGAGTTGGTGACTCTTCGCTCGCAGCTTCAGGCGGCGTTGGCTTCGCTGGCAACGCTTGAGACTGCGGTGGCCTGTCACTAATGGCCGAGCAACTGGCTCGTCACAATACGCAAGTCACTACTCTTGATGAACTGTGGTATCGTGTTGAAGGTGCATGGGTATCTGGACCTGTACACGCTATCCAATCTCTATTTGATTCAATACCCAGGCGTATCAAGGCCGTTATTTCGCGAGAGGTGGTTGTTGTGGGTACTGATTTCTCAGGATCTATGCACCAAAATTGCGTGAAAATGTAATCACATGTCAGTTCTAGTATAATATATTTGTCCAATGAATACCGGTTTATCATCTGCATTTATTCTTGGTGCAGCAATTTTAATGGCTAGTAGTGTAAGAAGGGGAGCTCTAGAAGCACCGAGCCTCCTGTGGCTATCTAGTGAGACAAAGAAAATTGTGTTACTTGCACTTTATGACAGAAGTTACTGAACTAAACAAAAGGGGGACGCCATCACCTGGAGCAGAGTAGTGGGGAACGAAATTATAAACTTCCAAACTTACGTGGAGAAAAATTAATTTCTACGAGGAGGAAGTGAAAATGGAACTAAAGTACGACTCCGAATTTATAACGAAGGACAGTTTCCTACAGTGCTAGAAGTACGAAAAAGAGAGGAAAGACAAAGGAAGGTGGATGAAGCCGTAAGCCAATACACAGAATTTAAGTAGGCGAGTGACTGATAAAAGTGTCATTTAGCTGTTCAGAGCCTTTCGAGCCGAGAACGGAAAATACACAAAGAGCTCCTAATATTTCTTGTGGGACTGGACGTGTTCATGAGCGAAAATTGAAACCACCCCAGTTAAGGAGAATCCCTGACTCAGGCGTATGAGAACTCGCTAGCTTTCAGCCAATGAGATGCTGTGTGTTTCTTAACCGGAGATTCGGGCGCTACGCGCCCTCACGTACTAAAAGTAAAACTTCTTGTTTAACCTATACCTAACCTTCTTAAGGCTACGCTACAGATCTCTTTTTTTAAAGTGAAAGTTAGGTAAGGTATAGGTTAAAGAAGAAGTTTTTTGTCCTTAGTTCGTGTGGGCGAGTAGCGCCCGAATTTCCGGTTAAGAAACAAGTAGCATCTCATTGGCTGACAGCTAGCGAGTTCTCATTGGTCGGAGCGAGGGATACTCCTTAACTTGGGTGGCTTCAAATTTTCGCCGTTCATGAGCGGCCCAGAGATGAGCCATAAACTCCACGCCGTCCACCAGCTGAAGTTCAGCGATTTGGTACCCTGTATGCGCGACCAACCACATGGCGGAGTTTTGTTTGCGAGCTGGATATTATGCCTGGCATGGTGAAGCACTCCACCGGGACACTGCGCAGTAATGAGGGCCACCATACCAATGCTGTCGGAGCCGAAGACCCACTCCCGTACACTTATTGACTACACCACACGAAATTTTTACGGTTTACCTGAGCATGGCATCACCGACATTGGTCTGTTGATGACTGGTAACGTTGCCTGGTCTCAAGAGTCTCGTTTTCAATCGTATCGAGCAAATGGACGTGTACTGCAGACCGTCATTTACCCATAGATCCTGCAAGGCAGCAGGGTACTCTTGAAGCCGATAGAGCCTCTGTAAATATGTAAGACGTGTCTAGCTAGAGTAATATGACAAGCCTGATACGTCCAGACATGACTCTGACAGGTGACATGTACGTATGCAACGTGGCTGATCACCTGTAATCATGTTCATTGTGCATTCCGACAGACTTGGGCAATTTTAGAAGAAATGTTTGTGGATATAAGGGACGCGGTTGAGTGGAATGCGCGGTTGCTCGCCGACGGGCGTTCGAGTCCTCCATCCAGCTGGTGTGTGTGTGTGTGTGTGTGTGTGTGTGTGTGTGTGTGTGAGTGTGTGTCCTTCGGTTAGTTTAATTAGCATAAGTAGTTTGAAAGCCTAGGGGCTAATAACCTCCGTAGTTAAGTCACATAAATTTACAAACATTTGAAAAAAAAAAAATTGTAATCTAAGGGACTTAGCTACGTTGGTATGAGTCCCTAGGCTTACAAAATACTTACACTAAATTAAAGTAACTTATGCTAAGGACAACACAAGCACTCATGCCCGAGGGAAGACTCGAACCCCCGACGGCGAACGGCGTCCGCACCGCAGCAGGACCTCTTAGTGCGCACGGTCATTCTGCAGAGGCAATTTCAGAAGGACAATGTGACACCCCACATGTACAAAATTGCTGCTGTGTGTCTCCAGATAAAGTCTAATAAGTTTGAAAACTTCCGCTGGCCACAAGACGCACCAGACATGAAGATTATTGCCGGCCGCGGTGGCCGAGGAGACTGAGGCGCTCCAGTCACGGTCTGCACGGCCACTACGGTCGGGGGTTCGAATCCCCCCTCGGGCATGGATATTTGTGCCGTCCTAGTTCGTAAGTAGTTCATAAGTTTAATGACTGATGACCCCGTAGTTAAGTCCCAAAAACTATACAAACATTTGAACTTTTTTTTTTTTTTTTTTTTTTTTTTTTTTTTTTTTTTTTTTTTTTTTTTTTTTTTTTTTGGATGAAGATTATTGAGCATATCTGGGTTGCCTTGCAACTTGCTGTTAGAGCTCTCTGCCCCGTCGTACTCTTACGGACAGTTCTGCAGAATGTATGGTTTCAGTTCCCTCCAGCACTATTTTAGAAATCAGTCGAGTGATTGCTACGTCGTGTTTCTGACACTTGTCCGTGATCACGGGGACTGTACACAAGATTACAGTGGTGTACCAGTATTTTTCGATCTCGTGTGTTTTTGTGTGCCTGATCACTGCACAGCAATGTCGTTAGTTCATGAGAGTAGCCTTGAATCTCGAACTTTGCACTACATTGGTTGCTTTCGTTATGGGTGGCAGTGGGCGTTTGTGGGGGGGATGTATTAAGGGAAAATTGTACCCATTCTAATACCAATATTTGGGTAACATGTTCCTGAAACTTTTCCTGGAAGTTGTAGGAAGGGCAACGTTTATCTGATCATAAGGGTGCGTTCACACTGCCGGCCGGGCCGGGCCGAGCCGGGATGTGCCGAGCCGGCTGGCGCCTAGTCGGCGCACGCCGACAGCATGGGTGTTCACACTGCGCGCCGGGCCGAGCCCAGACGGAAAAGAGGGGGAAAATCAACTTTTCCGATTTTAAAGTTGTAAAAACTTTGACGGTATATAAGACCACGCCACATCGTTTTATGAAGTTATTTTTTTTCCTTATAAGTTTTCCCTTGCCTGCGAAAAAATAAAAAGTTTACTTTTCATTCCGCAGGAGTTTTTAGTTTTGTAATGCTCCTCACTCGATTTTTGATGAAACTATTCGGTCAAAAAATTTGATTTTTGGACACATGATAGGACAACATCTTAGCTTTCTAATAAAGTATTCACCTTTTCGTAATTCGTAACAGTGGTTTTCAAATGACTCTATTTGTCATGTATGCGCATTTGATTTACAAATCGTTTATTGAAAAAGTTCGATAGCGGGCAGCTTACTGTTCTATGCATTTTAGACCATACATTACAGCAAATGAAATGGAGTTAAAGTATGGAAAAGTTTTTGAAATAGTAGTCTCACCGATATCTACCTCCTTTCACAAGTTATTGCGAGTTATCTGAGCGGCGTCATGCCCCGATCGCTAGCCTACAAACTCTGCGGCTGTGCCGGCCGCGGTAGCCGAGGGGGCTGAGGCGCTCCAGTCACTGTCTGCACGGCCACTACGGTCGGGAGTTGGAATCCCTCCTCGGGCATGGATATTTGTGCTGTCCTAGTTCGTAAGTAGTTCATAAGTAGTCTGTAAGTTTAGGGACTGATAACACCGCAGTTAAGTCCCTTAAGCTTAACAAACATTTGAACATCTGCGGCTGTTGCGCTTAGCGTGAAGCACTGCAGTGCTGAAAAATTTGATTTGCTCGTCACGTGTGTGGGTCCCTCGTGATGTGTTAATGATCCATAACCAGAAACCAATTATGAAGTAATTTTTTTGGTGGGCGACCGTTTACAATGGACAAAGATCTGGTACAGTTTTACTTCAGGTCATACACTGGATTTTTTTTCCACACTAGTCAATTAGTGGAATATATATTTCGTCTTTGGAAATAGTAGAGAGGAAAAAATCAATGTAAACTGCGTCTTTGCTATTGATGGACTGAAATCAAATATTCTATCATTATACTTAATGGCTGTCTAGTTGGAGATGATAAAAAATACAATTATATTTATGGATGCAGCTAATCCTAATAAATAGTAAATTTCTATTTTCGCTTTTATAGTTTTCGAAAAATGTACCACAACAGTGTATACAGTGTGTCGCACATAAAAGCGGTACCCTCTGAGATTAAATTAAGAATGAATTAAGTAAAAACCAATATGGAACAGTTACATTAAAAACACGTAGATAACTCCTTATAAGAAATTTTGCAAGTGGTGGTTATGGGCGCACATGAGATGTACCGGTTTTATATGCGTCATTCTGTACTATATTTTAGTCCACCTGCATCTTCAAGGAACTGTACATAGGTTTCAGACTTTTTATTTAATTTTATTTTTTTTATTTTTTTGGATCTTCTCTGAGGGGAACTAAGTTGCTATGAACATTTTGCTGAATCATCTGATGACAATTTTCTTTCTCTGGTTCTTTCGAGTTTTACACTTTAACTGAAAGGAAAATACGCCGTTTAGTTTATCCTCAGACTCTGCAGGGCAGGTCAGTAAAGTGTAGAAGCGTTAGTCACTTTCTTTTCCTTTTTTATTCTTGGTGGGTTTGTCCCCAGCAAAAAGTAATCCCCAGCCACTGTCAGCAGAAGATCGGAAGAAACACTGGTGTGAGCAAAACTTTCTCATTGCCGTCTTCTTCGAGCCAGCTAAGTTAATTGATTTTGTCATTTTAAATACCGCTGTTCTTACACTGTAGTGACTCGCCTAATTTTAAGCACATAAGAAATTGGAGGTGATGGACTCATCCCATGAATTTCGACTAAAATTTAGGACAGTTTTTCGTCATGTGAACGAGTAAATAGCCAATACTGAAAAAGAAAAATATTCATATTACAGTATTGATAGTAATACAATTAAAAATAAACAACATGTTTTCATAACAGTATATTCGGAAAAAAATATCGTGCAGAGGCTTCCCTTGAAAGCAGAAAGGAAACGTGTGATACTTGCGCTGCAGTAGCAACACCGTAGCCCAACCGGCTCGCGCCGGAAATATTAAACATTTCGAATGTCGTCGGCTCGGCGTGAGCCGGCTGAAGCGGAGAACTCTCGGCCTGGCCGGCAGTGTAAACACGGCCTAAGAAGTCTCAAATTGTTGACTCTACATATTGCTTTGCTCTAATTTAAAAATCATTGAGTCGAAGCAATGATTTTCGTGTGAACATGCACTACAGAATAGTGCATTTTATCCGCATGATCATCAAGACGATCTTTCTATGCTTCACGAATTTGTGACCACGTTCAGTACTTTTATATTTATTACTACCTTCTCTTTCTACCTTCAAGGAGACTTATTTTTTTGCCACTTTGGCCTATTATTATTTCAAAAGTCAAAATTTAGTTTTTAAACTATCGACTCCGCTTTCTACGGCGGCCTGCGCTGCCGGTACATCACCCGTTAACTTTCCAAATAGCTCATGCAAACGCTATTATTGTTATTTATCAGATTTACTTGTCTTTACTATGCTTCAGCTTTTCTAAAACATTCGCGTTCATCTTCTACTGCTTTCCGTAAACGTTCGCGATCACGGATCTTTTCTTCTTGTCTCCTGAATAATAATGGAAAGTACAGGTTGGCTTTAATAATATTGGCGCGTCGTGACATTACTTCTGATACTAGTTTTGACTGGAATACTTTTCCACGATCAGATATCATGACACGTGGTGATCCATGCATCAATGTCTTCTACAAGGAATTTTGCGATCTCTGGAGCTTCTGCACTCGGCACAGGTTTGGTGACAGCGTAGCGTGTGAGGTAGTCAGTGCAGACTATTATCCAACGGTTACCGGTTGTCAACTTCGGGAACCTCCCTGAAAGATCGATCCAAACTTGGTGGAATGGAGCTGCTGCCGGCGGAATCGGTACGAGATGCCCTGGAGGTAATTGCGACTCATGCTTCCGTCGCTGGCACTCTTTACAGTCACTCACATAGTGCTTGACAGATCGGTAGAGACCTTTCCAGTAATACCTGCGTCTGATTCTGCCTAGGGTCTTCAGGAATCCAAGATAACCGGATATCGGAGCATCGTGAAAATATTTGAGAACAGCTGGCTGGAGATGAGCTGTAACGACCAGTAGATGAGCTGGAACGACCAGTAGCCTTCTCACATCAGGAATGTGCTGAGGAGTTGGAAATTCTGTGACTGCCCTTACTTTATTTGGATCAGGACGGACACCGTTGACTAGGTGCTCCAGGATTTTTATCTCTTTGGCGACGAAGAGGCACTTCTTTGGATTAAGACGGAGTCCTGCAGCCTGAACGCACTTCAACACAGTTGACAGGCGCCTCAGATGTTCTTCAAATGTTTTCGAGAAAACGACAATGTCATTTAAATAGCAAAGACACGTCGTCCACTTAAGGTGTCGAAGCAAGTTGTCCATCATGCGTCCGAATGTGGCCGGAGCATTACATAATCCAAATGGCATTACTTTGAATTCATAGAGGCCGTCAAGTGTAATATACTGTCTTCTCCCTGTCAGCCTCGTCAACCTGTCTACATGTCCATAGTTGATAAGTATGTAGCTCCTTTCAAGCAGTCTAAGGTGTCGTCAATGCGCGGCAGTGGGTACACATCTTTCTTTGTGATTTTGTTCAGCCGTCGATAATCGATATAGAATCGCCACGTGCCATTCTTCTTTTTTACAAGGACCACCGGAGACGACCAAGGACTCTCCGAAGGTTGAATAATGTCATCTTGCAACATCTTCTCCACTTTCTACCGCATTATTCGTCTTTCAGATGGCGACACTCTATACGAACGCTGGCTAATTGGTGGATGATCCCCAGTATTGATACAGTGCCTTATAGTGGGCCGTTTCGTCCGACGTTTCATCTGTTGAGGTGTTAATGCACCCGAAAACTGACGTAGTATACCTAACACCCGCTGGCGTTGTTCCATGGTCAGTCCGGACCCTATTGGCAGTTCCACGTTTGTTTCCTCCAGCGTGTTGTCTGTACTAACAGCAGAGCATGGGTCTTAGTTGATGATGTTGCCCTCACCGTCCTCGTCTTGCTTTAGAAAAGAAGTCTGTCTTTGTTTACTAGCGCGCATCTGCTTTGATTGTCTTACTGCACTTGTGCCATGATCTCGTAATTTGCATATCAAACTGTAATTATTACCATTAAGAATGTCTGTACCCCATCAAGTTTATATTCAAAAGATTCGTCTTGACGAGTAGAATGTGATTTTGAGGTCAGAATATGCAGGAAATGACAGTGAGGAAAACGTGACTCCTTACAATGTAGGTGCTCTGTAACTCTTTCAGGCCCTGCACGCACAGTTGTGTGGTTCTGGATTTGCTCGCTTTATTTCTTTGTGATTCACTCTAGGACCTTCGGGCCTGCTTCACACAACCACGTATAGAGTGTGATAAGTGCGCAACTTGTTTTAGTTGCATGTTTCTGCACTGTGTTGCACCAGCAGTAGGCAAAGTTCTAGTGACTTACGATTGCGATAGGGAAGACTTCTTGAGAAGGTATTGATATCCTTGTTTTGACATGTGAAGCTATCATATCTGACAGCCAGTTAATAATAATTTCGTGCGGCTCATTGGCCTGGTGCAAGTCTTTCAATTGGACGCCGCATCGGAGACTTGCATGTCCCTAGCCTACCCCAGTTATCCAACCGGGGAAAGGGGACCTACAGCTTAAATGGAATCCGAACTACGTGTCGTTTCTGGCGACTCCTCACATCGTTGAGAGGTGAAGGATGGGTTAAAGTGAACACTGAAAAATTCCGCGATCCGACCAGGTTTTTTATCCCGCGACCCTTCGGTTTCCAGTCGAACACTTTACCCCAAGACCACCGGGCCAGTTGATTTTATATCATCCTGTGATATTATTACGTCATTTCTTTCAAAGGCATGCTACTGTAAGATGGCGCAGATCACAAAAATTTGTAGAGAAGGAACAAACCAGACAACGGTGTGTGTACACAATTATTCAAAATAAATTTACTTTCTTTCTCGTAATGAATTACTGTATGTATCTTATATTTTAGACGTCCCTCTCTATATTAATGTCAAATCACCTACAACCTTGGGTCTGAAAGGGGTAATGTAAGAATGACATCACATTGCTACAGAAATCCAGCACTACAAAATTGGAAAAACTGTCACCTGAAATCCATAACACTTAGATAAGTGAGATTGCTTGTTAAAGAGAGAAGCAATTGTTCTTCAGTACTGTCAACCATTTGAAATGAAAATATTCTCGTAACTTTTATGAAGAAAGCCTGTGGCCCAGTTACCCTTTGATCCCAGATACCCCAAGTGACCTTAATTCTTAAATAGTGATTGAGGTTTTAACGATGTGTTACAAGTGTCATCCTTTTGTATTCCCTACTAACTGAAATCCCGGCGTCGTCTAGGTATTTATTTATTTATTCCTGCCACTTTTCAGGTGTATATTCATTTGCATAAGGGCTGTAAGTATATAAAATCTCTTGGGAATACAATTAGTAATAAAGAAGTAATAGATGAAAACTTGGTGCGTGATTGGGCGGTTTTCCATGAATGTTACTGTTTATGTGTTCATATCTGTGACATATTGTGATACAGTTTAGAAGATACACTCAACTATATGCGTGTATACTGTCAGTAAAATTTCCTGCGGCTACAATTTGTAGTGTAGAAATTATAAATTGTAACGTTATACCGAATGCCGTAGTTTTAGTCAATGAAGAGCGGAACGTTATTGTTTATGTGCTCATATCTAATGAACAATGTGTCGTACTGTGATACAATTTAGAAGATACATTCAACTGTATGTGTATCTAAAATTTTCCTGAACCTACAATTTGTAGTGTACAAATAGTAAATTATAATGTCATACCGAATGCCGTAGTTTGACTCCATAAACAGCGGAAAAGCAGTAAGCGAGAAACTTTTTTTCCCTTCATCATTTTGCTATGGTCGTCAGCGAGAAAAAGTTTAACAAAAGTTAGAAATTATGTTTAAAGTTTGTTGCAAGTCGCTAAGTACTCTCATTCTCATATAGCGTATTTATGAAGTCTCGTTGGATTATATGGCACCTTTTGCGATTTCTATTGGTCATGACGTAATATCTTTTGGACCATGTGCCGTAGGTGATTCTTAACCATGCAGCAATTGTTACCTCACGGTAAGTAACGTGTGTACCAAATCTGGTTGAAATCGGTTTAGGAGAAAATTAGCAGCATTGTCGCAAAATGCAGCAGTTTTTCGCGCATCTCATTGTTTATGACGTCATACCTCGTGAACTGTATATCGTACGTAATTCTTACACTTACGGGGGTCGTCTTCATGGATTGAAGCTTACGTGTACAAAATTTCATAAATATTGGAACAAAACTGTAGGTTTGTTTAGATCGGTTTAGAAGAAAATGAGCAGCATTGTCGCAGAATGCAGCAGTTTTTCGCGCATCTCATTGTTTATGACGTCATACCTCGTTAACTATATATCGTACGTGATTCTTACACTTACGGCGGCCGTCTTCATGGATTGAAGCTTACGTGTACAAAATTTCATAAAGATTGGAACAAAACTGTAGATTTGTATGCAAAACGTACAAATATACAGACACTCTGCTTTATGTATTACTAGCTTAAACCCGCGGCTCCGCTCGCGTATTGGTTGGTTATGATAGACAATGCCCGAAACGTCAAATCGATTTTTTTTAAAAGAGATGTATTAAAAAAAAATTCTCTTTTACTGCTTTGTTTATTTATTATTATATTTCCTTATTCGTTTGCTTATCCTTACAGAGAAAGAGCTGACGACAATGTAGCAGGTATATGGTCTGTGGCATCGCGTTTCGCTGTATGTAACCTCGTTGCTATACAGTCGCAAACGTCATCGATGACCTTCAGTCCGAAATTTTTTTATAATTTGACGACTTTCAACCACCATATCTTTCACCCCCTTATAGCTATCGGCATGGAACTGCTATGATATACAACGGGAGACTTCGGACAACAATGACACACAGACGTTTGCGTTCTGTAGTTTTCGCTGCAGACCGAAATATTAACACACACACACGTAGAATTTTATACACACCGATAACTCTCCATCCCAATATACTCTGCCCTTTTATCATTATCAACCCTCAAGTAACAATGCAACAAATAAAATCCATTTTCAAAGAGTAAATATAATTTTCAAAGAGTAATTGTTGTTCCGCATTTCGCGTTATATTGTTCAAATTACTAAATATCTATCAGATCGCTATAAAACCGTGCCTAAAACCTACCTCGGGTATAAATTAGTAACTGTACAAATATTTATGTCTCTGCGTCTTGTTGTTCGGACATGATAATCATACACCGAACAGACATCCACATTAATATATATGTATATAGAGATAAATAGCTATCCAATCGCCATAAAACCGTACCTAAAGCCTTCCACGGGTAGACATTAGTAACTGTACATTTTTTTTAGCTCTTTATGTCTTGTGGTTAAGACGTGATAAACGCACACCGAACAGACATTCACATTTATAGATATAGATTTATGAAGTCTCGTTGGATTATTGTGGCAGTTTTTTTGCGATTTCTATTGGCTATGACGTAATATCTTTTGGACCATGTGCCGTATGTGATTCTTAACCATGCAGAAATTGTTACCTCACGGTAAGGAATGTGTGCACCAAATTTGGTTGAAATCGGTCCAGTGGTTTAGGAGGAAATGAGCAGCATTGTCGCAAAATGCAGCAGTTTTTCGCGCATCTCATTGTTTATGACGTCATATGTTGTGAACTATATATCGTATGTGATTCTTACACTTACGATGACCTTCCTCATCGATTGAAGCTTAAGTGTACAAAATTTCATAAAGATTGAAACAAAACTGTAGATTTTTGTACAACACGTACAAATATACGGACACTCTGCTTTACGAGGTGCATTCAAGTTCTAAGGCCTCCGATTTTTTTTTTCTTTTCTATTTAACTACTCACCCGAAATCGATGAAACTGGCGTTACTTCTGCAGACGTACACATTTTTCGCAACGCTGACGCCATGATTCCATGGCAGCGGTGAAGGCTTCTTGAGGAGTCTGTTTTGACCACTGGAAAATCGCTGAGGCAATAGCAGCACGGCTGGTGAATGTGCGGCCACGGAGAGTGTCTTTCATTGATGGAAAAAGCCAAAAGTCACTAGGAGCCAGGTCAGGTGAGTAGGGAGCATGAGGAATCACTTCAAAGTTGTTATCACGAAGAAACTTGCGTAACGTTAGCTCGATGTGCGGGTGCGTTGTCTTGGTGAAACAGTACACGCGGAGCCCTTCCCGGACGTTTTTGTTGCAGTGCAGGAAGGAATTTGTTCTTCAAAACATTTTCGTAGGATGCACCTGTTACTGTAGTGCCCTTTGGAACGCAATGGGTAAGGATTACGCCCTCGTTGTCCCAGAATATGGACACCATCATTTTTTCAGCACTGGCGGTTACCCGAAATTTTTTTGGTGGCGGTGAATCTGTGTGCTTCCATTGAGCTGACTTGCACTTTGTTTCTGGATTGAAAAATGGCATCCACGTCTCATCCATTGTCACAACCGACGAAAAGAAAGTCCCATTCATGCTGTCGTTGCGCGTCAACATTGCTCGGCAACATGCCACACGGGCAGCCTTGTGGTCGTCCGTCAGCATTCGTGGCACCCACCTGGATGACACTTTTCGCATTTTCAGGTCGCCATGCAACATTGTGTGCACAGAACCCACAGACATGCCAACTCTGGAGGCGATCTGTTCAACAGTCATTCGGCGATCCCCCAAAACAATTCTCTCCACATTTTCGAGCATGTCGTCAGACCGGCTTGTGTGAGCCCGAGGTTGTTTTGGTTTGTTGTCACACGATGTTTTGCCTTCATTAAACTGTCGCACCCACGAACGCACTTTCGACACATCTATAACTCCATCACCACATGTCTCCTTCAACTGTCGATGACTTTCGATTGGTGCAACACTACGTAAATTCAGAAAACGAATGATTGCTCGCTGTTCAAGTAAGGAGAACGTCGCCATTTTAAGTATCTCAAACCGTTCTCATTCTCGCCGCTGGCGGTAAAATTCCGTATGCCGTAAGGTTTTGCCATCTCTGGGACGTATTGACAATGAACGCGGCCTCATTTTAAAACAATGCGCATGTTTCTATATCTTTCCAGTCCGGAGAAAAACAAACCGGAGGCCTTAGAACTTGAATGCACCTCATATATTCTTTAAAGACCTCCCGAGATCGTCGTATGGCGAGGGTAGTGATGGAACGTATGAAAATATCAGCGTGCAGAGGTGGTGGATAGGCGGTGGAGTTGGCGGTGAGAGCGGGCGCTCCACAGGTCGCGCTTGTAGGGGTAGGAGCTGGAGGTGGGGGTGGGGCAATAACTCTGCAGGCAGCTGCCCGACCAGCGATAGCCGCCAGCGCGAAGATCGCGCGTGGCCTACTCGCTACTCGCCCTGGCCCAATCGATAGCGGCCGCCGAGTGCGCCGTTCGCACGCTACTCTGCCACCGGGCGCGTTTTCCGCTGCCTGGCCTCTCCTGCCCACATCTGTCTCCAGACCACTCACACACATTCACTTTATATAGCTCTAACCAAAAGCACTCCTGTTAGCGTTAAAGGAGTGATGCGCTCACCTTACTATCGGACAGTGGCGGCGCGTCCTATACGTTCACTAGTTCACTGAACCCCCGGAAAAAGGCTCGTCGTGATGAAAACGAAATGTTATGTTCTTCAGTCCGGAGACTGGTTCGATGCAGCTCTCCACCCTACTCTATCCCACACACTTCCCTCCAATATTAAATTTACGATTTCACGATGACTAAGAATGTGTCCTACCAAGCGATCCCTTCTTTTACTCAAGGTATGCCAAAAATTCCTTTTCTCACCAATTCTGTCCAGTACCTCTTCATTAGCTATGCGATCTACCCACCTAATCTTCAGCATTTTTCTGTAGCACCCCATTTCAAAAGCCTCTATTCTCTTCCTGTCCGCACTGCTTATCGTCCATGTTTCACTCCCGTACAAGGCAACACTCAACACAAATGCCTTCAGAAAAGACTTCCTTACACTTAAATTAATATTCGATGTTAGCAAATTTCTCTTTTTCAAAAATGCTTTCCTTCCCATTGCCATTCTGGATTTTATATCCTCTGTACTGCGACCATTGCATGTTATTTTACTACCCAAGTAACAAAACTCATCTACCACCTTCATTGTTTCATTAGCTAATCTAATTCCTTCAGCATCACCTGATTTTTTAAGACCACATTCCATTATTATTGTTTTGCTATTGTTAATGTTCATTTTATACACTCTCGTCAACAGACTGTCCATTCCATTCAACTGCTCTTCCAGGTCCTTTGCTGTCTCTGACAGAATTACAATGTCATCAGCAAATCGCAATGTTTTTATTTCTTCCCCCTGAACTTTAATCCCTATTCCAAATTTTTCCTTGCTTTCCTCCGCCGCCTGTTCGATGTAAAAATTGAATAGCATCGGAGAAAGGCTACAACCCTGTCTTACTCCCTTCCCAAATGATGCTTCCCTTTCATGCCCTTCGAGTCTAATAACTGCGGTCTGGCGTTTGTACAAGTTGTAAATAACTCTCCGTTCCCTGTATTTTACCCCTGCTGACTTCAGAATTTGAAAGAGTGTATTCCAGTCAACATTGTCAAAAGCTTTCTCCAAATCTTTAAAAGCTAAAAATGTAGGTTTGCCTTTCCTTAATCTATCTTCCTACGTTCCTCCTGAACCCAAACTGATCTTCCCCGAGGTCAGCTTCTACCATCTTTTCCATTCTCCTGTAGATAATTCGTGTTAAAATTTTGCAACCATGACTTATCAAACTGATGGTTCTGTAATTTTCACACCTGTCTGCACCTGATTTCCTTGGTTGCGGATTATTACATTTTTCTTAAAGTCTGATGGTATTTTGCCTGTCTCATACATCCTACACAGTAGTTCAAATAGTTTTGTCATGGCTGGGTCTCCCAGAGACTTTAGTAGCTCTGAGGGTATGTCAGCTACTTCTGGGGCCTTGTTCCGACCTAGGTCTTTCATGGCTCTGTGAAATTCATCTCTCAGTATAGTATGTCCTATTTCATGTTGATCTACTTCCTCTTCCATTCCTACAACATCGTCACTAACTTCATTTCCTTTGTAGAGCTGCTCTATGTACTCTTTCCACATTTCAGCTTTCCCTTCTTTGCTGAGAACTGGTTTCCCATCTGAGTTCTTGATATTTGTAGAGTTGCTTTTCTTGTCCCCAAAAAGAAATAAATAAATAAAATAAAAATTGTTGTTAAGGTATCAATCTTCGATTCCTTCTTCTATTAGTTGATTTTATATGCACATTCAAAAAAATTTTCTAGCATGAGAAACGTTTCACGTCGCGGAGACAGCCTCTATCAAGGCTACCAGGTAACTTGTGTAGCGTGGAATGTCAGTCTGCAATGTACTATTAAATGAACAACAACGTATGGTCACTGACATTTGTCATCTTAACTTCTGTCAATGATGTATTGTGTTTGCTCCATAGAAATGATCCATTGTATGTAACATTTATGATGAGGTATGTAACATATGTAATGTCACTCAATTTTGATCGAAAATATTATGTAAGAACATTTAATATTTATTTTCATATTTTAGATTATGTCAGTTTTCTGAATTCTCATACATTTTTGAACGCATATGGTTTGAAAATGGTCAGGATGATCCGGAACTAGTCACCAAATACATGGTTAATGCAACTTCGACGGAATTTGTGAAGAATAAAAAGTTTGTAAACAGTTGCTGATCCCGGTTCCTTCATTGTTATTATGGTCTCTGGAGACTGGTTTGATGCAGCTCTCCACCTTGCTATATCCTGAGCAAGCTTTTCATCTCCTCATAAGAACAGAAACATACATCCATTTGAAACTGCTTACTATATTCGTCTCCTTCTGCGATTTTTACCCCACACACACTTCCCTCCAATGCTAAATTTACGATTCCCCGTTGTCTAAGAAGGTGTCTTGCCAAGCGACCCCTTATTTTAGTCAAGGTATGCCAAAAATTCCTTTCCTCACCAATTCTCTTCAGTACCTCTTCATTAGTTACGCGATCTACCCACCTAATTTTTCTTCTGTAGCACCACATTTGAAAAGCCTCTATTCTCTTCCTGTCCGCACTGTTTATCGTCCATGTTTCACTCGCGTTCAAAGCAACACTCCATACAAATGCATTCAGAAAATACTTCCTTACACTTAAATTAATATTCGATGTTATCAAATTTCTCTCTTTTAAAAACGCTTTTCTTCCCATTGTCGTTCTGCATTTTATATCTTCTGTACTGCGACCGTCATATTTTATTTTACTACCCAAGTAACTTAACTCATCTACACCTGCGTTGTTTCGTTACTTAATCTAATTTTTTCAGCATCGCCTGCACTCCATTATCTTTTGTTTTGCTCTTTTTAATGTTCATTTTATACGCTCTCTTCAACACACTGTCCATTCCTTTCAACTGCTCTTCCAGGTCCTTTGCTGCCTCTGACAGAATTACAATGTCATCAGCAAACCGCCATGTTTTCATTTCTTCACCAATAACTTTAATCCCTATTCCCAATTTTTCTTTGCTTTCCTCCACCGCCTGCTCAATGTAGAAAATGAATAACACCGGAGTTACGCTACAACCCTGTCTTACTCCAGTCCCAACTAATGCTCCCCTTTTATGCCCTTCGAGGCTAATAACTGCGGTCTGACTTTTGTACAAGTTATACAAGTTCCTTCTTCACTTTCATAAATTCTGTGGTTTCTTTTCGTTTCAGATTGTTTCGCAGACGGGCGTTGGATTTGTCGCGACTGTAAATTGCTTAGAGAATTAAGTTTATTCGACTCAAAGCCCAGGCGGCTTACGGTTTCGACATGGAAATCAATTTCGCTCGTGTAAATTGTATGATCCTACAGCCGCTTGTGTGCTTGCAGATTCCTTGCCTGCCCAGCTCACGTAGCCCCCTCGACGTAGTCCCTCTCGATCCCGCGGCGCCTGTGCCAGATTGGAACCGATGAACTTGCAGTTTCGCGTACTCTGCCTCCGTTGCTACGAGGAGCTGCCCCCCACCCCCCACCCCCGCCGCCTCCCAGAGGTCGCCTTCGACCACTCATCCGCCATGGAAAACCCTTGGTCTTCGACTGATGCTCTAAATGCAAGTGAGAGGGGTCTCTCGGAGCTGTTGTGTACGTTCGGTCCCATTGCGTAAGCCACCTGCATTCGGCCTTTACCCTCCCATGTCCAAGCCCCCACGTCGTCATCAACCGCAGAACCACCACTGACCCACGACGAGAAAGCAGTTTATTGTCAGGGTGTTATTGGTAAAAGGCTGTAGGTACACTTTTCTCAGAAATATCCATCAACTTTTGTAACATATATTCTGTGAACACGGAAGAATAACAACTGCAGGATCGGAAGTGAAGTCTGTTCTTTCGGAACAGATGGCACACACACACACACACACACACACACACACACACACACACACACACACACATATATATATATATATAGGGTGTTTCACTGTGTTTGCCTCTGTAACTTATAAAATAATAGGTGACGGGAAATTTTATTGCGGTAGGTCAACACAAGAAATGTTACACTTTCTGCAGAACATGGACACACATTTGAACATCTCATGTAATTCTACTTCCCACCGCCATAACACTCATCACCCACCACACAGCCATGTATTATGTACAGCGTGTGGTATCTGCCGCTGAAACTTTGAAGGGTTGTAGCTCCCAAACTAACAGTGATAGGAATGTAGTTTAAATTGCTTTGGACGCAATGCACGGTAGAAAACACTATTGTTCCATTTAAAAAATTATATCTTTGTGCTGTAACTCTCTCTCTCTCTCTCTCTCTCTCTCTCTCTCTCTCTCTCTCTATATATATATATATATATATATATATATATATAAGTGACGGACAATGATCCTTTCGTTAGTGGGAAGAGATGGGCAAGTTTGTGGCCCTTACTCTTACGGGAAATTTTTTTCATAACTACGAGTTTGAGTACTGTGGACAGGGTGAAGCTGGAAATTTGTATCTGACGGTAGACTTGCAGGTGTGTCTCCAGTGGTGTAGTGGTCAGCGCAACTGCCTGGAAAGCAGGATACCCGGGTTCGAATCCCGGTTGGGTACACATTTTCAGCTATGCCCACTAGCAGTTGATGTCATATATTCTGTGAATATGAATGAATAACACCAGCAGAATTAGATGTAACGTCTTTACTTTCGAAACAACGCCACATGTATATATATTAAAATGTATTACAAATAAATTAATATACCTTTTCATGGTGCTCTTGAGTCTGTTTGATAGTAGGCGCTGTAATAATACTTTCTGGACATACGGGGGTTCACCCACAAAGTAAGTCACGTTTCTGTTTCTATCCACGGCAGCGCTACGATCGCAGCGAGTATGCGCGGCAGTTACTCTGACTCAAGGGAAAGACAAGTACGCCATTTTCAGATCGCTGCTGACGAGGTGTGCTTTGTGGTGCTTCTTTATAATATCAGCCGTAATTGAAAATGGAGTCGCGTGTGAAATCAGATTTGTGATTCTTTTCCAAATGCTGAGAAAGTTAAAAGAAATTCATCGGCATATCTGCAAGGTTTACGAAGAAAATGCTATGAGTGATTCAATGGTTAGAAGATGGGAATTCAACCGTTTTACTGGAAATGACAGCGAGTGCAAATGAACAGTTCCATATCCACGCAACAGCGACCGCGTGATGACGTCCTAGGAAAGCAGTTAGAAATTTCCATTACGAGAGGAACTGACCTGGAATTTGTTCGCCAGATGACTTGTTGCCATATTCGTTACTTACATGAAGCAGTATCCACAACCTCTGCGCGCAGCAGGCGATGGAACACGAAGTACGGCCTTAGTATATGAAGGCACCAAATGAATACCGAATCTGCTTCATTCCGTTACAATAAAACATCTATTTATTTTGATCAGTATTGTTTTAATGTGTTTATAGTCCGTCTGTGTCATAATTTTTTATTTTAGATGCTTATAGTTGTAAAAGCATAAGTAGTTGTGACAGGCATGTGGAAAGAGTTCTCTACTTTTTTGCATACCTAGGAGACAAACATTATACGTGAATCCTTCCACTTTCGTCACACTCTGGTATCCTTCTCGAGTTTTTAAAACATCGAACTTCCCCTCTTACAAAAGAGATAGTTATCTGATACTTCAGAATGCGTTGAACCAACCAAAATCTTTCACTCACCTAAATTGCGTCATAAAATCTCTTGAATCCGATCAGTACCATTTTTTTTATTTACGCGATACACCAATTTCATGTTTGCACTATTCAGAAGGGCCGCGTTTTAAACGCTTTCATCATTTTCCTGTCTGTAATACTTTTCGTCCATTTGCACACCAGTACTTCCGGAAATGAGTACTAACAATAAATTTTGCATTACATATTAATCCATTTTCTTTCGGAAAAAGCTTATGTTGCTATGGTCTGTGTATTATCTCCTCTACATTCCATAAGTAAAGTTTAATGTACACTCAACAATACACAAATTGTTGATAAAACTCTTCTGGGTATTGGACAGACGTTTCGGACACTATTGCAAGCGGCCTTATTCTGGGTGTTACGTTAAATGCTGGATGAGGGAAAGCTTTATTTCTTACTATTGGTGGAAAAGGTGTTAACATTAGCCGGCCGCGGTGGCCGAGGTGACTGAGGCGCTCCAGTCATGGTCAGCACGGCCACTACGGTCGGGGGTTCGAATCCCTCCTCGGGCATGGATATTTGAGCCGTCCTAGTTCGTAAGTAGTTCATAAGTAGTTTGTAAGTTTAGGGATTGATGACCCCGTAGTTAAGTCCCATAAGCTTAACAAATATTTGAACATTTTTTGTTAACATTAATGTTGTGTTTTCCATTGGTTAGAAATGGCGAATGAGGAGCGGGAGGTAGCAATGACGTAGCGCCGGCTAGAGCGTGCTATTTGCTCTGTGTACGCGCCACCGCTCCTCATTCGCCAGATCCAACCAATGGCAATCATTAATGTAAACACCAATCAAGGACTTCGTTTTCCACCAATAGGAAGAAATAAAGAAAACATCTATTAAAAAGAGAGCTGAAACCACCATTCACAACTGGCAACATTTAATATTTAATACACCGGTCCCCTCATACAGCAGTAATCGTAACACCCCGAAGATGGCCGCTTGCAATAGTGACCGAAACGTCTGTGATACATTTGATATATTGACGATGCGGTCCAATACCCAGAAGAGTTTTATCAACAATGACAACGGCCGCGGAAGCCTTCCTTTACAACAAAACACAAAGTTTGCCGAATATTGTTGTTCGTTAGTATCGCTAAACTCGAGAACGGCTGTACCGATTTGGCTAATTTTCGCCTTGAAATATTCTTGTAAGTCCAGGGAAGGTTTAAACGCTGATAAAATATGGAAAAGTTGTCCGGAAAGGAGGAAAATCGGTAAAAACTGAAACAGCTTTTTCCAGTGAGCTATCAATACCGTTCGTCCAGTTGCGATAAAATTTTGTACATTTCATGTTGAAAGCAAGAGAAAGGTTCGCATCAAATAAAATTTGGAAAAGTCTACCGAAAAATAGGAAAATTTAGAAAAAACCAATAGCGATTTTTTTCTATGAATAAAAATAAATTGCCACGTGGTTGTAAGGGCATCACTTGAGTTCGACTTGACAGGACAAGGTGTGAAATAAATTTTTCGAAAATCTACCGAAAAATTGGAAAATTTGAGAAAAACTGAAAGTGCATTCTTCAATGGTTTTTTTATTGTTGATTGAATTCAGCAGTATAACTGACTATTCGCACGACGGAGAGGGGTAATTCTTTTTATTTATTTATCTATTAATGGGATATCAATATCATTTGTACGATTGCCATAAAATTTTGCAAATTTGACGTTCAAAGCAAGAGTACATACATATTAGCAATTGCGAAGCATTGCCGGGTCGACTAGTTTTTTAAATAATTTTTTGTGCAGTAATTTACACAGTTTGTTGGTACTCCGTAACTAAGAAGAAAAACGAAATGAAATATAGTTCTTGTTTCGAACGAATACGTCAAACTGTAAAATGTGGAAAATCAATTTTTATCACCGAAAATTTTCCTTAAAAAGGGGGAAGGGAATAAGTATTTAAAAAGTGACTACATCGCCGTCTCTTAGCACACGCTAGACAGTGCGACTACTTAGTAGCGCTTCGCACGTTGTGCTGTAGCGAAAAGGTTAATCAATTTTGTCCAAACTAGCGTATATAGGAAATGAAAATATATCATTTTTATCAAATGGGAATACCATCTACGTTAGTGATCTGAATGGGTTTTAAGCACATTTTGGTTGCAACTTGTACGACGTTTTCGCTTTCTAAAAAGAGTAAAAGATATATCTAAAAAAAAAAAAAAACAAAAAAAAAAAAAAAAACAAAAAAAAAAAACAAAAAAAAAAAAAAAAAACCTCGCATGTCTAGACGTGTGGAACCTTGGTGTGACGTACAACGTTAGGTGTGACGGGCGGACAGGCTTCGATAATGTCAGACGCAGCTACACTGGGCAGTCGCCGTTGACAGCGGGCTGGCCACGCAGAACTTGCACGTCGCCGGCCGCGACGTCGACATGGAAATCGCCGAGCCGCCGCATACTGATCGCCCGCTGTCTCTGTCGCCATCTGTCGCTCCATCTCGCCAGCCAGCTGCTACTTAGCATACAACCCGTTATATAACGCAGGCTCGCGACCGGTTCACCGGCCGCCCTCTCGTGGTCCGGCTGAACATGCGTGCAAGTGGAACTGGCGACCGTCGCCTCGTGCATTTCGCGTTCTGGGAAACAGCGGAGCGTAAAATGAAGAATCTGTCATCTCAGATTTTCCCAGCGAGTAGGTGACGTGGCAGTGAGGTTCGGCATCGGTCTTACGTCACAAGCAGAACGAAGGAGCCGCTATATGGTATCCAATTAGCTTTTAGGTGGTGTTATTTGTTGTTGTTGTTGTTACGAACGGTGTATGAATTCCGTCTGTTTCGAAGCACCAGCACTCCCGTGCTGACTGGGATGCCTAACGTCGATCCATAGATAGCTCCGTCGCCAGCCACCCTCTCCCCCTCCACACACTCGTCGACATAGGCCATGCTTCCTCCTTCCTCCACCAGGCCATTGCTGACGCGGTCCAAACCCACATCCCCGCTAAAGCCATCTACCCCACATTCCCACTCTCCCTACATAGACTCTGCTCGTCCTGTGTGAAACCCACCACTCTAATGCTCTTACCTCCGGGCCCTTGACTGGGATACTTTCTCTCTAATGCCATATTAGAAGACCCCAATCGTTACCCATCCTGGGCCTCTGCCATGCCTTCACCAACGCATGTCCCCCTCCCTTCATCTCATTACTCTTCACGTCCAGGATTACTACCGACACCTTCCGGATGACCCTCCGTCATGAAATCTATCCCTCGTACGAGCCCTGATCCTCTCCTCATGGACGCCTCTCCCCCTCCTCTCCCAGTCCCTCCCTGCGCTTGGATTTCTTCCTCCCTCCCCTCACGCTTCGAGTCCCTGCACTCCCTCCCCAGTCCTCCCCCCTCCCCCCTCTCACGATTCCGGACAGCCCCCTTCCCCTGCAGAGTCCTCCCATCAGGCAGTGTTGTAACTTCATTGCTATGTCCAGTGTTCTCCATGTCATCGTTGGCAGTGTTGAGCCGTGCCGGCTCCTGTTTGGTCTGTTTCGTGCTTTTCATCTTCTTTTGCTTGCTCATGTTAGCTATCGACTGGCCGTCCTGAGACTGCCGGCGATGGCGCCTCATACGCAGGTTAGTGACCTCTCTTTGCGCGCTGCAGCGCTCCGTCTTTGAAGTGGCCTATAGCTGCCGCGCTAAGCGGCGAGCAGTCGGTCGGTTTTCCGGGTTCCATCGTCCGCAGTCTGAAGGTTGGACGAGGGGAGTGAGCAGTGTCTGCGCGGCCGCATGACCGTGGCCTGTTTACGTAGCTTGTGGTTCTACAAGGACCGTTGTGCCACGCTGGAGTTGTCCCCTTACACACAGGAGGAGATGTCGCGTCGTCCGACATGTTGATTGCTTGAGTACTGTTGTGTGACTTCCTGCTGCCGCCGCCGACTGTGCTAACTGCATCGATGGCAACATTCGCTACCCGATGTTGTGGATAAACCGATTCACCCTGGTGTGCTGAATCGGACGCTCACATATCTGCCTGCGCCTGCAGCGTCTGGATGTGCTAATTAAGTACCCTTTCCAGAATGTTTTCTGAAGATCTGTGTGTGCCTTTCTTCTCCTTTCGGCCTTTGCTCGTCCGGGTGTGATATGTTGCCTTCTTCTTGGAGAGACCTGCTGAGGTCGCCTGCCGTGTGTTATACGTGTTGTGATTTGTTTGAAGGCCTGTACTCGGCCCCAGGAGTGCCTGCCCTTCATGTCTGCATCCTTATATTTTGTGTTTGGTTTAGCTTATGAAATTCTCGTAGTGCGTATGTATTAGTGAGTGCGACCTGTTGGTTGTGCACTCTTCTAGTACGTAACTCATTCCTCTTTAAGATTTAACAATTGAACCGCTGAGTGCCACTGGGGAATTCTGGCTTGTGCCCGGTCGCTTTCTGTCAACTGCTCAGGAACCGGCAGATTTTTTTTTATTTTATTTTTATTTTTTTTTTATTTTTTTTTTTTTTTAATCTTGAGCAGAATCATTTCCGCTCGTAGGTGTGCCACCCTACGAATGTAGTTTAGGCGTTCTCTTCCTGTCCCTTTCGAAACCTCTTGCCCTGCTTCCTTTTGGAGTTCTCATCTCCTGTCATGATATATATATATATATATATATATATATATATATATATATATATATATATATATATATATATATATATATATTGATCTGGGTGCCATCTTAATCTGGCAGTGCAGTGAATTGATATCGCGAATTGTTATTGTGTCTTATCTGTTCTAGGCAGCCTGTGTAAGTTGCGTGTGTCACATTGCTAAGTATTTGGCCTAGCATAATGTGCCTTGTATTGCGACCTTGGGTAGTGTGTAATTGGTATTCGTGTTGAGTGCACCTATGTTGTTGTGAAACCTTGCCTTTAAGTAGCAAAAGTTGGTGATTGTTGTATCTTGCCTTACTGACTCCTGTTTTTTTATTTAAATTTGCCCTTCCAGCAACATTCTATTGTTGTTAATCTAAAGATCGTCTTTCCGGCGTAGTTTTCCTGTTTATTCAGCCCTATTCACGTCATTGGTGAATATCGCCCTTCTTGCGCAGGTTATTTGTAGCAGAGTGTATCAAGCCTCTATTTACTAGTGTTTCTTTTACATTACATAATAAGGTGATTGTTATTGAACTGTGTATTAAGTATTTAAGTTTTTATTTTAAATTTGCCCTTCTATTACATTGTTTATTTAGAGATCGCCCTTCCGGCGTAACTTTCTTGTTTGTTCAGTCCTGTTCATGTTTTGAATTTCGCCCTCCTGGCGCAGGTTTAGCCTTGTGTATTAAGCCACTATTTACTGGTGTTTCAATTTTACGTTACTTAATCAAGTCATTATGAATGGTTGATTTTAGCTTGAATTGAGTTTGAATAGCCTCGTGCCTTCCACTCCCCACTCCCTACCATATCAAGTGTGTGTTTTAATAGTGCAACCACTGCCTCCAGACAAGCGTTGCAATCGCCAATTTTAAGTGTGTCATCGTGGTCAGTGTTCCTGTCTCTATTTATTTATTTTAGTGTGCCTGTGACCGTCTTTTATTTTTCGAACTACATGTATTAACAGAATATACGATATCAACTGCGAATGGGCAGAGCTGAAAATGTGTACCCAGCCAGGATTCGAACCCAGGTCTCCCGCTTTCTAGGCATTTGCGCTGACCACTACCCCACTGAGGACACAGTGATCACTGCACCTGCAAGGATTACCTAAACACGCCTCTCGTCAGAGTAGTTCTTGCAGGGGTGGTGACCACAGTGTCCCCAGTGGTGTAGTGATCAGCGCAACTGCCAAGGAAGCTGGAGACCTGTCTTCGAATCCGGGCTTGGTACATATTTTCAGCTCTGCCCATTCGCAGTTGTTGTCATATAGTTAGTTAAGATGAAAGAATGACAACTGCAGGATCAGAAATGACGTCTATTCTTTCGGAACAGATGCCACACACACACACTACTGGCCATTAAAATGGCTACAACAAGAAGAAATGCAGATGATATACGGTTATTCATTGGAAAAATATATTATACTAGAACTGACATGCGATTACATTTTCACGCAATTTTGGGTGCATAGATCCTGAGAAATCAGTACCCAGAACAACCACCTCTGGCAGTAATAACGGCCTTGATACGCCTGGGCATTGAGTCAAGCAGAGCTTGGATGGCGGGTACAGGTACAGATGCCCATGCAGCTTCAACACGATACCACAGTTCATCAAGAGTAGTGACTGGCGTATTGTGACGAGCCAGTTGCTCGGCCACCATTGGCCAGACGCTTTCAGTTTGTAAGAGATATAGAGAATGTGCTGACCAGGACAGCAGTCGTACATTTTCCGTATCCAGAAAAGCCCGTACAGGACCTGCAACATGCGGTCGTGAATTGTCCTGCTGAAATGTAGTTTCGCAGGGATCGAATGAAGGGTAGAGCCACTGGTTGTAACACATCTGAAATGTAACGGTGTTCAAAGTGCCGTCGATGAAAACAAGAGGTGACCGAGAATTTTAACTATAATTCCACAAGCACAATTTTAAATTCAAGCAAAATTCCAAGCACTTTGCCCAATATCTCAGCTTGCAATCAGAATTTTAATATTTGCTCTTGAGACTACGTTTATTAGGTTTCCAGAAATATGTGTACAAAATTTCATAATTCTAACATCCATCGACTCACACGATAAGGTACATAAACTTTAAAAAACAAACTTTTCAGGAAATGCAATTTAAAGTTCAACTAACCTTTTTCCTTATGTCACTTCATCAGAAGGCTCCACATTTGTACTCTGGGTCGTCCTTCACCTTCACAGTGTCCCTTTAGGTTTCTTGTTGTCTGTCTTTTTTCATCAGGTCTTTAACTGACTTTTCAGCTGCAGAGACGCTCTGTAATTCTATTTTTCTGAAGATGTCTTGAGTAAAATTTCCTATCTTGCAGCCCATTCTAATAACTTTATCCTCACGACGTTGCCATCATTAAATACAATAACTGCATCAGAAGTTGCAATTCTGACAACTGTAGCAGTTGAAAATGTGGTTTTAGTGCATCGTTTCCATATAAGTACATTTGGAGACTGATTTGGATTCTGTGTTCTGCCATGAAAACGCTTTTTGAGAAGTGCAGGATCGGCCAGAAATCGAGATTCACCTCTGTAGTATGCACCATTCACTTCACTAATTTTTCGTTTGGAGCTCCTAGGAGACGAGTTCACATTTTCAGCAGATGTAAATGTTTTTACTTCGGACATATCCTCATTTCTGGTTTGTCGTTGTTTCTCACGTACTCTATTCACTAACTTATTCAAAAGCAGTTTATCCAGTTTTTATAAACTCTCCGTGATCGTGGAATAACTGAATGAAGAAAGAATCGAACACTTGTGTAAACCTCCGTCAGTATCAGAAGCCAAAAAAAGAATTTCTTCGTCATAAACGATGCAGCCAGTTTGTTATTGTTTATAAGATACGTAACAGAGTCAAAGATAATACATAAAACCACAGAGTATGTATCATGGCCTTCTAGTTGTATACCGCATATGTTTGGTTGAAAGTAATACACAGCATCGTTGTTCACTGAGCTGGTATTGGAGTGCTGCTTCAAAATGCGGGCGTTGCAGGGAGGCCGCGTCACACTTCAAATAATTTTCAGGCACTTCCATGCGATTTCAACATTGAAACTTTGGGAACTTGTACTAATAAATAAAAAATAAACCTAAAATTGACATTATTAGTCAATTTCATCAACGTCCACCCTTAAATAAGAGTGTAAATAAATGTCAAGTAACTTAAACTAAAATTTCCAGATTCCATAAACCAAGAATTCAACGTAGGTGTCCCAGAGACCGCACCTCGTAATATACGTTACAGAAAATGTCACCTCGTGAGTTAAGGGGACCACACCGTGTCTCAGGTCGCAAAAGTAGATTTTCTGGTTTCATTATATTTCAGTAGATTAAGGTTTTATTGAAGTACTCTAAAAAGGATTTTGCTGAAAAAAAAATTCGAGCATTTAAAGAGCAATTTCCTACCACGCCCACTTTTCTGTCACCCTCTTTCCTGCATATATTTTAGATCTTCACATCCCTTTAATTAGGGATGTTTTTTTTTTTTTTTTTTTTTTTACTCACGAGTGTGTTGGGTATTCTTGGAATGCAACGGGTGCTGTTTGTAAACAACACGCTTTCAAACACGCGGTTAGGTTTGTTAAAGTGTGATTGCGAGTAGTTATTATACTTACGTTTGCAGTGCTTGTTTACGTGTGTTTTGTAGTGTGTATTGAAGATAACGAAATGTAAAGGCGTTTTTAAGAAACTTCAATTTAGAGGAAACAAGTTTAGAAAGCTATCTTTACAAGAGATTATGTCGCCTGGCAACTATGTTTCTAATTGTAATTCTTCGAGAAGTGCATCATCAAAGAAGCTCTCACCATTTCAAGAGAGTTACAACGAATTTATTGTAAGTGGCAAAGGGTGCAGAAACATTATTGTAAATTTGTGCAGACACAGAAGACAAATGAATGTTTCACCTGTATAATTTGAAATCGCCTTTCTATAACTGTATTTGTAGGCATGCATACTATGAAACAAGGAATTCATGATGCTGTTATTACATTCAATTGTTGTAATATTGGAAAGTGTTGAGTATTGAAAAAACTGGGAATTGATCCTGGTGAAAATACGATCACTGGGCTACAACAGAGCGATAAAATGAGGATAGGCGATGCAGACAAGTCTGCATCTAATATGGCCAAGAAAAAAAGACAAACATCTAGGAAGGTGAAAAAGAAGGTGGAAGATCTGCTAGAGGCCAAAGAAGGGCCATAATATGTAGCAGGAAAGTTTTAATTAAGTGTTGGTAACAAATTTCAATACTTTTTCTTTAAATCCAATTTCGCACAAACTAAAATTTTCAGTACATATGCCCCATTATATCAGAAACTATATTAGATAAATGAATGAAATATTCATAGACTCTGCATAAAATAAAAAGCCACCTCTGTTACTACATTCATTAATATTCCCCCATGAGGAAGTTAACAAAAAATACTTTCAGCAAAAAAAAAAAAAAAAAAAAAAAAAAAAAAAAAAAAAAAAAAAAAAAAAAAGGAAAAGAACATTATATTGTTAATAAATTTAAGAAAGTTTTTCTTAAAGATTATAAAATGGATAAAGTAAATTTTAGTACGATTGACTATTGGCATCAGTAACATACAGTAAAAATGTTAAGATCCTGTATTAAATAGTCATTTCCAGAAATGGGTCAAATAGTTACCTAAATTAACGAGTCAAGTCAAGTTTACGATAAAAACTGTCTGCTTTGAGCAATGACGTATACCAAGATGATATTAAATATTTTTTTATTAAAGATATGGAATTATTTGCATATGATCAATAATGTAATTAAAGAAAGACGGATGATATCTTGATTCGTTCGTGGTTAAAAGTCCACCGATCGAGTAAAGAATGCGATTAGATTAGATTAGATTATTTATTTGTTCCGTAGATCCATATTGAGGGGATCCTCGTGGATGTGGAACATGTCAAGAAACAAAATTTACAAGTTGAATAACAGATAATACTAATAATATAAATACAAATACATACACTTATAATATAAATACAGAGACATAATTTTTAAGTTTTTTTCCTGATAGTATAATAATACTAATACAGTATGAGTGCATGCATCATTTGGTACAATTTAGAAATTCACTAATGGAGTAGAAGGAGTTGGCCACTAGAAAGTCTTTTAGGTTCCTCTTAAACTGATCTTTATTTGTAGCTAAATTTTCTATACTTGATGGTAAATTATTGAAAATGTGTGTTCCTGAGTAGTGGACCCCTTTTTGAACTAAAGTAAGTGCTTTTAAATCCTTGTGTAGATCATTTTTATTTCTAGTATTGTATGTATGAACTGAGCTGTTTGTTGGGAAAGGGATATATTATTTATGACAAATTTCATTAAGGAATAAATATACTGAGAGGCAGTAGTTAATATACCCAGTTCTTTGAAGAGGCTTCTACAAGACGTCCGTGAATTTACTCCACAAATAATACGTATTACACGTTTTTGGACTCTGAAGACTTTTGACTGACTTGAAGAGTTACCCCAAAATATTATACCATATGACATTAAGGAATGAAAGTAAGCAAAGTATGCAAGCTTTGTTATTTTTATGTCTCCTATGTATGATAACACTCGTATTGAAAATACAGATTTGTTGAGTCGTTTCTGCAGTTCTGTGGTGTGCTCCTCCCAACTAAATTTATTATCAAGCTGTAATCTCAGGAATTTAATACTGTCAACCTCTTCTATCTGCTCTTCTTCATACTTAATGCATATGCTGTCAGGAAATCTCTTACATGTTCTGAACTGCATGTAGTGCGTCTTTTCAAAGTTTAATGACAATGAGTTGGCTTTAAACCATTTATTAATGTTCATGAAAATATCATTAGCAGACTTTTCTATCACTATACTTGACGCACTCTTTATTGCAATACTTGTATCATCTGCAAACAAAACGAACTCCGCTTCTGGTAGTGTAACTGATGAGAGATCATTAATGTACACAAGAAAAAGCAATGGCCCTAAGATGGATCCTTGTGGGATACCACATGTAATTTCTTCCCAATCCGATGATGACTGTTGGCCTAATTCACTAGTCACTTGCACTGACACCCTTTGTTTCCTGTTAGTGAGGTACGACTTGAACCATTTTGCAGCATTTCCCGTGACCCCATAGAATTCTAATTTACTTAAAAGGATGTTATGGTTCACACAATCAAATGCCTTTGACAAATCACAGAAAATACCTGCTGCTCGCAATTTATTATCAAATGAATTAAGTGCATTCTCACTGAAAGTGTAAATAGCCTTCTCAATATCGGAACCTTTCAGAAATCCAAACTGTGTTCTAGACAATATGCCATTTGCGGTTAAGTGGTTGAGAAGCTGCTTGTACATTACCTTTTCTATAATTTTTGAGAATGCTGGCAAAAGTGAAATGGGTCTGTAGTTTGATGGTATCTCTTTATCCCCTTTCTTGAAGAGAGGTTTAATATCTGCATATTTTAGCCAATCAGGAAATGTTCCCGTTATAACAGACTGGTTACACAAATAACTTAAGATTGTGCTAAGTTCACAAGAACACGCTTTAATTAACTTTGTTGATATTTCATCGTAACCACTGGAATTCTTTGTTTTTAAAGATTTTATTATGGAAGATATTTCTTGTGGTGAAGTGACTGACATATTCATGTGTGTGAAGTTATTTGTAAATGCTAGTTTCAAATATTCAAGCGCATTATTTACTGACCCAGACAATCCCATACTATCAGTAACAGATATAAAGTACTTGTTAAATTGATTTGCCACACTATGCCCATCAGTTACTAATGTCTCAGCTACTCTTAATCGTACCTGCTCTTGTTCCTTTCTGGTTCTACCAGTCTCTTCTTTCACTATATCCCATATTGTTTTTATTTGGTTTCTTGATGTTGCTATCTTCTTTTTATAGTGCATTTGTTTAGATACCTGAATAACTTTTTTTAATATTTTACAGTATTCCTTATATTTAGTTAAATCATCATCATTGCAACTACTCTTGGCTGATAGATACATTTTCCTTTTTGTCTTACATGAAATCTTTATTCCTTGTGTAATCCAAGGTTTTATTATAGACTTCTGTTTAATTTGCATTACTTTTAGAGGAAAACAGTTTTCAAACATGATACTAACATTATATTAACATTATTAATGAATACATTATATTTTTCATTCATGCCATTAGCACTATATACATCTTTCCAGTTCATGTCTTTGAGGAGTTTTCTAAAATTTTCAATTTTTGGTGGGTTGACTACTCTCCTGTATGTACATTTTGCAGTCTTCATAATCTGTTTAGAATCTATACCTAAAACAAGGAGCTACATATCATGATCCGACAGGCCATTTATTATTGGTTTTATGATATGATTTTGTTCCTTTGATTTGTCTATAAAAATATTATCAATTGCTGTCCTAGAGGTTTTTGTTACCCTAGTTGGAAAGCTTACGGTGTGTGTTAGATTGAAAGACAAAGTTACTGACTGCAATAAATTTTTACTGGAGGACTGCATAAGAAAATCTGTATTAAAGTCACCAGCAACCAGGATTTCTTTATTTCTTCCTGTTAAATAACCCAACCAGCTTCTAGATGATTTAGGAATAGATTATAATTTCCTGCAGGTGCTCGGTAAATAGTTACTATTATATAGCATTTGTTATGGAATTCTACTTCTGTTGCACAAGCTTCTAAATGCTGCTCTAGACAGAATTTATTTATATCAATATTCTTGAATTTATAGCAGTTTTTAATGAATGTGGCAACTCCTCCTCCCTCCATATCTACTCTACAGAAGTGTGAAGCTAAATTAAATCCTGGAATGTTTAACATATCTATACCAGTGGCCACATGATTTTCAGAGAGGCAAATTATGTCAATTGGGCTAGAGGAATCTATTTCATCAATACAAATGAGTAGTTCATCAAGTTTATTTCTGAGTCCTGGAATATTTTGATGTAATAAAGATAACTGATATTGCACACTAATGGCTTGAGTAAGATTTACTGGAAGTTTCTGACTACTTTCTGTTAAACATTGTTTGCTAAAATCTATCTCTTGTTTATCTGCTTGTCCAAACTGAGGGTGTCTTACAAGCTCTCTCAAAACTGGTTTTCTTCCCCCCCTCCCTATCCAAAAAAAGACATCCCTCTGACACATGTAACCACTGGTATTTTACCATTTGTGACAGTGTCCCCCCCCCCCCCCCCCCGCAAGTTACTTGCAATCAACCCAGACAATTTTCCCTTTCCTGTTGAGGTGAAGGCCATGTCTAGTGTAGTCCCACCTACAGATATCATCCACAGGAATCAAACCAATATGGGACCCCATATCTGACATGAGTAGCCGTTCCAACTCCAAGTTTAGTCTCCTGACAGAAGAGTTCAAATTAGGCCGATCATGGCGACTCAAGACAGATACAACTCCCACACTAGTATGCTTCGTTGCCGATGATATCTTCACCAGGTCACACTCTATAGAATATTCACAGTTTCTGTCAATGCTGTTTCCCGGACCACCCACTATAACCACGGTATCCTCCATTGTGAAATCCTTACATAAAGAACCTATAGCCTCTGTTACCTGACCCAGACCCGCATTTGGTTTGAAAACGTTTGTGACCTGGTACCCTGGTCCTAGCTCTTCCTGCAGTAGTTGGCCAACACCTCTACCATGTGAACTACCTAACAACAAGACTTTCTTTCTTTTCTCAGTTTTCCCTACCTTTTTCAAGTCCTTTTTGAAAGTCTGTTGTGTCCTTTATACAGTTACAGCTACATGAGGCTCATCCGATCCTGACTGAGGCAACAGGTCAAATCTATTTTTCACATTAAGGACAAAGCTGTCTGAAACTGTCCTAAGTCTGTTCCCCCTCTTACCTGTTGCCACTTCCCACCGCTGTTCATCCTTTTCTCGCCTGTACCTGCTCAGAGTCTCCCTTGCCTTATCTAATTCAGCTTGAAGAGCTGCAATTTTCCCCTCATGTTCCATTATTTTCCTATCTCTATTGCAGATCCTACAAAACCACTGGTGAGCCTCATTTACATCCCCATTTCCCACGCCACTACATTCGCCCCAATGAAAAAAAAACACTACAACCATCACACCACACCCCGGAACTAACGATCCTACGGCATGTCACGCACTTCTCACCCATGGTAAAAATAGAAATCGTAAAAACTTGATTACGTACTGAATAAAACGTAAAAGTTACACCAAGAGACACTAAAATCTGTTCACACAAATATAATTAACTGAAAGGGCACTGGATATAAAGAAACTCGGTCACGAAAACAAAAATTAGGCCTATAAACACGGATTACTATATTCACTTTTGATAAATCACGAAATTTACGTCTGACAGACTTTATAAATCCTAACTACTGTACGCCGCGAGTGAAAAATAGAACAATCGGTGATTAGAAATAAGTTTCAGTCACTGTTTACAACGATTCGCGCGAGTTAAATTAGGCCTACAAATACGTGCTATAGGCGCGACAGATAAAATAAACTTTTTACACTGTTTTTCCTTATTTAACACTACACTAACACTTCCACTAATGTAACAACACTTATATTATATTTATAACAACTGCAAACGATTAAATATAGCTTAAAACAACGATTTTTGTAATTATTTACTGGAGCAAATACTCGAAACGTTCGCGCGGGCGCAGTGTTACCAACCCCCGATAGAGATAGCTCATGAAATAGCGACATTTTGTATCATTTAAAAATTGTATCGTAAACTAGACCTGATCTCACCCTGTTCAAGTCAAGAATACGATACAGATATCTCATGAAATAGCGACATTTGTTTTCATTTAGAAATAGTACCGTAAACTAGACCTGACCTCCCCAAGCTCAAGTCAAGAATACGATAAGATATATTTTGAAATAGCGACATATGAACAGAAACATATATTATTACGCTACACTTTTACGCGAGCAATATTGTGCATTTAGCTTTTAACGAAATTTTACACGTTTGTAGTAGTATTTGTTAATATAATAATAAAAAGTATATTTTTTTGTATGTAATGTTGTAACTACTTTCTTGTTTTTGTTTCAGACCCCAGACTTGCTATTGTGTCATCTTTGAAAAAAATCTTGAGTGTTCATTCATTAGAAATTTTTAAATTATTTAAACAAAGTTCACTGTTTTCTTTTTCAATAATTAAAAATAAAATAATGTATTAGATATAATGTGTTTCATTCATTATACATATTTCTTAAACTGGCTAATAATTATATATCTGAAAAGGCGTTTATAGTATTATATTTGGTATGTTAATAATTGATATATTTCTTGATAGACGTCAGATGTTCAAATGTTATTACTTACATATCTTTGCTTCGCATATGACGTCACTGGACAAAGCCGACGGATTGTATCGTATTGTTGACAAGTCAAGTTTACGATGCAACCCGTTGGCTTCAATAACGTCATGAGTCAGAGATGTTTATGTATATATACAAATATGATATTAAATTTTTTGTGTGTGAAGATATGGAATTATTTGCATATGGTCATCAATGTAATTAAAGAAAGACAAATGATATCTTGATTCGTTCGTTGTTAAACGGATTGATGAGTTTGTCGTAATTACCCTCCTCGATCGAGTAAAAATTACGATACAAATACCTCATGAAATAAAAACATTTGGTATCATTTAAACATTGTATCGTACTGAGTTGACACCACCCACTCGAATAAAGAATGCGAGCTGGCCGCGGTGGCCGAGAGGTCTAAGGCGCTCCAGTCACGGTTTGCACGGCCCCTACGGTCGGGGAATCGAATCCCCCCTCGGGCATGGATATTTGTGCCGTCCTAGTTCGTAAGTAGTTTGTAAGTTTAGGGACTGATGACCCCGTAGTTAAGTCCCATAGACTATACAAACATTTGAACAAACATTTTAAAGAATGCGATACAGATATCACATGAAATAGTAACATTTCATATCATTTAAATATAGTATCGTAAACTAGACTTGACCTCCCCCATCTCAAGTGAAGAATACGATATACATATCTTTAGAAATGGAAACATATTACGCTACACTTTTACGCGAGCAATATTGTGCATTTGGCTTTTAACGATATTTTACACGTTTGTAGTAGTATTTGTTAATATAATAATAAAAAAGTATATTTTTTTGTATGTAATGTTGTGACTTCTTTCTTGTTTTTGTTTCAGACCCCAGACTTGCTATTGTGTCATCTTTGGAAAAAAATCTTGACTGTTCATTCATTAGAAATTTTTAAATTATTTAAACAAAGTTCACTGTTTTCTTGTTCAATAATTAAAAATAAAATAATGTATTAGATATAATGTGTTTCATTTATTATACATATTTCTTAAACTGGCTAATAATTATATATCTGAAAAGACGTCTATAGTATGATCTTCGGTATATTAATACTTGATATATTTCTTGATAGCCGTCAGATGTTCAAATGTTATTACTTCCATATCTTTGCTTCGTATATGACGTCACTGGACAAAGCCGACGGATTGTATCGTATTCTTGACAAGTCAAGTTTACGATGCAACCCGTTGGCTTCAATAACGTCATGAGTCAGAGATGTTTATGTATATATACAAATATGATATTAAATTTTTTGTGTGTGAAGATATGGAATTATTTGCATATGGTCATCAATGTAATTAAAGAAAGACAAATGATATCTTGATTCGTTCGTTGTTAAACGGATTGATGAGTTTGTCGTAATTACCCTCCCCGATCGAGTAAAAATTACGATACAAATATCTCATGAAATAAAAACATTTGGTATCATTTAAACATTGTATTGTACTGAGTTGACACCATCCGCTCAAGTAAAGAATACGATACGATATCTCATGAAATAGACGTTTCATATCAGCGGTATGGTAAACTAGACTTGACCTCCCTCTGTTCAAGTCAAGAATGCGATACAGATATCTCATGAAATAGCAAAATTTGGTTTCATTTAAAAATTGTATCGTAAACTAGACTTGACCTCCCCTTGCTCAAGTCAAGAATACGATATAGATATCTTTAGAAATAGCGACATATGAACAGAAACATATATTATTACGCTACACTTTTACGCGAACATTATTGTACATGTAGCTTTTAACGAAATCTCACATATTAGTAGAAGTATTTGTTAATACAATAATAAAAAAGCATATCTCTTGTACGTAATGTTGTAATTACTTTATTGTCTTTGTTTTAGACGCCAGACTTGCAAGTGTATCATCTTTAAAAGAATCAATGCTATTCAATCATTAGAAATTTTTAAATTTTTTAAACGTTGTTCAGTTTTTTCAACAATTGAAAACAAAATATTGTATTAGATATGATGTGTTTAATTTATTATACATATTTCTTAAACTACCTAAAAATTATATATATATATATATATATATATATATATATATATATATATATATATATATATATGTAAAGTCGTGTATAGTACTAGCTTTGGTGTATTAATAATCGATTTATTTCTTGATAGACGTCAGATGTTCAAATGTTATTACTTCCATATCTTTGCTTCGTAAATGGCGACACTGGTCAGAGCCAGCATGTTGTATCGTATTCTTGACTATTCCCAATTTAACATGGGCTACATGGGCAGGATGTGGCCCCCTTAAGAGATACGTTCCCGCGGAGGTGTGCCTTTAGTACATGCGCGATAGCCCGGAGCTTGGCGTGGTGGATGCGCGTGGCGGGGCGGGGCAGAGGAAATGTGCGTCATCAGGCGTCGCCTTGGAAACGGCGCGCTATCGCCAGCCGCCGGCTGCCAGCTGCTGCAGCGCCCGGGACCTGGCCAACAGCTCACAGCCCGGGGCGAGCAGTTGCGCTTCTTTCGCTTGTTTGTGCTCACCTGCAGTCTCATGTTCAGGCGCTCGCTCGCCCTGACTGCTATGGAAGCAAAGTACAGATACACCGATATCGGTAAAAAGTGCTACGCTAGTGACTCTCAATCATCGCGAGACCCATCTACATCTACATCGGATACTTTGCAAATCACATTTAACTGCCTGGCAGACGGTTCATCGAAACACCATTATACTATTTATCTCCCATTCCAGCGCCCGGGAAGAAAGAACACCTGATTCTCTCCGTTCGAGCACTGATTTCTCGTATTTTACTCTTATGGTCATTTCTACCTATGTAAGTGGGAGTCAACAATATATTTTCGCATTCTGAAGAGAATGTTGACGATTGGAGTTTCGTAAGTAGCCCACGCCGCAGCGATAAGCGCCGTTGTTGTAATGACTTCCGTCCCAGATCCTGTATCATTTCCGTAACGATGTCTCCCCTGTATCGTGACAATACGGAACGAGGTGCCCTTCTTTGGACTCTTTCGATGTCCTCCGTCAAACCCACCTGACAAGGATCCCACACTGGGCAGCAATACTCTAAAAACGGACGGACAAGCGTAGTGTATACAGTTTCTTTTGCTGTTCTGTTGCTTGTTTTAAGGGTTCTGCCAATAAAACGCAGTCTCTGGTTCGCCTTTCCGACGACATTTAAGTCTGAAGTAATATTAATTCCTAGGTATTTTGTGGAGTTTACGGCCTTCACTTTTGATTGATTTATCTTGTAAACAAAGTTTAACGGATTTTTTTTTCGTACTCGTATGGACGACTTCACACTTCTCATTATTTAAAGTCAATTGCCAATTTTTACATCATAGTGATATCGTATTCAGATCTTTCTGCAGTTTGTTTTGATCTTCAGACGAGTTTACTAGATGGTAAAGACGGCATCATCTGCAAACAACTTAAGAGAGCTGCTTAAATTTTCTCCCAAATCGTTTATGTAAATAAGGAACAGCAGAGGACCAATAACATTACCCTGTGGAAAGCCAGATATCATCTCTGTTTTAGTCGATGCCTTACCGCCGATTTCTACGAACTGTGTCTTCTCTGACGGGAAATCCCCTATCCCAAATTTGGGTGATATACAATAACCACGTAATTTGATTAAAAACCGTTTTTGAGGTACGGTGTCAAAAGCCTTCTGGAAATCAAGAAATACGGAATCAATTTGCGAACCCTCGTCGATAGCACTCATCACTTCGAGTGAATAAAGAGCTAGTTGTGTTTCGCATGAACGATGTTTTCGAAATCCGTGTTGACCTTGGGTCAATAATTCGTTCTGTTTGAGATAATTCATAATATTTGAATACAGGATATGTTCCAAAAACCAGCTGCAAATTGGCATAAATGAAATAGACTCTGCTCCCGATATGACACTTTGTTTCTGCAATAGATGTGATGTAGCACAGATAACGGTATTGAAGCTCAAGTGAGAGCACTGAAATATAATTAGGGTGAAGTACTTATAATTCTTTTCGGTATATTTGAAAGATCAGATTGGATTTAGGCGAAATGTGGGCACATGGATGGCAATACTCACAATATGACTTACCTTAGAAGATAGCCTAGGGAAAGGCAGAGCTACGTTTTTAGCACTTGTAAACTTGGAGAAAGCTTTTGACAATGTCGACTGGAATACACTCTTTCGTATTCTGAAGGTATAGGGGGTAAGATATACGGAGCGAAGAGTATATTCTACTAATACAATAACCAGACAACAGGTATTAGAGTCGATGGGCATGAAATGGACGCAGAGGTTGGAAAGAGAGTAAGAGAGGGTTGTAGCCTTACCCCAGTGTTGTCCAATCTGTACATTGAGCAAGCAGTGAGGGAATGCAAGGAGAAATTTGGACAGGGAATTGAAGTTCACTGAGAAGAAATAAAAACTTTGCGATGTGCCGATGACATAGTAATTCTGTCAGAGAGCGCAAAGGATCTGGAAGAGCAATTGAATGGAATAGACAGTGGAAGGTAAAGAGGATCATTAATAAGAGTAAAATAAGGATAATGGAAAGTAGTGTCAGAAAATCAGGTGATGCTGAAGTAATTAGATTATGTTAGGAGACAATAAAAGTAGTGGATGAGTTTTGTTATTTGGGTAGCAAAATAACTTCTGATTACCAAAGTGAAGAACATATGGGAAGAAAATAGTTTCTGAAGAAGCTAAATAGTTGACATCGAATATTATTTTAAATGTTAGGAAGCATTTCTCTGGAGTGTAGCATTGTATGGGATTGATATGAGGGTGATAAGGAGTTCCGATCAAAAGATAAAAGAAGAGAAAAGGAGTCTCTGGCACATTCTAAGAGAAGAGACAGGGAGACATCAAGGGATCGTCAACTTCGCATTAGAAGGAAGCGTATGGGGTAAAAATCGTAGAGGGAGACCGAGGGACGAATACAGTCAGCAGATTCTAAAGGATGTACGTTGCAGAACTTATTCTCATATGAAGAGACTTGCATAGGGCAGGGTAGCGTTGAAAGCTGCATCGAACGAGACTGCGGATGAAGACCACAAGAACAACATACGAATAGAATTACAGCAGTTGTAATGTAAGTTGCTCGTCTCAAAGAGGGACAACCATTAATAAAACGCTCGACCCTCTGCACATCCGCCGGGGCGGAATGGGGATAACTTTTGAAATCTTAAATACGAATCTCTATCTCTTACTGCAGATTTGGATTCTCCCTGAAAAAATATATGGCGCTATAATCGACAAGAATGAAAATGAGTCAAAAATTGTTGGAAAACGGTAACATCCGAAACAAATACACATCATATCAAGAAAATCAGAATACAGTTAATGATACTTTTTATAAAGCTATCATGTGACACCCCCCACAATCGAAGAAGCACATACCTCGATCATGCTATCAGCCCGTGCTTAAACTGTTCATTGTACTTCAGGTACTTTGATTGTTTATCTTCAAAAGGAAGACGCCAAATCGCAATGTGAGTAATTATTTTACTGATGAATGGTTTCGATGGGCTATGCCATCATTATCTGGTCGTGTAAATCCAAATTCTACAGTGTGCTCATCTTTATGAAAAATGGATGTGAAAACAGTAAGTGCAATGTTGGATACACAAGTTATATTATGAAATCTTACTAGCAGTTGATAACATAACTTGTGTATTTTATATTTTGATTAAGTGCTATGTTGCAATTTCTGTTTAACCTCCATTTTTCAGAAACATGACCACATTGTGGGTTTTATACGACTGGAAGATGATGTCATAGCCTATTGAAACCGGTCGTCAGTCAATTAAATAATCATATAGTGATCTTGGCCTTTTCCTTCTGAAGATAATTAATCTATGCAGATACAAGCAGTCTGTTTGGATTGTTTACATGTCTACGTAATTGTTACACGATGTTAATGATTAAAGAGGGAAGGAATACATAATTTCATCGTGCTATGAGGTTCATAGGAATCTGCTAATCTGTTCCCTGATAGAAATGTTCCTTCTGCAAAGACCATTCGCACTATTGTAATTCATCGCAAATTCGCATCCACGAACAGTACTCATGCTTTGTAGCCGAGAAAAATGAATATTTAAAATGCCTAACGTAAGAAGACACATAAACAGCACTAAATAAAACTTACGGAAATTACTATTTTCCAGTAAATTTCTGACAGTACAAAAATAAAATAAAACGGGTTCATAAAAGTTGTGAAAAACACAAAGTTTGCTTAACACAGACGTATGTACATCAGTTTGTCTTACATGATCAGGTAACAATAAAACGTCTACGACAAATACACTTTGACGAGATGAGGTAGAGAAATAAAGCTGTGATTGCCGTCATCGAAACTAAAGTTCTGTTGCATACAGTCCTCAGGGGTCTACTTTAGGAATCACAGAGAAATATAGTTCACCGGGTGAGTACACAAGCGAAGTCCGTAGCAGCGTGAGAATCCACGAAAAGCAGATGGTAGATCCAAACTCGATAAGAGTTCCTGATGTGTGACTAATCATGTCATCATTGGTGTACAGAGACTAATTGAAGGTGAAGCCTGCAGAGTGCCTAGACAGTCTGGTGATACCTCCTGTAGAGTTGTCTTGATGCGCTCTCTGCTTCTGGCTCCACCTACAAGAAGTAGTGACGTTACATATTGTTGATGTCATCTTTGGCGTACCCGAACATGGCTATCGTCTGCTGGGCTGCGTATTCAGATGTGTGGAGCTGCAAGTACGCCTGTGGTTCAGGCTGCCAGGCGCACTCAACGGTTAAGTGTTTTGCCGGCGCTTAGGTGCCAGATGCACCGTGTGGGATTCCGACAGAACATGCGACTGAGGCAGAAATGTAAACAACGTACAACATGTGATCCCGTAATTTTTCCTGGCAAATGACAAATTCGAAAAACTTACGGGTATGCAGCCAGCTATGAAATTCATGAAATTCGACGTCGGCCGATATTTCGGCAGGAGACCACCCTGTCATTTTCATGGAGAAACTGCTGCAAGGAAGCAATGTTAAACCCCGGTTTTCAATGAGTAAACAGGAAAGACAACAGAGACCGAGAAAACAGGCACAAAGCGCCGACACAACCAAAGATGTAAACGAACAGGATATCGATAATAAACATCGGTTTTCAACGGATGAGGTCGGATTAGGTTTGTCCCTCTGTTTTTTGACAAGTGAGACCATTGGATCCCATTTGGAATTTAAGCAAAATCTTCCATCTCTATCCATAAGGTTGTCAGCTAGTTATATTTCAATCGCTTCCTTGATAACACAGTCACAGTAGCTGGAAGTGCATGCCAAAATTTCCGTTTCATTGTATTTCATAGGGAGACCTGTGTCAAAGAGTAACATGTACAGAGAAGCAGCCCTCCCCCAAACCATGTCCTACGCTCCCCTCGTAGTTCCGTAAGATGCTAGCAGGTGTCTGGCGGTTCCTTGGCGTAGTACCGGTAGACCACACTAGAGGCATTACTGAGGATGCCTCTCGCACATCAGAGGGTAGTGTGGAAGGGAGGCTGAGGGGAGAGCTCGTGCCGCCTGCTACGAGGCCACGGCTGTGTCCGGCGTGCTGGCGTTTGAGGGGAGGTGGTGGTGGGGACAGCCGCTACCTGCCGCCTGCTCTGGCCAGTTTAAAGGGCTGTTTCTGACCACAGCGCTATCATGGGACATCTTACGGAACTGCTTCAGCACCCACCGCCCCGCACCCCTGAGCGTAGGAGGTTTCCCTTCTGTATATATTTGTCTGTGCCTGTGTCAAGACAGTGTTCGGCCACAGCAGGTTAGTTTGGCTGTTGTAAACGTGTGTGACGTTACTGCTCAATACAACGGTCCTCAACAGTCCGAATTGTGTGACGAACATATGACGTGCCACAGCAGCATGGGATTTGGTAGACTCCCACCTTGCGGAAACCGAGATCATCCTTAACGAATCCCAACACTGCCTTAATTTTAGATAGTGGACGAAACACACATTTCACATTGTTTTTACGCAAAATGCGGCCAATCTTGTTGGAAGTGCTGCCAATGTATGGCAGAAAAGCCACTGACGTGGGTGCCAACTCTGTGCTATCACCACTAGCCCGTTGCACATGTGATCGATAGCGAAACGCTCTTTTAATTTGCCGGTCACTATATCCATTCTGTCGAAAAGTTACCTCCATATGGGACAGTTGAGTAGGCAAACTTTCCGGGTCAGAAATGACGTGAGCCCTATGCACTTCGGTTCGAAGAACCTCTTCACGTTGAGCTGAATGGTGGCAACTATTAGCTTGCAGATACAAATCAGTATGAGTTGGCCTCCTATAAACAACATGTCCTAACCAACACATCAAGGAAGGAAGACAACCATTCTTTTCCAATTCCATTGTGAAACAGATGTTGTGATAGACTGAACTTCGATGGTCAAAAACATAATGCAAGTTCTCACTACCATGAGGACAAACAACAAAAGTGTCGTCGACATACGAGAGCATATCAAATGTTTGTAGAACTTATGGGACTTAACTACGGGGTCATCAGTCCCTAAGCTTACAAAGTACTTACGGCCTAGCTAAGACTAAGGACGGCACAAATATTCAGCCCGAGGGGGGATTCGAACACCCGACCATAGTGGCCGTGCAGACCGTGACTGGAGCGCCTCAGTCCCCTCGGCCACCTCGGCCGGCCATACGAGAACACCCAGGTTTCAACGCCGCTGTCTCCAGTGCACGATCTTCAAAGTCCTCCATGAATAAATTAGCAATGATAGGTGACAAAGGGCTTCCCATCGCAACTGCGTCTGTCATAGAACTCGTCATTGAATAAAAAGTAGATGGAAGTCAAAATATGTCGAAATAAATGCTTTAAATCAGTACCAAATTTCGCCTCAATTAGTTGCAACGAATCAGACATAGGAACGCGATTTGAAAAGAGAAACCACATAAAAACAAAAATATCCGAGTCAGCGAAGTGAAATCCCTCCAATCTACGTAGGAAATCCGCCGAGTTCATAATATGATGTTTACAACTGCCTACCAGTGGGCTCAACAAAGCAGCAAGATGTTTTCCTACACAATATGTGGGAGCACTAATCTTTGACAAATTGAATGACAGTTTCATATTGTAAATAAGGACATACATTGGACAAGACGAATCGACCAGAAACACTGACGTCGCCGTAGCGAACAAATCAGCATCTAACCACAGAAGCCGCGGTGGAGTAGCCGAGCGGTCTAAGGCGCCTCGCTGTGGAGCGCACGGTTGCTCGCCGTCGGAGGTTCGAGTCCTCCCTGGGGCATGGGTGTGTGTGTGTGTGTGTGTGTGTGTTGTCCTTAGGTTAGTTTACCTTAGTTCAAGTAGTTTGTAAGCTACGGACTAATGACCACGCAGTTTGGTCCGACAGATTTACAAACATTTGAACAAACATTAACCACACAAAAAATTGGACTGTACTGTACTGCCTCTAGTGACTAAAACGCCATCACATTAACCATCAATAAACAACAGCAACAACACAAAAAAGATTAAACTGCTACTATTACACAAAGCATACTGACAAAAACTACTAACAAAAATTCACTTATACAACATCGAAAAGGTACAGGGTAATATCGATTTCAAAGCGCACCCACTCAACTACGTAATAAAAAAGGCAGAGGACGTAGCGATACCCACAACATGCAACACATTCCATGGACAGACGAACTTACAACATTAAAGCGAGACACAAGACGAAAAACAAAACTCTATCAAAAATCTAGCCTAGGCAGGGACAGACAAGTAAGACTACAAGCATATAGGAAAGCCAATGAGCAATATAAGCAAGCACTGACATACGCAAACAACAATGAGAGAGATTTGTAGCAACGAACACCCAACAGCAAATATGAGGAGAGCCGTACAAAAAAATTAATTACAGGAAAGGTCAAGAACCCTTTTGTTCTCGGACTAGAAAATGGCAAAAGGACAAAGGGCTGAAGACAAACAGCGGAATTCCTTCAGAATAGACACATTTCCGACGACAATATACACAAAGGCACCCCAGAACAAACACAGCTACGAATAGAAATGAATACTACATACATTACCACTAAAGTTACTTTCGCTTCGCCCAAGATGAAGTCGTATTAGCCGTATCTGAATAGAAAAACAAGAAAGCACTAGGACCTGACCAAATTCACTCTGAGCACATAAAACAAATAGCTCCACAAATCACAAGCTCGAATCAGCCAGAAACAGAACAAGTTACTCAGTGCTGAAAGCATAACTGCAAAGAAATCCCTGAGTTAAAACTGACGAGAGGAACATCGAACGAACAACCGTCACACGCTACCTTGGACTACAGATAGGCAAAAAGCTACATTCTTAAGTAGACATAAAAATAGCTGCAGACAAAGCCGGCAAGGCTAAATAGTGAGCATTACAGACTCTCGCGTCAACAAGAATCACATGTCACTGCGGTATCTTCCAGTCGGTACTATGTTTTGCAGCCAGTTCATGGACGAACAGATCATGTCTGATTGCCAATATAGCACCACTCACACCTGGCAATCACGAGGTGTGCTACTGTGCCCAATCGACATAAGACATCAAGCTGCAAAGTACCGGCTTAGGATACAGAGACTAAACTCCATTCGCTGGCGATGGTAAACAATGCCATGCGCTGAGATGCCTCATAGAAGCGTAGGTCTGACCACGTGTTTATCAGGGGTGAGTTAACGGAAGGCGAGCTGTCCCTACTGCTGAGCGCTTTGCATACATGAATCATTAACTCTTCGGAAATGAAAAACAAATACAATAATAAAATCTATTGCTGTGGACACAATTAAGTTCAAATGTTCAAATGTTCAAATGTTTGTATAGCTTATGGGACTTAACTATGGGGTCATCAGCCCCTAAACTTACAAACTACTTATGAACTAGCTAATACTAAGGACGGCACAAATATCCATGCCGGAGGAGGGATTCGAACCTCCAACCGTAGTGGCTGTGCAGACCGTGACTGGAGCGCCTCAGTCCCCTCGGCCACCACGGCCGGCTATTTGGATTTGGAGGAAAGAAAACTGAAACAAATAAACCACTCACCATGAATTTTAATGGGCGACCTCTTCATTTATTTATTATTATTTTTGCTTCACGGGCAGAAAAATGATCCCTTTTATATTCTTTCTTCCAGTAATGATTAGGAAATAGCACGTGTCAAATTATTATTATTCTTGTTTATGTGTGTGATTTTTTAAATTTTATTTTATTTTTTTATTTTTAATTCTTGGTTTGGCTTTATCCTCGAGTTGAACGCCGGCCGCGGTGGCCGAGGAGACTGAGGCGCTTCAGTCACGGTCTGCACGGCCACTACGGCCGGGGGTTCGAATACCCCCTCAGACATGGATATTTGTGTCGTCCTAGTTCGTAAGTAGTTCATAAGTAGTTTGTAAGTTTAGGGACTGATGACCCCGTAGTTAAGTCCCATAAGCTAAACAAACATTTGAACATTTCGAGTTGAGCACATTCAAGTACGTTGATAATACAAGTCAATGCCCCAACCCTCATCCTAAAATCAATAAATGTTTCGTTTGAATATTTGCAATAAAGTTTATGATGGCATGTAGAAAAGTGAGTTACTCTCAATACACAATGATCTAAGAAAATTATACAACGTAAATTCAGTTAGGCCTGAGTGTGAATATTTGAATTGAAAGTACCAGGATGGACAATGAGTTCCGTTAAAGCGTTGCAGACGCAGAATGTAAATAATATACAAGAACGTCCGTTCTTGTGTACAGTAAGGCTAAGTAATAACAGTGTTGACGTGTGAGTATATAACAGGATATCTATTTTAACAATCTGTATCAATATTAAACCGTATATCCGTTTTATCCCGTCTCCCTGTGCTGCAAGTGAAACGGTAAAGAGACCCCACCTCATCTTAGAGAGTGACCATGAGTTTTGCTGTGTTTTATGTCATTAATCATAAGGGCTACGTCCCAGAATAAAATAGTAATAATCAGATACCCTGTTGTTTTCATTATAACACCTACCATAACCGTCATGATCCCTATTTACTACCCTGCTCAGAATATTGCCAAATAGGCAGAGCCATTTTAACCCTTTCAGACCCTCTGGCTACAATTGTGTACGAAACTCTTACAGTGTCTAAGATAGATCAGAAACATTTTTTTCTTAATTGAAACAACATGTATATGACTATGAGTGTTCAACACTTACTGTCAGCGGCAGAAGATCACTATAAAAATACCAAGTAGTCAGTGTTGCACTGCGCTGCGGCTTGTGAACTCCAAAGCACACGCAAGTTGTAGGTTACTTGTATTCCACTGTACAACTGAAAAGTTGTAGTAATTATTTTGCATGGCAACTATTTAGTACAAAAGTTTGTGCTACAAAATTAATTATTTTAGTCCATAAAAAGGCGCATTGCTTTCCAGCATATGCAATTTTGTATTATGTGAATGGAAGAATACAACAGCGTAAATCTTGCTTCTAAAATCATCAAATAAGGTAACTTAACAAGAATACGAAAATAAATAAAATAAATAAATAAATAAATATTGTTTCCTCCAGAAAAATATCAGGGTTGAAAAGGTTAAAGTGTTTATTGCTTGCAATACGTTGTCTCACTGATGGCAGGAGTATCCTCTTTCTTAAATTTTTTTCCGTTGCGCAGTTTGAATTATTATCTCGGGCAAGATATTGTCCTAAGATTAAGGTACCCAGCATGGATCCGTGTGGCTTCCATATTCGTTGGCACGGAGAAAATGATAAGACATCCCTGTACAATGAGTCACTGATGATGATAACCAGAATGATTCCTTACAGACAATAAGCAGAATCGTTACACAATAAATAAATAAATATTTCTGTTTGAGAAGGTGTTTCAACCTTTAGAAGTACAAAAGTTAGAACGCTTCCCACTGACCGCCATTGTTACTGACGTCACACCAGTTTTAAAATTCCTGGTGTTCCCGTGTTATGTTAACACTCGCTGCTGACACGTGGACTCAGCTCCCGGCCGTGATTTTCGCCATCGCACTGTCACGCGCCTGCCAAGAATGTTTCTAAATAGGCAGAGCTATTTTAAAGTGTATATTGCTTGCAATACGTAGTCTCACTGATGGCAGGAGTATCCTGCCTTTTAAATTTGTTTCCGTTTCGCAGTTTGAATTGTTATCTCGGGCAAAATATTGTCCTAAGATTAAGGTACCCTGCATGGATCCGTGTGGTTACCGTATTCGTTGGTACGGAGAAAATGATACGACATCCCTGTACAACGGAGCAATGATTATGATAACCAGAATGATTCCTTACAGACAATAAACAGATTCGTTACACAATAAATAAATATTTCTGTGTGAGAAAGTGTTTCAACCTTTAGAAGTACAAAAGTTAGAACGCTTCCCATTGACCGTTATTTTTACCGATGTCACACCAGTTTTAAAATTCCTGGTATGCCCGTGTTCTGTTAACACTTGCTGCTGACACGTGGACTCAGTTTCCGGCCGTGATTTTCGCCATCGCACTGTCACGCGCGTGCCTAGAATATTTCTAAATAGGCAAAGCCATTTTAAAGTGTATATTGCTTGCAATACGTGGTCTCACAGGTGGCAGGAGTATCCTCCTTTTTAAATTTGCTATCCGTTGCGCAATTTGAATTATTATCACGGGCACAATATTGTCTTAATCTTAGGACAATACCCTGCATGGATCCGTGTGGCAACCGTATTCGTTGGTACGGAGAAAATGATAAGACATCCCTGTACAACGGAGCAATGTTGATGATCACCAGAAATATTCTTTACAAACAATAAGCAGAATCGTTACACAATAAATAAATAAATTTTTCTGTTTGAGAAGGTGTTGCAACCTTTAGAAGTACACAAGTTAGAACGCCTCCCACTGACCGCCTGCTTTGTCTGTAGCTATTTTTACCGATGTCACACCAGTTTTAAAATTCCTGGTGTGTCCCTGTTCTGTTAACACTTGCTGCTGACACATGGACTATGCTACGGGCCGTGATTTTCGCCATCGCACTGTCACGCGCGTGCGCCGCGAAACGAATGAACTCACGGCGCGTGTAAAATAACTAACCCAGTTAGGACGGCGGTGGCTTCCGACGTGCAACAGCGGCTGGCGTCGACCAGGCCTTGTTAATTGTCAGCGGTGATGAATGGATCGCTGCCTCTTGTTAATACGTCCGCCCTGTCAAAACTTTAATTCCGCCCCTTTTTTTGCTGATATTTTTCCCCTCTCCAGCCCTTTATTTTGCGCGGTGAGTTCGGGTGTGAGTCGGGTACAGATCTCCAAATGCGCCCGTCATGTGTCTGTCATATTGTTGTATCAGTCTCCCGAATTCGAACTAATTATGACTTGATTGAAGGATGATAAAAACAAGCTAATGGTATTAGCGCTTCCGGCCACTCCGGCTGAAAAAACAGAACAACTCCAATAAACTGTCCAATAGCGATTGTTAGTCAGTGCGCAGGCATTACGTTCTAGAGTCTAACGTAAAGAAACCGAAAAAGTTCAACAGCCCTTAGGAAGAAACATCGTCAGCTACAAGTAGAGAAAAACCATAATGTTTTAAGCCGGAGAGGTTCTGATTTTATGTAATAGCTATCAGCAAATATTCGTGTAATTTGAGAACAGAAGAGATAATCATAAATGCCAAAACGTTCTTTCTCAAGCATATTATCCAACTAAGTAGGTTTCAGAAATTACTGCAACCAGTCGCCTTTTATTTCTTCTTAATGAACATTTATTAAACCATGACCGGTATCAAGCTGCCTAGCAACTCATCATAAGATGGTATACATTTAGTCCAAATTACATTCGTATAGTTATGTGTTCCACATGTAATTTGCACTAAATGTATACCATCTGGTGATGAGCTGCTAGGCAGCTTGTTACCGGTCATAGTTTAATAAATGTTCATTAAGAAGAAAAAAAGGCGACTGGTTGTAGTAATTTCTGAAACCTGTTTCATGATACAGCCGCAGGTTCCAACACAATGGATAAAAGTTTTATATTATCCAACTACGCTGCAAAACTCTTGCTTTCTTTACGTCAGGCTCGTCGTCCATTGCTACAACAGAGTGAGACGACTTTGCCCGAAATTGTAGCTCTAGAACAATATGTTTGTTTGTTAACTTACTATATCTGTTTTGATCTTCCAGACAGAAAGGTTTATTTATCAATTGCTTGAAACAGCAGGAATATTCATTTTCAAGTAGACTCCGATAGTGTAATTGTTATAACCTAGAAAAAAAAAAATCTTTCCGAGGAAATTTTATGTATTTTCCTTCGTACAGATCTTCTCATGGCAATTACCAACACAACGAATAAAAAGCAGTAAGCGTTCAAGTAAGTGATCAAGTATGCTCCAGAACTGTTCATTTATCAAGACAGTTGTATAAAAAGACATGATAAATTAAATATTAAATGTGGAACTATATTTCGTCGGTGGCAGTATATTTCAACAGTGAGACGACACGCTTAACAGCAAAGAGCTACAGTCTCAACAGTTTTTAGTATCGTTAAATATATATTCGGTTGTTAAATGTAAATAACATTTGTAGGTAGGAGGTCAAAGCTTTTAATTCCGTGATATTCAAATGTAAAATATTTTGGAAGGGAAATTATATTTTAAAGATGAGGCGTCAGAATGAGCGGAAGGATACGCTTTCGAACGCATGGGAAAGGACTTGGACTTGGACTGAAAGGTTCTGACGCTGGGCGGTCTGAAGGCGCGTTACGAACTTTTGATTTGAAGAGATAGGCGTGTGTTAACTTAGAAAATATACGGGACTGTGATTGAAGAACTTAGTCTCTGGTGAATAGTGGTAAACTATGCACAGTAGTAGGCCTGCAGAACTGTGATAATTCAGCAATCATGTACCCGTGTGATGACAAACTGTGCTTTATAACAAATACTGCACTTAATCGCGGATTAATTTGGAACTGCAATGTTCGATGGACTTCATTAATTTACGAGTGTTAATTTGGAACTTTTACTCTCGAGTGCATGTGATACTTATTGTGCCTCTCATGAACAATAGTTGGGGAAATATTCAGTTATTTACCGATGTATAAAGTAGGACCACTTCCGCATTTCCATGTACAAAAAGAGTAATAAACTCAATTTATAAAGAACTAGTTCGTGAGTGAATCACTTCCTTATCTTAGAATCCGATGTATAAAGTAGGACCACCTCCGCATTTCCATGTCCAAAAAGAGTAATAAACTCCATTTATAAAGAACTAGTTCGTGAGTGAATCACTTCCTTATCTTAGAATCCATTTTGTTGGTTATTCAGAGGTTTAATTTATGTTTGTTTAAATATATTTTCGGGGCATCATATGCAGTTTGGTAGAATGGCTAAACTACAGATTAATTATTGATCTTGTTTCAACAGACTGGGTAGCTGTTTAGGGCATTGACGCTGACGTACATAACTCACCCGTATGGTTAGAGACATCGAGCCATAAACTTTTACTACCCAGAGTTATGTATTGACCAAGTCTTATTGGTGAGAACCGATAGGAAGGTCGCAAATTGTTCTCACCAATAAGACTTGGGCAATACATAACTCAGGGTAGTAAAAGTTTATGGCTCGTGGTCTCTGTTCATAGGTGTGAGTTATCTATGTCAGCTTCTATGCCCTAAACAGCTACCCAACCTGTTTAAACAAGGTCAGTAATTAATCTGTAGTTTAGCCAGTCTATTAATGATAACGTGAAAGTATATTTACACAAACATATATTAAACTTGTGAATAACCAACAAAATGGATTATAAGATAAAGAAGTGATTCACTCACGAAGTATTTCTTTATAAATGGTGTTTATTACTCTTATTAGACATGAAACTCGGAGGTGGTCCTACTTTATACATCGGTAAATAACTAAATATATCGCCAATTATTGTTTATTGGAGGCACATCCAGAAAAACACTATGGTGCGCAATATTAGCCTGGCGATCACAATATGTCCTGCAAAGTACTTCTTTTGGAGACTATACCTTCCTTCACTCACTTTTACCTGCGTTCCAAACATCTAACTTCCATTTTTCTATCTAGAAGGAGACCAATCTTTCCCGCAACTGAGCCACGAAATGGCAAATCCTCCAGCTTCCCACTCTGTCCCTCGGGGATGTACTACGCCCGTGCCTCAATTCAAATGAGCTGTCATATATGACGATGCCTTTTGCCATCTCTGTTCTTGCAGCAGAAATTCACCAGCTTAGCGTCTTTCCATTTAACCCTCCGTTGCTCCCATGGATGACATTCGTCATCCGCGTAATATTCTTGCTCAATTTTCTCTGACTGGGTTACAATGAGATCGCACCATTTTCAGTGCCTTTCCATCACCTCTTCATCTGTTAGCTTCAGTCGTAGTTGGCTTTCAGTTACGCAAGTTACAGTGTTTTATTAAATATTATTGTGGCCTGGAGGACACCTGTTGTCCGCGCGAGCACTGCTGTTACAATCTGAACCGAAGTAAGTGTGTAAGCATTTTCTCCTTTCCTAGTGTCAACCCACATTTCATGAGCTTAATTTTAGGCAAACAAATTGGTGGCAGTTAATTTCCTGTATACAAATTTACCCTCTTTAATTTTACATTGTGGGAGTGATGTCAAAGGGAAAAAAAGACAGTTTAGTAGCCTCTATAACGATTGGCTGCAATGGTTACATAAGCTGCAGGGTGAAGATTGTGGCAGTGATGATGCTGTTTCAGAGAACGAAGATATGGTACTTGAAAGCAGTCATGCTTCGGAAGCAGAAGAAAAAGTGCGAGGAAAAGATGAATTTGAATCATAGGAAACTATTATTGAGGAGGAAGCATTTTTTCTTTAACTTTTGTGTGGGAAAGATAAAACAACTAAATGGAGGAAAAGTAAATAACTTCTCAATTTTAGACAAAGAACTTGTAATATTATTACTCGTTTATCTGGGCCCAGAAATGAAGCTCGTTTAACATAGACAGAAATATGTATTCCGGATTTATACTGGGATGAAATTACAAAATGTAGTAATATTTACATCAGTGAAGCTCTTGGTAACTTTCGTAGAAGAGAATGACAAGAAACATCTCGTACATGCTATAATATATGCAAGAAATGCGTAAGTATGGAACATTTCAGAGATATATGTGTAAATTGTATTGTCAAATAATGTACTCGATCCTTCCATTTTGTTTGCATTTTATCACGTAAATTACTGTACATAATAATCCGCTAGATGGCATTCATACCCGGCACTGTTCTCTGCGAACATCGTATCAATAATACGAACTTTTCCATTACGGATTAAGGGTCTACGTCTCGATAACGTTGTATCATTACCTAAGCGTGTTCTCGCAAAGACTCTACCCGTCTGATCTACCGTTCATTGATAGTACAATTCTGTACGTTATAAGTACACCTTTTCCCTCGTCATTTATTTTATATTTGGGTTTTAGTATAGAATAATCAGTGCCGCACTACCAGGTACAAAATAAACTATAAATATGGCCTTCGATCCTAAGTTGTAGTGACACAAGCAAGCTTTCATACAAGACAGCTCTTCACTTACTTAGATTAGAAAATACATAATAATAGAACTAGAAACTCCACTGTCTACTACTTCTAATTACCAGTAACATCTCTGCACCAAGTCATCAGTTGCCAGCAACAATACCAGACTACCCATGCGTAACTCGAAGCGATCATAAGGTTTGATTCCATTATACGGATTGATTTGCTCAACAGCCACAAAAAAATTATTTAAAAAAATTATGTATACGTCACACAGAAAATGATAGCTTGTAATATCTGGAAATTGTGTTATGGAATTCATCAGATATTCAGATATGTGTAATGCCAAAATTCATCGAACATCTTATTTGATTTTCTGCATTTGCACTGAGGCTGGTTGCTGAGATAATCGAAATCTATTTGCGACGGTAAATGAAAATGCGTTTTTTTACGGTCAATGCTGCTTCATTTAACGTTTTCTAAGTGATTCGTCACACACTGACACATACGATAAGGCTGTGACATTACAGATGTAGAGGGAAGCTGATTGTTTCCATGTGAAAGGCGGGTTTTGTCAGGCTGTTGGGTTCCCCAGCCGACCGGCTAACCGTTTGGGCCTAGTGAATGGAATACAGGTAGTTAGAATTTTTCTAATCTGCTCGGAAACAGGAAACGGCGGTCTTGGCTGAGCAAGGGCGGCTCTCCCAGATTGCAACTGAAATACAATATAGCCACACACATTATTTTAAAAATCCATATAAAATCAGGGAATGATCATATGGCAAATAAAATTATATGAATGGATTCAGGAGACTTGGGAGAATCAAAGGACGTAATTGCGATTTCATTATGTCTTACAGATAAAAAGCAGATAAATTTCATTACTATAATAATGATATTACAAGACTTATATTTAAAATTATTGATACGTAGTGTTTATCAGTCACAGTTTAAGAAGCAAATGGGGAGCATTGTACCACGCTGCCTATCTTAAAAGACGTACCACGTTATTTCCGGATTCTTTCAATAAACTTTGTTTTACTCTCTTGTTCTGCTTTTCGTTGAAGTAGTAATATTCTTGTGCCAGAACACAGATACCTCCACAGAAACACAAAACGTGAACTCAGCAAAGCGCATTATATTTATATATGTATTTTATTATATTTAATATTATTCTTAGTAACGTTCATTTTATGTTGTAGACTGCCAGTTGAATATTTCATGGCCGACTAAAAATAGTAGATATGCAGCAGATAATTTATACATAAACATGTATACATATACGCTTAATAGCTCCTGAGCAAAGAGCTTCAGTCTCAACCGTAGTATTGTTAAATATACATTTGTTTGTCAAATGTAAACAACATTTGTAGGGAGGTGGTCAAAGCATTTAATTCTGTGATATTCAAATGTATAATACTTTGGAGGGGAAATTGTATTTTGAAGATGCGTCAGGATGCACGGAAGGATACAATTTTGGGAGAAGGTAGAACACGCTTTCGAACGCTTGGGAAAGGACTCGTAGCTTGGACTGAAAGGTTGTGACGCTGGGCGGCCTGAAGCCGCGATACGAACTTGTGATTTGAAGAGATAGGCATGTGTCGACTTAGAAAATTTGCGGAACTGTAACTGCAGAACTTAGTCTTTGCTTGAAAAGTGATAAACTATGCACGGTAGTAGGGCTGTGGAACTGTGATAATTAAGCAATCGTGTAGTCGTGTGATGACAAACTGTGTTTTATAAGAAATACTGTAATGAATCGCAGATTAATTTGGAATTGCAATGTTCGATGGACTTCATTAATATACGAGAGATAATTTAGAACTTTTACTCTCGAGTGGATGTGATAATTATTGTGCCTCTCATGAACAATAGTTGGGGAAATATTCAGTTATTTACCGATGTAGAAAGTAGAGCCACCTCCGCATTTTCATGTCCAAAAAGAGTAGTAAGCTCAATTAATAAATAATTACTCCGTGAGAGAATCACTTCTTTACCTTAGAATCCATTTTGTTTGTTATTCAGAGGTTTAATTTATATTTGTTTAAATATATTTTTTGCGTCATCATATGCCGATTGGTAGACTGGCTAAACTACGGGTTTAAACAGATTGGGTAGCTGTTTACGGCATAGAAGCTGACATACATAACTCACCTCTATGAACAGAGACAACGTGCAATAAACCTTTTACTACCCTAAGTTATGTATTGCCGGCCGCGGTGCCCGAGCGGTGTGCTGCGCGGCAGTCACGGTCTGTACGGCCACTACGGTCGGGGGTTCGAATCCCCCCTCGGGCGTGGATATTTGTGCCGTCCTTAGTATTAGCTAGTTCATAAGTAGTTTTTAAGTTTAGGGCCTGATGACCCCGTAGTTAAGTCCCATAAGCTCTACAAACATTTGAACCTTTTAGTTTTGTATTGCCTGATTCGTATTGGTGAGTACCGACAGGAAGGTCCCAAGATCAATCACAGAAAACAAAATAAAGGTTTTGATGCATGTGAACCACTGTCAACGGCCGTACCGAGCTAGGCACACAGATTACCGCCAGATAACGACTTTAAATCACTTTCAGGCGTGGCGTGAGTTTGCATAGGTGACCATCCGGGTACGCGACATGCTGTTGGTAATTTTGTATTTGAGCTATGTCACAAGGGACAGGAGAGATAATAGTACATAGTACGTGATGACCAATCTCTGCGCCTTTATCCAAATCTCTCCGCATTGCCCAATGTAGAGAGGACATACGCCACTTCTAATCGTTCGTCAGGATGAGGACGTTTAGCTCGGCGGGCGCCGAGGCGCTCTTCGAGAGGGATAGGCTGTATGATAACACCGCGTTTCACCCTCTCCCCGTCTCTAATGACCAAGCTGTTGACGCGACGTTAAACCCTAAGCTTCGTTCTTTCCTTCACCCTCTCACGATCTAATATTACTGTGTACAGAACACAACTACTGTAGCAGCTGAAGGATTTACACTTTCACCCATTAAGGACCAATAATGAAAATAATAAGATTTCGTTGACAGAATGTTCCGTTGGTGTTGGGTAGAATATTTGATACATGATCACTAATAGAAACACGACAAGGTTGCAATATTCAACAATCTTTATTGTTTAGTACAAACTAGTTTTCGGCTGTTACGCCATCACCAAGTACAAAGGTTACTATAAACAATGACATGTGCATCAAAGAATCACATAGAAAAGCAAAAGATAAACGTTGTTAGGAGGGTATATTAAGAAGTGGTCCAAAATTATTAATTATTGACTAAGTAACTTAGAAATGTGACTGTTTGAAAAATAAATTACATGGTATTTGTTACAAAAATAAGCGATAATTTGGAAAGGATAATAACATGACAATTGGTACATAGTTGTTTGATTGTAAAATATGGTTAAATGGAACAGGCTTATAGAGCCTTTGGTAACTTTTCGAGGAGGTGATAAAGATATGTGTGTCACTATAAGACTATTACAAAACAAACAGCATTACAACAAAATATTCACAGACTGGGTGAAGGTAGATGGAACTATTCGTAAAAGTTTGTAGGCCAATTGGTAAATTATATAGTGTGTGTGTGTGTGTGTGACAAATTATTCACAGACAGTTTGGTAGGCCTATTGGTAAACTATATATATATATATATATATATATATATATATATATATATATATATATATATATATATATATATGACAAATTATTCCAGATGATTTCCAGTAAACGATTACACTTAAGAAATGTGGTAAACAATTTAGACAAAATAATCTAAAACCTAGGCACTATTGGGCAACATTTCGAAAAGGTGCTTAAGACATGTATATCACTGTAAACCTATTACAAACCAAAATAGGCCTACAATGAATTATTCACAGACAAAGTGAAGGAACAGATAATTTATCATAACAGTTTGGTAGGCCTAGTGGTGAACTATATATATGTGTCAAATTATTCCAGATGACTTCCAGTAAACGATTACAATAAATAATAAAAAATAAAACCTAGGCACATTGGATAACATTTGGGAAAGGTGATAAAGGTAAGTGTGTCACCAGTCAGGTTTTCTTATTTATCCTGCACCCAAAATAAGGTTTATCGAATGCGTTAAATGACCCATTGTGCTTTCGCGCACTCGTTCATCCAGGGCCTAGCTCTACCTAGACACGTGTCCAACGTAGTTCCCACTATAGCCAGAGTTACCACTTCGCCTTGTTTGTGATTTGCGACCCATGCAAACTCCTGTACTCCACCACCCTCCGAGCATCCCATTTGTTATTGCTTTGGCGTACAGTACACCGCTTGCCAGTGTAGTCGTGCATCAGAGTAATCTAGTGATGGCACAGAGGTAGTACACATTGTGAATAAACGTTGTGTTGTGGAAATTAGTATTATGTACACACATGAAGATATGGTAGAAATGCTGTTGATCTATGGAGAATGTAAGTTGACGTGAAATACGTTATTAGATTGCTTGTTTGTTTATAGTACTGTTAGAGAACATTATGATTATTACGTTAATATGTCTGTTTTCTTCCCTACTCTACATACCTGTACTGTACCCTGTTGTAGGCGGGCGAAATTTTGTTCAGTCAGAACGACTGTACAGAAGACGATTTCCTGACAAGCCATCGCCTTCGCGCCGGATGTTTGGTCGTCTCACATCTCGTCTACGTGAAACGGGAAGCTTAAATCCAAGACCTAGACATCTTTCTAGAAAACGCACAGATGAACGTGCTGAAGTTGCTGTGCTCGCTAGCTGTGAATCCTCACATCAGCACACGTCAAATTGAATGTGAAGTTGGTGTGTCGAAATTAAGTGCACAGCGTATTCTTCGACGTCATAAATTTCATCCTTACCATGTTCATTTATACCAGGATTTTCATGGAAATTACTTCAACAACAGGGTAACATTTTGTCAGTGGGCTCAGCAAAATCTTCTGACTAATCCAAATTTTTTCGCAGATGTTCTCTTTTCCGACGAGGCATCATTCTCCAACAAAGGAATTGTCAATATGAGGAATATGCATTATTGGTCCGCAGACAATCCAAAATGGCTCCGTTATGTAGAGCATCAACGTCCGTGGAAAATGAATGTTTGGTGTGGGATTATTGGAAATACCATTATCGGACCTTTCTTTGTAAATGGCGTCCAAAATGGCAGAGAGTACTCCAGATTTATACGACACAATTTTCCTGTTCTCTTGGACACCGTACCTCTGAACAGGAAAATGGTCATGTGGTATCAGCATGACGGATGCCCTGCACATAACGACTTAAGAGCACGACTACCTCTGAGCCGTAAGTTCCCTGGTAGGTGGATTGGACGTGGTGGCCCAGTTAGGTGGCCTGCCCGGACCTTACACCGCTGAAATTTTTTCTTTGGGGAGCAGTGAAGGATGCTGTTTACCAACATGAACCAATAATACCAGAGGACATGAACCATCGCATTATTGTTGAAACGCATTATTGTTGCAGAGTGACCCTATGTATGCAAGCCAATGGTTATCACTTTGAGCATGATATGTGAACGCTATCTTTAGTATGTAGTGCTGGTATCACAGTGCTAGTTTCTACAATGGGCCATTTTACCCAGTGATATTCAGAAACATTTGTTTGAAACAATTTGTCATGTAACGTATTAGATAAACATAACATTGACAATTATGTGATAATAAAACTAATTGGTTAAACATGTTCACATTCATCTTCTATGTCTTACCTGAACTTCCCAAATCAAAACATTTTTACCTAAACAACGGTAAAACCTTTAGTCCACTTGCTCGTTTCACTAAAATCATCAACATGAATGTTACTATTATGTGTGAATGATTCACTGTCACTTGCGCTAGACCTACAGTAAAGTTAGCGTTGAACGGCATTACCTTTTTTTTAACGGATTAACGATAAGCGAAGTTAACTTTGTGACTAACTTTGCGGTACACAGATATGTTACAGAAGCGCATCACCCCTAGCCTTTGGGATAAATACTTGCTGGAATGTACGACTTTAATGTAGGATGGCAGCAGACCGTATTATTCGTTACGGACCTCTTGGTAAGTGTGGAAGTGCGATTACGCATGTCAATCACATCGCGATTACGGGTAGCATGGGGTTCACGCCTGAGCCTCAAGACGTGCGCTAGCAGCGAATTTCGGGTTTTTCAAGCGTTAACTTCTCTTCGCAATATCTCGTGATGTTATTCGAATTTTGCGATGCAATCAACGCCATTGTTTAAGTGATTTGTCATGCTATGGATTGCTGAAGAAAAAATATAGGGTGTCCATTAAAAAAAAAAAAAAAAAAAAAAAAAAATACTACTTTGTGTTAAAAAACAAAACACATTTGCTTTCGTTTTAGGATGTTTCCAAATATGTACATTCTTGGGCCCCAGCCGTACATTGATACCGGTGAAAGTCGTTTTCCAATAGCTGTTATTGTTTCAGAGATATTTTGCGTGGACAAGATAGCTGGGAATATATATATATATATATATATATATATATATATATATATATATATATATATATATATATATATATATAACAAATTATTTCAGAAGCAAAAGTGAAGTCAACCTTTATGAGTCTACAACTTCTATGGTGTTGTTTTAGACGTGTTGAACTAGCTCTGCCAGACTGACATGTGGAATTTACCACAATCTCAAGTGATTTTATACATTCCACTCTTTTCCAATGGTGTTATGCGGTTCTTACCATTAGGTAAAATGTGTTCCAACATGTTGAGTACATAAAGTGATGTTTTACGGTTCCTGGATTTTAATTTTCTGGTACATGGAGAGAAACTTTACCTAAATATGGTATCATGCACAATTTATTAAAGTCTTGGGGTGGTGTGTCAGAGACAGGGTAAAGAAGTGAAGAGATCTGTTGCTTTTGTTTTTTGTGCAATATGGAATCCACTAATGCAACAGTGTAAGCATTAGTTATTGAAATTTGTTTGATAGTTTTACTCATCAGTATGATAATAAACGGTGGATCACTGAATGTAAGGTAGCATGTTTGTATGTCGTTGGATGTTGAGAATTGGCACGTATGCTACTGTCAGTGGTGGTGAGTTTCCTGTAAATTTTGAAGATATGGGAAGTTGTCTGATGTCAATGGATATATATTTAAAAAGTTTATGGGGTTACCTCCCAACTCCATTGTGAACTGGATGTTATTGTGTTTAGAATTTAACTGTTTGAGAAAAGATTGTAGGTGTCTGGTGGTACCTGTCCACAGGCATAACACATAATCCACGTACTTATACCAGTACCTAACTTTGGAAGAGAGTGGATTATTTCCCAAGATGTGGTTTTCAAAGTTATCCATGAAGGTTTCTGAAAGGATTGTACTGAAAGGGGATCCCATAGCTCGACCATCTAATTGTTTGTATGACTTTTCATTGAAGTAAAAATAATTTTGTTCTAGGCAATCTTTGATTTGACGTCAATAGTACGTGATGGTGGCGTACCAGCCGAAAACTAGTTTGTACTAAATATTGTGGAATATTGCAACATTGTCGTCGTTTTTATTACTGATTAAGTAAAATAATAATAATTGTTTTTTTAAATGTTATTTGATCTAATTGTACACTAATATAGACTATTATACAGAAAATAAATATACAAGTCGTAATTATAGTACAGCAAAACTTGCATTTACGCAACTTTGGGACAATAAGGAGTCTTATTTCACATTCTTACGAAATGTTTGGAAACAGTTCGAATGGAGATGCACATTACACTTTTTGCATTTGTAAATTGTTGCACTTTTACATAACCAACATCTTCTTGTTGCTTTGTTTTCCTCCTCTATTATTATGTAGCCTACATCATCATAGTGTATTTTTTTCGGAAGAAGCATTGGAGGGGCGTCCGTAAGTGCATTTTTCTGTGTCCTGAGGGGTTGCAGAGTCTCTGTTTCCTTCATTCTCGGATGCAGTATCTTCTGATTTTATTAGGGGCATGCGTATGTATGATTGAAATTCAAGCTGTGACAATTTTTTTTTCATTTACAAGATTGTAAATTTTCCATGAATTCACAGTTACACTATCAAGTTGGTGAGGAGAGGCCACCACCATTTCTTGTCCCTTATTAGAATTCTCTAATTGGTGATAGCGTTACCATGTAAATCAACACCACCCATATGTTGATTGTACTGAGCTATTACCCTGGTTTGAGGCAGAGAAATACTTTTCTTTTCATTCCGACTGTATTATTTTGTATTTTCTAATGGCTGGATGGTGCCATTGTTGGTAATTACTGTCGCAGTGGAATTGTCTTTCCATTTTACCATCAAGACTTTCGCTTTATCGTCAAAGAGAAAATGAAACACACCCTTCTTTTTTTCTTCATGCTTGAGTGCGATTCTCCCGAATAGTGCCGGTAGCAAAAATTCAAATTTGATTTAAAATACAAAATTAAGAATAAGAGGAAACGAAATTATCAAAATATACAGGGTGTTACAAAAAGGAACGACCAAACTTTCCGGAAACATTCCTCACACACAAAGAAAGAAAATATGTTATGTGGACAAGTGTCTGAAAACGCTTCATTTCGATGTTAGAGCTCATTTTAATATTTCTCTTTACATGTAAATTGTAAATTTTCACAATCATTATGTGTGGGCTGACAAGAATTCGCACGCAATTGTGCAATCACGTCATCAACACAGATTTTCTGTGAACATTTGGGCAGGAATTGTTGGTGATGTCTTGATTGGGACTCATGTTCTTCCACCTACGCTCACTGGAGTACGTCATGATGATTTCATACGGGATACTCTACCTGTGCTGCCTTTACAAGTAGGACACAACATGTGATTCATGTACGATGTATCTCCTGCACATTTCAGTCGACGTGTTCGTACGGTCCTTAACAACAGATTCGGTGACCGATGGAGTGGTAGAGGCGGACCAATTCCGTGGCCTCCACGCTCTCCTGACTTCAACCCTCTTGACTTTCATTTATGGGGGCATTTGAAAGCTCTTGTCTACGCAACCCCGGTACCAAATGTAGAGAATCTTCGTGCTCGTATTGTGGACGGCTGTGATACAATACGCCATTCTCCAGGGCTGCATCAGCGCATCAGGGTTTCCATGCGACGGAGGGTGGATGCATGTATCCTCGCTAACGGATGACATTTTGAACATTTCCTGTAACAAAGTGTTTGAAGTCACGCTGGTACGTTCTGTTGCTGGGTGTTTTCATTCCATGATTAATGTGATTTGAAGAGAAGTAATAAAATGAGCTCTAACTTTGAAATTAAGCGTTTCCGGACACATGTCCACATAACATATTTTCTTTCTTTGTGTGTGAGGAATGTTTCCTGAAAGTTTGGCCGTACCTTTTTGTAACACCCTGTATATTTTGATAATTTCGTTTCCTCTTATTCTTAATTTTGTATTTTAAATCAAATTTGAATTTTTGCTACCGGCATTATTCGGCAGAATCGCACTCAAGCATGAAGAAAAAAAGGCAAGGGTGTGTAACACCCTGTATACAATGACGAGATGAATCTTCAACAAAAGAAAGCAAATTCATAACTACTTGTTCACCCAAAGAAAATTCAGATGTTTCACAGCCTGCCATTTTCTCACCATAAGGAATGAATTTGTACAAGTAGCTATTTGAACTGCATAAACACCACAGTTTGAAGCCAAATCTGACAGGTTTTCCTTTGATGAACATCTTGCAGAAATGTCTCTCAAAATAAGGAAACAATTCCTCGCCAATAGACAAATTACATAAAAATACTCCAAACTGAAGATATTTTTCGCCGGCCGCAGTGCCCGAGCGGTCTGCGGCGCGCCAGTCACAGTCTACACACCCGCTACGGTCGGGGGTTCGAATCACCCTCGGGAATGGCTACTTGCGTTGTCTTTAGTATAAGGTAGTTCATAAGTAGTTTGTAAGTTTAGTTAAGTCCCTTAAGCTTGACAAACATTTGAACATTTGAGCAAACTGAAGATATTTTTCATTGATTATGTCAACGATTGGTCTCACTTTAGAAAACTTGTCATTTTTATCCAGTTTGTCATTATCAGACAAATGGATGTTTTGTTTGATTGATTAGAATTTATTACGCCTCATACGCTTTCTAACAATTGGTACTCCTTTGTCTTCATCTTTCGATCAGTACATTTTCGTTGCAGATAATTTGTGATATCCAGAAATAATCGTTATTCCTATATATTGCTTCAGCAATTGAACAGTTATTTGAAATGAAGAGCGATTATTATTTTGTGTATATTTATTTGTGTATTCAGTAACTTTTGAAAACACTTCTGAGTCAATGTAAAGTGAAAAAAAAAATAATTCTAAAGCGATAGACTGCCTTCTCTATTCTTTATGTCCTCTTTCTTAGTAAGCTCCTCTGTTATTGCTGGAGAAGTATAAGTTTGTTCGATTTTCTTCCAGTTGGGACCATCTTCATTTCTTTTCGTTACATTCACACCAGTTCGTTTCCTTTCCTTAGCAAGTACTCTGGGTTTTGTCCCTACAGTTGAATTCACTTCGTATTGTTCACAATGTGCATGCATTTCAAATGCCCCAGCGATATCATTTGCTTCCTTTTCTTCAACAAGCAGATCTTCATTAATGTCTTCTTCATCTGTGATCTCATCAACGTCTGTTAGTATATACATGCAATCGATGCTCTCTGCAACCTCAAGTTCTTCATGTTCATTCAATATCGCCATACGTTCCGCAGTAGATACGGATTTCGTATAATAATCAGACACTCCTAAATAAGCAGAAATGCCTGTATGTTCTGTCTGCATTCATTTAATGTGGAACTGTGGTAAAGTATGATTCAATTCGTAATACGCAAAAGTAAATAAAATGCAAAAATTGAATAAAACTGCCTTACCGGTAGGGAAAGTATGGCCAGAGTTATTTTTCAATCTGTAAACACACTGAAACTACAACTAAGCTGAATAAATATCTTCCAAATAAAGGCTAACAGTCAAACTGTTCGGTCAAGAATGGAATATCGATATGATATTGTGGTAGAACGAAGCAGCCGTGATTCACAAAATATATACTCGAGCAGTTCCAAATTTGCTTAAATACCACATTATTATAAATAGCACAAAAATACAAACGTAGGCTTCCGCGGCTGTTGTCACTATCAATAAAATTCTTCTGGGTATGAAACCGCGTCGTCATTTTATAAATTCCACCGACGTTTCGGCCGCCACAGCGGCAGCGAACACGCAGAGCACCGGCCCGCCGCCGTCTGCGCCAGGCGACAAGTCAACAGCGGCACGGCACAACCGCCGTCCGTTCTCTCAGGTCCATTCCGCCAATAGCAACTTCTAATACAAAAGCCAATCGGAAACGTCCATTCTGACCAATAAGGGGGAAGAATGTAACCCCCAATCACATGGAAAACTAGCCTCTAAAACACCAATCATCATTGCCGATTTCCACCAATGGCGTGAAATAATATAACCACCAATAAAGGCAAACCAACGTCCCCCTTCCTTTCCCTCATCCGCAGCTATATAAATCCCAAGATATCGTATATTCAGCAGTAAGACACAGACCCTGATGAAGGCCGCCTGCAACAGCGGCCGAAACGTCGGTGGAATTTATAAAATGACGACGCGGTTTCATACCCAGAAGAATTTTATTGATAGCACAAAAATAGTTCGAATTCAATCTGAGATAGTATGATAACAGAAGTTTGAAAGAAGTTCACTGCATAAAATTCGTTTAAATATCAACACATGCTAATTAGGAAGGGAAATGACAACTTTCACAATGAAACACACATTTTTATCTGGAAGTTTGACAATTCAAGGTGGTGTAACTGAAATGCCTGAACTAGTTTTTTCAGATATTCACTTAATGTTGAGACAAAGAAATTCGAAACTTGTGCAACTTATTTAATATGGAAAAAAAGTACGAATGACATGTTGCGTTAGCGCAACTTTGGGCGTTAATCATGTCGCGCGGAAAGATAATAGTTCCTTAAAAGATATGTATAGCAACAGTAAATTCAGTTTCGTGCAAACTCTTCATTACAAAATGCTCATCAATTTACTTAGCACAGTGAATTACACTTGGTAACACTTGCTACGTTTTTGGACAGCTATACGTGACACATTGCCCCTACTTTAACCCACGGGACCAGGATGTCAGCACCAGACTCTGCCTCAGCTGCTCTCGTACCACCCTGAAGCCGTTTCTCGCTTTCAGTGTTGTGCGCGTCACAAGAAGAGACCACGTCCGCTCTTTTCGGGAGAGTTCCCCCGAACGATTTTCAAGCCATGAATCCTTAATGGGGCATCAACAAGAGCTTAGTTTGTGCCGAAAATCTTGTACTGGTATCAATTATCTGAGTCGCTAGGCAGAATGGCCCAACATTCCAGAAGGAAAGTTTCAATGACTTCTTCAGTCCATGGCTAGTCGGAATCCTTTCCTCGGCGGTCAGAAGGATGTTCGACGCAGCATTAGATGAGATGGTATGCATGATTAATGCAACTTCGGCGTGTACCATACAGTGCTGTTGTCATTAGCTTGTGAACCCTAACTTAAATATCTCCTCAAACTCTAACAGATAACTGAGATGAGATGGAAGAGTATGTGGAAAGCATACACGACTGTTTTCCGGTCTCAGAAATAATTTCATTTGAAGGAAGACAGTCCGTGTACCAGCGCAGCAGTGAGTCGATGTTGCTGACCCGAGCCCTGGTGCAGAACGCCGGACCGCTTTCTAGAGGCCACGCTGGCATCGAGCGAACGCTGTCCGAACTAACAGCGCTGTTGTGCAAATCTCGGCAGAGCAAACGTTTGCCAGCGCTATACAAGCTTGACGAGGCTCTGATGGTGACACAGCCATCGTCTTCCTTCGTCGGTCTTGCGGTGACCAAAGCTTCGACTCCGAGCCACACTGCCTGGATAAATTTCGTGTGCCGTCCTCGCCTTCCAAAGACACTGCCGAAACTTTTTTTCCCTCCCTAATGCGCTACTTATCTCATTTGACGCCATCGTACAACTGTTTCACTAATTATTAATACAAATCACGCACCAGTTGTCAATAATAAAATTTATATGCAAGCACGCAGCGCCGGCTTTAGGGTGGGGTGACCCGGGTGGGCGCCCACGCAAGTCTGAAAAACAAAACACCGCTACTGTAATGCCAGTAGTACAGTTTATTTATTATCACCCATTTTGCGTCGCTAAAATATTATTCCGTCTCATTCAATGTCCGTCTCTAATCCCACGAATTCAGGGTAGCAGATGAATGAACTCTTCCTATTGCTTGCATCCATCCATGTTGCACGTGAACTTTGTCTGACGTCACAAGCGGCCAGATGGGAGTTGTGACTACCACAGCGCCTGTCTAACTTGTTTCAAGAACTGTTACTAAGTAGCGCCTATGTAATCGCCCCATAGCTCGTCCACCACAGAAACTAGCTTTCGCTCCAAATGAAAGAAACATAACATACTGTGAAATAGGTATTACTTTATGATTTAATTAATACGGATGGGATTGTATGGAATATTTTGAGCTAGTGCCTCATCTGTAGCAATTAATAGATCATGCAGTGCATGCACTGCATTCAGGGAGAATGGTCCCCTAAGGCACTGGAATAATACAGCGTCACACACTGTTTGTTACACTGCGTATGTTGGCATCAGAACTATTTACACTCCCATGTCTGTAACTCTCATATCTGTAATTTCACTCTCGTGAATCACAGAGCCGGTCGCGGAGGCCGAGGGGACTGAGGCTCTCCAGTCACGGTCTGCACGACCACTAAGGGTGGAGGCTCCAATCATCCCTCAGGCATGGATATTTGTGCCTTTCTTAGTATTAGTTAGTTCATAAGTAGTTTGTAAGTTTAGGCACTGATGACACCGTAGTTAAGTCCCATAAGTTATACAAACATTTGAACATTTCAATCACAGACATTGCCGTGGTGGGGTGGCTTGCGTGCCTCAACGGTATAGATAGCCGCACGGTAGGTGCAACCACAGCGGAGGGGTGTCTGAGGAGAGTCCGGACAAAGGTGTGGTTCCTGAAGAGGGGCAGCAGGCTTTTCAGTAGCTACATGGGCACTAATCTGGATGATTGACTGAGCTGGCCTTGTAACATCAGCTAATGTGGCTTTTCCATACAGTTACTGCGAACGACTGAAAGCAAGGGGGAACTACAGCCGTTACTTTTCCAGAGGAAATGCAGCTCTACTGTATGAAAATATGATGATGGCATCCTCTCGGGTAAAATATTACGGAGGTAAAATAGTCCCCAAATCTGATCTTCGGGCGGGGACTACTCAGGAGGATGTTGTCATGAGTAAAGACAATACTGGCACTATACGGATTGGAGCGTGGAATGTTAGATCCTTTAATCAGGTAGGAAAATTAGAAAAATTAAAAAGGGAAATGGATAGATCTAAATTAGAAATAGTGGGGATTAGTGAAGTTCGGTGGCAGGATGAAGAGGATTTCTGGTCAGGTGAGCACACGATTGTAAATACAAAATCAGTTGGCAGTATCACCGGAGTTGGACAGTGAATAAGAAAATAGGAATGCGGATAAACTACTATGAGCAGCACAGTGATCGCATTATCATTGTCAAGATACATACGAAGCCAACACTGACAACAGTAGTACAGGTTTATATGCCAATTACTTCTGCCGATGATGAGGAGATCGAAGAAATATATGAGGAGTGAAAAGGAAATTATTCAAACAATTAAGGGTGAGGAAAACTTAATTGTGATGGGAGACTGAAATTCGGTAGTAGGAGAAGGAAGAGAAGGAAAACTAGTAGTTGAATATGTACTAAAGAAAAGGAATGAAAGAGGAAGTCACCTGGTAGAATTTTGCACGGAACAAGATTTAAACATAACAAACACATGATTTAAGAATCACGAAAAAAGATTGTATACATGGAAGAGGCCAGAAGACACTGGAAGCTATCAGATAGATTTTATGATGGTAAAACATAGTTCTGGAACCAGGGGCAGATATAAACTCTGACCAAAACTTACTGGCCATGAACTCTAGGCTGAAACTGAGAAAACTGCAGAAAGGTAGAAAAATAAGGAAATGGGACTTGGATAAATTGAGGGAACCTGAAGTTCTTAAGTATTTCAGAAGGAGCTTTAGGCAAACATTGACAGAAACAGGGGGGGGGGGGGGGAGGGGGGATAAAACAGTAGAAGAGGAATGGCTAGCATTGAGAGGTGAAATAGTGAAGGCAGCAGAATACAAAATAGGTAGAAAGGCAAGACCTACAAGAAATCCTTCGATATCACAGGAAATACTAAATTTAATTAATGAAAGGAGAAAATATAATAATGCAGTAAATGAAACAGGCAAAATGGAGTACAGACGACTAAGAAATGAGATTGATGGGAAGTGCAGAATAGTTAAACAGGAGTGGCTAGAAGGCAAATGAAAGTCATTAGAAGAATGTATAAATAGGGGAAAAATAGATACTGCCTAAGGGAAAGTAAAAGAGACATTTGGAGAGAAGAAAAGCAGTTGTATGAATATAAAGAACTTATATGGAAAACCAATTCTCAGCAAAGAAGAGAAAACAGAAAGGTGATGGTAATAATCCCCATTCCAAATAAATCAGGTGGAAACAGGTTGAAAGCAGCTTGTTATTAAAATAAGCAAGAACTTGGGCAGTTGAGATCTGCAAATGTAAGTTAAAACGCTCACTGCTTCTCTAATTACTTTGAGTGGCCCCAGTACATGTGCAATGGAAATTTATTTAACAGCTCCTTAAGGGAGCAGCCAACAGTTTAACAAACACAAAATCAATGGTAAAAAATAAATGAATAGATGATTAATGATGGGACAGGAAGCATGAAATCATAAAGCAGAGGTTTGATACCTTAAAATCGTAATCTATTCAGAAAAATGAACAAGCAACTAAATGTGGGGAGACCAAATTAAGCACACACCTTGTCCAAAGTTAATCAAATCATATAATTACTGACCATATTAAAATTGTTTCTGTTTTTTTGTGAATATGGTGGTAACATGGGAGGAAGTTTTCAGATACACAATGGGTAGCTGGAAGCACATTCATTCATTCACAGACACATGCCTAATGCTAGCAGTACATTACTCTACAGGAACAATCAATAACAATGACGAAATGAAGCGTCAGCAGCAAGTTGATTAGATGCCAGATGTCTTGATCACAAATTTCAAATATACTGGGCACTAAACGAACTCAAGTTTGGGGAGGCAGCAGCTCACTATTCTTTAGTACCACATTGTGTGCGACCACACTGAATGTCATAACATTTACAAACAGTAATTAATTTAGAATAAGCAAGTAAGGCACATGTGAGAATTTGTATAGATGCAAGCTAGTATTAACAAAACCATGGCTGAAGGCAGTAGTAACAACTGTTATGAAAGCACGTGGTGCAATTGGTAATACAAGACAGGAAAGACGGAATCAAACAATAAAATCTAAGAAATATTTAGCATGCTCGCGGATACAGACACGGCATGAAAAGTTAGTTAAAAACACGAAGGAAATTCAAATATACTAGGTTTACATAAAAGCTGAGGGCCACACACGTGTATTCACAAACACATAATCAATGTTAACAAATACATGAATAGACAATTAAACATGGGATGGGGAGCATGAAATCATAAAGCAGAGGTTCGATACTTTAAAATCATAATCTATTCAGAAAAATGAACAAGCAACTAAATGTGGGGAGACCAAATTAAGCACACACCTTGTACAAAAGTGAATTAAATCATATAATTACTGACCAGGCACACAACCATCACTGGCATGAAAATGCAAATAATAAATTTACACTAAATTTACTCGAGTTCTGTAAATTAAGAAACACTTCGCCTCACATAGCGAAGGAATTACTCATGAAAATTATAACTGATAAACCAAGACTGCCTTATCACAAAGAAAGCAAAGTCCTAACAGCATTCCTTCCCCTCAGCATGATTTTGTGGAGTACTTCCTTCCACAGTCGTCGGAGCCAGAATGAAGAGTGAAGAGTGAAGAGTGTAGCTATATGGACATGGAAAAACTTTCCCATGCAATACACTGGATGTAGAGCGCGCTAAAAGCGACGCAGTGTGTGTTCAGAAACTAGTGTTTACCAACCGTTGCTACCTGGCCAACCTCTACAACCGCTCCCAGAGAGGTCAGCTGTCAACCTTTCGTCCAAGATTACGTTGTTGCCACACTAACAACACGGCCAACTCGTCACCTCGCCAAGAAAGCTTGTCTCTGGCCAGCCAGCAGACGTCAGCACAGACGACAAACAAAGCCATGCATTCTTAACTACAGCAAAACGAGGCCTAAAGCGGGAGGCAGCGACTGTAAGCCATTGTGCGCCAGTCAGTCAATACTAAAAGCAACCTTCCACATTCACATGAACATACAAGTTGAATCACACGGGTGGAAACATGTATAAATATGTGGCAAGTACACATAAACATGTGCATTGATCATTGATAAAAATAATTAAAAATAACACACAGATAGATAACATTAATGGTGCAGAAACACTTTAATTTAATGAATAAATAAAACTGGAACACGATCACACAAACATAGGAACCATCAGTTTGATAAGTCATGGTTGCAAAATTTTAACACGAATTAGCTACAGGAGAATGGAAAAGCTGGAAGATGCTGATCTCGGGGACGATCAGATTGGATTCAGGAGGAACGTAGGAACACGAGAGGCAATGCTCTTTACGACATATCTTAGAAGATAGAATACGGAAAGGCAAACCTACAATTTTAGCTTCTGTAGATTTGGAGAATGCTTTTGACAATGTTGATTGGAATACACTCTTTCAAATTCAGAAGACAACAGGGGTAAAATATAGGGAAAGGATAGTTATTTACAACTTGTACAAAAACCATACCGACTTTATTACACTCGAAGGGCATGAAAGGGAAGCATTAGTTGGGAAGGGAGTAAGACAGGGTTGTAGCCTTTCTCTGATGTTATTCAATTTGTACATCGAGCAGGCGGTGAAGGAAAGCAAGGAATAATTTGGAATAAGGATTAAAGTTCAGGGTTAAGAAATAAAAACATTGCGTTTTGCTGATGACATTGTAATTCTGCCGGACACAGTTAAGGACCTTGAAGAGCAGTATCTAATGAAGAGGTACTGAAGAGAATTGGTGAGAAAAGGAATTTTTGGCATACCTTGACTAAAAGAAGGGATCGCTTGGTAGGACACATTCTTAGACATCGAGGAATCGTAAATTTAGCATTGGAGGGAAATGTGTGGGGTACAAATCGCAGAGGGATACAAAGGGGACGCATATAGTAAGCAGATACAACTGGATGTGGGTTGCCTTTATTATGAGGAGATTGAAAAGGCTTGCGCCGGATAGAGTAGGGAGAGGGGGGGGGCAGCTGCATCAAACCAGTCTCCAGAATTAAGACCATAACAACAACAACGATTGGAATTGTCACTAAGAGTCGGAGGCAGGGACATGTTTTCGTGGCTGGATAATAATAACAAAAACGAGTGTCGTGGCTGTGAGTGCATTTTAATTTTCTGGTACGTCCGCAAAACATTTTTATCTTCTTGTTCATGTTTTACTTCTAGTTACGTCTACTGTTAGGTGATTTGCATATCGTGAATAACTGTTTTGCAAATGTAAACATAAGCTTGCTAAGATATATATAATAAAAATTAAAAACATTGCAGTTACAGAGCTTGATAATAGTGAACGAATAGAACGTCCAAGAGATCCTTTACCGGTCAAACGAGTGGCGGATTTACCAGTAGACTGAGTAGGTTGGAGCCTAGGGCAGCAGATTTTAGGGGTGGCAAATTTTGGGCCAAAATTTTTAAACTTTAAGTAAGTTTAATAAATGAAATTGAATAATAACAATTATATAATTTCAACACTGTATATTGTAATTCCTATTATTTACACGATAAGCTTATTTCGACTTAATAGTCATCTTCAGGTGTTATGCCTGCAATACATAAGTTTTTATAAAATAAAACTAGAGAAAGTGGAAAGAACCCTTCCACATTTTATCAACATTTGCAGTCCGAACATCCCACAGTTGACACCATAGATAATGCACTAGAAATTTTGCATACTGTACAGAAGGGATACGAGATGAATATTCTTAAAGAAATAGAAGTATGCCTACAAAAAAAAAAAAAAAAAAAAAAAAAAAAAAAAAAAAAAAAAAAAATGCTAAACGATCAAACGGATTTCAAGCACAAAAATTATTTCGATAATTTTATTCATATTTTAGTGCATGACAACGGATAAATAATCCCACTACCAATTATAGATAATAGTGCAACAAAATTATCAAAGATAAAATAACCCAACATATTTCGTTCAATTTTAAATAAAGCTTTGCCTCATAGATATATATTCTCTGTGCAAATAATGTAAGCATATTACATCTCTGTAGAGCTGTCAAGTGAATGTCAAAATCTGTAACTTGATGAAGATCTTGCATGACAGCACAATATTATTAGTTACGTGAAAGAAGAAGAAATAATAATAAAATATATCACGTCACAATAATATTGAAATGAACAACATAACAGAATGTGGTATGTAGCATTTCTTTTACATCTGTATAAAAAAAGTAGGCAGCATAATAGTAAATTTTATAAAAACTTATGTATTGCAGGCATAACACCTGAAGATGACTATTAAGTCGAAATAAGCTTATCGTGTAAATAATAGTAATTAAAATATACAGTGTTGAAATTATATAATTGTTATTACAAAAATGTCGATGTACGACATCACTAACACTGTGGGCCCTGCAGATAACAAATGAAATTGAATTACTTTTACCAAATGTGCAATACTGTATAAGAAATATTAAGGCATACCTTTTCCGACATTGATAATAGTATTTGATTGTGGTTTTATTTGCCGAGAAATATAAACACAGACTATTTCTTGTCGAATATTAACCACATAGTTGTGTTATAAAAATAATCGTGACACTTTGATCCCCCTAACGCCTAGTCATAGAAATTACGAAAACAAGTGGTATAATTATGACGATTAGTGTACAAAGCAAAGCTACAATGTCATTGACAAAAATATAATTAGTATGATTGTTAAATAGGATATCGCATTCTAGAGGACGGTAGTGGCGGCAAATGTGAAAATCCGCCACTGGCGGGAATACAACTAAATCTGCGAGAAAGTGGAATAATGGACTTTCGTAGTATGCGATAAGCTGATGATTTGGGCAGGATGAGTAACGTGTCTGGATGGGCGATCGCTCAGGAGGCCAGTCGCCCTCCGTAATAAAGCAGAGTGAAGACCTCAAGAAAATCATACTACAATAAAAAAAAGACACAAAAACGTGTTCGGGTCCCAGTATAGCTTAAAATTTCAACAACGCCATTGAATTTAATGCAGTACCCTGAAACAGACGAGAAGCTAAATTGTTCGGAATGTATTGTCTAGAGAACCTAATGTTTAGTCAATACGCGCATAGCCGACTCTTTGGCGAGAAGGGGCAGCGAGAACTAAGAAGGGGTGACGGCCGGTAAAAATCGCTGCATGTGCCACTATAGCTGCCTCTTGCCACTGTATGGCCAGGCGCACATTGGGACCTAGTTGATGCAGGGCAGGGCAGGGTAGCACAGCGAAGGAAACACTTTGCGGCACAGCGTCTGCGCATATTGCGAGACGGTTTCTAGCCATTGTCGCACAGTCGTTCCTTGTTGAACCAGAGCACCGTGTTTCCTTGTACAGTCATGGGTGCACTCATGAACCTTAGTTCGGAGTTGGATTCTGATTAAGAAATAGACTTGCTGACGACTAAGAAATGAGATTGACAGGAAGTGCAAAATGGCGAAGCAGGAGTGGCTAGAAGTCAAATGCAAGGATGTAGAAGAATGTATAAATAGGGGGAAAATAGATACAGCCTACAGGAAAATAAAAGAAACATTTGGAGATAAGAAAAACAGCTCTATGAATATCAAGGACACTGATGGAAAACCAGTTCTCAGCAAAGAAGGGAAAGCTGAAAGGTGGAAAGAGTATATACAGGGGCTCTACAAAGGAAATGAACTTCGAGACAATATTGTAGGAAGGGAAGAGGATGTAGAGGAAGATGAAATAGGTGATACTGTACTGAGAGAAGAATTTAACAGAGCCCTGAAAGACCTAAGTCGAAACAAGGCTCCTGGAGTAGATGATATTCCCTCAGAGCTACTGAAGTCTCTGGGAGAACCAGCCAAGACAAAATTGTTTCACCTGGTGTGTAAGATGTATGAGACAGGCGAAGTACCCTCAGACTTTAAGAAAAATGTTATAATCCCCATTCCAAAGAAAGCAGGTGCAGACAGGTGTGAAAACTACAGAACCATCAGTTTAATAAGTCATGGTTGCAAAATATTAACTCGAATTATATACAGAAGGATGGAAAAGCTGGTAGAAGCCGACCTCGGGGAAGATCAGTTTGGGTTCAGGAGAAATGTAGGAACACGGGAGGCAATACTCACTTTACGGCTTATCCTAGAAGATAGATTAAGAAAAGGCAAACCTACATTTCTAGCTTTTGTAGATTTGGAGAAGGCCTTTGACAATGTTGATTGGAATAAACTCTTTCAAGTTCTGAAGCAAGCAGGAGTAAAATATAGGGAGCGTAAGGTTATTTACAACTTGTACAAAAACCAAACAGCGGTTGTCAGAGTTGAAGGGCATGAAAGGGATGCAGTGGTTGGAAAGGGAGTAAGACAGGGTTGTAGTCTTTCTCCATTGTTATTCAATTTGTACATTGAGCAAGCCATAAAGGAAAGCAAGGAGAAATTTGGAGAAGGAATTAAAGTTCAGGGTGAAGAATTAAAAACATTGCGTTTTGCCGACGACATAGTAATTCTGTCAGAGACAGCAAAGGACCTGGAAGAGCAATTGAACGGAATGGACAGTGTGCTGAAAGGAGCATATAAGATGAACATTAACAAGAGCAAAACTAGGGTAATGGAGTGCAGTGTAAGAAAATCAGGTGATGCTGAAGGAATTAGATTGGGAAACGAAGCAATAAAGGAGGTAGATGAGTTTTGTTATTTGGGCAGTAAAATAACAAATGATGGTCGCAGTACAGAGGATATAAAATGCAGAATGGCAATGGGTAGAAAAGCGTTTTTGAAAAAGAGAAATCTGTTAACATCGAAAATTGATTTAAGCCTAAGAAAGTCCTTTCTGAAGGCATTTGTATGGAGTGTTGCCTTGTATGGGAGTGAAACATGGACGATAAGCTGTGCGGACAGGAAGAGGATTGAGGCTTTTGAAATATGGTGCTACAGAAGAATGCTGAAGATTAGGTGGGTGGATCTCGTAACTAATGAGGAGGTACTGAACAGAATTGGGGAGAAAAGAAATTTCTGGCATACCTTGACTAAAAGAAGGGATAGATTGGTAGGACACATTCTTAGGCATCAAGGAATTGTGAATTTAGCATTGGAGGGAAGTGTGTGGGGTAAAAATCGCAGAGGAAGACCAAGAGATGGATATAGTAAGCAGATTCAGACAGATGTGGGTTGCCGTTCTTATGTGGAGATGAAGAGGCTTGCTCAGCATAGGGTATTGTGGAGAGCTGCATCAAACCAGTCTCCGGACTGAGGACCACAACAACAACAACGATATTATTGTATAACGCTTCATAACGCGAGAAATCAGAATGGAAAAGCAGTAACATGAACAAGAGAAACACCTTTGGGGAATTCGCTATGTCATCAGAGTTTTCTGATAAACTGTTCCCGAACTACTTCCGTTTAGACCAGAGTCAATTCCACAAGGTTCACGAGCTGATGAGAAAATATATATTTTCCGAAGAATTTAATGCCCAATGTCAGTGTGACATAGTCAGTAAATGGTTTCATCGCAGCTATATAAAAAAATTTCAAGTATATGTAATCTCAATGCCCTCACCTTTCCCAGACCTTATTAGTGTTTTTTCTGTAGTCTGTGTACTTATTACGTAAGCTTAATACTGTACGTGATAATGATGACAGAACATCTACAGTGCATTCCATGTATTTTCCTTAAACACATTTTTCCCCATATATATTTAGCCACAGGAGAGAGAACAGTATTGCCTACAGCTACAGAATGGGCGATCGAATTGTGTCAGATACTGTTAATGTAGTCTCACATGCGATGTGGAACACCATGCTACCACTATATTAACCGCAGACACATAAAACAACCGGAGAACGTTTCGAACAGCGATGACAGTTTCCACACTGTATCGGAGCTCTCGACGACAAACATATTGTGGTTAAGAATACAGTAACCAGTGGTTCTTCATTTTTCAACTACTGACACATATTCTGTAGCGCTAATGGCTATCCCCAATGCAAACTACAAGTTTATCACTATTGATGTGGGGTCAATGGGCAGACTCAGCGATGTGAATATCTTTTTAAGTTACGGAGACATAATTTACAGGTACCTCCACATTCTGTACAAGAGCTTCCTTTGATACCTAACAATAGGATAAGTGCTCTAAGTACTGTCGTTGTGAGAAAGAAATTTACTGAGTATCTTAACACAGTTGGAAGAGCATCCCGGCAAACAAACTACATTACAAAAGGAAAATACTATAAAAATAACAGACATTTCTTACGACTCTAATTTGAATAGACAAATTAGTCATGGACATAAAGTGAAGTTCCCTGTAATCATGAAAGCACATTGCTTTGATGTTTAACACGATGTTCGTAAATAAAACTGAAGTAATAGAGCATAATACGTACTACTCAACATATCCAGATTTTTTGCAATAGAAACTCAAATTTGTAGAATTAATTTGGTTTCCATGTAGTCATTGTGATTGGTATCAAACAAAACCAGGTTCGGGGGAACTGCTTAAATTACGCTTTCCTTCATGTCAAATATACACACGTGAAAACCCGCGGGTCGCGGTGGAGTAGCCGAGCGGTCTAAAACGTCTCGCTGCGGAGCGCGCGGTTGCTCGCCGTGTAGGTTTGAGGCCTCCCTGGGGCATGGGGGTGTGTGTGTTGTCCTTAGGTTAGTTTACCTAGGTTTACGTAGTTTGTAAGCTACGGACTGATGACCACGCAGTTTGGTACGATTTATTTACAAACATTTGAATTTTTCTTTTTGAAAACGCGCGGTAAGCAGCTGGAGAAGACTGGCAGCGAGCGGGCAGTGGGGCACCAGACCGCACCCCAGCCCAGCACGTGGTATCTGCCGCCAAGGCTGCGCGGCACTTGCACAGTAATCTGTGTCCCGGACACTGTGCGGCCCAGGCGGAGGCAGGAGCTGCGCTGCCCTGGCCTGCCCTGTGCCGCAACTCGCGCTGCTTCATCTAAACCCGACAGTCGCAGAAACCTGTGCTGCGCTGCCCTGCCCTGCCCTGCCCTGCGTCGCCTGCGTCTCAATGTGCGCCCGGCCTATGGTCGGCACCGGCGGTCTGCAGTGGCAGTCGCCGTCAGCTGACAGGCATTTTGCTGGTTCCGTTCCGTCGGCCAGTGTGCAAGCTATACAGTGCCCTCCAATGGGCCATTGCTAGATCGTGGACAGCCGATATTAAATATGTATTCAGTCTTTTAATTTCTTCAAACAAACGATTCTAATGTAAACGAAGGCTTCCGCGGCCGTTGTCATTGCTTATAAAACTCTTCCGGGTGTTGGACCGCATCGTCAATATATCAAATACTTCACCGACGTTTCGGCCACTATTGCAAGCGGCCATCTTCTGGGTGTTACGTTTACTGCTGGGTGACGGACAGCTGGTGTCTCAAATATTAAATGTTGCTAGTTGTTATTGGTGGTTTCCAGCTCCCTTTGATTGGTGTTTACTTTATTTCTTCCTATTGGTGGAAAAGGAAGTCCAGGATTGGTGTTTATATTAATGTTTGCCATTGGTTGAAACTGGCGAATGAGGAGCGGTGGTAGCAGTGATGCCTAGCGCCGGCTAGAGCGTGCTGTTTGCTCTGTGTACGCGCGGCCGCTGTTGTCTGCGGGCGGGCCCCTATGGACTGCACTGCGCGCGGTGTCGTCGCGAAGCGCTGCTACTGCTGGCAACCAAGACGCCGGAAGTCTATACCCGTCCTCTCTGTTCATATTTCCGGGTCGCTTAGCTATTTCTATAGCTTCCCTGATTTTTCACTTCAAAGTGTAGGGTTGTTTTGCCAGTACAGTGACTTTCTGAAAACGTATATGTTTGTCGCACTCTTCTTGGTGTTCAGCTACTGCCGACTTCGTAAGCTGTCCCAGCCGAATGTACCTCTCGTGCTCGGCTATCCTTATTTGAATCGGCCGACCAGTTTCTCCAATGTACACCTGGCCGCACTCACAGCCGATTTCGTAGACTCCAGCAGTGTGCAAATGATCAGTTTTGTCCTTGAGCCTAGGACATCTCTTATTTTATTGTTGCTGCGAAATATATGTTTGATGCCCTCTCGACGAAGAATTTTGCCTACTCGTTCGGTGCGTCCTTTTACATATGGCAATAGGGCGATGGTTTGTCCTTCCTTTGGCTATTCCCTTTGTTTCTATTATTGGATGTCATAGTTTGCTCAATCATCCTCTTCCCATAACCGTTTGCTTCGAAGGTGGACCTGATGTTTTTTAATTCTGCTTTTAGGTGTTATTCATCGTTAATACGATGGGCTCTCTTAGTCAGAGTGTAGATCACGGACTTCTTTTGCGTAGGATGATGGTGGGAAGTTGCGTAAAGGTACTTGCCTGTGCTGGTAGCTGTGCTGTGCTGATGGATTCTAATATCAGGCATTTATTTCAGTAAAAACTCAACACAATTTCCAATATGTATCCAAGAAAGAAATAATTTGGTATTTATAAAGCTCCCTTCCCACTGAATGGCTGACAAGCGCTTCTCTGTGGAGAAACTCTTCAAACTGCTCTTGCTGCGAGCAGCTTTGATGCTGCCGCTGCTGCTACTGCGAAGCAAAAAAATGTTCAAATGTTTGTAAAGCTTATGGGACTTAACTACGGGGTCATCAGTCCCTAAACTTACAAACTACTTATGAACTACTTACGAACTACGACGGCACAAATATCCATGCCCGAGCGGGGATTCGAACCCCCGACCGTAGTGGCGGTGCTGATACTGCGAAGCCCCTACCACGCCGTAGAGACATGAGGCAACTGCTCCTCAATTTACACTGGAATGGTCGCATCCCTAAAAGGAACGTTGGTGGTCGCGTTGTATCTGTGAGATACAGGGTCAACATTGCACCGTTATCTTTAATTAACCTCAGATTTTGCAATTAATAAATAAACAAAACGAGGGAAAAACATGTAAGTAAAATGAAAGTAGCAAAGGATCATTTATTTGCGAAAATTAAGCATATAATGTTTAGATCCGCTGACATGCGGGTTGCCTAATCCGGCAATCCGAATCCTAGATCCTAGGCCGTAAACTCCACAAAATACCTAGGAATTACTATTACTTCAGACTTAAATTGGAAAGAACAGGTAGATAATATCGTGGGAAAGGCGAAACAGAGACTGCGTTTTATTGGCAGAACCCTTAAAACATGCAACAGAACTACAAAAGAAACTGCATACACTATGCTTGTCCGTCCATTTTTGGAGTATTGCAGCCCAGTGTGGGATCCTTATCACGTGGGTTTGACGGAAGACATCGAAAGAGTCCAAAGAAGGACAGCTCGTTTCGTATTGTCACGATACAGGGGAGACATCGTTACGGAAATGATACAGGATCTGGGACGGAAGTCATTACAACAACGGCGCTTATCGCTGCGGCGTGGGCTACTTACGAAACTCCAATCGTCAACATTCTCTTCAGAATGCGAAAATATATTGTTGACTCCCACTTACATAGGTAGAAATGACCATAAGAGTAAAATACGAGAAATCAGTGCTCGAACAGAGAGATTCAGGTTCTCATTCTTCCCACGCCCTATTCGAGAATGGAATGGGAGATAAATAGTATAATTGTGGTTCGATGAACCCTCTGCCAGGCACTTAAAAGTGATTTGCAGAGTATCCCATGTAGATTCTAGTGTCAAAGACCGCCATTTGCAGGGACGAAAACTGTCCGCGCAAACTAAGTTGAGTGATGAGAGCGGCTTTCACAGTGCGAAATTCCCTCAACTACTGCGCCTTTGTTGACACTTTAGTTTGTGCGGGCAATATGAATACTGACCTGTTATTTGAAGGCAAGGAGAAACAACAAAAGAAAATTGAAGGTATAAACAATGATTTTTACTGCGGAATTCCAACTAAGTAAACGAATGTACGTTCCTCGAACTCTGTATTACATCTCCGTTATCACACGGGAAATTAAAAATACCTATTCAGAAATGTAGGGTTGTTCTCTAACAAGAAAGAAGCGAAAATGCGTCACGAAAACACACAACTTCTCCATGTCGATTAAAGATATTTGCCTGAAACTCACAAAGCTACTTTATCACTTAGATTTTCACCATAGATTACAGTTTCATATTTCCTGCATAATTTGCACGCGCGTTTTTTGATTATTTTTAAGTCACTAGTGTTTTGAATAATATTATCTGCCTTCTTATCAATACCATAAATGGTGATATTGAAACGTGTCCATAAAAAATTATTTTTGTAAGAAAATGTCTAATATTGTGCCTCCTGTTTTGTATCGAGTAACTTGCTTGCAAGAAAATGTATAATATCGCTTCTACTGTATGTATCGATATGTGTGCTTAGCTCTGTGAGGTTTCATCTTTGGCAAAGATCATGTATTGCATAGCATTGTAGCTCGCGCTGAGAGAGAGTAGCACTTGTGGTTCAGCTCGCTTAGAGAGCGGTTGAGTTGTGTGTATGGCTCCGATGTAGAGCAGAAGCTGCTTTGCCAGCAAGTCAGAAGTTGTATTATGTAGGTAATGTAATGCTGATTATTAAAAATAAGTAACTTGACATTTCTTTCCTGTTTCATTTACGTAGTTAGAAGATTAACCTACTTCCTTCATTTGACAATTAATTATTAGTGGATTTAAAGTGCAGTATTGATTTGAATAATGTTGTTGAACAGATTTCGTTGTTGGTGCCATAGTAAATGATAGTTAATTGACTATGATACTAAATTCAATAATTAGAAACTGATCTGCATAAAATTCTCACAGTCAAGCATTAAGAAAGTGATTTGTGGTTTTTTAATATCTTTCTCGCAGTCAAAATTTTTGGGTATAGTCAGTGTCTGTTTGAAATGGTGACTTGTCACAGTTGTTTTGTGTTTAAAATATCCGTTGCGCACATAATCAGTTTAATGCACTGTTTCTTATTTAATAGTATATACATCAATATCAGGGCCATAATTAAAGCAAATTGCTGTGTTAATGAAAAATTTGTTGTCTGATTTAACGATAGGTTCAACATCCACAACACACACACAGCTTTTAATATGTGCCATTAGATTTCTCGCAAAATTTTGCCTCGGCAAAGATATTAATTCTCACTTAGCAATGCTTGTGGTTAAATCAGCACGCAAGCATAAGGTAGGTATTTGGTTCCCGCTGACTGTCGATGGTGCTGTTGGAGTCAGGGATCGGCTCACGTGGGGTGGGTTTTCTTTTTTCGGCAGGCTAGCGACAAGCCTCAGTCGGGCAACAATTACGGGCCATAGTAGACATGGAAGGAAGCAGCAGTGTTGGGACAGTACGTTTTGAATTGTGAAACTACTCGTGCCATGCATTTGGATGAGCCAAGGCAGGGTGGGTCATGCAGCAGAGGAATCAGTGACGCGCCCAGAACTGGTTGTCTTCACCCTGTCCAACGGAGCGAGCCACAGCCCAAGGTCTGGTGGCGAAGCGTGTTCCCATTTTGGTAACATTGAACAAAGAAGAAGATTACTGGTGTGATCAGAACTTGCTAAATTTCTTATTTTTTCCAAGCTTATCTATCGTCACACAACTTGTCTCGGGGTGGACAGCAAGCCAAGGTAGTTAACGAGATTGGATCTACAGAGCGTAAGCTACTGAACTTTGTAATTACGAGATGTGTTAATTAGTGATTATAATGCTTCACATGAGGGGCGCCAGCGTTGGTTAGACAACCTTGTTGTACTTGATTCATAGATATTTGTCTACTTTGAAATCAATGTAATGAATTTCTTTTGAATGTTATGCAATTTAGGTAAAACTAACAGTACGCATGGCTGAAGTTGTCCATCGTTAGAGCCACGAATTTTGTGTAAAAAGAAATGTAGGCTAACTGATACCTTTGTCTTAATTGTAATAGCCTCGCCCCACGTTATTTAAATGTTAGATGAAGACTTATGAAAAGGATGTGTTTGCTGTTAGTGAAGGATTCTGAATTTTGTTCTAAAATGAAATTTGTTAAGATTTTGTTAACTTGCCAATATGGTAGCGAGACTAGCTATGTTTACTGAGTCTATTGTCATGTACCAAACTGCAATAAATAAATAAATAAATAAATAAATAAAAATAAAATAAAATAAATAAATAAATAATTAAAAAAATGAAAGTAGCCTTCTTTTAGACACATTAGTTATATCTTGGGCGGAGGTTGCGTTAAGGAAATTTCACTAAAAATTTTCATTGCAAATGGTTTTGTTAATTCGAATGTACTTGGTGTTATGACCTCCTCACCTTTTTGTTGATTGCTCGTCCCAGTCTGGTTGTCAATAAAGGTATTGGTGCAGGAATTGAAGTCACTGTAACAAGTATTCAGATTTACTGACTGAAAATGATACTACTCAACTTATGTTCTAGTCTGTTTCTTGTCTCTTCTTGCTTCTCGCGGTATCGTTCGTATGATACTAGCTGCGCTGAGACCTAGTTACTGCTAAATTCGTAGCCGAGTTCTGACTTAGTACTGTGCTAGTTCTGTTGTCGTAGCTGCCTAGTAACTGCCTTCGTAGCTCGCTGGTAACTGTCGTATTCTTGAATAGTAACTGACGGGCAGTCCAGACGTATGTCGGCCTAGCTACAGACACTTGTAGAGGGCGCGCATCTTATGTTACTCCCTACAGGATGCGCGGCGCCTGCTTGCGATTAGCTTTCGGTCGATCGCTGCCTTCTCCACGATCGTTCTCTACGTCTGGCGTGTGGCACTGACTTCATGCCACAACACTTGCTATTTCCCAATGTTCATGAGATGTTTGTGTTAATTGTGTTCATCTATTGTCTGGTAACAACTGCTCAAGGACGAATATCTGTAATTCTGGAAGGAAGAACTGCTGTCCTCCTTACATCCATTTTCATGTACAGTAACAGAACCGACTCATTTTACTCAGCATTTCGTATCCCACACGCGGTAGTTCTATTGGTAATTAGAGACAATAATTAGTGTACTTGCAAAAGTCATAGTGTCTAACTACGCTGAATATATTACAAAACTGCCACGGGACTGTCATTTTTAAACTGTGTAGCACGCTACAGAAGCCCATTGTTTGTTTTCGAATGTGAGAGGTCGCTCGCCCGCTGGGAAAATACCGTGGTTTGTGTCCTCGCAGTGGGCAGAAAACAGAAAGGAAGGCTCTGAACAGACAATGGAGACAATGCGGAGAATACGGCGTGTGGGATCGCTCCCCACTCATTGTTTCCCGACGTAAACATTGGCACAACAGGCAGATTCCAATAGCATCAGCTTTTAAAAACATAACTAACAAGTTAGTAACGTTAACTTGCATTGGAGGAACGCTCCACGGGGAAATGACTGGCGGTTCTGATTGGCGGCCTAGAGGGTTTGCGCTTGCTTGCAGACTGGGAAGGAATGCGGAAACACTGTGCCACCTGACGAGTAGCAGGCTTCACCTGTAATCAGGGCACATTCACAGACCGATCTGTGGACATATTTGCCCATTTTAAATAATTCTCTATCGTCTGCGGATGCAAGTGAGAAAGCACATCAATGGGCTGGCTTGGTGAATCAGTGTACCCTGTCATTATTTTTTGACTAGGAAAGTTACTGGCTCTTAACTGCATCAAGATTAATAGGAGTTCTGGTTGATTCATTTCACTTTACAGATTGAAACAGCTTCTTGATAGGACTTCAGAAATGCAGCTGATGAACAACACAAGGAACAGTATCCGTGTACCAGTGTGGGTGCATCCTACGTGTTCACTGGTTCAGTGAGTCCCCGCGAAAAAGCTCGTCGAGAAAAACCTTCTAAACATATAAATAAAATAAAAAGTGTTTTTAAATTATCATTCTTCGTTTCATCCTTCTGTCAGATCATTTTATATGCACACTCAAATTATTTTTATCGCATGAGAAACGTTTTATGTCGAGGAGGCAGCACGTATACTAGTAAGAGCGCGGCCGCTTAATATAGGTGGTGGTGGCCGCAGCGTTGCAATGCGCATGCGTCGCTGAGGTTCAAATTTCCTTCTGAACCCTCTGTAGGCAGCATGTGGGTGCTCCCGCGGCAGGGAGGACGGAGGGAAACACCACTTTTAAGATAGGGGTTGGAACTGGTAGGGACGCGAGCTCCTAACTACTCGAGATCTGATGATTACGCACGAATGGTCCCGAATCAAAGACAATGGGACTACTGCACATCTCGCCTTGTGCATCGGCAAATCCTCTATTAAAGTAACAGCCGCCCTTCATAGTTGCTTTTGGCACATTGAAGTTTCATCGAAAACTCGTAATATTTGGTAAAATATCTTATAACTTGAGGATGCACCAACTGTAAAAGCCTATAGAAGGCACAGTGATCAATAATAATGAAGTCACTACTATTGACCTATATAGAATAGCTGTGTTGTTAAAGGTATCACGTTGCGCCACCGAAGGGTGTGGGTTTGAGATCGGCTGCAAGGATTTTTTTTAAACCAATTTTTTTTAACAAATATGGGAACAAAATTGACTTTTTATTGTTTTTGCCACATATCTTTGAATGAAATTTTAGAAAATGTGTCGCGATTATGAGAGTGAATACATTTATACTCTTCGTTGTAACAAATATTTAACTGTCACTTGGAGTGATGACCTCACTGTTTAGTCCCCTAAAAAACCAACAACAACAACATTACCTGTCACTAGTATTCTTCAGGGCTTTGGCCGCATTGTCAATACAAAATCCGACAATGTGGCCAGAAAACCTGAAAAATTTTATTGACTGTGACAACGGCCACAAAGCCTTCGTTTATATTTATAAACATTTAACTGTTTGAAAAGATGTGTGGGGGAGAAGCCGTTGCGCATACATGCTTACAGTGTTATGTGACCCGAAGGTAGCTTGTCGTTTCATCGTAACAAATTCAAATGTTTAAATGTTTGTTGAGCTTAAGGGACTTAACTGCAGGGTCATCAGTCCGTAAAATTACAAGCTAGTTATGAACTACTTTATACTAAAGACGAAACAAACATCCATGCCCGAGGGGGGATTCGAACCCCCGACCATAGCGGCCGTGCAGACTGTGACTTGCCGCCGCCGTCCCTCGGCCACCGCGGCCGGCTAACAGATTCATTACAGTCACTTAAGAGTGTAATCAGTTACTTTCTGTGTTTTAGTGTTCATGTGCATATTCTTATGTTCTTGGTGTTTATTATCAAAGAGAAATGAACAACATTCCGTATCTTTTAGAAACACAACACTCAGCTTTAAACTTGGAAAAAAAAGTGTGAAATAAAGAAGCTTGGTACGCCGACGCCTCAGCTCGAGTTGAAGCAAGCGCAAACAAGCGGAGGTAAGACGTTCTGCAGATCTTTTCGAGGGGAGGGGGTCGGTTCGCCGAAACATCGTCGCGCCGAGCGGAGGAAGGGGAGGGTGCGGCGCCACTATTAAGATGCGGGGCACTCAGAGAAGTGAACCCCCAGACAGCTAAATCACCAGCCGCCACTGCCGTGCGCTAACAACACAAGGCTAACTTTTGTTTCTCCAGAGTCGCTTTCATACAAGGACACCAACACCAGCACAGCATTATACTGCATTTACTACGACAATGTCTGTGAGATCATTTTTTTTTTCTTTTCAACTGAAAAGTCAAGTGTAGGCGCAGATGAATCCATCCTCTGATATATTTCTAGTTTGGGTTATCAAAACAATACCATTAGCGGTCGAACCCTGTCCATTATTACTAGACCTCTGACTTTTGGGATCTAAAAATCTTAAATGAGGTACCTTAAAACAGGTTCTATCACTTACATAAATACGTCGTAAAAATCAGAAAATAGGTGGTCAAAATATGAAATTTTATTGTCCAGTAAGATAAACATAGTGACAAATATCTATTATTTTATTGTCCATATTTATAATTGCAGTCACAGTAAATAATTTTCTCCAGATTTTCTGTTGAGCAACTGCATGTCTTGTCTGTTAATAGCATCTTATATGCTGAGAATGAGCGTTCCAAGCCAACTGATTCAGGGGAACATATCTAAATGACGGTATTAGGCGCAATGGGACCGCACACTCATGTTCTGTTGATTTACCTGTTGTCAGAGCAACCTCCCCTATGAACCACAGACATTGCCGAGGTGGGGTGGCTTGCGTGCCTCAACGATGCAGAAAGCCGTACCGTAGGTGCAACCACAGCGGAGGGGTATCTGTGGAGAGGCCAGACAAACGTGTGGTTCCTGAAGAGGGGCAGCAGCCTTTTCAGTAGTTACAGGGGCAACAGTCTGGATGATTGACTGAGCTGGCCTTGTAATATCAGCTAGTGTGGCTTTGCCACACAGCTACTGCGAACGGCTGAAAGCAAGGGGAAACTACAGCCGTTACTTTTCCCGAGGACATGCAGCTCTACTGTATGAACATATGATGATGGCATCCTCTCGGGTAAAATATTCCGGAGGTAAAATAGTCCCCCATTCGGATCTCCGGGCGGGGACTACTCAGGAGGATGTGATCATCAGGAAAGACAATAGTGGCATTCTACGGGTCGGAGCGTGGAATGTTAGATCTCTTAATCGAGTAGGAAAATTAGAAAATTTAAAAAGGGAAATGGATAGGTTGAAGTTAGATATAGTGGGGATTACTGAAGTTCGGTGGCAGGATGAACAGGATTTCTGGTCAGGTGAGTACAGGATTATAAATACAAAATCAGTTGGGGGTATCACAGGAGTAGGAGTGATAATGAATAAGAAAATAGGAATGCGGGTAAACTACTATGAGCAGCACAGTGATCGCATTATCATTGTCAAGATAGATACGAAGCCAACACCGACAACAGTAGTACAGGTTTATATGCCAACTAGCTCTGCCGATGATGAGGAAATCGAAGAAATATATGAGGAGCTAAAGGAAATTATTCAGACAGTTAAGGGAGAGGAAAACTTAATTGTCATGGGAGACTGGAATTCGGTAGTAGGAAAAGGAAGTGAAGGAAAAATAGTAGGTGAATATGGATTGGGAAGAAGGAATGAAAGAGGAAATCGCCTGGTAGAATTTTGCACGGAACATGATTTAATCGTAACAAACACGTAGTTTAAGAATCACAAAAGAAGGTTGTATACGTGGAAGAGACCAGGAGACACCGGAAGGTATCAGATGGATTTTATAATGGTAAGACATAGGTACTGGAACCAGGTTATAAACTGCAGGACATACCCAGGGGCAGATATAGACTCTGACCATAACTTGTTAGTCATGAACTGTAGGCTGAAGCTGAAAAAACTGCAGAAAGGTAGGAAAATAAGGAGATGGGACTTAGACAGATTGAAGGAAAATGAAGTTCTGGAGAATTTCAGAGGGAGATTTAGGCAACAATTGACAGAAACAGGGGGAAATAAAATAGTAGAAGAGGAATGGGTAGCATTGAGAGACGAAATTGTGAAGGCAGCGGAGGACAAAATAGGTAGAAAGGCAAGACATACAAAAAATCCATGGATATCACAGGAAATACTACAGTTAATTGATGAAAGGAGAAAATATAAAAATGCAGTAAATGAAACAGGCAAAATGGAGTACAGACGACTAAAAACTGAGATTGACAGGAAGTGCAAAATGGCTAAGCAGGAGTGGCTAGAAGCCAAATGTAAATCTGTAGAAGAATGTCTAGCAAGGGGAAAAGTAGATACTGCCTACAGGAAAATAAAAGAGACATTTGGGGACAAGAAAGGCACCTCTACGAATATCAAGAACTCAGATGGGAAACCAGTTCTCAGCAAAGAAGGGAAAGCTGAAAGGTGGAAGGAGTACATAGAGCAGCTCTACAAAGGAAATGAACTTAGAAACGATGTTGTAGGAAGGGAAGAGGAAGTCGATCAAGATGAAATAGGAGATACTATACTGAGAGATGAATTTGACAGAGCCTTGAAAGACCTAGGTCGGAACAAGGCCCCAGGAGTAGATGACATACCCTCAGAGCTACTAAAGTCTCTGGGAGAGCCAGCCATGACAAGACTATTTGAACTGGTGTGTAGGATGTTCGAGACAGGCGAAATGCCCTCACACTTTAAGAAAAATGTAATAATCCCATTCCAAAGAAATCAGGCGCAGACAGGTGTGAAAATTACAGAACCATCAGTTTGATAAGTCATGGTTGCAAAATTTTAACACGAATTATCTACAGGAGAATGGAAAAGCTGGTAGAAGCTGACCTCGGGGAAGATCAGTTTGGATTCAGGAGGAACATAGGAACCCGGGAGGCAATACTCACTTTACGTCTTATCTTAGAAGATAGATTAAGAAAAGGCAAACCTACATTTTTAGCTTTTGTAGATTTGGAGAAAGCATTTGACAATGTTGACTGGAATACACTCTTTCAAATTCTGAAGTCAGCAGGGGTAAAATACAGGGAAAGGAGAGTTATTTACAACTTGTACAAAAGCCAGACCGCAGTTATTAGACTCGAAGGGCGTGAAAGGGAAGCATCAGTTGGGAAGGGAGTAAGACAGGGTTGTATCCATTCTCCAATGTTATTCAATTTGCATATCGAGCAGGCGGTGAAGGAAAGTAAGGAAAAATTTGGAATAGGGATTAAAGTTCAGGGGGAAGAAATAAAAACATTGCGTTTTGCTGATGACATTGTAATTCTGTCAAAGACAGCGAAGGACCTGGAAGAGCAGTTGAATGGAATGGACAGGGTGTTGAAGAGAGCGTATAAAATGAACATTAACAAGAGCAAAACAAAAATAATGGAATGCGGTCTTAGAAAGTCGGGCGATGCTGAAGGAATTAGATTAGGTAACGAAACAATGAAGCTGGTAGATGAGTTTTGTTACTTGGGTAGTAAAATAACATGCGATGGTCGCAGTACAGAGGATATAAAATGCAGAATGGCAATGGGAAGAAAAGCATTTTTGAAAAAGAGAAATTTGCTAACATCGAATATTAATTTAAGGGTAAGGAAGTCTTTTCTGAAGGCATTTGTGTGGAGTGTTGCCTTGTACGGGAGTGAAACATGGACGATAAGCAGTGCGGACAGGAAGAGAATAGAGGCTTTTGAAATGTGGTGCTACAGAAGAATGCTGAAGATTAGGTGGGTAGATCGCATAACTAATGAAGAGGTACTGAATAGAATTGGTGAGAAAAGGAATTTTTGGCATACCCTGACTAAAAGAAGGGATCGCTTGGTAGGACACATTCTTAGACATCGGGGAATCGTAAATTTAGCATTGGAGGGAAGTGTGTGGGGTAAAAATCGCAGAGGGAGACCAAGAGACGCGTATAGTAAGCAGATTCAAGTGGATGTGGGTTGCCGTTCTTATGAGGAGATGAAAAGGCTTGCTCAGGATAGAGTAGGGTGGAGAGCTGCGTCAAACCAGTCTCCGGACTGAAGACCATAACAACAACAACAGCCACGATTTGTTTGTTTGTTTGGTAGCACTGTTTTTAGTTTCCCACTAACTTACATACCAACAGAACTTAGGACCAAGTTTATTTTATCTGTCACCTCTTCTGACAAGGCAGGAAGGCTCCTCCATGCCCTGCCGCTGCCGGACAATTCTTACAGCGATCGACAGCGCTCTGCGGGCGAGAACAGCCTGCGTATGTCGTCGTCGTATGACTCACGATCGTTCACGCCTGCAAACAAATAAGACGGCAAGACCAGAACAGTATTTTCATTCACACTAATTTTATTTGACTAGATTCTTAAAAATTAGATACAGTCAGGTTCTAATATGAAATTACGTACTATAAAATTACAATTTTCGATATAATATTTGCGCTAATTCTTAGCTGAGAAGATCACGACAGAAATTTTGGCATAATATTCTTTTTTTAATTTTATTTTTGAAATTTAGATACAATCTGGTACTAACCTAACGTTAGATATTTTAGGTGGTATAAAACTAGCGTTTTCGATCATAAATTTGCATAATTCGTGTATGTACAACTTTTATTGCCTATATTTAATGAGGAAGAAAATAGGTTTTTACCTAAAATCCGAGGTCTAATTATTACATTTCATTATTTAATTTATTAAAACTTTATTTGACTATGGTTTTCCAACTTTTTAAGATAATAAACTAGATTTTTTTTACCTCTCAGGAGAATAGCATTTTAATTTTACTGACAAGCTGCTTAAAACCACGGTATGTACCTAGTGAAGGTCGTTCAGGAGTAATTATTTATTTTTCTAGTTACAGGAGTGGTTGTTCAGTTCATTCCGTGTACAGTTAAGAATCTTTTATCTGTCTTGGTTTGAAACGTGCACTGCCTTCTGATGCCTGAGCCTGCGTGTCATGGTAGATTTTTTCCACCTGTAGAGCCATCGTTTAGGTCAATGCTTATGTACAATACAAGGTGTTACAACACTTGGCGCTCCTATCGAATCTGACCAAAAGAAAAAAAAATACTTCTCCATTCCATTTCTGGGGGCCATTTCCTATCAGATTCGTTGCTTTCTCGACCAACAATAATTTGAAGAAAAATTTCATTCGTAATATAAAATCAACCTGTTCTTCCTTAGATAATTCCGGCGTTTACAAAATTGTGATCCTTGTTCTTCCTACTAGATAGGTCAAACGGGACGTGCTTTTAAAATCAGGTTTAAAGAACATCTTCTGAGAAAGAATGGCACTAACCCCCAGAATTCGTCTTTTGCTGACCACCTTCTCATTACAGGTCACGCACCTAAAGCCATTCATGACCTGAACATTTTGCATACCGAAAAGAAAGGCCACTGATTAGACGTGCTCGAGGAATTGCAAATACGTAAACATTTTTCTCGAAATGACGGGCTTACTCTAAATGATCAGTTACAACTCCGTAATAGAAGTTTTTTTTAATGGTATGAGGCCGTTACTTTGTCTTTGATGTTGTGCTTCGTGCAGTGTCCGAAGTATTTCTTCCAACTTGATCCAAAGCATTTGTATTCCAAAAGCTAATTTTTAACTATTGTGCTTATTAACACTTTGTTACTCGTTTATTCTCTCTACTAACGCTGTATTGCCAAAAGACACCTCAGTCATCTCTCACGTTAAAGCATTTTACAGCAATTGTGTTTTCAATTCTGTTTTTCTCTGTACAGTAGCCTAGTAGTAATTGCGGCTACTAGATCGCACTACTGAGGTGACGTCTTCCTGTTCAAAACTCCACTTAGCACACACCAGTCTGATGCCTCCGTGCAGGCGTGCAGCCCATAGTGGCTAGCATTTTCTCAAAATTTGTTTTTAAACATTGTGACGTCAGTTTTACAGCTGAGTAGTATATTTAATTTTGTGACTTGTTTCAATTTATAATTTCTGATGAAGGCAATCTTAAACATTGCCGAAACCAGGTCAAACAATTTTTAATTTGCGACCGAGGGCTCCTTTTTTATCCATTGAAATACAAGGTGGAATAAATTTATTTATTTATTGTTTTTTTCTGTTCCATAGGACCCAATTGAGGAGTAAGACTCCATGGTCATGGAACAAGTCAATACATTAATTGTTACACAAGAATGGAAATAGAAAATTTTTAAGTAGTCTTTTGCAGACGACAATCTTAAGACAAAGTGAAAAGAATCAATAGAGAAAAAAATGAATTAGCTTAATTGTTTAACTTTTCTAGGAGTTCCTCGACAGATTAACAGGAGTGATCCATGAGGTAACTCTTCAATTTAGATTTGAAAGCGTGTGGATTAGTGCTAAGATTCTTTAGTTCTTGTGGCAGCTTATTGAAAATGGATGCCGCAGAATACTGTACCCCTTTCTGCACAAGTGTTAAGGTGGTGTGATGCAAATGTAGGTTCGACTTCTGTCTAGTATTCACCGAGTGAAAGCTACTAACTCGTGGGAATAAGCTGATATTATTAACAACAAACGACATTAAAGAAAAATCGTATTGTGACGCCAAAGTCAAAATTCCCAGACTACTAAAAGAGGTCGACATGACGTTCGCGAACTTACACCAGCCATTGCTCGAACCGCCCGTTTTTGAGCCAGAAATATCCTTTTTGCATCAGGCGAGTTACCCCAAAAAACAATGTCGTATGCCATAAGTGAATGAAAGTAAGCGTAATAGACTACTTTTCGTGTAGAAAAATCACTTATCTCAGATATTGTTCTAATGGTAAATATAGCAGAATTTAGTTTTGGAACAAGATCCTGAACAGGGGCTGTCCATGACAGCTTACTGTCTATATGAACACCTAGAAATTTGAACTGTTCCACATGCCCATTATGTGTAATCAGAATGTCAGCTTTCGTCAAATTATGTGTTAGAAATTGTAAAAACTGAGTTTTACTGTGATTTAACATCAACTTGTTTTCTACAAGCCATGAACTTGTCCCTTGAACTGCATTATATTACGAGCAACATTCTTTACTACCAAGCTGGTATCATCAGCAAACAAAAATATTTTACAGTCACCTGTTATACTCATTGTCTGTCCAGTTTTTTAAGACAGACCGGCGGCGAGTAAAACACAACGGCTTAGTTTTTAATATTGTCAATAAAACACTTACCACTTCAGGACTATAGCTAACCCGCTCTTACTAAGCCAAGTAGCATTACCTGATGAACTGTAATCTGCAAAATAGCGTCAATTAACTTCATTTACATCCTACTTTCTAACGAGAATCTGTTAACGATGTGTATGGACGTTTTATCACATGCCTTACACATTCCGCGCAGATGGCGATTTTCAGTATATGAATGTTACAGCAGCGCCAGGTACAAGCTTCCTAGGGTTTTATTTGCGGACGGAGAAGTTAATACTGCTTCCTCCCACAAGTCCCCAAAAACCTCCACATCCTTGCGGATGCTGTTGCGTAGCAGTGTGCGTTTGTACCGCCCTACAGTACGCACGAGGTGCTGTAGTTGCTGTCCAAGACTTTATGGACAGCAAAGAGTTCTGACTAACCTGTTGTCTTCTGTAGTTGTGTCCCCAGCGCAGAAGACAGCACACAGGTCGTAGGTTCTTCTACAGCATACAAGTGAGGCTAAAATAAGTTCTGTATGATGGAAGCATAATAAGCGACTCGCGAGATTTTTAATTGTCAAGGATGCCATTTACTAAATAAATAATAAAATATGAGCAACTATTGTTAATATGATACGGCCTATGCTGCCCCTAGTTCATGTTGAGACCTCGACTGCTTAACTCATGACCGGCGCGATCCGGCGCGTATAGTGGTCAGCTCGAGACTGAAACTGCGGCGCGTTACGAGAGGGCACCTGACGCTCTATTTCGCGCCAAAACAGGGCCGTCGCGCGCCTTCTGCAAAATCGCTCTTCTCTTGTTACAATAAGAGAAGGCACCTTAAACTTTTTAAATTGTCAAAACCTAGCCTGTCCTTGAGAGGTATTTATTATATATTCTCAGCTCTGAATAATTAATATTTTGTTTATAATAAACAAAACTAATTTCAAAAGATATCACGTGACGTGAAATGCAGCAGCCAATGCGAGGAGAGCACCAGTAACATAGCCGGGCTTTCCCACGGGAACCAGCACCTACTGCGCCATATGCTACTGCTCCTCACCCCACATTTCAACATATGCTGCACATCTGTCTTTCTTCCACGTTTAAGACATGTACGATGTTAGCAAAGAAACATGAAAGAAATATGAAGTGGCCACAGGCCAGGAATATCACACAGGTCCCGGTCTACTGACTCTTGGTAAGTCCGTGGCTACAGCTGACACCTCCTGGCTCTGACCTTTGCACTCTCCGGGAAACCGGACATTAACCTTGGCAGTTTAATCGTCGTTGGCCGCGTGTGGACCGGTCAGACGCGAGGCTGCTGCAATTAAATGAAGTCGCGACTGCAGAGTGCCCTCACAGCGGACGGCCGAGTGGGCCGCCTCTCATTTCAGTGGAAACTTCCCCTCTCCACCGCCGGTGTAAGCCATTAGCAGCCGTTTCCACGCTTCAGCTGAAACTCCGCTGGGTTCTAGGATTTGCGAAATTTGAAAAGCGGGATAATGATACCGGGAAACTGGCAACAGGAACCGTAGCACGAATCGTGTCCGCATAGTTTATTCGGTAATTGCGTTGCCTCTTGAATGTGAGGAATCCTGTTGTTACGAATAATTCCAGTTAAGTGTGGGCTCCATTACACAGGCAACGATCCGCGACTGAGTAAGTGATCATGTCAAGTTCCTTAAACCGATCACCAATCAAATACGCTCAGCGGAAGCGAATGCGTGCCCCGGATTGTTAGTACATTATTTGATCATTTCCGAGAATGCCTTTTAACTGGCAATCTGTGCGAACCAAAGTGGTGTCACACGAGCTAGCGTTGCGTCTTCTACATCTACATAAATTACGTATTTTGTAGAAATTTCTTCCAAGAGTGCTAGTCTTGTATGGTTCGCAGGAGAACTGTGAAGTTTGGAAAGTAGGAGGCGAGGTACTGGCAAAATTGAGGTTGTGTGGGGGAGCCGTGAGTCGGGTCGGAGTAGCTCAGTGGTAGAGTGCGTGCCTGCGAAAGGCAAAGGTCCCAGGTTCGAGTCCCGATTCCGGCACACTATTTTAATCTGCCAGGAAATTAAGTGCTTAGCAGAGGGTTTATGAAAAAAGCTTTCATTTCTGTACCGTCAATTTCTCTACTAGTAAAAGGGAGAAAGGAACACCTAAATTATTTCGTTTTAGACCTGATTTCTCTTATTTTATTATCTTGACCATGACTCCCTACGTACACCGGTCAAATCAATTAGGGGATCAGTTGAGATATCTAGATCCTGAATTACTGAAATCAGCAGAATGAATTAAAATGGTTCGTCGTCTTTCTGTCAGTTGTACGGAGGGGAGACAACAAAATGACGGCAACCGAGATGTTGCTCCAGAGTGGTGTGGTGCTTACTGTGCCAAACGAATTAAACAAACAGTTGTGTGCAGCTAGTGCATTGACTAGGTACTGCAATGCCAGAACATCGTGACTTACCCAAAGCTACGGTACGGAGAATGAAAGCGGGACTGTCACAATTATTGGAGGGTCCCAATGTGTGATTTCCTGGACGTGGACTTGATTTCAGACTAGAGCAGCCATTAAATGAAGGCAAGGCTAAGGCCGCCAACGAGTAACATCAGCAACAGATTGTAGCACCTGATTGCTGAAGGAAGGCAGATGCAAATGACAGGTAGTCCAGCCCTGTGACAAAGGGAGTGCCGTAGTAAAATTAATCCCGTGATTTTGACAGCAGATTCGGCCCTTATGTGAAATTACGAATAGAATGATATCGATCTCTGGCTGATCGGCCCAGTACTTAACAAGTAGTATAAACTAATTTTCAATTTAATCGCATAAATTGAATTTTCCCCGACAAGTAAGAACCTCCACAGGCTTGGCTGACTCCCTGACTCTCTACTGGCTGAGGATTTATAATTTTATCAAGTCCCATTTAATTAATACGGAAATGAAGCAATATGGCTTACTCTTGAAAGGCCCGATTGGCCGTTAGTTTAACTTCGTTTCTTCCTCACCAACGGTGGAGGGACACACGCCTTCGCGCCGTTTGGCTGAAGAACCGCTATTGCAGGTGTTCCAACCCTGCCCGCACAGGCCGGGAGAAGGGCGCGGAAGGCGCGTTGTCAGGTTGGCTGCGGAGCCCCACTTCTTCTTGGCTGAGAGAGTTACAGACATAAAAATGACGAAAGACGCTCCCGAACCCCCGGTCGTGCACAGTTCTATGCCAGTGCTAGTGCAGCCAGCAGTCGTCCGCTATTTATCGGTTATGTTTCCACCGGAACGGGTAAACGCGTTCGCCAATCAACGGGCGAAAGTGTACGGAATGTTCGGAATGTTACCGATAGGACTGTAGCCGTTGCCCCTGCCTGGGCTGTTCTGTTAACTCTCAAATATACGTAATGTTTCTCAGCGCACTCTCTCTTTCAGTTTGAATTATTTTATTGAATTCTTTCATAGTATCTTGGTCCTGCAGCGAGACTAGTTATTATTTCTATATTTTATTACAGAAGTAACCGTCTTTAATGTGTAACAGGGTACCTCACATTCCTCTTGCTTAAAGAGACAATACAGACAATTATACCAGATAAACCTGTTTGCTTACTTGGTAACTTCTCCACTGCTGTCCTATTAATGTCAATAGCATTGAAACCCTGCTAGGAGAGACGGAGTTTGATGTCAGCCACGGTCAGGCAGCAGCAGAAGTTCAGTTGAGGTGTTGATCGCCACTTCTCCAGGGGGGAGCAAGTAGCAAGCAGCCATATCCACAGAATCTAATATTCCCACCAGATAACCAAGGGCTACAAGATAACCGTTATCTCCAGTTAACAGACGCTCGAGTCAGGAGGCTGAAAACAACGCAATTGCAACGCACCCTCCAGGCAGCAACAGGACGCGCAATATGAACAGAAACAGTCAGAAATCGCCTTCGGGAATGTGGCCTCTACGCACGCCACCCTGTAGCTCTCAGAAACCGCACGGAGAAACATCAGGTCGTAACGAATGGGGCCGATTTCGGTTAACAGATGGCTCAAGATTTTGTTCTCAGCAGGACAGTCGTAGTATCCTGATCTGGAGACAAAGCTGAACTCACCATATGTTGGTGGTGGACAAATGTTGTGGGCCGTAATCTTTATTGGCGGACGTATGAACCTCTTGTCGTTCGGAATGGCTCTTGGACTGCTCAGATGTACATAAGCGAGATCTTTCGACCTTTTGTTGTGCCCTACGCTGGAGCTATAGCAGACTGGTTCCTTCTAATGGACGATGACGCTCGTCTCCACAGAGCTGTACTGGTTGACAACGTGCTTGAACTTTCTGAAATAATTTATACTGCAGCAGTCATTTTTTACTAATATTTTTATTAGCACGACGCAGATGCATTTTACAGTTACAGGTTCATTATTGTTTTGTTATATTTTGTGTTGTAGGTGCCAGTGAGGTTATGGTTGGACATTTTAATCTTTTCAGGAATATACTATTTTAGTATTATATTTCGTGATTATACCTTCTGGATTATTGTAGTGTTGTATTTACTTATAGCTTTGTTGATATTCTTGTTATCTGGATAACAAAACTGTAAATAAATAACGTCCAACCATAACCTCACTGGCGCCCTCCAAACAAAACATAACAAAAGAATAATGAACCTGTAACTGTAAAACGCACCCGATGATGGCAGCTTGCTGCCGAAATGCGTCATGCCAATAAAAATATTAGTAATAAGTGACTGCTGCAGTATAAATTATTTCAAAAAGTTTGTAACGCAGTCGCAGACCTCATAACAATCCACATTACATGGATAATTTATGTTTAACATGCTTGAAGGTGAGGGAATGGAGTTATCAGCTTGTTCACAGGTCAAACCTAACGGCACGTCTGGGATGCAATTGCTTGACGCATTGCAATCAGTCTAGCACCTCTCACAACGTTTGCAGAGCTGGATATTGCACTCACGGAAGAATGGCCAAACATCCCCCAAAAGCTGAATGATAACGTCGTACTGGCCATGCCACGCAGCTGTATACAACTGTGTTGGCAGTCTCAGGTGATCACACACCATATTACAGGGCGACGTGAATGACCTTTTCAATATTATGGTAGCTTCTCGGTGCCTCTCTCTAAGTTAACATCAAGTAAATAAACCGCAAGTAAGGTGTTGAGACAGCTAAATATCGTACAGCATCACACACAGATTACAAGTGTAACCAATAACTGAATAAAACACGTTACCATATGCATATTGTATACGATTTTTTACCTGATCCCCAGTAGATTTCAGAAGCGTAGATGGGTGGTAAGAAAATATGTCCGCATCATTTCTGTGTCATTCTCTCCCTTGTATCGCAATAAAACTGTGAGACGGGCGCTGTAATTAGTCTATTTTTCATACTAACCTCGTGTTACTGTACCTTTCTCTTTATGCTAATTATTGAAATATGTAACATTTTACTTTGTAGACCTTTACTTATTTTGATGTCTGTGCCTTTGGGGACACATCAGGGGTGATGGGCTCCTGGGATTGTAGTACATTCTATGTTTATATGAAAATTTCGAGATTTTAATGGTATTGGCGCAGCTTGGCTGCTAAAAAGTGGTTTTACGTGTTGGGCATGGCCAGGCCGCAGAGCAGAGACGCTCTTGGGGGTCTCCCCCTCCCACCAACTTTCGCTCGCCATCGGGGAAGGACGAGAGAGGCTGTCTTGACCTGTTTGGCGCCGACGCTACAGGCGGCGGAGTATGTGGAATGGTTTACAATGCTGGCCCGCGGTTTACGGTGGGCGATAGCAGGGACTGTCTTTTTAGTCATTCGGCCGTTTCGCAAGAGAGGAATTTGCCGAACAATAGCAGAGTGCTCTGGGCCCCGGGCGGTTTATGGAGACGTATTGCCCTTAGGCGTTATCTAAAAAAACTTCCTAGAAAGCAGCAGAGTTTGAATACAATTAGTGTGACAAATGGTTAGGTTGAGAGGAAAGCTTTCTGCCCGTCTGGCGCCCCAGGGGTTTGGCTCCAGCGGCTGTATATATAGCACAACGTTAACATTTTTAGGTCGTGTGACCATAGCTAGGAGCAAGGTGAAATTCCTTACAGAGCATTCACTCTGGGAACGGTGAAATCCGCGGGAAGCTTTGGTTGCGTGGGCGGAGCCTCTTGGCAGCCTCAGAGAACGCGTCCTGATTCGGCAAATTATTTTAGAATGACAGCTAAACAATTTGTCAACGGCGCTACGCCATCCGATTGGTTTGACTATTAGCCGTTAGCAGATATTGGTGCGTCTTTTCGCGCGTGGGTGTGGCCACCGTCACTTGCAGTGAGCTGCGGTAGAGCGCGAGGAGGGACACTCTCGTGTCTGAGCGTACGACGTGTACGGACCTCGCTAGACTCCTGTTTGTGCGTCCGAGGGGTAAGGACTTCGGAATACTCCGTTTAGATTCGCGGGGAGGACATCGTCTTAAACGGTATTCTGGTTAGACTTGTGTGTGATTCCGAAGATTCGGACCTTGTAGAACTTGTGTTTACTTCGCGGACGTTAAATTGTCCTGTGGTTACGCTGTGAGCGGCCAAAGTTTAGTTTTCGTTTTGCTAGAAGTCTCTATTTGAGCATTCGCGCCTTTGCGAATCGGGCATTGTTTTCACTGATCTTATTACTCAAGTGACTGATCGATATGTTCCAAGTGGCCTTTCTGTCACCTATGCAAAATATTGATTAGTCTACTAGCGTGATAGAATCGCACAGCAACTGCCTAGCGACGCCGACGCCAGTGACGCTGTGTTAAGTTACATGTCGACCCTGCTTAACAGATCGCAGCAATTACGGTCGGATAAAAATTTCAGCTCATCCGCTCCCACCGCCTGCTGCCTGCGAGCCTGAGACGCTGCCGTCAATGATCATCTGTGTGGGTAAGGTAACGCACTTGCTGGACGGTTATATGAATCAGACTTGTTGGATTCTGTCCCTTATTTTATTCTTTTGATATCTGCCTATTTGCCCTGGGGAGTTTAGGGCTAATGATAATTTCAAGCTCCTGTGTAGCCAATCTAATAGCATTCTGTTTTGCAAAACCTCCGATCTTTGACTCAGCCAGTCATTTTTGTGTCTCAATATTTTAATATTCGTAAAAGATTGTTTGAACATATCATCTGATTTACATGATAGGAAATTCCATCTGATTTTGTATGTTTAATTACAATAAATTGATTTTGAGCAGATCGTCTTTCATTTAAGAACATTCTTTTTTCACTATTTTGGAGGGGAAACAGAATAGTTAAATTCCACAGTTTGCCAATAATTTTTCAAGTACATTTGTGTTTGGTACAACTGATACATTGTAATAGAGTAGGAATATTTATTATATCTTTGAATCTATGATCACATCATAGGTGATCAGTAACATTTTAATTTTCCATATTTTGGATAAATATGGCGGCGACCCAAAATAATTAATTGCTGTCCTAAATAAATATATATAAATATATTAATTTAGAACTAATGACATAGTTCACACGTGACAACTCCAGCCATGGAACAAACTACTTCGTTACAAACCAAGCTGCCCTTCTCTGAACATTTTTTATCTCTTCTGTCAGTCCAGACATGTTAGTATCCCACAATGCGTTACAGTACCCAAAATAGGACGGGCGAGTGTAGTGTAGGAAGTTTCCATAGTAGAACTGTTGCACTTTCCAGATGTTTCTTGATTCTAATTCCAAAGTATTTAGTTGAATTACGGCCTTTACATATGATTAATTTATCGTGTAATTGAAGTTTAACAGACATCTTTTAGTGCTCATATGCGTGGCTTCACACTTTTCAATATTTACGTTCAACTGCAAATTTTTGTATCTTATCCAAATTGTTTTGCGGCTCCATTTGCTCTTAGGGTCATTGTACAAGTCAATAAACGACAGCATTATCCGTGAACACTATAAGTGAGCTGTTCGGATTGTCTGCTAAATCGGTTATAAAGGAACAGGAGGGTCATTTACCACTTCCCTGGGGGACGCCAAATAAAGCCTAACTCCTGTCTTAATTGATGACTTTCCGTCAGTTCCTATGAACTGTGCGTTTTCCAATAGGAAATCACGAAACAAATCGCACAAATCAGACCATATTCCATAGGCACGCAATTTGATTGGAAGCCGCTTGTGAATTGAAGTCTCGATAACCTTCCGTATATCAAGAAATATGGAATCGATTTGAGATACTTTTTCTGTAGCACTCATCAAGTCACGTGAGTAAAGAGTTAGCTCGGTTTCGCAAGATCGATACATACTGAATCCGTGTCTCTATGGGTCAATACGTCGCTTTTTTTTTAAATATATGTTCCAAGATCCTGCTAAAACCGACATAAGTGATATGGGCCTGTAATTTTTTATTTATTTATTTATTTATTTATTTTTTTGATACTGGAGTGACTTATGAATCTTTGCAATCTATGCGTGCGAATAGTTCGATGAGCGAGCGGTTTTATATGATATTTAGGTGAAGAGCTGCTGCATAAGAAAACTCTAAAAGGAACCTAATTGGTACAAAAAACAGACCGGAAAACCTGCTCTTATTATGTAATTTAAGTGGTTTTACAACTCCAAGAATATCTACTTCTAAATTAGTTGTTGTTGTTTGGAATTCTGTAATGTTTTTTCCGTCTTCTTTGAAGAAGGAGTGTCGGAAAGCTGTGTTTAGTAAATCTACTTCCGCAGCACTTTGATCAGCTGAATCATCATTACTGTTACGTAGTTAAGCTATTGTTTTCCCCTGGTGTATTTTTTATATGATCAGACTTTCTTTGGATTTACTACTAAATTTTGTGCCCCATAATAGAAAGGCTCTTATTGTCTCTCTAGCCTATCTGCCTTTGACCATGTAAGTTTTAGATACGATTTTTTTTTCTATGAATCAAGTGTAAAATTACCACTGGGCTTCAAAATAACTGTAATATACGTATGATATGTTATACAAGCTGAAAACCTGGCGTTGCCTAGGTACCTGGGTATTAATACTACACTTAAATTCTTACAATCATTTACTTCTCATATTTCCTAATTAACATTCACATTGCAAAAATATGAGATAATCTCATTAAAACAAAGTTAATTAACTTAAGAAAATCAAATGTTATGATAACATATGTACATAAGTTTAATTCTTCTATTAACTTCAAAATTCTTTAAAAAATGTGATTAAGTGAAAAAAGGAACCCTTAAAGCAATTTAAAACAATTAAAGATAAAAGAAAATAACTTTATCATGCCAAATACATAAGCCTATTGTAGACCATATCCCCCCCCCCTCATCGCTTTGCATCGCTTCTCCATCTCTCTGTTCATCTCCAACTCCATTTTTCCATTCGCCCACCTGCCTCCCGCCTCGCTGGTTCATCTCCAACCCCCTCCCACACCCGCTATCTAGGAAAACCGATATATATATATATATATATATATATATATATATATATATATATATATATATATACTTTCTTGGTTATCAGTGAAACTAAGATATACCATCTGCGTCTGCCGTACAAAACTCAGTAGGCTGTGGTCTTCCTCTGTGTTAAAAGTCACGTGCGTAAAATTTCTTCAGTATTGGGATAAAACTTCAATTATGTGTGGAAATTTTGATCACAATAATCGAGATCGGAAAAATTCTAGATATTTGGTCGAAGTGCGAACAGCAAGTAAACTACCCTTCGCTCTGCATCATACGGCAGTATAAGAAGATAATGACGTTCCGCATGTTTTGAATATCAAGTGTGGAAAACCACAAACATTCTGAATAAAAGTGTAAATTTTGTCGAAGTCCGTATTACATTTTTTCCGGTTTTTGTAGCACCTGCCTGGCTCAACTATGAATCTGAAGCTTCGAGAAGCCTACCCAAACATACAAAAAAATAAGTTTCATGAAGTCGGTCCACGGATTTAGGAGTTCAGTGAGATACGCACGTACAGAAATTTGAATGGATAAATAGGATAATAGTTTTTACGTTTTCCTGTGCTGTTTTTCTAATTTTTCTCTCGCGCTGGACTCGCATTTGGAAGGACGGTGGTTAAAATCAACCTCCTGCCATCCTGATTTAGGTTTTCCGTGTTTTCCCTAAATGACTCCAGGCAAATGCCGTGAAGTTTCCTTTGAAAGGGCACGGCCGATTTCCATCCACATCCTTACCCAAACACACCGAACGTCGACGGGACGTTAAACTCTGAGTTTCCTTCCTTCAAAACAAAACAAATTGTCGTACAGGTACAGCCGTTCTCGAGTTTTGCCGGTATCAACACATTCAGCGATTCATTTTTATTTATAGGATATGCTCGTATGGCAGTTTTAGGCATTACAATCATTTTTTAAAATCCCTCTCACTTTTATTTCACTCTTATATCAATTATTATAGTCTTTTCACATTTTATTTCTATAAAATGTTCAAATGTTTGTATAGTCTATGGGACTTAACTACGGGGTCATCAGTCCCTAAACTTACAAACTACTTATGAACTACTTACGTACTAGGGCGGCACAAATATCCATGCCCGAGGGGGGATTCGAAACCCCGACCGTAGTGGCCGTGCAGACCGTGACTGGAGCGCCTCAGTCCCCTCGGCCACCGCGGCCGGCTTATTTCTATATTCATTTTCATATTTTGTTAGTATGGTTTTGTTCAGGAATATTTGCTGTATTGTTACTGGCCTCGGATAGACTGATAAAACATTATTGACGGTCAACTGTCAACTGTGGGTGAACTGACATCGACCTTCAATGCTGGACACGGGACAAGTGTGGCTGGACACACAGTGTATCGAACACTTAACGTCGGGCGTACATAGCCGACGACGCACGCCGGTGCCTATGTTAACACCAAGATATCGACAACTGCGACTGAAAAAGTTACGTGATCATGGTCACTAGTCATTGGTTCGTGGCACCAGGTTCCGTACCTCCTTCCTGGAGTGTTATTCTTGCTTTGCATTAAGAATGTATTTTCAGAAGGAAAATTAAGAGAGATGATTATAAAGACAATATCCTCGTACCTTTATCCAATTTAAAGTTTCACACTGGCCCACAACTGCAACATGTCGACTATAGTAAAAATAAAGTTTGAAGTACTCAACATATTGTGGAACTTACATATCAAAGAAGAATGTGTGACTGAATTGGATATTCTGCCAACGCCTGAGTGTGTGATTAGAACCAAAGGATTACCGTTACTTAAACGCACATTTAAGTCTACGATTTTTACAAACGTAGTCCGTAAAGTTACGACTCTTTATTGCCTTAAAATTTTTCTGTTTATTTTCCTGATAATTTTCTTCACAAGCAGTTTATATTCGAGTCCACGATCATGAATGCGACAAAGAATTGCGGAGTGCCTCTTTCAAGATTTGCTAAACGTGTGAAATATGAACTTTAAACCCCCGAAACAGTCTTACTCGTTGAAAATTGAAAAAGCTGTCAGTCATCTGATTGGGTCATAGCGCCCACGAAGACAAACTTTTTCGTTTCAGTCTCTTTAGGTCTTTAGGTCGGAGTAAAGTATACACTCTACCTCCTTGCCCTCAATGTTTCTTTAGTTTACATCGAGTGGTGTATATGTAAAATGTCTGCAAAATACGTCGCGAGTAGAGTTAGTAGAAAAGACGTAATAAATCAAAACGTCATTCGTGATGAGGCGGTTTTTAATGAACCTAATTGTTTATGTATCACTCCAAATGTCTGTGCCGTGCTATTATGAAATTTCGAACGTACGTTCAGTAGTATGTATGTATACAGTCTGTAACATTTCTCGCTAATACAACTAATAGTCTACGAGTAATAAATTGTAACGTCATGCCAAATGTAATTTAAGCATGAACGCCAAAAAGTAGTAAGCGACAAACTTTTTTTTCCTTTCATCAATTCGCTGAGGTTGATAGGGGGGAAAAGTCCCAAAGGTTTGAAATTATGGTAAAAGTTTGCTGCATGTCGCTAAGTGCTCTCGTAGTCAAACAGTGGGCTGATAAAGTCACACTATCACGTGCCGCAAGACGGGTAATTTTTCATTGTTTAGGACGTCATATCTCCTGAACTATCGGCCCTATCGCCAACTCCTTTTTTAGCTGACGTCCTCCACCTATAAACTATATTCTTGCCAAATTTCAGCTTCATAGGTGAAGGAGTTTTCGAGATGTCGTGTTTAGTCAGTGATTGAATGAGTGAATGTATGAGTGAGTGTCCCTTCGCTTTATGTAGACAGAGACTAGCTGAACCCCCGCTGCTTCGAATGCGTAGGCTGGTTGGTCTGCACCGGTTGTTTAATCCTGACGAAGAATCCATATCTTAAGTTTCGTAGTTATAGCTTGAAATTTGAGTTAACAACAAAATATCTTTGAAAATCAATTTTTGCATCGCGTATTTCGCCCCCTTATTAGTCTAATTTCCAAAAATACCGAAGCACGTGTCTTTTACATTCCAACCCCGATTCCAAATCCGAAAATTTGTAGTTCTAACTTCAAAATTGCCTAAATAGCAACAGATTTTCGAAAAACATCTCCTCTCCAATTTAACCCCCTTGATGGTTGAATTTCCAAAAATACCGAAACACGTATTTTTTAAATCACAACGAACAATACAAATACTAATTTTTGGAGCTAGAGCTTCAAAATTGTCTCGACAACAAAGTGTTTTCGAAAAGAATTTTTGATCCCCTCTTTTACCCCGTTAGTTTTTGAATTTCCAAAAGTACCGAAACTCTTGTCTTTTTAATCCTGATCAAGAGTCCATATTCTAAGTTTTGAGTTATAGCTTGAAATTTGAGTTAACGGCAACATATTTTTGAAAATCAATTTTTTGCGTCCTCTATTTTACCCCCATATTGGTTGAATTTCAAAAATTTCGGAACACGTGTCTTTTAAATTCGAACCACGAATCCAAATCCGAAAATTTGTAGTTCTAACTTCAAAATTGCCTAAATAATATTTTGGAAAAACACCTCTCCAATTTAACCCCGTTAATGGTTGAATTTCCAAAAATACCGAAATACGTGTTTTTTAACGTCTAACCAACTATACAAATATCAATTTTTGCAGCTCTAGCTTCAAAATTGTATCAATACCAACGTGTTTTCAAAAAGAATTTTTGATCCTCTATTTAACCCTCTTACTTGTTGAATTTCCAAAAATACTAAAAATCATGAATTTTTAATCCTGACCAAGATTCCATATCCGAAGTTTCGTACTTGTAGCTTAAAATTTGAGTTAACAGCAACATATTTTTGAAAATCAATTTTTTGCGTCCACTATTTTACCCCCTTATTTGTCGAATTTCAACCAATGCCGAAAGACGTGTCTTTTAAATTCAAACCCTGAATTAAAATCCGAAATTTTGTAATTCTAGATTCAAAATTGCCTATATAGCAACGTATTTTCAAAAAAACGTTTCATTCCCTATTTTACCCTCTTACGGACGGAATATTGAAAAATCGCTTCTTAAATGACGCCTACAGAGTAAGATCAACACCCTCCACAAATTTCAAGTTTCTATCGTCAGTGTTTTGTGCTGGGCGATGATGAGTCAGTCAGTCAGTCAATCGGGACACTTCCTTTTATATATAGAGATTATATTAGTCAGATCACACCCAAAATTAAAATGACGAACTTGTAATTAATATATACAACTTACGTATTCTGTCTTCTTTTGACTTGTGCTAGTATGCTCCCTGAAATTGATTCCCTTCGTGGGTAATGTATATTTTTCTTCCATGGTAGAATATTTTCTGCGCCTTATCCATTACATGGTGTCAAATATTGATGATACCTATTGTACCAATTTTCTGTCGGGTCTGTCTGCTTTTTTATTTCTTTGGTTTCACCTCCATATTACGCGCTCATTAGACAACACCATTCAGGAGGTCCTGTTATTAAGCCTTAGAAGCAAATTGTACCGTTGATATCCGTTTACCCCTGTTTTAATCCAACTCTTTAGCCTTTTTTTTTTCATTTACTTCATTGCTTCCCTTATATTTAGATTGTAATTTGAGACTATCGACAGCATGTGTTAAGATCCTTTATGATCGCGGTACACTTTTCTAGATGCTCTACTGTTATTATTCTATTTTGGTTCATAAACCTTGTCTTTTATCTGTGTTTCTCTATAATTACGAGTGGTGTAAGTGGTTATTCAAAGAGCTCCTGGAATATACTAATATGATACGAATAAGTATTTTTTAATGACGATTGTGGAGTTTTTAGAAGGACGAAGGGCACTTCACGTATTACAATCTACCTGAAGTATAGGATACTTGTACGTTTCTTTCACCACAAAGGAAAGAGACATGTCATAATATATCTACCGTACACCCAAAAGCGATTCCCTTGACTTTTCCAGGCTTTCTTGGAAACTAGGTTGCTGTCGCGTTAATATGGTCTATTAACAGTGGAAAAATTTGAAAAATTTGAATCCTCGAAAAGTTCAGTAATCGGGTTGAGTTGTTTTGGTTTTGGAAAAGATCAGTGTAGATCTTTTTGCAAACAAAATTAAAAGAAGAAATGTGCCGTGAACACAGTTTAAAATTGAAACTGGTTATCAAATAACGTTAATTACACAACACAGTGTAATAGATTTCTTAAACCACATGCTGATGGTTCGAAGATCGCCATACCAAAATGTATAGCATACAGTGGTCTACATACATGCCACGCATGTCACTGTTGACATCACTCGCTACCATACACAAGTTGTTGATCGTAACATGCGCGCCATTTCATTTCGCATTCAGACATCTCCACTTACACGGCACATCAAAATAAAATACACCCTTCCAACGCTAGCTACAGGTAATAATGGTCATGAAATTTAGACATTCCAGCTGCAATAAAAGGGGAAAAAATATTGCACTATAAGTTTCAGATTGTACCCTGATAATTTTAGAAGACTTAATCGTCGACGATGCTCTAAACCCCAGTCATCTTCCTGTTGTTACTTCTGCTGGTTGGGTCCTCTCTAAGCGGCAAAATATCGAAGTCCTACCTAACGATTTGTTGCAGTGTGGTGTTCAGAATTGTCTTGGTATTACTAGGCCCTTTAGCTTCAACAGTGTGTGCAATGTAACTGATTTCTCACTATTTCTTTTGTTAACTAGTCTTTACTATTTCAGCATACGGTCGTTTCTGATCACAAAACGAAGGGTAATTCTGGATCTACGTGCACACAATTTCCCTGCAGCCTTAATAACATATTACAAATAATTACAAAACTTATTTCCATCTTTCTCGTTCAATTTTCTACTACTCGTCCTAGTTAGGATTCATTTGTAAATTATTTCACAATACTTCAGTTTCAGTAAATGTTCTAGAGGGAAAGTCAGGAAACGAATGGAAACTATGTATCGCATTATTCTATTTGTTGTGCCCAGTGGCAGCCACTGTCGGCAGCTGAGGAGTAGGGCGTCAAGATTGGGGAGGGAACGTCTCTGTCGACAGCTGGTTCGAAACGCGGCTGTCAGCTGTCTTTACGCTTGACGATTCCAGTCTCAGGTTCCTGCCGGGCTAACGCCCTCGTCTTCCAGAGCTGTCAGCGAGATCTCTCAACGGCGCTCAGTACAGTCGTACAAAACCTAACGTCGCATGAGTAGCTATCATCCATCAGCGTAATGCGGTTTCTGGTCTCCCGAGGTCACATGAGATGGTGATTGTTCTAAATCTCTTGTGATTCGTTCACACGTAATTTTACGTACTGTGACTTAATACGAGAAAAATTCTAAATCGCAAAAGTCAAAAGAGTAGATAAAGTGAAACTAATAGTATTCACACACAATTTTTTAACTGAAAGCACCAAGGTTGTTGTTGTGGTCTTCAGTCCGGAGACTGGTTTGATGCAACTCTCCACCCTGCTCTATCCTGAGCAAGCTTCTTCATCTGTACATAATAATGACATGCTATATCCATTTGAATCTGCTTAGCCGGCCGCGGTGGCCGAGGTGACTGAGGCGCTTCAGTCACGGTCATCACGGCCACTACGGTCGGGGGTTCGAATCCCCCCTCGGGCATGGATATTTGTGCCGTCCTTAGTCTTAGCTAGTTCATAAGTAGTTTGTAAGTTTAGGGACGGATGACCCCGTAGTTAAGTCCCGTAAGCTTAACAAACATTTGAATCTGCTTACTATATTTATCTCTTGGTATCCGTCTGCGATTTTTACCCCACACACTTCCCTTCGACGCTAAAATCAGATTACCTTGATGTCTAAGAATGTCCTACCAGTCGATCCCTACCTTTAGTCAAGGTATGAAAGAAAATCCTTTTCTCCCAAATTCTGTTCAATACCTCCTTATTAGTTACGCGATCCACCCACCTAATTTTCAGCATTCTTCTGTACACCACATTTCAAAAGCTCTATCCTCTTCCTCTCCGCACTATTTATCGTCCACGATTCACTCCCATACAAGGTAACACTCCACACAAATGCCTTCAGAAAGGACTTCCTTATGCTTAAATTAATATTCGATATTAACGAATTTCTCTTTTTCAAAAACGCTTTTCTTCCCATTGCCATTCCGCATTTTATATCCTCTGTACTGCGACCATCATATGTTATTTTACTGCCCAAGTAATAAAACTCATTTACCACCTTCATTGATTTGGTGCCTAATGTAATTCCTTCGGCATCGCTTGATTTTCTAAGACTGCATTTCATTACCCTTGTTTTCCTCTTTTTAATGTTCATCTTATATGCTCCATTCAACACACTGTCCATTCCGTTCAATTGCTCGTCCAGGTCCTTTGCTGTCTCTGACAGAATTACAATGTCATCAGCAAAGCGCAAGGTTTTTATTTCTTCGCCCTGAACTTTAATTCCTTCTCCAAATTTCTCCTTGCTTTCCTTTATAGCTTGCTCAATGTACAAATTGAATAAAGGTGGGGATAGGCTACAACCCTGTCTTACACCCTTCCCAACCTCTGCATCCCTTTCATGCCGTTTAACTCTGATAACTGCTGTCTGGTTTTTGTACAAGTTGTATGTAACTTTCCGTTCCCTATATTTTACTCCTGCTGATTTCAGAATTTGAAAGAGTGTATTCCAATCAACATTGTCAAAAGCTCTCTCCAAGTCTTCAAAAGCTAAAAATGAAAGTTTGCCTTAATTTATCTTCTACGATAAGCCGTAAAGTAAGGATTGCCTCCCGCGTTCCTACATTTCTCCTGAATCCAAACTGGTCTTCCCCTAGGTGGTCTTCTACCTGCTTTTCCATTCTTCTGTAAATAATTAAAATTCAATACATCTATACACGTGTTATTTTAATTTTCTGGTATTCTTTTTATGAGAACTGAAATTCATCTATTAACATAACATAATAAAATACAGGGTGTTTCGGGAGTAATAGTAAATGGTTTATTATTTATTTATTTCATTTGTTTATTTATCCAGCCCTGAACATTAAAAATTGTATGGATGTTGTCAACATATATGTATACAGACGCACAAATTCATGAGTATACCGTCGTACACAGACGGAAGAATCAGTGAAAATGTCATCGTTTGCCTTTGCCTGACGTTCGTCACAGGTTTTTTCTAACAGCTATTTCTCTAAACTCATTGTAGATTGGACATTGTTGTGTGCGATATTTATTGTAATTCGTCTAAACTACCGCATTCTAAAATATTTGTTATTCTTCTAGACCCGCCCTGTATAACGTTTATGAGCTAATCAAACACTTTAGTCCTCCAACGTGCACATTCGGTAAAACGCGGGACTTTAGTGTTGTCTTGTTATCATATACGGTCATAATATAATATCACTCGTGAATTTTAACTGGAATGTCCCTGTTACTGTTAAATAACATCACCCACTGCAGAGCTAAGAAAAGTTTTTAATTATTCTTGTGTGTACGCATAGTATAATTCAGCGTTTGCATTTCATACGAGAGATGTCACAATTTGAGTTAGAGAGAACACAAAATTTAATTAAATTGGTTGGGAGCATAATTTCGTTGCAAAAGCAGTTACACATGTGAAAGGCGGTTGCCTGACAGGCAGCAGTATCTACTGATATTCTTCATTCTTATCTCTCTCTCCCCTTTTTCTGAGCCAAATCGAATAACTAACCTATGTGACTCAGTTAACGATCAACACCTAGCATTAATCTACATGTTGAAAAGCTGCAGTAACAAATTACTGTATTAGGCAGTTGCGGTTTCGGATGTTTCTATTACTTAATATCCAATTATGCACAGTTAGACTGAAATTACATTGCATAAAATGTAAACAGACACAATACGGTGTGACACAAATTTCTGAGAGGTTGGCTTCAGACAACGCTTTTAATAATCAAAAGTTATAATGAAACATTTCACGTAATAAAAAAAATATTATTTACAGATCAATGGGCAATCTTTAGGAGGCTATCATGATGTTTTACAGTATTGACACCCGTCATGACAAGGCTCTATAAATAGGCGGAAAAGCTAGACAGACTCTTAGTACCATGAACGACGTACGCACAGTAGCATTTCTTAGAGGTCATTAAATGAAATCATCTCGACCTCCTAAGAATTGGTGACTCACCTGTGAACAAAGTGTTTGCAAAACCTTTTGATAGGTTTCAACATATCATTTTATAATAATATTTTATATAATTTTATAATATACAGCCCACTTCCTCATACTGGCCAGCCACTCACCTAGCGATCGCGCCGCCTCAGGACTATGTTGCTTAAATGGCGGTGTGGCCTGTCTTTCTCATTGGCCTTGCAAACACGTCAAGGCCAACGAGAAAGATAGGCCGTGCAGTGTGTTATGTCACGAGATAAAGTGAGACCTAAGAAAATATAAATTGCTAGCTGTGTGGCTGACCGCTATGAGACAGTGGTCTGTGCCCCAGTGGAGGGCCAATCAGGCAGCGATCGCGCCTGCTCAGGCGTCACTTGATCACGTGACGTGACGTGTGCGCACGGGCTGTCTTTCTCATTGGCCTCGCGGACATGTTAAGCCCTGTTATAGTCAGGCCTGGCCGCTGCCATAGGTATAATGGGCCGAGCTGTCCGCCAGGAAGTTGCAGGAGGAGAGAAAACCCCCAAGCTGGTCAGGAGGCCAGCAGCGCTTTATGGCCCGAAACGAGGCAGCAGGACGTTGTATGACGAAAAGTAGTTGATATGATGGTACAGATTAGGTTCCCTAAAGGAAAAGGTGTATAAGAAACGAGGACATGGTTTTAAAATTTGGGAGTTTTGCAGCACTGCAATGCAACGGCATTGCAACGGCACTGATCTTTTGACAGCTGAAGCATCACTTACATCCATTGTGGCAACTGTCTGAAAGTAAACCATCCCACCAGAAGTTGACACCTTTCTAACTCGTTCAGGTGCTGTTGAAAGCGTGAGAGGGTCTCCACAGCATGGCGCGGGTATTTTCAAACGTTCATATCAACAGATCCTTATGACTGTACACATTCTGTACTGTTGGTGAAGAGGATCAAAACGTTTCGAGTACCTCTGACATTCCCCAGGTGGCACCTGCCACCATCAGATCAGAATTGACGACGTCTTTATAAGTGACTCATTAGTTATTTATTTACATTTCTATTCCTTAATTTTATTTTAAATTTGGCTGCGTTCTTTTTTACATTGGCATTTCCATTTTATTTAGGTGGCATATGGTATTTTATTAATGTAAAGAGAAGGCTGTAATAATTGTTGACAATTTTACCGGGTTGTGTGGCCGTGGTCAATTAAACATTTCTGTTCCTAATGTTTTGTACAGAGCTGCGCTGGACATTCTCAGAGGTACTTCTGACGGTGCTGAGTCTCGCCGACTGGCGAGTTGGGCGTCGGAGAGCATCATAAATAGTATCTAAAATGGGCGTGGATACGTTTTAACTTTATCAGGAGAGGTAATGTTTGTGGAAAATAAAACAGTCGATTGCTACTAGTCAAAGATAAAAAAACTACCTATTCTGAACAGTTAATATTATTACAGGATTAATTAATACAAATATTAATTAATAACAACTTCTTGTCGTCTTCCTGTTATCCTCAGCCAAGTCTCTTTGTCCAGCGCTTCTTTGTTGTTGATACCGCGATGTCCCATCACTCCATTTATCTGGTCTGTCCAAAAGCGTCGTGGTCTTCCGCTCTTACGTCTGCCGGGTGGTTTCCATTCACAATCTTTCTTAGGCCACCGATGATCTGGCATTCTCATTATATATCCATACCATTTCAGTGATTTTCTTTCAATTCTATCACTGCATCAGTTGCCTTCATTCTAGCTCTTACTTCATCATTAGTTTTTCTTTCGATTCTTGATATTTTGGCACTCCTACCGCTATTAGTCTTCTTTTGAGATCCACATTTAATATCCATAGCATAGCATTGATTCAACCACTATCTTACCTACTCTTTTCTTATTATTGTTGGAAATATTCTTATCCCACCAAAAATAATTCAAACATCCTAACACCTTTCTGCTTTGTTTTATTCTGTATTTTATTTCTGTGTGGCCCAATACATTTTTATCAGTATGTGCCCCGAGATATTTAAATTTCTCCACCTGTCTCTTAACTGATTCGTCATTGATGTTTACTTAAAATTTAGCATCACTATTCACCACCAGATACTCTGTTTTTGTTAGACTCATTTGTAGCCCCCGGTTGTTGTATTCGTGATGTAATCGTCGTATCATGAACTCAAGGTTGTGCTATAATGGCATCGTCAGCAAAACTTAATGAAAATATCTGTACATTGTTGACTGTGATTCCCATTTCTCTGCAGCTGTTCTTTCAATTTCGGAGTGCCACTTCTACATATAAATTGATTATGATGGGTGAAAACCTTTAGTGACATTGATAGGTGCTGATAACTTTGAACCTCGTTTAATCTGTACCACGTTATTTCTGTACATTTCAATAATAATTTGTAAACGGTCATCATGCATCTTCCATGGTTTCCCACAGCTTAGATCTAGGGACTAAATCTACAAAGGCAATGTGTAGCTCCTGAAAAGTCACAATCCTTATTAAGCTTCATGGTTCCTTCCTTCCTGTTAAAATTGTCCCTGTGCTTCTCTATAGATCTTTAATGGCCCACGCCTTTAGAATCCAGAACAACAATAACGAGAAATGCCAAGATAGTTATTTTTATTTATTATTTTTTATATGGAACACGACTGCTACAATTGCCATTTTTGTAAATAAATTAGTCAAATAAAATGCAATAATAAATAAAAAGTGAATAACGAGTGAAGTAAAAATGAAAAACTTAGTAAAGCTCAAAATATTCAGGCACAAGCGACTACAACAGCAGACCTGCGGAGGCATTCCGACAGTACATTGACCGGCTCAGGCGCACATTCGGCAGGACATTGTCCCAGCGAGTATTCACGTGTGGCGGAATGCAACAAAAGAGTCCATCACACTCCACACATGCGAAAGCTAATTATTCATCGACCAGGCCTTCGACGAACCACCTCACGTGAAATTACAAACTGTCAAACATCATCTGCTCTACGTCTCGAATCAATGTGACCAGAAGCCAAATGAGCTAGTGTACTGACGTCCAGAGCAACGTGACGATCGATCTTTCTAGAAACTGTACAACGTGACAGAAGAGACAACGAACCTTAAGTCGTTCACCTCCAGCCAAGTTCATCAAATAAATTCTACGGCCAAGAAGACGCCGCCATCGTTGGTATTAGCACTAGCAGCATTAGTAGCAGCAGCAGCAGTAACTGAAATCGGAGTTTGTCATGGTCAGCTACCGTTTATGGCATTTTGTGTTTGTCGCGAAGATTCATAGCGCAGTCATCGAATGCTAATAAGTCAGTCATGACAGTTGGCCGTTAGCCTTTTGGTCATCACTATTAAAGTCGGTCTGCCATGGAAGCTGCCCTCCGATAGCAGTAACAGAAGATGTAAGAATCTGGTCGTCAGTAACAGCGTTTGGGAAGAAGATCAAGTTCAACTGCAGTGGCGAACTAAGGCTGTTGGAGGCCCGGGGCAGTGGCAAAACAAAATGAGGCCCCACACCCACTTGAAAATACATGTATTACTGTAAAAAAAAAAGTCACTTTTGCGATTTGTAGAGCTCCCAGGATGAGAGGTATGGAAGAGTCTACATCAAAAATAGCTTTCGAGGTTTTGAGTCCCAAGAACGAGAAAAAAAAAAAATTAAAAAATAAAAGCAAGTTCGAGGCCCGTGGTTGTCCGCCTCCTCCGCACCCCTCCACCCCTCCGCCACATTCACCTTTAGTACGCCAATGCAACAGTGGTACTTACCCAGGATGAACGGTCACAACGACTTGATGCAGTCTGGTCGTGAAAGTCATCTGTGATCTCTCTCGAAGTTTGTGACGACAAAGAAGTACAGTCTGAAGACCGTTGGTTCGACCCCAGGATAAGGATGCATCTCCGCGCTGCTCCTCTGGACGAAGCACAGAACTACACTTTTAGTAGAAGAAGAAGGGAAGACATCACATGGCACCGCCACGAAGTAATTCCGCAGTATTTACGGCCTTTTAACGCACGTTTGGAAGAGCACTAGCTTGGACGGCCAGCGCTTTTCAACTGATCAGCGAGAGGCAGACATGCCGCCAGCGTACTCGCAGAAACACGGCCCATGCAGCGGAACACACTTCCCAGCCATCTTCTCACCACCGCCTCCGAAGACACTAGCCGAGTCATTTTATTCGCAGTAAGATTAACGTCTGATTTATTTGGTTAATAAATGATTTTTGTGTAAATGCTGTCTCATTTACCCGGAAACCCGAGCCAAGGAAAATATCCTACATGAGTCATATGTGTGTGAGATTCCTTTCAAAAGTTATATCCTGACAGATTTTACAGTAAAGTCAATAGTGGCTTTTTCAGCTCTCTCTTTTAGTGTAACCTCTAGTACAGTTGCCGTCCTAAGTGTCGATTCTTTAACAAAGCGGTATCACAACTCTTTACATTTCAATGCTTATTAAATCGTTCCACGTATTGTTTTGAAAATATTCTGGTGGACAGTCAAATATAAAATATTGTGCTGGTGGACAATCATTTATAAAATAGTAAAATAGACGTGGACTACGAATCACGTTGTTGCAAATTTCTGATTGAGCGTCCTCATAATATGTGGAGCGTTTTAATACACATAGCAGACACCCTGGCGAGTCGAAACCGGTCGTCTTGCATTAGAAAAGAAAAAAAATTAAATATCCGGTCTTGGAATTTCCCTTTAAACGTAAAGCAGTCAACAATCCGAATATTTAAATATGAACTTAAATGTAGGTTGAGAAACCCTGAGACGGTTTTTCGTCTCGAATATGCCCAAGACGTGAAAGATAAACGTGAAGCAATGAATTAAAATTTGTGGTGCGGCCGGGAATCGAACCCGGAACTCCATGCTTACTAGGCAGTACTGACAATTATCTAAGGAACACAGAAGCAGAATTAAATTTTGTGATGTGGAGGGAAGTCGTACTTAGACTATCCAGAGGCGCGTTAGCCGGTATAGGTAAGACGCCTGCCTAGTAATCATGGAGGTCCGAGTTCGATTCCCGGCCGCACCACCAATTTTAATTCATTGCTTCACGTTTATCTTTCAAATACGAAGATTGGTTTGAATACCATAGTGCTTTACTAGGTGTGGTCCTGTTTGGAGGTGGTATGCTGTTGCCTTCCTCCGACCTTCGAACTGACTTACCCAGACAGTTATAGGGGGGCCTATAGTTTAACCTGCATTCCGAAGCACGGTGCTCCTCGGTATTTTTCACATGAGCAATAATTCCAGAGGTGAAAGAAGTGGAAAGCGACAGATAAAAAGCCTAGGACCTGACGGGGATCGAACCCGCGACCTTTGGATTTGACACTAAATAAAGAAAAGTGTGAAGTAATACACATGACCACTAAAAGAAATCCGCTGAACTTCAATTACGCGATAAATCAGTCAAACCTTAAGGTCGTAAATTCTACCAAATACCTAGGAGTTACTATTACGAACAACTTTGACTGGAGAGAACACATAGAAAATATTGTGGGGAAGGCGAACCGAAGGTTACGTTTCATCGGCCTGAACGCTTCGAATATGCACCAGCCCCACCAAAGAGACTGCCTACATCACACTTGTGCGTCCTCTCCTGGAGTACTGTTGCCCCTTGTGGGACCCTCACCAGATGGGACTGACGGAAGATATTGAGAAGGTTCAGAGAAGGGCAGATCGTTTTGTTTTATCACGTTACGAGAGGGAAAGCGTCACGGAAATGTTGCACGAATTGGGGTGGAAATCATTAAAACAAAGACGTTATTCATTGCGGCGTGATCTGTTTGCGAAGTTTCAATCACCGACTTTTACTTATGAATGTGAAAATATTTTGCTAGCACCCACCTACTTAGGTAGACATGACCATCCCAATAAAATAAGAGAAATCAGATCGAAAACGGATCGATTTATGTGTTTTTTCTTCCCGCGCGCTATTAGAGAATGGGACGGCAGAGAAAAGTTATGAAAGTGGTTAATGAACCCTCTGCCAAGCACTTAAATGTGATTTGTAGAGTATCTATGTAGATGTAGATGTAGATTTGTAGTCCGGCACTACCACTGTGCAACCGAGACGCACCTCTATTAATGTAATAAGATCGCTTCCAACGATGAGTAAATGAAGTGATATACTGCTTTAGTGAAACCATAGTGCAGCTAACTCTGTACAACAGTCGGCCGTTGGTGTCGCGGTTGTGCCTTCGGATTCGATGGAGCCGGTGCCGTTAACCTGCAGTTCCGCGCAGCGCGGTGGAAAATTGATTTCACGGGGTGGAGGCGGCAGCGGCATGGCGTGTCTGGCGATAGCGGGTGACGGCTGACCGCCACCGATTGGGAGACGAGGTAGGGGCAGCGGCAGCGGAGGCGTTCTGTCAGCCCTAACTGGCTATCAGAGGCCGCGATGGCTGGCCACGATTGCCGCCGCTCTGCGCGCCGATAACCTCCACAACCGGCAGCGGACTCCTACTCACACTCGCTTATACAGGTGATTATTTAAGTTACACCACGGAAGGTGTGGGTAAAGTTTACGTGCGCAGCGTTCGAAAATCCATGTATCCACCAAACAGAGCATACGACGTCATTTCTTCTCGAATCTGAATGATTTCACGAATTGCTAAGTACTACTGGGGAAATCCTAACTGATTATTTTCTCTCACAGGTTTTCTTTTCGTCATCGCGTGCCTCGTTGACGAATGTGCTTTTAGGCAAATTAAATTTTAATCAGGCTTGATTCCATATTGGACTGGGTGCTCCACGACTGTATTTGATTTGTGGTAATTATTCAGCAATCAGTCGTCATAAATATAAATTCTTTATTTGTTGGCAAATCCGGATTTCGACCACTGTGTGGTCATTATCAATGCTAAAATAAATACAAAAGTGCCAGTTAGAATAACATGCATGTCAGATTATAAGCTAATTGTACAAGTATCAGTTATAGTCAATGATAAAAATGCATACCATAAAATAAATTAAAAAACTTAAAATATCTCGACCTCCATGTAGGAGGTTGCGTTTGTACTGACGCAGCTGTTACAATCCTTACACAGTTGACGTCAGCATGAGTCATTAGTGATTAAGGCGCCCTCTTTAAAGTTTCATATAAATAACAAATTTATATGATGTATATTTATGGTAGAGAAAGTTACATTTTATTGTAATTTTAGTAGGCATTTTAACTTTAAAATGTTCTTTATTAATGAGTCTCGTTTACTGTTTATATATAATTGGTAGTAAAAATATGTACTAATTGGTGTTTTACAATATATATATATATATATATATATATATATATATATATATATATATATATATACAGCAACTCTTTTAAAATATCTTATATTTAAAACTGATGATCTGTTGATAATTTGTTCACAGTCAAAATCATAAAATCAAATGATGTCAATTTTAAAAATCAAATGATGTCAATTTTAAAAATAGCTGTAGTAGTAAGTACAGTCGTCAGATGGTGCTAACCAGCGTCTATCCCAAACTGTCTTAGAGCGTTTATATTATAAAACATGCTTGTCTGTTAGGGTTCTCATTAAAACAAGAAACAAATGTTGTAGTCTAGTGCTAAAAGTATTTTATATTCCTACTGTATACATAAAAATATTTGATGGGTACAATATTTGTCACTGTATGAAAGGTACTCGCATGTGACAGGTGGGAAGTTTAGATGTAAATATCGGCCGACCAGTGCATGTGTTCCAAAAGGATCGTTCTTACTACGTTGCTAGTGCGGTATTTGTTTCGTGTTTCGCAGTTATTATTTCTTACGTTTGTGTGCTATCGTCTTCGGCTGTTGTCGCCGCCGCGACGTGTCGCTGTCGCCGATAAGTGCCGCTGTCGCCGACTGCCGATCAGGGCCCGGCCGCTCCGGACTGCAGTATTCGTCGTGTCGCCGCACCGTCGGCGTCCGACGCCTCCGGTGTTTTCGCCGCCGCCGCCGCCGCCGCCGCCGCCCCGGAAGGTGCTTCTCCGGCCACGCCGGTTTCGCCGCCGCCCAGCGCGCTCTGCCCGGCCACCAGCCCGTCGGAGCGCATACCACCACCGCCGCCGCCGCACCGCGCCGCGCCGCGCCGCTCCCGCCCCCATCTGGGCCGCCGGGTGGCACGCCCGCCGCCGCCGCCGCCGGAACAGTGTTCTACAGTTAAGGTGACTGTTCGACTCTGCCATGTCGACCCTGCCCCCTACTACGGTGTCCTCGACCATCATTTTTACCTCGCCCTCCCACGCCCCCACCACCATTTCCTGGAGCACATCCTCCCCTCTTCTTCCTGCCACAATTCCCTCCCTCCTCACCCTCACCACTCCCTCCGCCGTCGCCCTCTCCTCTGCCCCCACACAAGCTGCTGCCCTCGTCCCACACTCTCCTGCCCCTCCCTCCGTTCCCCCACTCGATTCCTTCCCTCCCCTCCCTGACTCCCGCGGTGACCGTGCCGCGGTTCGCACCCGGCAGACCGCTGTCGACTCCTGTCCTCTCCCGACGACGCAGCCGCAGGGCCGGCTCCGCGCCACCTTCCAGTCTCCCCTGTCCCCACTCCTGCCTCCCAGGCCCTCCTAAAACCAAAGAAGACAAAACGAGCTTCCACAGACGCCACCTCCTCGGTGACGAAAAAGCCCGCCGACCCTCTCGCCACTGGCCCACCGGTCCCGATGGAAGCCGCCCCTCTCCCCCCTACCCAGCCTGCACCACCTCCCCCGCCACCCCTCCACCCCTCTCAACCATCTGCTCTCCACACTTTCGTCCTCAATAACCCTGACCCCCAACTCCTAGACTGCCGTGCCCTCACTCTCCTCTTTCGGCAGTATGCTCCTTCTGCCCCCATCTCCCAAATAATCCCACAGAGGGACTCTGTCCTCCTCAAATCACCCGACCCCGACCTCCACACACAGCTCCTCCACAAGATCCCCCGCGTCCACTTTGGTCCCCGTGCCACCCTTGTCCCCCTCCCCCCTCCAGCCTCCAATCGCCAATCCCCTCCTCCCCGTCGTCCTCCCACGCTCACTGCTGTGATCACCAAATTGAACCCGGGGATCACAGAGGAAGAGGTGCTGGAGGAACTCCGGCGGGATCCCCGCCTATCCATCCGCTCAGCTCGTCGCATTAACAATGCGACGGGCCCCACCTACCTCATGCGCGTCTTCACAGAAGACGCGCCATCCATCAACCACCTCCTCCGCAATGGGGCCCTCATTTATAACCGCCTGCACCAGGTGGAACCTTCCCGAGCACCTCCCCAGTCATACCGCTGCTCCCGATGCCTCACATATAATGATCACCTTACCGAAAATTGCCGTCTCCCTCCTGTATGCCCCCACTGCAAAGGCCAACACTTCCAAACCTCCTGCCCTAACCTCGCCGCCACCCCCTCCTGTAACACCTGCGGTGGGGCACACCCCACCTACTCTTACAAATGTAAGTCCCGCCCCCCTCCCACCAAAGAAGAACTCACCGTCCCTGTCCGTCCCACTGATCCCCCAATCCCCGCTAATAACTCCTTATGCCCTCCCCCCACAGCAGAGGACATCATCCGGTTCCTGACTATTGTCCTCCAAAATATCCACCCTTTCCAGCGCCCTCACACCCTCCACCAAGTCTCCCTGGCCGCTCGCTCCCTCTTCAACCTTGATTTTAAGGCTACAACCTCCCAAAACCACATCCACTTCACCTTCTCCCGAACCGACCGTCCTCACACCCTAGTTTAGTCCCCACACCCGCTCCCTTTTCCTCTCCCTCTCCCCACCTTTCAACCTCATTATGGCGCAGCAACGATTTAACATCCTGTACTCCAATATTCGCTCCCTTCCCATCAATAAGCTCCTCCTGATGAACACCTTAAACCAACACCGCGTGGATGCCTTTCTCCTCAACGAAACCTTCCTCCTCCCTCACATACATGTCAGTACCACACCCTATATCCTACACCGTCACGACTCTCCCCATCCCCCTGCACGAGGTGGAGTGGCTTTCGGCCATCTCCGACACCACCCAGTTCGGCCACATCCCCTCCTCAACATCCCTTATGAACATCTCATCCACACCCTCTTCCTCCCTTCCCTCACTGTCACCTGTGCTACTATTTATATCCGCTCCCATGTTCCCATCCCTTATGACTTCCTTGCTCACATCGATAGCACCTTCACAACCTACGTGGTCGCCGCTGACCTCAATATCCACTCCCGCACTCCTGCCGAACTCCGTCGGTGGCATCAGTTCATTCCTACCATCAATGGCGACATTGTCCCACTCCCACGCCACACCCGACCCTGTAGCAACACCACCCCTGATGTCGTCATTGTCTCTCCCAATCTCCTTGGGCGCATCACGGCCGACGTTCTTGACCCCATAGGCAGTGATCACGACCCTGTTCTCCTTACTCTCACACACAATGTCCATCGCCCACAGAATCCACGCCCACCTCCACCTCCTAAACTCGTCCATGACTACTCCCGAGCAGACTGGGATGCCTTTCGCCTCTCCATCACCCATCAGGTCGAAAGCCACCATTTCCCCCTACACTCTCCCGATGATATCGACGAAGCTGCCTCCTTCCTTCAGCAGACCTTGTCTGATGCTATCCATTCACACATCCCTACCAAAGCTGTCCAGCCGCACCGTCCCACACTCCCTCCACAGGCTGTCCTTCTTCTGCGGGAATCCCGCCGCCTGTACCGCTCCTTCCTGCGAACCCGTGACCGGGATACACTCCTCCGCCATCGGCAACTCCAGTGACATGTGCGCAGCCTCCTGACTGCCAAAAAACGCCGGGACTGGCATCAGACAGTGACACGGCTTAATGCCCACCTCCCAATCAACTCGTCTCGGTATTGGAACGCCTTCCACCGCCTCACTGGATCGAAACCTATGCCCACATACCCTCTCCTCCACCTTGACCAGCCCCTTCCTGATAATGCCAGTAAGGCTAACCATTTTGCCTCTTTCCTCTCTGATGTATTCTCCATCCCTGACAATCCTAACTTTGATTATTCCTTGTTCCCAGATGTCCATGAAAAAACCGATGTCTCCATCCCACCCCTGGCTCCTGGCTTCCATTACCTGGACCACATCCCCCCGTCGGACATAACCACCCCCATCACTGCACACGACATACAATTGATACTGCGCACCAAACGAAACACAGCTCCCGGCCAAGATCGCATCACATACCGCCACCTCAAAGAATGTCCCCTCCCTTTCCTCACCACTCTTGCTTCCCTCTATACCACCATCCTCTACACTGGCTGCTACCCCCGCCTGTGGAAAATCTCCTGAGTCCTCATGTTCCTAAAACCCAACAAACCCCCCTCTGATGCCTCCTCCTACCGCCCGATTTGCCTCACCCCAGTATTCAGCAAGGTCTTCGAATCCATTCTATCCCGTCGCATCCATCACCACCTCCACCTCCACCGCCTTCTCCCAGACACCCAATGTGGCTTTCGTCCTTCTCCACTGATGACCAACTCCTTCGACTTACGCAACTCCTTTCCCTCCAGCTAAATTCCCGTCGTGCCGCCATCTTTGTGTCCTTAGACCTCGAACGGGCCTACGATCGGGTCTGGCACTCTGGCCTGCTCTTCAAACTCCAAACCTATGCTCTTCCCATCAACCTCGTCCGGGTCATTGCCTCCTTCCTCTCCGACCGCCCCACCTATGTTACCGTCCACAACACCGACTCCCGTCTTTTTTATCCCTCTGCTGGTGTGCCCCAAGGCTCTGTCCTTTCTCCCCTCCTGTACCTCCTGTATACCTCGGATATGCCTAAGCCTGCCCCTCCCGTACACCTTTTCCAATATGCTGATGACACCGCTTTCCTTGCCTTAGCTCCCACCCTTGCCCGTTCCAACCGCCTGCTCCAAGAACACCTTGACCTCTTTGCCGCTTGGTGCAACCAGTGGCTCCTGTCTATAAATCCTACCAAAACCCAGGCGATCATCGTAGGTCGTACGACCCGTTCCTTCCGTCCCCGAGATTTTTATCTGACCCTCCATAACCGTCCCATTCGTCTCACCCCTAAAGTATCTGGGCCTCACTATTGATCGCACCCTCTCCTGGACTCCCCATCTACGCACTATCCAAGAAAAAGCCCGCTCCCGCCTCCGCCTCCTCAAACTCCTTGTTGGCCGAACATGGGGCCTCAACCCTTCTACCATCCTCTATACCTACAAATTCCTCATCCGCCCAGTCCTCTGTGTCGCCCATCCCGCCTGGATCTCCGCTCCCCCATCCTTCTACAAATCTCTGGAGATACTGGAACGCCATGCCCTCCGCCTCGCCTTCCGTATCCCACTTTATCCCCCTTCCCCCACGCGGATCCTCTATGATCTCATTACCTTCCCCAGACTCGTTCTGTTTATTGAAAATCTCCGCCTCCGTTACATATCCCGCAAATCAGATCCGCCTAATCCTCTAGTCCATCCCCTCCTCTCTGCACCAGGTACATTGCCGCGCCTCCACCACTGTATTCCCCCTGCTCTCCACTTGTCCACCCTCCGGATCCTCTCCCGTGGCAACTTCCGTACCCTCCCCCTCCCGGATGATGCCCTCCGACCTGACATCTACCCTTCATACCAGCTTTGATCCTTCTCCTTGCTCCCTCTCCCCCTTCTCTCCCTGAGGGCCCCGACTATCCCTCCCTTCCTGTCCCTTCTCCCCTCCTCCGTCCCTCCGGATCCTCCTCTTACCGCCCCCCCCATCATTCTTCCCCGTGGCTTCCTGGGACGTCAGCCCCCCCCGTCCCTTCCCTACCGGCTCTGTGGCTCCTCCCCACCCTCTCCATCTCCTTCATCTCTTTTCCCCCCACACCACATCTTCAATGCTGTCAGTGCCCCACCATCTATGGAACCTCCTTTGTGCTTCGACAAGTGTGGTGTGTTTTAGTTTAAATTGTTTTATCTTACAACAGTGGACGGCCAACCCGCAGCCGACACCGTCAGTTTTAACTTGTGTATCTCTGGAAGTGTGTGTTGTGTTTTTTTGTTTTAACTCCAAATAGCGGACGGTCTCACCATGGCCGCCGCCCTATGCTCATTTTAATTGTGTGTGTGCGCCACTGACATTCGAGTAACTGTTTTTATTCACCACTTTCGCCATTCCAAGTGTTTTATGTCACCACTGTTTCCTCCATTTTATGTACTTTGTTTTATCTCCATTTTAAATCTCCATTTTATGTCTGTATTACCTCCAAAAATTTATCTCCTTTGTGTTTTTATGTTCTCCGCTCACAAATTTTATTTCTGTAGGCCGAAGAGCGCAAGTGAGCGCTGCCGGCCCGCCCCTTTTTTCGGGGAATTGAAACGACAATAAAGAAAAAAAAAATGCATGTGTTCTCACATCCACCGGCCTAGAGTCGCAAGTCTCTAGGCGATCGACAAAAGGCGATACATCTTATCGTTCTTTTCTCGATTTTAGGGCCAGTCATCGAGACGCCGCCGCCGCCGCCGCCGCCGTCGTCGTCGCCGCAGCCAGCCCGCAGCAGCAGCAGCAGCAGCAGTCGTCGCTGCCGAGCAGTCGCCGCCAGGCGTCTGCAGAGCCGCTGTCGCCTCCTCGAGCCTGTGCCGCCGCCCAGCAGCCGTCGCCAGCCAGCCGTCGCCGCCAGGTGTCTGCAATGTCGCTGTCGCCTCATCGAGCCTGCCGCCGCCGCCGCCGCCTCCACTCCGAGCCTGCCGCCTTTCACCACCACCACCACCACCACCACCACCACCGCCGCCGCCTCTTCGTCTTCAGTGTCTTCGCCATAGTCATCATCATCATCCTCGTCGCCGCTCAGTCATCCCGGTAATATGTCCCACTCACCTGCTACTACCACATCCATCCACTACACCTCCCAGTCCCAGGCCTCCACCACCACCACCACCACCACCACCACCTGGAGTTCCACTTCCCTCCCCCAACCAGCAATTCCCTTGTCGGTCTTAATGTCTTTTTCTTCCGCTTCCCACGTCCCTCCTCCGCCTGTCTACACGCCGCTGACTTCGCCTCATGAGTTTCCTCCTTTACCACCTGCCCGAATTGAACATCGCCGTGCCACGGTGGCTGACACGCCACAGTCGCCCCCGCCGTCCTTCCTGCCCCCACACCAACCTACGATTATCCCACTCAACCCAGTCTCCGTTTCTCCTGCCCCTCCCTCCACCGCCTCTGCATCCTCCTCCACGGACGCCAAGCCCAAAAAGTCATCCAAACGTGGGAGCGCGGACCCCACTCCGACTTTGCCCAAAAAGGCTCCTCCCCCTCCTCCCCCTCCTTCTCCGCCTCCGTCCAACCACATGGACACTGCCCCCATTCCTGCTCCCGTGCAGCCTGACCTGTACTCCTATGTCCTCTCCCGTCCCGACGCCCGTTTCCTTCACTACAAGACCCTCTCCATTGAACTCCGTAAGTACTACCCCGACGTCCCCCTGACTCAATCATCCCCCGCCGAGACTCCGTCCTCCTTAAATCCCCCAGTCCCACCCTACACACTGACATACTCCAACGCCTCCCTCGCATCCACTTTGGTCCCCATGCCACTCTCACCCCTTACTACACCGCCACCACAGCTCGCCAACCGCCTCCTTCCCGCCGCCCACCCACCCTCACCGCCGTGATCACGAAACTCAGCCCTCTGATCACGGAGGAAGAGGTGTTGGGTCAGCTGAACTCCATGCCCGACGTCACCATCCGCTCCGCCAAGCGCATCTTCAATGCCACTGGCCCGACATACCTGATGCGGATATTCACAGAGTCCGCATCGTCCCTTGATCACCTTTTCCTCCAGGGGGCCCTAATTTACGACCGCCGCCACAAGGTGGAGCCCTCCCGTTCCCCACCTCAGTCATACCGCTGTGCCAGGTGCCTCGTGTACAACGACCACCTGACACAGAATTGCCGCAACCACCCCACATGTCCTCACTGCAAGTCCCCTCACCTGCACAAGCACTGTCCTAACCTTGCCTCCCCTCCTACCTGCAACACCTGTGGTGGACCCCATCCCACCTACTCCTACAAATGCAAGTCCGTCCCGGCCCCCACCGTCCCCGAACTCACCGTCCCCATTCACCCCGTCGACCCACCTATGCACCCCAACAACTCCTTGCTCCCTCCCCCCACTGCCGAGGACGTCATCCGGTTTGTAACCACGGTCCTCGCAAACATCCATCCTTTTCAACGCCCGCACACCCTCCAGCAGATTGCACTGGCCACACGGTCAGTGTTCCACCTAGAAACCTTTGCCACCTTCTCCCGCGCCCACTCCCACTTCGCTTTTTCCCGCCTCGAAACACAAGTCTAAGCCCACCCGCTCCCCCCTTCTTCCGTTCCTCCTCCCGTACCCCCCCCACCACCACCATGGCAGGCTCATCATACACCTTTCTCTACCATAATGTCCGGTCTCTCCCAGCCAACAAGCACCTCTTCATGCATACCCTTTTCCATCACTGCGTGGACGCCTTCCTCCTGAATGAAACTTTCCTCCAACCCCGTCGTCCCGTCAGTACCGCTCCTTACCTCCTTCATCGCACTGATGGTCCCACTCCCATGGCCAGAGGCGGAGTGGCGATCGGCCATCTCCGCCGCCACCCCGTCCGGCTACACCCGCTCCTCAATGATCCTACAGAACATTTAATCCTCAGTCTCTTTCTCCCATTCCTCACCGTCACCCTCGCCACCATCTACGTCTGCAGCACCTCTCCTCTCCCGTATGACTTCCTCTCTCACGTTGACCGCACCTACACGACCTATGTGGTCGCCGCAGACTTAAACCTGTCTTCCCGTCCGCCTGCTGAACTCCGGCGGTGGCATCAGTTTGTCACCATCTCGCTCCGGGGCGGAATCCTGCCCCTCCCTCGCCCGACTCGCCCCGAAAGCAATACCACCCCTGACGTCGTCTTGGCGTCTCCCAACCTCCTTGGGCGTATCACAGCAGACGTCCTTGACCTTATAGGCAGTGACCACGCCCCTGTCCTACTCACCCTTGACCACCGCCCCCGCCCTGCCCGAGCTCCCCGTCCTAGACCTCCTCCCAAACTCATTCATGACTACTCCCGTGCCGACTGGAATGCCTACGGTCGCTCCATAGATACCTCGGTCGAAAGCCACCCCCTTCCCCTCCGCACACCCGAAGATATTGAACACGCCTCCACCTTTCTCCAGCAAACCCTTGCTAATGCGGTTGAAGCCCACATCCCTACCAAAGCAATATACCCGCACAGTCCTACCCTGCCTCCACAGGCCGTCCTCCTCCTCCGAGAATCCCGACGCCTCTACCGCTCGTACCTCCGTACCCGGGACCGGGACACACTTATACGCCACTGGCAAATCCAACGTCACATTAGAAACCTTTTGTCCGCGAAAAAACGCCGGGACTGGCGGCAGACATGCACCCGCCTTAACGCCACTCTCCCCATCAAGTACTGGAAGGCCTTCAATCGCCTTACTGGCCGTCACCCCTCCCCCTACTACCCGCTTCTCCATGATAACCATCCCTTTCCCGACAATGCCAGTAAGGCGGAACACTTTGCCTCCTACCTTTCCAACGTTTTCTCCCTTCCTGATAATCCCCATTTTGATTACTCCCTCCTTCCCGATGTCCATGAGCATACCGACACCTCTTCTCCCCCGCTCGCCCCCGGCTTCCAGTACTTGGGGCACATTCCTTCCTCCGACTTAAACACACTCATCACAGCACACGACATCATAGCTACACTTCGCACCGGTCACGACCGGCTCACCTACAGGCACCTCCGTGCCTGTCCCCTCTCCTTCCACACTGTCCTTGCCGCCCTCTACAACACTATCCTCTATACCGGTTTCTATCCTCGCCTGTGGAAAATCTCCCACATCCTCATGTTCCCCAAACCCAACAAGCCCCCATCCCAGCCTCTTCCTACCGTCCCATCAGTCTCACCTCCGTGTTTAGCAAGGTCCTTGAATCCATCATTTCCCGTCGTATCCACCAACACCTCCGACAGCACCAGCTCCTTCCTTCTTCTCAATGTGACTTCCGACCATCCTTCTCTGCCGGCGACCAGCTCCTTCGCCTCATCCACCTCTTATCCGTCCAGCTCAATTCCCATCGCTCTGCCATATTTGTGTCCCTAGATATAGAAAAAGCCTATGACCGTGTCTGGCATTCCGGCCTCCTTTTCAAACTCCAACTCTATGCCCTTCCTATTAACTATGTCCGCCTCATTGTATCCTTTCTCACCAATCGCCCGTCCTATGTCACTGTCTGCAATTCCGACTCCCGTTTGTTTTACCCCTCTGCCGGGGTGCCCCAAGGATCTGTCCTCTCCCCTCTCCTGTACCTTATCTACTCCGCCGACATGCCCCAACCTCAGCCTCCCGTCCATCTCCTACAGTATGCTGATGACACCGCCTTCCTAGCCCTTGCCCCCTCCCTTGCCCGATCCCAGGTTTTGCTCCTGTCTCACCTCACCGCGTTCGCTGCATGGTGCAACCGGTGGCTCCTCTCCGTCAACCCTGACAAATCCCAGGCGATCATTATAGGTCGTACCACCCGCTCCTTCCGCATCCCCGATCTCTACATCACCCTCCACGACCGTCCCATCCGCCACACTAACACCATTAAGTATCTGGGCCTCACCCTCGACCGACACCTTACCTGGACCCCCCATCTGAAATCCATCCGTGAAAAAGCCATGTCCCGCCTCAACCTCCTCAAACTGCTCACTGGCCGGACGTGGGGATTACGCCCTTCCACTGTCCTCCACACATACAAATCCATCATGCGCCCCATCCTCTGTTCCTTCCACCCTGCCTGGGTATCTGCTCCTCCCACCTTTATCACACCCTCCAAGTCCTTGAACGCCACACCCTCCGCCTCGCCTACTGTATCCGCCTTCCTTCCCCCACGCGGATCCTCTACGATCTCATCCCCTTTCCTCACCTCCTTCAACATCTTGAACACCTCCGCCTCCTGTATGTCACCCGTAAACTCGATTCCCGCAACCCGCTAATTTACCCCATCCTCACCGCCCCTGGGCCTCTGCCACGCCTCCACCACTGCATTCCTCCCTCTCTCCACCTGCACACTTTACATATCCTCTCCCAAGGCAACTTCCGCTCCCTTCCCCTACCGGATGACGCCCTTCGTCCCGACATCTACCCCTCCTATCAGCTTTGATCCCTTCCCCGTAGACTTAGCGGCCCCCTCTCCCCGTCCCCTCCTTCTCCCCTTCCCCGCTTGGCTTCTCCCCCCCATCCCTTCCCCACCAGGAGTCTCAAACGCGCCTATCGTTCCTCCTCCCTCCCTTCTCCCCCCCTCTCTCTCTTTCTACCTTCCCCCGCGCTCCCTCGCTTCCCCCTCTCCTTGCCCTGCGGGGGCTACAATGACACATTTTAACGCCGATGTCTTCCAGTGTCCAGTGCTTCATCGTCTCCGTGTGTATATCTCCAGTGCGTCACAACACGTGTATCGTCGTGTAAACTCTTCGTGTGTCCAGTGTTGTTCCTCAATGTTATTTTATCGCCACCGTGGCACAGACTGTTTTTAACTGTTTATGTATCAGTCTCTCGTATTCCTGTGTTTTAAGTCTGCATTAGTGTCTCCGATGTCCAGTATGTAAATCTTCCATGTTTCATCGTACCATGTTTTAATGCTCATTGTTTTTAACTTCATGACATTGTTCATTTTTCACACATTGCCATATGTCTGTACTCTCGGCTGAAGAGCAGCGCCTTATGCTGCTGCCAGCCCGCCGACGAACGTCGGAATAGAAATAACAATAAAGGAAAAAAAATGCATGTGTTGGTTTCAGCTTTATGTAGCTGGACTCAACTGATTTTTGAATAGCTCCCAGAAATGGGAACTTTTCGATATCGTTTGCTCATTGAGCAGCGTCACTTTATTAGAGATCTGATGGCGGTAGATCTCGAATTCTTCCCACAGGTCCATGCGTTTACCTTTTCCACATGTATGGAGCAACTGCATGTGGGTTGTTATAACCGGCGGTCTGTGTCTACTTGCTATCAGGTGGGCCGCGAAATTTGATTTTTCTGCCGCACTGTGCCGATCTACCGCGATGTGTTCACTGAATCTGGTTTCCAGTCGTCTGCCTGTTTGCCCAACGTAACAGGAATTGCATTCAGGACAGTTGATTCTATATACACCTGATCTTTGGTAAACATTATTTGCCTCGACACTGTTTTTCAAGATTTTACCTAAGTTACTGGTGGTGGAAAATGCCACTTTAATTTTTTTGTTTTCTGAAGACTGCTGCGATTCTGTCGCTAATTTTCCCGTAGTATGGTAAACAAATAAATTTATTATGCATGTCGTTTACAACAGGCGATCTACTTTCATTCTGTTCCTTGCTCAGTATTTTATTATACATGCTGTCAACAAAATTGGGCGGGTAATTGTTGACCTTGGCAATATATTTGATTGTATTAAGCTCTGTTTCAAAACTTGTCTTTGGAAGTGGGATTTTTAGTATACGATTAATAGCAAAATTGAAGTAGGCTTTCTTGTGTTGGCTGGGATGGTTAGAATTGTAATCTATAACACAATCTGTGCACGTGTTTTTCCGATAAATTCCGAATGAATGTTTCCTATTTAGGCGCGCAATGTTCAAATCAAGGAAATTGATGGACCTATTTTTCTCGACTTCGCACGTGAACTTTATTTTATGATGAAGGTCATTGAACTTGTTAACTATTGCTGTAATATCTTCTTCATTCCCTTTAATTAATAACAGAGTGTCATCAACATATCTGAAATAGTATATTAATCTCTTAGTTAGTTCTGAGTTGTCTTGAAAAAATTTTGTTTCCAAATGATTGATAAAAATGTCAGCTAAAAGTCCTGATAGGGGGCTACCCATACTTAAACCATCTTTCTGTAAAAACATACTACCATTGAATTTAAAATAATTGTATTCTAGGATTAAAGTAAGAACCTCCATGTATTCGGTGATTTCCCCATTGGACAATGTCTTTTGCATTAAGACGTTTTGCTTAACAATTTCAAGGGTTTCATTAACTGGTATGTTGGTATATAAATTCGTAATATCTAAGGAAACCAATTTCATGTCGTCTGTTACTGGCACGTCTTTAATTTTGTCAACTAGTTCATAGCTGTTTTTCACTTAATACTGCTGGTTGAAAATAAAGTGCTTTTTTAAAAATTCAAAACATTTTTTTGCTACTTTACTAAAGGGGGCACCTCTACTGTTAACGATTGGCCTAATAGGCATGTTTTCTTTGTGGACCTTTATTTGGGCTCTAAGTGTAGGGGTATGTGGGTTCATTACTCTTAAGTTGTGAACATCTTTGGCCGAAAAAATTTCACTACATTCTTTTAATTTTTGATTTATTTTCTTATGTGACTCTGTAGTTAGATCTTTATTGATCTTTGTGATGTTATTTTCATCAAGGAATTGTTCAGTTTTTGTAATATATTCGTTTTCATTTATTATTACTACTGACCCTCCCTTATCTGCTTTGGTTATTATAGCACCTTCTTGCAATAACTTAGTCGAGAAAAATAGGTCCATCAATTATCTTGATTTGAACATTGCGCGCCTAAATAGGAAACATTCATTCGGAATTCATCGGAAAAACACGTGCACAGATTGTGTTATAGATTACAATTCTAACCATCCCAGCCAACACAAGAAAGCCTACTTCAATTTTGCTATTAATCGTATACTAAAAATCCCACTTCCAAAGACAAGTTTTGAAACAGAGCTTAATATAATCAAATATATTGCCAAGGTCAACAATTACCCGCCCAATTTTGTTGACAGCATGTATAATAAAATACTGAGCAAGGAACAGAATGAAAGTAGATCGCCTGTTGTAAACGACATGCATAATAAATTTATTTGTTTACCATACTACGGGAAAATTAGCGACAGAATCGCAGCAGTCTTCAGAAAACAAAAAATTAAAGTGGCATTTTCCACCACCAGAAACTTAGGTAAAATCTTGAAAAACAGTGTCGAGGCAAATAATGTTTACCAAAGATCAGGTGTATATAGAATCAACTGTCCTGAATGCAATTCCTGTTACGTTGGGCAAACAGGCAGACGACTGGAAACCAGATTCAGTGAACACATCGCGGTAGATCGGCACAGTGCGGCAGAAAAATCAAATTTCGCGGCCCACCTGATAGCAAGTAGACACAGACCGCCGGTTATAACAACCCACATGCAGTTGCTCCATACATGTGGAAAAGGTAAACGCATGGACCTGTGGGAAGAATTCGAGATCTACCGCCATCAGATCTCTAATAAAGTGACGCTGCTCAATGAGCAAACGATATCGAAAAGTTCCCATTTCTGGGAGCTATTCAAAAATCAGTTGAGTCCAGCTACATAAAGCTGAAACCAACACATGCACTGGTCGGCCGATATTTACATCTAAACTTCCCACCTGTCACATGCGAGTACTTTTCATACAGTGACAAATATTGTACCCATCAAATATTTTTATGTATACAATAGGAATATAAAGTACTTTTAGCACTAGACTACAACATTTGTTTCTTGTTTTAATGAGAACCCTAACAGACAAGCATGTTTTATAATATAAACGCTCTAAGACAGTTTGGGATAGACGCTGGTTAGCACCATCTGACGACTGTACTTACTACTACAGCTATTTTTTAAAATTGACATCATTTGATTTTTAAAATTGACATCATTTGATTTTATGATTTTGACTGTGAACAAATTATCAACAGATCATCAGTTTTATATAAGATATTTTAAAAGAGTTGCTGTATATATATATTGTAAAACACCAATTAGTACATATTTTTACTACCAATTATATATAAACAGTAAACGAGACTCATTAATAAAGAACAGTTTAAAGTTAAAATGCCTACTAAAATTACAATAAAATGTAACTTTCTCTACCATAAATATACATCATATAAATTTGTTATTTATATGAAACTTTAAAGAGGGCGCCTTAGTCACAAATGACCCATGCTGACGTCAACTGTGTAAGGATTGTAACAGCTGCGTCAGTACAAACGCAACCTCCTACATGGAGGTCGAGATATTTTAAGTTTTTTAATTTATTTTATGGGATGCATTTTTATCATTGACTATAACTGAAACTTGTACAATTAGCTTATAATCTGACATGCATGTTATTCTAACTGGCACTTTTGTATTTATTTTAGCATTAATAATGACCACACAGTGGTCGAAATCCGGATTTGCCAACAAATAAAGAATTTATATTTATGACGACTGATTGCTGAATAATTACCATAAATTTTAATCACTGTAAAGTTCCTACCTCCCGGACTGTAGTTTCCGAGTGAGGAATGGGCAACTTACACCCTGTGTTCTTAGTAGTTCCTATGTTAGTTGCAGTGATGTTAAACTGTTAACGATTTGTACTACTGTGAATACCTTTCATTAGCCAGTTCTGTGCGTTTCTAATAAATGATAATTTGCACCTAGATTTAATTTTATCAATTCGATTGGCACTTTGTTTGGGCTAGTTGTGATTAAGTGCCCGTATCTCACGAATACGATTGGTGTTGTTGTTTAGCCTGTTTAACTGAGGACACTAGTTAAGTTAATTCATTCCATGTTATTCAAAGGTATCAGTGACTTGGGCTTGATTCACATTTGTCCGTCCGTTAAGTTAGCAATATAGTTACCTGATGGTCTAAGTTGTCATTTTGACCGTTCCATTACTTGTTGTTGGTCAGCTAAAGTCACATGTGCACGGGTTGTTTGTTTTTCTTAATAACGTGTTACCTTATGTAGTAAGGAGCTTGGTCTAAAGTTTAAGATTGTGACCTGGTAATCCTAAGTGCCGGCTCTGTTACTGATGCATTGAACCTGTAAAGTCAAATCGATACACTTGTGTTAAGCGTCCGTCCTAAAATCAAAGACATTTTAACATTATCTGGCACATTAAAATATTCTGATTAATTGATACTGAATTTCATTACTTACGAAAGTAAAGAAATTCATCTCTGTGAAACTGTTACTTGACAGTTATTATTTGTGTCACCCGTTCAATTAAATATCTTTAAGTAATGTTAGTTACTTAGATGAGTTACTTGATACTAATGTATGTCCATTGGTAAGATTTTGCTCCGATATTACTACATCACGTTTCCTAAGTCGTAAACTAGTTAAGCCTGTGCACGGGTCGTTTGTATTTGTTAGTAACGTGTTAACTTATGTAGTAAGGAGATCTGTCTAAAGGTTACGATTGTGACCTGGTAATCCTAAGTGCCGGCTCCGTAACTGATGTATTAAACCTTGACATTCAAATTAATATACTGGTGTCCGCCCTAAATCAAATTTATGTTAGCATTACCTGGCACATTAAAATGTTCTGATTATTTGATACTGAATTTAGTTAGACTTTCATCTCTGTAAAACTACTACCTGAAATGCGTTATTTTTCTCATCTGTTCACTTAAATGCCTTTAGGTGAGTTTCGTTACGTGATTGTTCGTTGGTTGTATTTTTGGTTGACTGAATAAACGGCCTTTCTTTAATTGTTATTTCTCTGTTACCACGATCCATCTTCGGACCTCTCAATTACACTATCAGTTTTCCTTTAACAAAAAATCTTTCTCAAAGAATATTGGACTGTGTATATGGAAATTTCGTCCAAGTTGCCTTTAATCAAAGATCATTTTATCTGCTCACCTTAGATTTGATCAAAGGAAGCGTTCGTCTTACTTTAACTGCGGTGAGAAATGTGACCGCCTGCACTTTCTGACGTACTACGCGTTACTCATATGAAGTAATAAGTGACATCGACAAGGGATCTCAAATCTATTCCATATTTCTGCATTTCCGGAAGGCTTTTGACACTGTACCTCACAAGCAGCTTCTAATAAAATTGCGTGCTAATGGAATATCACCCCAATTGTGCGATTGGATTCGCGATTTCCTAACAGAAACGACACACTTCGTAGTAATTGACGGTGAGTGATCGAGTAAAGCAGAAGTGATATCTGTCGTTCCCCGGGGAAGCGTTTTAGGTACTAATAGATGGGAACAATGACAGGAGGGTGTCCATAATGAGGAAATCAAAGAAAAACTGGGAATGAACACTATAGATGAAGCAGTTAGAGCGAACAGACTGAGATGGTGGGGTCATTTTACATACATGGAAGAAGCAAGGTTACCTAAGAGACTCATGAGCTCGGCTGCGGAGGGTCAAGGTAGACCAAGAAGAAAGTACTTAGATTCGGTGCAGAATGATTTTGAAGTAAAAGGCATAACATCAGACAAGGCATCAATGTTAGCACTGAATAGGGAATCATGGACGAATTTTATTTGAGGGTCTACGCTCCAGACTGAACATGTTGTGTTGTTTGTAGAGATTATGGGACTTAACTACGGGGTCATCAGTCCCTAAACTTACAAACTACGTAGAAACTAGCTAATACTGACGCCACAAATATCCATGCCCGAGGGGGGATTCGAACCCCCGACGGTAGTGGCCGTGCAGACCATGACTGGAACGCCTCAGTCCCCTCAGCCACCGCGGCCGGCTCTAGACTGAAAGCTGAAAGCCATAATGTCTCTAATGATGATGATTAGGATGATGATGGTTATGTATCGTCATAGCACCTCTGTAAGTTTCTGGTGTAAAACCCGTATAGTTTTGATTGAGCGGGTCATCCGAAAACCGTTTAATGAAATAGATAAATTAGCACCGAAACTGGTGGCTATAACCTTGAAATACCCTCCCCAGTGTTCATGTAATCAGTTCCGTACATGTAGATTGCCAATATCACACTCTCGAATAAACGTACACCAGTCTAGTGGGGTAGAAGTAAACAGTAAAACTTTAGTATCCGACAGTGATTCGGATTCCCCGCCTTCTCTTGACGTAGAGATGTCAGAGGTGCTCACGCTAAGAGCGACCGTCGCCAGTGCCGCAGAGACAGTGTTAGGTGTACCGCCGCGCAGGATAGAAAAAAAAAACCATCATCAGGAAACCACATTGCCAGAAATATTAATACACCCTCTAAGATCTTTTTTTTTCCAATTCACGCAAGAATTATTGCTAGAACAGTGCATATAGGAGACATGATACATTTTCAAATAAATAACTCAAGAGGTACTGTTGTAGCAGGTTACGATCCATGCAGAAATTTCCATATTGGTGCCGTAAAACGTGATAACGTCGACAGGTTTATTGCATATTTGTTGCTCTGCAAAGAGAACTGTTCGCGAGAGAGTCTTGCCTCACGTGTAATCGTAAGGGTTAGTCTTGATTGTCTTTACTAAAAAAAGTAGGTTCCTCTGACGCCTTCTGACCCCCATTTCTTTTTTCTTTTTTTAATTTCTGTTTTGTGTCGGAATTAAACTGCTCCAGTGTAACTTCGACATCAAAAAAGTAAATGTTATTATAATCAATCAAATGTAATAGCCGATAGTCTTAGAAGCCTTAATTAGGCACATGAGGTTATTTATTGCAGAAAATTGGTTTATAAAGTCTCAACCTGGTTCTTTGTTCTGGCATCCCAGAACGTCCTTGCCTTGCTTCGTCACAAGCTTAGCCACAACGTGATGGATTTCCTGGTGTGTCATGGGGAAGCCCGTCACTCACTTCACTATTTGCCGTTCATTATCGGCAGTCAGAACATATGGACGACTCGAAGTATGAGTTTCACGAATTTTATCACTCAAAGTTGGAACCTTGAAATTTTGACTTGCTCTGAATTTGCAAAGGTCCTTCTTCACAGCTTCAATGGCTTTCCCCGTGTCCTTTTTTAGTAGTTGAGGTAAGGTTTACTTCTCAGATCTCTCTCTCTCTCTCTCTCTCTCTCTCTCTCTCTCTTTTTTTTTTTTTACGTAGGTCCGTTAAAGAAAAACTAAATTAAAATATAAGAGAAAAAGAATAAAAAGTGTGGAGTAATCATATTGAAAATATTAACTATAAAATACTAATATTAAATTAATAAACGATAATGATGAAAACACTCAAAAGTCAATTTTTATCAAATGACGTACATCATAATGTACATGACGAATTTACCACCGCTGTCGAAGTTTCCCCTAATTTACGGTATGTGGTGCGCTGCGTGCACAACCAGAACATCGTCTGTGGGTGTGAGACTATTGCAACCTACATCGTTGTGCAGCTGACACAGCACACCAAACTTGGGTGGAAATTGCCCGAAACAATAATACCGCCATAAAGAATTTTTTTTATCTCTTCTCTTTTAGGAAAGGCGGTAGTCTTAATGAACACATGTCAATCGATATGCAGACAATGAAATTAGGCCGCATTCAGAAGGTCTCTTCGATGGTGTAAATAATAGCAGTAAATTTTCAGAGTATTAGAAACGAAGTTCCCGCGTTTGCTGCATTGTAGGAAACCTGTTGCGCTCAAATAATCCTCGGGATTGAGAGTTGGCTAAAACTCGACGTAGGAAGCTCCGAAATATTTAGCGAAGAATTGGATTTGTATCGCAAAGATACATCAGGTACCATTGTAGGGGGTGAGTCCATTGCAGTCAACTAAAATATTGTTTCTACTGAGGTCGACGTCGAGAGTGACCTTTATGGACGCGTATAACAGGTATAGGAGAAACGAAGTTAATGGATGAGAGCTTTTACCGCTCCGCCCTCTTCCGGTTCCACCATCACAGTGCTGGAGTAATTCAAAGGAAGTTTACCCTCAGTAGCGCGTAGTTACCCAGAACATGCACTATTAGTCGGCGACGATTTTAACCTGTCGAGTATAGACTGGGACCTTATGCTTTCACTACAGAGGGTACTGAAACACAGTCTTGTGAGGTTTTGTTGAGCACATTTGCCGAACAGTGCTCTGACCAGCTAAATCGTCAGCTCTCACGGCAAAGGAAATATTTTAGACGTTAGGGCTGCAAACAGGCCAAACTTTGATGTCACAGTAGAGCAAGCGATTAGTGGTCATGATGTCGTCGAAACGATGATGGTCACCAAATTTAATAAATGGGTCGCGAATGCCAGGAGAGTGCTTATGGTAGATAGAGTGTAGTCGAATTCAGAGACCGTACAGTGTCCCAGGGTAGAGGTCCCGGCTATAGGCGGACGGTAGGCGGTGACACGGCTACTTCCACGGCACCAGGTGACTCACTCGAGGAGAACTGGCCCCAGGAGTCTACTTCCGCCTCCCGCGGAGTCCGGACGCGTTAACTGCTGCGCTCTATGCGGTCGCGCTTTGTTTACGTTTCGCGGACGAGTGTGGTGCTACGTACTTATTCTTCCGTGCGTTTGTATACTCGTATCTGCCTTTTCGGGGAGAAACGTTCACGTGCAGAGTAGTGCGCGCCGGAATTGTGTGTGTTGTCTCAACCACACGTTCGTGGTAGCAGTACTACTCAGTGTATCTTCGAAATGGCCGACCCACCTAATACGGGTCAGGTCATCCAGTCCGCCATGGAAATATGTAATCAACCTGCAGCGACGGCTCTCCCGCTGCCGGTGATGTCCGACAACCCTGCTGACGTACAGCAGAGTCAACTACCAACACAGGACCTACAATATGCACAACAACAAGGGCCACAGCAGCAACAAGAACCGCAGCTTCTACACCACCAACACCTACAATTCCAGCAGCAACTGGCCCAGCAGCAACAGCTTCAGCTACTGCAACTGCAACAACGGCAACACCAGCAATTCCTCCAGCAACAACATCAACAACATGAGTTACAACAGGTTAGTCAGCACCTCAGCTATTCCTGCGACCCCTCCAGCATATCACCTAGTGGCGATACAGCTGCACAACAGCAGCAAGAAAGTGGTCCCCATAGTAAACGACTGTGTGTCGATTCTCCTTCAGTCACGGACTGTGAAATGAGCCAGGTACCGGTTTCCCACGCGTCTTCTACCGACGGCACCGGACAGGCAAACACAGAACGCACGCCGGTACAGACATCTGCTTCTCCTGCCACCGTTACTCGACCGAGTATCAATAACCGATACAGTCGGACAGATGCAGGCCCATACATTGTCTTCGTGGAGAGCTTAGATAAAAACGTTGGCAAACTCCATCCCATGTCAGTGGGCAAGTTATTGTATTCCTACAGCTCTCACCTCAAGCACGATATTGTTGACATTAGTTCCTTAGGCAAGAACAGAGTTAAGATAGAACTGAAAACTGCTGCAGCTGCTAATAACTTACTAAATGTCCCTGCTTTCAAAGATCATAAGTTCGATGTTTACATCCCTAACTTTTTACTCCATACGTATGGCATTATCCATGACGTAGAGACCAGCCTAACGGACAAAGAGATAATAGATGCCATGGAAAGTGTTTATCCTGTAACAAGTATAAAACGATACACGAAGAAACATCCTTCCAATCCTGAGCTCACAGTACCCATTCCAGTCTGCATGGTGGTGTTTCGCTCTCAGACATTACCCTCTCATGTTGCTATTCTGGGGGCACGCTGCCCAGTGGTACCGTACGTTGCCCCAGTCATTCAGTGCACAAATTGCTGGCGTTTTCATCATCGGGCAAACCAGTGTCGAAGCCATACTCGTTGCAGCAGATGCGGCGGTCAGCACCAAGCTGATTCGTGCCCTGCGACGATTCCGACCTGTTTAAATTGCTCTGGACAGCACCCTGTCACTGAGAGGTCATGCCCCATTTTTCTCCACCAGCAAGAGCTACAACGTGCAAGGGCGTACGCCACGTCAGGAAGGGCACTCAGTGGGCCGCACCCCACATATTCCGCGGCCGTACGGAAGCCTCCTAGCCCTCAGAGTTCTGCGGACTTCCCGCCCCTACCTCCAAGGCATTTACAGCAACCGCAAGTCGCTGTACAAGAGCGTTCTACGGGGCCACCAATGCCGCCATTGGCGCCCCAGCTGCGTTCACCACCTAAGGACGACAGGTATCAACGGAATGATGTTCCCATAGCAGACAGAGCGGGTGTCAGCTCCGTCATGAGCGGCACGGGGAAAAAACAAACTTCCAGACCCGTCTGGCGTCAGGGATTTTCAGACGTTAGTCACGAATATTCTATCTCCCAACATCTACCACAGGCCCCTTTACCACCCAACCCGTATCCTCCTCAGTACGGACAACAAGCAGTGCCACCACGTAACAATAGTGAATACATCGTAGAGAAAATTATCTGGTTTATCCTTCACCTCATAGAAGACGCGAAAACAATGCCACCTGGAACTTTACAGATACAGCCTATTCGCCAACTATTAACGACTCTCCTTACTTCTAACAACAATGGCGGAATTTAAAATACTGCAGTGGAATGCGCGATCTGCGATTGCCAACAAGGGTGTACTTCAACGTGAACTTTGGATGCGGAAGATAGCAGTGGCCGCCATCTCTGAGACATGGTTTCAACCAGATACCATCGTACGCTTCCAAGAATACCACGTTTACCGCCAAGACAGAGATGATGGTCGGGGAGGAGTCGCCCTCTTTATCAATAATATGCTGCATCACACCCCTGTTCTGATTTCTCATGACGATATTGAAAGCTTTCAAGCGATAGCAGTAAACTTCTCATCTCCAATTGGTCGAATAACTATTGTGGCCCTCTACAGCCGACCACGGTCATACATTACCATTGAAGAGTGGTACGCTCTGGTACAACAGTTGGAACCTCCATTTCTGTTCTGCGGGGATTTTAATGCACACAACAGATTGTGGGGGTGTGCATATAACGATAGGCTGGGTGATGGCATTCTTGATATTATCGACGAGTTCAATCTTATCACCCTCAATGATGGATCCCCTACGTTACTTCCATTACCCGGACAGAGACCATCAGCAGTCGATTTGACTTTGTGTTCAGCGTCTGTTTCTTCATTCTTTACATGGTCTGTACTTTCATATCCTATGGGTTCCAACCATTATGCTATTCTGCTCTCTTCACCAACCTCATCACCGAACACGCTCTGTCGGCCGTCTCGCAAATGGAATGTCAGGAGGGCAGATTGGTCTCGGTATAGTGCCATCATGGATACACAACTTTCGTCGTTCCCCACCGAGTTGTCACCGCAAACAAGGTACGCTCATTATAGGAATTGCATCAACCTAGCAGCATCGCAGTCAATCCCACAGACGAGGGTGGTAACTGGCAGTAGACGTCTGCCGGTTGCCTGGTGGAACCAAGAGTGCTCGCGTCGAGTGGCGCAAAGGAGACTGGCATGTAGCCGTTTTAAACGGGAAACCACATGGGAAAACTACCTCGCCTACAAACGTATAGATGCGACTACCAAACGCTTTCTCAAGACTTGTAAAAAAGAACATTGGAAGAGATTTTGTGAACAGTTATCCCTGCATACTCCTGTCGGAAGGATTTGGTCGAAAGTTAACTCACTCAAACGAAAACCAATGCCTCCCAAGCGGTTACAGACCTGGATAGACGAGTTTGCCAACATTGTAGCACCTCTTACGGCCATGCCAGAACCCATTGATCCCACCACAAATATCGCCGTTGAAGATCTTCAAGATGATCTCACCTCACCGTTCTCCCTCGCTGAACTCAACAGTGCGCTGCCGCCCTCGACCGATACGTCGCCCGGGCATGACCAGATACATTACTCCATGATACGCAATTTGTCTGATGAGGCAAAACTTATTCTTTTGAATATCTTTAATGACATCTTGAGAGAGGGGTCTGTTCCAACCGACTGGACCACTGAGGTATTGGTTCCTATATTGAAACCTGGAAAAGACCCTGGTCAGGCAACGTCTTATCGCCCCATTGCATTGTCGTCATGTGTGTGCAAGACCTTTGAACGTCTCCTCAAGGTCCGGTTAGAATGGTGGTTAGAGCATCACGATCTGTTCCCACGGACACAATACGGTTTTCGCAAGGGGAAGAGCACTTACGATAATATAACATCTCTTGCTATGGGCATCGAAAAAACATTCCTGACAAATGGGTTTTTGACGGCTCTTTTTCTTGATTTTTCGAGGGCTTATGACAATGTTTTGATACATAAACTTATAAATAAATTACAACTTTTGCATCTCCCGCTAAAGGTGTTAAGAATTATATACAGATTACTTTGTTGCCGCACTGTTTATATCCGTGACCAGGACAATGTGTTACATGGCCCACGAATCGTTTCCCGTGGCCTCCCGCAAGGTGCGATATTAAGCCCCTTGCTATACGCCTTGTATGTTGCCGACTTAGACTCTATCTTTCATCCTACTGTCAAAGTTCTACAGTACGCGGACGACGTTTGTATATACGCCCACTCGTCGTGCTTTTGGGTGACTAACATATGGCTTACTACTGCATGTGAAAAACTGGCTGAATGGGAGTTAGAACACGGACTCACGCTATCGCCTGAAAAATCTACTGTGGTGATATTCACGAGGAAACGACAGAATTATTTCTCTCCAGACCTTCAGCTCGGTCCATACAAACTGCCTGTTCGGTCATATGCTAAGTTCCTTGGTGTTTACTTCGACAGCAAACTGACGTGGACGCGCCATGTTGAATATCTCTTGGACAAAGTGGACACTACTGCAAATATCCTGCGTATGCTTGCCAGAGTTTGGTGGGGAGCCGATCCGATGGTACTCCTTACTCTTTATAAGGTCTTGATCCGCTCCGTTTTGGATTATGGCAGTATCGTCTACGCTACTGCAGCGCAATCGACCCTGCGCAAACTTGATGTCCTCCAGTACAGAATGCTTCGTCTTGTTCTCGGAGCTATGAAGTCAACACCCACCAACGCCTTGCTCGTGGAAGCGTCTGAAATGCCGTTAACTATACGTCGACAGATGCTGTCCGATATTTTCCTCCTCAGCCGAGCGTCAATATGTGATAGTGTCTCTCTCAAAACGGTACACCAATTTTGGAACATAACAGAAATGCATCACAGAAGAGGCATGACCCGAGTTCCTTTACTGGTTCGCAGCTACGAGAAATGGAGACATCTCTTCCCACTCATCATACAGGACACCAAACTTCCTTGTTTCCGTTATTCTTATCATCTGTTTTTCAACCCAGTCCCGGTGACACATTTGCCATCAGACTACATAACGGGGACCAACATCACTCTCGACGTGGAACAGTTTCTTCTCCGCAACTGGCCACAGCATGCTCACATCTATACTGACGGCTCTAAAACTGAAGCAGGGGTGGGATACGCCTTCTTTTGCCCCTCTAACGGCACCTACCAAATGTTTGCGCTTCCGCCTGCGTCATCTATTTACACGGCATAGTTACTAGCCATCAGGGAGGCCATTTATTACGGCACACGAACATTTAACTCTATATTGATCTTCACGGACTCTCAAAGCGTGCTGAAAAAATTACAACATCCGACGTTTGACAAACGAACGAATAGATATATATTGGACGTCTTGGAGGCCATAACAAATGCACAGACGGTGGGCATAGACATCCACTTACTTTGGATTAAAGGACATCGAGGTATACCCCATAACGAAACAGTAGACCGCCTTGCCAAGAGAAGTATTACGGAAGGACAACAACGCCCCACGCCGATTCCATATACAGACTTACGAACGACGATTCGGAAAGCTGCCTATCGCACTTGGGACCACGAATGGCGCCTCTCTCATGTGTTTAAGGGAGGACACCTGGCAGCTATACAACCAAATGTCTCCTCACGACCGTGGTTTTCATCGATGACGCTTAGTAGACGTCATGCAACGTCTATCATTCGGATGAGACTGGGGCATGGATGTTACCCTGCCCACCTACACCGTTTGAAAATCATCGCTTCTCGGCATTGCGACAAAGATGTAACGGCAGTGGCGGATCTCAACCACATCATACTGGCATGCACCAAGTACACGGCCGCACAAAGTGTATTCTACCGAACGCTGGTCGCGAGGGGTTACCCTCTCCCCACAAGTGTCACTGTCCTCCTTCATGGATTCGACAAGCTTAAGTACACTTTACTGAAGGACTACCTCAAAGTCACTGGCATACAGCTCTAATTTTAGAGCTAGTGTGTTTACCTTGAACATGCACAGCGGGAAACTGCATAAGTGATTTTATATTATATTTTGACTTTTATTTGTCTTTGCACCTCTCATTTGGTCCTATGCTTTCTGCACTTTTATTGTATTACAAATATCTGTCGTACTGTTAAATATGTATTGTTTAATGTCTTTACATGTTATTTTTCCACTTTTATTCTAAGGCTATATGATGTAACATACTTATTAATATTGTGCTGTACATTGTAAGAATTTCACTTCTATTGTAATGTTATCAATGTAATAACCGCTGGCTGTATGGTCACTGTCACCAAAAGCCATAATAAAGAATTATAAAAAAAAAACTGGCCCCAGATGGCAGCTGTAGCGTACACAGCGGACTATTTACGATCACTAGGTGGTCGACGTCTTGTGGCGCATGAGCTGTCGGCCGCCGTCCAGGAAGACCGGCGGGATGCCGCAGTTGCAAGCACTCGGCACAGGTACATCTTATATATATATATATATATATATATATATATATATATATATATATATATATATATATATAGGGTGTTACAAAAAGGTACGGCCAAACTTTCAGGAAACATTCCTCACACACAAAGAAAGAAAATATGTGATGAGGACATGTGTCCGCAAATGCTTAATTTCCATGTTAGAGATCATTTTAGTATTTACGGATGAGGCTTCATTCAAACGTGATCAAATTGTAAATTTTCACAATCAACATGTGTGGGCTGACGAGAATCCGCACGCAATTGTGCAATCACGTCATCAACACAGATATTCTGTGAACGTTTGGGCCGGCGGCGGTGGCCGAGGGGACTGAGGCGCTCCAGTCACGGTCTGCACGGCCACTACGGTCGGGGGTTTGAATCCCCCCTCGGGCATGGATATTTGTGCCGTCCTAGTTCGTAAGTAGTTCATAAGTAGTTTGTAAGTTTAGGGACTGATGACCCCGTAGTTAAGTCCCATAAGCTTAACAAACAGATGAATTTGAATTTGAAATTTGAACGTTTGGTCAGGAATTGTTGGTGATGTCTTGTTTGGGCCTCATGTTCTTCCACCTACGCTCACTGGAGGACGTTATCACGATTTCATACGGGATACTCTACCTGTGCTGCTAGAACATGTGACTTTACAAATAGGACATAACATCACAAATGTGGTTCATGCACGATGGGGCTCCTGCACATTTCAGTCGACGTGTTCGTATGCTTCTCAACAACAGATTCGGTGACCGATGGATTGGTAGAGGCGGACCAATTCCATGGCCTCCACGCTCTCCTGACCTCAACCCTCATGATTTTCATTTATTGGGGGATTTGAAAGCTCTTGTATACGCAACCCCGGTACGAAATGTAGAAACTCTTCGTGCTAGTATTGTGGACGGCTGTGATACAATACGCCATTCTCCAGGGCTGCATCAGCGCATCAGGGATTCCATGCGACGGATGGTGGATGCATGTATCCACGCTAACGGAGGATGTTTTGAACATTTCCTGTAACAAAGTATTTGAAGTCACGCTGGTACGTTGTGTTGCTGTGTGTTTCCATTTCATGATTAATATGATTTGAAGAGAAGTAATGAAATCAGATCTTACATGGAAATTAAGCGTTTCCGGACACATGTCCACATCACATATTTTCCTTCTTTTTGTGTGAGGAATGTTTCCTGAAAGTTTGGCCGTACCTTTTTGTAACACCCTATATGTAGTTAGTAGACCCTTCGTGGAACACATGAAGCCCCCTACAGTTCTGTTCTTCCTGATATTTGTCCATGAGACTTTAATTTTCTCGCTCATGCCTTTCTTTCTCCTGTCCACTTTGTGCCACTCTGTGTTTTGTTTGATTCTTTCTTTCTTGTCTCTGGCTGGACTTGCCACTTGTCTACTTTGCTTCTGTAGATGTTACGGTCTGCTATGTCCTGAATGAACCTGTCCTGAGTTGAACATTAGTTAGGTCTCTTCGTACTTTTTCGGCCCATGTCATAGATTTAAGGTTATCAGTGGCTGTATCTGGCCTGTGAGCCTATACTCAAGGAATATGTGCACGTGTCCATAGAATTTTAGGCGTTTTTTTCTAATGTCAGAATCAATATTTGAAAATTTCTCTGTAGTTTTGTTGGTTTGCAGTCTATATCCAGATTCAGTTTTTCGTGGTCCAATAATTTTCGTAATAATATTTCGTTCTTGTTTTTGTAGATTTTCTAGTACCATATTGTTATGCAGTGACAAGGTTTCTGCTGCCTATAGCATCTCGGGTTTAGGGACAGTGCAGGGACATGCACTTTTGTTATAATGTTGGCGTATTCTACCGTAGCCGGCCGCGGTGGCCGAGTGTTCTGCGGCGCTTCAGTCACAGTCAGCACGGCTACTACGGCCGGGGGTTCGATACCCCCCTCAGGCATGGATATTTGTGCTGTCTTTAGTATAAGGTAGTTCATAAGTAGTTTGTACGTTTAGGGACTGATGACCCCGTAGTTAAGTCCCATAAGCTCTACAAACTTTCGAACATTTGAATTCTACCATAGGCTCTCTTCAGTTTCTGTGCGTTAGTTTCTTGAGGTTTTTTTTTATTTATTTTTTTCATTGGTCCAGTGGGTTCTAAAATTTCCCCTAGATATTTAATATGTTTATCCGTCCATATTCTCTATGTTTAAGAGCGTACACATAATTTGCGTTTCCTAGAAAGAAATTTGCAAGCCAACCTTCTCGGCGCATTCCTTGAGTATTTCTATTTGGGTATTGCATTTATTTCAATGTCTTTCAATATTGTATGGTCATCCGCAAAGGATAGGCAGATCAGCTTTCCTTCCAATCTTCACTGGTTTTCATGGACCGCGTTTTTTAAGAATATTCTCCCATTCCCTTACGACCATATCCAAAACGATATTGGAGATAGTCCGTCTCCTTGTCTTACTCCGGAAATGACCTGAAAATATTCCGAGATTTGCCCCATGAATTATACCTTAGAGGTTGCGTTGGAGAATGTCTGTTAAATGGGCCTATGTGTTTTTTTGGTCAAGTCCAAGTTCTATTAGAGTGTTCACAAGAGATTTGGGTTCGACTGAATCATACGCCTTCTTGAAGTCGACGAATGTACATATATTGCGCTTATGCCTAATAGCTCTGTGTTACTATGTTGTTTTTAGCTAAAATCTGTTCAGGGCAGGAACGTCCTAGTCTGAAACCTGCTTGATACTCCCCAATCTTGTGTTCAATTTGTTCCTGTGTTCTATGCAACAGACATGAAGAGATCTTGTAGGTGACTGGCAATAGTGATGTTGACATCCGTTCTGTCGTCTTTTTTTGTGTAGGGGGTGGATAAGTGCACAGTTGCCAGGTAATGTTTCTGTTCTCAAAATTTCTCGATAATTTTCGTAAGTCTTGGAGTGATTTAGGGCCTACATTTTTCAGTAGGTCTGCTACTTTGTTGTCATCACCAGCCACCTTGTTATTTTTGAGATGGTGGATGTGCTGGAGTTCTTCTTTAGTGGGTTGTAGACAGTCTAGTTTGGTGTGTGTGGGTTCAATAAGTGTGGTTTCTGGGCAATATAGTAAATTGGCAAAGTAATTTGCGAGTTCTTTGCAGTTTTATCATTTGTAAGTGCCAATTTTCCAATTTGTTTTTTTAAGCTGATATTTTGGGGTGAGTATTTTCGCATAAAAAAGTTCATATGCTTGTAAATCTATGGGATTCAACTGCTTGGTTATTAGTCCCTAACTTACATACTACTTAAACTAAGGTAAACTAACCTAAGGACAACATATACACCCATGCCCGAGGTAGGACTCGAATCCCCGACGGCGAACGGCGAACGGCGCCTCAATGCACACGGCTATTTTGCCGCTGATATCCTCGAATTCTGTTTGCGAATGTCCTGTAAAAATCTCTAATATTGTATTTATGAAAGTCACTATCCAGTTTTCCCTGGTTGTGTGTGTGTGTGTGTGTGTGTGTGTGTGTTTGTCTGTGTTTTATCAAAATGTTCTAATGTTTGTAAATCTATAAGACATAACTGCGGTCATTAGTTACTAGCTTAAAAACTAGTTGCACTAAGTAACCCAAGGACAACACAAACACCCATGTCATCTGTGATGCAGCGTCAAGGATAACCGCAGCCATGGTCTCCGCGCTGATAGTCCATGCTGCTGCAAAGGTCGTCGGACTGTTCGTGCAGATGGTTGTTGACTCAGGGCTCGAGGCGTGGTTGCACGATCCGTTACAGCCATGCGGATAATATGCCTGTCATTTCGACTGCTAGTGAAACGAGGCTGTTGGGATCCAGCACGGCTTTCCGTATTGCCCTCCCGAACCCACCGATCCCATATTGTGCTAACAGTGTTTGGGTCGCGACCAACGCGAGCAGCAATGTCGCGATACGATAAACCGCAATCGCGATAGGCTACAATCCGACCTTTATTCAAGTCGGAAACGTGATTGTACGCGTTTCTCCTCCTTACACAAGGCATCACAACAACGTTTCACGGGGAAACACCGGTCAACTGCTGTTTGTAAATGAGAAATCGTTTAGAAACTTTCCTCATGTCAGGACGTTGTAGGCGGCAACCTTGTGTAAATGCTCTGAAAAGCTAATAACTTGCATGTCACAGCATATTCTTCCTGTAGGTTAAATTTCGCATTCTGTAGCACGTCATCTTCGTGGTGTAGCAATTTTAATGGCCACGAGTGTACTTCACGGATTTGCCACCGCGGCCGGCTTTGGTAAGAGAGGGAGTTTCATCAAAGGAGATTGTAGGGGGAGATCTTCACGGAACGTGGCAGCATGCAGTTGTGTCTAGGAATTCACTTTAATTGTTCAAGAACACTGCCAGGTGTCTCTATTCGCTTCTGTGCCAGCTATTGTCAAGTTAGGATATTTAGGCGAGCCTGCTTGGAGTCCTGGAACCACAACGGCGACCAGCTGCTTTGTTTGCTTTGACGAATCCGTTTTCGCCACACCAAGCTATACTTTCTGTGTCTGAAGGCCCCCTCTGAGACATTCGTTGAAGACTAACTGGTCAGGTGTAGGAACTGGTCTAGTGGTGTGCGACAAAATTGCGAGGCCTTAACTTGAAAATGAGCTCCATCGGGACGCGTGGCTCTATTTAACTTCAGTACAGCAGCGTGGCTCTGGATCTGCACCGAAATTGTTTCTTTATTACGCGACGGGTTTCTCAGTTTTTTACGGAACCGTCTTCCTCGTCTACAGCACCAGCACGACGCAGCCTCTCATGTAGCGACCAAGTACTGGTAATGTACTGCAACATATCAGTTAAAAAGCACTGTCTGTTGTTCACAGAGCCTGTTACGCCGGGAATTTGTAGTGGCAGCAATTGTCACAGGTTTGCAGAACATGCTAACTCCTTTGAGTAGGCATTCAAACTAATAAAATTCTTCGGTATTCCTCTGATCCTCAGCTTTGTCTTTCGCTGAACTTCAAACATGTTCCATTTTGTTAGGATATATGTAATCGTTGTTCAGCATCTAACGATAATAAATATTTAGATTGTATGAACTATTTCATTTCATTTTGTTCCATACAAACGTACTGCGCCACGACTATTTCCCCGTGCTAATCCATACATCAAATGGGCATCTGCCAACTCCGCATTTGTAAACATTGCACTGACTGCAAAACCACGTTTATGATGAACACTAACCAGTTTATGCTACGTACTGTTGTGCTTGATGCTAGTACTGTAGATCAATGAGTCGCATGTCAAAACAAGCACTGAACTCAACATTACCTTCCTTCAATTGGGCCAACTGGCGATATATCGAGAAAATACAGTACATACTAACGAAACAATGGGGAACTTTGACAATTGTCTGCACGAATTATTTCAGTTTACATTTAAACACTAAAATGAGCTTTAACATGGAAATTAAGCATTTCTGGACACATGTCCACATAACATATTTTCATTCTTTTTGTGTGAGGAATGTTTCCTGAAAGTTTGGCCGTACCTTTTTGTAACACCCTGTAGATGTAATGACAGTTCACGAAATTAAAAGCTGATGTCTTATGGCATAGCTGACTGGGACACAAGAAGCGTCAGCGTCATTCTCCTAATTTCGAAGTTTATGCCTACCATCAGCGATCACTGACAACGTACCATTGTATAGTGCATGTCTCCCAACATCTTGGCCCACTTTAGGCTACGGTAGTAACACTAAAAGTAGTACTTTTCCGATCGCCTTCTGACAGCTCGAAATTTAAACGAAAATATCCGCTCAACTTTTCGTCTGATACGAAAATTGAAGAAACGAAATTCTGGAGGAGGACAGTCTCTAAAACTGTCATATTATTTCCGTAACTCGTGGCGTTTCAGAGATATTTGCAAAAATAACGTCGGTATGACACTGTCACTTGCTTTTACGCAAAGCAGTACACGCAAATCAAATGGAAACGAGGACAAACCTGCACGGCAAGACAGGTGACAACATTTTAACTGACAAAGATAATTAAAATATAGGCGAAATATTAAAATGATAGTTTAAAGTGGTAAAAATTGATAAGAATACATTTGTTAAATTACGGTGAGGGAGAATATTAAGTGTTCAGTGCATAAATGTTATCACAAAAGTGGAGCCGTAATAGTATCGTCCATAATTTTTTATTATCGATATTTTTATTATTTTTGCCCGAAATGTTTGCAAAGTGTGCCGTAGAACAGTCCAGTGCACAAGCTTCCTGAAAAAATTTCTGGACAGTATATACTCAGACTGTGTGGCAAAATAATAGTTATAAAAAATATGTCACATTTAACTGAAGTTGTCATTACACACAAATTCTTTTCCTACTAAGACTTTCGATAGTAGTTAGTGGATGATACTGAGGAAAAAAATACTATATTTTATCGTATAACAATAATTATTCCATATATATCATTTGGTAAAACATCAATGATACTTTCGGTAGTGTTTAGTCATGGTGTTAATGACACATTGAAGAAGTTGAAAAACAAAGAAATAAATGCTAAACCTGAGGGGGACCAAACTACTGAGGTCATTAGTCCTTAGAATTACTTATGCTAAGAACAGCATACACATATCCATGCACGAGGGAGAACTCGATCCTCCGAGGGGTTAACGGTTGCGCAATCCCTGACAGAACATCTTGGATGACTCGGCCATTCCTGTGCAGAAACGAGCTAGTCTCAGCCCTCCCGCCCATCGTGAAATAAACAGGAAACGAAAATACAGTACAACATAAAAGAAAGCACCACTATAAACTTGGAGATACACACACACACACACACACACACACACACACACACACACACACACATACACACACGTAAGTTCTCGCAGTCAGGTAAAGCATAAATCAATGGACTTCTCGGATATAGAAGACGGCTCAGCGTTGCTATAACGCAGTTACAACACGCCGCTGGTCGCGGTGGCCGAGGGGATTGAGGCGCTCCAGTCACGGTCTGCACGGCCACTACGGTCGGGGGTTCGAATCCCCCCTCGGGCATGGATATTTGTGCCGTCCTTAGTCTTAGCTAGTACATAAGTAGTGTGTAAGCTTAGGGACTGATGACCCCGTAGTTAAGACCCATAAGTTCTACAAACATTTGAACATTTTACAACACGCCCTGAGTACTTTACAACATTCGTTTGTTGTGTAGGACGGATATAGTACATTTTTTCCCATTATTCAAATTTCATCCCCTTGAGCCACAGACATTGCCGAGGTGGGGTGGCTTGCGTGCCTCAACGATACAGATAGCCGTACCGTAGGTGCAACTACAGCGGAGGGGTATCTGTGGAGAGGCCAGACAAACGTGTGGTTCCTGAAGAGGGGCTTTGCCACACAGTTACTGCGAAAGGCTGAAAGCAAGGGGAAACTTCAGCCGTTACTTTTCCCGAGGACATGCAGGTCTACTGTATGAAAATATGATGATGGCGTCCTCACGGTTATAATATTCCGGAGGTAAAATAGTCCCCCATTCGAATCTCCGGGAACGGACCACTCAGTAGGATGTGATCATCAGGAAAGACAACACTGGCATTCTACGGATCGGAGCGTGGAATGTTAGATCCCTCAATCGCGTAGGAAAATTAGAAAATTTAAAACGAGAAATAGATAGGTTGAAGTTAGATATAGTGACGATTAGTGAAGTTTGATGGAAAGAGGAACAGGATTACTGGTCAGGTGAGTACAGGATTATAACTACCAAATCAGTTGGGGGTATCACAGGAGTCGGACTGATAATGAATAAGAAAATAGTAATGCGGGTAAACTACTATGAGCAACACAGTGATCGCATTATCGTAGTCAAGATAGATACGAACCCAACACCGACCACAGTAGTACAGGTTTATATGCCAACGAGCTCTAACGATGATGAGGAGATCGAAGAAATATATGAGGAGCTAAAAGAAATTATTCAGACAATTAAGGAACTTAATTGTTATGGGAGACTGGAATTCAGCAGTAGGACAAGGAAGGGAAAGGAAGATAGTAGGTGAATATGGTCTGAGCAAAACGAATGAAAAAGAAGCCGCCTGGTAGAATTATGCACGGAACATTAGTTAGTTATAACAAACACCTGGTTTCAGAACCACGTAAGAAAGTTGTATACGTGGAAGAGACCAGGAGACACCGGGAGATACCAGATAGATTTTATAGTGGTAAGACATAGATTTCGGAACCAGGTTTTAAACTGTAAGACATACTCAGTCGCAGATATAAACTCTGACAATAACTTATTGGCCATGAATTGTAGGCTGAAACTGAAAAAAACTGCAGAAGGTAGGAAAATAAGTTGATGGGACTTGAATAAACTGAAGGAACCTGAAGTTCTTGAGAATTTCAGAGGGATATTTAGGAAACAAATGACAGAAACAGAAGAATATAAAAGTAGAGGAGGAATGGGTAGCATTGAGAGATGAAATAGTGAAGGCGGCAGAGGACAAAATAGGTAGAAAGGCAAGACCTACAAAAAATCTTTGGATATTACAGGACATACTAAATTTAATCGATGAAAGGAGAAAATATAAAAATGCAGTAAATGAAACAGGCAAAACGGAGTACAGACGACTAAGAAATGAAATCAACATGAAGTGCAAAATGGCTAAGCAAGAGTGGGTAGAAGGCAAATGCAAGGATGTAGAAGAAAGTGTAAATAGAAGAAAAATAGATACAGCCTACAGGTAAATAAAAGAGATATTTGCAGATAAGAAAAGCAGCCTTATGAATATACAGAACACAGATGGAAAACCAGTTGTCAGCAAAGAAGAGAAAGCTGAAAGGTGGAAAGAGTACATAGCAATATTGTAGGTAGGGAAGAGGATATAGATGAAGATGAAACAGGAAATAGTAAACTGAGAAGAGAATTTCACAGAGCACTAAAAGATCTAAGTTGAAACAAGGCCCCTGGAGTGGACGACATTCCTTCAGAACTACTGAAGTCTCTGGGAGAGCCAACCATGACAAAACTGTTTCAAAAAAATGTTCAAATATTTGTAAAGTCTATGGGACTTAACTACAGGGTCATCAGTCCCTAAACTTACAAACTACTAATGAACTAACTAAGGACGGAACAAATATCCATGCCCGAGGGGGGATTCGAACCCCCGACCGTAGTGGCCGTGCAGACCGTGACTGGAGTGCCTCAGTCTCCTCGGCCACCGCGGCCGGCAAAACTGTTTCATCTGGTGTCTAAGATGTTTGAGACAGGCGAAGTACCCCCAGACTTTAAGAAAAATGTTATCATCCCCATTCCAAAGAAAGCAGGCGCAGACAGAGGCGAAAACTGCAGAACCATCAGTTTTATAAGTAATGGTTGCAAAATATTAACACGAATTATTTTTAGAAGGATGGAGAAGCTGGTAGAAGCCGACCTCGGGGAAGATCAGTTTGGGTTCAGGAGAAATGTAGGAACACGGGAGGCAAAACTTACTTTACGGCTTATCATAGGAGATAGATTAAGAAAGGCAAACCTACGTTTTTAGCTTGTTGATTGGAATAAACTCTTTCAAGGTCTGGAGCAAGCAGGATGAAAATATAGGGAGCATAGGGTTATTTACAACTTGTACAAAAATAAAGCAGCGGTTGTCAGATTTGCAGGGCATGAAAGGGATGCAGAGTTTTGTAAAGGAGTAAGACAGGGTTGTAGTCTTTCTTCAATGTTATTCAATTTGTACACTGAGCAAGCTATAAAGGAAAGCCAGGAGAAATTTGAAAAAGGAATTAAAGTTCAGGGTGAAGAATTAAATACATCGCGTTTTGCCCACGACATAGTTATTCTGTCATACAGCAAAGGACCTGGAAGAGGAGTTGAACGGAATGAACAGTGTGTTGAAATGTGCATACAAAATGAACATTAAAATGAGCAAAACGAGGGCAATGGAGCGCATTCTAAGAAAATCAGGTGATGCTGAAGGAATTAGATTAGGTAACGAAACAATAAAGGAGGTAGATGAGTTTTGTTACTTGGGCAGTAAAATAACAAATGATGGTCGCAGTACAGAGGATATAAAATGCAGAATGGCAATGGGTAGAAAAACGTTCTTGAAAAAGAGAAATTTGTTAACATCGAATATTGATTTAAACCTAAGGAAGTCTTTTCTGAAGGCATTTGTGTGGATTATTGCCTTGTATGGGAGTGAAACATGGACGATAAACAGTACGTATAGAAGAGGATAGAGGCTTTTGAAATGTGTGCTACAGAGGTATGCTGAAGATTAGGTGGGTGGGTCACGTAACTAATGAGGAGGTACTGAAAAGAATTGGGGAGAAAAGGAATTTCTGTCATACCTTGACTAAAAGAATGGATCGATTGGTAGGTGACATTCTTAGACATCAAAGAATTGTGAATTTAGCGTTGGAGGAAAGTGTGTTGGGTAAAAACCGCAGAGGAACACCAAGAGGCAGATTCAGACAGATGTAGGTTGCCGTTCTTACGTGGAGTTGAAGAGACGTGCTCAGATAGGGTATTATTGAGAGCTGCATCAAACCAGTCTCCGGACTGAAGACCATAACAACAAATTTCCTCTTCGTTTTTTACTGGGTAAGTTATTTTACTTAGATATTATAAAATATTCCGGCGACCTAGCTGGTTCCCATATACAAGACACTATACTGAGGTCACAAAATTCCTAATATAGTATCGGAGCCTCTTTTTCCTTTCAGAATGCTGCAACTCGACGCAGAATGGAATCAAAGTCATTGAAAGTGCCCTGCAGAAATATTTAGCCCTGCAATCTCTGTAATCGTTCACAAAAGGAAATGTGTTGACAAGGCAAATGTTTCTACACGAAATGACCTCTCGATTATGTCCCAGAAATGTTCAATGGGATTAAAGTCTGGCGATCTGGTAGACCGAATCATTTGTGTGGCGTTTCTCTCATTTGTGTGAATGATATAGCCGATAGCCAGGACAGTGACAAGGAGGCAGTGCTGGTAACTTTCAGTATAGGCGTCTTTCGGTAATGTTGAATTCTAGTATAGGCGTAATGCGGTAATCTTGAATTGTAGTATAGGCGTCTTTCGGTGATCCTCAACGCGGGTTCGACTGTCTATGTTGGTAGTCCTCGTCTTCAACGAAATACCACATGAACATACACAACAGACAGGACGCAGTAGATTTATTTCACTGTAAGAGCATGGAATCTAACAAACTTCAACTTCCATGGTTTTTCAGAGAAAATCTCATGTCGGTGGGATGAATATATTTAAGCCAGCTCAATGCCTATTTTACTTGGTACCAATAACTGGCGAATTTAGCAGTTCACACATATTTTGAAAATCCACTTTGTTCATTAACATGTGCCAGTTTGATTTGTACCCACTAGTCTGACATATGTATATAATTTCAACGTCACACTACGTTCATCGATAAAATTATATTAAAAAATAATTCACTATTCAAAGTTAACTTGTTTAATCTTTTACATAGATTTAATGAGATTTACTGTCAGATAAAATTAATCTCTTACGTTTTCCTTTCCAGAGAGGCTAAACTCGAACTCGACGTTCTGCAAAGATAACAATTAGCTCCACGTTTCCTTTATCATTTAAGAAAATTTAAATTTATCCAATATTATAGTCATAATTCACTTGTAACACTGATTTAAAAAAAAAAAAATAGTTCGTGTTCAAAATTTGTGAATGAATGAGGTCGTTACTGCTACAGAGGTTGATAAATGACGAACTCTCTCTTTTGATATTGAATTAATTGGAAATTGGTCTGCTCATCGTCTGAAGTGACGAGCGCTTATCTGCTAACTGACTGCGTTTGGAATAGTACTTTTTATGAAGCACTAAATATGAAAGGAGTTTACTGAGCCTCTATTAGCTACAAGCCTATCTTGTCAAAGATCCCTTCCAAAAATAACAAAAGATACCCCTGCCTTAAATGAGAATGATGAAAGAGTAGCTGAAAAGAAATAGTTCATACAATCTAAATATTTATTATCGTAAGATGCTGAACAACGAAGCAATTCATCGGCGTCTTAGGAAGCACGGAACATTTCAGCCTATGACTCGCGACTGGGTAAGACCTAGAACGACGAGGACACCTGCAATGGACGAGGCAGTTCTTCGTGCAGTTGACGATTACCCTAATGTCAGCGTCAGAGAAGTTTCTGCTGCACAAGGTAACGTTGACCACGTCAATGTATGCAGAGTGCTGCGGGAGAACCAGTTGTTTCCGTACCACGTACAGCGTGTGCATGCACTATCAGCAACTCATTGGCCTCCACGGGTACACTTCTGCGAATGGTTCATCCAACAATGTGCCACTCCTCATTTCAGCGCAAATGTTCTATTTACATGGAAATCAAGCGTTTCCGGACACATGTACACTAAACATATTTTCTTTCTTTCTATGCGAGGAATGTTTCCTGAAAGTTTGGCCGTACCTTTTTGTAACACACTATATAGACGTAATTTACTTGAAACACAGAGAATAAAAAATACGGGGAAAGGTTTTTTGTGTAAACGGCAGACAAAACGTTATCCTCGTGTCGTGAATAAGGTTAAACAGACGTGAGGTAAGGGAGAACATTGTAGCAGAAATCACGAAAGTGGATATGCTGCTTCGGTGCTATAAATCATAGCTTACACGTGTTTTCGTGCCTCTGACCTTTAGTTGTAACGATACTCATACATTTTAACGACTTATGTGCAATACAGCCGTGAAAAGCGCGCGCAAAAGATTCGGCAGCAGCAGGCAGCAGAACGGCTGGGAACACGCGGCGCTGCGCCGGTGGTAATCAGGTGTCGTCCATTCAGCGAGCGGTAATCGGATTACGAGCCGGCTATCCCGCCAACAGCAGTAGAAGCAGCAGCAGCAGGTAGCTCTGCCTGTGTCTGCTGCCGGCGGGCGAGTGGCCCGGTCAGCGCACCTGGCGGGCGTTAAGCTGAAGCCCAAGGTAACGGGGATAAACTGCCGTAGTGGCATCCGATATGCAGGTTAATCCAGTACATGACCCACTGGCAGTTTACTTGCTTTGTTGGTCTCCAGTGAGCTAAACGAAAGATGTTCCCTCTCTGGTTGTAAAACTTACAGTGACACATGCTCCTTCGATATAAATGAATAACGCGATACCATACTTCATGAAACCGCCCGATACTAGGCGGAACTATCACATTCAACTCGCACCTGGCGGGCGTTAAGCTGCAACCTAACAAGGATAAACAGCCGTAGAGGCATCCGATATGCAGGTTAATCCAGTACATGACCCACTGGGAGCTTACTTGCTTTGTTGGTCTCCAGTGACCTAAACGAAAGATGTTCCCTCTCTGGTACGAAATCTATGGTCAGTCATAATGAATGGTTGTGTCGTAAAATTTATAGTGATACATGCTCCATCGATATAAATCAGAGATGGGCACAAATCGGCTCAATGAGCAGCGCTCCGGCTCACCCGGAAAAAGAGCAGCGTTCGCGCTCGGCCGGTATTTATCCTAGATACCGCTAGAGGTCTGCATGCTTGCTGGCGCACCTGACAACGGCGAGTTATAGTACACCGCGACAGACTCAAACTTGAGAAAGAACGTGATAACTGTGGACATAGTACGTCTGCTACGACTTCCAAACTCTGCTTCACAAATTCACCGTCACAAAATGGTCGGGAAGTACGGGTTATCAGCAAAGCTATTCTGCAACTTGCACGAACAGCTGCATCGGAGGATGAGGCATCACATTCTCGTTTAAGAAATTAACAGAGTTGTCATTTCAAAGAAAATTGGTTTTATTAAACAAAACACTGTGATTAAGTTATCTCGTAAGTAGGTACAGCATTATAACACATACCTCTACTTTACTTCCTTACTCGCGTAGGTTATTAAGAAGATTAAGTCGCATTTCACCTTCTACACTTCCATACTGGTTGAAGTGATGTGTTCTGTAGTGGCGTTCTAAATTGTACTTTTTATGCCTAGTATTTTACCACACACCAAACATTTAGCTCCTCCTTCGCTTTCAGTGAACAAGTAATCACACTCCCAACTAGACTTGAACTGGCAAATAGAACGCCCCTTTACCGCGTCGATTTGACTAGCTATTTCAACTCCACAGCGTACTGTACCATAACGTAATATCATAGATTATAACGAAAACCCTGAAGTACAAAATTCGAACTAACAGATGGCACTGTTAGCGGTGTTTTCTGAAACAAAACAAAAATCGCTCTTATCTGTATAAGATATTTGCCAGCTCGACTGCATGCGCACTGAACGTTTTAGAGAAGAGTTTCCTGTATTATGTTTATAAGTTACTTACTTATAAGCATAATAGCATTTTTCAGGAGATGCCCCTAGCAGTGGAATCTGTTCATTCGAGTTGGATACTAAAGAGTTTGCACTATTACCTTTATAAGTTATTTTATAACACACTCAGCAAGGTGCATTTCTGCGTCTACGTTAGCGCGTTGACTGCGCATAACGCCATCTAGTCTTTTCAGCAGGAACTACGTGATGGACGCCAGCTGCTCACGGCTCTGCTCCTGCTCAGGCAGGCGGCTCAGGGAGCGCGGCTCGCTCATTGCCCACCTCTGATATAAATGAATAACACGATACCACACTTCATGAAACCGCCTGATACTAGGCGGAACCATCACATTCAACTTCATAGAGACAGGGTATCATGTGATTTAATATAAAAGAACAAAACACGAAGTCAAACTGCTTAATCTTTAGTGTGCTGATTAGTGATATGACAGTTATCAGTGTATCTTTTCGTAATGAAATGTTTAAACTGTGAGACAAAATGTACTGTGAGTGTAGAGTTTAATATACTTTGCGTAGGTGTCAGATTGAGTAATTTGAAGAAACTTTGATTGTTAGTTAATAAAATAATGTAAATAATGTGTTAAATTACGTCTTGCTTTCCAGAAAGTTTCAAATGTGTCTACACTGAAATATATATATAGCGGTGCCACAGGGCACTCGGGAGTTCCAGTGCCAGTTCCAATTCGAGTTAGAATTCAAGTTCCTAGTTCCTATCAAAGTTACAGTTTGTATTAAATGAAATAAATCGCAATTTGCGATCTGTTATGGCATCACTGTACTAGGTTTGGATGGAATACCAAAGGGCGACGAATCAAATTTTGTGCGCGGCTGGGATTCGAACCCGGGATCTCCTGCTTACTAGGCAGACGCGTAGACCACTCCGCCACCAAGGAGACAGTGACCAGCCCGACTGCAGAGGACTCTTTCCTGCACGTCTCCCGCCATACCCAAATCTCCATTCGCCACGCTGTCTGTTTCCTATTACGACAGCCTATTTGTTCTGTAAAGCTCGCAGCCACAATAATGTATTCCCGCATAAGGGGGTACAGACCATGAAGTTTCGAGACACAATTAATTGTCTCTGGATACCTCATAGTCTGTTCTCCCTGATGCGGCAATACAGTATTGTGGCTGCGAGCATTACGGAATAAATAGGCTGTGGTAATAGGCAAGAGACAGCGTGGCGAGTGGCGATTTGGGTGTAGCGGGAGACTTGCAGGGAAGAGTCCTCTGCAGTGGGGATGGTCACTGTGTCGTCAGTGGCGGAGTGGTTGTAACACTCCCCTCACTAACCGGTTGATTAATCCTGTGACAGATTAATATTAAAATTGACCCGTGTGATGGCTGGAAAATAACATTGGACAAGGGTATCTTTACAGAAAAGTAATTGTGCTAACGTAACCCAACTAGTGAGGGAATGCTGCCACAAAGAACTACCACACCAGATAGCCCGTTCCTCATACTCTACTAATTACTAATTGAACTGATTTAATTATGGAACAATCTCACTTACACACCTATGTATTGCAAATTATAGGAAGTAATAAACAACGAAACGGTAAAAAACATTAATAAATTAACACGGTCACCAGCCCAATGAGATACTCAGGGTGTGTTGTAATTAACCATGACAATTATGAATGGGTAATCACATACGTTAGTGTTGCACAACAGAAGGCTGGCAAACACTTTTGCAATCGAATAACGTTTACGAAAAATGTTTTGGTTTTATCAGTTTATAACAAGAAAGAAATAAACCATGTAATTATTATTTGATTAAACTGGATTAGTGCGAAAACAGTGTTGGATCGGAGACCAATGTTGCACTCAATTATCAACGTCCCCTCACTAACACTCACCTGCATGAGAATTACACAGTGGGCAGCAAAACACTTGATTGGCACAATAGTTAATATTAAGATTACCACGAAAAAATACTCAGAATAACTTGCAACTAGATCACAACTGGACAACGACGAAATACGAACCAATATAGGAAATCAACTTGACACATAAATTTTACACCAATGAAATATTAAATAGTAATTACTTTAGAATTAAGATATATATATATATATATATATATATATATATATATATATATATATATATATATTTTTAGTTACTTAATTGTGAAAACTTTGTTTCAAAGAAAGTAATTCTTTATGTCCAAAATTGTAATATGTTGAAATAGCTTTAAAATTCAAACTTGGCACTGAATTTAATATTCATTTCACTTTCAACGACACTCGGGAAACTTCTGGAAAGGATAGGACCCTACTTGGTAACAATGGCTTAGGACGATGATGTGGTAGAAGTTCTTTAAGGTGTAGGTTATTATTAGAAAAAATAGTTTCTCAAGCAGAAAACTGGGTAACGCCTTAGAAAATATCTAAACTCTGTGTGGTCGGAAATTATTGAAGCGATCTTACGTTGCGTACTCGCAGGATGCGCCTACTCCGACAATGCTGCAGGTCACAATACAGACATAGGTCCAATCGAGTGATCAATTTGAGGGCGGAATCTTGACATATTCAGATGAACTGCCGTGTGCCCCCACTCATATTGGAAACATCTGGACTAATTATGGAACTCCGCCAATAAGTCCTGGTAACTGCTAAGGGCGTGGCTCCCGCGCACTTGCTAGCGTCCGAACTGTCCAAACGACAGAGCTCGACTTCCCTCTCCTACTCCACAGCTACTACTACTGCTCCCTCTCTGTTGCTCCAAAGACCACATACCACACACACCAAAGATGTTTCCTACTTCCCTATCGGCGATTACCCAGATACACAGATAATAACACTTCAACAGGATGGCCACTTTTAGATACATAGCATGGGAAGCTACTTTATTCAAAAGTGAAAACAATGCGTTCAGCATATTGAACGTCCCTGTCGCATGTGGAAGGTATTTTTAACGTCGTCTCTCTCATGTTATGTATTAGGCGCGCTAAAGTCTTTCGTTTCTTACCTTTGTGTTATTTTGGTCCTCTCCGTACACTTTCAACCATAATTAAAGAGGCACTACATGTCGATCGTACAAATAAAGGTCGCTTTACAAATATTGTTACGAAACAAATATTTTACAAAACTGCTACAGTCAGAAGAAATGTCAGAGTTAATTAAAATTCGCAATATGTCTGGAATAATTCCTCGCCTCGTGGGAATGGGCGCGCGGTTTTACAGCGCCACCGAACGAGACTGAGCAGCTGCACCTTCTGTAGGATCGACTCCTCCCTAGGCTACAGATGCAAGTCTTGTGGTAAGTTATTTTCAGAAGGTGGTCTGGGAACCGAGGTCCCCAGAGGCTTGCTCCCTCATGAGCAACAGTGTTTACGGTATATTTGACTGTATTAAACCATTCTCAAAGACAGCTGTCAAATACAATTAATATAAAATATTAAACAGACAGCAATTCTGAAGATGGATTAAAATACCACCGTACTTTACTAGGCTTGGTCCTGTTGAGAGAGGATACACCGTTGCCTTCCTCCGACCTTCGAAGTTAGATTACATTAGATTAATACTTGTTCCATAAATCATATATACGACTGTTCGTAATGATGTGGAACGTGTCAGTTTAGTAAATATTGTCTATACATGACAATCAATATGTTAAGGATTTTTTATTTACATTTATTTATTTTTAAGTTTTATCTAAAAATTCATCTTCATTGTAGAAGGAGTTGCCAGTCAGAAATTCCTTTAATTTCTTTTTAAATACTAGTTTTCTATCTGTCAGACTTTTGATGCTACTTGCTAAGTGACCAACGACTTTTGTGGCAGCATAATTCATTCCTTTCTGTGTCAAACTTAGATTTAACCTTGAATAATGAATATCACCCTTTCTCCTAGTGTTGTGACTATGTACACTACTATTACTTTTGAATTGTAATAACAAATTTCATGAGTGAATATATATACTGTGAAGCTACAGTGAAGATCCCTAGATCCATAAATAAATGTCTGTTGGATGATATTCAGTGGGTTCCAGCAATTATTCTGATTACACGCTTTTGTGCAGTGAATACTTTTTTACTCAGTGTTGAATTGCTCCAAAATATAATCCCATATGTAAGCAGAGAATGAATATAGGCATAGTAAGCTAATTTACTAAGATGTATACAAATTTTGCAATGACGCTGATAACATACGTAGCTGAACTCTAACGTTTCAAGAGATCTTCAATGTTTCTTCCAATTCAATCCTTCGTCAATGTAAACACACACAATTTTTGAATATTCTACCTTAGCTACAGATTTATGTTCAAAGTCTGAATTTATTAATGGTGTCATGCCATTTACTGTAAGAAACTGTATATACTGGGTTTTATCAAAGTTTAATGGGAGTCCATTTGTAGATAGCCACTTAATAACTTTCTGAAAGATATCATTTACAATTTCATCAGTTATTTCCTGTTTGTCAGGTGTGATAGCTATATATTGTATCATTAGGAAAGAGAACTAGCTTAGCATCTTCGTGAATGTAGAATGGCAATATATATTAAGAACAGCAAAGGACCCAAGACCGAACCTTGTGGGACCCCACTTTTGATAACTCGCCAGTTGCAGGAATTAATTGTTTCATCTATATCATGTGACATACGCAACAAATTTTGGAGGCTCTACTGTTGAACGTGGATATTGAACGAGGGTGCTACTCGACATTTTCCACATCACCAACAGTGGAGAGGTGACAGAAGTGAAAAGTGGAAGATAAAATCCTAGGACTCCCCGGGGGGTAAACCTGCGACCGATGGATTCATAGTCTGGCACTCTGCCACTTTGCTACCGAGTCAAACGTAATTAATATCAAACATTCGATATAAGTCAAACATTCCATCATTTTATTTAGTGTGATAAATACATACATTCATGTTTATTCCTAATTGATGAAATATTCAGTGTCAGTCCTCGATCTCCTGCAAGATGCAGGATACCCTTAAGTGTTGAGTCGCTAAGCTGGGACCTATCAGCCATTTCTAATTTCCTCATTAGAGAAAACAGTTGTTTACAACAATATGTTGAGTCAAACATATGTCAGCTCCATTCCTCTGTAATTTGGAAAAGTGGTTAGCAAGAAAATGCGATATGATGTTTGTCTTGTATGGCATATTTCATGAAGATCGGAATAAAATTGTAGGTCAGTGTTGAAGTCTTTAGTGAAGGCTCCTCACTGTGCACCGAACTAATTGTTATGTAGAGAGTGTCTTCTGTTATGTTTCGAAGGACAAGTGTGCAAAATTTTATTGAAATCGGATAAAGGTGTGAAATTAATCCAAAGTGGCAATGCACATACAAACTTGTCTATCTCGGTTTATTCGATTATTTTACAGTTCCTATGGGTTTTTCATTTTTCCTAAAGTATCCCTGTATTACACTGAACAAAACAAAAACAAAACCAGTAACGCAGGAAAGCAATTGTAGCAGAATCTGAGGTTAAGTAAGACTGGGCCATTCTGGGATTGTACATCACTAACTGTTTTCCAATTAAAATACTAAACTTATTTACGACTAGCTCTAAAGACAAATTTAAGTCAATAACATTGTAACAATGAATCAAAGCCTGCTAGATTAAGTTTACATTCATTAATTGATAACTTTTCAATCACAGCAAAATTTTGTAAACAATACGTGACGCCAGAAAACAAATATAGCAAGCAAAAACCAATATGTTAACCAGAATTTTTTAACATGCCAAAGTTTTACAAAACGTATCAAAATTCTACCAAGAGCAGTACCAAAGATTAATGAATTTACATAAAATCTCTGTTAAGTTCTTTTCACCAGTAAATAAATTTGATTAACATACTTAAAGACATAAAAATAAAGAAAATGTTGATTTGCTGGAAGCATTTGCGTAAGGCTGTTTGACTATTAATCGTCGTAACTGAGATCTTTTCCTCTGCTTAGGGAAAGTACGCTCAAACACTAATAGGAGGCTGATTCTTGAACGTTTCTTTAAGTACAAATCGGGTGAAATTCTTTATCGACAGAGAGAAGCTCAAATGGAACTTTCCGGAAGGGCTCAACAACTCACTACATAAAACTGAACTAAGCACACGGTCACCGAGGGTAGAATCTGAATGTGGAAAGGCTTGCACAAGCAGTTCAAACAAGGTTGAGAGGTGGCCGTTCATCTGTATGCCAAAAGTGGAATATTTGGTGCAAGGCAGTTCTGAGAGGAAAAAGGCAGTCTTGTTCATCCGCTTGGAAGCGGGATCGAGGGGCCCATTCTTTAGAGGGCAGTGAAAGGAATGCTGCCCCGCCCTTTACTGCTTTACCTGCGTTTGTCACGGGGGTGGAGGCAGCGATTTCGGCAGCGGGCAAACTGAGCTTGAAAAACAGTCTGACAGCATTCTTGAACTGTGGAGAGGACGCAGGCCAGTTTGTACGGATAGGCAAAAAAAAAAAAAAAAAAAAAAAAAAAAAAAAAAAAAAAAAAAAAAAAAAAAATAAAAAATGCCGTGTCCTCTGATTTTAGAAAAGCTTCGTCCATTCTCCTCTTTTACAAGGAGAAGTCTGCTAAGTTTGTTTTAAAAAAAATGTAACAATGCAATAGTCTGTCATCCTCCTTTCACTCGGAGAAGACGACCAGATTTTGTTTTCCAAAATTACAGCATTCTGTGACAATAGCATCTGGCGCTGGGAAGGCAGAAAGCAGGAGGAGGTCAGTTGGGCGTTTTTTTAACGGACGTCAAATTCCACCAAGAATGGTCCTGGGAGTGTTTCGTTGGTACGCAAAGCGAGGTGGAGCTTGGGAAACACATAGTCATTTTTAATTGGTGCTTGAGGTGAGACGTTTTTCGAAATGGATCATGCAGGTGGGTCATTCTCACTGATCGGTGCTGGGAATAGGGTGTTTCATTGTTTTTCTTTGAGATTGTGGTGCGTGTCCCACACTGGAGAGAGAGAGAGAGAGAGAGAGAGAGAGAGAGAGAGAGAGAGAGAGAGAGAGAGAGAGAGCTGGAGACACAGTGGGCAGTGGTAGGGCTGGTACTGCACCTCTGGAGGGTGTGGATTAAGCTTGGCACTTTGCCTCCTAAGGATGAGGACGTGAAGTAGAACGCTAATTTCGTTTGGCTGGAACTTGTGGACTTAGTGCAAACTTCGGAGATTGCTCTGAACTTTGAAATTATGCTAAGAGTTCGTGTAAAATGACAATAAGTTCAGCCTGTCTTATTAGCAGCACTGAGGCTCTAATTTCGACTTGTTCATCTTTCTGGAGTCATCTTGTGGCCTTTAGTATTTTACACATACCAGTTTACGCGCAGACTTTGCAGAGTAGTTTGAGGTCGTTGGCACTTCGATATACTGGAAACGCAGAGGCTGATTTTAGGAAGTAAAGGCTTCCGATTTTTGGAGCCAGACATTCTTTCGTGGCCGTGAATATTACAGCTATCAGCAGTCAGGCGCCACTCCACAGATGATCACCGACATCACACCGCCGTACCACGTTTTGTGAAGTATCTTGTGCTTATTCCAGCAACAGATAGTTGTTGCACAAAATTCTCATCTTGCGGGGAAGAGTAGTTAAATAGAACCCTGCACTGAATATTTCGTACATACAGCATTCGTGGTTGTAAATTTCGGTACACTTACAAAATATCGAACTTCATAGGGGTTGAACTGACTTGCTGGTCAATGGTAGGAATTATTTCACTGCAATCATTTAAATGTAAAGACCAGCAGTAGGATTAAGATTCTACTGTGTTTGATACTAACAAATTTTTGTGTTGGTTTAATTTTAATCTTTATAATTGTTGATGCTCGTGTATGTAGCTTGCTACAGACATTGATCTGACTACAGGAAACAAATAGATAGGAAGGTGTCTTCAAGAATATCATTTACAGTTTCTACAACCAAGTCACATACTTTTGAAGGGGTAATAAGAGTATGAACTGGCAGTTGTTGTCAGACTTATAAAATATAAGAGATTAGATTGTGTTGCACGTTACAGGCCCAAAATAAAATTCAAAGTCGTCAGGGTAATTTGCATATGAGGATCAGACACACCTATCCTTTATCCCTTTTGTACCATCCATCTTTTCTTAGACACCCCACAACATTTCATTTGGCGACCCTGCCAGGATTCCCTTTCTCCACATTTATTCTGCAACACAACAACTATTCAAGGTGAAGGTTATAAATTGGCTCACCCGTTTCTTAAACAGGATGCAGTGTAGGTTTCTGTACCAATGGCCAAACTCCCCTTGGCTGCCATGCTCCCTACTCCGACCCCAAACGAATATCCGTGCAGTAAAGGGAAAGCTAACAATCAACTGGAGAAGTTTTTACACACAAGACAGTGAGGCAACTCATTTTCTCAAAAAACTTGTTCATCCCAAATGGGCTTATTCTACAATTCATTCTCATTACATCCACTGTGATACACAAGACATAACATAAGCACCATGATCTAATTAAATGACAGGCATGTTGCACACGAGTGAACATGCGCGGTGAAATGATCCCTAGCAAGCGTCCTGCTTGCCTGCTTCTCAGGTGAGCCTGTGGGTCCATTCACTGAACCATTGAGACGCACTTTGTTGAAAACTGCTATATCATTGTTGGAAGAAGATGATAGCAGATTTATCAGATGTCCTAATTCACATAAATAAAATGAACAGTCCCCACACAAAAACCGTCACATCAGTCTACTGAGCAGTCGTCTGGAGTCGTTTTATAAGTTATAGTATCCTTGCATCAGTGTGTCCCAGTGTATATTGCAGTATATAATTCCAAAGGTCTGGTGGAGATACACAACGTGATCAAAAGCATTCATGCATCACCGAAAACATACGTTTTAGATATTAGGTGCAGTGTGTGCGATCTACTGCGAGGTACTCAATATCGGCTACTTCAGTAGTTATTAGACATCGTGAGAGAGCAAAATTGGCCACTCGATGGAAGTCACCGACGTCTAACGTGGCCAGGGGATTGAATGTCACTTGCGTCAGAAGTTTATATGTGAAATTTCCATCTTCCTAAACATCCAAGGTCCACTGTTTTTAATGTGACAGTGAAGTATATCACAAAAGCATACAGGCGGACCTCGTCTGTTAAGTAACAGAGAACGGAGACATTTGAAGAGGGACATACAGTCTAATAGCCAACTACCCAGTCCGTCGTACAGGAATTCGAAACTGCGTTACAATACACTTATAGTACAATTACAGTTAGGCAGGAGGTGAGAAAAATTCCGATTTCATGTCGAGCGACTGCCCATAAGCCATACATGACGCAGGCTAATGCCAAACGACGCATAGCTTTGTGTGAGGAGCGTAAACATTGAACGATTAAATAGTGGAATAACGTTGTTTGGAGTGGCGAATAACGGTACACAATGCGGCGATCCAATGGCAGGGTTTGGGTATGGCGAATGCCCGGTGAACGTTACCTGCCAACGTGTATAGTGCGAACAGTAAAATTGGGAGGCGGTAGTTTTATTGTGTGGCCGCCGTTTTTCATGAAGGGGCCTTGCACTCGTTTTGCTTGGCACTATCACAGCACAAAACTACAATTATGTTTAATCACCTTCTTACTTCCCACTGTTGAAGAGCAATTCGGGGACGGCGCTTGAATATTTCAACACGATCGAGCAGCTGTTCATAATCCATAACCTGATGCGGAGTGGCTATAGGATAATAACATCTCTGTAATGGACTGGCCTGCACAGACTCCTGACTTGAATCATAAGGTACATCTTTGGGATGTTTTTCGGAACGCCGACTTCCTGCCAGGCCTCAACGAACTACATCGATGCTTCTTCTCAGTGCAGCACTCTATGAAGAAAGGGTTACCATATCCCAAGAAACCTTCCAGCAACTGATTGAACACTTGCATGTGAGAGTAGAAGCTGTCATCTTGGATAAGGGAGGGCCGACACACTATTAAATTCCAGAATGACTGATGGAGAGCACCACTTCTGATCGCATAGTGTAGGTCAGTACGCTATGACTTTTCACCGATGCTTGCCGCCCTACAATTAATCGACGAGAGATTAACTGTACTATCGTTACACCGTATAATGGAAAAATGTTGTTCTCGATCAACTGGTTTATTCGATTCGATGTACTCTTGCCATCATAGCCACCTTCTGGTGGCACGTTACGTGCTTGGTGTCAGATCGGCGTTCCACATGGATCGTGCCGAGCATTACTCAGTCGCATCGTACCTGCGCTGATATCGCGCCATTTGTCCTCCCAGGTGACTGTGACGCCGATTGCCAGCACAAAGGCCGTCTACCGCCAGAGGCACGCCTAATTATTCCATCTGTCACACAGCACGAGCACATTCTCTTCCCGACATAGCAGACCATAATAGTGTTTCATTGTGTTCCACATTCATCCTCGTCTATGTGTAATCGGTATGTAGCTAAATGTGTGTCCCATTTTCTCTTCAGCAGGTGGTGCATTCTTAACCCTTTAAAGCTTACGTTTTCGAATGTGTCTCACACTAATCGACTTTTTTCAACAAATTCTTTCTGTAGGTGCTTTCGTATGTCGAAGTTAGTTGCATTTGGATAAAGATCTGCCTTGAGCAAGACACTGATTTTTATTTTGTATGCCCGTACATGTTTCACTACAGTTGAAGCATCTTCATTGGGTTCTTTTTATTGCTTTAAAGTGAACAACAAAAGTAAGTTTAGTTTTTACAGTTATTAGATATTCATCCTGTTAATTACAATTTTGTTCAAAAATTTCATATATGCATATATATGTTGGATTGCTTATCTTCTTTATTATTATTATTATTATTATTACGTCGTCCCTGCAGGTCTTTGCTTACATCCAGATCTTTATCCAAAGACAACTAACTTCAACACTTATAAAGCAAACAAGGACCAGAAAAGGGCCTCAAAGTCAAGGTGGTGCTTGTATACGTTGTGTGTATCTACTAGCTCTAGTGGAAGCACGCTACTGGAGTTCCACCGTGAGCGGAGTTACAAGTACCTGTGGCTTTATTTACTTTTGAACACCTCCTTTGCCACATTCAACAGTTCCATCAGGAGTGACTTTATAAATAGGGGCCACTATTAAATCATTATTCCTTGTGTAGACGATAATCTGCAGACGGGTTATTGTTGACGCATAATAGCTTGGAAGGAAAAAGTTTCCCTGTTCTGCTCAGTGTGAGGATACCGTAAACTAATCCCTATTATGAAACTTTCTAACAGATTACAATTGTGTATCCGACCGGGATTCGGATCAGCGACCTGTGCCTTTCACCAGCAAATGTTCTACCGACTGGCACGCTTCACGGCCCGTCCTCACAGATTAACTTCAGCCAGCACTTCACCTCTTGCCTTCCAAGTGTTGAAGTGTTTCAACATAACTCAGTAGAGAGCTTTCCTGCAAAACTCGAATGTTACGGGTTCAAATCTCAGTCCGGAATACAATTTTAATACATGAGAAAATTTCATATCATTATAGATTCCACTGCAGAGTGAAAGTATCATTCTGTAATGACGACAGTGTTTGTAGATAAAATTTTAAAGCCATGCTTTTTAAGGCTAATCTACATACTGTCTGAGTACCATGGAGTAACAAAAGTACATGGGAACAGTCATACAGCCTATAAACTCAAGTTGTATTCCTGAAGTTATCTTAGTACCATGACGTGTTTTCTTTATTTGTACTGAGGCGAATATCTTCTTGACAAGAGTGAAAGGGTTTAACTTACTTTTGACGTAGCTTCGATACATGATATATTGCTTGTGTTACAATCTTCTTATGAGATGTAAACGACATGCCTGGCTGGAATCCGCGTGACTTCGGTTTGATGTTCGCCGTCTTCCCCACTTTCAAAAAATTAAAAATAAATAACAGGTGTTTCAAGAAAGTGAAAGAGATGTCAGTGGACTTTCCTGATCCGTGCTGATTTGAGCTATTCAATCAGTTTTCACGTTTTTACGCGCTGAATTTGTACAGCATTACAATTCACAATCACGTTCGTTAATCAGTTGCGCACCAAGAGTAAGCGAAGACAAATACTAGAGTCATATGGCATAATACACAACACAGGCGATGGGCTTCCTGTCGGTGCAATAATTTCAAGATTATATTTTCGCTTCACTAATTCTTCCCCCTCTCTCTCTCTCTCTCTCTCTCTCTCTCTCTCTCTCTCTCTCTCTCTGTGTGTGTGTGTGTGTGTGTGTGTGTGTGTGTGTGTGTGTGTGTGTCTGTGTCTACGAACACTTCCCCGTTGCCCGTTGTGCAGAACAGACTGTCCAATCACCCTAACAACCTCCTCGACTGCGTGCATCCTCTAGTTGCTCAGCCTATAATTATCCACTTCCGAGCTGCCCACGGCCAGATAACTGAAGGAGATTACAATTTTACAGGCATGTGGTTGAAAATTGCAACTGGGAACAAGTACATCCAACCTCGGCAGACAGATCCAACCAAGGCGCAAAGTGACGAAGACGGCGCAATAGCATGGAAGACACGGTTAGAAACAGGGTTAGGAGAGGTCCAAAGGGAGAGAGAGAGAGGGAGTTTTAAGTAACAGATGGAAAGAAAGGACTGGAAGGATGAGGTGAAAAGAAACAGGAAGTATGAGCACAAAGAGGATGTGTCACAGCAAATATATATATATATATATATATATATATATATATATATATATTCTCAAGATGTGATATGTGCCGAGGAGATGCATGGCTGTTCAGGTTCAACAGTCACTATCAAGCGGGGCTCTGCCTGGATGGGCCTTTATATACCTAGCTGCTCATGGGACCACCATTAAACGATCTCAGGGTAACGTAGGTGGACGAATAATCACCGTCCCTAAGCGCGGAAGAGAACACTTCAATTCAGCAAGATATAACCCTGAGACGTTACCCTCCCCTGGCCACCCTGTGAGATGTACGACAGGCTAAAGATAGGGATGAGCCTTCGTCTCCCAAATTTCTCGTGTGCAGCATAACTGATGGGGTATCTTTCATGACAATTAGAAGATCACTGTGGTAATGTTTCTGTAATGTCTAAGATGCGAAATGGATCCATCCTAATAGAAGCAGCTTCCCCTACCCAATTGGGCGCGCTAGTCGCTTGCTACAGGGTGGTCGAGATTTCGGTCTCTTTCACTCAAGAGCTTCGACTTGGTGCAGGGGATTATTTTTCATTGAGACCTCCTCTTTCAATCTGATGTTGAGCTACGCACCAACATCGAGCAACAGGGTGTACGCTACGTCAGGCTCATCAAGGGGGGACTGAAGGCCAACAAGGTAGCCACCAGTACCTTCTTCTTGGCCTTTGATGGCGACTATCTACCAGAAAAGGTGAAGGTACTGTTATACCGGTGTGACGTAAAACCTTACATTCCTCTTCTGATGTGGTGCTTCAAGTGTTGGAAGTTTGGCCACATGTCTTCCCACTGTACTTTCAATCCAACTTACGGAGATTGCGGGCGTCCATCCTGTCAGGATCCTTCTTGTACGCCACCTTCTGTCTGTGTCAACTGCAGACAGCAGCAACCCCCTTGTTACATCATGCTCTATAAAGAGAGGAAAACAATGGGGTACAAGACGATGGAGAGACTGTCATACACAGAGGCTAAAAAGAAATATGAGGACTCCAACCTGTGAAAATGAGCAATTCTTATGCAGCAATCACATCGTCGCTGCTCTCCCTGGCGATGGCAATGTTCCCCACAGCAAATTTTTCTGTGGGCCCCCAGGGCTGCCAACCTAGCCTGCCCCACGATGGTTGGGGCTCCCTTCCTTCTACAGCTTCCAAGGCGATTGCTTTGGGAGCAGGCCCAGTCCTCAGTCAGAGAAAGATCAACCTCCTCCTGCTTCCCTCGTTCAGAACAAGTCCCTTGGGACACTTCCTTCCCAGGATTCCACTAGTGTCAACATCTACCCTCGAGGGACAAGAGAGATAACAAGAAAACTGATAGGAGAAAAAAAGGACACCGCAGTGGCCTCCACGCCACCATCCCCTCCGCCTCTGCTTCTGAGAACGAGGAGGAAATTCTTATGTCTCCTGAGGACCTCGTTCTCGGGCACGCACCAGAAACGGTGGATGTCGAAGCAGACACTTTTCTCCCGGTGGATGCAAGTGATGCTGATTTGTAATTAGCTCCCTCTTATTCTTCTTGTCTTCTCAGCTCTCGGAAAGTGTCATCCTGCAGTGGAACTGCGGCGGTTTTTCCCACCTAGCTACAACCACTTTGAAGCATAATATGTGCCCTCTGCATTGCCCTCCAGGAAAGCTGGTTTCCAGCAGTGCAGACTCCTGCCCTTCATGGCTACAGGTGATATTACTGTAATACTGTAATCGTAGCATGTAGGATCTCAGGTTCGGTATGTGTAGATATCCTTACTTCTTTTCATAGTGAACCCATGCCACATTACATGAGTGGGATCTCTGGTGGTCGCTCCCTATTTTTATACAAAACTTTATAGCTGTCTGTACCTTTCAAGTTGTTGCCTCCTGTAGCACCTCTCATGTGCAAGAAAGTGGGGTTCCACAGGGTCCTATATTATCTGTTTCTAGTGGCCACTAACGGTTTAGTGACAGCAGCTGGGTCATCAGTATCCATTTTCCTCTATGCTGACGACTTCTGTACCTGTTTTAGCTCCTCCAGCACCGAACACAGATTACAGGGAGGCATTTCGAAGGCGCAGTTCTGAGCTCTTGCCCATGGCTTTCAGTTTTCTCCTGCAAAGACAAGTGTTGCGGACTTCTGTTGGCGTCAGACTGTTCACCCTCAGCCTGACCTTATCTCAACAACCACATATGGATACTCATCAGGTTTTAGGGATCGTCTTTGACGCTCAGCTGACGTGACTCTCCTACATTCGTCAGCTGAAACAGGAGTGCTGGCGCCAGCTCAATGCTCTACTCCACCTTCGCCATACTGCCTGGGGTACTGACTGCTCCACTCCTTTGTGGCTCTATTGAGCTCTGGTGCAGACTAATCTTGATTTTAGATGTGTTGCTATGGTTCTGCATCACCTTCGGCATTGCGCTTGCTGGACCCCATTCAGAACTGTGTTGTTTGGATCGCAACGGCTGCATTCCGTACCAAACCTGTGTAAAGTTTACTTGCGGAGACGGGGGTCCCAACTTTATGGGTCTGACGCTAACAACTGCTCACAGCTTATGCAGTCCATCTACACAGTTCGCGAGACCATTTCAACTATCGTATCCTTTTTTATAACGTGATCGTCCGTGACCAACGGCGCCGACCAAGGGCCGCGCGTGAGTAGCCGATCGGTCTGGAGCGCCACATTGCGCATCGCGCGGCCTCCCACGTCGGAGGTTCGAATCCTCTCTTGGGCATGGATGTTTGTGTTGTCATCAGTATAAGTTATTTCATAAGTTGTTTGTAAGTTTAGGGACTGATGAACCCGCAGTTAATTTCCATAAGCTTTAAGCTTTAGAAACGTTTGAGCTTTTTTGACTACCCAGGTCAGGTCATTCGATTGGGAGCCCAGTCTGGAACTTGAGTATTACCCTCTAACATCCCCGTATCAGGCTCACGCACGCACACCTCCGTGGTGCCTGCGAAGGCCGCGTATTTGTCTGGTCTTGGCCTGTAGACCGAAAGACTCAGTACCCCCTGAAGCTTCTTCGTTAGTTCTTCATGGTCGTAGCTATATTCCATAGCCATAACCTGGTTTACACGGATGGTTCAAATGTTGAGGACCGTGTTGGTTTTGCATATGTTTATGACGACCAGGTTAAACAGCACTCTCTGCCGGTATCTATACTGCAGAGCTGGTAGCAATTTCCTGATCTACAGTTGACTCCCTGAGTAGCCTTCGAGCCCTCAAACAGTGCTAGTCACTTTCTCCTCTGGTGTTAAAAATACAGGGGACACTATTTGTCTTTGACAGGTCTCCATGTTGTATTGGGGCAACAAACGTGCCGACAGGCTTGCCAAAAGGCTATCCATAGCTCCATTTTAGAGATCAGCCTCCCGGCTTCTGATCTCCAGTCGGTGCTGCGACGCCGAGTTCATGAGCTTTCGGCTACTGAATGGCGTAGCCTGACCACGCTCAACAAACTCAGGACTATAAAGGAGACTACGGCTGTGTGGCATTCCTCCATGTGGGCTTCCCGCCGGGACTCTATAGTCGTGTGCTGACTCTGCATTGGCCACACTTGGTTAACCTATTTCTTTCTCTTCTGTGGTGAGGACCCGCCCCAGTGCCACTGTGGCTCCAGCTTGATGGTAGCCCACATCTTGCTGGATTGCCCTATTTTAGCCACCCAGCTTTGGAGATTGAATTTTCCTGCAATTTCGTCTGATATTTTACGTGACAATGCCACAATGGCTGAATCAGTTTTAAGCTTTATTGGTGTTGGGGTTTTTAAAGTTCTCTGTGAAGCTTCGTGCCGCGGTGGAGTAGCCGGGCGTTCTAAAGCGTCTCGCTGCGGAGCGCGCGGTTGCTCGTCGTGGAGGTTCGAGTCCTCCCTGGGGCATGGGTGTGTGTGTTGACCGTAGGTTACTTTACCTAGGTTTAAGTAGTTTGTAAGTTACGGACTGATGACCACACAGTTTGGTCCGATAGATTTACAAACATTTGAACATTTTTGAAGCTTCGTGTCAGTTCACCATCTATGTTCCCCTTGTGTCCTCTGATTGGAGGCTTCCTTGTGTTGCCGTGTGGTTGACCCTTCCCCATTTTAATTTCATGGTCGGTCAATCGCAGACATCGGCTTGTTGCATTGTTTCCTTTCGTTGTTGGGTGTTTCTGTGTGATCGTCTCATTTCGTGTTTTGTCGACTTCGTTGACATTTTACTGACTAAGTGGGATTTTCTTCCCATTGCTATTTTTAATTCTGGGCGTTTTTATGTCGTATTGATGCTTTTCTTGTGCTGCCCTGTGATGGAATGGGGAAGTGATGATCACGGCAGTTTTGTACCCCTAAAACACACAACAAACTAATGAACCAACCAGAATATGCTTCCAAACACTGTATCGTTTCCAAAAAGAAGATGGACAGGCTGAATGGGAGTAGGAGATGGACAGCGAGAGAGAGAGAGGGGGGGGGGGGCATTAAGTATAGATAGAGAGTTAGTGGTTGGGAATGGAAAGGAAGAGCGTTAAAGGAGGGAAGGGAGGAGAACATGTGTAGAGAAAGAGGAGAAAGAGTTGGATGATTAGATGACTAGAGGGAGCTGGAGAAAGAAGTGGGCAATGGGGGAAGGGTAGGATTAAACCAAGGATGCGGGAAAAAGGAAATGTGTACCACGTGCCGAAGAAGAATGGAGGCGGAGCCAGTTGGAAGTAGCTATTACTTTAAGAGCTGTGATTCAAAATTGGGATCAGTAGGCCCGCAAATCAGTGGGCGTACTAGTTTATGTGGATAAAATATAGCTAATCGCATGGGCTAACTCATAGTTATTATTAATTACAGAAACTGGATCAATGGCTAGATACTGGGTAAATACAAAGGAAATTATTTATAGTCTCACAATATTCCTTGTCATTTTAGAATGTCGCTGAATAGCGTGAAACCATCAAAAATGGGGCTAACGGGGGATATTACTAATATACAAAGAACGTCTGGACCGACGGAAGTGTTGAAACATATGAATTTAAAATACAAGGCAGTTCTGGTGCTATACACTCCTTGCAAATAACAATATGAAGTAAGAAATTCAGGCATTTTTTCAGTCCTCCACGTATCATTGCTACAGCCAGGGACAGAGATACAAACAAGAGCTACAAGTTAATCGCACATAGAACCAATGATTTTTCTCGCTCCAAATACCTGTTGCAACCCGTTGTACAATGGCCAGTGAACGAATGAAATCAATTCTCCGCATCCCAGTTGAGAGGTTCGCTAACCTCTTTTATTTTTTTTATTTTTTTTTATCTACTTTTATTTAGTGACTAAAATAGAAGTAACATTGGAAGACTGCATAAGTTTAACACTACAGTTAAAATGTGAGATCAAAAAAAAAAAAAAAGTTCAAATGTTTGTATAGTCTATGGGACTTAACTACGGGGTCATCAGTCCCTAAACTTACAAACTACTTATGAACTACTTACGAACTAGGACGGCACAAATATCCATGCCCGAGGGGGATTCGAACCCCCGACCGTTGTGGCCGTGCAGACCGTGACTGGAGCGCCTTAGTCCTCTCGGCCACCGCGGCCGGCAATGTGAGATCATTCTGGAATTATTAACTTTAGAATACCCATAAAACACATTACACAAAACTGACTGAAACGCTTCTTGCTGCAGGATTAAATAAGAGGAGGGAACCAATGTGCAATGAATCAGAAATCTAGGAGCCCTCAATGAGAATAACGTATGTAGAGAGGTAAATGAATTAATGTTTAGCTAGAAAATAAACAACTGAGTTCAGGCAGCACAAAGCACTACATCGTACACAGCGAGCGAAATACAAACCTTTGGATTTCGGTTAATTTATGTGATTGTTTACCATGAAAGGGCTAGCTGAAGGCGTCACAGCTTCCTTCGTTTGTTTTCTTACCGCGTAGTTCGCACAGTTGTATGCTTCCGCTGGCTGTAATAGAAACTCGTCGCAAGAGAGATAGCGTTAAGCCCCTTTTACACGATCGACGTTCTTATTCCAGTTTACTACCCGAGCCGAGTGTATCTACTGCAACGCTGCTGGCGTGTTATCCGTGTACTGAGTCTCGTCTGTTTCCAGTGGTCGCTTTTGTTTACACGATAGCACGAAATTAGTATAGCTGACTGCTTCCTAGTTTTTCATCTGAATGACGAAGTGAGGTTATAAAGCACAATTTACTTGGGAGAAGGAAATGATATTTGATATACTGATGAATAAAGGGTTATATGTATTTGCTATTCTCGTCTAATATCAGGTGTCAAATTCTGTACTTCCTTTTATGACCTAAAAATAGGAAAGTATCATAGAAAAATTTAAAAAATTATAGGACCTACATTTATTAGCTGAAGAAAATTTATACTTGCAGCACATGAAAAAATTCCGATAATGAAGTAAAAAGCACCTGTTTACTTTAGTTTTCTTATCTTGTTTTCTTCCTAACAGTCAAATTGCGTCTAAAATCATTTTCTCTTTCAATAAACCTGAGTTTTTCAGTGTTGAAATATGTTGTTGTTATGGTCTTCAGTCCGGAGACTGGTTTGATGCAGCTCTCCACCCTACTCTATCCTGAGCAAGCCTTTTTCATCTCCTCATAAGAACAACAACACACATCGACTTGAATCTGCTTACTATACGCATCTCTTGGTCTCCCTCTGCGATTTTTACCCCACACAAGTCCCCTCCAATGCTAAATTTACGATTCCTCGATGCCCTACCAAGCGATCCATTCTTTTAGTCAGGGTATGCCAAAAATTCCTTTTCTCACCCATTCTGTTCAGTACCTCCTCATTAGTTATGCGATCTATCCATCTAATCTTAAACATTCTTCTGTGGCACCACATTTCAAAAGCCTCTATTCTCTTCCTGTCCGCACTGCTTATCGTCCATGTTTCACTCCCGTATAAAGCAACACTCCACACAAATGCCATTAGAAAAGACTTCCTTACCCTTAAATTAATATTCGATGTTAGAAAATTTCTCTTTTTCAAAAATGCTTTTCTTCCCATTGCCATTCTGCATTTTATATCTTCTGTACTGCGACCATCGCATGTTACTTTACTACCCAAGTAACAAAACTCATCTACCACCTTCACTGTTCGTTACCTAATCTAATTCCTTCAGCATCGCCTGATTTTCTAAGACCGCATTCCATTATTTTTGTTTTGCTCTTGTTAATGTTCAATTTATACGCTCTCTTCAACACACTGTCCATACCATTCAACTGCTCTTCCAGGTCCGTTGCTGTCTCTGACAGAATTACAATGTCATCAGCAAATCGCAATGTTTTTATTTCTTCCCCCTGAACTTTAACCCCTATTCCAAATTTTTCCTTGCTTTCCGTCACCGCCTGCTCGATGTACAAATTGAATAACATCGGAGAAAGGCTACAACCCTGTCTTACTCCCTTCCCAACTGATGCTTCCCTTTTATGTCCTTCGAGTCTAATAACTGCGGTCTGCTTCTGTACAAGTGGAAATTAACTCTCCTTCCCCTGTATTTTACCCCTACTGACTTCAGAACTTGAAAGAGTGTTGAAATAATTGTCTTTAAATACGTTTATATATTTACATTCGTATTTATGCATAGTGCAGCTTTTTCCAATGTAAAACGTTAAATCGTCCTCTTTGAAGACATCTCTTTTGTACGAGACTGCCGGCCGCGGTGGCCGAGGGGACTGAGGCGCTCCAGTCACGGTCTGCACGGCCACTACGGTCGGTGGTTCGTATCCCCTCTTGGGCATGGATATTGGTGCCGTCATTAGTCTTAGCTAGTTCATAAGTAGTTTGTAAGCTTAGGGACTGAAAACCCCGTAGTTAAGTGTCATATGTTCAACAAACATTAGAACTTTTTGTACGAGACTGCTAATATAAAAAAAGGATTTTAGGCCCTGTTGCAACCTGTCGGTGTGATGGGAACACAAAACAATAGAAAATAGTGCAAGAAGATGAGAAAGCATTTCTATAAAATGAATGACCTCGACCAGAATGGATTAACTTGCGTTTTTAGCAGACGCCTCTACAGTTCCTTGCTTCTGCGCATGCGCATTCTGCAGCACATTCAGATATTTGGAACTCCGCATTCGGCACAATCTTTTGTTCATTGACGTCATAGCCACCAACCGCATCGCGAGTGCGTCTGATTTACACGCAGGTGCCAAAGGCGCACGCACTTCGAGTGCCGATTTTCCGCAGAAAGTCGCTCGTGTAAAACGGGCTTCATGATTTCTTCCGGCCTGCAGGAACCGATCTCTTCTTTCTGGCGTTGTGGCGGCAACTTGGCAGAGTAAGAGAGACTGACTGGTGTCCTGACCCAAGAAGAAGCCCTGTCCCGAGATTCAAAGGGCTGTTCACCACATTGCAAACAATGTTCTCGCCTCATGGAGTGGGCATTCTCGCGCGTTCCGGCTGCGCAATTGTCTCCAGCGTCTGCTTGGTCGCCATAGGTCTCTTCGTAGTCTTGTCAAGTAATCCAGTGCTTCTGTGGGGAGTATGACGACTTAATTCTTTTTTCATAAATGATACTTCCAGGTCTCTCTGTTATTTACTATCTTATAATTTTATTATTCTATATTTAGCTTTCTCCAAAAATTCTTATTTCCTAGCCTTGTACAACCCTAACACTCCTTAAAATCGTCGTTTCTGCCGACCGTATTTTTCTGAATTGTACTTGAGTCGGTACTCAGGTTTTGCTGCCGTAAAGTAATGAAGTGAACGTCATTACTTAATAAGATTTCATTGTGTTTTCTCTTCGAACTTTTATTTGGATTTCCCACATACGGTTTAATGCCTTTGTCATTAACAACACTTAGTCACAATCGAAATATTTAAAACTTGATACGAATCCTAAAATATTATTTTCTACTACGATCTTTTCTCTAAAATTTATCTGTTTTAACTAAGATTTCAGAATTGTTTTACACCAGTTATTTAAAAGTAACAGTGTCTTATTTTCTTGAATCAATATCTTATTGTTCCTACATAAGAGAATTTGAATAGGCACTGTGTGATAACTGGATCTGCCTTTCTTTAAAATGTTGACAATGTAAATATCGATAAGAGTGGTTGTTCAGCTACACCTTTGTCGAAATCATGTCTTTAAAAAATTAATGAAAACTAACGTCAGTCGGCCGGGCCACTCCATCTGGACGACTTCCTTAATTTTTATTCTAACAAAAATTATTCAGCCACATATTTGTCATCAGAATTCACTTAACTCTTTCCTTACTTTATTTGTACTCACGCGAGTTCCTTCTGTCCTAGCTCTGAATATTTTTATCGGTTTGTTTTAAGAAATCTTTGATTCTAATTAAGGTGCCCAGGTATTTTTGGCCCAAGTACTCTTAGCGGATCAAGTTCTTTCATTTGAATTCTTAAACATACATTGGTTGTGTAGTGATATTGATATATCTGACTGTTTTCGGTTGAAAAATGCCTAACTGTAGTGTTTGAAATAAAGGAAATTGGAGGTCGCGAAAATGAATGAAATGGCAAACTACTTGGAAGTAAAATGTTTTGGCAATAAGAAACCCACAGAATTCGACGAATAATTACCTTTTGCGGATTTGTTGAAGATCTCGTCGGCTATCTACATTTTCAGGACTGCAAATACAGGGTACTTTCAGATATACGTCCTGAAAGTTGAAGATCTTACACGATAGTGAATGCATTGATACCGTCAGAGGAATATGAAATTTTGTGCCGTTTCCGTGAGAATTGAACAGCCTAGAGATGAGCGGACTATCTCCCCACGTGATGAGTTTTGAGTAAGGTGCTATTGTCATGCTCACTCAGGAATTTTATGCTATTACCAAATGGGAGAAGGCTAATAGAAAAATGGACAACAATATCGTAGATTTAGTAGCTGCAACTGGTGTGAACATGGGGGAGATAATACTGATACTTCGCGTACATTTGACACGATTTGACATTACAACGCCCCACTCTTTGAAAAGGACAGCGATTTCCAATTATGTTAGCGTTTTGGATTACGATGAACAAAACGCAGGGTAGAAAACTTGATCGAGTTGTATCGGTTCGCTGATCGAATTTTTACTCACGTAAAATTGTAGGTTGCCAAAACATTCAAAACATTGAAGTAGAAATTAAACATAAGGACCGACGAACGGCTAACATTGAATGGAAGTATTGTAAAAAATAATTCTGCATATAGCAGAATACTCTTAATTGCTACCTATTTACATTAATTATTTCCACTTTGCGTCACTGAACACTAACGGTGCGAATTATAAGCACGGGTCATCTAATATTTACCAAAGTCCTTGCACTTTTTTTAACGCCAGTGCCAACGATAAAACTAGTGTTTCTACCGATACTTATTGCTAAAATTAGATGTAGTGGATAGGCCTCATTTTTCAGTACTTATTAAAGTTTCATTTCATCTTCCCTGTTTTGAATTTTTGAAAGTAGGTGAAACTGAGGTGTGTTTCCAAATTCTTTTCTCTTCTTTGTTCTATTATTTGTTTGATGGTGAAGAAATTCTCTATGCATGATATTCCTTTTCACAATCTTTGCTCTTCCCCCACAGACAATGTGCAATAATCTGTAACGTATTGTTGTGCTGTAACGTGTCTGGGCACCATTTGATGATTTTGACACCAAATGACGAATGTTCTACACCCAGACTTCGTCTCTGTCCGGGTGGCTACACTAGTTCGTTCCATGTGGGCTGTGAGCTCAGTACTTAACTCAGGAGATGGAGTGACAATGAGAGGTCCAATAAAACAAAACAGTTTGTTGACATTCATTCTTACAAACGGCTGGAGGCGAGGAGTGTGCGTGAGTGCTGCAGGCACTAGGTGGGGTCAGCTGACGTCACAATCCTCGTAGTAGCTGACGCTGCGGTACGGCTTCCTGCCGGACGCTACGTCTCTGTGTTGCGTGAGACGAGGTATCGTCCTCTCACCGCACCGCGCCGCCGCCGCGAAGACCATATCGCGCAGGGCGTTGTTCGGGAATTGAACCCAGGTCCTCCTTCCCCCGCTGCTGCTGCTTCGCCCTCCAGGCGGTCACAGGAGCGCTTTCGTCCACATCACTAGCTCCATTCTTACCGCGCCATGCTTTGGTTCGACGCCCGGTTGCGCTGCTGTCGAGGCTGGGATCCCGCTGCCCGTTGCGCCAAGCCGGACCACCGCTATTCCGCTGGCTGCATCTCTCGTCGGGGATGTGTTGATCGTGATGATCGGCTGCTGGCCGCGCTGCCTCGAAGTGCTTCCAGCCTGCGACAGACTCAGTTTTGCTATAACAATAATAACATTTATTGTAGACGTGAAGCACAGTCCGAGCGGAAGGTGACTGCCCAGCCGTGGCTGCCTCTCTCTTTGCCGTGGCTGACTCTCTCGAACAAACCTGTCTTTTGCGCCTGTATTCATACGACGAGGTTGACCCCGTCGGCCTGTGTTTCACAGATGTGGCATAGCTGATCTTTGCTACACGTGACCGGTCTCTTACTTCCGATCACGTATGTCACAGCCTCCTTTAAGCAATACAGCTGTCAGGCTGTTATGCAGTACGGCTCCCTTGCCGACCTACTTACGTCAGCAGAAGCTTCGCCGAGCAGCTCCACTTTATTTGCTGAAATCATAAACGTTCTTGTCCCGCTCTACTTTAAGTCACACACCTGATTTCAACACAGCATCGCTTCCATGTTCAACTTCTGCGTTAAAGTTCACTCACTACTTGTTAACTTTTCATATTACGTCTATATTCTGCCTATTCCCTACAGTGCAGATTTTATATCCTGTAATTCTATTCCCCTATATAAATGTTTTTTAACCTGTGGTTCGCGACCCCAACGGGGGATTACGTAGTCCCTTGTACAATATGAATTATGCATTGATCATAGATAGTTTTATAATACAGTGTGTTAATAAGAATAAACGCAAACCCTGAAAACTATTTTCAGGAACCATCGACTATGATACAAGAAGCAAATCTAAAAATTCTAACAAAGATGTACTTGTTTACAAATTGTCTATACAGCGGGATCTTCCTTAATGAGCATAATTCGCTTCTGAGTTTTGCCTGAAATACGAAACACTAGTTACGCAAAATATCTCTTGCTGTCCGAATTCATGATAATGTGATAAATTCCGAAAAATATACAAAAAAATTCGTGCAAGAATTTATAAGAACGCTGGGGTAGAAGAAATGTTATATTGGTTCCGTTTGGGATAGCGTAGTTTTGTTATGGTTCACGAGGAAGGAGGGGGAGGGGCCTTGCCAGAATATTTTGATTCGGAAGAGGCTCGACAAAACATTTTTATTTGGAAGGGTGTCGCATATTCGTAAAGGTTGAAAAATACTGTACTACATGACTGCGAATTTACAAAAGTAATCAAGGAGAGTCGTACCATCCTATCTCGACAAAGTTAAATGGACTACATAAATAGTCATGGTCCGCACGCCACTCGGTAGTTAGAATCACTCCCTCGGACAAGGATGTTTGTGCCGTCTTTAGTATAAGCTAGTTCGTAAGTAGTTTGTAAGTTTAGGGACTGATGATCCCATAGTTAAGCCCTTAAGCTCAACAAACATTTAAACATTTTTACAGCGTCATTATTTTGGTTGTGAGTTAAATAACCGTATGTTATGCAACCTCAACTGTACGCGATCTGCCAATGGCGACGGATGCTGTTGTGTTAAGGTATATATTGGTAATGGTGCCACTACAAACGTTTGAACACTTGACTACATAAATGCTACGTTTTCTCAGGAACAGTTGAGTATATAAATGTGGTGTTTTTATCACATGCACTCGGATGGTATGTGACTGTTTTGCTCTACGATCATTTAATACCTGGAAAAAAATTTCGATTTTTTCCCTACGATATAATTTTTTGGAGTAAATTTTCACAATTTTAATTTCTTGGTTTTGAACTATTACAATAAATACTACTAAAGTAGAGCTACAATATCATTGTAGTGTCTATGTTATGTGGTAAATAATTCACTGACGTAGATTCAGAAGTTTCTGAGAGAAAAGGCATTTATACTGAAAAATATCATTTTCATAAAATTGCGTTTAAAGAAAAATTTTTAATATACAGCTAACTGATACTTAAAAATATATTAGAATCATCCTGGATGGTAGTCCTCATCTCCACCTTCCTCGCCTAGTGCTAACCTCCTTCGTTTGACATAATTATTATTGTTTGTTGCAATCTCTACAATGATTCCCAGTTGGTCCAAGTCCATCAAACTTGTAGTGGTGTTGTAACCTCTATGAATTCACAGATATTTCAAATCCTGCAGTCTTCCAGTATAACACTCCCTCTTGTATAGTCATATAGATAACCATCACAGGAAACATAGAAACTAAAACACATCTAGTGGATAACTGTTGTTGTCGAAGCAAACAAATTTACAGTTCAAACAGCTTACTGCGAAGTAGGCAACATACTAAACGCACAGTTCTCTACAAAACAAAACAAACCACAGCCTTCTATAATGTATAGTTCCAGAGAAAATTACCAATATGGGAAATGAGGCTTTTAGCGGATGATGCTGTAGTATATATAAAGGTTGTAACAATGGAATATTGTATTGAAATGCAAGAGGATCTGCATCGAAATGACGAATGGTGCACAGAATGGCAATTGAATCTCAACATAGACAAGTGTAATGTGCTGCGAATATACAGAAAGGAAGATCCTTTGTCATTTAGCTACACTATAGCAGATCAGCAACTGGAAGCAGTTAATTCAATAAATTATCTGGGAGTAGGTATTAGGAGTGATTTAAAATGGAGCGACCATGTAAAATCAGTCGTCGATAAAGCAGGTGCCAGACTTAGATTCATTGGACGAATCCTAAGGAAATGCACTCCGAAAGCAAAGGAAGTAGGTTACAGTACACGTGTTCGCACACTGCTTGAATACTGTTCACCGGTGTGGGATCCGTACCAGGTGGGATTGATAGAGGAAGTAGAGAAGATCCAACGGAGAGCAGCGCGCTTCGATACAGGATCATTTAGTAATCGTGAAAGCGTTACGGAGATGATCGATAAACTTCAGTGAAAGACTCTGCAGGAGAGACGCTCTGTCGCTCGGTACGGGCTTTTGTCGAAGTTTCGAGAACATACCTTTACCGAGTAGTTTAACAGTATATTGCTTCCTCCTACGTATATCTCGCGAAGAGATCATGAGGATAAAATCAGAGAGATTAGAGCCCACACAGAGGCATACCGACAATCCTTCTTTCCGCGAACAATACGAGACCGGAAAATGAGGGAGAACCGATAGTGGTACTCAAGGTACCCACTACCACACACCGTCGGGTGGCTTGCCGAG